>OY728147.1:2082753045-2085253045 GCA_963277665.1 Viscum album | reverse complement strand
TCAACCTTTGACCGAGGGAAAATAACTCATATTGCCGGTCTTGGCATGATTTACAACATCCCATTTATCCACTTGTGTATCACCTTGGTTGGAATCATTATGATTCCATATTGAACAACCTCCATACACCTTAGGATTCTCTATTAATTAAAACTATTTATTACTCACACACAAGTGAGAGGAGGAAAATGATTGGTTAAAGGGGATTCCATAAATATACTTGGATATGCAGGCCCCACATAATAATAGAGGGAGGGATGACTTGTAGACTGTCATTTAATTTGATATTAAATAATTGAAAACTCATGCAATAAATTAAATTGAAACATCCAACACATATACATGTCTTGGTAAAGCTCATGAATGGTCATACATATAATGAATATGAAAAAGTAAATGGCTAACATTCATTTATGTATTCATTATTTTATTATTTTATATAAACATGCTTGCATTAGTTAATTAATAATTAAATTAATTAATTATCTTTCATCTTAATGATCATTTGATATTATTTAGAGATACCCATAATTAATGAAATTCATTAAAAATAAGTGATAGAACCAATAATGATATATTAATTATAATAAATTAATTATGAATTTAAAATTCCTTAAATGAATTATTAAATAATCAAACACAAAATAGTGTAACAATCAATAAAATAAGGTTTTAATGTTTTAATTTCTAAATTTAATTTAAATTTAATTTTTTTCCATTAATGGGAGACAACATGGTGTGTAAATCTAGTTACACACCATGTACCTCAATTTCCATATATCCAAGTCACACATTTGGGAGTTTAGCATATTAACTCTACTAGACTATATGGCATGTATATGCCAGCTACACACCATGTATATGCTTTCTGTGTGCTGGGTTGACCTGGTCAACACATAATGTATAATAAAATCATCATTTGTAATTAATTTCTTGGTGCATATAGATACAATACACATGTGTATATGGCATGTTCTATGGATACACGTCGTGAAACCCAGTGTTACCGGCCAAAGATATGACACTTACCTATGGAATATCCAATCATTCTTTATTTGTTCTAAACCATTAAGAAAATGAAACACTACATGGACCTGATTAATATGTCAATAACATGTTAATTCAAATCATATTAAAGAATGAATAACTTGAAATTAAAATCTAACCACAATTGTGCATAGATCAAAAATCAAATAAATAATTGTAAATTTAAATGTGACTGCTATGATACCACTTCATGGTTCTAGACATAGATAAAGCATGCATAGGTGGGTTATATTTTTTTTAATAATACTTCCCCAAAAAGAAGAGCGAGGATATTGCACATTAAATTTATAATCAATTTATTTAATATTTTAAGAAATAAATACCTGGGTTTACAAAATTTCTTCATTAGTGAAAGTTGATCATCCAAAAAGGCCCGTTTAGATTACCTTTGTTGTACTATGAGGATCCAAGGATAGAATCCCTCTTGCGTTGATCCACAAACTTGCGCAATAACAAATATTATGTAACAGTATTGTAAATTAATATTTATCAATAGAATCGATTGTGGTCCATTAAAACTTATTTATCATTTATTTAACAACAGAATAAATATTGTATTCATAAATAAATATTTTATGCACAATATATAAAATGAATATTTATTAAAATATTCAATAAATAAAGTAAATATTTTATTCACAAGATGGAGAATAAATATTTATTTAATTTATGCAATCAATATAACTTAATAAAATTATTTCTTTGACTTGAGAATAATATTTATTCCATTAATTAAACTCAAATATAATTTAATCTAGATTATCACAAACACTTAGTGTATGAACCTCTAGGATTAATTCTCGATGGCAGTAGGTGGGCTTGCCTAAAGTCTAAAATTACCATCTTGAAATTGGTTAAGGAATCTAAGAGAAATAACTTAATGTACCAACATTGAAAACCACATATGAACACTAACTATGTAATATAATTCCTTTGTCACAATACCTCATCAAGAAGGTTTCATGTATGTGTCACCAACCTATATGCTTGATATTAAATAAACACATCATTACACCATGACCATCGAATTTAATGTTATGGTTCTATTTCAATCAAAGGGATGCGATATCAGCTTTCATAAAGATGAAAGGGACGAATTATACCTTGACTTATTCATTAATAACATGTCACTCATGACACACCCAACATATCCAACTTGTCTATGAACTGTTATCATCATGATTTTTGAAATACATATAAGTATATGAGTTATAACATACATTAATAATACTATTAAAGTATAAGGACCATCACACATGCTCGTAGATAGGAATATCCGATGACAACAAAACATGAAAAATTCCTACTAGAAGGTCTGTTCTCATAATCTCCCATCTAGGAGATCACCAGGTGAGAACTTCATCAAAATAAGCCTTATCTACTTATGAGTACTCAAACATGACAGTATGTACTATGTGTCCCATCATTGTACATTATCCAACTATAGAACATTATTTGAGAATATCTTCATAGCACATCAAGGTTCTTAACATAGCGAGGAACTGATATAATCTTTTCAATGCAACATACACTCTTGGACATTATTACGTTAGAGTCATCTAGAACAACAAAAAATATGTAATAAGACATTTTATTAATATTCAATACATCAAATATACATGTAATCAAAGTACAAACAGATGGTCTTAAAAGACCAAATACAACATATAACATAATATTATGTATGAAAATTCATTTTGTATCTATTAAAAATACCATAGAACCACAGGAAAGTATGAAAAAGGCTACTGAATTAAATATAAAGGGGGTCTATACCAAATTCAAGATTGCAAAAACCACAATCATGGTGGATGATTATTAAATATTAGAAGGAATAACTTTAACATCCCTCAATAATAGAAAGAAATAATTATGGTTCTATCCAACCTAAGTTCATAATTTACATGTGCTGCAAACGATTATTTCCTAGAAATAGTAATCTTTTATACATGAATTTATAAAATAAAAATAACATAAGTTCAAAAGTGAATATAATAAGATAAAAAAATTAAAAAAAAATTAAAAACACAATTTTGAATAGTATTATGTATAGTTATTACTCATTGATATAATGGAATTCAATATCAAAATTATATATATATAGTATTTTATATATATATATATATAGCTTTTTCTAATCCTTTATATTAATATTCTCATATGGACTAGTTTGTCATTTATGGTATTATATAATGTGTAAAATTCTCATTTCCTTAGAAATATTTTGGATTTGACTTCAATATTGTTTCATTTATTTTACTACATGATATATAACATTTTTTAACAGAATGGGTAGAATTTGGATGTATGAAACTGATCATATCTCAAGTGATTTTTAAAACATGTTGGAGAGGTTTTTAGATTTTTCATTTAACAATGCTTCATATAGATGTCATATACATTTTTCATGTTATAATTTTGTTGGATGGCTATGGTTAATTCATGAAGAAGTTTTCTACTGTGTCCCCAAATATAGTTTTCAAACAAAATAACATTTATGGTATCACAATGGGGATATTTTTTTAAAATTTTTATGATCCGAATGAGAGGATTAGATTAGAGAATTTCGAAAATTACTATTTTATATTTATTCATCATTATAGATGGCTATGTGGGTATTATTCAAGTTAATGTTTCTATTATTGATAATATTGGTCATTTTGAATGAATAAGATTATTGAGATCCTAACCAATATTCACCTGAAGATATTTTGGGTTGAAGAATGAGATATAGAGTTGAGCTAACTGGAAGATAAAGTACTCTAAGATAAAATTTACGAACATCTAATGTTATAAAGATTAAAAAATTGTGAGCAAAAACTATTTTTCTATTAAGAAGGCTTATAGGAATGTTCTTATTGAAAATTATAGGAATGAGTATAATCATCTTTTTTGGAGACATAAGTGTGGGATACACATTTGGGTAAATGTTTATCCCTTCCTAAAAAAATTTAATTTATAATTGATCATATTAGAAAATATATGAATCGTAAATCTTGATCATAAAAATGAGTAGCTAACCTCAATAGGAAAATCATTGTAAAAATTCATATTAATTTCTCTATTTTTTACTTTACATCATATGAATGAGAGTGGGTTTAAATACATGAGTGGATTTAGATCTTAACAAGTCATAGATGTTAACTTAAATATAAAGGAAATTTTAAAAAGGCGCTATTGATTTCACCTACCTTCTTAGGGGTTCACTCATTCCTATGCATCACAAGGGTTATCAAAAGTGTTCCCTCTATTGGATCCATCTGTTGATGATAGTGAAATTAAATCTTATAAAAAACTATGGTATCCCAAAATTTTGTTACAAACAATTTAATAGAAGAAAAAATATGACGACACCCTTATATTTATTGAATTAAAACTGATGAATGCTACTTAAATTGGTTTTCATTATATAGAAAAGGACATATTTATGAATTTTTTAGGAAAAAGGAACATGGAAGTTGATGGTAAGGATAAGAATTCAATTCTCATGTATTTAGCTAAAAACTTTACAATATGGAGATGAGTATTTAAATAGCTAAGGAAACATAGGATACTCTTTAAAGTATAATTGAAGTAAATGATAAAGTAAAAAAATAAAGAAAATTAAAATATAGGAAGTGATTTTCAATAATTGAACATAGATAATGAGAAGACCATAGATAATTATTTCATTAGTTTTAGTTAAATCATCAATAATATTAGGGGTTTAAGAAATGATCTGATATAGTTAATTATTGTGAAAATTTGGTGAGAAATTCCTCAGACAGATTCAATCCTAAAGTATCATCCTTGGAGGATAGATATAATTTATCTCTAGATAAACTTCAAAATATTATCATGGATTATAAAATAAAGAAGGATCCAACATTTAATAAAAGATTTAAGGAGAAATGTATTTTAAATATATGTTAAAACTCAAGCTCAATATACTAGGTGATATCAATGAATCAGAATATAAAGATGAGATAAATTAGAAGCATAAGAAAATAATGTATCTTATCTTTTTAAATTTAAGGAAAGTTAAAGAGAAGTAAAAGGTAAATTTTATATTAAAATTCTTAGTGTTCTTTAGAGTTAGGCAGTTTTCTAGGAATTTAATTAAGAATAATGGTATTAAATATGATAAGGATGAGCCAGATGAAAATTGTTGGAAGAAGAAGTGGAATAAAAACAATAAGGGAGTTATAAAATCACCTGAAGTAAAAAGTAAGTTTACTTAGAATAAAAAAAGAGTTTTTAGAGAAAATATGAAGAAGATAACTCATTGGAAGATATATCATCTGATGATTAAATTATGAAGAAATTCATGTAATTTGTGGATTAGGTGAAACCTGAGGAAATATCAAGTGAAGAAGTAGAAGAAGGCGATGTAACTTACATAGAACACATGATAAAATTGTAAATTGAATCCTATTTGAAAAAAAAAATAAACTCAAGAAGGAAATTTTACTTATAAAAAATAAATGATATATGAAGAGTGAAATTGAAGAATATTTTATCAAAAATTATAATTCATATACTGAGTAAATAAAAATGATTAAGCTAAAAGAGATGGATAAGGAATGTTTTTTGAAAGATAAAGGTGGGAAGATTTATATAATGGATTATAAATTGGTAAAGACATAATATAAATTTATTTTATTTAAAAATACTTTGAATTAGTTGAGTAATTATTTAAATAAGTCATAAAATGTTAAAGATAAATATTTACAAGATTTTGAAAAAGGATGTCCTACAAAATTGTTGATATATGTTCCTACTAAATATAAAAATAAATAATTTTCAAAAAATATAGGTTTCTATAATGAAAACCAAAAAATATAGGTTAAATATACAATCGATAATATTTTCATTAAACAAATGAATGTGAAACTCATATTTAGAAAGAAATATCCTCCACACCAGATGTAAAATAATGTTTTATATACTAATTAACCACCATGAAAACTTTTTTACCAGAGATTATATCAATTAATAAGGTGAATGTTTGAAGGATGTTCTTATTACTAATATTTCTATGTTAATATACATCTTTTAGGAATAAAGTATAGGTTAAGAGGGAAAAAATCTTGAATAGAAGAAATTTTTAATTAGAAGATGAGAGGAAAAATATATGAATGGAGAAATAAAAATTTAAGAATTATTCAACAAAAAATATTTTTAACCACCTAAAAAGAACCTGTGAAAGATGTACTCAGACTGGTCAATGTGTAGAAGAATGCCTTGAAACTCTTCTTAGAATGAATCTATACACTAGAAGAGTAAAGGGAAAGAAAAAAAAAGACTAATTAAAATTACCAAATTGTTGAAGTCACCATGAAATATAGTTGGAAGGATAAATCATGGATTCATTATGAAAAATTATCTTTATATATTACAATTGATTTTAAAATATTGAGAAACTTAAAATAACATAATATAAGAGTTATTACTTTTGAAAATTATAGTTCCTTAAAAATAATTAGAAGTGGAACAAATATTATAGATGATATGAAGATAAAGTAAAAGGAACTTATATTTTTTATGAACTTAAACATAAATTACTAAGTTTAAGTCAATTTTTTTATGATTAAAACAAATTATTTTTTGGAGAAACGAATATATGATCCAGTTCTTGAAGAATAGAAGAAATATTTATGAAGGAGTAGGAACTGAAGGAAATATATTTCATATTAGAGATTATAGGAAGTAATTTTTCCTAAGTGATAATTACATATTCATTTTTTATCCTTAAAGGGTTTATCATCTTGGATAATAAAACATGATAGAAAACTAAAAAGAAGAAGTTGTGAAAGATATACCTATACTATAAATATAAATAACCATCATTTGTGAATCTTGTAAGGAGGGAAAGTTATATTATGTAAAAAAATAAAAGTGTAGAGATTTAGTACATAAAAAATATTGAAATTATACATTCTAATATTTTTGGACTGATAAAGAATATATGCACAAAGAGTAATTTATAATTTATCCAATTTATTGATTATTTAACCGAGATGATGAGTGTTATATTTTTATAACATAAATATAATGATATAGAAATATTTAATTTTTATATAAGTGAATATTAAAAGGAACTTGGTGAATATAAATTGAGGATAAAAATTGATATTGTAATTGAATTTACATATTTTAATATCCTATCTTTTTATTGGTTGATAATTCTGAAGGAATTTTGAATTTTCAATTTAGTGGATGAGTAATCTTTTAAAATGAAATTTTGAATGAATTTGTAAGAGTTATAATTATTTAAAATAGAGTTTTTTGATATGGTTTAGGGCCCAATAGGTTTGTTAGGACTTGGGTAAGCCTAAGGATATTTAGGTATGGAGATCATGGGTTTTAAAATTGAAGCCTAGGGTGAATAGTTAGAACACAATTATTGATAACCATTCACGAAAATAGTGAAACCTATTTTATAAAGGTGAGAAAATTATTTAAATATTATGATGGGTTCATAAAACCATTTTTTTTCTATATAAGTGCATGGGGATTAGTATAGTTGGAATATGATTTTTTAAATTGTGTGTTATAACCATGCTAGGTTTTGGTGCTCTAGACAACATGTCTTCACGGGTGGGGAATGGTTTTCCAAATCATGTGACCAAACAATGAACATCATTAAAAGAGGAAAAATTATTATTTCCCCTCCACACTTATATTTTTTCAAATCCTTTTCCCTCCGTCATTCATCCTGGAGTGCCACTGTACATGAACTCCTCTTCTTCTCTTCCACCATGGGATATCTCCTTCTTTCTTTGTCCATTTCACTCACTATTAGATGTGTTGGAATCCTATAGGTGGGTCTAAGAGTACAATTCCCTATTTTCTTTATTTTTACTACTATTATGCCTCATCATGCTATTTATATGGGTTATGAACTATTTTTAGGGTTATTTTAGGGTTATTTATTTTCTTCTATTCTATATATAATTGAGGGACAATATTGGGTTGGTGATGCTTCCGATGTCTAAGGTGGGTAGTCTATATGATTTCCCTAAAATTATCTTTATTTATAAAATTATTTTTTGAATTAAAAATTATTATTCTTATCATTTCCCAAAAAATTAATAGTTCCTTTAATTTATCTCATAAAGCTTGACCTAGATATAGTACAGTCCCCTCTTACACCATCGGAGGTTGAAAACCTCCATAGGGACCACCCCTTAAGTGATCTTTACTTAAATACCAAAGAAAAAAAATACTTTTTAAGAAAACAAGACCCCTTATAATGTGTTTTTGGGTTGAAATATAGTAAATCCATAATTTATTATTTCCTTAAGTAATGAAAAAACATCTTAGGGTGTGTTTGGATTTGACTTCATTGAAGACCATACCTAAGGTGTAACCAAAACACCCCCTTAGGGTGTGTTTGGTTTGAAAATTAAGATAAAAACAAAATTATATTAGGATCCAACCACCCCTAAGGGTGTGTTTGGAATTTCACTCAAATAATGGAACTCTTAAATAGACCATGGGAATGTATTCGATTACTTAAAAAACTTTAAGCACTTTTGGAGTCATGAATAAATGCTAGAGCCCAATTTAATTTCTTTTTATATACTTATAATAAGAGATAGAATAATTTAGTTATCAAATGATATAAGTACCTTATAGTAAAACTTGGGAGGCACCTCCAATGTTACGGTTTAAGTTTAATAAAATCCTTGATATGTTTTTTTACTTGCACCTATGAATTATTCTAGGAACGAATTTCATTATATTTTTGGAATGTCTTTCAACATATAGATAATTTATACAGTAATATTGGAGTATATAAATTAAGAAAATGGTGATTTTATATTGGTATTACCTTAATGAAACACATTGACCTAAGAATGGGGTTATGAAATTAAATGGTTTTATAATTAATGAAATAATTTGGTCATGTTTTAAATAAATGGCCTTGTTTTATAACCATGTTTGAATTGGTTAATTTTCCTTTTCTTTATTAATGAAATTATAATGGTAAGTGGCATAATTATATTGAGACTAGTTATTTTTTAAAAGTGATACATTCTATGGGAAAGTCTTGGATTCTATTTTTGATTACCAAGTATAAACCTGATGGATGTCACCTGACTAGTTTACACGAATGCCAGGGGTTATCCCCCCTTGAATTTGGTTAATGTAATATATTCAGGAATTCCTTCACTTAGAATTAGTTATTAACCTAGAAACTCCAGAACACTATAATTCATAGGATCAACTATAAAAACCATCTTGATATTCAATGATATAGAATTTTAAAGATCATCTCATTGGATTTCAATCCATCATATCCTAACTTTATTTATACTTTATCCTAGATCTTTTTTAGTTCCATTTTAGAAAATGGAATGATAACCATTCATCCCTAAAATTCTAATCATGAGCTAAACACCATGGATTAATCAATATGGGATGTATCTATAGTTCCACACTTTAAATTCCTTAGAGTATTTCTTGGATTTTATTAATTTCTATTCATGGGAATAATTGGACCCATTCCACATATTAAAATATGATGATTCTTTTAGATTCTTGAGCTTATATCCACAAGTATTATTACTAATATATTATTCATATGGTCAAATATATCTAGTTTAGGCCAAAGTAGGTTTTATTTCCTACTTCACGTCCACCTTACTACTTTCCTTATTTATATACTACACATTATTATATTTTATACCCACAAAAAAATGCATTAGAGGCTATTGATGGTGTCCTACATAGTTTTCATCACACCTTATTTGGTCCGCCTCTTATTACCCAATCAAATCTCAAGGATTAAAGTTAGTACTTGGATGGTGCTTTTTTCTGTTACTTGTCTAAGGCTAGGGCTTGACATAGGAGTTATGAACTATGTATGTACTCAGACAACCTATATGATATGTGTCTTTCTATTTATTTATTTATTTTTCTCTAAACCTATACTTGTTATTCCTACCATATGATTTTTTTGTTATTTATAAATCATAATGGGATGTATGGATACTTGTTTTTAGGTTTATGATTATTAGTTTATTATTATCCATATATAGTTTATTCATATTATTCATTCCTCCATTATATTTTATACTGATCTAAAGGGTATAGTCTCTCTTCTATACTATCCTTAGACTATTACTACTAGTCTACAACCTCTAGTGTATGAGGAGGTGCGCTAGAGGTAGTGTGTCCCTCCGACCTAGTTACTTATAAGTAAAAAAGGCCAGATATGTTAAAAAGTGGTATCATAGATTATTTTTCCCTTTTTTTTTAAATTTTGGGATGGTAGATAGGAGACCAAGAATGTTTCAAATATCAGTAAATATATCTTGTTTGGGAAGGGACATCCCACACATGGGGGAAAGACTAGGTTTCAAGGTATGTGACTATTTTTCATGCTGTTCATTAATAAAGTGGATTATTATTTCAGTTTGAGTGATTCATTTCATTATTATGATTACTAGATTATGAGATTATTAATCATGGGATGTTATGACAAATGGGTGTGTTTTCTTGAATCATTTTAGCCACATTGGATTCACATGCCATTATAATGCTTGATTTGATGCTTTTATTACTTGTTTTCAACTTCATGTGTTTGATTTATATTCTTATAAAGTATAATGTTACTTACATGAAACAAATTGATTACATAACGTGTCTGCATTAACCTAAATAATGATTTTCTAAATAGTTTAATGATGGAATATAAATTAACCAATTTTAGGATGATTAATGCCATATAATTATGGTTTCATGTGTTGAGTTTTAACTATTTTTACTTAAATGGATTGATAATTGTAACTCATAAATGTGTGAAACTTTATAACTTGGAAATGTTAATCTATATAACTAAATAACCATGTATAAAAAAATGTGAAATTCTAACACTTTATGTAAGATAAAAAGATAATCTAGTTATGATTAAATGGTGCACCAATTATAATTTATAGTGAATTTCCTCCATAAATTTGGAATAGAAACTAGATTAACTGAACCATTATATTTGGACCCGCTTAATTTTACATCCTGAAAAAATGGGTTCCACTTAAATGGAAATCAAATTGAAATTTATTTAGTGCTTCCTCTGTAAATTGGGAATAAATACCCATATAACTGAACATTGGTTATAAAGACTTAACAATTATAGGTCAAAAAATATTTACATTCCTTGGTACTTAACCCCTTAGAGGTATGTTTATATTAAATGTGGTGGTTATTTATTGTGTCTTCAACCACTTATATGATGTTCTATATTAGTGTATGGTGGAATTTTACTTAATAAAATCCCTTAACATGATAAAATACGTTCTATTTTTCTGGTATTTATTGATATGGGGAGTATATTAATTTAAATTCAGGTTACAAGATAAATAGATTTTCACTTTATAGCTTATTATTTAAATTTAATTTAATTGATCCCAATAGTGAGAAATTATTGACAAGTTATTGTTGAAATAAAATTATAAGATAATTTTCCAAGAGTTATTTATGAAGTCACCTAAATAAGGTGTTAATTATTGTTTCTACAACCTATTCCTCTATAATTAGTACATAAAATTTCATTTTTCCAAGCCTTAATAATGCTTGTGTAAAATGTGAATTGATTTAATGGATTAAATAAAACTTTTTTACTTATGTTAATAGAAATAACCTAGTTTATCATATAGTTTTATAATTCCTTGAGAAATTTTGTTGACAAAAACATGGAAATATCCAGTGAATCTCAGTTGGTATTTTTATTTTGATAGGGGTATTAGTTATCCTAGTTACCTTTTATGTACAAACCTAGTTTTAGAATGGATTTATTCTATAAATTGAATGTTTAGACTAGTTGTGGTAGTTACCTTATAAATAAAAAGCATAAGTGGATTATTTCACTGAGTTTTAGGACTAAGAGGTTCCATTCATATTTCATTTAGGGTAAGGTAGGTCTCTTAGTCTAAAAATGATGAATTGGGTTGGTGGATGTGAATTTGGTAAGTTGATCCTTGTTAGATATGTGAGCATCATTTATTATTAAGTTTAATGAAATTAAAATTCATTGGGCCTGGTTGGATTCTTTGTGAGTGGCGTTGCCCTTTTTTTTCCAATTATGTATGACTCGAATAGTTATCAATCTGATACTGGTCATATGAAACACCACTATTGTAACACCCAATTTATAAAAATATATTTTTTATAATAATTAAAACCCCTTTTGGTATTAGTTTTTAAGTATTTTTAATGGGAATTTATAAATTTTCAAGTTTAATTTTTATACCCTTACACATGGGCAAGGGCCTACTTAATTGTAATATCTTCTACCTAAATGTAAAAGGGATTTACAGTGTTATATAAGGGTAAAATTAAGTTTTAAAGGGTTATGTAAAGGTAAGACCCTATTTTCATGAGTTTTGTAAAAGTATGTCGGTTTTTTATCTACATAAGGGTAAGTTGTGGTTCCCTTGAGTTGTGTAAGGGTAAGCCTATTATCCATGTATTGAATAAAGTTAATATACAACCTACATAAGGGTCAAACACTATTTCTAAAGTCTATGAAAGGGTATTTTGTTCCTCATGTAGCCATTTGGTTACATAAACTATGTAAGGGTCTTCCCAGACTTATGTAAGGGTAGCTCTCTCATTTCAAGACTTGAAAAAGGGTAATCTAGACTTGAGTAAGGGTAATATAGACTTATGTAAGGGTAATATAGAGACATGTAAGGGTAATTTTCTCAATTTAGTAGTTATGTAAGGGTATCTTAGTATCCTGAATTGATAGTTGTGAGATGTGTAAGTGTAAGACCAAGTCACCCTTATACAACACTTTTTTACGATAAAAATAAATAGATTTTTTCCCATTCCTTATTCTTTAGATTGACCCCAGAATGACTCTAAGAATTTTTAAAAGATGAAAATCATTGGAACTTATTTATTTTGATATTTAAATATTTTTAACTCCTTTTGGACAGTTTTAAAAGATATTTAATTATAAAGAGATTAAAATAAATAATAAATGATAAATTTAATTTGTGGTTTTACCAAATGAAAACCATAATGCTTGGTATTTTTATTTTTAAATATCCAAACCTCTACTACCAATAATTTTTTATATCCTCTTAAGGATTGTTTTAGGAATTCAACTGTTATAGAATGAGGATTTGATCTTCTTTTCACTTTTATTCCTCATTGAAAAATTAGTAGAAGAGATTTTGAGGTAGTTTTTTCATAGAAATTGTGCATCGACTTTCGCATACTACAATATGTTCCTATTCCTCACCAGGGGTGGAGTTTTAATATTGGTGATAAGATATGAAATACTGGGTGTTCTCATGAAATAATTTTGGTTGATTTATTATTTTATGTGAGGGCAGTGTGTTCTTATGAAACCCTTTTTCTTAATTTATTATTTTATATAATGATAGTTTCTAAAATCCCATATCAGGTGGTTGGAAAATGTTTTTAAAGGGTTTTTATTTTAAAATAGTATATGAATTTTATGATTTTGATGATAATCGTAGATAATGGATTTATTTTTAAAATTATATTTTTAAATAATTGGAGTGGTGAATCTTCACTTGTAAAAATTATATTTATATATATTTTTATTTTAAAATAGATTTTCAATGTTTGAGAGTGGCGATTCATCACTTCTGAAAATTATTTTGATAAATAATTTTTAGTTTAAAATGTATTTTCAAAGCATGGGAGTGGTGATACTTCACTTATGAAATAATTCTCTAAATTATAATTACTATTTATGTATTACTTTTTGAAAACATGGAACATGGGAACACTTGGGAACCTTGGGATTGGATATAAAAAATCCTTATTGTGTGTTACACCGATCAAAATTTAAAATAGGTGCTTATGAGGCTATGAAAAAAATTGGGTAGCATGATATCGACAAAATATGATAGGAATAAATATCATTAGGATTCAATTTACATATTAGTATCATTGTTGGCATAGTTATTTATTCCAAAAGGTTAGATCCTAATATGTTTCATACAGGATAGTTTCAATTTTGTTTTATATTTTATATAATCACTTGTTTATCATATGGTTTTTGGCCCATGGATATCTAGATTAGGTTGAATTATATAGGTAACCTATATGTACCTTGATTTGTCTGCCTACCATGCTATATTTTGGGATATGTTTGTTTTGATGATTTTATTATGTATATAATTCTTGTTTATTTTCATATTCTTTTGTATTTGAATATATAATTCATAAAAAAACCAAAGGATGTTTAAAAAATAGTTTACATATGGAAACATCTTTATTAACTTTTTATGTTTTAAATCCTTAACTAGAATTTTCATGGAGACAAATTTTGTGTAGATTCTTTATTGGTATCCTACCAATATTTAGTGGTCACATACTAATTTTTACTCTGTATGTTTATTTCCTTGTTTTTTCAGGTTATAGGTAAATATAGGTGCACCAAGTGGCTTAAAATACTCCCTTGATAGTTATCATATTTGGAATTATTTGGTATTTCGGTGAAAGAACTGTCACTTGGAGACTTGGTCTTTCACTTATGTATTTTTTCTTTCAGGATCAAACTTTTTTGGATTTTTCATGTATGACTCAGGGATGTATACTTTACATATATATTTTAATCTTATTTTTATCTTATTATTTATAGTCATGATACTTTTTTGGTTATTTGTTTGATCACAACCTTGTGGATGTCTATATCGTGTGAGATGATAAGTTGACCAGGGTTGGTTTGTTAAAAAAATGAAATGAAATCCAATCCCTAATATAAGTGTTATAACACTACCTAGATTTAGTTCTAGGTCTAAAGTATATTGGAGATAATAATGTTTAGAGATCAATGTGTATATGGTGAGTAGGTTCTTGATTATGACCTTTAGTGATGATGCTTGAGTAAACAAGGGAAACCAAGCTTTATTCTTTATTTGATGGCTTTCATGAGTTATGGTTTTATTTTATTAATTATGACCCCCATTGTAATATGTTTGATTCGTTGGGGGTTATCCTAGATTTGGGGTCCAAACCTAAATAGGATCAAGTTGTGAATTCGTTCTGGATAGCCCAAAAAACTATTCAGGGACTAGAAAATTGGTTTTTAAAAAAGTTAAAGGGGTTGTATCATACTTACGAAAAAACCTTCAACCACATGTCTAGGTCATGTATAACTATGTATATATTTTTTTGTTATTTAGAGGCCATGCTTCTTAAATTCTTTGAGTGACTCTCATCGATGAGAAAATAATCAAGGTGGTTTCTAGAAAATGTTGATATCAAGAATCAATTTAACTAACAATTATTGAATGAAATTGTTTAATAGGTATTGAATAACCAGTTTATTGTGTAAAAATGGACTTTATTGAAATTATTTTTGTTTGAAATGTGAAGTTTTATTTCTTAATTGTGACATGATGTTTGGTTTCTATATTATATTTTTAGAAATATTTTTTATTTTGTGAAAACTTAGAAAATGTTTTTGTTTTAAAACTTATTAAATATTTTTCATGAAATAATTTCAAACCCATGATTAATGTTTCCAATAAGGTTTATTTTTTTAAAGAAATTATTGTTTACCATTAGGTTGTAAAAGGTGATATTTTGGTTTTATTAAAATGATTTGTAGTTATTTTAAAATTGTAATCTAGAAGAGTAAATGGGTTTTAAAAGTGGAATGATAAATCAAATTTATATTATAGATTTTAAGGAAAAATAATTTTATGACTTTAATGGTAGTTTCTCTATAAAGAAATTCAAACATGGATAATGTGATTGATAAAAAATATAATTCAATGATTTGGCTTGAAAAGGGTGTAAGGCATCATCTTGTAATTATGGCTTCATGAAATGTTTATCTTTTTGAATACTTTTATAAGGTAATGAAATTTTGTTACTTAAGAAAATTATTAGTTTTATAACTCATTTTGAAATGGTGGTCGGGTGTTTTCAAGATAAACTATTTTAAAAAATATTTTCTCATTCATTAGTAGGTTTGTTTTGAAACTTCTTTGAATTTTCTTACTTTTTTTAAATCCCTATATAATTTCCATGACAATTTATTATGTGTTGGGGTTACCTTATATAATATAAAGTATATTACCTGATAAATATCACCATTTTTGTGGTTTGAGTGAGTCTTATGAGGAGGTATTGAGTTGGAGAGTGATTATTTATTCAAGAGTATTCCTTTTCGCTCATATCTTTAGTCTTTCCCAGACTTCGAATAAAGTGGTGAGAGTTTTTTCCCTATAAATGTTCTAATGATGAAATTAATTAAGTTAAATCAAGAAAATTTATTTTTTGTCATGAATAGAGGTCTTTATAAAGTTTTATTGGGAATATGGGTCTTTAAGGATCGATTTTCGTGGTTTTCTTGTTTTCCTTGGGAAGATTAGAATATAAAATGTATTATTTTATTCCATGTTGATCTATTTGAGTTTATACATTATAGTTTATGAGTGGTTATATTATTGGAATAAACTTGTTTATGTGTGATATTTTATGTCTTCCTTGGTTTTCTCTATTAAGAGTAGCGGTTTTCCCAATTTTATTTAGGCTTAATTATATCTCTCCACTATATGAACATTTTTCCATAGGCTATCTTGGCGGATAAAGTTATACCATGGGATTTGTCTTGGTTCCCTATACTTGGTAAATCTTGGTTATATTCATAGGTAATGAGATTTAGTTTCATGAGTCGTTTTTCCTATAGATCAATTTTTTCTATGTTATTATTTGTTGGATAGTGGGTAACACTAGGTTTTAAGATTTGTAAAATTGAGTTACCATAGATGATTTGTTCATAATACAAGACTATATATATGTAATTTCGAATTGAGGAATGTCTTTTTTGAACTATATTTTGGTTATTTGAGAGATGGTAGATATGGTGTTCTGGCTTGTGACTTCCTAAGGATCATTGAGGTTAATCTTTTGGAAGTTTTTTAGGTATGGTGTCTTTTCATAGGATTGACCTAGTTTTCCATTGGTTGGTTTCAAACTATAAGAATAAGTTTTTTACAATTAGTTATAAGTGGACATCTTTGGGGTTTCCTTTGTTCGAAATGTGAAAACTCAGTTTTCTTTTTTAAGATCTCTTGTGTTAATATAGTTTCTAGTTGTTTTACCTTTTAGATTGAATCTAAATTATGGGTAGAATTATGTTAGGCCTTTGTTTTTTTAAGAGACACATGTTGGATAATTTATAACCTATAAATCATCTGAAATTCAAGAGGTGAGGTTAAATTCAAGATTTACTATTGTTTCTTACTAAACCTAGTTGGGTATTGACTGCGTCACCATGTAGCCTCAAGCATGGGGCTGTGATATGTATTTATGAAATAAAACGTGTGATGTATTAAGGATTTAACCTATTAATCCTTCATGTAATGAATCCATATCACCATGAACAAGAGTTTATAGAATTTTTACATAATCTTGGAATATTATGAAACTAGTGCCTTAGAGATAAATTCATGATATATTTGGATCAAAAGTGTCTGAAGTATACATTTACCCAAAAAAGTTTCCAAATAAACGTTGGGTTAAGTGATTTTAGATATTTAATTTTGATATTTTAAAAACTCTTAAGATAGTATATATGGTTTTAGACACTTTGAGTAGGGTTTTACCAATGTGGATTGTGATGAATACAAGGAGGAGGGATCCTTAAGGACCCATTGTATAGAAATTAACATGGTTTTGTTTTAGGGTCTAATGTTCTTATGAAATCATCCTATGAGTGAGATAGTTCTTCCTTGAGAAATTTAATTAATCTTTATCAAGTATAAAATATCTGTTTTATGTGTTATATTATAACATATCATGGTGGGGAGACCTCACATTTTTGGTTTTGTTTCACCAATAGTGCCTTTTTTCTTCATAGGTAGTAGCTTGGTCTATTTGATATGAGAACCATAGTTTATGGATCATGAACTTAGGTATATTTATTTCATTAACTTAGTGGTTATTAATATGTGTCATGATTTGAGAAATAAATTATAGTTTCTAGAGTGAGACATCCAATTATGGAATTTATGTCATGATTTTATGATTGTTAGAAAAGTTAACAGACCTACTAGTTTGGTATAGCCATATCCATTCCGTTATGGATGTTGGGTAAAGATTCCATGGAATTTATAATTACAACACCATATAATCCTAGTGGGGAATAATATATGATTTAGGTAATCATAATTTTATTCATTGAATCAGTACATTTGTTTTCTTACAAATAGATATTCATGGTAGACAAGACTGAAAGTGATATTCAAGGGTTTGTGATGATCCATGGTAGGGTTTTTTATAATAGCCTTTAGGTTTCGTATATTCCTCATTATATGATTAAGGAGAAAAATTCTTAAGATTCATGTGGTTGGAATCATTAATATTATTTATTTCAAGAACGTGCATGTGAATAGACTCAGATAGAATCGAGTGTTGTTTAGGGGGATGAGGAAGGCGTAGTTATCTCATTAAAGGTTAAATATAATTTTGAGCCACCTCAGATATTATGAAAACTACCATCACTATCTATTAGGGTATGATGATATTAATTGAGTATCTATCAATAAATCACCTATTATTTGGGATGTCATATTTTAGTGAATAGGGTATGTCATCACTAGGATTTTTGTTCCCTTTAAATCCCTCTTTTATGATTAAATGGGAGGATGTTGATGAAAAGACCCCAACCCTAGTATCCTAGAGTAAATGGTTAATTTATTACATTATCATAAGATAAAAAAATTTCAACCTAAATTATCAAATAGTTTATTAGTTTTGGTAAAATAAATACATACTTTAATTTCAAATTATAATTGAAAACATAAAATACAAATAGTGTATTCTTTTAGAACTCCATATTTCCTCTTATCATGCCCCTGTATAAATACCCAACATTAAAACATTACATAATCTTGAATTAAATGAATAATTCACATTGAGGATCTTCTCAGGTTTATATTTTTAGAGAATTATCACATAACTATTACATCTCAATGATTACAAAGTAGACGCATCTACTCAGTTTCCATTTTTTTCACAAAATAAAAACTCTTGAACAAAAGATTCATGTATAGTTCCATGTTTTAGATAGCATGAAATTTCCATGATCCCATCCATGACACTATCCCACTTTATTTCCTATGAAAACATTTCAAAAATTTGGGATGAACATAAAAAGCTCAGTAAGGGATACACAAAGAAATAAACTGTTAGTTATTCAAACAACATGTAAACCATGAATACTTAATCATAAGTAATACGTTTCACCTTTATGAAGTAGTAAATACTCTTCACTGAAAAAAATATCACCACTTACCCTTTTTATAACCAAAATATCACCATAAAACCCATATAAATAACACATATCACATAAAGGTAACTTGGGACATAAACATACTTAAATAGAATAACCATACGGTTGACTTCCACACATGTCACTAAATGGAATAGCCAAACAGACTACTTAAATACCCAATGAATTGGAGGTTATAATGTAACCACCCATCCTAGTATTCATGGAACCGACCATCATTTAGTTTATCATGTAACCACCCATCAAATGTCCAAGTACTATTATAAAATCATAAGACATAAAACAAATATAAAGGAAAGAAAACATTTCCACATTTCAATCACAATATATCACTTAAATATATTGATATAAATAATCCATTATCAAAACCATTTTAAATAACAAAATATATAATAGAGTATACAATATTTATTTTCTTTTAAAAACATTATGGATTGTTGAGGAAGCCAAATATCAGATAATACTCGCGGCGGCTAAAAGGTCGTTGTCACCGTGTACGTTAAAAGAAACATTCCTTTTTGTAGTTTAGTAAAACTCTTAGTAGAAAAATATTCCCTTCGAATTAAATGAAAATTAAAAGGTGTTTATACAATATATAAAACAAAGTCTTGTATTAAAACAAAATATGCCTCAATGAATGGATATTGAGATGAAGTCCCTTACAAAGACGGTATCCTTAGATTAAGGATAAATGAATTACATAGTTATGTGTGATAAATATAAATACACCCAATATAAGTGGATATTAAGTGTAAAACAATCAAAGGTCATCCACACATATTCATATCATGACATAATAAAGAAATATAGGTTTAACCCAAAGAATTGAAATTGGGTTAAGAAGTTCCCTTACAGAAATTCGACAGCCTAACAACGTCACTTTAAAATTCAAAAAATGAGTTGATGAGAGATAAAAAAGGGTATATCATCACTTGGAAATATAATTTACATCAATAAGGATATATAATAACATATCCAAATATTAAGAATATGTAAATTAAAATACCTAACAAAAATAAGTCCTTTAAAAAGAGGATGGTGAAAGGTTCCCATACCGATTTGGGTAACTTTCGAAACATACACCCCATGAAAGAAGGGTCATACAATGATGATGTAAATACCCATAAATTAAAATATATTAAACAAAGAATACAATAATGGATATTAAATACTCCACACAAAAGTAAATAGTGGAAAATGTAGCATCAATCTCACGAGAATAAAAAGTGAGATAAAACCCCTTACCTTGTTGTAATTAATCGAGTCGTATGACCAAAAGATAATAAACACCAAATGAATCACATAATACCATGAATATAAATAGAATCATGATAAAATATATGAAATGGAAGTACAAACTACACCACATGAAACAAATAAGTGGTGAAAATGGAAATCTCATGAAATTAAAAGTGAGATAAGAAATCCCCTTACAAAAACTCCGCAGCCTAACAACGCCACTTAAACATTCATTAAACGAAATGATGAGAGTATGAGGGGATCTCTCATCATATGATCATGAAAAGGGAAGTAATGTGAAAATAAAAGAACATACCCCAACATAAGAACATGGGGATTAAATTAAATTACATACAATAGAGTACTTGAAAAGGAAGAGAGAGGTAGGATCCCTTACCTCAAGTCCGACTTGTTCTTGTTCATTCTTTAGATTCCTCTAAATCGGGTAACTCTTTTTGATTTGATCCAAAGGCTTCCTTGGGAAGGATTATTCCCAAAGTTAGGATTCTAGGAGTGAGAGAGGGATGTAGAGAGATAATATGAGCATAGGTTGGATAATACAAGGGCTTGAGAGGTGTGGGTAAGGGGGTAGAGGTGGGGGCCTTTTATAAGAGGGAGGAGGGTCACTTTTGAAAATTCTTGAAATGTTACTTTATTATAAAATGGTTTTTGGATTTTAAAGGTCCCAAAATGATATATTTCTAGGATATGGTTATAAGAGTTCAAAATACACCCATCAAATAGGCTTTCTATAAGAGTAAGTCTTAGATTTTACCTTATCTTTCCATTTTATTTAAATTGTTCATTAATGAGGTAATCACTTCATCATCATGGTGTCATAAATAAATTTATTTATTTAATGTCTAAAAATTATAAAAAAAATACAATGATATAGGAAATATTTTTAGCTTTCCAATTACTATTTATAGTCTAAGAGCTCATTTATGTAAACAAAATTAAAATTGTTTTACTTAGGTGTTACATAGTTTGATTATATTTTCCTTTCTTTAAAAAATAATATGATAAATGGTCACTATCACAAAAATGTGATTCCATGGGCCCTCAAGTTTTGTATAAAGATTCCCATGGTCGGACATAACAAAAAAAAAAGGATTTGGACACATGTTAGGGTCATTTTATATTTTTATGATATTATTTTATTACCCTTAACTACCCGATTGCTAATTAATCATGATAATTAAAGATAATTACCATCGTTACTATTCATAATGTTAAAAAAAGAGTCTTAATTACATAATTTAGACCTTATTATTCCAAATATGGAATCCATTTTATCAAATTTCAAACATAGAAATTGTAGTAATTACTTTAAAAATAATTCCCGTTGTCAAAACAAATAGCGTGTTTTTAAGAAACAATATCTATCAAAAGATTGACACTTGTTTATGTCCATTTTCAAAGTGAAATTAATTATAATGACCACCATTGGATTAAATGGTAAAAATATTTTCTAATTACAATTTAAAACCAATTAAAAATATAATATAACCATATAAATAAATTAGATTAAAAAGGAGGCCTTGAATTAAAATACAACATGTTTCACTATTCATTAAAAAATGAACTTTATCAGAAAAATACCAAAAATTTACACAAAGTAAATTTTGATGTCTTGATTATAAATAAGGATTTTATTTTGTCAAATATAAAATATAAAAGTGATAAAAAGTATATTTGAAAAGGGTTTTCCATCAAAAGGTGGTTAATCGACCTTTTAAAGAATATTAGAATATTTATGCATAAAATTGGATTCATTCACATTTTAAGCCTCTATAATTTATTGGGTAATTCTTAAAATATTTAACAAACATATATAATAATTTTGTAGTTAGTTCTATTCATTTCTTCCATTACAACGACTCGACATTTACTACCATATAAAATAATATTATTATAATATTAGTGTAATGCCCCGACCCTAGTTACCCAGAGTCGGTGCATTATTAAATAACATTGGCATGATCACAAGAAAGATCAAATCTCGAAAGACCGATTGGTTTAGTATCCTTGGAAACACTAGATATATTCATATGTCTTACATTACATCATAAAATGAAAAACTACTACAAAAACATATTGTCTCCATAATCCACACTCATATCCCCACATAATATCCCTGCAGGTCATTCATAATTTACTTCTTCACTTCCTGGGAAAAATAAAACATAGAAAAGGGGTGAGATCAAATGCCCAGTAAGGATAACAATATAGCAGAAACATTCATAAATAAGAATAAACATTTAAGGCAATGTCTAACTAAAACAAAAGCCTTTTAAACTTGAACTTTCAACATAGTATGGCATGAATAAAATGAAATAATGCCATTTACTTATTCACATGGATATTCTACTAATAGAATAATCACATGAAAAATCAATAACCACTTTCATAATGATGTAATGCATAATGCCATATTATCATAACCACATAGCCAAGGCCTCGTGCCCAGACTATAAATAAGATTTTGGCAAGGCCTTGTGCCAAGACACTAGCTTGTCTCATGAGACCTACCGATGCATCGAGGAGCTATAGCGGGCTCCACCCGTCACATATTAAGTCCAATGCATTCCCATATGAAAAGGTTTAAACATAACATAAACATTCGTATTAAAACTAGCATACAAAATGTCAATACTTTCACCATAAACTATGAATGGTATAAAAATAGCACATCCACAGTCAAAAATATCATAAAACCTTCAATACAATATAGAATTGTTGTATCATCAACTTCAAATAAGCATAAAATCCATCAAAGGATGTTGACATAGATGAAATCAAAACTCTTTTTAGAGAAATATCTATTTTGAAATCATTTAAGAGACATATAAAATAAAACATTTTCTTATGAAAATATTCTTATAAGCTTGTAAGGGAAGCTTCGACGATTTTATAACGGTAGAAAATATTAACCTTATCTTAAAGGATTGACTCTAAGTTAATTAGTTTCACTTTTAAAATGTCTCTTTGTATTTTTATATAATATGGTTAATAAACTAACTATATACATCCAAGCGACCCCCAATTGGTCCATTAATGATGAACCTATCATGATATAAGTCTCTTGGCCGAACCTTAGATTTTTAGGAATTTAATATCAATTAATAATATAATATTTGTTTCAAGAACTCTTTTATGTCAATTTTGACACTATTCAATAGTTGATTTTTGTGAAACTCATAACAGATTGATTACTTCGAAAAAATTCAATTAAATCAATACTAATATATCATATTATCCTAGAAAATTAGTTTAATTCATTAAAAGTTTCATATTATATTTATTTGGGTATTTATAATATCAATTATTTTAATTTTTTACTATTATAGTAATTACTTCATCATCATTGTGTCATAAATAAATTAAATTATTTAATGTCTAAAAATTATAAATAAAATAACATTATGTAAGAAATCTTTTTATATTTCTAATTAATATTTATAATCTAAAATCCAACATATATAACCATATGTAAAAATTGTTTTGCTAAAAGATATATGCTTGTGTCATTTTTGTATTCATTTTAACTTAATTAAAATAAAGTGTCCTTATCACCTACATGTGGCACCATGGGGTCCCAAAATCGACCCAAATATGCCTATGGTCGAACATGTATCAACCAATAAGGCTAGGACACTTTTTAGGGTAATTTAGTATTATTATAATATTATTTTTTAACCCTCATTTACCGGATTTACCCTTAACCATGGTAAATAAAATATTTACCGCAGTAATTATTCAAAATGTCTAAAAATAAAAGTTACCTATTTATACAATTTGAAAATACTGATTCCAAATATGGAATCCATTTTTCTAAATTCAAAACACAGAAGTGGCAGAAATTAATTTAAAATTAATTCCCGCTGTCAAAACAAAAAGCGTGTTTTTAAGAGATAATAATTATCAAAAGATTGACACTTGTTTATGTTTGGTTTAATTGTAAAATTATGTCCAATGACCAAAATTATATTAAATGGTAAAAATATATTCTAAATATACTTTAAAACCACTCAAATTCATAATTTATCACTATTAATTATTTTGATTAAAAAAGTTGTTTTTAATTAAAATTTAGTAATTTTCACTATTCATCAAAATATTAAAGTTATCCAAACAGTACCAAAATTTCACCTTAGGCTAAATTCAGTATTCCGAATCCAAAAATGAAGTCCATTTTAAAATATATATAATTTCAAAAAGTAGGTATTACTATTCATAACAGCTAGTTTGATTGGTTATGGTGTGTTAGAAATCGGTGTTGCGTACAACACACGCTATAACATTATTCAAAGAGAAGCGTACCGTAGAAGCTTGGGGTATTACATTCTCCCCTACTTCAAATAATTTCGTCCTCGAAATTTCTAGAATACTTATCACATGAAAAGACCCGGGTGGTTCTTCATCATAAGTTCCTCGGGTTCCCACGTTGCCTCTTCCATCTTATGATTTCTCCACAAGACTTTTACCAGGCGCATCGTCCGGTTTCTCAATACTTGTTCTCTCATATCAAGAATCCTGACGGGATCTTCGCAATAAGACAGATCAGGTTCTAGTTCTAATTTTTCATAGGTGAGTACATGTGTTGGGTTAGGCATGTATTTCCTCAACAGAGATACATGGAACACATCGTAAACTTTGGAGAGACTTGGCGGCATTGCCAATCGGTAAGCTACAACCCCAATTCATTCTAGAATTTCGAAAGGTCTGATGTACCTGGGACTCAATTTACCTTTCTTACCAAAATGTATTACTCCCTTCCATGGAGATACCTTCAGGAAAACATGATCACCGACTTGAAATTCCAAATCCTTCCTTCAATTATCGGCATAGCTATTCTGCCTACTTTGAGCTGCTTTGATGTGATTTTGGATTACCTTCACCTTTTCCATCGTTTCCTTCACCAGTTCTGGACCTACAAGTTTTCTTTCACCGACGTCATCCCAACAGGTTGGTGTACGACATCTCTTTCTGTATAACGCTTCATATGGTGCCATCTGAATACTCGAATGGAAGCTATTGTTATAGGAAAATTCTACCAGAGGTAAATATTGATCCCACATACCCTGAAAGTCAAGTGAGAAAGATCTCAACATGTCTTCTAAGGTTTGAATAGTCCATTCTGATTGTCCATCTGTCTAAGGGTGGTAAGCAGTGCTCAAATGAAGTTCAGTATCTAGGGATTTCTGAAGACTTTTCCAGAATCTTGAAGTAAAATGGGGATCACGATTAGAAACAATCGATAGGGGTACTCCATGAAGTCTCACAACTTCATTAATATATAGTCTTGCTAGACGTTCCAGGGGTAGATCTTCTCTTATAGCAAGAAAATGTGCTGACTTGGTAAGACGATCAACAATAACCCATATTGCATCATTCCTTCTAGGAGTATTTGGTATCCCCATGACAAAGTCCATCGTAATATTGTCCCATTTACACTCTGGTATGGGAAGAGGTTGCATGACTCCTCCAGGTTGTTGCCTTCCAGCTTTCACTTGTTGAAAAACCATACATCTTGACACAAAATCAGCAATCTCCCTCTTCATGTTGTCCCACCAAAAATGTTCCTTCAAATCTCTATACATTTTGGTGCTCCCAGGGTGTATAGAGTAATTGGAACTATGAGAATCATCCAGCAATTCCCTTTTTAGATCAGGTATATCGGGAACACAAAGTCTCTTCCCAAATTTCAAAATTCCATCTTCATACACAAAGTCTCTCAATCTCCCATCATTCACAACTTTAATATTCTTTTGAAATTCTTCATCATCGGTCTGAGAACTCTTAATCCTTTCTAGTAAAGATGGTTTGGTAACCATTTGAAAAATCATTGATGTTTCACCTTCCCTGGTTATTCCCATGTCCATCTTCACTAGATCCATGAAAATTGGATCCCTTTCAATTCTCATATTGTTCAAAACTCCATGGTCTTTTCTACTCAAAGCATCTGCCACCTTGTTTTCTTTCCCCGGGTGGTAGTGTATCGTGCAATCATAATCCTTGAGTAATTAAAGCCATCTCCTTTGCCTCATGTTGAGTTCTTTTTGTGAGAAAATATACTTCAAACTCTTGTGATTAGTATAAATCTCACATTTTTCACCATAGAGGTAGTGCCTCCATATCTTCAAAGCAAATATTACAGCTGCTAACTCGATATCATGAGTAGGATAGTTTTGTTCATGAATTTTCAACTGTCGTGATGTATATGCAATAACTCTATCATTCTGCATAAGGACACAACCAAGTCCTTTCTTTGATGCATCACTATAAATAACGAACCCATCATTCCCAGATGGTAGAGTCAATATAGGAGCATTGACTAATCTTCTCTTCAGTTCTTCAAAACATTCTTCACACTCTTTTGTCCAAGCAAATTTAACCCCTTTATGTGTGAGCTTCGTTAATGGGTTAGCCAATCGGACAAAATTCTGGACGAAACGTCGATAATAACTTGCCAAACCAATAAAACTACGTACCTCAGTTATACTCGTAGGTGCTGGCCATTCTTGGATTGCCTTGGTCTTAGAAGGATCAACAGAGATTCCATCTTTAGAGACAATATGGCCAAGAAAAGAAATCTCCTGAAGCCAGAATTCACACTTGCTAAACTTACCATATAATTCATGCCTCCTCAGAGTCTTCAAGATAATGCGCAAGTGATTTTCATGATCTTCGTAGGTTCTGGAGTATACCAAGATATCATCAATAAATACCACCACAAATTCATCGAGATACTCCTTAAAAACTCTATTCATCAGATCCATGAATATAGAGGGTGCATTAGTCAATCCAAAAGGCATTACAGTAAACTCGTAATGCCCGTACCTAGTTCGAAATGCTGTCTTCGGAATGTCTTCCTTCTTTAAACACAACTGATGGTATCCAGATCGAAGGTCAATCTTTGAAAAGTATTGAGCTCCATGCAGTTGATCAAATAAATCATCAATGCGAGGTAGGGGATACTTGTTCTTTATCATTATAGCATAGATCTCCCTGTAGTCGATACATAACCTCATAGATCCATCTTTCTTTTTAACAAAAAGAACAGGGTCTCCCCATGAAGAAACACTAGGGCGAATAAATACTTTATTACTCAATTCCTCTAGTTGTTTCTTTAGTTTGACTAACTCTACAGTGGCCATTCTATAAGGGGTCTTCGATATAGGCCTTGATCTAGGAATTAAATCAATGGAAAACTCAACTTCTCGTTCTGGAGGATGTCCAGGTAAATCTTCCAGAAATACTTCTACAAATTCTTTCACAACAGGTATATCCTCTATTTGAACATTCCTTTCCTCACCGACAGTTATTTCATTCTCTTCCTCCCCAATAATTGAATTTAGTTGAGCTACTAGGGGTGGATCTAAATAAGAATTAGGTGGTGATGATTCTGCTCTAAAGATAAGGTGTTCCTTATCATTATAATCAATAATCGTAACCTCTTTCTTCTTACAATAAATCTTCGCATCATAGTCCGAAATCTAGTCCATACCGAGGATTATATCAAACTCAATCATAGGTATGACAATGAGATCAGCAGATAAAGAACATTTATGTGCTCTAATGGGGACTGATTCACAAAACTTTGTTGCAATGATACTTCCCTTAGGAGTTTTAACTGACAACTCCCTTGTTAAATCAAATTGGAAATATCTAATTTTCTTAGAAAACTGGGAAGATATGAAACAATGTGATGATCCAGAATCAAATAATGCATTTGCTAAACTTGAGGAAACCATTAAATTACCTGCCACCACGTCTTTCGGAGCTTCTACCACAGCAGTAGTGATAGCATAAGCCTGGCCTTGATCCCTTGGCCTTTTCTGAGGTAAGTTCTCCTGATGCTTAGGACATTCATTTGCATAATGCCCCATCTCTCTGCAATTGTAGCACTAAACGTTGGTAGCTTCCTTCTTCCCCTTGCAATCACGAGCTTGGTGGCCCTTTTCACCACACTTGTAACAGACTCCCATTACCTTCAAGCAAGTACCAGGATGTTTCTTCCCACATTTACCACAGGATGGATATTCAACCTTTCCTTTATTCCCCTATTTCTATTCCCAGATTGATCAGCAGGTCTCTTCTTCTCTTGCTTTGCTTTAAAGTCATAAGACATAGAGAATTCCTTTTCGGTCTTGATAGCACATGAGATAATGTCTTCGTATGACGAGAAGGATTGTGAGACTAATGCTCGACGGAGAAATGGTTTTAACCCATCAAAGAAATGATCAATCTTACTTCTTGGGTTACGTATATAATCACCAGCATACCTTGATAACCTTGCAAAGTTAGCCTCATACTTTGTGAAATTCTCATCCTCCTTCTGTCTCAAACATAGAAATTGCCTTTCCATATCTGCTCGATGGTCACGAGGAGAGTATTTTTCTAAAAATAGATCTTTGAACTCCCTCCATTCCATATTTGATACTTCATCATCTTCCGTCATGTTTTGAATCAATGACCACCATTGATCAGCATCTCCAGTGAGGCGGTAAACTGCCATGATAACTTTTTCCCTTTCACTGCTCCCCAAAGCCTGAAATATTTTCTCTAGGGAATTTATCCATTGCTCAGCTACTAAGGGATTTGTACTCCCATTGAACATTGGTGGTTTTTGCCTCATGAATCGATCTAACACTGATCCCCCATGCTGTGGATCAGGGTGCTCCATACGGGTAAGGTTATTATTCATAACCTGAGTAAGTTGTCCCAGTATGGTGATTAGCTGATCGACACCAGTTGCATCACCAGCTCCACTATAATTATCTTGAGCATGAGGTCAATCCCTACATGGAGTGCGTGCATTGATACAGTTTCCATTTCTTCCACTAAGCGCCATTTCTAAACAATGGCATAAACTAGATCAGTTTATGAATCCAAATACATAATCCCATACTTATAAAACACTTAACATAAATTGAACTATTTATGGATATAATCCATAATCATAAAAATGTTTTCTTTGAGGAAGTATATACTCATAAACCCTTCATAATGATTTGTAAAGAAAATTAGAGTTATCCTAAGCATATCCCCCGGGAGTGTCGTAACCAAGAGTGCAGCAAGGCCCGTTGTCGTGCACTAGTTCCCGTTCGAGTCTAGATCAAAGCGGTGTTTTCAGGTTTTACCCCTAGGTACATCTGTTCCAGAGCCGCATCTACCTGATCGTATCCAGACAGGGATGTATTGCTCGGAAAACTCACAAAATCTCTACAATACCAAAATTCTAGGAAGTTCTTCTATACTAATCCTCAAAGTTCATCTTAGGTCTATGTGCTCTAATCAGAGTTTATCTAAATCTAGCTTCCAAGGTTTGTACTAAACTTCCTCTGATACCAACTGTAATGCCCCGAACCTAGTTACCCAGAGTTGGTACATTATTACATAACATTGGCATGATCACAAGAAAGATCAAATATCGAAAGACCGATTGGTTTAGTGTCCTTAGAAACACTAGATATATTCATATGTCTTACATTACATCATAAAATGAAAAACTACTACAACAACATATTGTCTCCATAATCCACACTCATATCCCCACATAATATCCCTGCAGGTCATTCATAATTTACTTCTTCACTTCCTGGGAAAAATAAAACATAGAAAAGGGGTGAGCTCAAATGCCCAGTAAGGATAACAATATAGCAGAAACTTTCATAAATAAGAATAAACATTTAAGGAAATGTATAACTAAAACAATAGCCTTTCAAACTTGAACTTTCAACATAGTATGGCATGAATAAAATGAAATAATTCCATTTACTTATTCACATGGATATTCTACTAATCGAATAATCACATGCAAAATCAATAACCACTTTCATAATGATGGAATGCATAATGCCAGACTATCATAACCACATAGCCAAGGCCTCGTGCCAAGACTATAAATAAGATTTTGCCAAGGCCTTGTGCCAAGACACTAGTTTGTCTCATGAGAACTACCGATGCATCGAGGAGCTATAGCGGGCTCCACCCGTCACATAATAAGTCCAATGCATTCCCATATGAAAAGGTTTAAACATAACATAAACATTCATATTAAAACTAGCATACGAAATGTCAATACTTTCACCATAAACTATGAATGGTATAAAAACAGCACATCCACAGTCAAACATATCATAAAACCTTCAATACAATATAGATGTTTTGTATCATCAACTTCAAATAAGCGTAAAATCCATCAAAGGATGTTGACATAGATGAAATCAAAACTCTTTTTAGAGAAATATCTCTTTTTAAATCATTTAAGAGACATATAAAATAAAACATTTTCTTTTAAAAATATTCTTATAAGCTTGTAAGGGAAGATTCTATGATTTTATAATGGTGGAAAATAACCGCACCTGCCGTATAAGTTAAAAAAAACATTCTTACCTTAATTCTATCGAAAAGGTTAAAAAACACCTTGTTTGGAAAACGACGGAAAGATTCCTTTATAAACCTCTTATAAAAAGTCAAAGAAGGGTATAAATGACTTTAACCCATATTCTAGTAAATAGTAAAAATGTTTTGAAATACATTTTGAAGAAACACGGATGTGGATGATAAAGAGATCCCAGTAGATAATTACGTATAAACAACCTCGGATAATGAAGAGATTGTGAAATAACCCTTACCTTGTAATTTTCCTTGGTTGGGGTAGGTTGACCTCCTGTATAATGGTGAAATAATTGTTATTAAATTATACAAGAATCATATATATTAATATGATATCATATATGATCTTTTAACATTGATTTGTTAATAATATCTTAGTATTATCGTTTTTTCGGGTGTTAACTTACTCATTTTCTTTTATATGTTTTGTTACATAAGCCATGTTTGTAATGGATAGGTTGTATATTATTCATATACAGAATGATATCAAGTTCTTAAACATCATTTTTAAATCATCAAATGAGAATTATACTTGAATGGATACGATGGAGAATGAATCTCATCGCGTTCGTGGAGACGGTAGTCCGTACGTACGCACGAGCGACAATATCATTCTTCTGATATTAAAATAATATATAAATGGATGTTATATCATATATAAATAATCATTAACATGTTATATTTATTATTTACATGAGTTACACATCATTATTATACCCATCCAAATAATAATATATTAAATAACGATTACACCACGACGTGGAGACGGTAAGCCGTACGTACGCACGTATGGTGACATGTTATTCAAAGGGTGGATAGAATAATGATTATGGTTGTAACATATTTATAATAACATCACCGTATATATAAGATACTGGAGTTATTATTTTAGAATGGTAATAACAAAGAAAGAAGAAGTGGAAGAAGAAAGGAACTTGAAAAGGGGTGGTGAAAACATTACCTCTTCTTCAGGTTCTTCCTTTTGATTTGATCAAAAGGGCTCCTTAGGTTGGATTTCTGATCAAAATAAGGCCTATAGGTTGTAGTGAGGGAAGTTGGGAGAGTATTTGGGGAGATTTTGGCCGAACCAAAAGGTTTTGAAGGTGTGAAGAAAAGATAAGGTGGAGTTCCCTTTTATAAGAGGGGTGAGGGGCACCTTTGGAAAAGCTAGAAATATTAATTTATAATAAATTCATATTCAGTTTCTAATGACTCCAAAGTTGATTTTTTAAATTTTAAGGTGGGGATAGGTCTAAAACAACTCAACCAATAGAATTTAGACAGGTTTGGGTACTTATATTAACCTTATCTTTAAGTATTAACTCTAAGTTAATTAGTTTCACTTTTAAAATGTCTCTTTGTATTTTTATATAATATGGTTAATAAACTTACTATATACATCCAAGAGACCCCCAAGTGGTCCATTAATGATGAACCTATCATGATATAAGTCTCTTGTCCGAACCTTAGATTTTTAGGAATTTAATATCAATTAATAATATAATATTTGTTTTAAGAACTCTTTTATGTCAATTTTGACACTATTCAATAGTTGATTTTTGTGAAACTCATAACAGATTGATTACTTCGAAAAAAGTCAATTAAATCAATCCTAATATATCATATTATCTTAGAAAATTAGTTTAATTCATTAAAAGTTTCATATTATATTTATTTTGGTATTTATAATATCAATTATTTTAATTTTTCACTATTATAGTAATTACTTCATCATCATTGTGTCATACATAAATTAAATTATTTAATGTCTAAAAATTATAAATAAAATTTAATTATGTAGGAAATATGTTTATATTTCTAATGAATATTTATAATCTAAAATACAACATATATAACCCTATGTAAAAATTGTTTTACTAAAAGATATATGCTTGTGTCATTTTTGTATTCATTTTAACTTAATTAAAATAAAGTGTCCCTATCACCTACAAGTGGAACCATGGGGTCCCAAAATAGACCCCAAGATGCCTATGGTAGAACATGTATCAACCAATAAGGCTAGGACACGTTTTAGGGTAATTTAGTATTATTATAATATTATTTTTTAACCCTCATTTACCGGATTTACCCTTAACCATGGTAAATAAAATATTTACCGCAGTAATTATTCAAAATGTCTAAAAATAAAAGTTAACTATTTACACAATTTGAACATCCTGATTCCAAATATGGAATCAATTTTTCTAAATTCAAAACATAGAAGTGGCAGAAATTAATTTAAAATTAATTCCCGCTGTCAAAACAAAAAGCGTGTTTTTAAGAGATAATAACTATCAAAAGATTGTCACTTGTTTATGTTTGGTTTAATTGTAAAATTATGTTCAATGACCAAAATTATATTAAATGGTAAAAATATATTCTAAATATACTTTAAAACCACTCAAATTCATAATTTATTACTATTAATTATTTTGAGTAAAAAAGTTGTTTTTAATTAAAATTTAGTAATTTTCACTATTCATCAAAATATTAAAGTTATCCGAAAAGTACCAAAATTTCATCTTAGGTTAAATTCGATATTCCGAATCCAAAAATGAAGTCCATTTTATAATATATATAATTTCAAAAAGTAGGTATTACTATTCATAATGGCTAGTTTGATTGGTTATGGTGTGTTAGAAATCAGTGTTGCGTAAAACACGTGCTATCACATTATTCAAAGAGAAGCGTACCGTAGAGGCTTGGGGTGTTACAATTAGTGTGCAACGTAAGATTTCAAAGAAAATCGTTGTTGTGTATTGGGTACGCCATCAAAAATAGCATCCCCTTTAAAGTAATATTAATATTTTATTCACAAATATTAGTAAATATGAAAATTCCATATTCTTTATTTACATGGGATGTTACATCCTTCCCCCCTTTTGGGAATTGCATCCTTGCAATTTTAAAATTGGTCTTAGAAACTTTATTGAAATCCCCACATCAGAAAAGGGGTAAATTAAACAATCAATTTAAAAGAAAGAAAGAAAAGTAAAAAGGTCACCCGAGGCAAAAAATACTATGATTCCATGAAAACATGGATATGGAAGAGAAAAAAAGGGTCAAGTTCTGATGGAGAGTGATAGAAAACATGTTTAGGATAAAGTTAACCACCGGAAAATCACAAACTTGTGATGGGTTAAATGGTATTTGATTCTCCAGTATGAAAAGTTAACAGAAAATGTTTTTTTATGTTACTTTTTATTGAGTAAATTATTTATGATCTTAACTAAATCATAAGGAGACATACTTACTTGTCATGTATACTTTCATCTCTTACTATATTTCTTACACAAACTCATATTTTCTCCAAAAGATGAGTATTCAGGATGACTTGTTCATATTAAGAGTGCTATAATCAACTTCTTGAGATTCACCTAATCCAAAAAATATGAACTATATACTTACCATGTCTTTAGACCTTAACCAAAACCAAAACTATTAGTACAATATCAGATAATCCCCAAAAGGATAATATTTTATAAAAAGAAATACTACTCTTAAACTCCAAAATTTGTCCAAAAACCCAAAGTTCATCAAAGAACATTCAATAAATAGATATCAATAAAATTCTTCAAAAGTTATCCAAACTAAGATTGAAACTGAAATCTCATAAGGATTTAATTACATAGTCTTCCAAGATAAATCTTAACATTTATCTCAAAATAACATCCATTACTCACAAAGTCTCATATTGAAAATTAATTAACCTAATCATATATTCTCCATGATAGGTTAATCATTTTCATAAATAAACCAAATCATAATATGTCCATAATAAAAACATAAATTCTTCCAAACTAAAATTTCAAACATTATTCCACAATTGAAATCCCATAGTATTCTATCTTCCTTAGGGATATAGTGTTTCATCAAAAGAGAGAACGTATTTCACAACAACCTTTATCACTTAATCACCAAATCATTTTCCTATACTAAGTATATCCATTTGATAAAACATAAATTCCCAAAATAAACTTATTCTTGTTCTATAAAATAATTTTTCTAAAATAATAAGTCATACTAACCAGGAACTTCAAGTAAGCCAGTGGTTGGCAATGCGCCCTTATCACCCTTCGGTTGTGGGTTCGATTCCTGCGGCCTTACTAGATGTGACGGGTTGTCACCCATCCTATGGGTTGTCCTTTTTATAAAACTCAAAAATAACCCTAACATGTTTTAACCTCAATGGTTTCCATATACCTCTCATTTTCATCCAAATTCATTATGATCTCAACATCTTAATTCTTGAAGTCTTATTTCACCACCATAAGATAAAGTAAAATGATCCCCAAAATTAAGAACCCCATACCTTGATCATGGTGTCCATTTTGTTTCATTGTCATGTAGTTCATGTAGGTAGAAGGTCCATACATTGCAACAATTATTTAGAGATCCTTCAAAATAATTTTCTTCCTCCATCAAAATACACCTTGTACAAGATGGGTCATACGGGTGTTCATATAAAAACAGTTTTGGAAAATAATCATGTATGACATATAATTTCAAAACATCTAATAAAAAATGATTTCTATAAAATAGTTGAACTGAATTTGAGTTGAAACTTTCAATTAATGGTCCTTTTAAAATACCATAGGTATTAACTGAGAGACTATATTTTAAAAGAAAATATAAATAGGTTGTGCAAGGGTCTCCTTCTTTAGTACCATTTTTAAAATCATAATATACTTCAAAATATTGTGATAAGGTAAAATATTTGAAAATGCCTTCATAATATATACCTTTCTTGAAAATATGATAATATTGTGAAAATAGGATTTTTCTAAATACAACCCATCATCCACTATGATAACGAGGTATAGTCGAGGTGTTTGATATCTCAAACAACTACTTGCAAGTGAGTTGTATGCTAGAAAAATGTTTCACAATCATCCAAACATGACTTTGAAATAATTGTTACAAGCATATCCTCAAGAAGAGATAGGAATCTCGTTTGGGATATTCCTCCTTCCATTTGTAACTGAATTTACTTGATCTAAAAAAGTTATAAAACAAGGATTTAACTGAAATAATAGACATAGGGACTAACAATGTGTCTAACAAAAACTCCCAATCCCTAAAGTTGTCTAAACCGACCTCTGATACCAACTATAAGGACCCAGCCTTAAAAAATTAAATAATATTGAATTAAATGAATAACTCACATTGAGGATCTTTTCAGGTTTAGAGTTTTAGAGAATTAGGACATAACTATTACATCTCAATGATTACAAAGTAGACGCATCTACTCAGTTTCCATTTTTTTTCACAAATAAAAACTCTTGAACAAAAGATTCATGTCAAGTTCCATGTTTTAGACAACATGAAATTTCCTTGATCCCATACATGACCCTATTACACTTTATGTCTTGTGAAAAACATTTCAAAAACTTGGCATGAGCATAAAAATATCAGTAAGGGATACAAAAAGAAATAAACTGTTAGTTTTTCAAACAACAAGTAAACCATGAATACTTAATCATAAGTAATACATTTCAACTTAATGAAGTAGTAAATAATCTTCACTGAATAAAAGATCATTTCTTACCCTTTTTATAACCAAAAGATCACCACAAAACTCATATAAAGAACACATATCATATAAAGGTAACTTGGGACATAAATATACTTAAATGGAATAACCATACGGTCGACTTCCACACATGTCACTAAATGGAATATCTATACGGCTGACTTCCATACTCAATGAATTAGAGGTTATAACGTAACCACCCGTCCTGGTATTCATATAACCAACCGTCATTTGGTTTATCACATAACCACCCATCAAATGTCCATGTACCATTATAAAATAATAAGACATAAAACAAATATAAATGAAATAATACATTTCCACATTTCAATCACAATATATCACTTAAATATATTGATATAATGAATCCATTATCAAAACCATTTTCAATAACAAAATACATAATAGAGTATATAGTATTTATTTTATTTTAAAAACATTACTGCATGTTGAGGAAGCCAAAGATCAAATAATACTCACGGCGGCAGAAAGGTTGTTATCACCACGTACGTTAAAAGAAACATTCCTTTTTGTCGTTTAGAAAAAATCTTCGTAGAAAAACATTCCCTTTGAATGAAATGAAAATTAAAAGGTGTTTATATATCATATAAAATAAAGTTTTGTATTGAAACAAAATATGCCTCAATTAAAGGAGATTGAGACAAGTCCCTTACAATGACGATATTCTTAGATTAAGGATAAATCAATTACATAATTATGTGTGACAAATATAAATACACCCAATATAAGTGGATATTAAGTGTAAAATAATCATAGGTCGTCCACACATATTCATAGCATGACATAATCAAGAAGTATAGGTTTAACCCAAAGAATTGAAATTGGGTTAAGATGTTCCCTTATAGAAATTCGACAGCTTAACGATGTCAGTTTAAAATTCAGAAAATGAGTTGAAGAGAGATAAAAAAGAGTATCTCATCACTTGGAAATAAATTTAAATCAATAAGGATATATAATAACATATCAAAACATTAATAATATGTAATTTAAAATACTTATAAAAAATAAGTCTTTTAAAAAGAGGAGGGTGAAAGGTTCCCTTACCGATTTGGGTAACTTTTGAAAGGTACACCCCATGAAATAAGGGTCATACAATGAAAATGTAAATACCCATAAATTAAAGTATATTACACAAATAATAAAATAATGGGTAGTAAATACTCCACACAGAAGGAAATAGTGGAAAATGTAGCATGAATCTCATGGGAATAAAAATTGAGATAAAAACCCCTTACCTCATTGTAATCAATCGAGTTGTATGACCAAAAGATAATAAACACCAAATGAATCACATAATACCATGAATATAAATATAATCATGATAATATATATGAAATGGAAGTACACATTACACCACACGCAATAAATAAGTGGCGAACAATGGAAATATCAAGGAATTAAAAGTGAGATAAGAAATCCCCTTACAAAAATTCGGCTGCCTAACGACACCACTTAAAACATTCATAAAACAAAATGATGAGAGTAAGAGGGGATCTCTCATCATATGATCATGAAAAGGGAAGTAATAAGAATATAAAAGAACATCCCCCAACATAAGAACATGGGGATTAAATTAAATTACATACAATAGAGTACTTGAAAAGAAAGAGAGAGGTAGGATCCCTTACCTCAAGTCCCACTTGTTCTTGTTCGTTCTTTATATTCCTATAAATCGGGTAACTCTTTTTGATTTGAGCCAAAGCCTTCCTTGGGAAGAATTTTGCCCAAATTTAGGATTATAAGAGTGAGAGAAGGATGTGGAGATATAATATGAGCATAGGTTGGATGATCCAAGGGCTTGAGAGGTGTCGGTAAGTGGGTAGAGGTGAGGGCCTTTTATAAGAGGGAGGAGGGTCACTTTTGGAAAGTCTTGAAATGTTAATTTATTATAAAATGGTTTTCGGATTTTAAAGGTCCCAAAATGATATATTTATAGTATAAGGTGATAAGGGTTATAAATACACCCATAAAATAGGTTTTATACAAGTTTAAGCCTTATATTTTACCTTATCTTTTCATTTTATTTAAATCGTTCATTAATGAGGTAATCACTGCATCATCATGGTGTCATAAATAAATTTATTTATTTAATGTCTAAAAATTATAAAAAAATACCATGATGTAGGAAATATTTTTATCTTTACAATGAGTATTTATAATCTAAGAGATTATTTATGTAAACAAAATTAAAATTGTTTTACTTAGGTGTTACATAGTTTGGTTAAATTTTCCTTTCTTTAAAAAATACTATGATTAAAGGTCACTATCACACAAAAGTGATTACATGGGCCATAAAGTTTGGTATAAAGCTTCCCATAGTCGGCCATGACATAACCAAAAGGATTTGGACACATTTTGGGGTCATTTTATATTTTTATGATATTATTTTATTACCCTTAACTACCCAATTACTAATTAATCATTATAATTAAAGATAATTACCATCATTACTATTCTTAATGTCCAAAAACAAAAGAGTATTAATTACATAAATTGTACCTTATGATTATAAATATGGAATCAATTTTATCAAATTCCAAACATATAAATTACAGTAATTAATTTAAAAATAATTCCCATTGTCAAAATAAATAGCGCGTTTTTAAGAAACAATATCTATCAAAAGATTGACACTTGTTTATGTCCATTTTCAAAGTGAAATTAATTATAATGACCCCCATTGGATTAAATGGTAAAAATATATTCTAATTAAACTTTAAAATCAATTAAAAATATAATCTAACCATATAAATAAATTAGATTAAAAAGGAGGCCTTGAATTAAAATACAGCATTTTTCACTATTCATTAAAAAATGAACTTTATAGAAAAAATACCAAAAATTTACACAAAGTAAATTTTGATTTCTTGATTCTAAATAAGGATTTTATTTTTTCAAATATAAAATATAAAAGTGACAAAAAGTAGATTTAAAAAGGGTTTTCCATCAAAAAGTGGTTAATCGACCTTTTAAAGAATATTAGAATATTTATGCATAAAATTGGATTCATTCGCATTTTAAGACTATATCATTTATTGGGTAATTGTTAAAATATTTAACAAACATATATAATAAATTTTTAGTTAGTTCTATTAATTCCTGCTATTACAACGACTAGACATTTACTACCATTTAAAATAATATTATTTTGTTATTATTGTGCAACGTAAGATTTCAAAGAAACTCGTTGTTGCGTATTGGGTATTCCATAGAAAATAGAATCCAATTTAGAGTAATATTAATATTTTATTCACAAATATTAGTAAATATGAAAATTTCATATTCTTTATTTACCTGGGATGTTACACCCTGTATATCAATTTTAAAAAACATCTTGGTATATTGGGGAAATAAGACATAATAAAGGGGTGAGATTAGATGTTCAGTAAGGGTAATCATAAAATAAAATATATAATTAATAAACAATAATAACTAATATAGAAAGGTAAATAACTGAAAGACATTCAAGTTAAATAATAAATTGAGAATAATATGATAGGAATAAAGGATGATAAAATAATGTGATATAAATAATCACAAGAGCTTGAAAAATATCCATGGATTTTATAAATAATAGAATAATCGCATGTACATCAATAATTAATATAATTATGAGGGAATCCATAATTTTGGACATCTGAAATGTACTGTCAATACCTTTCACAACATAATTTAAATCTATAGGTAGAAACCCATCTAATTTGGCCAAATGATTTGTCTCATGAGATCTATAAATGCATCGAGGGGTTATCTATAACCATGCCACACCGATCACTTACTAATTACAATTCATTAATCATATGATATGGTTGAAACATAATCAATATAAACCTTCATATTGAAAGTCACTATTTCGGGGGATAATTTCTTTTTTTTTCATGTAGTTTTAGTTCAGTGATTTCAATCTATCTAATTTTATCATGGATATATAATATACATAATGTTAAAAATGATTTAAATATTATTTATATTCATTATATATGTAATTATAGTATTATATAAATGTTATAAATAGAAAATGGATTAAACTATTCATGGAAACTGTAAGCCGTACATACGCAGGAATGTTGCTTCCATTTTTCTTGATGGATCGAATGAAAGGAAAATAAACGTTAATTCACATTTAAATAATAATAATTATTTAACATATAGAATTAATATTATTATAATCCATACTTATTACCATCCATGTAAAATTAAAATAAAAAAACATTTCACATCGCTACATGGAGGCGGTAATCCACATACACACATGAGCGATGTTATTATTTTCCAATGGAATGTAAGGTAAGAAGTTATATGTGAAATTATATTTCTATAAGTATTATTAGGTCATAAATATCAAATATATTCTATAATTTTAACCTTACTACCTTCCATGTAAATTGTAAGCGAAAAATGATTCACATAGTTTCGCTAGGCGGTTGTCTGCTGAACACATTAGCGATGTTATTGTATCCCTTAAGGAATGGAAAGTAATAAGGTATATATAATATAATAATTCAATAAGTATATTAATTTTAGAAATATCATATCAATAATTTACTTCCATAATTAGATCCATCCTTTAATGGTGTTGATGGAAAAAGAATAACATCGATTCGCAAGGCGATAGTCAGCCATACACACGATTGGCATTTTCATTTCCCATTTGATGGAAATAGAGATTGATATGAATTATGTAATTAAAATAATAAAATATTAGTATATATGGGATATTTATTTTATTATATTATCTTATTTTAAAATTATTTTAAGATGTGGAAGAATATTAAACAAATATACACGCTTAAGAATTTATCTCTTCTTTGGGGAGCCTCTTTAGGTTTATACCTAAATCCTTATTAGGAGGGATTCATAATAAAAATAAGTCTTATATGATTTGGGGAGGGAATGAAGGAATATATTTTTTAGGGTATTAGAAAAAAGTGTTTTTTAAGTGTTAATATTGGAGGAGAGGTATGGAATTTTATAAGTAGGGGAGAGAAAACACATATAATTTTTGAAAAGTTAAAGTGATACCCACATTTTTTTCATTCAAAAAGACATAAAAACGCGTCTTTATCAATTATTATTGGTTATATGGTTGAAATATTTATACAAAATTAGGTTTTTCCCCAAATTTTAGGTCATTTTTAACCCTTATCTTCTTAGTTTAACCTATTGGTAAACCATTTTTTAACTTAACTGCAGTAATTATTTTTTAATGTTTTCACTATTAATTATGGTAAAAAATTAAGTTTACATTTTTATATAATATAAATTATTATTATTATAAATGTATTATCCATTTTTTTAAATTCAATAGACAAAGTTCATAGAATTAAAATTAAAATTAAACCCACATACTCATCGAAAAAATAATTTTTCTGAAGAAAAACATTTAATTTTTTTGAATGTTTTTATGTCAGAATTCAAGATGAAAATGATTAAAATGAAATAAATTAGTCAAATTGTAATATAATTGAACTAATGTGACTTTAAAACCAATTTAATATATAATTTAACTTTTTAAATATTTTAAATTAAAATGAAGTTTTCAATAAAAATAATTTTTTTCACTATTTATAAAAAATGAGACTTCTCATAAAATTATCAAAAATTAAGATAATTATGAAATGTAGATTTAAAAAATTAAGTTTACTTTTTAAAATATAATTTATAATTATAGTAGAAATTAATTTTAAATTATATGGGAAAACTGCGACTAAACTGCCTTTTTAAAAAATACAGTTTTCCCGAAAATATTTCTCTTTTTCTTTCAAATGATTCTTATTTTTTTCTCTTATCAATAGATATACATTGAATTTATTTTTTAAATTTTAATCCATATAATTCTCACAATTTATTTATTACTATACATACTCACCAACTTAACATCTAGGTTATAGTGGTCAAGTATAAATACACAATTCTTTTTAATGGTTATGTTTAAATAATAAACTTTTAATAGAGTATCATGTTTTATTAAAACTTGGTGTTGCATGCATTTAAAGCTATAAAATAAGTTTAATTTATTGAAGAATAAATATATCATAAATTCTTAGTCTATTAAATTATTTTATAATATTTGTGTTTCATGTCATATATGATATCGAACATGATGTACCTACTTTAAAATATTAGAGTGTTATATTCTACCCCCTTAAATAAATTTTATCCTAAAAAAATTTATATTGATATAAAAAACTAAGGGATTTAAATTTGAAAATACCTTTTTTGGAAAGCCACATAATGAAAAGGCTTAATAAATATTCCTTTGGATTAGAGAGATAGGTAAGTACAAAGGTCATCTAGAATAAAACTTAACTAGGTTTCCAAGTAGGAGAAAAATGATAGGAAGTGAAGATATGGTCATGAAAAAAATCATAAATAATTTAAGAGAGTGATAAGGATCATTGATTACTAGAAATTGAGTGATCCAGAGAAGTTTAACAATCACAAAACCATAAATATGTAAAGGTGGAAAAGACCATTGATTCATCGGAAATGAAGGTATTAAGATAACATTTTTGTTTCAATATCCCTTTCCCATCATTGAGGAATTATTTTATTGTCTATGTAATATAATGAAATATAATTACTTGATATCTTTCTATCTAATAATAACAATTTCATCCTTTTTTTATGCTATGGTCAATTTAAAATTCATCTATTCGATGATATTAATATCCAAAAATGAAATTTTTCTGCCTGAAGTAATAAAATCCACTTTTAATGGGTTGTAATATACATAAAAGGGTATCACTTTATTCCTACAGTATTCACTAAAACAAAAATGGTTAGAAAAAATTATCTAATATAAAAAATTATTCTCTAATACCTTAATAGTAACTTAAAAAATTCAAATTAATCCATTTTATAAATAGCTAATCTTAATACTCATCCAAAATATGTCTAACTAAATTCAAAGTCCCAAAATTTAAAAGGATGGTCACTAAATCAATATTATATCCCACCAAAAATATAAAGTTTCGCTTAATGTCACAATAAAAATATGTGAATAACTTTATCACCATAAAATCTTAATGAAAGCCTCCATGCTTCAAAACAGCTCTTGTTGTTGAATATATTCCTCAAATCTAAACAGGCAGAGAACTTCATCCAAGATAACATAAACCATAAAATCACTTAACCAATTTCAACATCACGAATAATATCCCATAAACATACCTTTATCATTATTATCTCAATAGATAGTACATATCAAGTGTTATCCTCTATAAATCATGTGTTTTAAAAGAAGTTAAACTTTCCAATGAATCTCTTTTCTTGTTCATCAGTACCATTCATGATATGCTATCAAATTTTAATAGAGAAATTACTGTATTACAATCCGTAAACATTTTATAATTCTTATAACCTGAATTAATTCACAAAATATTCCTATAATATATTTATTGAATCCAAATATAATCAAATAAATCATTACACTTCATTTATTGTAATAACATAAGATTTACCTTGATATCTTTTCTTCTTATAATGTATATTCCCTTGATGTTTGATACATTTTTTTCATAGTTACCCATCTACCTGTAGTTGAATCATTAGACATTGGAAACTTATTTCATTCCCTTCCAATCATAAGCATGGTACCCTTTCTCTTCACACTTATAACAAATTCCCATTCCCTTCAAGAAAGTACATGGGTGTTACTTTCTATAATTATCACATGTAGGAAGATCCTTCTTTCCCTTCTTCCATTTATCTGACTTTTTCTCTACTATTATATTATTATATTGATTTTCTGTAAATCTATAAGACTTAGATAATTATTCCTCTATATTCATATAAAATGATACCATTTCCTCACATGATGTAAATTTTTTGGAGACTAATTACTTTAAAAATATTGGCTTTAACCCTTCAAATAAATGATCAACATTACTCTATGGATTATGTAAGTAGTCCGTAGAATGCATTGTTATCCTTGTAAAGTTAGATTCATAGTTAGACACATTTTAATCACCCTTTTTTTTATTAAACTCATTAATTTTATCTCCGTAACTACTCATTTATCATAAGGAAAATTCTTTTCTAATAACAGTACCTTAAAATCAATTCATTTTATATTTTACATTTATTATTCATCCTTAGTGTTTTGAAACAATAAACTCCATTGATCTGCATCTCCTACGAGATGATAAAATTCCATGATAACCTTCTCCCATTTATTACTTCGAAAAGTGAGAAATATCTTCTCTATGAAACTTATCCATTTATTAGCTTTAAATAGACCTGTATCACCATTAAATGATGAAGGTTTTTAACACATAAAGTTTTCTAACATTGTTACACTTTATGGTGTATCAATAGGATACTATATTCTAGAAAATTTATTTCTTATAACCTGAGTATGATACCCCAATATGTTTATAATTACTTTAATTCTATCCAAATATCTAGTTCCAATGTCATTATATTTCCCTAGAGGTAAATCTTTATAAGGGGTATGTGAATTGATAAATTTCTCATTCTTTACACTATGAGACATTTATAAATAATGAAACATAACAAATTAGATCATAAAATTATGAAATGTAATGTATAATTCGAGTACTTGTGAAATACTTATCATAAATTGAAAAATTTATGCATGGATAATATTATAATCATAAACATGGTTTCATTGAGAAAGCTTTCAGATCATAAAAATATTTTCAAACCCTTTATAATGGTTTGTAAATAAAATTTGAATTAACCCAATTATATCCCATGGGAGTGTTAAACTAGGTGTACAGTAAGGCCCATTTTTATGTACCACTTAACTATTAAGTCAATCCTGACACACCTTTTTAGAGTCGTCACCCCTATATACATCTATTCTAGAACCATGTCCACTTGTAGTATTCAAATAGAGATATATTACTAAAAAACACATAATATCTACCTTACCAAAACTCTAGTATGTTATCCTATACTTATATTTATCCTTAAGGTAAGTCAAATGGTTACATTCCCTAATATATATTTTCCTAAATCTAGTTCCCAAGGTTTCTCTAAACTTCCTTCGATACCAAATGTAAATAACCCGGACATAGTATCCTAAATTTATTGGTTACATTATAACATTTTAATATGATACATGGAATCACATCATAAAGGAAAGAGTAGTTTAATAATCTTAGTAAATTAGATACATACTTTAAATTCACATTATAATTGAAGACATAAAATAAAAAAAGTTTTTTCTTTATGAAAATCATATTTCACCTTATCATATCCCTACATATCAATCAAATTTTTTTTGGGTATCTAAGGGAAATAAAAAAAGAGTGGTGTGATCTCAGATGATCAGTAAGGGTAAGAATACAGAGGTAGATATAATGAATAAATAATCATAATAAATATGGAAAGGTAAATAACTAAAACACATTCTATTTAAACAATCACTTGTGAATAATATATAATGAATAAAGGATGATCAAATAATTATATATAAATAATAACATGATTTAGAAACTTATCACTATTAGAAAATGACCCTATACCCATGGTTTTACAAAACTGTGGGTATAGGGATAGTATGGTAACCTATACCCATAGGTTTAGAAAACCTTAGGTACAGGTCACCTATACCCATAGTTTTTTGTAGAACCATGGGTATAAGTTTTTTTTCATAAACTATACCCAAAATTTTGTAGAAATCATGGGTATAGATTTTTTAGAGACCTATACCCATGGTTTTTGAAAACTGTGTGTATAGAATTCTTACATTATAGAGGGAAAATAAAATTTTTTGTAGAAAAACAATATCATGGGAAAACCTATACTAATGGTTTTACAACTATATCCATTTTTTATATAAATAAAAAAATAAACATATATATAAATATATATTTATATATAAATATGATAATATGGGGTACTGGTTAGGTTCCAGAACTGTATAGATGCAGTCTAGGGATCAAAACATGTGGCCACTACTTTTTTAAAACTTATACCCACAGTTTTAAAATGATGGGTAAAGGGTCAATTTTATGGTGTAATGAACCTATACCACAGTTTTTAAATCATGGGTATAGGTATTTAAATCCATGGTTATATCTTAGGGATATACCGAAGCCTCAATTTCCCACGGTTCCTTGAAACCCTATGTAAAGCCTATACCCACGGTTTCAAACCATGGGTATAGGCTAAATTTTTAGTAGTGTATCCATAGATATTATAATTAATAGAATAATAACACGTATATAAATTATTGATCTCATAATGAGGGAGTTCATAGTTTAAGACATATAAAACATACTTTTAAGTCCTTTCATAAGATAGTTTAAATATGTGGGTAAACACCCTTCTTATTTGGCCCAATGATTTGTCTCATGAGACTTGTCGATGCCTGGAGGGGCTATCTATAACCGGGTCCCACCTATCACTTACTAAGTCCAATGAATTACTCATATGAAAGGGGTGAAACATAATTAACATAAACATTCATATTAAAAAAACTAAGATATGAAATGTTAATATTACCCCAATAAAATAAACAAAATCATTAACCATCCAAAGTAATATGGTGAATGATAATAAAATTGTACATCATAAGTAAAAATTATCATAAACAACACAAAATAAGGATGAAATAAATAAAATAAATTCACATTGTATCATAAATATAACAAAATTAAGATGTCACTGATGAATATAAATATTATAAAAATTTCACTAAAAATATTTTTGAGAAAAGTAATATTCACTATGAAAATATTTTTAAGACTAAAAGTTCAAAAATTATTTTGAAAATAATTTTATTTGAAAATAACCTTTTAAATTTATAAAATAATCATTAAAACATTAATTGGTCATGATAGTGGGAAATTTCATTCATGTTTTATTCTTTAAAACATACATTCCTTTTGCAATTTTGATAAAATCAAAACGAGCCTTGTTTGAAAAAAGAAATGAAGATTCCTTTCTATTTTTTTTCTAAAAAATAAAAAAATTGGTAAAAATTTATTTAATAAATAATTTTAAAATGGCTAATTTTTTTTAAAACACTTTTATAAACACATGTTTTTAAAAGAAAAAATATTTTTGACTGAAGAGAGAAATAAAGATGGATTTTATTAAAAAATGGTCTCAATCATTTTATGAACTAAAGAATGGGTAAAATGGTACTATTGATTGAAAATTTATTGAATAAAACGTGTATAAGAAAATTAAATTTGTTTATTATACAATTATAAAATAATTTCCTTCATTTTATATTCAAGTATAAATAATCTTGATTAAAATGAGATTGAAACATAAATATCTTACAACTTTAGTAACCATTGAATCGTAAGCCCCATGAAAGGAATAACATAAAATGAAACATTAAATAAAATGAATAGAAATAGTTTTGTGATTTAACATATAGGAAATGTAATTATATACATCACACAAAGGAATAAGTGGTGAATATAATATATGTCTCATGATAGTAAAAGTGAGATGAGAAACTCTTACCTCAAGTCCAATTTCCTTCATACGTGTTCAAACATCATGTATAATAAATGTAGGCTTATTATGAATATATTAAAAATATATAATATATTATGTCACACTATATATGATTTAATTATAGTCTATTATCACTCATTTATTAACATTTATTTGAAAAAATTATTGTTTTAGGTGATAATACCTTTGTTTTTAATTTATGTTTTGGTTCAGTAATTTTATCCTTATAATTTGACCATGGTTACATCAAACCATGAATATTAAACATGATGTAAATATAATATATATATTCATTATATATTCAATTATAGTAATCTATTAATGTTAGATATATAAAACAAATTACATCATTCATAGAGACTGTAGGTCGTCCGCACACATGAACACTATTTCCATTTTTCACGATGAATGGAATAAAAGAAAAATAAATGTTAATTAACCTTTATAGAATAATAATTATATTATATATATATTTTATACTAATCAAATAAATCCTTATTACCATCCATTTAAAAATAAAATGAAAACATTTCACATCGCTATGTGGAGGCAGTAATCCACTCATACGAACAAGTGACACTATTATTTTCCAAGGGATTGGAAGGTAGAAGTTAGATGTGATATTATATTTAAAGAAGTATTTTTAGTTCCTAAATATCACATATATTCTTTAATTTTAACCTTACTACCTTCTATGTAAAGCGTACGTGAAAAACAAATCATATCGATCCGTGAAGCTATAGTCCACCATACACACAAGCAATGTTATCGTATCCCAAAAAAAATTGAAAGTAAGAATGTATATGTGATATAATAATAATATAAGTATTATAATTACATAAATATATTATACATAAGTTAAGTCTATCATTATATCCAACCTTTAAATGTGGTGATGAAAATTGAATTACCTGAGTTTAGGAGGCAGTAGCCTACCATACACATGATTGATGGTTTTATTTCCCATTTTATGGAAGTTGAGATGGATACGTTTTATCGAATTGAAATAATAATATATAATTATATAGGGGATAATTGTGTTATTATTTTAGAATATTTTAATATGATTTTAAGCTGGTGGAATAAGAAATAAAACAAATATGCATGTTTAATAATTATACCTCTTCATCTGAGAGCCTCTTTATGTTTATACCTAAAGAATTATTAAGAGGTATTAATTATAAAAATAATTACTTAATGATATAGTTAGGGAATTATTGAAGATATTTGGTCATTTATTATATATAAAAAAGGTTTTTGTAAGTGTGATGTGGGGAGGAGAGGGGGTGGCCTTTTATAAGTGGGGGAGATGGCACACCTGTAATTTTTTAAATGATAAAATGGTACCCATATTTTTTAATGAAAAAGCCTAAAAAATGTATCATTATATAAATTAGAGGTTATAAGGTCTAAAAATTCCATAAAATGGGTTTTAGATAAGATTTAAGTCATTTTTAACCCTATCTTCTTAGTTTAACCCCCAGTAAACCCATTTTTACCTTACTAGTAGTAATTCATTTGTCACGTTTCCCCCATTCATTATGGTAAAAAATTATGTTGAACTCTTTAGATATTATAAGTTATTATAAATCCAAATATGTAATACATTTCTACAAATTCAATTACATAAATTTCACAATTAAATTTAAAATTAAACCCATAGGTTTTAAAAAATAGCTTTTCCAAAGAAAAACATTCATTAGTTTAAAATGTTTTCATGACATAATTCAATATGAAATTGTTTCTGATGCTTCCGCCAGGGCGCAAGCATCCATCTGTGGAGGATGCGCAGCTGTTGCCATGTATTCTTGATTTCCAAAGGCGGGCGACATCCTTTTCTTATTCAGAGACACTTTCTCCTTGATTGAAATGGGTTGATGGGATGCCAGTTCTTCCTTCCATGGTTTCCTCCTCAAAACTCCTCACCTAGTCTGGGTCTCCCTTATAGATTAAGTCGTGGTTCGTGAATCTGATTCCTGATGCCATATCTTTTTTGAAACTGGTTAATTAAACTACTTCCATCAGGACATTTTATGGGGTCTTGACATGGTAGTAACCTTCGGTCAGAGTAGATGAGAACATCAGGCATGTCAGGTCATATCTGGATGCGTGGACATTGAGGAACCTGTATTCTTCCTCATAAGAGGGTATCTTAAGGGTGCAGAACCCAATGCATCCCATGTCGAATGTGGGGAATCATATTCCATAGGCATGTATCCAAGGTTTTCCTCAGCTTACCATGTTATGACATAGGGTATGCCACAATTTTAACTTCTAATAGAGACAGTTACGCCAAAGGCATGTCTTCCAAAGTTTTCCTCAGGGATCTCATGTTTATCAAGAGGTAGGGTACAAGTTTAATGTATTACAGAGACGAAATGAGGGTGATCAGAATGTCCCATATAGACAGATCAGATTGGTACATCCCTAGGAGGGAACACCTGGAAGGTTTACAGGGTGGATGGACCATAACACTCGATAACAGCAGACCCAAGATGGTGTGTCCCATAAAGGAAAGATGTCACACCGTGAAGGCTGATCAGGAAACCATTGATGGAAGATCAGGGAGTGTGCACCCCATAATGGGAGAACACCAAGGTTTATTATTGACTGGGATTGAAACTCATGGAGGTTTCTTATGTACCCAGTATAGACAATAGGGATGAAAACCCACGTAGTTTGAAGGGGTGATGAATAGGGGTGTGCACAAAGGACAATGAACCGAAGACATGCTGGTGCTTACATGTGAATTGCAGGCCAAGTACTACTAGGAGCAGTGAGGAGGTGGATGACATGATCCCACAGGGATGTGGAGGCCCAGGTGAGAATCAGGATGGATAATAGAGAGTTGAATGGAGTCGAGGGGGAATAATATGAGACCATCGTGAAGGTGATGTTAGTGTTGGTCTTGTGCCTCGAAGAGACTTACTATGTATCCTTATGGTAGGGAATCAAAGTCCACGTAGTTTGGTGGGACGATGGGACACCTGAGGAGGCAGACCGTGAGACTGGATGCATGGATTGGACTTGAAGAAAGTAGAACCTCTAGGTTGGGGCATGATCTTCCCAGAACACATGGGATCAAGGGATAGATCATGATGAGACATGGGTGTTGGGCGTGAAACTCATGGAGGCTTCCTACGTATCCCCGTGGTATGGAATCAAAGTCTTCTTAGTTCATCAAACGATATCTTACCATCGATTGAGGACTTCAACGGCTTACCACCGAATGAAGTTGACAACGACTTACTGCTGAATGGGGGAACAATGACTTACCACTGATTGAGGTCCACAGTTTAACGACTTGCAGGACGGGGGTGAACCGACATGAAAGAGGACCTGGGGTCGAGATATATGGTGATCTTGAACCTCATGTAGGTTTTTTTACGTACATTGCCTTGGCAAGGATCAAAGTCCATGTACTTCAAAAAGGGTTTGGGCGAACCGATGTGATGGTGGTCAGAACCAATGGGGTGTTGGGCTTGAACCTTAGGGAGGATTCTTATGTTCCTCTCCTTGGCAAGGATCAAAGACCATGTAGTTCATAAGGTGTTGGTAAACCGACATGCGAATGGTCGGGGACCAATGGATGGTGGGATTGAACCTCAGTAAGGTTTCCTACATACCTCACCATGGCAAGGATCAAATACCACGTAGTTTAGGTGGTGGGAACCGAAGTAAAGGTGGTCGGAACCAATGGGGTGTTGGGATTGAACTTTAGGGAGGCTTCTTACGTACCTCACCTTGGCATGGATCAAAGATCACGTAGTTCAGAAAGGGTTGGTGAAACGATGTGAGGATGGTCAGAGTGACCGGGTGTTGGACTTGAACATTAGGGAGGATTCTTACATACCTTGCCTTGGCAAGGATCAAATACCTCATAGTTCATGGGGGAGTTTCGTTAACCAATGTAAAGATGGTTGGGATGACCGGTGGATGGTGGGATTGAAACTTAGGTAGAATTCCTACGTTCCTTACCTTGGCAAGGATCAAAGAACATGTAGTTCAAGTTGGGTGTGGGGCATACACTCTAGGATGCCCGTAATAGATGTCATGGTTGATTCATACCACTCTAAGCCCATGTGAGTCATGCTCGGTGTGAGAAACAAGAGGCAGAAAGGACCTGATGATCACAGTGCAAAGGTGCGTCAAGGAATGGTGGTGAATGGGGCTTACAGAAGGAAACTTCCCATGTGCCGCTATGGAGCGATAATGGTGGATATGGATTACGCAAGGAGGCTGCTCGGGTGCTTCTATGGAGCAGAAATGGTGACTGGGGCTTATGCAAGGAGGATGCCCGTGTGCCGCTATGGAGTGACAATGGTGGATGGGGCTTATGCAAGGAGGCTGCCTGAGTGCTACTATAGAGCTGAAATGGTGCATGGGGCTTACGCATGGAGGCTGCCCATGTGCCACTATGGAGCGACAATGGTGGATGGTGCTTACGCAAGGAGGCTTCCTGGGTGCCCATATAGAGCGGAAAAGTTGGATGGGGCTTACGCAAGGAAGCTGCCTGTGTGCCGCTATAGAGCGGAAATGGTGGGTGGGGCTTACGCAAGGAGGATGCCTGGGTGCCAGTATGGAGCGACAATGGTGACCGGGGATTACAAAAGGAGGCTACTCGTAATGTCTTCCTCATGTTTGGCCATGAGGTCATCGCAACCCACTGGTGGGTTGAGGCCTTCACCTATGTGCTAGTGCACAAGAGGGATAATTCCAAGGGTGGTCGAATCCGTCCAAACAAAGGAAGATGAAAAGTGTGAATCACATGAATGACATTCAGAACACAATGAGGGTGGCGTGGCAATGGAGGATAACTATTTACCATTTTCGAAACACAGCATCCATATCACGTTATCCTGAAATGGGGAGAAACAAATGAGGGTCGACTACTGACTGTGTTTGAAACATGACTCATTGTGTTGTCCAAAGTCTTTAGGGGTATTGGCCCAAGATGGTAGGTGAGACGATACGGTATGGGATCAAGCCGTTAGAGGGTCCCTTCAGACATGGAAAGGGATGAAGATCGGAATGAACGACATGCACAACGTGAGGTGGAGTGATGGATTTTTTTAACAGATTCCAATGCTCTTAAAATTATGCCACTATAATCATGGCATTAGGCATCTTATGCTTGGATCATAAGGCATATCTTTTCTAAAGCAAGAGGTGTACCATGTTTGGAACATAGGGAATACTATAGTTTATAGTCATGTAGAGAGGACTGTAGGCATCTTATGCTTGGCGCACAAGGCATCTCTTGTATTGATTAAGAGGCATCCCATGTTTGGAATATAGGGAATAATACAGTTTATAGTCATGTAGATAGGAATTTTAGCATCTTATGCTTGGAACACAAGGCATCTATTATATTGAGTAAGAGGCATCCTATATTTGTCACATAGGGTGTACTATAGTTTATAGTCATGTAGATAGGACTGTTATCATCTTATGTTTGGCACACAAGGAATCTCTTATATTGAGTAAGAGGCATCCTATGTTTGGCACATAGGGTGTGCTACAGTTTATAGTCATGTAGATTGGACTATTAGGTATAAGATGCATAGAAATGGTTGGTGTTGGGACTTACGCAAGGGAATCCCTTTTTGGTTCGACCTGGAATAGGAGTTAGGTGATGGGGGTTTGGATGAGTTGGTTGAGGAATGGTTTAACTCATGGTACTCAGGGGGATTGATGACGAGAATCTCAACTCATGACATGGGAAATAGACCAAGAGAAATATGATGACTCAATGTGTTTTATGGTGTGTGGAGGAGTATCTCAAATCGTGGAATCTCATAGGTGGAAGGCGGCTACGCATAAGGGCACAATAAAAAGGCCGATGTCCCGGCCCGAAAAGTTTTCGATGCGGCATAGGTGTGCTCAAGATTCAACATCTTGGTACTGTTGCACACAAGATGGAATTCTTGTGCGCAAGAATGATGTCTTGCATGCAATATTTAATGTGTTGTGCGCAAGCACGAATCTTGTGCGCAAAATTGGAAGTTTTGCATGCAAGCGCAGAATATTGCACGCAGATGACTTGGGAGGAAAATATGCCAGGCGAGGATCAAACCACTATGGGCCTGTGTGAAATTGGACCCATATGGGACCTGTCACACAAGATCTCACATGGAGGATTCCATTCTTCCACATGGGCACAGAAGTTGCGGTCTTACGCACAGTAGAGCCGCGACAGACCTCCGGAGAGCTCCCTCCCAAGGAGATGGGATTCCCTTGTATTTATCAATGAACCTGAGATAAGTTGCATGGAAGATTCCGAGTGCGGAAGTGATCTTACATGCACCCGTGGGAGGGTGTGTGCGCAAAGGGGCGTTTGACGTCACCTTGGGCGCGAAAGAATCTTGTGCACAGATTCTCATCTTGCACGCTCCTGGTGGCAGGTGTGCGTGCAAAGGGGCATTTGACATTGCCATGGGCACGCAAGAATCTTGCGTGAGGATTCTTCTCTTCAACGCACCTGGCGAAGGGTGTGCGTGCAAAGAGGATTTTGATGTCACCTTGGGCATGCAAGAATCTTGCGCGCACCTCTCAAAACTTGCATGCACATTCCTTGGACGTTTTTCGGGTGACCTGGGTAGATGATGACCTCTCATTGGTTGCGCAAAAGGTTTGCATGACATGTTGTATGCAAGATTTTACTATTGCGTGCAACATTCCATACTTGCATGAAAGATTTCACTTCTTGCACACAAAACCATACTTTTCCCCAAAATTGTCCCAGATGTCCATTTCCAGCAGCCTAACTTCGAACTACCATAACTTTTGATCTGTAACTCCATTTAGGCTCCACGACTAGTCAAATAGAAGCTTTTAGAACGATCTATGCTCAGAGATTATATATGAAAGCATTCAATGAATTACCTGGATGTATTTTCCGGTTCTAACGAAAATTAATTAAAATTAAATAAATTATGTAAATTTTAAAATAATTTAACTAATGTGACTTTAAAAAAATAAATAAATATAATTTATTATTGTAAATGATTTAAATGAAAATACATTTTAAATAAAATTTAATATTTTTAAATATTCAAAAAAATAGTATTTTTAGAAAGTTTTAAAAAATTCACCCAAAGATTTTTTTTACATATATATTTAAATAATTTATTTTTTTAGGATAAATTTTCTAAAATTTATAGAAATTAATTTTAAATTATGTGCACAAAGCGCGACTAAAACAATTTTTTAGAATATATTCCTTTTTATTTCAAATGATTGTTATTTTATTTATAATCAATATATATCCATTGATTTTATTTTATACATGTGTTAACCATATATTTTTCATAATTTATATATTACCATTTGTTCCCACTAACTTAACGACTATGTTATAATGACCATGTTTAAATAATAATATTTTAATAGAGTATCTTTTTTTGTTCAAACATGGTGTTTCATACATTTAATTTTATTGAAGTGGTTGACTTTATTTAAAAATAAGTATATCATAAAGTCTTATATTGTTACATTCTCTTCTATTCTTGGTGTTTAATGTCATATATGCTGTCAAACATGACGTTCCTCTTTTAAAATTTCAGGGTGTTACTATTGACCTTAAACATGACACCTTAGTGACTTTGTAAATGGTACATATTATGAATCAAAAAGATAATGTACTTTGTGGTAAAAAATCTCTTTATTATATTTTCTGTGTTAATGTAGATGGAATATCCATGTGATGTGGGAACATAAATCTTTTTTATGCGACAATAAACTTTTCTTTTTGTGAGTTCAAAATATTGACAACTTTTCGGGAAAAGAAAGAATTTATGGTGTGGATAATTTTAAAACCCTATTTTTTATAATAATATTTTTTATTATATTTCAAATCCCATTTATTTTAATTTTTAATAAATTTTAATGAAAATTTAATAATTTTAAAGTTTACGTTTTTTACACTTACGTATGGCCTACGTAATGGTAAAATCATTTACATATACATACAAGGGACTTGTATAATTGTATAAGGATAAAAGGGTGTTATAAAGGATTAAATAAAGGTAATAACCTATTTACATGTGTTTCATATATGTAAGTGTGGTTTTTCTTTAGCTATGTAAGGGTAAGTAGTGGTTCCCTTTAGTTGTATAAGGGTGAAGCCTATTATCTTTGAGCCACGTAAAGGTAGAAGACAACCCACATAAGGGTAAGCCGCTGTTTATAAAGTATTATTAAGTTAAAGTTTCTCCTCATGTAAGGGTAGACCTTTTGTTATATATACTCTGTAAGGGTCTTCTCAGACTTATGTAAGGTTGGATCTATGGTTTCAAGACTTGGATAACGGTAATCTAGACATATATGGGTAATCTAGATTTTTATAAGGATAGTATAAAGATATGGAAGGGTAATATATTCTCTTTATTAGTTACATAAGGGTAACTTAGTACCCTTACATGACAACTATGAGCTACATAAGGGTAAAACTAAGTTACCCTTATGCAAATCTCTATTTGGGAGAAAAAACATTCATTTTTTTAATTGTTCTTCTTCAGATCAACCTTATTAAGATTATAAGACTTTAAAAATTTTAAAATCATGGAAAAATAATTATTTTACTAATTTAATGATTTTTAAAAACATTTTTAGAGTTTTAAATGATCTATAGTTATGAATCGATTAAAAACAAATTAAGTGACAAATATAAATTTTGGTTTTAAATGATGTGAAGCAGTGTACCTGGTATTTTTATTTATTAATATCTAAAACCTTCATTTCCCATGTTTTTTTATATCCTATTTATGACAGTTTTGAGTTTCCAACCTATATATAAGGGGGATCCATGTTCTTTTTTACTTTTATTTCTCATTGTAAAATCTATAAAAGAAGGTTAGAGGTTTTTTTTATTTGGTTATTATATATAAACTTTTACATGTTGATTTAGGTTCCTCTTCATCACCTATGGTTGTTTATTTTTGATAAATTTGGATCTTAATTCCGGGGTTGGTGACTCTATAAATTGGTTCTAAAAAATTAAATAGTGTCTGTTCTCATGAAATACTTTTGAGCAATTTATTATTTTATGTGAGGGAAATGTGTTCTAATGAAACCCATTAGTTATTTTATTATTTTATGCGAGGGAATTTTATAAAATACCATATCAAGTGGTTGGTTAATGTTTTAAAGGGAATTTTTTTAAAAATAGTATATTATTTTTTTGATGATAAACCTATATAATGGATTTATTTATAAATTTGGACTTACAAAGCATGGGAGTGGTGATGTTTCACGGGTGAAAATTATATTAATAAATTGTTTTTATTTTAAAATAGATTTTAAATGCATGGGAGTGGTTATGATTCACCTGTAAAAAATATGTTGAAAAATTATTATTTTTGAAATGGATTTTAAATGAATTAGAGTGGTGATAATTATATTGTAATTTTTTTTATTAAATTTTGAGTAAGATTTATGTATTGTTTTTTGAAAACATGGAACATGAGAAAATGTTAGAAAATTTGTCTTTAATATAAAAAAAACTTATTATGTTTAACACCACTTAGGATTTTATATAGGTGATCATGAGGTTATGGTTGGAAATTAGGTAGCCTAATATTGATAGACTATGATAGGACTCTATTTTTTTAGGATTCACTTTCTTGATTAGTGTCTTTTTTGCCTATTTATTTATTCCCACAGGCTAGTTGCCAATATATTTCTTAAAATATGGTTTCACTTGTGTATCATGTTTTATATAATAACATGTTCATATTGTGGATTTTGGATCATAGACATCCATATTGGGTTGTATTATCCTGGTTACATTTTTGTTCTTTGATTTATGTTCCTACTATGTTATCTTTTGGGATATTTTAATTTTGATTATTTCCCTATATTTATCATTCTTATTTATTTTAATATTATTATGGATTTGAATATGAAATTTATTGAAAATAAATAAATAGATGTTTAAAATATAGTTTTCAAGATGATATTTTTTTAAAAGCTGGTAATGAATTAATGGTAGAACTAATGGTTTCATGGTGATTAATGATGTATATATTATTTTGTGGTATCCTATTGAGATATATTTCTCACACCCAAATTTTTCCTTTGGAATTACATATAAATTGTTTTATAGGTTATAATTAAGGAGAAGTGAAACATCTGACATGGAATTTATCTTGGTTGTTATCATCTTTAGAGTGATTTGGGATGGTGGTGATGGAATTGTATCTTAGGGACTTAGTCTTGCACTCATTTAGTTTTGATTTCTTACTCAACCCTTTTTGGATTTCCTTGTATGTATCAAGAATGTGTACATTAATTTATCACAATTATCTAATTTTATTATCATATATATATATATATTCATGATACTTTTTGGTATATTTGATTTATCACCACCTTGAGCCAGACTGTCTTGGGTGATGTGATAGGTTGTCCAAGGTTGGTTCATTATAGTGACATGTGGGTTCTATTTTTTATAAGAGAAATAACTTACTAGGTTGTATCATGCCATTTTACTCTAAACCACATGATATGGGTGTTCCCAATACATTAAAGTAATAAATAGGCATTATGTGTTTCCATATTCGATTCCCATTTAATTTAAACTTGGTGGTATGAGATGTGTATGGTTTAGTTGTAATCATTCCTGTCTTGAGGTTTTGAGTGATGTGATCATGAAAACACCTTGAGTTGTGTTATTTTATGGCTACTTGGAAGGGGGACAAGGGTTCTTGAAATCTTTGTTCACTGGTCACTCCTAGAGTAGAGTGACTTAGATGCTTATAGTTTCATTATGAGTGGCATAGCCTTGATCCATAAATAGAAATGATGAGTTATACCAGTTCTTAGGATGATCTTGTAAAATGGATAATGTGATGTAACATCATTGATTATAGTTAGAGTCCTAGATTTAGTCTTTATGAGGTTGGATGTTCAACAATGGCTATTCGTGGAAGGATTCTTCATTAAAAATGGGGTTTTACTATGCACTCGTAATGATGTTTTGTGTTGGTACTTCATACAAGTGAATTGGACACATATTGAAACCATTTTTTGGTGGTGGATGGAGTATTTTCCATGTAATTATAATTATTTTTCCAATAAAACAACCAATAGGAAACTTTTATGGTGGGGAGAATCACATTAGTCATAGGAACCATGACCATTAAGAGAGAAGGATCATGGTTGTATAAGGACCGGTCTGGATATTAAATCCAGGATCGATGTGTGTGTAAGAGACCCATGAACTATGATGGTCTAGTTTTTAGTTAGTTATTTAATATAACATGATGATGAAACAGTTGGTTTAGTTTAAAATTGATTAAGCACATTGTGTGATACCGTTATAATTTAGTGGGTTTGTCTAAATGAGCATAGGTACCTTTTCGATTTAAGGAAGTGTGATTATAGCGATCCAATATTTTCACACATAGATATTACATATTTTAGATGAATATTAAATAAATTACACAAAAAAATACATGATGACCATAATATTATAGTGTAATATACTAACTTGGGATCCACTAAAATGGTTCCCCATGTCGGTCGGACACATGGCCTCAAGCACGCCTTCCTATATGCTAGAGGCTACTGACTAGCAGTGAGGGTATTATGATTTTACAGTTTGGAGACTATAACCTCATGATTAGATATGCATATAATAATAATAATAATAAATCAATCAATAAATGGTGGATGTAGTAGGAATAAAAGACAAACTATCTGATGATAATTAAAATAACTGATAATGATAAGAAATAAGAAATGGCCAACACCAAATATAAAACTACTCATGCATATACATATGAGGATACAATATATAAACAAGATAAATACAATAGGTAATGAATAAATAGTACATAATGAAAGAAAAAAATCCCCAAGTTATATCCTCATGAGAATCCTATACTGTAGCTCAGTCTTGTGATCCTGAGATCCCATGTATAAATGAACAACACGAGCATAATCCACCACCTAACCCTACAAGAATGAGGTCTGTTCGGGTACCCCAGCGTAATAATGGCCCATATATGGTGTGAGATATACTCCTTAGGACCCCACCAATTATTTTCAAATCTATACAGTCTGTGAATATAAAATATAGTAGTGTGTAGGTGTGACTGGTAAAGAAGTAAATAAATAAAAGTAAACAAGTCAGCTTCGGATTCTAAGTAACACCAATGCAACCATACCAGCTTTGACCTATGTCAAAATACTTCGGAGAACTAGTATATGTATATATATAGGGATGTATGCATATATATATTCACTATAAACATAATAACATTTATAACAATATATATTGATACATATTATTAGATAGGACCGAAGGCGTAACTAAGGTGTCCATGCGTAATAATAATAATAATAATAATAATAATAATAAATGGGTGTCATAATAATAAATAATGGTCACCATGCATTAGTATCATGAAATTCAATGAGAAGAGCCAAAACAGAGTATCATAATCAATATATGATTCCATGTCGAGCACCATGAATAATAACGAGGAGGGTTATACCCATCCACTTAATCAAAGTGGTGTGAAATGTCATTACTAGAAACCCAAGTGATGTGTACTTCATGAAAACATCCTCATACAAGGGGGTGTGACACGTAATGGAAAATGAACCTACTCTAGGTCCCTTTATTACTTAAGTACTATTGGGTAATCCACTTTCCTTATGATTCCTTAGCTCAATATTCTTTAAATAGGCAACCAACATTGCTCAAGGACTAAGGGATCCTTTCTAATAAAATTTATTCAACATTTATTATCAGGAAATGTGTTTTTACATTATATTAATAAAATTAATTTATAAATAAAAAAAATGTTTATTAGGAAAAACATTCCATTTATCATTCCAGTTATAGATTAAATAAGGCTGTGAACTTAAGCATGCCATTAATCACAATTTGATGAATAATAATGGAGGAGTTTTTGGGAATTCCATTCCAATATAATTCCAATTACCAAGTGGGTTCATGTAAAAAAAGTATTCAGGTCCAGGTGTACTATTTATAAATAGTAAACAACCTACATTAGAAGGGTAAAAGATAGGCTATGATAACATGCATTTCATTAATATTCATAAAGTTATTTCATTAATAAATTAGGATATAAAATCTTGGGATATGGTTTAGTCATAAGGAAATATTATAGTGGCATTCTAAATCCTTCCACATGCCAATTATTCAACTTAATTACATTTTATATGAATAGGACACCACAAAAAGTGGTTTTATTAGAAAATAATTGATTAATTATAAGAAATAAAGGAATTCACCCTTAAGGATTAATTATAGCTCAAGGTGCACAACCAAAATATGGGAATTTTATATACAAGTCAACTAAAATTAGAGAATTAGATTCTATATGTTTAATTTCATATTTCATAGGCAACACATGGAAAATCCAGCATGCAACACAATAGTGTATGTTATAAACAATGATACCTTAAGTGAAATATATATATATCACCTACTTTATACCAAGGATGGTCCATAAGTATAATATTGATTCTTGAATCAATACAGTTAAATATAAATTTAATAAATGAATAAAAACCATGAAAATAGTGAAAATTAGCTCGCACAAAAATAATTTCGCCAACATTGAGTTAAATGAAAAATGTATAAAGTGGATTCAAGATATTATTGAGAGATATCCAACATAATATACAGTTGTTGAAACTGTCACTTAATGGAAGAGATATTTCTATGTCGAGAAAGAGAGGGAGAAGAGATCCACGGAAGGGGGAGTGGTGCTGAATGTGTGAGAGAAGATAGTAGGTATAATGATTTAAAGAATTTAGTGTAAAAATGTAAATGTAAACACTTTAAATTAAGTTCATTGTTTGGATTCACATTTGGTTAAATTGTGCACCAACCGTACATAGGGTACTACCTATGAAATAAGATCACATAGTTGATGCACACAGTTCAAAAAACTATTTGTAAACTATGCATTTCACTTATGCTAAGAGGTCTATAACAACCACACTGCCATGAATCTTGGTGTACATGGTTAGAAAAAACTATACAACACCCTCAACCTCTCAGAACAGTCCACACAATTTCTCCTAGTGGGCTGTATGGTATCAGAAAAACCGTATTCCCTTACTAGATTCTTTTGGTTTTGTGTTTTTGGAGCTTGATGCTCCCAAAACTCATCCAAAGTCCTGAAACACTTTTGGGACTTAAACCAAGTCTTTAAATAATGCCTTTAAGTGGTCGAATTCTTATATCTTCATTTCTAATATTGGTTTAAATAATGGGTCCACCACCAATTGGTAAAATTCAAATTACTGTGGAAAATTTAACTAGGTAAAAAACACAGGACATTATAAATCAGAGTCTTTGGATACTTGGTACAAAATCATCTAATTCAGTGAAATATCTTCAACATATCACATAAATATCTTACCCTTTAGTACTATTCACAAAATTACCCTACATGAAACATTTTTTCATAACCTTGGGAAAGGAAACATAAGAAAGTTTGAGCTCATATGCTCATTAATTATGAATAAGTGGGATACACAATCATTATATGAATATAAGGGTTTAAAAACACAATCATAACATTTTAATACCATACCATTCATATCAAAGATCATAAAATTGATTCATGGAATAAATATTGGAAATTAATAAGGCAAGAATCAAAATGGGATCAAAGAACATGATCCCAGATAAAATAATATTGGAATAATACATAGATTTGTGGAATACATATCATCTTATAACATTTTGAAAATGTAAAAATAAAGGTGCATTCACTTATTTAGTTAAGGAAATGAAATCATACCCTCAAATAAACTTATGGACATAAAACTAGGTCTATACATAACATTATGGATATGAAAGATAGGTCCAGGAATAACATTGTGAACATGTAATTAGGTTTACACAAAACATTATAAATATGTAATTAGGTTCAGGCATAACATTGTGAACATGTAATCAGGTTCACACATAACATTGTGATCATGTAATCAAGTTCACACATAACATTGTAAATATGTAATCAGGTCCACACATAATATTGTGAACATATAATCATATTTTTTATAATGTCATGAAAATTTAATCATGTTAAATGATAAAATACATACTCATGAGTTATCTATCTTTATCCAATGAATTATATGGATATATAAGTCACACCCATCACCTAATCAATATCAAATGTATGTATTCCATAAGATCACAAAACATTAATAATATCATAACCCATGAAATGAAATGGGTTTCATAAAACTTTTATCATATCAAAAGCTATGGAAAATATAAATGTTTCATGATCATGTCATCATTTCATCATGTCATATCCTATGAAAAAATAAAATGGTTTCATAAGAATTTTATCATAATATGACATATAGAAGAGAGACAGGTTTCATAAAAAGCATGGTTTGATAAACCATTAAAATAAATAATAATAATGGTATCCTTTGTTTATATCCACAAAAAATCATAAGTTACATAAAATTATGTCATCTTATATAGAAAATGATTTTGAATTATAACTTGGAGCATTTCCTGTGGAAAATAACTTTTCTTTGATAATTACTTTCTAAAAAAAATCATAAAAAAATTTGAAAATAATTTTATTTAAAAATAACCATAAATAATTATATAGTAGTATTAAAATAAAATATAGGCCATGATGGTGTAAAATTACATTTATTCAGTACACATTAAAACTAATATTCCTTTCATATTTTCAATAACATCCAAATCAGAAATGTTTAGAAAAGAATATGAATATCTCTTTCAATTTTTTTTTATAAAAATTAAAACATGGTTAAAAGTATATTTAATAAATTATTTTAATAATGTTAAATCATTTTCGATAACATTTTTAGAAAACATGGTATTATAAGAAAATGGGTTTTCAACCAAATAGAGAAAGACATACAATTTTCTTAAAAATATTATGTCAATTATTTTAAGTACAATTGAATGAAAAAATGGTACTATTACTCAAAAATATCATCAATAACCATAGGAGAATAAAATTAATAATAATATTTATATTTATGTCATAATATTTTAACATTGGAGACATAATCATAAAAAATATTGATAATTAATGAGTTGTGACATAAGACCATTACCACTTTGGTAACATTTAAAACATAATAAAAATGAAAGATAGATAGTAAATGGATATTTAATACCCATAATTTTAAGGATATGGATCATTAAATACCTTAATGGTAAGTATTTATGCCACATAAAATAAGTACGTGGTGAATATGGATTGTGTCTCACTAAAAATAATGGTGAGAGGAAAACCCCTTACCATGTGAATCTCAACATTAATTGTACACATTCTAAACACTTATACAATAAATATATTTTTTATAAATATATTCCATAGTCATAAAAATAATTATAATATCATATATGAACCCCTTATAACATTTCAATACCCATTTATTAATAATTTCATTATAAAATCTATATTTCTCGGTGTTATCTCTTTCATTTGTTCATGAGAGTTTTGATAAGTAGTTATAGTTATTGTAATTTGATCATAATTATATCATATATATATTTTTAAAAGTGAAATTAATATAATATATGTTTATTATATACATATTTATATTTATTCATAAAAGTTAGAGATATAAATATAAAATTCTCCATTCATGGAGTTGATAGGCTGTACATATGCGTGAATGCTATTTCCATCTTTTGATGAATTGAATGAAATAAGAGTAAAAAAGTATTAAAATTTACATAAAAATTATGATTTAATATATATCACATATTTTAATTAACATAATATTTATTAACATTCATGTCAATCGTTAGTGAGAATAAACCATATCGCTTCACGAGGTGGTAGTCCGCCACACACACGAGTGGCATTAACGCATTCCCTATGAAATAGAAGGTAAAAATGGAACATTTAATATTATATTTCATGAAGTTAAATTTTTAAAAAATATCATATAATTATAATAATTACATCATTACACTAAATCATGATAGGTGGTGATAGAAAATAAATTATGTTGGTTCGTGTGGTGGTAGTATGCCATACACATGATCAACGGTTTCATTTCCCATTTGATGAAAGTAGAGATGAATATAGGTTATAATAAGATATCAGTATATAGAATATAATGGTGTTATTATATTATAATTTTAAATACATAATTAATGGTGTAAAAATAATAAATAAAAATAAGGATCTTAGTAAAGGCAATTACCTTCACTTAGATACACTTGCTTTGGATCTTTTATTAAGGACCTTGGTGTTGGTATTTTGGGAGGACTAACGACTCTAGAAAGTGGATAGGGATTTTGGGGAAAGATTTTTATATGGTTTTTCATGAAATAAAATTCTTTATAGGATTGAATAATTTGATGGTAGTGGTGGCCTTTTATAAGTGGGGGAAAGGAACTAACATAGAAACTAATTTGAAATTTCCCAAAAGAGTCCAAAATAAATAGGTAATTCCAAAGAGAAAAGCTTTAAAATTACAATATATTCTTTATTTTGATGTATAATATTGATATATATCCATATAATAGGAATTTAAAAATTTTTATATTCATTTTTACCCTTATCTTTTTAGTTTAACCCTATATAAACCCATTTTTACTTTAATCGTAGTAAATAGTTTTTACTATTTTAACTATTAATTTTAATGAAAAATTAATTTAAACTTATTATTTAATATAAATTTTTATTATTGAAAATATATAATTGATTTTTTGATATTAAATTTATATAATTGAAAAAATTTAATTTAAAATTATTCTCATAGACACCACAAGAAAATGAGTTTTAAAAGTAAAAATATTCAAAAGTTTCCAAGGTTTTTATATCACCATTCAATATGAAAATGTTTCCAATGAAAACAATTGGATTAATTAATATATAATTTAACTAATTATTGTTTAAAACTAATTTAAAATATAATATAATTTTATAAAAAAATTAATCTAAAAATAAGTTCACAATTAAAATTCAATATTTTTCACTATTCATAAAAAAATTAACCTTTTCAGAAAATTACAAAAAATACACCCTAACATAATTTTGAAATGATGATTTAAAAAATTAATTTAAAATTTTAAAATAAATTTTATAAATATGTGAATAATTATTTTTAAAATAAGTGCACAAAAATGCGATAAGATTGTTTTTTAGAAAAATATACTTTTTAAGAATTTTATTCGATTTATTGTTATCTCTTGTCTAGAAAACACTTAAGATGAATTTTTAATAGTTTATTGACTATATAATATATAAATATCATTAAATTTTTACCAAAATTGGTTTTTTTATTTATTGAGGTAAACATGTTTTTTTGTTAAAAATGGTTTTTTAGAAAAAGATTTACTTAATTTTCAAATAGTTTTTATTTTCATTTTTAATTAATTGGTCACCAAAGAATTAATTTCATATATTTGTGTATATCATATCTATTCATAATATATTTAATAAAATTCATACCCATTATTACAAAGGCTAGGATATAACTATCATAATAATATTTTAATTGTATTTCACATTTCTTTTAAACTTAGTGTTGCAAGTAATGAAAAATAAACTCTGTGTTGTGTGTAACAAAAAAATAAAATGATTAATTTTATTTGAAAAATACATTTCAAAAAATCTGATAGTTTTAAATTATAATCCCCATGAAAATGAATTTCACCCTTGAAATTCATCACTTTGGTACCAAAAACTGAGGTTACTTTTTCTTCATTGTGTTCCCACATAGATTATATAAGCTAGTGGTTTCACTATAAAAAATAAACTAGGTGAGTGGTATTTTTTCATAGTACTTTCTCAATTTGATCCATAATCTCAACTAATTATTCCTTATAAGAAATATCATAATCCAAGTGTATGACCTCTGAGTTCAATACATGTGATGGATTAGGTATGTACTTCCTCAGGAGAGATACATGGAATACATCGTGAAACTAGAAGAGTTTCGTTGGAAGAAATAAGAGGTAAGATATGGTACAAATAAAATCAATAGTTTTAAAGGGACCTATATACAAAGGTATTAGTTTTCCCTTATTTATTATATAGGTAAATTTATTGAAAGTACTTCTCACCAACTTTAAATTCTATATCGCATTGACAATTATCTTCATAACATTTTTGTCAAATTTTTCCATTTGTGTTTCCGAACAACTCTAAACTTATTTTCATTTTTATTAGATATGTTCAGTACTAATAGATTTATTTAAGAAACATTATTCTAGTACATTAGAGTTCAAAAATTATTTCCCAAAAGGGATTTATAAGGATCTAGCTAAATTTTCAAGTGAAATATATAGTTATAAAAAAGCTCAAATTGAGGAAAGTGTTGATACCAACCACCTTTAAAATCCATTGAACAATATATTAGCATATCATATAAGGTTTGAATTATTATTTTATCCTGACCATCTATCTAAGGATGATACGCAGTTTTGAAAATCAACTATGTATCAAGATCATGGTGAAGAATTTGATAAATTGTTGATGTAAACTGCAGATCCTGATCAAATAAAATATAATTCTATACTCCATGAAATACTTAACAGTGTTTAATTAATATAATGTAATGATTATACAAAGATAAATCTTCTCTAGTAGATATAAAGTGTGCAAACTTTGTAATGATATCGACTATGACCCATGTAGAATTATTACCATTAGATGTTTTAGGGGAGTCCGATGACATAACCCACAATGATGTCTTACCTTTTCTTTTATATTGTGGATAACAGTTGTAGCATCATTTTAGACATTTCTATCATAAATTTTAATTGATAATATTATAAGCATCAAGATAAATTGTAAAAAATATACCTCTTTAAGTTGTCCCTATATAAATAATCTTTCATGTAGGCTGGTGGTAAGAGTTATACCATTTTCACCATTTTCTTGTGGGTTTAAGCCCCACAACCTTTCCAGATGTAACCAGTTATCACCTATATTAGAGGTTATCCCTTTTTCGAAAATATATTAATAATTTTTTTTGTAATTTCAATAATCTTTAATTACCTCAACATCAAATATAATATGAAAACTAAAGGTTAAAAATACTTTTAATCACATGTCTATAAAAGGCATTCCTCCTCAAAACCAATAGGCTATATTTCCATAAATGTCTCTCAAAATATACATAATCTTGATAAACTAACGAAAAATAAAATCTTGAAATTAAATTCAAAAACTTTGAACTTATGATTAAACTTAAATTCATAAACCTGGGATGGAATCCATAACTCTTAAGTTAATCTTACATGGATAAATATACAGTTCCAAAAATAATAAAATCCTTAGATGTTTCATGATTGTTATAACCAAAATACAAATAGTAAAATACATCTACAACATAATTATTTAATCCATATAAATAAATACTCTAACCCTTACACTTTAATGATTGTAATGGAATAAGTTCTTCCTAGGTCTAGAAGTTAATTCTTGGGTCAGAACATTGAGTTAGATAATTCCCATGTTCCTAAAACATAGGACATTGAAATCATCGACAACGTATCACTATATAAACTTATTTTCCACACAGATAACACATTACCCTCCATTTGATATATTCCTTTAGTTTATTCTTCCTCCTCCTTAACATGTAGGAATCCAAAATTTTTTTCCTCTAAGTTAATCACTATATGAACTTTCATAAAATTATATCTTACTCTTATTCAATGGGTTAGAAATCTCACCGAAGTTCATGGTTTCACTCAAATATCATGATATTCGATTAGGAACAATCAAAATATATTTTCTCCTGTCATAATACAATTTAGTTTCTCATAGTCACCATATTTTCTATCAGATTGAATGTAAATGTGATTCCTTTTAGTTATAGCTGTTGACTAGAACCAAAAGGCATAGTGTGAGAAAAACTAATCATAGTGGAAAACCATATAATCAATAAAAATAACTTACATAATGTTTAAATCGTTAAGCCTTATTTTTAATATATAAAACAATAGGTTTATATCAGGTCATTCATAGTCATCGTCAATTTAAATGTTTCAAAATGGTTCACAAAGAGTTTGTGTGTTTCCAAAGAATGTCCCCTATGAGTTTCAAACCAAGTGTGTAGAGAAGACTATTTTCATACACCAGGTGATGATAGAGTAGAAATCAATGCACCATTTTTGAAGTTATTACCCCTAGGTATCTCTGTGCCATAGACACATCCACTTGTAGTATCCAGACATAGATGTAATTGCTTGGAAACCACTCGCTCTATCCTTTACCAAAATTACCAAACATTTTAATATACTTTGAATCATATTTAGAGTTATACTTATAGACATACCTAGACATATCCATAGAAATATACCTAAGTATCTCAATAAATATTTATCATATTAGTTTCCAAATTATACCTAAACTTTTCCACTGGTACCAAGTATAGTGACATAGAATATTAAAACTTATATTTATATCTTTTTTAGATGAAAATTAAATACATTAGAAAAAGACATTCCTAAGGAACATAGTAGTTTAGTTTATTTGAATAATATGTACAAAATCTTCTAATTGTGTGAAATATATTCAACATCTACCATAATTTTATTCCACTTAATTAATCTTGAAAAATGTACCCTACTTAAAACCTTTCTTCATAACCTGGGGAAAGGAAATGTAATAAAGGGTGAGCTTAGATTCCCATTAAGGGTAAACAAGGGAGATACGAAATCATAATAAGAATATAAGGGTATGATAATATGAGAATAAAATTTGAAAACCATACCAGATATATCAACGATTATAATCTTGAGTAATGACATAAATTTTGGAAGTTCTAAGACACAAATCATAATGTAATCAATGAACATGATCCATGAGAATATAATTTTGGCATAATACATAAATTTATCACATACACATCATCTTTTAACATTTTTAACATATAAAAAAAGAGATAGGTTCACTCTTTTTTGTGTAAAGGACATGAAATCATTCCCACACATAAAATTATGAAAATTAAATTAGGTTCACACATAAAATTATGGACATGAAATACAGGTCCACACATAAAACTGTGATAATGTAATGAAGTTCATTCATAACATTGTGAACATGTAATCAGGTTTACACATAACATTGTGAACATGTAATTAGGTTTTCACATAATATTTTAAACATGTAATTAGGTTCACACATAACATTTTTAACATGTAATCATGTTGATAAAAAATATTATGAATATTTAATTAGGTTTACACATAACTTATTTACTCATGAGTTATCTATATTTACCAAATGTATTAGAGGGAGATATATGTCCCGCCTATCACATAATGAAAATAATATGTATGTATTCTACAAGATTAATTTTTTTTATCATATCATAACTCATGTAATAAAATGTGTTTCATAAACATTTCATCATATCATAACTAGTGGAAAATAGACAACATTCAAAAATCATTTCATCATTTCATCATATCATAACCCATGGAAAAAGAAGTAGGATTGATAATAATTTTATTATGGTACATCCTATAGAAGAGAAATGGGTATTGTAAATATCTTTTCATAATAGAACATTAAAATAAAAATAAAAATATCATTCATGTTTTATATCCCCAAAAAAGTATAAGTTATATTAAAGGATGTCATCTTTAATAGAGAATAATTTTGGAAATATCACTTGGAACAATTCTTGTGGAAAATAATTTTTTTAAAAAATAAAATTTTCAAAATAAAAATTCATAAATAAATTTGACAATAATTTTTAATGAAAATAACATTGAAATTTTTTAAAGTAATCCTTAAAGAAAATAAAGGTCGTTATGGAGGAAAATTCCATTCTTGCAGTACACGCTAAAATAAAGATTCCTTTCACATTTTCAGCAGAAGACAAATGAGAATTATTTAGAAAATGGAATGAATATTACTTTAATTTTATTTAAGAATTCATACATGGGTAAATATTTCTTCAATAAATCATTTTAAAAATTCTAAAAACATTTTTTAAAAACAATTTTATCAATAATGGTTTTGGAAGAAAAATGGGTTTCGACCAAAGATAGAAATGAAGATGATTTTCTTACAAACATTTTATCAATTATTTTAAGCACCAGAAGTCAGAAAATGGTAATAATATTTTTAAATATCATGAATAAATAGAGTATAATAAAAATTATGAGAATTATTTATAGGTATATTATAATATTTCATCATTGGAGACTTATTCATAAATAGCCCTGATAAACGATGAGATTGTAACATAAAACCATTACCAATTTGGAAACATTTGAAAAATAGTACCCATTAAAGAAAAATAATAAAATAGATATTTAATACTAATAAATTTAAGGATTATAATCATAAAATACATTAATGGGAATTATATACACAACATCAAATAAATACATGGTGGATATGGCTTGTATCTCACAGAAAATAATGGTGAGATGAAAATCTCTTACCACTAGAATCTTGAATTCCTTCATACATGTTTGAAACTAAAATATAATAAATATATGTTTTTATAAATATATTATAGAATCATAAACATACATATAATATCATATATGATCCCTTTATAATGTTTCAAAACTGATTTATTAATAATTACTTTATACAATTGATATATTTGGATGTTAAAAATTTTATTTTTTCATGAGAGTTTTGGTTCGGTAGTTCTTGTTATTATACTTTGATAATTGTTCCATAATATACATATTGTTAAATTTGAAATTAATATAATATATTTTCATTATGTATATATTTATATTTATTTACAAAATCTAGTGATAGAAAGATGAAATGCACCGGTTATAGAGATGGTAGGTCTTATGTATGGTTGAATACTGTTTCCTTCTTTTATCTAATGGAATGAAAGAATAGTAACTAATTAATAACCTTTAGGAAAACATTATTATTTCATATATAAATAAAATATTTTCCTTAACATAGTCTTTTTTACCTTCAATGTAAACATTTACTGAGAATGAATCACATCGCTTCTTATGGTGGTTGTATGCCACACACACGAGCGATGTTAGCATATCCACTATAGAATGGAAGGTAAAAGGGTTAAATATGATATTATATTTCAAGAAGATAAATAATTTTAAAAATATAATATATACATACTAAATACACCATTAAACCCAACCATGATAGGTGATGATAGAAAATGAATTATGTTGGTTTGCGAGGCTGTAGTTCACCATACATACGATCAACAATTTCATTTACCATTTTATAGAAGTGGAGATGGATATTAGTTATAATAAAATATAATTACATTAGAGATAATTATGTTATTATATTATAAGTGTTAATAAATAATTCAATGTGAGAAAAGAATAATGAAAAATACGGATCTTAGTGAAGATAATTACCTTCGCTTAGAAGAACCTCCTTTGGATCTCTTATTAAGGACCCTAGTGTTGGTATTTTTGGAATACCATTAGCTATAAAACATGGATAATGATGTTGGGGATCTATTTTTATTGTGTTTTTAAAAACCATATGGATTTATAGGTGTTAATAAGTGGAGGGTGTTGGTGGCCTTTTATAAATGGAGGAAAAGAACCCACTTGGAAACTACTTGGAAATCCTTCAAATGAATCACAAATAAAAAGGTCATTCCAAAAAAAATTTCTAAATGGTCATATATTATAAATTTTTAATTTTAATATTAAAATATTGATAAAAAATAAAAATTTTACAAGTATTATTTTCATTTTAACCCTTATAAGATTAGGTTAACCCCCACTAAACCCATTTTTACATTAATCATAATAATTAATTTTTATTATTTTCATTATTTATTTTGGTTAAAAAATAATTTACAATATTAGAGAATATAAATTATTATGATTCAAAATATAGAATCCATTTTTCAAAATTCCATTCACATAATTGGAAAAATTTAATTTAAAATTAATCCCAAAGATGGAATGTGAAATCCATTCAAAGGGAGAATGTTCATAAGTTTACAAGGTTTTTACGTCAAAATTAAATATGAAAATGATTTCAATGAGATGAATTGAATTAATAGATATATAATTTAACTAATTTTTATTTAAAAAATATAAAATATAATTTATATTTATAAATAATTTAAAATAAAAGGTGAATTTAAATTTAAATTTAATATTTTTAACTCTCTTTCAAAAAATTAATATTTTTAGAAAATTACCAAAAATTCACCTTAATATATCTCTAATATGACGATTTAAAAGTTGAAATTTATTTTTAAAAATAAGTTTTATTAATTTTTAAATAATTATTTTTAAAATAAGTGTTCAAAAAGGCGAAAAAAATGTTTTTTAGAAAAATAAAGTTTTTAAGAATATAATTGGATTTATTCTTATATCTTATATTGAAAACATATAAGATGAATGCTAAATAGTTTAATGAATATATACTATATAAATATTATTAAAATTGTAACACAATAATATTTTAAAAGAGTAAAATTATATTCTATATAATAAAGGTAATGAAACAATAAATTTATCTTATGTTACACACAACACTCTATTTAGTGTGCATTACACACAACCTTGAGATTTTAATATTCGATAGCATATTCAAAATGAAATATAATACAAAAATGACCCATGATATATATTACCATTATAACCCATCCATTATAATGGAAAGTATTAGCAGGATTAACTAAATTATGAAAATATGGTTTATATATATTCTTTGGTGTCCAATTTATTTGAAATGAAAATAAAACCCTTTTGAAAATAAAACAAAATCTTTTTCGGAAAAACTACTTTAATCCGCACAAGTGTGTTTTATTCTAATAAATTAAAAAAACAACTCTTGTTTGATTATTTTAATTATATTTATATATTATATATTCAATATAATGTTCAATGTTCATCCTATGTATTTTATATAGATGAGATAAAAAATAAATCAAAGTTTACGCTTAAAACTCTAATTGTTTTTTTTTTCAAAAAGCAGTTTTGTAATCTTTTTATGGCCCACTTATCTTAAAAATAATTTTTGAAACTTTTATTAAATTTATTTTATTAAATAAATTTTATATTTTTAATTTTGATATCAAAATTTACTTTGGATAAAATTTTGGGACTTTTTTGGAAAATATTGATTTTTCAGTGAATAGTTAAAAATATAAATTTTTATAGAAATTATTTTATTTTAAATAAATTAATCAATATAAAAGTCACAATATGTTTTAATTTTTTTTTCAAGTAACCTAAGTTTTAGTTCTGTACAATTAATCCACTTAATTACTTATAATCAACTTTATATTGTTTTCTTGTATATATTTGTTTTTGGGTTTAAAAATAAGTTTTTCTAAAAACTGTTTTAAAATGAATAATGTTTCTACATTTTAATTAATTAAAATAATACATAATGGGGAATGTTTTATATGATATATATATATATATATATAATTAAATTTCAATTTATTTTCACACAATTATTATTATTATTCATAGTGTTAATATAAAATCATTTTTTTCTAAAAAAAATATCTTCTTAAAACACGCTGTCTCACTGCATATTCGAGGTTAATGTTGAATTAAAAGTTTCCACTTTGGTGAATTTAATTTGGAAAAATATATTCCATACTTTTAATATGAATAATTTATAATATATAAGAATTTAAAATTAATTTTTGACCAAAATGAATAGTAAATGCAGTAAAAATTAATTACCACGGTTAAGGTAAAAATGGGTTTACTAGGGGGTTAAAAAAGAATGATAAGGGTAAAAATAGCCTAAAATATTATCTCATTTTTATTGAATGGGTATATTTCAACCTTTTACATAAAATTATATGAAATATGGAAATTACTTTACACCTTACTTTGAATATTACCCATATAATAAGTTAACTGAAGAAAAAGACAAAAAAGATACATTTCTTATTTTTAATTTCAATAAATATTTGGGATAGAGAAGAAAAAACATAGTTTGGTTATATATATTATTTTTAAAATATAAATTATTTTTTATCATAATTATTTTTCTTTAATTTTTAGAGATGAAATAATTGCATAAAATTTTTAAGAAATTACAACATAGTAATTATAGAGTTACTAATTAAATGAAATAAATGATTCTACAAATGCTAAAAAGTAAAGTAAATTGAGTTAATTATTGTGTTACATTAATTTTTTAATTAATATATCATTTTAAACCTATTTTATCATGATATATTCTAATTCCATCATTATTTTGATATTTTTAAATTCAAATTAAATTAATAATGTCAAAATTGACATTAATATTATTTTATAATAAATGATATTTTATTAAATGATTTAAAATTAATAAAAATTGTATATTCTTCCAAGTGATGTTTAAATGTTAACATTTTTATACTATGTCCCATTAATGTACCAATTTTTCTTTTATAATGAATATATTGACCCTTGATTTATAAAAAAAATTGTTAGTGGGGTTAAGATTAAAGTGGTGTTTTTTCATGTTACTTGCGGTTGTGTTAATAATAATTTTCAGTACACATAATATTTTAATTTTATAAATTTTATTTCATATTTTGAATAAGTGGGTATAAATTTTTAATAATTTTCACTATAATTTAGTCTTAAATGATAAATTACCTAGGTTAGAAAACTAGTAAACTTAGTGAAAATAGAAAATGGTAAAATAAGGAAACATAGAATTTAAGAAAAAAATGTTGAAAAAATGTGATTAATTGTGATTTGGATGTGTTTCTATACTATTTAATAGATATAAAATTTAAATTATAAATTTATTATCCACTTTAGGTAATATTGACCTCCCAAAAGTGAGTACTTTTGAGTATTTACAAGAATGCCACTCTTTCTAAACTATAAAAGGGAACTCACTCCCTTCACTTATTCACACCTATAATAAAATTTGTATTGTCCAAAATATTCCGATATCAATTCCATGATACCACAACCTAATCTTAAAAGCCTTGGTTTTGTAATTAATCCAACCATTCATGGATTTAGTGGAAATGTTAGGAGGATACCCGAAGAAGAGGTAATTTTCTTGAATGAGAATATTTATTTTAACTATTTCTCCACCTCCTTCATTTATTATCATACCAAGATGATATAATAAACTCATTATCTTCCATATAATGAGATTTTTTTACATTAATGGTACTACTTACAACCTCACACACTTCCATCAAATGGTTTATGAAATCATCATTTGTATGTACGATGAACTAAAACTTTGCAAAAACATTTCCTCCGTTTTCCAATTACCAAATATCATGGTTGGGTATAATGATAGATATAAAGTTTATATATCATATTTATAATATAATTATTACTATTTAGTCATTATATAATATATAAACTTTTTATATTATATTTTTTATGGTATACAATAATATCGATCGTGTGTATGGTGGACTACCACTTCATGAAGTGTTGTGAATAATTTTTGAATAATGCATTAAATAGAAGGTGATAAAGGTAATGATAATAAATATATGTGATATGAATGTAATATTTATAATATTCCTGAAATATTTATAATTTTTTAAATGTAAAATATCATTTTCTTTTTACCCTTCCACTCACTGAATAAAATGATAACGTCATTTGTGGATGTGTGGACTACCACCACCTTGAAGAGATGTGATTAATTCTACTGGGTTTCTCAGGATCTAGTGGACTTATGAGAAGAAGATTAACTAGTGCTATAAATTTCTATAACATCCTTATTAGAATCATTATAGCATCTCAAGTGGATGCTAGTCACTAGATTTAGGAGGGAAAAACTCTGCTGGCCCTATTCAAACATTTCACGGAGTCATAAATGCTGACTTACCTATATGAGATTTCATTGTTGAATAGGGTGGCCATTTTAATTATATTGGACTCCAATTAATATCTCTTCAAGGCTTGGTGTGTGTGACCAAAAAACTTTGGGTGATGGAGGTTTCACTTGTTATGGTGGTCGATGGAGTCTTATTTTGGTATAGATTCTTCAAGGGAAGTGGCATAGATCTTGCTATCAGGATTACCTCTTCCATTTCAAAGAATAACCCTTATTTAGAGGATAAAGAGATAATTGGGTGGATTCATCTCCATTGATGAAATAACTCTTCGAATTGAGGAGACGATGGTGGTCAGGATTTGCATTGAACTAGATCTCTCTCTTCCACTGCTGATGAGGATCATACTGTGGCTTGAGGGAATAGAGGAATGAATCCAGCTGCTAGTTTATCCCTAAACTCCACTATTTTTATTGGTATATCACACATATGGTAATTAAATTAATATATGGAATAAGAATCATCATATTCAATCAAATTGTAGATAGATAGATATATGAGTCCATAATTATAATTTTAAATCATTATTAGTTATAGATCTTAGTATGAGCACATCAACTATGGATGTAGACTCTCATAGTCCCTCAAAATCATCAACAAATGTGTAGGGTAATTCTATTTTGTTAGGATTAGAGACTATTGACTCTGACTCCATGGGTCCACCTTTTATAGATCTGTTCTTTTATAATCACCCCCTTGGGATTTTCCCCATCTCTAAGATATGATATCAATTCCGAACTCAAGAACCTCTCCTAACAATGTATTATTTCATACACTTCAAGACTCCCCAAATCTTCTTCTCTATGGCGATCCACCGAGGGTTCTGGTTATTCATCCTCATCCAATGGATGTTCCTATCCTGCCGTTGGAAAATATGTCAGGACTCTCCTCCCCTCTACAAGATGAAATGTTAGTTTGATCAATCATGATACATGTGAGTTTCCAAAGAAGTAGTAAATTCCATGACCATTTTTCCAAGGGTATCTCCTATCATGGGATTTACTTAAATCTTTTGGTGATTTCCTAAGGATTCCACCCATGAATGAATAGACAATGAGAATTCTTCAACCACACATCACTCCCACCCTATGTTCTTCATTTCTACTATCTATCTCTTTTAGTTTCTTTCTTCATGCTTTGTAGGTATTATTTTCATAGGATTTAGTAACATTACCACATCCAAATGGAATCTTCTCAAGGGATTAGGCCAAGAATATTTATATTTTATCCTCATGTAATACCAAAAAATAATCAATGACTAGATCTAAAACTGGTCACTCTCACTTATAATGATATTAATTATCATTTGGAATTCCCATGGTTTTAGGGCACGATCTAAAACCGATTTTCTCTTTTCAAATATTTGGCAGAACAATGCTTCAGTGGTGGTGATACTTGAACACAAGTAGAAAAGTTCAAATATTTTTGATTTTTCATCTATAATTGACCTTAGTGGATTTCTTCATAGTGAACCTATTAACTAACTTGTGTGGCTTTTCTAGAGAAACGACATAATAGTGGAATAGGTGGGTGCATCTAGTCGACACATTTCATTGAAGATCATCAAGGGAAAACAAAAATGTGTCTTATGATTTGTATACACCAAATTAAAGGCACATGATAGTTAATAATTATGGATGGAATTAGATAATTTTTGGTAGATAAACTCAGCGTGGTTTTGTGGGGGAGACTTTAATTTCATCCTTGATGTGTTAGAGAAGAGGGGTGGTGGGGGGATTTCTAGGTGCCTTTTTTATAACCTTATATGAGTTGGTTAAAGGAGGGTTGATTTGGGTTATTCTTGATTAGTTTAGAGGTGGGTGTTTTCCCCTAGTTACTTGTGCATCAAATATGATCCTTATTATCAAAGTTAAATACCCCTCTTCACTTGATCAGTATAGGCCAATCAGTATGTGAAATATCCCATATAATCTCATGGATAACATTATCAATAAAATTTTTAAAAGATATGTTCCAAAATAGGTCGTAAAGAATAAACAAGGGTTTATAAAAGTAATATCCACTCAGTTTTCCATTTCCATGGTACAAAAAATGGTTGGGGATATTAACAAAAAATCACTTGGCTTTTATGTGGTGATCAAGGTTGACATACACAAATCATATGATAAAATGGAGTGGATATTCCTCATCAAAGTGTTGAATTCCACGGGTTACTCCAGAGAGGTAGTGTATCATCTATTTAAATCTTTCTAATAACCATGGATAGATATCTCATTTAAGGGGATGATGTGTAGTTTATTTAAAACCACCCATGGACTATAATGAGGTGACACTCTTTCTCACTGCCTTTTTATCTTAATCCAAGGCACCATTAGTAGATATATGTAGGGGAAAATTATAAATATAAGTATTCAGCCATACCATAGAATAGGGAATTATAATGACATATAACATACCTTTTTGTTGATGAAATAATATTTTTCAGGAATGGACATAGGCGGAACATCAAAGAATTCGAAATAATCATGGAGACAGATTGTATTCAGATAAATCAAATAATTAACTGAGAAAATAGTAGTGTGTTCATCTCAAAATGGTTCTCAGAAAGAAGGGAAAAGAGGATTGAGGAGAGCTTGGGTATGCATAATAAACCCTTTCCCATGAATATATTGGGGATCTAGTGGCACCAGGATGGGTTTGCATCCATCATTTTTATGGGATGGTTGAAACAATCACCGCTCATATTAATAATTAGAAAAAATGGTTTATATCCTTCTAGATATGGATGACACTTGTCAACCATGTTCTGTCATTGATCCCCATGAATGTGTTGTTTGTTCTCAACATCCCAAAGGAATTGTTGAATAACATTGAAAAATTTATTTCGGGTTTCATTTGGGACTTGCATTATAAAGGAAGATGTCACTGGGCCTCTTGGGAAAATATAGAAAAAGGGGTGGAGGAATGTGGTATTAATATCAATAGTTTTAAGGAGGAATTGAATTTTAGGATGGAAAACTTTCATAGTATTTCTTAGAAAATAAAGCGCTATGGGACAGATTTATAAATAACCGATATAGAAAACAAATGGAAAATATATGGGGGAGACATTCTTGGCTTTGGATCATGATTTCCGTATATATACAAAAAATCTATACAAAATCTAAATGGATTGTCAGTTGTGACCTAATCCCATAGATCACCTTTTGTCACACTATAATATTTAAACCCTTGATTCTGGCCATCATCAATAGTCAACAAATGGAGGTTTTCAACATTTTTATCATAAATTAAGATCTAGATATACTAATCTTTATTGGGTAGGCACATGGGGGGTTACCATCTAAAGACTGAAAATCTTTATCTCAATGTGACAGAATCCAAGATGGGTGGAATAAAAAGATATTTTTCAGTGATATAACCCCAAAGTATAAATTTATGGTATGTCAGCTCTGGAATAAATCCCTCCTAATGGATGAACATGTGAGGAAAAAGGAAATTACAATGGACACTAGATGTGTATGTTGTAGGAACTCCAATAAAGATACTTCTAATCACCTCTTTTTTGAGAGTGTGTAGGAGGAAATAGTTTGGAGGGGCTTGGGGCAGATCATTGGTCTAGAAGATTGTGACTTCAACCATTATGGTTTTCTTCAGGAATGGTTCATGGGAAAAAAATCCAAAAAACATGAATGGAAGGTGATAGAACTTTTTCAGAGGGCTGTATTTTAGAATATTTGGAGCATGAGAAATCATTTTCATCATAGTGGTACACCTAGATTGTGAATGGAAATGATGGTCCACACAAGAAGTACATTGGTCAAATTGGTAACAATCATAAATAAATGGGAGGGCTCACCATCATTAAGAAAGATCATTGTTTCCACTCCTACACATCACAATTCCTAGAAACACATTATACAGGGTATATGGGTGAGTTGGAAGCCCTTTTTAGTGGACTCAAGCTTAACGTCGATGAGTTTTTTGGATCATGTGGTGCAGTGGGGTGGTTTACGACCACCAAAAAATGGTGATTTTGGCCTTTAGTGAGGGATTTAGACATGGCGACTCTCTTATGGAATAACCTTGTGTGATGATGAAAGGAATTGAGTTATTCCAAGCTCACAATATTATACTATAGTTTTTGTAAATAGACTTGACTATTATCCAAATTTTAGTGGAGGAGAAACTTCTAGTACCATAGAACATCACTTACATTATCCATAGATATAAAAGGATTCTTAACTCATAGGTAGTAATTAGTCATACATAGAGAGAAGGGAACAAGGTGGAATATTTTCAAGATTAAAGAGTATCTAGAAAGGATTATAGCTTTCTATTTTCTAGGTTTGGTTTCCTTCCCTAGTCATGTAGTAGTTTGGTGTGGGCGGATTCTCTTTGGCTCCATTATTTTAGACCACTGTAAATTCCTTTTGTTGAGGGAAATTCCATTTAATAATTAAAAGGTTAAATTTTGGTAAGTATATATAATTAAATAATATGGAAGTTAATTTATTATTATCATTCTGTAAAGATAAATGTGACCTACCTTTTTTCTATAATGATCATTGAAAAATGGAAACATTACTTATGCGTGTGTATGACCTATCGCCTCCATGGTCATAACGTTAGTTCATTTTTCATAACCATATTTAATGATTGGTTTTAAAAGTATAATTTATTTATAAATATGATAACATTTTCATGATTATTATTATGAATATTTATAAATAAGGATCTCTTTGACCATAGTCAACCTACCAAATTCATTTTTGACATAGAAGCTGAATATGGTAAAAACATATGACTTAAAATTAAATTATTAAGTAATTAAATTTAACATGATTATAATTTAAATAAAAGTTATAATTAAAATGAAAAAGGATATAAATCAAGTAATTAATTAACATAATTATATTATTTAGGAATGAAAAGACACATGTGAAATGTCATACTCAAGGTAAGGGTTTTTCTCATCTCATTTTTATTTCTATGAGATATATTGCATATTCACAACTTTTTTTATGATGTATATATTGAAAATGAATGTTGTTATTTTTATTATTCTTAAGTTTATGTATATTATTATATTCATTTTAGGATATCTATTTCATGGGGTTTACAATTTCATTTCTACCAAAGCAGTAAGGGATTTTTTTTCAATTTTTCTTCATTGAGACGTTTGATATGTTAGAAACCTATCTTATTTTATAAGGTGTATATAAAACCCCTTTGACATGTTATATCATGAATATCCTTATTGTAATGTCCCGGACCTCTCCGATCCATTACTTTGTGAAATTTTGGGGTTGGAGGTGTTCCGGGAGGTCAAGGGGATTTATCCCCAACACTTTGCCAATTTTCCAGTTCTATGAACAGTGTTTCCAGTATTATGAATAGTAACAGATCGGTCTCACCGATCGGTCTGATAGATCGGTCTCACAGATTAGTTTCACAGATCGGTCTGATAGATCAGTTTCACAGATCGGTCTGACAGATCGGTTTCACAGATCGGTTTGACAGATCGGTTTCACAGATCGGTCTGACAGATCGGTTTCACAGATTGGTCTGCCAGATCGGTTTCAAAGATCGGTTTCACAGATCGGTCTGACAGATCGGTTTCACATATCAGTTTCATAGATTGGTTTCACAGATCGGTTTCACAGATCAGTTTCACAGATCGGTTTCAAAGATCGGTCTGACAGATCAGTTTCACAGATCAGTCTGACAGATCAGTTTTATAGATCGGTTTCACAGATCAGTTTCACAGATCAATTTCATAGATCAGTTTCACAGATCGGTTTCATAGATCGGTCTGACAGATCGGTTTCACAGATCGGTCTGACAGATCGGTTTCACAAATCGGTTTTATGTACAGTTACGGTGGGTGAACAGTGTTTCCAGACTCCTACAGTTTTGCCCCTTTTGACGTTTCCTTTGACGTAAAATACATTTAAAGCCTTATTTTAAGGACTCTTAAGGCCGATTCAAATGCCATAAATCCTATATTAATTATTCCTATGGCCGGGATGTATTTAATTGGTCAAACCGTGTGGGTTAATGCGATCCGTTTTTAATGGAGAATTAACCAGATCTTAGACCTTCGCCCCATTAAATCTTAAAAAGGGATGAGATATCATTCTTCCTTGTTCTTTCCCTTTGTTCTCAGCTAAGAGACGCTAGAACCTTTCAATCATTCTCGTAGGAGTTGCACAATCAATCTTTACTCCTAGGATTGGTTCTGATCTGTTTTGGATGCAACTGAACTCTGTCAGTCAATCTTCCGAATAAGGTATGTTTTATCGTCATTACTTTGGGGATCATCTTCTCTTGTTTCTCCCTTCCATATTATACCATGTAATTTCCAAGATTCTAATGGGTTTTTCTTGGGGTTGGTTGGTACTTTCGTACCGTGGCATCCTCTGGTGGATGTAGTTGTCACGAGAGGAGGATTTTGACCTATTGTGTGGATAAAAGACATCAAGAACTCTTCCAAGTAGGGGATTCATGGCTTCTCTAATTGTATATGTGCAATCGTAGAATTAGCATGATTTATCCCTTTGGATCACAATGAAATTGAACTAATTAAATACTTGAATCGGATTAAGATAATTAGTTGATCGCATGTTGTTTCTTTATACCGTGATAACGGTTGCCTCCTGTTTTGATAGATAGAGTGATATCTATGATTTCTTTGAGTTGTTGTTCGTTCATGATAGAGATTGATAATGAACGTAAAGCCAAAATTAATTGTTAATTAATTGGCTAAAGATAAAGAGGCATGTAAATTAATCTGGTTATTGCCATTGTTGTAGTTGTTATAATTTGAGGATAATCAAATTAGGGAAGTAAGCATGGTTATTTAATTGTGATAGCTTACTAATTAGGTATCCCATAATTGGAACCTACTAATAACAAATCTGCTAATTCAATATGGATTAAAGAACAGATTATGTGGGAATTTCTAAAAGGGTTCTGAGTTACCCTCTTGTTTGTTAAAGGGTCAAGAGACCATGGTTGTGATTGTTATTTTTCTGTTGCTTTTGCTATGATGTGACCCTAGAGGGGTGCTGTGATATGTGGAGGCATGGAGGCCTTGTGGTTGTGGAAGTGGATGATGCCTAGAGTGGAAAGATGCATCCGTTTATGCATGTGGGTGTCAGGGAGGCCACCAGGGGTGATGGAATGGGATGGATGTGGTTGCTAGATGCTTGTGGATTCTTTGAATGTTTATCTGCTTTGCTTTTCCCCACTACCCAAGGCATCTGGTCTTCCTACCCTTCTTCCAAATGAGGTGAAGATTCACGGGGTATTCCATGTGCTTTCCGTGTTTAGCCCCTCGAGGGAGAATGGGTCTATGCTCTTTCTATAGGAGGCAAAGACTCGACAGGTAGAATATCTACTCACCGTGTTGAGCCTCCTTTGTGTTTAGTAGCATAGGACGCTTTTCTAGAATTCCTGGGAATATGGAAAAGTAATTCTGTAATGAATGTTTGATTAAATGGTGAAAATCCACGAGGATGGAGATACTAGAATTAAAAGGTGATGTGAATCTTAAAAGGAGCAGTTGATTTTTGGGTGTGAGGCTAATGAAGTTTAATGTTAAATTTTTCATGGTTAATTAATGTTTAAAGAATTAATTAATGTACAGTGGAACTGATAAAATGAGAATGGAGTAATCTAATAAAGCTCTTCAAATGGTTGTGTGCTTATAGGACACCTAGTCTTAGAAGTAGCAGCCTGGAATCTGAGAGACGTTAGCTGCAGTTGTATCTAAGACTAGGTAATTCCCATAGTGTGGATGTGAGTTATATATATATTCTGTACTTTTTGTGTTTCTATATGCTAATCCACCCTGTAGGTAAGGGCAACTAACACCCTGGGGATTCTGAGCCATGGGGGGGTGTTTTCCCCAACATTCTGATGGGAGGTCGAATGGATGACTACCCCCTTTGGCCCGATCTCTTCTCTTAGTAGATACTTGTGCCATGATGCACAACAGTTAGTTACCCCATATATGTGTGTAGAGAGATGTAATGGATTGTGGTTATTCACACACATATATTCTGGATATAGTACCCTATGGACTACTATAGGTGTAACGTGTATAGGCTATGATGGCTTGATGATCCTTACTCGGAGTATGGGCTGTAATGGCTTGAGGTATTATACCCATCATATGATACACATTATGCGAGCTGTGGTGGCTCCCGAAAACTACCTGGTTACTTTTGGTTGTGAGGACGGTGTGGTACTTCACCCAGGTGTCTGCGGGCAAGCCTATGTGGTGCATGAGGTGCAGATTGTGGAGCTAGCCCAGGTGTCTACAGGCAAGCCTTTGGAGAGAGAAGTACATGATTTATGTCATTGGGGAAAAGCGAAAAACCAGTGGGGAAGTAGTAGCGGGGTACCCTTGATATTCTTTATTATATTCTATATTCTTGTATGCGTTACTTGGTGAGAGTAGCCATGGTGAGGTTGGGAACTTAGTATACCTGTTTAGGTGACGAGTTAGTTTCACTTGTCATTCACTGGGATTTAGCATGCTTTCTTTACTTTTACATGAGAGGCTTGGAGAGGATCCTACTGAGTATACTGTTATAATCACCCTATGTATATATAAATTATTTTCAGGTCACTTGGAGTAGGTTGGGGATCAAGTTGGTTACTACTAGCTTGTGGTTGGAGGAGGAGCTGTTCGGGCTTGTGGTCGCTTCCGTTTTACATTCTTTTGGGTACTTTTAGTTTCCCCTTTCAGTTGTTGTACTTTTGCATGAAATTTCATATATGTACTTGGGTTTCTTTTATATTTCAGTTATGAGTTGGAGTTGGTTGGAGTCTATTCTATCTCTCTCTTCTGCATGTGTTCTCTTAGAGGGTAATGCCTCCCATTTGTGTGTTTATTATACCCTCGGTGCTAGTCGCCAACCCGGGGCCTACTGGAGGCAGGACTCGGGGGTCATTATCTCTCTTATCACATTGTCGGGCCAGGAGGGGTACACTATGTGGGGAGGGGGTCATGAAAGAGTGGTATCAGAGGTCTGGTTGAGGGATAGGATGGAGTTTGGAGTTAGGCACAGGTGAGGATGCATGGGATGGTAGGGAAACAATGTCATTAATGTTTAGAAAGTGGGGTAAACACTGGAGACCAGCGGAGACATAGGCGTTTAGGGCCCCCTATGATCTGTTGCACGGACCTTTATGTTTACGATGGCTACTAAACAAAGTGATACTGGTTGCAGGTTAGAGACCTAGGAAAGGATCATGCATCATTATTCTTTGCGCCTGTGTTTGAATGGGTAGAACTTGGTATAGGTAACCTAAAATCAATAAAACAAAACAATTAATTAATTAATGTTGAGTCTTCCATATTCCAGGATCAGGAGACCAAACTGTTTTTATTTTATAGGTATGGCTCTAGGTCAACGTCCTCATCAAGTTTGCGCAGAAGATGCCCAGCAGGCTGTTCCAGCAGATCGCCGCCAGGTAGAGGTTGACGACGATGACACTTGGAGGAAGACACTCTGAGAGTTTCAGCGCCAGATTCTACAGAAGTACGAGGGCTCCATTTCAGATGCAGTCACAGAATACTTTTTGGAGGAGGTTGAGATAGGCTTCAGTTTGATTCGTGCTCAGAAGGAACACTGGGTGTCTTTGGTTGTGACGATGTTACGTGGAGCAGCGAAGCAGTGGTGGTTCTTGTTCCTCGTGGATCGTGAGGAGTTAGCGATCTCATGGGAGGAGTTTCAAGATAGGTTTAGAGTCTAGTTTCTTTCTTCGACTGCGAAGGCGTCCAGTCGTCAGGAGCTTCTTACCCTTCAACAGGGGAGCTCCAGTGTTTAGGAGTTTGGAATCCGTTTCAAGAACCTTCTACGATATACTTCAAACCTGTTACCAGATGAGGAGGCCAGGGCGAGGCATTTCGAGGAGGCTTTGCATCCAGAGATCCAGCGCCAGGTCACCCCATTTATGCTAAAGACATATCTTGAGGTGCTGGTGAGGGCAGAGGTTGTTGAGAGGACTTTGGCCAGGACCGGGTCTTCACGAGAGGGGAATCGTCATGATTCCTCATGAAGCAGAGCTGTGGTCTGGGGTTCCCTGTTTTCAAGGTAGAAGAGTTTCTGTTCACCTAGGGGTAGGTCCCAGCCCTTCCCATCTTGTTTCTCCGGAGGTAGAAACTCTCAGGCCTATGCCAAGGGATCAGGTGCTTGTTTTTCTTATGGTGGTCATGGTCATCAGCAGCGGGAGTGCCCGACTATTCAGAGCAGTCATCGTGCACCGGGCGCTCCGCTCCAGGTTCTTCTATTGAGGCAGTTCCAGCTGAGGCAGCAACAGCAGGTTGCACCAGCTTTAGATCACCCGAGGGTAGATGGAGTAGGCATAGGACATCCCCGTGACACTCCCCGTCCTTAGAGAGCAGAGCGTGGCTGTGGTGGTGGTTGTCATCATGGTCAGAGAGGCCATGGAGGAGGTCATGGTCAGCTTCATGCTCTAGCGTTGCCAGCCCCAGGTGAGCCAGATGTCATTCGAGGTACCCTTTTCTTGTTTTCTAACTTGGTGTATGCCTTTTTTGATTCAGGAGCAACACACTCCTTCATATCACCTACCCTTGTCCATGGTTTGGGACTTGAGGTAGAGAGGCTTCCAGTGCCCTTGGCGTTGACTATGCCAGTTGGAGGTCGATCCGACTTGTTTGAAGTATGTAGAGACTGTGAGCTAGTGTTGGGGCAACACCGCTCTTGGGGAGATTTCCTATGTTTATGAATACAACCATATGATGTCATACTCAGCATGGACTGGTTGTATTCGGTGCAGGCTATTGTGGATTTCTACAGGAAGAAGGTCGTTTTCTTTGATGCAGATGGAGAGAAAGTGGTGTTTGATGGTGAGAGAGATCCTCGGATGAGTCATAGACGAGTTCCATCCTTATCATCCATGATGGCTAGGATGATGCTGAGTTATTCAGAGGTTCAACAGCTGGCGTTTCCTAGGGCCGTAGAGGAGTACCCTGAAGTATTTCCAGAAGAGGTTGTATCCTTACCCCCTTGACGAGAGATCGAGTTTGGGATCGAGCTACATCCAGGAGCGCCTCCTATCTCTATGTCTCTGTATAGGATGGCCCCTTCTGAGTTACGAGAGATACGTATTCAGCTTGATGGTCTGTTGCAGTGTGGTTTTGTTTGGCCAAGTGTGTCACCATGGGGTGCACCAGTTTTGTTTGTGAAAAAGGCTGACGACAGTTTGCAGTTGTGCATCGATTATCGTCGATTAAACAAAGTTACAATAAAGAACCGCTATCCTCTTCCGCGGATTGATGACCTATTCGATCAACTGAAGGGTGAAAGTTGGTTCTCAAAGATCGACTTGCTTTCAGGATATCATCAGAGGCGTGTAAAGGATGAGGATATCCCAAAGACTGCTTTCCGTTGTCGTCATGGGCATTATGAGTTTGTTGTAATGCCATTCGGCGTGATTAATCCTCCATATATTTTCATGGGGTTGATGAATGCTGTGCTCCGTGAATTCCTAGACAAGTTTGTTGTGGTTTTAATTGATGACATCCTTGTGTACTACACATTTGAAGATGAGCATGCAGTGCATCTACGAGCCGTTTTGGGAGTTCTTCTCCAACATCAGTTGTTTGGGAAGTTGTCGAAGTGTGAGTTTTGGGCTCGAGAAGTTTGTTTCTTGGGGCATGTTATGTCCCAACAGGGAGTAGCTATGGATCTGTCGAAGATAGAAGCAGTGTTGTCTTGGGCATCCCCCTAGACCGTGTCAGAGGTGCGAAGTTTCGTTGGTCTCGCAGGCTATTATAGGAGGTTTGTAGCCAATTTATCCTGAGTTATGACTCCTCTGATCGCTTTGACCAGGAAGGATCAAGAATTCATATGGACTGATTAGTGTCAGATAGGTTTCGAGTATCTAAAGGAGAATTTGGTAAGTGCTCCAATCCTTTGTTTTCCAACGGAGGGAGTCCAGTTTGATGTTTTCTGTGATGCTTCACATCTGGGGCTAGGCTGTGTTCTCATGCAGCAGAGGTCAGTTGTTTCTTATGGGTCTCGGCAGTTGCATCCCCATGAATTAAACTATGCCACCCATGATCTTGAGTTCGCAGCCGTGGTGTTTGCTCTAAAGTTGTGGAGACATTACCTCATTGGTGAGCACTTTGTGGTTTTCACCGATCATAAGAGTTTGAGGTATGTTTTCTCCCAACGTGACTTGAATTTGCGGCAGTGCTGGTGGATGGAGTTCTTGCAAGAATACGACTTTGAAATATCGTATACACCTGGAAAAGGGAATGTTGTAGCTGATGCACTAAGCAGAAAGTCACATAATGATGTTGTGCGTGAATCTGGTGATTCTTGGAGAGTGATGGAAGAGATATTAGCTTTGCATATTGATATGGGAGAAGTTGGGGGTAGAGGTTGTCTTTTCCAGATGATGGTGCAGTCATACCTGATGCAGAAGGTGGAAGAGTCTCAGTTGGGTGATCTAGAGGTGGAAGCCTGGAGAGACATAGTTGTTTGTGGTGAGACCCCTGATGGTTGGTCGGAGGATGAACAACACCGAGTGTTGTATCATGGAAGGATTTTTGTTCCCTTGGCGATGCACGAGACGGTTCTCCGAGAGTTCCATAGTTCACCCTTGGTAGTACATCCTGGTGTGACGAAGATGTACCGATCCTTGAGGAGTCAGTTTTGGTGGCCTGGTCTGAAACGTACGGTTGTAGAGTGTGTGTCTCGATGTTTAGTCTGCCAGAAGGTGAAGGCCGAACACCGTGTTCCTGGTGGTCTTCTCTAGCAATTAGAGATTCCTCATTGGAAGTGGGAGGACATCTCAATGGACTTTGTTACAGGTTTACCTCGAGCCCCGGGAGGAAATGATGCTATATGGGTGGTAGTGGATCATTTAACAAAGTCGGCCCACTTCATAGCGATCAAGGAGTCGATCTCAGTGGAGGTTTTGTCGAGTAAGTATCTAGAGGAGGTGGTGAGACTTCATGGAGTACCTAGGATGATCATTTATGATCGAGATCCTCGTTTTACCTCCAGGGTGTGGAGAGGTCTCCAGTATGCTTTTGGATCTCAACTGTGCCTTAGCACTGCTTTTCATTCTCAAACGGATGGTCAGACAGAGCGAACCATCCAGACTCTTGAAGACATGCTGCGCTCTTATGTTCTTGATTTTGGAGGTTCTTGGATGAAGCACTTACCCTTGGTAAAGTTCGATTACAATAATAGTTTTCACTCTACCATTGGTATGGCGCCGTTTGAAGCCTTGTATGGTTGGACATGCCGTTCTCCATTGTGCTAGATTGGGGTTGGAGAGTCAGAAATTCTCGGACCAGAACTAGTGCATAATACAACAGAGATGGTTTAGGTGATTCGTGAGAGGATGAAGATAGCACAGAATCATTAGAAATCATATTCTGATCAAAGAATGAGACCCTTAGAGTTTAATTTTGGGGATCATGTGTTTCTGAAGGTGACTCCCCGTCGTGGGCAGCGAAGGTTTGGTCGTGGAAGTAAGCTTTATCCCCGGTTTGTTGGGCCTTTCGAGGTGTTATCTCGTGTTGGAGATGTGGCGTATCGAGTAGCACTTCCTCATCATATGAGTCGGATACATGATGTTTTCCATGTATTATAGCTCCGTCGTTATCTTCATGATGAATCTCATGTTATTGATTAGGGAGAGATCGATATTGATGATGATGCAACCTTCGAGGAGCGACCTGTGGAGATCCAAGACCACAAGGAGAAGGTGTTGCGTGGGCATTCTATCCCCTTAGTTCGTGTCTTGTGGCGACACGGTGGCATGGAGGAGAGTACCTGGGAGCGTGAGTCACAGATACATGCTCAGTACCCAGAGTTGTTTAATGTTTAACTCCTTTCATGTAATGATGTTTTCTTTGTGGTTGGACCTTTCATGTTTTATTTATGTACTTTTCATGTGATGTTATGTTTTAATGGTATGGATATGGATTGTTTGTTACCTTTCTCTTTGATATCGTGGTTTTTTCCTAGCTTTAGAACAACTCAGGGTGGTTTTTCCCTGAGAGGTATCTTACGGGGTGGTTGTTCGGACCCCTCTTTTCCTCAGGATGGTTTTAAATTATCGAGGACGAGAATGTTTTGAGAGGTATCTGATGTAATGTCCCGGACCTCTCCGGTCCATTACTTTGTGAAATTTTGGTGTTGGAGGTGTTCCGGGAGGTCAAGGGGACTTATCCCCAACACTTTGCCAATTTTCCAGTTCTGTGAACAGTGTTTCCAGTTTTATGAACAGTAACAGATCGGTCTCACCGATCATTCTGATAGATCAGTCTCATAGATCGGTTTCACAGATCGGTCTGACAGATCGGTTTCACAGATCGGTATGACAGATCAGTTTCACAGATCGGTCTGACAGATCGGTTTCACAGATCGGTCTGACAGATCGGTTTCACAGATCGGTCTGACAGATCGGTTTCACAGATCGGTTTCACAGATCGGTTTCACAGATCGGTTTCACAGATCGGTCTGACAGATCGGTTTCACATATCGGTCTGACAGATCGGTTTCACAGATCGGTTTCACAGATCGGTTTCACAGATCAGTTTCACAGATCAGTTTCATAGATCGGTTTCACAGATCGGTCTGACAGATCGGTTTCACAGATCGGTTTTATGTACAGTAACGGTGGGTGAACAGTGTTTCCAGACTCCTACAGTTTTCCCCTTTTAACGTTTCCTTTGATGTAAAATACATTTAAAGCCTTATTTTAAGGACTCTTAAGGCCGATTCAAATGCCATAAATCCTATATTAATTATTCCTATGGCCGTGATGTATTTACTTGGTCAAACCGCGTGGGTTAATGTGATCCGTTTTTAATAGAGAATTAACCGGATCATAGACCTTCGCCCAATTAAATCTTAAAAAGGGATGAGATATCATTCTCCCTTGTTCTTTCCCTTTGTTCTCAGCTAAGAGATGCTATAACCTTTCAACCATTCCCGTAGGAGTTGCACAATCAATATTTACTCCTAGGATTGGTTCTGCTCTGTTTTGGATGCAACCGAACTCTGTCGGTTAATCTTCCCAATATGGTATGTTTTATTGTCATTCCTTTAGGGATCATCTTTTTTTGTTTCTCCCTTCCATATTATACCATGTAATTTCCAAGATTCTAATGGGTTTTTCTTGGGGTTGGTTGGTACTGTTGTACCGTGGCATCCTCTGGTGGATGCAGTTGTCACGAGAGGAGGATTTTAACCCATTGTGTGGATAAAGGACGTCAAGAACTCTTCCAAGTAGGGGATTCATGGATTCTCTAATTGTATATGTGCAATCGTAGAATTAGCATGATTTATCTGTTTGGATCACAATGAAATTGACCTAATTAAATACTTGAACCGGATTAATAGAATTGGTTGATCACATGTTGTTTCTTTATACCGTGATAACGGTTGCCTCATGTTTTTCTAGATAGAGTGATATCTATGATTTCTTTGAGTTGTTGTTCGTTCATGATAGAGATTGATAATGAACGTAAAGCCAGAATTAATTGTTAATTAATTGGATAAAGATAAAGAGGCATGTAAATTAATCTGGTTATTGCCATTTTTGTAGTTGTTCTAATTTGAGGATAATAAAATTAGGAAAGTAAGCATGGTTATTTAATTGTGATAGCTTACTGATTAGGTATCCTATAATTGGAACCTATGAATAAAAAATCTTCTAATTAAATATGGATTAAAGAACAGATTATGTGGGAATTTCTAAAAGGGTTCTGAGTTACCCTCTTGCTTGTTAAAGGGTCAAGAGCCCATGGTTGTGATTGTTGTTTTTCTGCTGCTTGTGCTATGATGTGACCCTGGATGGTTGTTGTGATATGTGGAGGCGTGGAGGCCTTGTGGTTGTGGTAGTGGATGACGCCTAGAGTGGCGAGATGCATCAGTTTATGCATGTGGGTGTCAGGGAGGACACCAGGGGTGATGGAATGGGATGGATGTGGTTGCTGGATGCTTATGGATTCTTTGAATGTTTATCTGCTTTGCTTTTCCCCACTGCCCAAGGTAGCTGGTCTTGATACCCTTCTTCCGAAGGAGGCAAAGACGCACGGGGTATGCCACATGATTTCCGTGTTTATCCCCTCGAGGGAGAATGGGTCTATGCTCTTTCTATAGGCGGCAAAGACTCGACGGGTAGTATATATACTCACCGTGTTGAGACTCCTTTGTGTTTAGTAGCATAGGATGCTTTTCTAGAATGCCTGGGAATATGGAAAAGTAATTCTGTAATGAATGTTTGATTAAAGGGTGAAAATCCACGGGGATGGAGATACTAGAATTTAAAGGTGATGTGAATCTTAAAAGGAGCAGTTGATTTTTGGGTGTGATGCTAATGAAGTTTAATGTTAAATTTTTCATGGTTAATTAATGTTTAAAGAATTAATTAATGTACAGTGGAACTGATAAAATGAGAATGGAGTAATCTAATAAAGCTCTTCAAATGGTTGTGTGCTTATAGGACACCTAGTCTTAGAAGTAGCATCCTGGAGTCTGAGAGACGTTAGCTACAGTTGTATCTAAGACTAGGTAATGCCCATAGTGTGGATGTGAGTTATATATATATTCTATATTTTTTGTGTTTCTATACGCTACTCCACCCTGTAGGTAAGGGCAACTGACACCCTGGGGATTCTGAGCCCTGGGGGGTGTTTTCCCCAACATTCTGATGGGAGGTCGAATGGCTGACTACCCCCTTTGGCCCGCTCTCTTCTCTTGGTAGATACTTGTTCCATGAGGCACATCGGTTAGTTACCCCATATATGTGTGTAGAGGGCTGTAATGGCTTGTGGTTATTCACACACATATATTCTGGATATATTATCCTATGGACTACTATAGGTGTAACGTGTATAGGCTATGATGGCTTGAGGATCCTTACTCGGAGTATGGGCTGTAATGGCTTGAGGTATAATACCCGACGTATGATACATGTTATGTGAGCTGTGGTGGCTCCCGAAAACTACCTGATTACTTTTGGTTGTGAGGATGGTGTGGTGCTTTGCCCAGGTGTCTGCGGGCAAGCCTATGTGGTGCACGAGGTGAAGATTGTGGAGCTTAGCCCAGGTGTCTGCGGGCAAGCCTTTGGAGAGAGAAGCACAGGACTTATATCATTGGGGCAAAGAAAAAAACCAGTGGGGAAGTAGTAGTGGGGTACCCTTGATATTCTTTATTATATGCTATAATCTTGTATGCGTTACTTGGTGGGAGTAGCCATGGTGAGGTTGGGAACTTAGTATACCTGTTTAGGTGATGAGTTAGTTTTACTTGTCGTTCACTGGGCTTTAGCATGCTTTCTTTACTTTTTCATGAGAGGATTAGGGAGGATCCTACTGAGTATACTGTTATAATCAACCTATGTATATATAAACTATTTTTCAGGTCACTTGGAGCAGGTTGGGGATCGGGTTGGTTACTACTAGCTTGTGGTTGGAGAAGGAGCTGTTCGGGCTTGTGGTCGCTGCCTTTTTACATTCTTTTGGGTACTTTTAGTTTCCCCTTTTAGTTGTAGTACTTTTGCATGACATTTCATATATGTACTTGGGTTTCTTTTATATTTTAGTTATGAGTTAGAGTTGGTTGGAGTCTATTCTATCTCTCTCTTCTGCATGTGTTCTCTTAGAGGGTAATGCCTCCCATTTTTGTGTTTATTATACCCTCGGTGCTTGTCGCCAACCCGGGCCCTACTAGAGGTGGGACTCTGGGGTCATTATCTCTCTTATCACATTGAATGCCTCATGAGAGAGAGGTAGATTTTACTATTGAGGTAGTTCTAGGAGCAGCACTAGTATCCATTCTTTTCTACAGGATGGTTACTAAGGAATTTCATAAGATCAAGAGGTAGCTAGAGGACTTAAAAGACAAACATTTTATATAGACCAGTACTACCCTAAAAGGTTCACAAGTTGTTTTATCCAAGAAGGCATATGGCACCCTTATAATTTTCATGCATTACCATTGGTTGATTCAGTATAGAGTTAAAAACCAATATCCAATACCACATATAGATGGCCTCTTGAACTAGATCCATGGAGAGAAGGTTTTATCAAATATTAATATGAGTTGGTCTACCATAAGTCACATTTCATACTATCAGATACACCATGTAAACCATTCCTTACTAGATACGTCTTGTATGAGTATTTGGTTTTTCTATTGGGTATTACATACACACCAAAAATTTTCATGTCTTTTATGAATTGGGTTTTCCATTTTTATTTGGATTAATTTATAGTATTCTTTGTGGAAAACATCTTATTGTACTCACATACATGACATGAACATTACCAATATCTTGATATCATTTTTATCACAATAATAGATCACCATATGTATGCTAAGGTCACTAAATGCCACTTTTGGATTGATAAGGTCCACTTATTTGGTCATTGTTCAAATGAACTAAAGTGTTATAAAAAAATTCCTCTTATGATTTAATTAAATGTGTTATTATGTAATGTCGTTATAGAAAACATATTCAATTGTTTGGTTTTATTATGTACTATATAATTAAAAATATAGTCAACCATCATAACCTTTGATAATATAGCCACTTAAAAGTGATCATATTATTAGTATAAATAAAGGGTTTTAAAAAATACAATTTACATAGACAAAGGAAGTGATGAACTAAGCCTGTAGGATCATACCATATGGAGGTTGTTTATTTGATCTTACAAGGGTGATAACATCACATGGATTTTCTCTTGACCAATCCCAATCATAGATCCAACAACTCAATCTTAAGCTAAACCATTTAATGGAGAAGTTCAAGCTCATCGAGATCACAACCCAAACCTTGTATTCCAAACCACCCCATGAAAGTCTCACCATCGTGAACATTAATATTACTATTTTTACTAGTGTATTAATAGTACATGGACCTATAAATATGTATGTGCACATTATTTTTTAGGAGAATGAATATAATTTCATCTTATTATTATTAATCTATAAATGTTTTTTTATATAATAAAACTGAAATTGTATTTTTTTGGTAATAATAAAATTCAATTAAAGAATTTATTTTGGCGAGTTAATGTATTTTTGAAATAAATAATCTTTTAATAAAATATTATTATTAAATAATTTTAATAAAATATAAATTATCATATAATTTTTATGATGTCAAAAGTAATTTTTATAAGGTTTTTAAAACTGTTATTGTCAAAAAACCCAGCATTTCTCAATAAATATCGATTCTTATTTTAAATGTGAAAATGAAAATATTTTTAAAATTATTTAGTTAGAATGAAAATCTTTTTTGAAATTATAACATTGAAATTATCCAATAGTGATTTTTTCAATATTTTCTAAGACAATTGAATTTTTGGGTAAAAAATAAATATGTTATATATATATAGTTTGTATTATGACATAATAATGACCCAAAAGTGATATAATGAATAATATAATGAGAATAAATTAAAATATAAAATCTCCACTTTAAAATAATGTGATTTTTTTATTTTATTAATTTCAAAATTCCTTTATGAATCCTCTAAAACCAGTAATATATTCTAAGGGTTTAAAACCATTTCTTTAAAAGTATGACTCACTTTCAAATCAGAAAGGGTATTATTTTATTAATTTTAGAAGTTGGCCTTATTAAAAAAATAAAAAACAATCCCATTTGGAAGAAACCATTGTAAAATACCATAATAAGGTTTGTTTTTTGTTTATTTTATTTTATAGAGTCCAAACCATTAGTTTGGGAAATAAAAAAAAAAATCCCCACTCATTTCCTCTATAAACCCACCAAACCTCCCATTTTTCTTCAATAAAAATACTTTTAGCGATTCCTTAATCTTACCTAACATCTCTAGGCTACACCCAAAGTGACCCAATATCATTATAAGTACCTACCAATAATTTGGTGTCACACACTCGAGTAAGGGTTCTTTTCTTTTTCCATTTATTCCAGAATATTCTTCATTTTATGCCCTTTTAATATCAATTATGAATTTTGTGGTGTATTTTACACCTACCTCATACTTACCTTATGATTTATAAAATATGATATATCCCTTTCACTCTCATTAATCACTCTCATGAATATTTATGTTCCCCCATTATGCTGCTGAAATTTCACAGTAGAATTTCATGCCAAAACAATATCTAGTGAATATCCATATCCCATTCCTATCATAGGTGTTCACCTTTATGAACAAATATTTATTTTGATTGGGGAAATAAATTTATTTATTCCACACTACTTGATATTTTAATAAATTATGATAATTATTGAATCCATGTTCGATGATCTATGTAGCACTCTTAGTCATGAGAATGAAATGAATGTGAGAGGTGAGCCTGAAATTATATATTGATGCATTACATTGGGTAATATTTTAGTCTCAAGATATATCACTCAAGGGATTAATTATTGAGCATAATACATCATGGTACATTTTCCATCATGATTTATTACCAGTTATCCTTGAACTATGTTTATAATTCAGTGTTTTAAGTTATTGCCGCATTTCCTATATTGCCATTATGATTATAATGTTATATAAAGTCTCATTGTTCATGTTTATGATTCTCATCCCTTTTATTAAGCATTAAAATTCATATTTTTTAAAATATATTAATTTATTCATGGTATTCCATGTTTATTCTTTTACTAGTCTTTATATCTCACCCATTTCTTATCGATGTCCCCAGGTTATCCCATGTAGTTTTAAATACATTCATGTTAAGGATGTTTTCAATAAATATGGTGTATTTTCTATTTTAATTTGTTATATAATGTACCTAATTACAAAAATCACTATACTTATCAATATTGTTTGTTTTATTATATTTAATATTATGTAATAAATCACATATTAATGTATAATAAATAGAAGTGCTTCCATAGTTGGTATTGAAGTGAAGGTTTATTTATTTTTTGGGATTATGATTAGAAAACTCAAGGGAAGGACTTAGGGATAATAATAAGTATAAGAAAACATCCCTAAATTTTGGTATGTACAGAGTAAGTGGTTTATCAATAAGATATATCCCCTCCAAGATACTATAAGTGGATGTGGCTATAACACATTTTTATAGAAGGGTAAAACCCAAAAACACCTAATTGAGCTTGGTTCATGAAAAAAGGCCATGATGTACACCCAGTTTGACACTCCCAAGGTATATGATTTGGTAAATTCATAAACTCATTAAAAACCATTATTAAGGGGAAAAAATTCCCATAGGAGTCTATGTTAGGAAATATATCTTAGATAATATAAATTTAAGCCTATAAATTAATAAGTTAAAAAATACATGTAATTTATATGTTATACCTTTAATTTCATTAGATTCCCATTTATGTGTGTAATAGTTAAAAAATACTAATCCCTAATTTTCCATTTATTCTATCCAATTTCCAAAAATATGAGGTATAAGGTAAACAATCAATGTGAAGGGAAATGTGATGAACACCCTAACAAGATTCCCCACCCGATGGAAGCAGGAATCATTAACTTTATAATGATACTCTCTCTACTAAATTAGATTCTAAATAGAAAACTAAAATAAGAGGAGTTCCCAAACCCCCCTAATATAGAACAAGATTTAATTGAGTCCTTTATATGATAAATTTCTCTAACATTTAATGTATCATCAGATCCCTTAATCACAAAACAATTGATCAAATCCATTGAGAAGATATTATCTATCATTCAATGTTATGAAAAATATAAGGTTATCCTAGATATTTATCATTTAGAGGGATATGATGATTATTGGTGGACATTGATCAATAATACAAAGACTTAGGAAGAGATCTAAGCGATGGGGTGGAAGAAATTTTTGGAAAATGTTTTTGAATAAATATTTTTCTCACACTATTTGACTTAAAATGGTAAGGTATTTACATTTCCATATGCAGATTGATGAAGAATATATTATAGAGTATGAGAAAAATGTCACAAAACATTCATGATACACCTATGGATTTTTTGATACCCTTTAATTCATGGTCAACTGCTTTTTTGGTGGGCTAAATCTTGTGTATGAAAAGCCCTGATGATCCAAGACTTTGATAGGTATGAGAAAATTTTCTGATGTTCCCTCAAATTCAAAATGTAGATTGTCAAATATCAAGTGTATAATGAGGATAATAGTAATAAAGTGGTGTTTAATTCTGGTGGTCCGATGGAGAAATCTAATGGTGCTATGAAATTTCTACATACCACATCTCAAAAGTGTAGGAAGAAGCACCCTAGAAATTGAATATGGGGAGTGGGGAGAGGATTTATGTGTGGGAAGGAAGGAATCCTAGAAATTGATTTTCGACCTGATAAAACTACTAATTAATTGTAGAAAATTAATGCTCCAATCAACCCTCAACACATTATTCATTGCTTCAACTGCAAGGAACCATGGAACTTTTAAAATCAATGCACTAATCCAAGGGTTGTTAGAGACAAACAAAAACCTATAAGGTAGAAAGAGTGATCCTTTTCTATCACAACTACTAAGGTGGATCCTGAAAATGAGTTGGTGATAGGTACGCTAGTTATTCATCTATTAATAGATAATGTAATTTTTTATTATAGTTCTACACATTCCTTCATATCACAAAGGTTTAGTAGAACTATTAAAAAACTACCAAAAAGCCTGGAAGTAAAGTTGTCCATTAAAATGGTAAATGGAGAAATTATAATATACCAATTATATAACTCCTCCCCTATTAAAATTTGTGTGTTGAAATTCCAATAGAAACTTTTAATACTCCCTTTGGTGGGATTTGATGCAATTATGGGTATAGACTGTCTTTCTATATATAGAGCCAACATAAATTTTGATGAGAAGTAAACTACCCTCCGTATCAAAAATCATCCTCTGATTATGTACACATACACTGATATGGATGAATATTATTTATCACTAACATATCAAGAATGGATATTATTTCCCTAAGAGAAATTATATCTAGCCCAAATGATTGAGTCTTTGGAAAGGATCATCCTTGAATAAGTTCCCATTGTGAGGGAATATACTGAAGTGTTTCCCGAATAATTTCATGGCCTTCCCTTCAGTCGTGATTTTGAATTATCAATTGATCTTATACCCAGGGAATTAACATTATCCAAGACTCAATATATAATGTATATTGTTCAACTAAAGGATGGAAATAGAAAAAAATGGGAGAATCTATAAAAATAGTTCATACAACCAAGTGCTTTGCCATGGGGTGCACAAGTCCTCTTTGTCATGAAGAAGGATGGGTCAATGCTCCTTTTCATTGGTTATTATGAGCACAAAAAGATCATGATAAAGAAAAAGTATCATATTATTGAGATTGATTACCTATTCAATTAGCTATGCGGAGTACAATACTTCTCTAAGGTGGATCTATGTTCTGGATATTACCAAGATAGGGGAAAGAGGGAGGATATCCCCACGACTGATTTTCATACAACGTACGAGCACTATGAGTTCATCATAATACAATTCCGAGTCACTAATGATGTATAAATATTCATGGAATTGATTAATAGAGTATTTAGAGATAACATCCAAAATTTTTTGGTTGTATTTATATATGATATTATAATATACTCCAAAATCAAGTAGGATCACAAGGAGTATATGGGAACTATGCTAAAAACCCTACAAAAGGATAAGATTTATGGAAATTAAAAAAATTAATGTTTTAGTTGAAGGAAGTAATATTCTCGGGGAATATTATCACAATAAATGGGATATATGTGGACCCTTCAAAGAAAAATTCAATTTAAGGATGACCGATTCGAATATTTATGATAGATATCTATAGTTTCCTTAGATTAGCTGGGTACTATTGTTGATTTGTGAGAAATTTGTCATGATTTTCAAAACCTATAACCGAGATAACCCATAATGGAGTAAATTTTTCTTCGAATTATGAATGTGAAGGGAGATTCAAGTATTTGAAAAAGAGGCTTATCACTACATCGATACTCACACAACCCACAAGTGGAGGAATTTTACTGGTATTCATAGATGGCTAAAAGAATGGATTGTGCTATGTGTTAATGAAAAATGACAAAGTGATATCATATGATTCAAGAAAATTAAAAATTAAAGAACAAAACTACCAAAACATTATTAATAATTGGATACAGTGATATTCTTTTTGAAAATGTGGTGAAATTATCTCTTTAGGGAGAAGTTTGAAATATATACAGATTTAAAAATCCTCATGTATATTTTCACAGAGAAAGAGATGAATATGCACAAACAAAGATGGTTAGATATGATCAAGGAATATAACAATTTAATCCACTAAAATCCTTGTAAATAGGATAAATTAGATTATTCTCTAATTTGAAATTATCCATAAATATTATCATTGATGATAATTGACAAGGATCTATGCTTCTTAGACTTAAAGAGGAAGAAAATGGGAATCATAAAGGAAGGAAATAATCAACCCTTTCACAAATTATTACTCAATAATCATTTTTTATAAAAGATAAAGGATTATCCAAGAGATGGTATGGGAATTCAAAAGAAAGTGGAAACTATATGAAAAGATAAATCCTCAAGGTTAAATGTTAATGAAGAAGGTTTTGTGAGATTTGGGTCACGACTTTTTATGCCATCAAATCCCGTGTTAAAGTAGGAGCTGTTGTATGATGCACATAGTTTGAATTTCTCCACCCATCTAGGAAGTAGAAATATGTATTGAGATATACGAGAGTACTATTATTGAGACAATATGAATAATGGTTTCATGGAATATAAATCAAGATGTATTGTATGTCATCGAGTGAAAGCATAAGGAAAAAAATCCAAGGGGATGATAGAATCATTACCCATAACTACATGAAAATGAGAAAACACCACCATAATTTTTTACTGGTCTTATAAAGAAATAAAGAGGAAATAATTCTATATGGGTTGTGGTAGAACATTTTAAAAATACTGATAACTTAATTTTAATTTGATGGAGTTTCATACTCGATCAAATTTCAAGGATATACATTAGAAAAGTGATAGGGATGTATGGAACACAACTATCGATTATATCCAATCAAGATCCAAGATTTGAATATATATTTTGGAAGAGTCTCCAATATGATCTAAATATCAAGTTAAACTTCATCATGTATTATCAACCTCAAACTGATGGTCAAACTGAGAAGCCTATCCAGACAATTGAGGACCTATTGAAAGAATGCTCAATTGACATGAAAGGAAAATGTGACCAAGATCTTTTTTTAGTAGAGTTCTCATACAATAAAAATTTCCACTCAATCATCCAAATGGATTCCTATGAATCCATTTATAGGAATAGGTTTAGAACACTTACATGGTGTAATGAATTTGGGTAATGAAAACTACCAGCTCTTGAAATGGTCTATGAAATGGGGGAAAAGGTTAAGACTATTCAGTAGTATAACAATTGTGCTTAGAGTTTATAAAAGAGCTATAATGACAATCGATGATGAGTCATAGAGTTTGATGTTTTATACATGTTATTCCTCCACATATCTCTATGGAACAAAGTCATGAGATTTGGGAATAAATGAAAGCTTATCCAAAGACACATTAGTCCCTTTGATATCACTAATCACATTGGAGTGGTGGCCTATCGACTAACACTACCACCTAACCTATCTCAAGTACATCATTTATTCCTTATATCCCTACTAAGTAAGTACATAAAAACAACCTCACATGTACTTAATCTAGAGGTGGTACCATTTGAGAATCTATGAGGATAACCTCATGAAAATATTAGATCATAGATACAAATTTTTATGTAATAAGATAACAAAACTTGTTAAAGTGTTATGGAGAAATAAATTTTTTGAAGAAGAGATAGAGGAACCATAGGAGGTTATGAAACAATGTTACCCTAATATGTTTTAGTGTGGGAAATGAAAAATGTGATTGTGAAATTTTTGAAGGGGGGATATTGTAACAACCTGAGCTATTATAAAAACAAATACCCTTTCAGTTTAATTAAATACCATATTACATAATATGATTATAGATAAAACATGTAATTATTTGGTTTTATTATATTATATCATTTTTAAAATACCATTAAGAATCATATCCATTAATAATATAGTCTTTTAATATTGATTATATGATTTATATAAATAAAGGGGTTTAATCAATCCAATCAACACAGATAATGGAAGTGATGCCCTTAATGTAACACCCCAAGCTTCCTCGGTATGTTTCCTTTCGAATAATGCAATGACGTGCATTGTACGCAACTTCGAGATTTTAACACACCACAACCAATCAAACTAGCCGTTATGAATAGTAATACCTACTTTTTGAAATTATATATATTTTATATTTCAAAATGGACTTCATTTTTGGATTCGGAATATCGAATTTAGCCTAAGGTGAAATTTTGGTACTTTTCGGATAACTTTCATATTTTGATGAATAGTGAAAATTACTAAATTTTAATTAAAAACAACTTTTTTAATCAAAATAATTAATAGTGATAAATTGTGAATTTGAGTGGTTTTAAAGTATATTTAGAATATATTTTTACCATTTAATATAATGTTGGTCATTGGACATAATTTTACAATTAAACCGAACATAAACAAGTGTCAATCTTTTGATAGTTATTATCTCTTAAAAACCCGCTTTTTGTTTTGACAGCGGGAATTAATTTTAAATTAATTTCTGCCACTTCTGTGTTTTGAATTTAGAAAAATGGATTCCATATTTGGAATCAGGATGTCCAAATTGTGTAAATAGGTAACTTTTATTTTTAGACATTTTGAATAATTACTGCGGTAAATATTTTATTTACCATGGTTAAGGGTAAATCCGGTAAATAAGGGTTAAAAAAAATAATATTATAATAATACTAAATTACCCTAAAATGTGTCTTAACCCTATTTGTTGATACATGGTCGACCATGGGAATCTTTGGGTCAATTTTGGGACCCCATGGATCCACTTGTAAGTGATAATGACACTTTATATTAATTAAGTTAAAATGAATACAAAATGACACAAGCATATATCTTTTAGCAAAACAATTGTTACATAGGGTTATATATGCTGGATTTTAGATTATAAATATTCATTAGAAAGATAAAAAGATTTACTACATAATTATATTTTATTTATAATTATTTGACATTAAATAATTTATTTTATTTATGACACAATGATGATGCAGTAATTACTAAAATAGTAAAAAATTAACATAATTGATATTATAAATACCCAAATAATTATAATATGAAACTTTTAATGAATTAAACAAATTTTCTAGGATAATATGATATATTAGGATTGATTTATTTGACTTTTTTCGAAGTAATCAATCTGTTATGAGTTTCACAAAAATCAACTAGTGAATAGTGTCAAAATTGACATAAAAGAGTTCTTAAAACAAATATTATATTATTAATTGATATTAAATTGTTAAAAATCTAAGGTTCGGCCAAAAGACTTATATCAGGATATATTCATCATTAATGGACCACTTGTGGGTCGCTTGGATGTATATAGTAAGTTTATCAACCATATTATATAAAAATACAAAGAGACATTGTAAAAGTGAAACTAATTAACTTAGAGTTAATACTTAATGATAAGGTTAATATAAGTACCCAAACCTGTCTAAATTCTATTGGTTGAGTGGTTTTCGACCTATCCCCACCTTAGACTTTGAATAATCAACTTTGGAGCCATTGGAAACCGAATATGTATTTATTATAAATTAATATTTCTAGCTTTTCCAAAGGTGCCCCTCACCCCTCTTATAAAAGGGCACTCCTCCTTCTCATTTCTTCACACCTCTCAAGCCACTTGGCTCGTCCAAACTCTGCCCAACTAAGCTCCCCACATCCCTCTCCTCCTCCTTGAAGCTTCCCCTTAGGCAGAAAGCATTTCAACAAGTCCTTTGGTTCCAACCAAAGTGAGTTACCTAAATTAAAGGTAACGTTTTCTCTTAAATTATTTTCATTTATTTTCCTTCTCCAACCCCCAAAATCTTTTTATTTCCTTTCTTTTGTAACAACACCAGTATCCTCAATATACTAGGATGTTGTTATAATAATGATTCAAACTACACATACACACAACTCCATCTAATGGATGATGAACATAATGTTTCTGTGGATGGAAAACTAACGCCTCACGAAACGATGATTGTTCAAATACATCTTACCGCCTCTCATGGTGGACATTATGATGGAACTGTAATTAAATATGATGTTAATGATATATATTTTATATATAAGCTTCTGTAATTCCATTTTATTTCATACCATTATTCGTTTCATGTTGTATATACATACGATAATTTCATTTGAGGAAGTGCGGACTACCGCCCCCTTAAAATGATATGACTCGTTCATACCACACATGGAACGTATAAAGGATGGTGTTAATGAACTTAAGTAACATATATAAAATATTATATTATACTGGAATAGTAATATACCTATATATCATTTGGATTCGATTCTTTTAAAATAAAAATTAAAAAAATTAAATGGAAGTAGCGTTCGTGCGTACGTACGGACTACCGTCTCCACGAACGTGATGAGATTCATTATCCATCGTATCCATTAAAGTATAATTATCATTTAATGATTTAAAAATGATGTTTAAGGACTTGATATCATTCTGGATATTAATAAGATACAACAAACATGACTTATGTAACAAAACATATAAAAGAAAATGAGTAAGTTAACACCCGAAACGGCGTTAATACTAAGATATTATTAACAAATCAATGTTAAAAGATCATATATGATATCATATTAAAGTAAATGATTCTTGTATTATTCAATAACAATTATTTCACCATTATACAGGAGGTAAACCTACCATCGACCAAGGAAAAAGTACAAAGTAAGGGATTCTCTTATCTCACTTTCAATTCCGTGAGATTTCCATTGTTCGCTACTAAATTATTGAAAGTGGTGTATTGTGTACTTCCATTTGATATATATTATCATGATTCACTTTATATTCATGTTATTCTGTAAATAATTTGGTGGTTATTAACTTTTTGCCATGCGACTCAGTTGATTAACGTGGTAAGGGATTCTCTTATCTCACTTTCAATTCCGTGAGATTTCCATTGTTCGCTACTAAATTATTGAAAGTGGTGTATTGTGTACTTCCATTTGATATATATTATCATGATTCACTTTATATTCATGTTATTCTGTAAATAATTTGGTGGTTATTAACCTTTTGCCATGCGACTCAGTTGATTAACGTGGTAAGGGATTTTCTTATCTCACTTTTAATTCCGTGAGAATTCCATTGATCACCACTTAATTATTTCATGTGGTGTATGTGTACTGCCCATGATTGTATTCATTGTGTTATATACTTTTATTTATGGGTATTTACATCATCATGGTATGATAATTCTTTCATGGGTGTATGTTTCTTAAGTTACCTAATCAATAAGGGAATTTGAGATTTCAACTTCCACTCATTTGGCTTTACGCATATTTCATTGATTATATTACCCCAAGATTATGTGTGGAATCACTATTCATTTGATTATGTCATAATTTCCACTCCCCTTCCTGTGGATATAAGTTTGATACACATAATCACTCCATTGATAATTCTCAATTCATTGATATGAATTCGATAAGAGTAATTTTAACTCATTCTCCATTTGTTGAGTTAAACATCCAATTCGTTGGTATTGTTTTTACAAGAATATGTGTGAATATCCTTTGATTGATTTACACTGAATATCCAATCATATTTAGTGTATTTATATTTGTCACACATAATTATGTCGTTGATTTATCCTTAACCTAAGGATACAACCTTTATGAGAGATTTCATCTCAATTTACATTCCATTGAGACTTCTTTGATGATATACACCAAATCACTTTTATGTGGTGTATATAATGTACTTTGACATAGTATATCATGAATTCCTTTATTCTCATGATATTAAAATGTTTTGATTACCTCAATTATTTGTATTCAAGTGTCTCTCTTTTGGTTAGAAACTCTAACCAAAATACCATTTTAAAATGTTTTAAAGAATTATTCTTCTAAATCATGCTCATTAATGTCCATATTTTAAAAATGGTTTTAAGGATTTATTTTTATGGACATTAAAGTTTTAAATTTAAAAATCCTTTTAAAAGTTTCAAAGTGGTATGGGACACTTTGATTCAAAAATCTATTTTTGAATGTCTTCTTGACAAATAGTGTGACTTTTAAAAGTTTTCAAGAAAAGGGGGATATTTCTCTCAAATAGTTATGATGATTATTTTCATCTATGTCAACATCCTTCATTATTCATGATTGAGGTTAATGTGATACAATACAATCTTTCATATTGTATCAAATGAGTTATGTTTGACTGTGGATGTTCTTTTTTTTATACCATTCATGGTTTGTGATTAAAGTATTGACATTTCGTATGCTAGTTTTAATACGAATGTTTATTTTATGCTTAAATCTATTCATATGAGGAATGCATTGGACTTAATAAGTGATGGGTGGAGCCCGCTATAGCTCCTCGATGCATCGGTAGGTCTCATGAGACAAACTAGTGTCTTGGCACAAGGCCTTGGCAAAATCTTATTTGTAGTCTTGGCACGAGGCCTTGGCTATGTGGTTATGATAGTCTGGCATTATGCATTCCATCATTATGAAAGTGGTTATTGATATTGCATGTGATCATTCGACTAGTAGAATATCCATGTGAGTAAGTAAATGGCATTATTTCATTTTACTTTTGCCATACTATGTTGAAGTTCAATTTTAAAAGGCTTTTGTTTTAGTTATAAATTGCCTTAAGTGTTTATGCTTATTTATGAAAGCTTCTGCTATAATGTTATCCTTACTGAGCATCCGAGCTCACCCCTTTCAATGTTTTATTTTTCCCAGGATTATGAAGAAGTAATTTATGAATGACCTGCAGGGATAGTATGAGGGGATATGAAGACAAGATGTTTTTTTATGATGTAATGTAAAAAATTTATGGATGTATCTAGTTATTCCAAGGCTACTAAACTAATCGGTCTTTCGAGACTTGATCTTTCTCATGATCATGCCAATGTTATGTAATAATGCACCGACTCTAGATAATTAGGGTCGGGGCGTTACAGTTGGTATCAGAGGAAGTTTAGTACAAACCTTGGTAGCTAGATTTAGATAAACTCTGATTAGAGCACGTAGACCTAAGATGAACTTTGAGGATTAGTATAAAAGAACTTCCTAGAATTTTGGTATTGTAGAGATTTTGTGAGTTTTCCGAGCAATACATCCCTGTCTGGATACGAGCAGGTAGAGGCGGCTCTGGCACAGATGTACCTAGGGGTAAAACCCGAAAACACCGCTTTGAGCTAGACTCGAACGGGAACTGGTGCACGACAACGGGCCTTGCTGCACTCTTGGTTACGACACTCCCGGGGGATATGCTTAGGATAATTTACATTTTCTTTACAAACCAATTTAAGTAATATATATATAAAATGAGAGTAAATGACCTTGGTTAATCCAAATATGTTTCAAATTGAGAATATGGTGACATTTTAATCTCTAAATGATTTTACGACTACTATTACTCACACAATGCTTTATGGTTTTAGTCAATGGCTGGATTCCAAGGAAGTCATAGTGACTTTGAGAATGATGTACAAGATGGGAACGGTGGTGGCAATGAGCAACAAAATGGAATGTTGATAGGCGTAAAAGATATCGTCTTTATGCCAAATCAGTTTTCCAAAAATATGATCAACAACATATATATTAACCAACTCCCAGACTCAACAAGGAAGAGAAAGGTGATAAATGATAAGAGCTCCAGCAATGGAGACCATGGAGAAAAGAACCCTCAATTTTCATCATGCAGGAAATGTGGAAAGAGACACACAGGAAAATGTCTCAATGGGACAACGAAATGTTTTACGTGCGGGAAGGAAGGACATAAAGTAAAGAATTGCCGAAGAAAAATGAAGAGTACTATGGAAGAAGATAAAAATGGTCCCAAGAGTCCATTTACAGTCATTTGCCGTAAATGTAGGGGACCTGGCCATTACCCGAGTGAATGTCCTATTCTATAGGATATTTTCTTGGTCAAAGAAGAAGCTATGTGGGAATAAATGGTTGGAGAAATGTTTAAAAAGTATTAGCACTCTTTGTTGATGGGTTTACTATGGAATAATTTTCTCTTGTATTTGTAACCCCGCAGTTTGCCATGTGAGAATGATATTTGAGGAAGAATTGTCTCTTCTCTTGTGGATTTGGGTATAAATAACCATTTGGATTTATATGATCATTGGGGCTTGAGAGAATTATAAGTTATTCTAATTTGGGATGAAGATTCAAGGTATGATATAACATTTGTGGTTAAATTTATGATATAGTATTTTGAGGAATTTATCTCATTTTGGCAATATTATAAAATATAGTTTTTGAAAAAGGACAACACGTAGACCGTGTGACAACCCGTCGCGTCGGACAAAGCTATGGGAATCGAACCCACAACCAAAGTGCGATTGGGATTTATCGCCTACCACTGGACTACGTGAAGTCCCTGGTTAGTGTGACTATTTTTTTTAGTTAAATGATTTTATTGATCAATAATAAGTTGATTTGGGTTCTTATTTCATATCAAAAGAATACCCTTCGTATAGGAAAATGATTTGGTGATTAAGTGATAAATGTTATTTTGGAAGATGTTCGCTTTGTTGGAAACACTATATGTCCAAGGAAAATAGAATACTATGGGGTTTCATTTGTGGAGTAATGATAGATTTTTATCTACGTTTTTATTGTGGATTTATAGTGATTTGGGTTATTTATGGAAATGATTAACCTATAATAGGGAATATGTGATTAGGTTAATTACTTTTGAGTATGTGACTTTAAGAGTATCTGATGTCATTTGGAGATACAATTTAACATGGGAGACTACATAATCAAATTCTTCTATGTTTTGGGTTTCAATATTAGTTTGGATTATATTAAAGGATTTTAAGGACAATTGGTTATTGAATGGTATCTATTTAACTTTGGGGTATTGTTGGTTTAACTTTAGAAATTAAGATTAGTGCATATTTATCTCAATGAATATCCTTTTGGGGGATCATTAGATCATTCACTGACCATTTTGGTTTTGATTAATCTTCAAAGACAATGTAAATATATTGTTTATCCTTCATGGATCATGTGATTCTATAGAAGTTTATTCTATCTCTTCCAGTGTGACCAAGTCTTCTTGAATACTCATCGTTTAAAAAAAATGAGTTAGTGGTGGAAATTTATTAAAGAATGAAAATCTACTTAAAATGTAAGTATATCTCATAATGTTCTTAGTCAATATCATAAATGAATTCCTCTTCCTTATGTAATGTAACTTAAAAAAAATGTTGTCCGTTTACTTTCCTACTAGGAGACTAATGGTCGTTTGTCCCAACACAAGTTTGTGGTTTTCTCATTGTTAACTTTCTCCTGATCATGATTTCTATCCCTCTCCATCAGAACTTGACACTTAGTTTATCATCCATATCCATGTTTTCTTACATGGAATCCTAGTATGGGTTATCTTGGATGACCCTTATACCTCTCTTTCTTTCTTTTAAAGTGACAGTTTTATTGACTCTTTTTCCGATGTGGGACTTTCCATTATATTCCCAAGCAAAATTTTAAAAATTGCGAGGACGCAATTTATTGAAGGAGGGGAGAATGTAACACCCCAAGCTTCCTCGGTATGTTTCCTTTCGAATAATGCAATGACGTGCATTGTACGCAACTTCGAGATTTTAACACACCACAACCAATCAAACTAGCCGTTATGAATAGTAATACCTACTTTTTGAAATTATATATATTTTATATTTCAAAATGGACTTCATTTTTGGATTCGGAATATCGAATTTAGCCTAAGGTGAAATTTTGGTACTTTTCGGATAACTTTCATATTTTGATGAATAGTGAAAATTACTAAATTTTAATTAAAAACAACTTTTTTAATCAAAATAATTAATAGTGATAAATTGTGAATTTGAGTGGTTTTAAAGTATATTTAGAATATATTTTTACCATTTAATATAATGTTGGTCATTGGACATAATTTTACAATTAAACCGAACATAAACAAGTGTCAATCTTTTGATAGTTATTATCTCTTAAAAACCCGCTTTTTGTTTTGACAGCGAGAATTAATTTTAAATTAATTTCTGCCACTTCTGTGTTTTGAATTTAGAAAAATGGATTCCATATTTGGAATCAGGATGTCCAAATTGTGTAAATAGGTAACTTTTATTTTTAGACATTTTGAATAATTACTGCGGTAAATATTTTATTTACCATGGTTAAGGGTAAATCCGGTAAATAAGGGTTAAAAAAAATAATATTATAATAATACTAAATTACCCTAAAATGTGTCTTAACCCTATTTGTTGATACATGGTCGACCATGGGAATCTTTGGGTCAATTTTGGGACCCCATGGATCCACTTGTAAGTGATAATGACACTTTATATTAATTAAGTTAAAATGAATACAAAATGACACAAGCATATATCTTTTAGCAAAACAATTGTTACATAGGGTTATATATGCTGGATTTTAGATTATAAATATTCATTAGAAAGCTAAAAAGATTTACTACATAATTATGTTTTATTTATAATTATTTGACATTAAATAATTTATTTTATTTATGACACAATGATGATGCAGTAATTACTAAAATAGTAAAAAATTAACATAATTGATATTATAAATACCCAAATAATTATAATATGAAACTTTTAATGAATTAAACAAATTTTCTAGGATAATATGATATATTAGGATTGATTTATTTGACTTTTTTCGAAGTAATCAATCTGTTATGAGTTTCACAAAAATCAACTAGTGAATAGTGTCAAAATTGACATAAAAGAGTTCTTAAAACAAATATTATATTATTAATTGATATTAAATTCCTAAAAATCTAAGGTTCGGACAAAAGACTTATATCAGGATATATTCATCATTAATGGACCACTTGTGGGTCGCTTGGATGTATATAGTAAGTTTATCAACCATATTATATAAAAATACAAAGAGACATTGTAAAAGTGAAACTAATTAACTTAGAGTTAATACTTAATGATAAGGTTAATATAAGTACCCAAACCTGTCTAAATTCTATTGGTTGAGTGGTTTTCGACCTATCCCCACCTTAGACTTTGAATAATCAACTTTGGAGCCATTGGAAACCGAATATGAATTTATTATAAATTAATATTTCTAGCTTTTCCAAAGGTGCCCCTCACCCCTCTTATAAAAGGGCACTCCTCCTTCTCATTTCTTCACACCTCTCAAGCCACTTGGCTCGTCCAAACTCTGCCCAACTAAGCTCCCCACATCCCTCTCCTCCTCCTTGAAGCTTCCCCTTAGGCAGAAAGCATTTCAACAAGTCCTTTGGTTCCAACCAAAGTGAGTTACCTAAATTAAAGGTAACGTTTTCTCTTAAATTATTTTCATTTATTTTCCTTCTCCAACCCCCAAAATCTTTTTATTTCCTTTCTTTTGTAACAACACCAGTATCCTCAATATACTAGGATGTTGTTATAAGAATTATTCAAACTACACATACACACAACTCCATCTAATGGATGATGAACATAATGTTTCTGTGGATGGCAAACTAACGCCTCACGAAACGATGATTGTTCAAATACATCTTACCGCCTCTCATGGTGGACATTATGATGGAACTGTAATTAAATATGATGTTAATGATATATATTTTATATATAAGCTTCTGTAATTCCATTTTATTTCATACCATTATTCGTTTCATGTTGTATATACATACGATAATTTCATTTGAGGAAGTGCGGACTACCGCCCCCTTAAAATGATATGACTCGTTCATACCACACATGGAACGTATAAAGGATGGTGTTAATGAACTTAAGTAACATATATAAAATATTATATTATACTGGAATAGTAATATACCTATATATCATTTGGATTTGATTCTTTTAAAATAAAAATTAAAAAAATTAAATGGAAGTAGCGTTCGTGCGTACGTACGGACTACCGTCTCCACGAACGTGATGAGATTCATTATCCATCGTATCCATTAAAGTATAATTATCATTTAATGATTTAAAAATGATGTTTAAGGACTTGATATCATTCTGGATATTAATAAGATACAACAAACATGACTTATGTAACAAAACATATAAAAGAAAATGAGTAAGTTAACACCCGAAACGGCGTTAATACTAAGATATTATTAACAAATCAATGTTAAAAGATCATATATGATATCATATTAAAGTAAATGATTCTTGTATTATTCAATAACAATTATTTCACCATTATACAGGAGGTAAACCTACCATCGACCAAGGAAAAAGTACAAAGTAAGGGATTCTCTTATCTCACTTTCAATTCCGTGAGATTTCCATTGTTCGCTACTAAATTATTGAAAGTGGTGTATTGTGTACTTCCATTTGATATATATTATCATGATTCACTTTATATTCATGTTATTCTGTAAATAATTTGGTGGTTATTAACTTTTTGCCATGCGACTCAGTTGATTAACGTGGTAAGGGATTCTCTTATCTCACTTTCAATTCCGTGAGATTTCCATTGTTCGCTACTAAATTATTGAAAGTGGTGTATTGTGTACTTCCATTTGATATATATTATCATGATTCACTTTATATTCATGTTATTCTGTAAATAATTTGGTGGTTATTAACTTTTTGCCATGCGACTCAGTTGATTAACGTGGTAAGGGATTTTCTTATCTCACTTTTAATTCCGTGAGAATTCCATTGATCACCACTTAATTATTTCATGTGGTGTATGTGTACTGCCCATGATTGTATTCATTGTGTTATATACTTTTATTTATGGGTATTTACATCATCATGGTATGATAATTCTTTCATGGGTGTATGTTTCTTAAGTTACCTAATCAATAAGGGAATTTGAGATTTCAACTTCCACTCATTTGGATTTACGCATATTTCATTGATTATATTACCCCAAGATTATGTGTGGAATCACTATTCATTTGATTATGTCATAATTTCCACTCCCCTTCCTGTGGATATAAGTTTGATACACATAATCACTCCATTGATAATTCTCAATTCATTGATATGAATTCGATAAGATTAATTTTAACTCATTCTCCATTTGTTGAGTTAAACATCCAATTCGTTGGTATTGTTTTTACAAGAATATGTGTGAATATCCTTTGATTGATTTACACTGAATATCCAATCATATTTAGTGTATTTATATTTGTCACACATAATTATGTCGTTGATTTATCCTTAACCTAAGGATACAACCTTTATGAGAGATTTCATCTCAATTTACATTCCATTGAGACTTCTTTGATGATATACACCAAATCACTTTTATGTGGTGTATATAATGTACTTTGACATAGTATATCATGAATTCCTTTATTCTAATGATATTAAAATGTTTTGATTACCTCAATTATTTGTATTCAAGTGTCTCTCTTTTGGTTAGAAACTCTAACCAAAATACCATTTTAAAATGTTTTAAAGAATTATTCTTCTAAATCATGCTCATTAATGTCCATATTTTAAAAATGGTTTTAAGGATTTATTTTTATGGACATTAAAGTTTTAAATTTAAAAATCCTTTTAAAAGTTTCAAAGTGGTATGGGACACTTTGATTCAAAAATCTATTTTTGAATGTCTTCTTGACAAATAGTGTGACTTTTAAAAGTTTTCAAGAAAAGGGGGATATTTCTCTCAAATAGTTATGATGATTATTTTCATCTATGTCAACATCCTTCATTATTCATGATTGAGGTTAATGTGATACAATAAAATCTTTCATATTGTATCAAATGAGTTATGTTTGACTGTGGATGTTCTTTTTTTTATACCATTCATGGTTTGTGATTAAAGTATTGACATTTCGTATGCTAGTTTTAATACGAATGTTTATTTTATGCTTAAATCTATTCATATGAGGAATGCATTGGACTTAATAAGTGACGGGTGGAGCCCGCTATAGCTCCTCGATGCATCGGTAGGTCTCATGAGACAAACTAGTGTCTTGGCACAAGGCCTTGGCAAAATCTTATTTGTAGTCTTGGCACGAGGCCTTGGCTATGTGGTTATGATAGTCTGGCATTATGCATTCCATCATTATGAAAGTGGTTATTGATATTTCATGTGATCATTCGACTAGTAGAATATCCATGTGAGTAAGTAAATGGCATTATTTCATTTTACTTTTGCCATACTATGTTGAAGTTCAATTTTAAAAGGCTTTTGTTTTAGTTATAAATTGCCTTAAGTGTTTATGCTTATTTATGAAAGCTTCTGCTATAATGTTATCCTTACTGAGCATCCGAGCTCACCCCTTTCAATGTTTTATTTTTCCCAGGATTATGAAGAAGTAATTTATGAATGACCTGCAGGGATAGTATGAGGGGATATGAAGACAAGATGTTTTTTTATGATGTAATGTAAAAAATTTATGGATGTATCTAGTTATTCCAAGGCTACTAAACTAATCGGTCTTTCGAGACTTGATCTTTCTCATGATCATGCCAATGTTATGTAATAATGCACCGACTCTAGATAATTAGGGTCGGGGCGTTACACTTAACTAGTAGACTTGTACACTATAAAGACCATTTATCAGACCCTACATGGGATGTATAATCACAATGATTTTTACTTGACCAATTCTAATCATTTATCCAAAAAATTAATCATGAGTGAAACTGTTTATAGAATAATTTAAATCTCATCGAGTTCACATCCCAAAATATGTACACCAAACCACCCCATGAAAGTATCATTATCACGAACCATACTTATAGGGAGGTTTTTAGTGTATTAAAGGGTTATGTATGAGGACCCTAGAAATATTATTATGCAATTATTTTTTCTATAATAATTAATTTATTTTCAACCTATTATTATCACATTAATATTTTTTGTTTCGATACAATAAAACACAAATTGTATTTTATTAGGTGTTATTATAATTAAATTAAAAAACTTTTTATGTTGAATTTATTTATTTCTAAATAAATAATATTATAGTAAAATATTATTATTAAATAAATTTTATCAAATATAAATGATCATATAATTTTTATGAAGTCAAATGAAATTTTTTAAGGGTTCAAAAACAATATTTAAAAAAACCCAGTATTTCACAATAAATTTAGATTATTGTTTTAAACTTGTAAATAAATATATTTATTGAATCATTTAGATAAAAAAAATTTATTTTTTAAATTATATCATTAAAATTATCCAATGTTGTATTTTTCATAATTTTTTGAGAATATCAATTTTTTAGGAAAAAATTAAATATAGTATTAATATACCGTGTGTATTATGATATAATAATGACCCAAAATTGATATAATAAATACTATAAATGGTATAAACGACAAAATATATGTTTTAAATTCTAAATATTGTGATTTTTTTATTTTATTAATTTTAAAAAGCCTTTATGAATACCCCAAAACCATTAATATATTTTAAGATTTTAAAATAATTTATTTAAGATTTTGACTCACTTCCACATCAAGAAGGGAGTTATTTTATTAGGTTTGGAAATTTTCCTTGAAAAATAATAAAAGAACTCCCATTTGGAAAAAACCATGGTAAAAAACCCTGGGAAGGTTTGTGGTTTTGGTTATTTTGTTATATAGAGTCCAAAACCTAAGTTTGAGAAATAATAAAGAAATCCCCAATAATTTCCTATATAAACCCAACCATGCTCACATTTAACTTTACTAAAAATCATTTCAGAATTTAAATAAACATTTTTACCATCTATAGAGTCCTAAAGATGTTTCCAAAATCTCTCAAGAAGCTCATTCCAAGCATTTGGAGTCACACACTCAAGTAAGGGTTCTTTTCATTATCCCCTTTATTCCAGAATCTTCTTCATTTTATGCCATTTTATTTTCAATTCCTAATGTTGGGGTGTGTTTTTACAAATTCCCCATACTTAACTTATGATTTATAAATGATTATATAGACATTTCACTCTAATTAATTCCGCCCATGAACATTTATGTGCCCCCGTTATTCTGTTGAAATTTCACTATGGGATTTCATGCTAAAACAATGTGTGGTGAATACCCATATTCAATTCCCATCATGGGTTTTCAACTTTATGAACTTATATTTTTTTATTGGTGATTTAAATGTATGTATTATACACTCCTTGATCATGGAATAAATTATGATGATGAATGAATCCATATTGTACAATCTATATGGAACACATAAAAATTTGAACGAAATGAATGTGGTGGGTGGGCCTAGAATTATATAGAACTCCAATACATTGGGTAATGTTTTAGTCTCATGAGTTTTCATTAGAGGGATTAAGTAGTGAACCTAATATATCACAATTGTTTTCCATTATGACTCCTTGGTAGTTTTCCTTAACCTATGTTTGTGATGTAGTGTTTTATGTTGTTTCCAAATTTCCCATTACGCCTTTATGATTATCATGATATAACATGTATCATTGTTCAGGTTTACGATTATCACCCCTTTTATTAGCCATTTATATGCATATAATTTAATATTTCTGAATTTGTTAATGTTTTTCCATGATTATTCCCTTACAAGGATTTATATATCACCCCTTTCTTATGTATGTCCCCAGGTTATCCCAAGTAGCTTTAAGTATGAGAATGTTAATTAAGTTTTCAATAAAGATGATGTATATCTTGTATTCAGTTTTTATGAAATTTCCCAAATTCATAAAGAAACTAGAATTATTGATCTTCCAGCTTATATTATGTGTTATCTTATGTAATAAATTACAAATTAATGTGTATTAAAGAGAAGGGTTTTCTTAACAATATCTTAGAGACAAATGTATCGGTTGACCTAGAGAAGCTAAGAACTATTATTTCCTAGGATCTTCCAAAGAATGTATTTGTAATATGGAGTTTATTAGGGATGGATGAATATTATAGAAGATTTATACAGTATTTCTCACATATTAAAGTACCACTCATATTCTTGACCAAGAAGGGTGTCAAGTTTACAAAGTATGAAGCTTGTGAGGGGTTTTTCAAGAGACAAAATAGAGATTTAATTCAGGGAAGATATAAATTTTACTTGAGCGTAGAAGAGGATACATGGTTTATTGTGATTTATCAGGAATCTGGCTAGGAGTCATTTTGATACAGGGTGATTTATTTGTGGAATCTGGTTCTAGTAAATTGAGGCCTCATGAGCATAATTACCCAATACATGATCTCAAGCTATCATTTTTGGTTCATTCATTGTGTTATTAGAGGAATTACTTACTAGGAATGTGTTTTTTGGTGTATATGGACCAAAATATCCTAGAGTATATATTTAAAAACATGAATTGAATATTATGAAATGAATATGGATGGAATACCTACATTTATTTGATTTTGATATTTTTATATACCTTTTAATGGAAATTATATTTGTATTTCTATGAACTAGAAGACTTAAAAATAGGCAGTTCATGAGGTATATAGTGAGTTTAAATCGATGGACCTGTAACACCACGAGATTTTATGAGAAGTATTCTTTTTAATTTATTTGATGTCTTGTGTTTTATGCTACACCAAGATTATCTTGCACTATACGCAACACCGTATTAGCTTGCAGTATACGCAACAATATTCTTGGATCGTGTTACACAAAATTTCAAGTTCGCTTGATAGAATTTATTCTACGCAACATTGAGTGTATATATATATATTCAATGTATAAATGAAATATTGTTGGATTATATTATATGAAACACCAAAGGAATCATGAACTACATGCAACCCTGACTTGGATTTAATTACACACAATCGCGACCTTCTTCGATAGTGTGTGGTGTACACAATATTGAGTTTCACTAAAAAATGATATATTATTAAAATATTGTATAAACTAGTAGTTATGAATAGTAATACCCACTTTTTAAAATTTTATAAATTTTAACTTTCAAAATCGACTTCATTTTTGGATTCAGAATATTGAAATTAGCCTAGGGTGAATTTTTGGTATTTTTCTGAAAACATTCAATTTTTGATGAATAGTGAAAAATACTAAGTTATAGTTTAAAACCAAATTTCTATTTAAATAATTATTTATTTTATTTAAATTTATTTTAGGTCAAAATAGACTCATAATACCTATATAATTTCAATGTAATTTATTTGATTAAATTTATAATAATTTTAGATATATAAAAATTTTATAGAACTTTTCACCGTCTTTTACCCACCTCTTAGGAGAATTTCCAAATTCACATAAAAACTAATTTTACCACTTCTGTGAGTGAAATTTCAAAAATTTGAGATACAAGGTTAATATCAAGGAGTAAAATGTGGTTCAATAAGATAAAAATAATTTTTGGTGAATAGTAACTTTTTACTTTTATTTACCACGGTTAAAAGTAAATAGTGTAATTAAGGGTAAAAATGATATTATTATTACCCTAAAACATGTCCTAATTCTATTGGATAAATTTAATTCGACCAAAAACAACCTTAGGAATAAAATATTACCCTTTAGGTCCACATGGATTAGATTAGGACATTTATTATTATTTAATTCAAGGAAGAGTTAAAAGGGTTAAAATCAAAGTTTAATAAGTAAAAAAAATTTAATATACGGTGATATATAAGATAAAATCTACTATAAATATTAATTATAAAGATAAAAATATTTCCTACATAATTATATTTTATTTATAATTTTTATACATTACATAATGTATGTTATTTATGACACAATGATGATGCAGTAATTACCTTATTAATGAAATATTTACATAACTGATGTTATAAATACCCAAATAAATGTAATTTGAGACTTTTTAAGAATTAAACTAATTTTATAGGTTAATATAACATATTAGGGTTAGTTAGATGAATTTTATTTGAAGTAATAATTCTTTTATGAATTTAACAAAAACAAAATACCAAATAGTGTCAAAATTGACATAAAAGAGTTTTTAAAACAAATATTATATTATTAATTGTTATTCTATTCATAAAAATCTAAGGTTCGGAAAAAAGACTTATATAATAATATATATGACATTAATTAACCAATTAGGGTTCTATTGGAAGTCTATAGTATGTTTATTAACCATATAGTGTATTAATACAAGAAGACACGGTAAAAGTCAAATTATTTAACTTAGAGATAAATCTAAATGATAAGGTTAAAATAGTAAACTAAAATTGTCTAAAACCTATTTTTTGAGAGGCTTTATACCCATATATACCCTATCCTCGAAATAAGTCACTTTGGACCCATTATAAACCGAATATGAATTTATTATAAAATAATATTTTAAGTTTTTTCTAAGGTGCCCCTCACCCCTCTTATAAAAGGGCACTCCCTCTTCTCTCACATTCACTCCTCCCAAGCCATTTGGCTTTGCCAAAACCTACCCAAGTACCCTCTAAAATATCCTCATTTCATTCTAGAGGCCTTAATTTAGTCAGAAATCCAACCTAAGGAGCCCTTTTGATCAAATCAAAAGGGAGAACCCGAAGAAGAGGTAATATCTCACCACCTATTTCAAGTTCCTTTCTTCTTCCACATACTCCTTCTTTGTTATTTCCATTCTAAAATAATAAATCCAGTATATTCTATATATTGTGATTTTATTATGTAAAATTTTCAACCATATTATTTATTTTATCCATCCTATGAATGAAAAAGTCACCATATGTGCGTATGTACGGCTTACCGTCTCCACATCATGGTGTAGTTTGTTATTCAAACATTTCATCATTTGGATGGGTATAATTATGAGTATAAATGATATAAATAATAAATATAACATTATTATTAGGTATATATGATATACCATCCAATTATATACTATTTTAATATCAAAAGAATGGTATCATCGCTCATGCGTACGTACGGACTACCATCTCCACGAACGCGATGAGATTCATTTTCCATGATTAGCCATTCAAGTATGATTATAAAGTATATATAATAAATAATCATGAAATATATTACATAATAATGATACTGTATTTATGTACATATATTTTTCATTTAATTAATTCCATTCAATTCAATAAGTAAACGAACACAGCGTTCATGCGTACGTACGACCTTCTGTCTCCATGAACGATGTATTTCATTCCATTTATCGATCTTTCATATATATTTATATGCAGAATATAAATTATATATAAATCATGTTTTACATTATGAAATTAATTAAATCAGGATATAAGTAATAATATCAAGAACAACAAGTTGAAACACGTATAATAAAACAAACGATTTTACCCAAAACGCTGCTTTAAAATGGAATTTACAAAAGAACAGGTAATATAAAGTCATAAGTGAACCATATATGATATCATAACAATGAATATAATTCTGTAATAAGGAAATGACATTATTTAAATCAATATATAGGTGGTTTGGATACATAATTAGCATATCAGACCTAAGGTAAGGGATAATTATTCAAATCTCATTCTTATTTGAGATTGTTTATTCGTAAGTATTTACTGGGGTTATATTTTTCATCCATGTCCATAAAAATGTTTTTCATAAAGTGTATAATATTATTCTATGTATTTTTAAAGTCATGTTTACCCCTCTTTGACTTTTATATTGTGTTATGGTAGGAATCTTTCTTTTTTTACCATACGAGGAACTTTTTGAATTTTTCGAAAAAAGTAAGAGGAGAATGTTTTTTTAACTTATACGGCATGAATGAATTTTTACGGTTTCATAACACCTAATTCTCATGAATCTTCCTCTACAATATTTCATGATTATTTTCAACAAAATCATTTTATTTTAAAATTTAATGGCATTTTGTGAAAATAAAATGATTTTGAAGAAGAAAGGATATTTTCCTCAAGAATTCACTTCAAGCGTTTTGTCAAAACTAATTTCCATCTAATATGACATTATTTAGTATGATTATGTTTCAAGTATAATGTATCTATTATTTACATGGTTTTATTCTTCTTATGATGAAATGATATTCATTTGTTTTATATGGATTATGTTATGATGGGATGATGTTTATGAAACCCATTTTATTCTTTGGGTTATGATGGATGATTTATGTTTATTTTGTGGCACAAGTAAGAATGATTTCATTATGAGATGGGTGGGACCTATATCTCCCTATAATTAATTGGGTAAAGATTTATATCTCATTATATAGACAAGTCTAGAATGACAAGTTAATCTGGTTCAGTGATACATGACTAGAACGAGGAGTGAACTCGATTCAGTAAGGGACTTTGTCCACTAAGATGGTCTTGGAAGCAATGTCTTGGATACTATGGAAATCATAAAATGTGCTTAATGGATGCCACAATTACATGTTTTATTCCCTTGCTAGTTTATCATGATTAATGTTCCTTTATTATCTATGCCTTATGTACTGCCAAGATTTATTTATCAATATTTTGATGTTTAAACTTTATGTTCATGTTTTTTTAAGTTCAAATGCATATGATTTGTTTTATTTTCTCCATGCTTACCCTTACTGAGAATTTGATCTCACCCTTTATATGTTTTATTTTCCCCAGTATTTAAAAAAAGGTTTTAGGTAAGAAAACAAAAGGGGAAGATCCTTATGGGAGATGTTTAGTATCTTTCACCATGATTAGAAGATTATGTTCCGAGTTTCCAAAGACACTAAACTATTATGGTCCTTGAGTGTTGGTTCTTGTTATGTATTAAGTATTCCGCAAAAGTAATGTAATGTCCATTTATGTCAAGTTTGGGTCTCTATAATAACTCTTCTATACAATGAATTTTTAATTTCAATACTATCATGGATAGCCTATACTCACATTATTATCAGTGACCTCTTCACTTCTAGATAGAATGAATATGAGGTATATTTTTGACCCTATGGACTTTCTCATATGAGAGAGTGTTTCAAGGGAAGACCAACCACCTGGTTAGATTTTTAAAGGGAATGAGATATTTTTCATTCATGGTTTTGTTTGGATTCCCATTGAAATACGAGAGGAATTGATGTGAGAGTCTCCAACCTTTATTTGGGTAGTGTATCCTAGCCTTACGAAGATGTACTGTGATTTTAACTACCTGTATTGGTGTCCTAGTATGAATAGGTAGATAAATAGTTTTTTACTTGATGTTCCACTCATAAGCAGGTAAAGATATAACACCAGTGGAAAGTAGTAATTTTGAAGTCGTTTCCCATCCCAATGTTGAAATGGGATGACTTTACTATATTTTTTTTTGATGAGATTACCTATGTCACCACAAGGTTGTGCATAAAATCACTAATCACATACATATTGAAAAAGGCCACTCACTTTATTCCTATTAGATATACCATATTAGTGGATGATTTAAGAAGGATATATGTTAGAGAGATCATATGCCTTCATGGAGATCTACATACTATCACATTGGATAAAAACACTCATTTTACATTACGATTCTAGAAGGGGTTGCAGAGGGAACCATGTTTATAGATAATTATGAGTATATCCTATCACCCATAGACCAAATATCATTCATAGTATATGATATAATTGTTAGAGGACATGCTTCGGGCATGCATCATAGATATTGGTGGTTCTTGGGAGATACCCCAACCACTTATAGAATTTTTTATAATAGTAGCTTTCAGGAAATCATAATGATTGATCCTTATGATGCATTATACAATAGGATATAAGAGCCACACTTTTTCTAGTTAGAGGTAGGAGAAGTATCACTACTATGAAATCATCTAGTTTAGGTGACTTCAGAGAAGGTACAACTTATCAGGAAGCATATGACTACAAATCACTCTAATAAGAAGTCTTATATTGATCTTTGTAGATGAACTCCAGAGTTTGAGGTTTGGGATTGGGATTATTACTTGTTTCACCTATACTGGAGCATAGATGGATTTGTGAACAAAATAAAATTTCACCAATTTATGTTTAGACTTTCTAGATTTTAGAGAGAGTCGGTCCAATATCCTATTAGTTATAGTTACCATAGAGGTACCAAGACATGAACTAAATATTCTATATTTCATAATTTTTATTCTATCACTCAGAACCATATCATACTCTTCATACCAATGAGGTTGAGTTAGTTTTATATGCATCCTCTTTGACAACTGGGTCCCGGTGATAGCACATACACCCCACCTTAAAATGGTCGTCGGGTCCTGGTCCACCAGGTACCACCAGGTACCCCGTAGACACGTGGTCCTTACCCATGGGGCCACCCACATGCTGGAATGAGTCATCTGACTAATTACAGTTCCCACAGGACAACACATGTACTTTATAGTGTTCTTTGTCCTCACTCACACACACCTTGGGAAACTTCCCTATAAAGACTCAGAATTTCCAGGAATTTTTTTAATTAAATGGGAATTTTTACGAGTCTGTGAAAATTGAAGGTTCGTGATTCTGAGGCCTAGAGTGCTTGGAATGAATTTTTGAACATTTTTTTTCTGGTAGGTTCAGTAAACGTGGAAGTGGGTTTTTTCTAAATTTTGAACCGGTGCTCGGAATTGAAATCCGAGGGCACCGTTGAACTCGCAGCACCGATATTCGCTAAAGGATACTTCCACCTCGATGATATTTGGTCGAGGGTGAAAGATAATTTTTGGGTTTTTTGTGGAAATAATAATATAAAATAAACACATATTTTATTTTATTTTGTTGTAACCACCCTCTTGTGGATATTATGTGGTAGGGACCACTCGAGCCCAAAACCTCTGAAGTTTGATTTAAGTGGTGGAGACCACCCAAACCTCTTAATGAGGGAGAAACCTCCCAAATCCATCTTTAATGTTGAGGAGCCTCTTGAGATTCTTCCACATTAATTAAGCCAACACACCATACTTAATTATGACAACCTATGTGATTAATTAACCCAATTTGAAATTGTTCCAATAATGAAATTGGGGGAAACATATCACATTTTGGCTACTTTGAAAATTTGGTGGAATTGGGAGAAAGCTCTCTAATGAAGAATGCATTCTTCCATGAAGAATGCTCTTGCCGATGAAGAACACCTTCGACTATGAAGAACCAACCAATGTGCCTGAAATTGGAAGTGTGTGGAAGGCGCGGAAAATGCCGATACTTTTTAACTTCTTCCTTGGGACTTCTTCCGACGTGGGATGTCTTCATCTACGATGAATCGACGTCCATACTTCCCTTGCAACCTCCGTCAATGAACAACCCGAGGTAGGGATTTATTGTGATTGATTATATTTTTTACCCATGTTCTTCCCTTCTAAAATAGGGAATGTGGATCAACTTTTTAGTTAGTTGATCATCATATGATTTATTTTGCGGGTTGGGAACAATAATTGTGGGAGGGTTTGACGTTCTTCAATATTGTTTATGTTGAGACATTTTCCACCACCCTAATGCAGAGGGTATGGGACAAAAAAAAACATGGCCCGACCCCTCCGCAAATCATGTGATGATTTGTGGTGTTGAACGTGACGAAGGCGATGTCGCAAAGACACTGCCCCACAGCCACCACCGCCTCGCGACCTCCATGCCCCGCAACTTTGCACTCGCGGTACCCCTCCGCCGAGCCGCCGCTGCCGTCTATCGAGCCACCGCTGCCGTCTTCCGAGCCGTCTCAGCCGGACCACCTTCCCATGGCCGATCCGCCGACCCGCGACCGGTCCACCGATCCCCGGCCGGTCCGCTGACCCCTAGTCGGTCCGCCGACCCGTGCCCGATCCGCCGACCCGTGCCCGATCCACCAACCAGTGGCCAGTCCTCCACCAGCGGCCGGTCCGATGACCCACAGCTGGTCCGCTGACCCACGGATGGTCCGCGTCCCTACGGCCGGTCCACGCCCTCGTGGCCGGTCCACCGTCCTCCCGGCCCATCCGTGACCTCGCGATACCCATAAACGGTTTGCGCGCTTGAGGTATCCATGGCCGGTCCACTCCCTCACGGTACCCCTCGGCTGAGATTACCTCACGGGCCGGGCTAGGTCGGTCCAACTAGGTCAGACCAGACCTGATCCCACTACAATCCAAGTAATTTTTTTGGCCAGAACTTTGGCACCGGACGTCCGTTTGATGAACTGTCAGTGGCGCTGGAAATCTTGGAGTGAGACGGTCCCTTTGAGTGATACCGCACTATGTTTTAGATTAAGATGGGGAACAATCAAGTTGGATCGAACATGAATCCAACCGGGCTCCCGGGACTAAAAGGCTAATAACTCACAGACCGGGTGTCCGATTGACGCGCCGTCTGTTATGTTGAGACCCCTATGAAATGATGGACCTTTGAGACAGTTATTAGTGGGAATTTGTGGAGGTTGGAGTATCGAACCGTAGCTTGTGGAGCAGATCCTTCCTGAAACGAGCGAGCATGGTGCGGGAACCCAGTGGCTGGCTGAGACTTGATGACTGCTGGCCTTTCCGACTCGGAGTTACTTGACATGCCCAGTGGGGAGCGCCTCTGTCTGACGTGGTAGAACCACGATGGGGAGTGACTCTTTGTGACGCAACAAACCCATAGTACTCGATAAGAGGGGTACCTCAGCAGGCCACAGTGGTGAGCGCCTCTGTGTGACTTTGCAGACCCATAATACTCACCAGGAGGAGTACCTTAGCAAGTCACGAGGGGGAGAGCCTCTGTGTGACGTGGCAGACCCATGGTGGGGAGTGCCTCTCTATGATGCAGCAGACCCATGATACTCAATAGGAGGAGTACCTCAATAGTCCAAGGATAGTGGGAAGTGCCTCTTTGTGATGCGGTAGACCCACTTTACTCGATAGATGAGGAGTTCTCCAGCAGCTGAGGTGTTTGTAATGTTACTTGTTACTACCCCTAGAATAAATCCTGGTGTGAGATGAGTCAGTATATATGTGTTTTACTCATGATTGAGATGGATTAATTGATAAATCAGGTATATGTATGGGCATATACCTAGGTAGGGTTATCTGTTTATTTCATACTTTTTGGTTTATCCTTGGTGGATTTTGTGAGATCTTGTGGGTCTCGGGGTCCCTACTGAGTATCGTCACACTCACCTCTACACGGGCTATGCCCAAATTTCATTGTGTTTAGTGCAGACAACAGACATCGTTGATCAAGACTAAGGGTACCGGGATTGGACGGTGGTCGGAGGTGGACTTTACCACCAGTTGGTAAATAGAGGAGATGGACGGATGTGGAGTGCTGAGGAGGCGATATGTACCTACCCTTCAGGTAGGAACCTTAGAGGATGACCCAATAGCTATTTTTCTTTTTTATTTAGTTGTACTTTTACTTTCAGTTTCTTGTACCTTTAATGTTGGGCTTGTATTTCCAGCCCCTTTTACTTTCACCACTCTTTTGTTACAAAATTGTCTTGCTGTTCTTATCTTTCTTGGTGCATGGTTGAATGTGTTTATAGGTTATAAAGGAAATTACTTCCCAGTAATTAGGGAATACACCTTTTGGTGCTATTATCCAACCCCAGGCCTATGGAAGGCAGACTTGGGTAGTCACGACATGGGCCCTAGGGGACAGTTGTGACATCCTTTGAGAAGTATGATACATGTATCATTGATCAGAGCATGAAGGCTCTCTGAGGTAGCTTAGTTCCTCTAGTACATGTGATATAGTATTGTGGTAGTGTACAAGTTGAGACCTAGGAGTGAGAGGATGACCTATATACTTAGTGGCCAAAGTTATTCTTAGATGATGATTTACCTCCCTCGGAAGGGAAACTTGAGGATGGGTTGTTCTAATGGGGGAAGATTATATGATTCCAACTTTTATAATTTGGTATAAACCATTTAAAATCTATTATAAATATTATATTTTATTTTTAAGTAAGTTCTAAATGCTTTAATGAAAGGCTTGATAGTGTTTGGGTTTCATTTAAAGTCAAAATCATTGGATTTTAAAGAAATAAACAATAGCCCATACTTGGTGCACAGTTAGTTGTAATAATGTGGCATGACCATGTGACCCTATGAGAGGTGGAGAATAGTTTTTAAACCACATAAGGTTGAAAAAATTACTATGTGAGGATATGCTGAGAAACCATTGAGGGGACATTCATGGGCTATACATAGATTGTCAATTGTGTGCCAAGTTGAGTAGTTCCACTTAGGCAGTGATCCCATATGGTCAGTGCATGGTTTAACTATATCGTGTGGCCAAAACATGAAAACAATTTTTAAAGGGTGAATTTACCATTTTCATTCATTATTTATTAAAATTAAACCTTTTATTATCCTCATTTTTACACAGCTTCTCCCCATTATTGGAGATCCTTTATCCTCTCATCATTTTATTCCTAATAAAATTGAAATTTGGCCTCTGATTTAAGAACCATTTGTTATGTTGGACCCATATTAGTAATCTATTAAATATATTTTCATATTTCTTTAATTTTTTATGGAATACTAAATCCATATGTGATAAAAGTCCATACTTTTATGGAATTTTTCTATTATTGTTTCTCCCAATCTAGAATAAATCAAATTTTGATATCAGGTGGGGAGTCTACTAAAACGCTAAGGTGGGTGGTATCATTATTTTACCTTAAAGTATAGTTTTCTATATATTGAACCATTGGGATGCACATTTTACTTTCCAAGCATACCCCCTTAAATGATGTTTGTATTAAATTAAATGTGTGGGCCTATGGGTATATGACCCATGTAATTTGTAATCACCGATGCTGTTTTAGGAACAAAAATAGAACCACCCATTTTAGGTCTGTTGCTAAAATAGAAAAACAACCATGATTTTATTATGAATTTGATTCACCTTTTGAGATGCATACTTTACCCCTTGAAATATGGTGGTAATAATTAATTAAATAAGAAGAGGATTAATTAAATCTAATGACATAATTTATTCCATGATAGGTCTTCTAAACCTAGTCTATGAACCAGAACTACAATATTAGGTGATTCAAACATATCCTTTAAAATAATATAGATTAATTAGATTAAGAGTGATGTTAGATGGCTTGGTTGGACCTAGAGGCCCTAACCATTGATTATTCTATTATGAGGGTGATACATGGGATATAATGTGGAACAATATGGATGAACTCATTGGGATTTTTGAATTCAAATGTTTTATACCATTTTGTGAGCAATACATGGTTCCTAATATGAACTTAATGGATGGGAAAACATGGTGAGTTAATTATGTTATGACATGAGTGACACTTGGGTTATTGATATGGAATACCAAAGAATAGCTTAGCAGGAAGTTGATTATTTATTCCATGAGTAACGGTTTGGTTCTTTACTTGTAAATATAAGGAAACAATCAGGGGGAAATGATTTTGTACATTACCTAGAGAGATACCTGGGTTCCAATGAGGAATTACATGAATGGGATTATAGGGTGATGGGTTAATTATAAACCTAGAGAGATACCTGGGTTTCTCATGAGAAATTCTTTGGATGGGATTATGTTTCCTAATTAAATGATTAATTTATTTCTAAGAGGCATTTTACAAGTCAAAGAACATACTTGGATTCGTTTATTTCTTTAAATACACGACGACCTTGATTACTAATTTTATTAAGTTATAAAATTTATGTGATCTATTCATCCCTTAGAGTTAATACAACTAATAAGGGTTGACTTGAATATGAGCCAGGTCCCAAGAATATTTTATAAATAATACCATAAGTGGGAAATATTTCAGAGACATTATATCTTAGAACAATGTAATTCGCATCGATAGAGTGTCCCATTAGGGTCTTGGTCCAACATGGGTATTATATTTTTCCTTTATAGCTTTCATTATTACGCATAAACTACATATTTATATACTGATGTACATGATTTCCTCATACACCATTGTTTGTGGCCTACTGAGTATATATCACAACCTATTTGGGACACCTTTTGGTACCCGTGTAGACTTCATGGATACATGTAGTCATAAGGGAAAGTGACCTATCATGGATGATTTATTTATATATATTAGGATTGATTATATGAGTAGAGGACCAATATTATGCACATGATGCTATTGGAGATATGATTTTTCATTTTTTTTTCATTTTTTATAGCATGTGGTATATTTCTGGTGCTCTATTTCCCATATATTCCCATTTCTTATAACTTGAAATGATAAAAAAAATTTATATTGTAATGGTTTCTACCAGTTTATTTATGTGATCTGGATGATTTACTTATTAAAATTCTTGTTATTTATTATTCTTCTAATGTTTATTTCTTTTTTTATTCTGCTATAATACACTATGATCAAGAGTTTTGAATCACAATGCCATCCTATTATAGACCGTTACTACAATTATGAAGCCTCTGGCATACGAGGAGGCATGATTGAGGGAATTTTGGCACTGATTTGGATAATTTTACTTATTGAGATGGGCTGGGATTTCATATATCTAGATGATGTGATTTGGAAAATTAAAAAAAAAATAAACAACATAATTAATTGTGAATCAACTAGCCACCATACCACCTCAAACTAGACATTATATATGAGAAATAAAGAGTTAACCGAGAACCTAAAACTAATATATAATATTAGGGTGAACATTAAAATTCCTAGCATGTCACAAAACACCTTACCAATAACTTAACCTTTAATAAATGATCCATTATCAAGATAGTTTAAAGATAAATTATATTTTTTAAAACATTAAAAAAATTCAAATGAGACAATCATTTAAATTAATTTTTATTAAAATAATCAACCCTTTCATGTATGTAAAAAACATTTATAATTTTTTTAGGAAAATATGAATTTTTCAATAAATAATATAGTTTAAAATTATTCTTCAAAAATATCCTAAATTAATTATAAGATGAAAAACTAATTTTATAATATAACACCTATAAGAGACTTTGTATAGTGTCAAATAGCATACTTTTATTCTATATTATAAGTTAAATGATTCTAAACACATTACTAGCCAGTTGGGGAACCCATTTACTTCACTAGTATATCTAGTGGTGGGTGAACATTGTTTTATCTAAGTTCACCTTCCAAAGTACCTAAAGTTCCCAAAACAAATCATAAGGGTGAGATAACATTTACCACATAACAATTATATATCATTTGTAATCATAACAAATAATTTTAAGGGAATACCTTGAGAATATCATATAAAAACCATGTTTAATATATACAATTTAATTTACTAATACTTCATTTATCCAAAAATACATATGCATTTAGATATATAGATACTCCTCATATCAATGAAAATATTCACATATACTTTTGTGATTATATAAATAAATATATCTATATATATTTACATATAAGTTTATAAGTATGAAAGATAACATGAAGTATTTATAACATGGGTTACATATGATTGACCTTTAGATTTATAAAATATACCAAACACTTTATAATTTTGAAATACCTCTCTAAGATCCATTTGGGTGATTTCATGAACCATTGGTGTGATTAGTAGAGAAAATAATATTTGACTGAATATCAAAAATTGAGAGACTATTCAATTTCAATGAAAACAATGTTTTAATATAATTACATCTGTATAAATTCCATAAAAATTCATAATAAAATAGTTAGGTTACAAAAAAATAAATTTAAAATCTATGAAATTAATGCATATAAAATAAATAAATCATGCATGGAGAAATACTACATCTAATCGAAGGTAAATGGTTTCAATCATTAAATATGATATTAAGGGGACCTGAATGAGACATCAAACACCCTAGAAATAAATAAACCATACAAATTTTTTTAAGACTAAAAAATTTTGGTTTGACTTATATCACACACAATGAGGAAGATAAAAAAAATAGGGAAGGAGTGGTATAAGTAGAAGGGGAAGAGAATGACCTAACCTATATAGAAACCATCTGAAATCATAAGTGGATATGAAAATAATTTTAGGTGTATGATGAGAGAGTTCCTTGGGTTTCTTGCCTGAGGTGTTTCATGAGGGAGAGGGATTTGAGATAGAGGGGGTTGATTTTTGGTAAAAAGTGAGGGTTTTTTTTGGGGTTTTTAATATTTTTCCATGTTTGGGTACATAGAATGGTTTTGATGCGTGGTTATCAAAACCATGTGAAAAACATTCTCCCCATACTAGACAACCCAGGGCCCATGTAGAGTTTAGCCATATAGTTTGAAAAATTATGTGACAATCATGGAAACTAGTTTTGTTAAAATTATAGATGCATTGATATGGGGACCACATGGTTTTCCTAAACATTTGAGCTAACCATACAACATGATAAAACCTTAATTTTATAAAATTTAAAAAATCATAGTTTGAAACTTGTAAAAAGATAAAATTCCAATATATAAATAAAATTATTAAGATGGTCGTGGTTGGGGTGTGATAATTATCTCTACTATATAAATTTATATTGTTATAAAGTTACCAAGATTAAAGAGAAGTCACTATTGAGAAAATCAATTAGAAAAGAAAGAATAAACCATGACATAATCACAAAACCATTTGAATCACACATTACAAAGAAATACCAATCTTCCTATACATATCCCAATTCCATATGTAACACTCAATCACCCCTATGAGATGGCCACAAAAATAGAGACATATATATAGCCTTTCCACCATTTAATAAATTCCCTAAATAACTTTCTCCAAACAGAAAACAACCAAAATTAATGAATCGATGAAAAAATAGAATAAAACATTTAAAATACCAACATCTTGAAATAATGAGACTAAAAAAAAGATGACCTTAAGAACACTCTTAAAAACCCAGGATAAGAAACATTAATCCACTCATTGACGCCCTCTGACCATTAATAAAAAGTAATGAGGAATAAACCTTTAGTTTTCCCCATCAATATATATGAGTTCTAATTTAGTTCAAAGAATTATGAATTATAGAATAATACTATATACCTAAGACACCAATCATGTTGATCTTAGTGAAATCAAACCAACACCAGCCAACGTATAATCATAGCGGGTTTAAAATCTATCCTTGTAACCCAAGAACACAGCCATGTTTTTCCCCTTGGAAATAAACCTGAAAGAAATCCAAATATTACTATAACCATAAAAAAACCATAAAATACACATTCAAATCAACAAGGAACATTAAAAAAAGTGTGGGAAACCATAAGAAAAAACCAAGGGGAGAGCTACAAAAGTACACATAACTAGAACCACACCAATACGAAATCAATATATAACTGATATGATATGATTCCCTTAGACACTAAAATGCACAAGTCCTTTTTAAAAGGCATAATATCAATAACAGGGAAAAAATTCCTATTAAACAAATTTAGAGAAAATACCACCCTTATTAAAAGTCACATGCCAATAGAAAAATTAAAAGAAAAATTAATAAACCTGAATCACTACTCAAGAAAATAAAAACATTGAAAAAATCAAAAACCATTAATTTAAAAATATTTGAAATCATAACCATAAATTTTAAGAAATAAATATTCACTTTAAACCATTTTAAAATGAGTATAATCTTTATTAAAAACATTTATAACTTTCCAATCACTATTTTACTATTAATTTTTTTATGAAATACTATTTAATAGTTTCAAAACTAGTTTCTTTCACTTTATGTTGGGCACTTTAAGATCAAATAAAAAAAATATTATTTATAAAGTAATTACCAGATATAAAATTCTAAAAAGAAATTCAAAACTAACTTTCACCATTTAAAAGGATTTCAAAATAAATATTCATTCTTTAAAATCTTGAAACCTTACTTATTTTTTTTAAATTCTATAAGTTCCATTTAAAGAACCATTTACTCACTTCTTAACAAAAAACCCATTTTTTAATCATTTTATAAAACCCATTTCCCAAACCTCAAAATTGTGTTTTACATATAATCTATCTTTATAAAAACCGCAATAAATTTTCAAAACCATAATCATTTCTTTCTTTTGATACCAAATTTTTTATTATTAAATGAAAAACCAAACCAAATAAATAGCACACATAACAAAAAATCATCCATAGGAGGGACTAGTGGATTTTCATTACATAGACACATAGTTTAGTAGACCATGTTATGATCATATAACCTCCATTATAAGTCATGTAGAACCATGAAATTGGGATCCATAGGGTTTTACAGACCACACGATATCACTACATAATGCCAATTCTCTCCTATTTTCATCCCTTAAAACACATAAATCATTTATAAAATACATATTGTGATAAATAAATAATAGATACTTAAAAAACATAAATCAATTCCCAACTTCCTAAAGAAACTTGTGGTTCAAGATGATTAAGAGTTAGTGAGGTTCTTCCCATCCCTACCTCTTAAGTTACAATTTTCATACTCCTATCTACCGTAACTTCCAAAATAAAAAAAGGTTGTCATAAACCTTAACCCTCTTAAGAATAAAGGCTATAATACCATTTTTTCACAAACTAACTCTGGGTAACACCTGAACTGGGAACCCAAGATAGCTCGTGACATACCCAAGGGGTATCTCCAACCCCACAAGTTTGACCAAAAGTGTTAAGGGAATCAAATAAAATAGTTTGGAAAAATTTCACTCAATAAATAAGATTTAATAAGAAGCATAACTTCATCCATAATTTCTCAAATAACCCATCTGTAAGTCGAATGTATATTCCAAAATAAATAAGAATAAATAATATAGTATATATAAAATAAAATAAATAATAGATAAACACTCAACATCACCACCGAATCCCTCATAATAAATAATCTCAGTTTCAATATCCAAAATATCACAGGATAAAAAACAACCAATTAAGAGAAAATAAAAGAAACACGAATGATTGGTTTGGTAAAAATTATTAAAATAAAGTGACCAAAATAACTCTCTTTGAGTTTATTATCCACTATTCAATTTTAAACCAAACATGATCTATGATTAATCAAGATATAAAATAAAACCTAAAACAGAGATATAATATAGGTGTGAGAAAAAAAAATTCTTTCAGGTCACCACCCACCTTATCACATGCTTACCCTTTAATAAAAGATCGATTTTCAAATTAGTTTTAATATAAAGTAAATAAATTATTCTGTTTTCAATTTTAAAACTAGTCATGTGAGGCCATTATTTAAATTAATTTTCTTCAACTAAAAAACCCATCTATTTAAGAAAATAAATACCTAATTTTTTTTATAAAAATATGAAACTTATAATAAGGGATTTAGTTTCTAAATTGTGATTTTAAAATATTCATAGTTTAATCATAAAGGAAAAATGATTTTCTAAGATAACCACTCAAAGAGACTATGGATAGGGTAACATAGAATAATACTTCACTAGAGTTTATAGGAAAGGATTATAAGAACATCACCTACTAGTGGGGATGAAACATTTAAATTATTAGTATAGCCAATGGTTGTGGAACCTAATCTTCTATAAGTTTACCTTCCCATTTTCCCAGCATTCCCAAAAAATAAAATAATAGGGGTGAGCTAACTTTTTTTTACATAAAATTCATATAAAAAAAATAATATTCACAAAGTGTGCCAAGGAAATAATTTGATAATATCATTTTATAAGCAAGCTAAAGATATACAATTTATGTTGTCAACTATTCCTTCATCCCTACACACTTATGAATTATATATATAGATAATCCTCAAATCAATGCACATATTCACACATCCTTTTATGAATATGTACAAAAAAATTCACACACACATATATGTATATTTATATATATGTGTATAAGTATCAAATATAAAATAAAATATTTGTAAATTGGGTTATAAATGTGTGATATTTAGCATTAAAAAAATATACCAAACACTGAATAATTTTGAAATATCTCTTTAAGAACCATTTTAGAATTTTTATAAAGAAATATTGTGATCAATAAAGAATATTAAATTTGAACCAATATAAACAATTTAGAGTCTTTTTAAATACAATTAAAACCATCTTAAAATCTAATTTTATATTTAGAAATTTTAAAAAAAATCATAATACTGTCATTTGGAATCAAAAAATAAATATAAATGATAAGAAATCAAAGTTTATAAAACCAAAGATTCAATAATGAGGAAACCTACCTCAAATCAAAGAACAAAGGTTTAAATCTTCATATAATGAGTGAAAGGGACCGAAAAAGGAATCAAACACATTATACACAAATAAATCATAGAAATAAGTCAATAATAATACCCTATGGTTTGGTTTGAAGAAAAATCAATGATGGAAAGAGATAAATTAAAGATAAAATAAGAGGAAAAAGTATAATGAGAATAAGAATAAAAAACCTAGATATAACCCACTAAAAATCACAATAGTAGGTTAATAAAATTTGAGGGAGATCAAGAGGGGATATATCTTTGGCTGCCATATGATATGAATCATGTGAGGGAGAGGGATAGGAGGGGGAGGGTATTGATTTAGGGTAAAAATTTAGTGGGTGTGTTTTTGGTAATTTTCTATTTTCTTTAAGTTTGGATACATAACAAAATTTGGTTACAAAATTGAACAAATTGTGTTCTATCCATGTTCCCCATATAAAATACCCCTGGGTACCCATATGTGTTAGCCATAAAGTTACAAAAATCACACACCAACCGTAAATAATATGCCTATAAAAATTTTATACCCATTACTATGGTAACATCATGGTTTTACCATCCTTTTGGACTAACCATTTTGAAGTATTAATTTTTATAATTTTACAAATTTTTAAAAATATAGGTCTAAAACTAAAAAATGACGCCAAATACCTATAAATAATTAATATATGTAGGAAAGCAGTGGAATGGGTGTGAAAAAAATTAAATATATTAGAAAAAATTTATTATTATCGAGAGATGTAATTCTTTTATAAACATTTATTTACTTTGAAGTGTAGTGGTAGGGAATTTTCCTTGAGAAAGGTTTTAATTTGATGGAAAGAAAAATGTGATGAATATTAAAAAAAATTTTTGTTCTAAAAAAATATAATGAGGGATATTGAATATACCTTATGATTAAGGATATGGTTTATTTGTTTTAAACTCTATTGGAATGTTTTTTTCTTGAGTTGGGCAATAAAAGTTTGAAATTATAGAGAATATAGTTTAGATTCATCGTGAGAGACTACACTTTTATATAACTGGTTGTTATCTCAATATATATATTTTTTACTATTAATATATCACCAATTTAAAATGGATGGGATGGTATAATCCTTAAATTCAAATTCAACATCTTAATGATAAAATCATTATAGTGTATTCCACTAGTTTAAATAAAACACAAGCACTGACGTATTGAGAAAGATCTACGATAGGATCAAGTTGCTTCATTAATAGATATATAATATTCATATATAAGACAACTAGAGATACCCATAATAAATAAATATAAATTTTTCAATAACCACAACTCTAATAATTTTTTATAGAAAGTGAACACTATAAGACTATGTTAGTGCTTTATCATTATATATAGATCCTTAAATGTATGATTCATCTCAATCATTGAATAATAAGGATTAAATAACTTTAAAAACTTTCTAGACTATTTTTTATCATGTTTACTTATCGCTCACACTCAATTATCACCTTTCACCAATTCTATCTCTTACATTTTTCTTTGATTTTTCTTCTCTCCCATTGATCCTATTTTCTATTCATTATGTACATTAAATCTTCATAAAATTAATCATTTACCCAAATTGGTATAATAGAATATACATCAAGGCCTAAATTAAAAATAATAATTAATATAAGAACATTTCCAACTCCTTCAATAATTTGTACAAAACTCATTTAAAATACCCATGTGGGTCAGTTCCCACACATCCTCATGTAATATTCTGAAAAATCACTTTTATACCTCCCATTAAAGAACCAATAATACTCAAATAGAATCATAAACCACCCTTTGAAAATAATTAGCACATTGTGTTTGTGAATATCACAAATACCCAACATAGATCACCTCTTCATTTAAAATAAACCAGTCATAATTATCATTTGTATAAACTATACTTGTGTATAATTGGTGTTATTCACTATGAAATAATACTATATATATTATAATCTTTGGAAAAATAAGATAATTGAATAAATTATCTGGAAGAAACATTCCACTTTTATATGGGAAAAAATATAACTGATAATACTATCAAAACACAAAAAATATATTCTACAACCCTTTTCATTCCAGTGTTCTTAACATTTTCTTTATTCCCAAAAAATTGAAATCATCTTAATGAAACTAAGATTTTATAAAAAATTTATTATCATGCGATTTAGAAGTTGAGTAATAAGAAACCATCATCAAACTTAAATATAAATTATTCTTGAAAATAGAATCAAATTAATTTAACTTTGAATATTATTAAAAATGTTATTCACGTATTTGATATTGTTATTCATGATATGAAAATTCATATATTCTTTAAACAGAATGAATTAAAATATAATTATGATGTTTTAATCCCTAAAATAGGATTTAGCATCATTTAATATAAATCGTACATTAAGAAAACAATTATTGGAACTTTATTTTACAATATACAGAGGTCTTTAAAAAATTCCCAGTGTTGACTCATACACAGATCCAAATTATTCCTATGTAGATGAAAATTAATCATATCAAAATAACTCAAATGTAGATTCCTATGAATCATATTCAACTTGTAAATTACTTATATGTATTAAAACATACTTGTATTATTTTAATTATCCTTGATATGACTTAAAAGGACTCATATATAGCATCATAAATGACACATAAATAAATCACTTGCCTCTAAATTACATATAGGTAGTAGAATAGATGACTCATATACTTCATAATTTATCCAAATTTCATTTCATACCTAGAATTATATACTTCTTGAAAATAATCATAGAATCATTTAAACTAAATGAAATCCATGTACAAACTCCTCAAAACACTCTAAATATATTCAAATCTATTTTCCATATATTATCTAAAGAGGTTGAAAATAAATAAAACGAACATTAATAATATCAAGGGTTACTTCAATATACTCCTATGGATTTTTTCAGCCCAATTCAAATCATTCAAAAAACTAAGGGAAGAATAAAATCACATCCTATCTTACTTGAGATGAATATTAACACCACACTATAGTATAAAGTAGCGATTTTGATATAATTAAATCCATCTATGATATGAATATTTTTGAGAAGTGACTAAAATAACCTCCAAATTTATCCCTGCACTACAAATACTCACTCATTGGTATGTTCTCTCAATTTTGATAATAATAACAACATAATTATATTTTAACACATGGGTGAAAAGTTTAAATCCCCCCTCACCCCCAATATAAAGAGTATAGAACACTTTCTACACCTCTTCCAACATAATCCAAGGAGATATGGGGTAACAAACACACTTTTTATGGTATATAGGAAGGATGAACATGAAATTTCATCCTTAAGTTAGAGAACCTATCCATTGAAAATGATTTAGTAAAAATATATACATATTTTTTCTTAGTTATAGAAATATAGAGATTAATATCACCTTCTTATGCATTCTCTTTTATAAAATGAGAAATAATATCAATATTCGTGGATCTAGTGTGTTCATTTTTTAAAGTATAATATATAACACCTCAATTATCACAGGAAATACATAGTGGCTTCTCAACCTCAACTTTCAAGTCACCAAGTTATACCTGCATATATACCATATGGGTATATTCATGTTTTGTAGATATGTTTTTGGATTCAGTTGTTCATAATACTAGTGAAATTTTCTTCAAATATCCCATGCCATAAATATTTAACTATGAATAAAAACTCCACCTGAAGATTATTTATTATCAATAAATTCTCCCCCATTATACATATATAAAGACTTATAATGAAACATATTAACTTTTATCTTATGAAAATTTGAATCTTAGTGCATAAATAATGTAAATTTGGACTCTCATGGCTACCAATACATGTGACTCCTATGGACCACTTTGAAATCTAGCACATAGTTCCACAAAAAATTATTTCTAGTCTACAAGTTGTAAAATAGAGAAGTATATTAATAAATTTTCTATATTTTATTTGATTCCAAATATTTATATCCTTATATTTGGAAATTTAGTAAAACTTTTAGAAGGGGTAGGAAATAATTTACATTCATCCATTTTAAACCTCTTCAGTAATTCCATAGAATAATTTTCTTTGGATAATAAAATATGATCATCTCCACGTATGATTTGTAACCCTATAAGATATGATATTTCACCAAGCATAGAAATATCAAAATGTAACTTCATTTCATCAATTTTTTTACACACACTCATTTTCACTTATAAAGATAATCCTATCAATGTATAAAATAATTATAAGAGTACCTGTGGGAATCTATTTCACATAAATATTATTATCAACTTTTCCCTTTGAAGAATTCACGATTCTTAAGACTTAATACAATATATAATACTAGGATCTATGTTACTATTTTAAGACATATAAATCATTCATGTTCCTGAAAACTATTATTTAATATTTATAAAGTAGAAAAACCTTAGGTTATAAAATGAAAAACTCTTTTTTGATATCACTATTTAATAAGAAAGATTTCACATTCATTTAATAAATTTTGTACCCTTTTGTGTTTTGGTTGTTAACAAAATGCTTATGATATCATGTATTACTACTGGTGAAAAGTTTTTTTTTCAAATTAAACACCTTTTATACGAGAATAAACTTTTTAAACTATAATTTAATTATTCCTTAAGAATTCAACATTCTCATTAATATTATTTAGAAAACCCCACAAGATACAAATTTTATTTTATATTATTTAACTAGATCAAAAGTGGAGTTATTCTAAATAAGACCAAGTTCTTCATTCTAAGTAGCAATCCATTATTTGTACTCAACTTCTTTATAAACAGTGAGATGTTTAACCTGAGAGATATGAGTAGTTTTATTATAAAGTATTAGCCTACTTCTAATTTGGATATGTGCATGTTATTGATCAATAATATTGTCCAAATAAATATGTTTCTTCATTATTGGATCTTATTGAATCTAATTTTAAATACCTTCTGCATCGTTGGTCTCATATGAATAATTATAAACCAGAACCTTATTATTACCAAATTTTTCTAGAATATGTTTTTAGAATTTATCATGTCTCATGTTCAAAAAGTTTGATATTCAAGATCAATAAACAAATCTATTTTTTGGACGATTTTCAATAATTTTTGAATATGAACATTCTATCAGCATGTGTTCATTTTTTCTCTAGAATCTGTTGCCACTTCTATTTGAAATATTATTGATGAATATCCCTTATTATAATTTTTCTTCGAACATACCAAGATTTGTTTCTTTGTATTCATGTAAAAAGGGCTTCTCTTCGAACTTACCAAGATTTTTCATTAAATTAATGTATTTTGAAGTTATTTTTTATTTTAAAATATAACATATGGTTTTTTTTGAGTTTTATGAGTTAATAAATAACTGTTTTGATTATCCATAAAAGTGAAAATACCTTATCTCCAAAAATAAAATTTACATCTTATTTTCATTAGGAATGGTTATACCCATATCCAAAATTCATCCATTTTCCTTCATGAATTTTTTTATAAGATTATATATAGTAGTATATATTGATGTTTTATCCTATGATTTTCTAGTTCGCTCTCAAAATTATTTCTTATTTAATCTTTTCCATGATTGGATCTCAATTTTTTTTGAAAATACACAAAAATTCTTGTCAAATATTCCTATAAAGATCTTAAATATATAAAAAGACACTGATTTAAACTTTATAAATAGAATATTGGTTATTTAGGTTTATTCATTTATGAATTTAATGAAATAAAGAGAATAATTTTTGGAATTGTTTCTCATAGATCTAAAAAATTCTAAATTATTAGTTCCAATGGACTAGTAAAATTATTGTCCACCTTTTTGTGTGTTCCTTTCACAATTCTCCCCTTTAATATATTTCGAAACTGATTTATCTTTACCTTTTAGTCTCAGAAGATCTATCACCGCTTCATTTTTAGAAATATTTATATATTTCCTTGGGAATGGTGACCGAGTCTCATGTTCCATAGATCATTCTCATACCTTCCAATCATGTAGTATGAATTTTATGGGCCACCTATCTTAACTAGGTTTCCACTTGTTCCTTCCCCTCTAGTAATGAATTTTACATCCTTGGAGTTTTTGAAAATTCATGAGTTTTTCTAAACCACCACTTAAATTACTTCATCACACAATTGGATAACACTGTGTAAGTTTTGTTTCATCCCTTCCACAATTTGTTTCATTTGGGTACCTTAGAATAAATTTCAGTATTTCATAGACACTTTATCTTAAATAAAATATCATCTCTAAATCTAAATTATCCTTCTACATGTTTTCCATTTTTTTAAAATTTTTGTTGTCTCCAGTAATGTTTGATAAAAACCCACTATCAAGTATCTATTGTTTTACTCTTTTCGTAGCTTTCTAAGATACTTACATAATGTATGAATTTTATTCTTGAATTGTTTGTTCTCATTTACCCTTTTCATGGCATAAGTACTATCCAAACATATATTTCATGTATTTATAATCATAATTTCCTAGATTCTCATACCTACCTATAATAAAATTATATTTGGAATTTTTGTGTGTGTAGTAAGTATTGAAATAGTTTTTTATAGTCTTAATCTTTAGAGACTCATCCTCTATCATCTTAGGGATATATCCCATTTTTTCATGCCTTCTTCTAGGTATATACTATTAGAACTAATGTTTTTCATTGTTAGAAATGTAGTACGATTTATGTTTTTGTTCAATCCTCACATGAGTGATCTTGGAGTTTGCAAGGAAATAGATCTTATAGTTCAAGAAGGAAACCATTTTGTAGGTGATGTGGTTTCCTAGTGTTTTCCAATTATTGGGTCAAAAAATTAAGGAATAGAGAAAAGATATTTAGGAAAAGGATGTTTCACGCAAGTGTAAATAAGGTTTGTAAGGTCTCACACAAGTAATATTTCAACATCATTTCATAAAAAATATAAGAGGAAAAAAATTCACTCAAGTTATATATTTTTACAAAAGGTGAGTTTGCATGAGCTTTCAAAAAAGCGACATGCACAGATGATAGTTGCATGCTAGAGAAAACGATTTTTAAATTTGTGTATAGGGTCAGAAATTCCCATAAATATGTGGCCAACCACATTATTTGGAGGTACTAAACACTTATAGAAAATTAAATCTTTGAATTGTGAAAGTAGTGAGTTTAACACATGTAGAGATTGATGTGAAAGTTGATAGTTACACAGAATCTAGGATTTGTACCCGAGTGTTGAGTTGCATATAAGAAGGGAGATCCCTAAAAATTGTAACTTATGTATATCAAGACCAATTGAATCTTATGGTGTAGTTTTGTGAAATAGAAGGGTTTCACAAAAGATACGGGTTGTGTGAAATAGAAGGGTTGTATGAAAGACCACTTATGTGACAACCCCATATATTTCTTATACGAACATGTGTTATGTGAAAGTACTAGGTTTATCTACTTTCAAGTTTTTAATATATGTTTTGTTTATTCATTTATTTTAAATGTATCAATTCAGGAAATCTATATAGGTAGCATCTCATGATGAACATATACAAAGACTTCAATGAAAATCTATTGAAGACACCTTCAAGTTAATAAATTGAGTAAGACTTCACCCATAACAGTGAGCATGGGGGAGTCAAAGGAAGTGTTATAAGGGACATAGAGTGTTATCCCTAAAATGTTGTAAAGTACGAGTGCCTAAAATAGAGTGACTATATCTTGAATATTATAATCAACAATTAGTGAAGATTAGTGGATTTAGGCACAAATGACACACAGTCGGCATATTCTCCTTAGACTAGCCCTTAGTGGTGATCCATGTAAAATTGATATGTTTTCTCTTTTCATGTGAATCCTTTAATACTACACTATTTAAACAAATAGGTTTAACAAGTTTCTACTAATGTTGAAACACGATCTGTTGATTTAAAAGAAAATGTTGGCACCCCAATTTACCTCTCCCCACTCAGGGTACTCCAGGGTCCTACTTATACATGTTATATAATCATGTGTATTACTTGTGACAAAATATTCCACATCACCAAAAATAGACACTAAATTGTAATCTTCTGTTGTAACTATAATTATATACTGAAAACTACATTATATATCATCCCCTTCTTTCTAGAACTTCCCTGATCATTCTTGTTCTTAAAGAAGGAAAATTTTAACAATAATATTATTTCTTCATTAGTTATGGAATAAATTTTTCATCAAATTTCCAAGCCAAAATTTTTATATATTTTGGATTAACAATTACAGTGTCATGCAACCAAGATTTAAAGGTTTATGTCTTTTAAGGATAAATTTAACTTATTTTTTTGGGAAAGAATACTATGCCAATGTAGATGATTTAGATCTAACTTTAATATATTTATTGAAGGTTTATATCATCTTTTTCATACCATTTTTAGTTAAAACATTTTTGACTCCATTTTACTCAATTATTCCTCTCTAAATGTAAGCTTTTATTCAATACCATTGTCAATAGTTTCATAATAAATAGAATTTATTTAAATATTTTTAGTTCTTAATTTTTTTAGTCTCCCTTTTAATAGATTCTTCATTCAATTAAACCTCCTTCCCACTATATTTCATTAAAACATTAATCACTATATATAGATTTTTTCTCAACACATGATTCTAACAAAAATATGATCATATGATTTATGTAAGTCTCTTCACCAAATTAATCATCACTTTTTGATGTTTTTTATAGGCATTTAACATGATCCATAAGGTTTATAACTTTTTAAGGAAATTTATCTTCGTATTGGATACTAAAAGAATCATTTTATTCTTATTATTTTCTCATAAAAAATATACTATTTCTTAAGGGAAACCTTTTTGTTCAGGTCACATAATTTTTCACAGATTTTGATATTTTGTGCCCATTTATTCCTTTTGATATTTTCATCTTAGTAATCATCATTATACTGAAGGTTTTTCTTCCTCATATAACTTAAAGAGAAATTTCCTATTCATCTACACTTGAAGCACATAAGAGGGAACATGCCTATATATTTTCCTTTTACTTTAATGAAATTATTGTAAATAAGAGACATGAATATCTTGAAATCTGCATCCACATCATCATTATAATATTCACTATATGCTTCAGGTTATTATTCTTTCAAATTCAGTTACCTCATGACTTCATAATACATAAATTCTTTGATCTTATATTAAAACAAGATTACTTTATAATTTCATATTCAATGAAAATATTTTAATTGTCATAAATTTATAGGAACTCTAAATCTTATAAATCTATGTACATAAGAAAAAATATATCATAAAATGTCCTCATGGGTTTCTTCATAATAACAAAATATTTGTATTTTTCACTAAAACCACTTATAATGCTATAATCTCACTGACTATAGTGATGTAGTCATAAATATATTCCTCATTGGCTATAAATACCTCAATTATAGTAGTCTAAAGTTGGTGGTCCCATTATTATATTGGAATAATATAAAACAAATCGAATCCCAAGGACTATATATATTATTAGTCTTGATGAACTAGCTATATATTTTATTCCCATTTTTTAGGTTGGAAGTAAAATATAAAACATAGTAATTGAAAAAATTCTATAACCTTGAAATTAATAAAAAATCTCATCTTTATATTTATGGGAAAAGAAATAAAATAAATGGTGATCTTAAATATATAGTAAAGGTTATGGACAATGTAATATATCATGATTTCATATGGAATAATCAATATGGAATGGTAAATAACTAAATAACATGCCATTTAATAAATAAATTGATCAGGAAATGCATCCACATAAAATATCAATGCTTTAATCACATGGATAATAATTTCTAGATTATTAATGAATGAATTAATTAATACTGGATGTAATGATCTCAGAATTAATGATATCTTTACCACCAATTCCTACTCTAAGATAGTTTAAACTATGGATAGGTATACACCAAAAACCCATTTAATAAGTTTTTTGAATTGGTTTATCTCATAAGACTTGTTGATGCATTGAGGGGATATATATAATCAGGTCCCACCAATCACTACATGTCCAATTCATTACTCAAATATTAAATGATAAATTTAATTCATAAATAATATTTCCTAACAATAAGTATCCCTAATGAGTAAATAATACAAAATATAATTATTTTCAAAGTCAATAAAACAACTTTCATAGTAAAAAACTATATATAAAAATGGAATAAGATTTAGTAAATAATCATATCAACGATATAATGAATATTAATATTTAATAGAAATGTAATTTCCAATTAAAAATGATTATTAGAAAGTGAATGTATCCAGACAATGTTAATTAACAAATAAATAATAAAAGATAAACATATTTTAAATATATATTTCATAATTAAGTCATAAATTTTGGGGAATAAAAAGAAAATTTAAGAGAAAAATTAAAATAATATTCCATTAAATATTATTATTTATATGAACATTGATAAATTGTATAATAATATAAATATCATAAAATAGTTATGGTGATAGGAAAGTTCATTAAATCCATATGCGTTAAAAAAGAAAAAATTCTATTTGAATTTTTATAATGAAATTAAAATATGAACCTTTTAGAAAAAATTTGAGTGATTAATTTCAAACCTTATAATAAATCAAAGTTAACATAAAATGTCATTAATAAATAAATTGGTTATATAAAAAAAGAATTTTTTAAAATAATTTTGAAAAATATAGACATGGAAGAAAAATTTACCTGATCAAAAAGAAAAATAAAATCAATATTTCTTTTAAACATTAATTTTCTTCCTTAAAGTGAAAATGAGGAGAAACGTTAGAGTAAAAATAAAAAAATAAATATGTAGGGGATATGATAATAGATATAGTTTACTTAGGATATATTATAATATATTTTCAATGAAAAATATAACGAACCAAAGAAAAATGAGATTCTAAAATAAATATTTACTGATTTAGAAACTTTTAAACTATAATCCCTTAAAAGAGTAATTTTAATTCAATCGTAAATAATAATGAATAATTATATGTGGATATTAAATGAATAAAATGGTTATTATATACACTAAATAAAATAAAATAGGTTCATAATACAAAATATGCCTCAATAGAGTGTATATTGAGATGAAATCCCTTACCAAGATCATATCATTGAAATCAGAATTATCCAATGAAGTGATTATGTGAATAAAATGTAAACTACAAAATATAAGTGTGAATAAAACATAAAACATTTAAATTCAATTTGACACATAATCCTGAAATAATAGAATCAATGAAGATGTAATGTAACCCAAAGAAAGGAGATTGAGTTAAGAAACCCCTTACCCCACACATCCACTTTGTTAAATGTGATTTAACCTCATGTATAATGGTTTTAAACTTATTATTAATTTAATATAAAACTTTATTAATATTTATAATATCATATATTATCCACTGATAATATTTTTTACATCAATTTATTAATAATTCCTTTTAAATCATCATTTCTAGCATTAACTGTTTCATTTTTCATGGATGTTTTGGTTCAGTAGATACATTTATTATAATTTCATCATTGTTTAATCATATATATATTTTAAATAATAATATAACTACTATATATATTAATTTTAAATATATTTAAGATCATTTATTAAAGGAAGAGATAAGAAAAATTAATTAAACTATTCATGAAGAATGTAGGCCGTAAGTACGCATGAATGTTGTTTTCACTTTTTGACAAATGAAAAAAAATTAAAATTAAAATTAAATATTAAAGAATAATTATTATATCATATATATCATATATATTTATTTAATTTATTCATATTATCACCCATGTAATTTGTAAATGAAAAGTGGATCACATCTCTTCGTGGAGGTGGCAGTCCCCAGGCATGCACGAGCGATGTTATCATTTTCAAAGTATAAGAAGGTAAGAAGGTAAATGATATATTATATTTAAATAATTATAATTATTCCATAAATATCATATAAAATAATTATTTTAATATTTATAACCATATAAATAAATTGGTTGTGGAAAAATTACACCACTACGTGGAAACGGTAAGCTATTCGTATGCATGAGCGATGTTTTCACTTAATTTAGGATAGAAAATAGGTGTAAAGTGGTTTTAAAATAGTTATAATAAAATATAATTATATTTTTGATACATTATTTATTATTTTAATTTGGGTATAAAAAATGAATAGGAATTAAAAGAAGAAATAAACTTTAAAGAGTTGGTAAAGACAATTACTACTTCTTCTATAGACCTCCTTTAGATCATTTCTTAATAAACCCTTGGAATTTTATTTATAGATGAAAAGAACCTATACTTATATCTACGAATGTTTATAAGATAAATGGTCCATTTTTGTTTTTTATAGATGTCTCAAAGTAGTGTAATGAATATAATAGTGGGGTATCCTTTTATAATTTAGTAGAGTGACACACTTATAATTTCTCAAACATTCAAAATACTATGAAGTCAAATTACTTGAAAAATTGATCTAAAATGAATCATATTAAAATTTTATATTTTTATGGAAAATATATAACCAAAAAATATGGATTAAGAGATTATTTATTTAATTTTAACCCTTGTAATTTTAAATTTTCCCCTGGTATACCTTTTTTGACCTTAACTGTTGTAATAACCTTCTTAGTATTAATGGTTAATAATTTTACTTATTAGGAATAAATGGATCATAAATGGAAAAGGTATAAAATTTTATATAATTTATTATCCTAATTAATCACTTTAAATATTTCTATGATTTTTAAATAATTTAATACAATCTTATTTTATATAAAATATCATTTTTTTTATTTTTTACAATATTCATTTAATTTGACTTTAAAGGCATCTAGACTAGAAATTAATTCAAATATAAATTTTTTAACCACAAATTATACTTTATTATTAATAATAATTTTTTTTACACAAATATTCATCACAAATAATATTACATTTCCATTTTTGAAACAATTTATTTTGGGTTTTCTACTACTTTTACAAGGAATGTGTCAGCATCGTGGATGATTTTAAGGTAATTATACCACTAATAAAAATAAAAAATAAAAATATATATAAAAAAAATATATTTTCGAAATAAACTTTTATATTCATTCATAACATATTATTATTCCTATGTAAACATAAAAAATCAATAAAAAGTAAGAGAGTGACATTTTGAATTTTTATTTACTTAAAATAATATAAATTTCATTATCAAGGTAAAATCCCACAAAACTCCATATATTATAATTTTGGAGGGATATGATCTAATTTATCTAATAAAAAGATATATTTTCAATATAGGGTTGATTTTATGACCTTATTTCGATGTTTTAACTCTATTTTATCCATTTTACCCTTATTGAGGTGATAAATATTTACCACGACTACTATTCACAATCACAAAAACTAAAAGGTAACTATTTACCAAATTAGAATCTAATAGTTCCAAATATGGTGTCGATTTTTCTAGATTCATTCCCTAAAAAATATAAAAAATCTATATTAATATAAATGCATAAAAATAAACAAAAAATATTTTTTAGAAAAATAAGTTTTTAAGCATAAAAACAAGTTATCTAAAAAATCATAAATATAGATAATTAAAAAAAATAATTTGATTATTAAAAATAAAATGGAGAATATATCAATTTAATACATAATATAATATATAATGGTACTTTAAAATTAATTTATTTAATGAAAATAAATGAGGGTATTTTAAATAATTGATATTTTTCAATATTCACTAAAAAATCAATCATTTCCAAAAAATACCAAAATATGACCCTAATTTAATTTTGAAATAACGATCAAAAAAATTATTATCATTTTATAATTTTTTTAAAAAATATTCAGAAATTAATTATAATTTTTATTCATAAAATTTAATAAAATCAAATTTGAAGAAAACTGCATTTTTGATGCATGAAATATCTTCAAAAAATGAGTATTAATATATAATTAATTAATTAATTAATTCTTTTGTATTGATAAATACCATTAAATATTTATTTACTAATTAATTCACTCATATTGATACCATTTGAATTAATGGCTTGGTTATAATGGTCACATTTAAATAATAATATTTTTATAGAATAACACAATTATCTTGAAGCTCAATGTTACATGTTAATCATGCCATGAAGGTTATTTTTTTAAAATATTTTTAGGTTGTTACATTCTATCCTCTTAAATAAGTTGGGGCCTCTTAATTTTACCTCAACAATCAGGGTTTCAATATTTTAAAATTTATTTTTTATAAACCCACATTATATAGATGGATAATAAACCTTCTTTTAAAATGGGAATTTGGAAATAATAAATGTTACCTAAAATAACACATCATCAGATTCTTATATTTATAAAAAATTGGTGGGCATTTAAATTATAGAAACAAAGAATAAAAATAATATCTATGTACTAATAAAGAGTGATATAAAATATGGTCATGAGAAAGTTAACGACACAAAAAAATAAATAAATCAATGAGGGTTGACAAGAACATAAATTCATTGAAAATCATGGTAAAAGAGTAATTTTTTTATTTTAATATCGTATTACTAAATTTGATGGATTTTTTACTATCAAGACATAAAACCCAAAAAAATAAACTTATTTTATGTATTATTATTTTATAATCACAATTTCATATTTTGGTTGTGCTTTGAATATTCTACACTTAATATCTTATTGCAAGAAATGAAAATTTAAGATGATTTTTTCATTCATGAAGTAATTAAATAAAATTTGAACAGATCCGAAGATCCATGAAAGAATGTCAATTCATTCCATATTTCTCTATGTATTTATCAAAACAAAAAATGGATAGAACAAATTATCAAATATTGATAAATTTAATACATTAATATCTAAAACCCCAATAATAACCCCAAAATTTAAACTTAATTTATTACATAAATCACTAACCAAAAAAATCCTCCAAAATATGTCTGAAAAAATTCGAAACCCAAAAATTTGGAACATTTAATCACAAAATATATCAAGTTCAATTAAATATTTTTTCTCCAAGAAAAATTAATAACTCATGAAATTATATACCAAAAAATGTATTTTCCCCATCATATAATCTCCAAAACATGTTAATCTTTCCTATAAATGACATAAATCACTATAAAGACAAATTAAACAAATATATGCTTCCAAATGACAACCCAACCTTATTTCATAAAATAAAATAACATAACATGGAATATATTATAGAAATATAAAAATACAATAAAATTGTTGAATAATGATCTAAAATACATTTTTATCAAATCACTAACCAATTTAAAGTTTACAAATACCATCCCATTTACTTCATTCATTTAAATTGTCTCTTTATCCCTAATAATAGATATTAATTCAATAATAGAAATATATTATAGGTTATCTTTCCCTTAATCACAAGTTTTTAATAAATATCACCTTTCCACTAATTCATTTTTCTTGGTTATTGGTATAACTCAACATATGTTTTAAAATCCTTAGAGAAAAATACTACAGAATAATCATTAGATGTTTCATGATTATTATAACCAAAATATAATTGGTATACTTTTGTAACATAATTCTAGAATCTTAATACATAATCACCCCAATCCTTTTACTTTAGTTATTGGAATAACCTAGGTCCTTCCTTGGCTAAGAAGCTAAAAATTAGATTAGAGAATTGAATTGAATAATTACCATGTTCCCCACACATAATACATTGAACTATAAATGGAACCTTAGGATGAAATTCTTATTCTCCCATCAAACTCTTCATTTTTTTTAAAAATTTATCGATCTATGACCTACTTTTCCATACATTATACGTTTTACCATTCTATTAAGAAAATATATAGGCTGTCTCTTTCCACATTTATAAAATGAATAAAATTAAGACTTATTTACTCTAAAGTATCCACAACATAATCTCTCATAGAACTCTATTCCAATCTTCTTTGGTGAGTTATAGAGTTAATTAAGGTTTTGGTTGTTAATTACATATCATGATAACTGATTATACATGCTCACAATATATTTCACTCCAGTTATCATCCAATTTGGTTTCTCATAATCAATAAATTGTCTATCAAATTTAGTCATAATATTATTATTCCTAGTATAAGTCATTCACTAAAACCAAAAATCAAAATATGAGTATCCATAATTATAGTTGGAATCTACATAACAATGAAAATAATTTATAGGCTATCCAAAACATGACATAATATTTTCAATCTAAGACACCTTATGTTTAACCTAATTCATTCATGGTCATTATCTATTCAAATATTTCATAATGGTTTATAAATAAAATTTTAATTAACCCAAGAATATCCCGCAGGAGTATCAAACTATGTGTGCAACAAGGGCACAATCAAAGAGCATCATAACAATGTATAATATATATTCAACTAACTCTAATCGAATTTATTACCCCTATATACATCTATTCCAAAACTATATCCACTTTTAGTATCTAAAAAAATATGTATTTATAGGAGAAAACACATAATATCTACCTTACCAAAACATCATGATATTATCGTACACATAGAATTATCCTCTAAGTCTTACATAAGGTTGTATTTTCAAATCAATTTTTTCTTTATTATAGTTCCCAAGGTTTCTATTAATCATGGATATGACACTAATTTTAGACACCAAAAATCTAATATCCCAAATTCCTTGGTTAATTTATTACATTAGCATAATATACAAGTGAACAAATCCAAAATAACTGAATATTTTAGCAGTATTTATGAACTATATACATACATGATTCTCATTTTTACATTGAAAATAAAATATAAAACATAGAAATATAAAATATTTTGTATCATTTAAATCATTAATTTTTTTTCTACATATATTTAGGAAAGGAAAAAATAAAGGGTATGCTCATATGCTCAGTAAGGGTTATAGAAATTAGAATCTATCATGACTAAATATGGCATAGTCAATATTTCAAGGTAAATAATAGAAAAAATGTATTTTAATTAATAACTTGGGCATGAAATGGGTCCTTTAATAATAACCATGCACTAATATCATGAATAATAATAAATAAATTTTGAATAAAGTAAATGCTTAATATTGTAAGTCAGGATCTCAGACATTATGATATCTGTACAACCAAATCCTTTCACTAAGATAGTTAAAACTATTTGTAGGTATACATAAAAAACCATTTAATATGTTTAGACAACTGGTTTATCTCATGAGACCTATTGATGCATAAATGGGTTATCTATAACTGGGATACACTCATCACTTCATGTACATTGAATTACTCATACAATTAATTATGAGTTTAATTATTAAATAATATTCTTTATCAATAATTTTTAGTATTTAGTAAATAATAAAAAGTATTTATATTTTCGCAATCAATAAAATAACATTCATTGTTAAACAACATATTTAATAATTGTATATGGTTTAGGAAATAATCATATACATGATATAAATAATATAAATGTTTATGATAAATTTAATTTCCAATTAAAAATTATTATAATAAAGTTTATGTTTCAAGAGAAGTTAATAACCACAAAATTATTAAGAGATAAATTCATTAGAAATATAGGTTTTGTAATAAATTTATATATTATAGAGAATAAAAAAATATAATTGATAAAATAAAATAAGTTTTCATTAAAGTGTATTATTTGTAAAACCATTTAAAACTTATAGAACAATCTAAATATCATCAAATAGTTTTGGTGGTGCGAAAGTCTGTTAATGTTGTATACATTAAGAAAGAAAACATTCCTTTGGACTTTTTATAAATAATGTAAAAAAAAATTAATAAAATTTTATAAATATTAATTTTAAACCATTTAAATAGAAGTATTAATTAAAGTGTTTTTACCAAATCATTTGGGTAAAAAATGACTTTTGTAAAATATTTTTGAAAAATATAGTCATGGATGAGAAATATAGAGTTCTAAAAAGGGAAAAAGATTCGTTTTTTATTTTAAACATTTCATTGATTGATTCAAGAACCAAAGAGATTAAAATTGGGAATAATATATGGAAAATCCATAAATATCCTTATTATTATAAAATAATTAATGTTTATGAAGGATAAATTATTATATATCTTCAATGAATAATGTAAGAAACCATGGAATTATTTTAATGAAAAATTAATTTTGACCTCTTTGGTAACATTTAAATTGTATCCCCTTGAAATATTAACATGAATTGAAACATTAATCATTAAGAATAAATATATATTAATGTTAAATAAATTAAATTTTCTGTATATAAACCACATAAATGTAAATCGGTGGAAAATACCAAATATGTCTTAATGGAGTGGAAATTGAGACATAATCTCTAACCAATATTATATCATTGAAATGAGAATTATTAAATTAATAGATTAAATAAAACAAATATATAAACTAAAAATATAATTTTTAATATATAATAAAACATTCAAATTTCATTTCACACATAATATTGACATAAAAAAAATCAATGAAGAAGTGATATAACCCAATCATAGGAAATCGAGTTCAGAAACCCCTTACCTCATGGTTCCACATTGTTGATTGTGATTTAACCTCCTCTATAATTTTTTTAGTGTATAACTAATTTATTAAATAACCATATTCATATTTATAACATCATTTATGATCCAATTATAATATTTCAACACCTATTTATTAATAATTTAGTTAAAATCATCATTTACATGTGATAATAGTTTTATTTTTCATGGATGATTCGGCTCATAAGTTATTATCATTGTACATTGATCATATTTACCTAATTTATATAAGTATAATAATGATATTAATTTCATATATATTCATAACAAAAATATTTATAATCATTAATGAAAGGTTAAAATAAGAAAATTTAATACACCATTCATGGAGATGGTAAGTCGTAAATATGCATGAATATTGTTTTCACTTTTAGATGGATGGAAAAAATAAAGATATATAATAATTCACATTTTTAAAATCGTTATGATATCAAATATATTATATATATTTATTTTATTTATCCTTATTACGATCCATGTAATAGGAAATGAGAAATGGATCACATCACTACGTGGAGGTGGTAGTCCACACATATGCGCGAATGACGTTACCATTTTACAATAAATTGAAAGGTAAGTGGGTAAATGGTATATTTTTTTAACAACCATAATTATTTCATAAATATCATATATAATCATCATTTACATATTTATTACACACCAAATAAATTTGTGATGAAAAATGGATTACACCACTATGTGTAGATAGAAAGTTGTATGCACGCACGAGCGATGTTTTCACATTATGTAGAATGGAAAATAGGTGTAATTTTTTTTCCTAAAATAATTATAACATATAAATATATTTATGATAATTAATTTATTATTTTAGAATGGTTACAATAGATTTATATAAATTATAAGATTAAATAAACCTGAAATATTTTTTAAACATGATTAACTAATCTTTGGTTAACCTCCCTCAGATCTTTTTATAATGACCATTGGAATGGTATTTAAAATATAAAATAACATCTAACTCATGTATATGTAATTTTATAATTTAATTGGGTAGAGTTTTATCAATATAGATGACTTCAAATGATGTAAATAAGATAAATGAGATGTATCCTTTTATAATTGAAGTGAGTGACACACTTGTAATCTTACAATGTTTTAAAATATTATTATGTAATTTTATTGGGAGAATGGATAAAAAATGACTCATATTAAAAGGTGATAAGGTTAGGGTCTAAATAAAACCAACCAATGGGTTTAAGGAAAGTTTTTCAGTCAGTTTAACCCCAATCATTTTAGATTTACTCTTTGGTAAACCTTTTTTACCATAACTATGGTAACAAATTTTCCAATATTAAAGGGTTATAATTTTACTTATTAGTTAAATTTTTTCTCACAAATGGAAAAGGTATTTTTAACTATTTATCATACTAAATTTTCTCATGTAATATTTTTATGTTTTTTAGAAAACATAATAATATATACTTTTTTATAAAATTTCATTAATGTCATTTTTGAATATATTCATTTAATTTGAATTTAAGGACATCATGATAACAAATTAATTAAAATATAAACTCATATTACATAAATTAAAAATCAATATTAACCATAAAATTCTTGTTACAACATAATTAATCTAAAAATTATTAATTTTAATATTTTTAAAATCATTTACTTTGATTTCTCTATAGCTTTCACAACCACTATGTTAGTGTCGTGTAAGATTTGAAGGAAATTGTACCATTAATAAAAATAAAAAATAAATTTTAATAATAAAAATAAATAAGTCACATTAAAAATATGTTTATATTCATTAATAAGATATTCTTATCACTATGTGAACATATAAAATAAATCAAATGCAAGTGAGTGACATTTAGAATTTTCATTACTTAAAATAAAATTAATTTCATTATTAAGTGAAAATGAAACAAAAATGACATATATTATAATTTGGTATGGGTTTGGAATAATTCATCCCATAAAATTAAATAATGACAAGGTTTGGGTTTATATAGAGACTTTATTTCATAGTTTTAACCTTTTTACTCATTTTACCTTTGTTGAGGAGACAAATATTTACCACATTTATTATTCATAATGGCCAAAAATAAATGGGACCAATTTACCATATTTGAAACTCATGATTAAAAATGTTTTATCTATTATTAAGGATTAAATATATACATGTTTTAGAAATAAATTTTAATATAAAAGCATAAATCAATTTTTTTAGGAAAATGTGTTTTTAAGCATAAAAATTAACTTTTCTCAAAATTAAGAATATTGATAATTAAAATGGAATTAATTATATTTTTAGAAATTAAATTTGTCATTTAAATTTAATACTATTTACAAAATATAATGTTACTTTTTATATTTACATATTTATTGAAAATAAATGATAGTGTTTGAAAAATCGTTATTTTTCACCGTTCATTAAAAAATCAATCATTTGAGAAAATTCTCAAAATTTAACCATAAGTTCATTTTGATATTATAAATTTTAAAATTATTTTAATTTTATAAAATAAATTTTTTAAAATTATTAGTAATTAATTATAATTTCCATCAACAAATTAAATAAAATCACTCTTGAGGAAAAATGCATTTTAATGTAATAAATGACTTCAGTAAAAATGATTAGTTTTTTCCTAACAATAAATAAATACTTTAGTATTGAGTAGTAACATTGAAAATTTACTTCATTTTTAATTCAATCATTTTATACACTTTTATTTAAAGACTATTTTATAATGGTCACATTTAAATAACAATATTTTTTATAGTATATCACAATTAGCTTAAATCTTAATATTGTGTGTTAAATAAGATTTCATGATTTTTCTTACTTAAAACTAAAATTTTTAGATGTTAAATCACATATATTTTAACCAATGAACCTAATTTACCATTTTTTTATATTTTCCTCTTGGAATTTGACATTTCCTTCATAACTGCATTCAAGTTCATCCCATACATCTTCATTTCTTAAAGTCCCTTCACTTTTGTAATGATTTTTTTAAAAAGTGACTTAAAAAAATTAAAAGAATTACCATAAAGTTCATTATTTATTTTTTCATTAAAATACATATTTTAACCGCTTTCTATGGGAAATAATAACACTATAAATTTATAAAGAACATAAATACCCAAATACAATAGATATGAAAGCAATATATTTTTTCATCCATGGAATTCCTTTCCATAAAATGTTATAACACCTATTATATTAGATAAATTTATATAATCCATAATACTATTAAAATATATATTATCAAAGAGATATCCTTTTATTATTAGTGGTCAAAAATTAAATTGATACACTAATCCTTTGTGACTATTTATGATTTGAATCTTTAATTTCTTAGTCACACTCAACATTAAATTATAAAAATAAGAAATGAAGACAAGGAAGGTACACACCATTTTTTTTCTGGTTTTGACATTATGTGAGAGACAAATCCTTGATAAATATTTGTATTATCATAGTCTATTTCCATTATAAATATGTCACCCAATTATAATGGGTTAGGAGGTATCATCTATTACTTAGAGTTAAACATACCACTAATAAAAATTTCATACTATATCTCAGCAGTCTTAATGAAACAAAAGAACCACCACTTTGAGAAATATCATCGAGTGGATTTGGTTACTTCAACATAAAATATATTATCATCCTCTTTTATCCAAATACAAATATACCTAAGAAATAATAATCATTTTATCTAGAAAAAAACTCAAGAATTTTTTATGCAAGTGAACACTGTAGGCATCATCTATTTTTTTCTCACTAAATATAGATCCTTGAAGTCTTAATTTCTCTAAATAAATAAATTATCAGGCTCAAATATTGTTAAAACATTACAACCCACTTGATTCAGTCTCAAGAGCATATTTTTTCACACATAATGAATACGTTTTCTCAATGTACTAACTTATATCATTCTCTAATTTTTCTTCACTCCCATTGATTTAATTTTTCTATAAAAGGGGATTTTTAAATTATCATGTAATTTTATATGCATGTGAATTTTTATAATATAATATATATCCAACCTTCCATTAGAAAACATAATTAAGATAAAATAATTTCTAACTTTCAGAATATTTCATGAAATAATCATTTAAAATAGTCATGTGGGTTTTTTCTCCCATATCCTCGTATAATGTTCCAAAAATGTCATTCTATTCTTTACAATAAATAAAGAATAATACTTTAATATCAGAATCAAAATACCTTATAAAATAATAAAAAATATTTACCTATGAACATTACAAATACCTAGAAAATATCACCTCTTAATTTTAATTAAATCATCCATAATTATCATTTTCTAAAATCTAATTTTCCTTGAAAAGGGGTTTTCACCATGCAATGATAATGTATATCTTATCCTCTTAGAAAAAATAGACAATAAAACACAATGCATGAAAGAAATTTCAACATATGCATGAAAAAACATCCATAAAATAATAATATCATTACAAAACATAGTATTCTCGAACCCATTTCATTCTAGGAGTCTTCACATGTTATTCATACTCACAAAAACAAAACTCGTCTTAACAAAACTATCCCCCTATATCACAAAATTATAAATCCTCTTTAGAAGAATAATTATTGACACTTTATTTTTTAATCTATATAATTATTTAAAAAATATCCATGTTTTGACACATAAACTGGTCCTAATTACTCATGTGGAACATTAAATGAATCATATAAAAATGGATCACAAAAAAACTACCCGTGAAACATTTTCAACATGGAAATCACTCGTACAATATCTAGAAAGATTATTATGAAAATTTTATTTCCATGAGATGGTTCATACATTGATTTTTAATGAGTCATATTCAATATCCTAAATGACTAATATATAAATAATTTCCCTCTAAAGGACTCATATGTTGCATAAGGAAGGACTCATATGATTCATAACTTAGCTAAATTTTATCCCCTACCCTAAATTTCATATTTCTTGAAAATAATACCAATATCATTTCAACTAAATTAAATCCATCCCCAAACTCCCCAAACAAAACTCCAGACAAGTTCAGAAATATTTTTCATTATTTCTCTCAAGAGGTTAAAAAAATAATAATAATAATCAATATTACCAATGGGAAGTTAAATTTTAAATTCGAATGTTTCTCCACTATAGTTTTCTATTCCTTATTTAAGTGGTCAGATACATCTTTAGAAATGAACTAGTGTCATTAAGTAATCTTCAATATTAGTTTGGAAACACTAGAGATATTAAACATATCTTTGACACATATTCTACCTCATATTAGGATTTACATTATTTAAAATTCATTATCATAGGATGGAACTTTCAAATATAATTTTTAAATGAAACGTGGTTAGTTTTCACCACTTATTGAGTCACATTAGGTAAGTGATAGTAATTCAACCGTTTTAGCTACATAATAATTAGAAACTTCATGAATTATTAATCCACTATGTTGCTTCTGTCTTCTTTTCATCTCATAAACATGTATTATATTTTCATAAAATATAAACCCATGAATTGTATATACCCCTTAATCCTACATTAAATATAATAGGTATTATAAATATTTAGTTATATAGGGATAGAGGTACCTCCAACATCTTCAAGATGAAAAATAGAGCGGTTTATGGGGGATCAACTATTTTTTGTCACTTCTTTATGATCAGTTTAGTTGAAATTATTACATTACTAGTTATAGATATTTAATTTCAGATAATATATTTGGGTTTATTCGCCTTTCTTCGATTGTGATTGATATTTATTGTGATACTAATCCTAATAGTGTAGGTTTCTTTCTTTGATGTGAAAATATAGAATCTTTCTTCACAATTCTTCCACAACAAGATGACTTGTCCACCTACATTACCTTATTGACTTTTAGTGTAATTTTTTAAAATAGTAAGGAATGTTTGGTTTTTATCTTCTTTAATGTCCATTAGATTAACTTTAGAATTATTTTCCCTTGGTTAGACTTTCTTAATAAATCTATATACCTTTCTAACAACCAGAGAATCTTTATTATTTTTCTTCTTGTCTTTTTTATTTCTCTCTATGTGGGATGTTTTGAGTATAACATGATTGTTTCTTAGTGTACCCTTCATTGATATTTATCTATTTCCTTTATAATAGTGAATAATTTTTTAATCACAATAAATTTTACTCTAGTGTAAAAATATCCTTTATATCCTAGAAATAGAATATTTCCTTATATCTTATTTATATTTATTCTTACTATAATTCGTTGACACCCCCCTTGATTTGTATAGAAAAAATATCTCCTATAAAATTCATACCACATATTATTATTTATTATTCAAGAAATTAAAAATGTAGAAATCCTTCCACATTAACCCATGGGATTCTAGACATACAGTCATGATGTTTACTATCCTTCCATAAAATCTTCATTTCAAAGATACCATCTCTTCAGAGTCCCTTATTTAAAATTTGTTAGGGGACTTATGTTCACTTATAAATTCAGTATTTAAACTTCCATTATTTTTATCAAATGATTTTAGATTTAAAATTTTAAATTTTCCAATTATTTATGATGCTCATAGAGGGATATCTAGGACCTTTTTTTTCCTTTGAGGACCCAAGATTTGATTATTTCTTCCTGATCTCCTCATATTTCTTCTTGAGTTATTTATCTAAATCCTTAAATTATGAGTTTTCTTCCTATACATATTACACCCTCTATTCAAGATGTGTCTTTAGAAGAGTAATTCATTATATTTAAATTATTTTCATGTGTTCATTTGTTTTATGGTCTATTTCATATGTTTTTAAAGTAGTCCACTTTTCCTCATAATCTTTACACCCATTTTAGTTACGTATGCATTCAAGGACACTTCAAATTTTATCATCCTTTTTTTTCTCCATGTTCAAATATTAAATGAAATATAGATCCACTTTATGTATAATTTTACACTAACAACACATTTCATATAAGGATTGGATCTCTTTTTAATCACTTATTGAATATTTACTTGATTTATGACAATATATAATTTCCAATTATTCTATGGAATACACACTCCTATCTATATCTAGGGGTGGTTTTGAGTTTTTATATTTTCAATAAATATCCAAAATAATGTTATAATAATATTTAACATTGGAATTTGAATTATTAAATTCATTTGGGGAATCCACCTCTATAAAAGGCCTTTTATTTTTCTTCTAATTTACTTCTGAAAAAAGGAAACCTGTATCAAATTTATTGGATGATTTCAATACCTTATTCAACATTACTTTCTCACCATATATAATATTTAGAGTCTTCTATATATCGAATGTATAAGCACAATGAGTTGATTTATTATATAAATGTTTGCACTATAATTTTACATGATGTTTTCTATTAATTCATAACACATTATTTCACTATTCTATGTTATATCAGTAAGTTGATGATTATTTTTTATAATATAATTTACATTATAGTATAGGAACATGATAATTTATTTATAACAATAATTATAATTAGTTCCTATGATGAATGAATGTTTTGAAATTAATTCCATGTGTGTAAAACTGGAATCATATATAGATATATAACTTCTAGTAATAATATTTTATCTTTAATACCACCTATAAGAACCAAAGATACCGTGGAGGATGGGGAATCGTGGTGTTAAAATATTTAAAATTTTCTTTTAGATGGTATAATTTCCCATATTGATATTATTACATTGTTAGAGGAACAAATTTAATCTCTCACTGACTTACACTATTCACCCCAAATGATAAAATAAATTTATAAAGTAAAGAATTAAAAACATAAGGATTTACCTTGGATCAAAACTAAGGGATAGTCCAAGGATAAAATAGATATTTTTGTTCTTATGTAAAAAAATCCACTATAACTAATTCTATCTATGGATAGAAGGTTTAAAAAATTGAACAAATTGTTTATATACTTTCTTGTATTATTTAACAGTTTTGAAAAGTGATAGTCAATATTTTTTACAAAAAAGAGTCATATATTTCATCAATTTTTTAAAAATAATTATCCTTTTTTCTTCAATTCATTCTGATTCCATTATTTTATACCTGATGATATCCATACCTTAATTTGAGGTTTGAATCGTTTTATTTTATGATATCAAAAAACAAACAAATTCTTCTTCTGGATGAGGATAATTCCAAACAATAATTACCCAGTTTTCTTTTATTCTCTAATAAATTTATGTAGGTGTGTTTTTATTTCTCTTTTACTAAAGATTTTATATCGCAATATCTTAATATTTACTTATTCTTCTCTTCTCATGAAATTGGGTATGTAGTGCTGTTCACTTTTTGTTTCATTCAAGAATTTTTATAATATCTTCTTCATTTAATCATTAATTCAATGGTTGAGGTCAATTATCTACTCTCAACTCCACTAAAATGATACTTGTTTTATCATATAAATTTAATTTGGTAACTAAGTTCCAAAAAATACAAATTAAATCCCTAAAATCCCAATCCATATGTATTTATTCAAATTATAATTTAATCTTCTATGTAATATAGAAACTACCCCTTCATAGCATGGCCTCTTCCTTCACAATATGGTATTATTTACTATATTAGTATCTTAATGTTTTTTAATTCACCCTAGATGAATTCTAATTCAAAAGAAGATCTATAAAACCATCTCCATAAATCCCTTTTAATTTTACCGAGTATCACGACATGATATTTCTAATTAATCTCATACTTAATAATAGCCACTACATGGTCTACTGATTCATGATGTGAACCTCATCTATGTCTTTATAAGATGTGAAATTACCATACCATATTATTTGGAAGTCCCTAAAGCTCCAAAATACATATTATTATATGAACCTCCTTCATTACATAACCTCATCCTCACCGAGAGAATGATATCAATCATATTTTATGAATGTTCTATTTTTTATTGACATTTTCTCCATGGTTAAAAAAACATAAAATATATGAAATTATAAAAAAATACTACCTTATTCACTGAATTGATTATTATGTTACAATTTTTAACAAATATTTATATAATGACCTATCATGTCATGGAGTGATCTCAAAAAAACATCAAAACTAACAATATAAAATATCATATGATAAATGTAAGAAACATTATGATTCATCCATGAGTAATATAAAATTATTTACCATTTTTTGATGTATTATGTCTATTGAAACATAAAGTATGAGATTATAGCCTGAGAATCCTCAAATTACTATTAACTTTGAAAATTATCTGACATCTTTTATGGTGCATCCACTCTGTCATGACATGGATTCCTTTAATGAAGTACAATCATAAAGAGATAGTTTAAATGAATTCATGACTTGAAATATCCAAATAAATTATAAATATTCCCAAGATTTACCTCCAAACATTTAAAATTTTTAGATTAAATTCGTAACTTAAAATGTCTTATGCATTTAAAAAAAAGTCTTATGAAAAGGGACTTTGTCATTATCCCATGTTTGAATCTATTCATGCTATTACCATTACCCTAAGGGAATGCAATATTCCTAATATCTTTAGAATAAATCTCATCCTATTCCAATTTATTTTATCTTCTCTTGAATATCTAAATATCAATACACACAACTTCCAAAACTAATACATCGCTATATTTAGAGGTATCATGATGTCTCTTTGTATTTCTCTATAAGTGAAAGTACGTTTATAGTGAACTTCTTCTACAAATATTAATTTAACATTATCACATCACCAAATATTTATGTGAACACTTATATGATTCTTTAACTTTAGATACAACCTAAAAATCATTTCATTAAATTGATTGAAAATAAATTTAATAACAAATACATTTGTTTCCAAAAAAATTCAATACATGTGCCTCATAATGGTGAAACAAGGTACCCATTATTGAAAAAAGGATCTAGTCATTTATAAAATCTAAATAGATTGAAGTCTATGTTTTCACCTACTCCTATTTAAAGGGGGTATATTTTTTAGAATGGGTGATTTCATAGAGATAGTTGTGATCCTGGAGACACAATGATCCATCTGTAAACCTCTATAAAAAATTTTCATTTATATATTTGGGTGTGAAAAAAAAGGATTTTTTATTACTGCTTGGACTACCCTCCAAACCATGTGAAAAAATATCTAAAATTGAATGAAGAGAAAATATAATTAATTATATATACTACAATTCACCTCCAACATGATATTACCAAAATGATACTTACACATAATGGTGCCATTATTTTGTTTTAAGAATGTATATTCATACCATCCAAGCGTAAAATCATGATTAAAGAATGATATTTTTCTCAAATAATTGAAGCAAATCTAACTAAATCTTATTATACAATTTGGATATATTATAGGGGATACTTGAAATTTTGTATGATGGTTTTAAAAATATCTGATTATCCACTGAAATATTCCAATATTCATTTTTTATATTATAATATTCATGTGGTTTATTAATCATAAACACCATTTTTAATTCATTTTACACTTCGAACATTATTTCATATTATAATTGAAATTCCTTATTAAAATTCACTATTACATGGTGCATTTTTGAACACCTCCTAATATAAAAAAATGATATTGATTTTATTTTCAAATTTTAATTTCAGGTCTCTTATACTGTAATTAATAATTAATTATTTTGGAGTACTTGAATATTTACATTGGAAGACCACCAAAATGGGCTTTCATTCCAACACATTCTGGACAATGTAAACTGAACAACATCCCTATAAAAAGATTGTAGAGGCCATGATCCAATACAAATAATTCAGAAAATTGAATTGAAGATATAGGACATCAAGGGAAACATTTCATTAAATAGTTGACAAAGATAATTATGATTTTTGAATGAAGTTCAAAGCATCCAAAGTTTAAGATGCAATATTGGGACATATTCATCGGCCCATAAAATAGCCCAAAAATTTAATCTTATATCGCAAAAAAAATATTAATTTTGGAGAACATTTTACATAATTTAAGGGGAAATCCATATCTTTATATTTTTCTACTTTTTACCATCATAATTCGGTCATTTTGATGCTCGTTTAGACACACCTATCAAAGGCATGAAAGTTGGATCATATGGTTTTTCAAGGGTAGAAAATTCTACTCTCCCTCAACTTTCCACCCACTTTGGTCTACCACAATTAATTTAAGGATACTTGGATAGATGGGGTCTCGACCGAAGGCTCTCGAAATGCCTATTTATGATAGTGGTGCTGGAAGATTTATCCATCTTGGATACTTTCTTTCTTTGTAATGTTATGCGGACACTTTTCCTTTGTAATGTTATTTCTCAATTGTAAGTTGTTTTAATTTATCATAATTTCTTTATAAAATTTATTATTCTACTATTATTATGTTATTCTTCATCTCAATTTGATATCATTTCCTCAAGGTGTTAATTTATTCACACCAACCCTTGTGAAATTATTCACACAACGGTGGAGTTATCATTTTTTTATTAGTTTCTTTACTTCTCCAATTACTCCCTCATGAGTCTACTTCCCGCTTCCATTGAAACCATAACATCAATGGAGGATAACTCTTTTATGGGTTGACCTAAGGGACTATAAATAGGATGAATTTTATGTTATTTATCACCCCAATAATGTCTAATCACTTCTTTTCATTGAGATTTTTATTTTATGATTTTAAAGATTCTTCGTACTTTTTGAATTTTAAGGCCACATACTTCAAGTGATAATATGAACCTTTACCTTGGAGTGCTCATAAATTTGATCCTCCAAGTGCATAGGTGATTAGTATTATGGTTTTTTTTGTATTAAACTATTAAGTGATGTATTTGATTGATCTTTTTGAATAAACTCATCTTGAATATAAGAAATTGAAAACGTTAATAAAGAATTTCATCAAATCCAACCCTTGTTATAACTTAGGATCAACCTTTACCATAATTTGAATTCACTTAAGTCAGGCAGTGTCCACTTAAACTTATCTAAAATCAAACCAAAGTTGTCCACTTAATAGCCAAAATTAGTCCATAGAATTTTCGTGTCTATAGGTTTCTTCTTAGGTCTCTGAGGAATCGACAACCCAAGCTACTCTACAATTGACTGCTTAACACTAAAAAAATGGGTAAATTTGAGAGATACCTAGTTTTGGCACATTTTTATGGGACCCAAGTATGTAATTTCAATACCCATTCTATTCTTAAACTTTTATTCTTTTCTCATCCAAATTCTCTTATCTTTTTCCTTTCTCGTTATTTTCTTTTGGCGCATGTCCGCCTACACTCGTAACTAGTCAAACTGTTTAGTTAGGGTGGATAGTCATGGGGCTGGGGAGTCAAGTACACCAAGATAAATATTTCCATTAGATCCTAATATTCGTAATATTCTAGAGTCAATAATTGATCCCATTTAAATGGAAGTTCTTCAAAGAAACTAACTCATAAACTCGAGTGAGAACCAAAATGGAAATTGAAATGAGGCAGCCCCAAACATGGGGAATGCAGTCGATCAAACCATCAATGACTACCTCACACCTACCTAGACCAATTCACCCTCCTGCATTAGGAATTATTATTTATGAGAAGGCTACTATGTTTTCAGACCTCATTTCCTAAGACACCTTCCGACCTTCTATGAGATTGAGTCATAAATGTCATACCTTCATGTCAAAGAGTTTAACGACATTGTTGAAATTGTGTGCCCACCACATCAACTTGAGTAAAAAAAGATAAGGCTCTTTCTCTTATCACTTAAGGATATAGAAAATAATTGGTTAAACAATCTAATACCTACATCAATACACTCGTGGGACCAATTTCAAAGAGAATTATACAAAAAATACTTCCCCCATCACAAAACAATTTCACTTAAAAAGAGTATCCAAAACTTTTTTGAAAAAAGAAGGGGTGTCATTTTATGAAATATGAGAATGGTTCATAGACACACTAAACATGGTACCTCACCAAAAATTTTCAAACCCAGAAAAAGTTTGAATTTTCTATGAAGGGTTGGGTTTGGGAAGCAAAAAATTCATTGACATGATGTGTAATGGAACCTTAATAAACAAAACCCCAAATAATGCTTACGAGTATCTTGAAGGACACGCAGAAAAAAACCAAACATGGAAAACATCACCTTACTATGATAATACACCCAAATATTGTGTAATTCAAACACTTAGGGAGGAGTAAATCCTTAGGGATAAACGTACTACACTCACTAAGAAGGTTGAGGAGATTGATCTTAGGAAGGTCCATGAAATTCAAATTGTTGACCCTGTTTGTAAAATTTGTGACAAACATGACCAAAAAATAGACAACTGCCCAACCATTCCATCCATCATGGATGTTATTCTAGGAGGACCACATACTGATGTTAATTCCCTAAACTTCCAAAATCCCTATTACCAAAACACATTAAACCCAAGGTATAATGAACACATATTCTTCAGTAGGAAAGATAACCAACAACCTAGCCAACCATAAGGACTAAACCCCTACCCTATACAAAATTTAAAAAACCAAAACCAATTCCAACCACAAATAGCCCAATACCAATATCCTTCTATCCAATACTATAAAACCATGCAAAAACCAATCCAACAACCAAAGTATCCTCCTTGAATAAACTAACCAGCACAAGCCCCTACTCAATCTGTCCCTCACCCAATCCTTGAATTATTGTGTAAAAAATAGAGAAAATGAACTCAGAAGTATAATACCTTAAACATGAATTAAAGACAATAAAAACCGGGAAGGTACCCATGCCTAATCAGGTAGTAAAATCCTCAACTTTAATGGGATGGTGAAGTTTCACTTAAACAACTCATGAACAACTAAAGGCTGTGATAGTTTTGAGAAGTGGGAAATCAATTGAGAAACCTGAAAAAATAATTCAAAAACCATTTGAAGCATCAAAATCTAATGAAAACTCAAATGAAACACATGATCAAACTGATGAAACTGATGACAATGTTAAAGAAACAACTCTTTAACAAACTATCCCATAACCTGCACCATTTCCTTAACGCATGAGGGGGAAAACCAATCCTAAATCGAGTGAAACATTGAAGGAAATATTCTCTCAGGTTAAGTTGAACATAACACTTATTGATGAAATCCAAACCATTATTTCATACACAAATTACCTTAAGTACTTGTGAACTTTTAAAAGGAAAATTTCACATAAAAACCAAGTCCTTTTGGATACTAATGTGATTACCACCATTCAAGGGACCATTCCTCCAAAGTTTAAAGATCAATGATTTCCATACATCAATGTAGAGTTATAAGAGAAAAAAGTTGTCAAATACCTTTGTTACTTGGGAGCTAAAGTGAATATCATTCATTTTGACATGTATTTTCAATTAGGGATCAAAGAACTCCAACCCACATCTGTAACTCTTTAACTTGATAATTATAGTGTTCGAGTTACTAAGGGGATCTTAAAGGATGTTTTGGTGAATGTTGAAAATTTAATTTATCCATATGACTTCATTATCCTTGAAAATCACCCAAGATTAGGTCCCAGGGAGTAAACCTCAATCATCCTTAGTCGCCCCTTCCTTGAAACAATCAATTCTGTTATCTGAGTCCGAAATGGGAACATGACCATCTCCTTTGGAAAACATGAGTCTAGACTTGAACATCTTCAATGAAAACTCTCAAATTGGGGATGATGAAGAGATACAAGAGATTAATTGGATTGGTAGTGTTTATAGTGAACTCATAGAACATCAACAGATTACTATGGGATGTTTAAGTCAAGAAGAGATTTATTTTATTTGTCCACATGAGGGAAATTTGCCTCATTAGACTGAATCTCTTTTATATAGCTTTATCTATGATTTTATAGAATCACTAATCAATGGTACCATGGGTTAAATCAATAAAATTGAGTCCATACCCATTCATGACACTACTTTGGCTAATTTAGTGGATGAAAAATTATATTCACATGGAACTAATTCTATTAAGAAATCTGAACAAAGAAATTAAGTTGTATAAAAAGTCTAATAATTTGTTAGAAAGTGATAATCAATATGATATTGAATTTAAGGTCCTACCTTCATCACTAAATTATTCTTTCTTAGGGGACAACTGATCCTTTACTATTTTTATTTCTTCTTCTCTTGAAGCAAATCAAGAGATGAAGCTTTTGGATATCCTAAGAAAGTAAAAGAAAGCAATTGGTTGGACCCTTTCTAATATTCCTGGGATTAGCCCACTCATTGGAACTCATTGAATTTTTCTTGAATCTGAATCCAAACCACATCATCAAATTCAGTGGAGACTAAATCCAAATCTTATGAATGTGGTAAGGAAAGAACTTCTTAAGTTGTTAAAAGTGGGTATCATCTACCCCATTGTTGAGAATGAGTGGGTAAGCCCAATTAATATTGTACCAATGAAATATAGAATCACTATTATCACCAATGATGATGGTGAAATTAACCACACAAGGGTTAGTAGTGGATGGAGAGTCTGTATTGATTAAAGGAAGCTCAAATCTTATACCAAGAATGACCATTTACCCTTTACCATTATTGATCAAGTCCTCGACCAATTAGCGGGTCATCAATTCTATTAAATCCTAGATGGATTCTCAGGGTATAATCAAATCGAGGTCTTATTAGAGGATCAAGGAAAAAAACCTTCACTTGTCCATTCGGAACTTTTTTTCTTCAAGCGCATGCCCTTTGGGTTATGAAGTTCCCCTGGTACCTTCCAGCAGTACACGACGGGAATCTTCTCGGACATGGTTGGGGATCATTTTGAGGTCTCCATAGATGACTTCTCTATCTCTGGGGATACTTTTTAGGGATTAATTATGAATGTTAAAAGGGTTATGTTAAGATGTGAGGATAATAATCTCATTATAAATTGGGAAAAATGCCATTTCATGCTAAAGTACGGACTTGTTCTTGGCCATCTGGTTTCTGGTAGAGGGATTGAAGTTGATAAAGTTAAGATCAGTATCATTCGTCACCTTCCCTCTCCAAAAAATATTAAGGAAGTGAGGTCTTTATTAGGACATGATGGTTCCTATAGAAGGTTTATTAGGAATTTCATCTCTATTTCTCGACCAATTTGTGCTCTGTTGGTGAAAGATACTCTACATTTATGGACATAAAGCTATGATGAATCATTATATACACTAATATCAGCTTATATATATCCACCTATCATGAAATATCTAAATTGGAAACTTTCTTTTGAGCACATGTGTGATGCAAGTTACTTTGTTGCAGGAGAAGTCTTAGGACAACAGTGTGAGAAAAATCTATGTGTTATTACTTATGCAAGAAAATCATTAAATGTTGCACAATTCAACTACACCACAACTGAGAAATATTTTCTTGATGTTGTCTTTGACTTAGAAAAATTCGGGTCTTATCTCTTAGGATCACCCATCATCATCTTCATCGACCATTCATCCCTAAAATACCTTTTCCAAAAACAAGATTCCAAGGAAATATTGATTAGGTGGGTCCTTCTTCTTCAAGAGTTTGATTAAACCATTAAGGATAAAAAGGGTGTTGAACATGTTATTGCTGATAACCTCTATATGATTGAATTCAAAGACAACTCACACCACCCCTTTGTGTCTGATTAATTTCCTAATGAGAACCTTTATTTTGTTAGTGATTGACCATGGTATGCTAACATAGAAAACCACTTGGTTATGGGTGACATTCCAAAATTTCTCAGGACCCAATATAAGAGGAAATTCCTTTTTAAGGTCAACCACTATGTGTTTGATGATTCTTAACTCTTCAAGCTCTATCCTAATCAAATCATTAGGAGTTTTGTTCCTGAGTCAGAGCAAGAGTCCATTATAAGATTCTTCCATACAGAGGCATGTGGAGGCCACTTTTACATAAAGAAAACCACTGAAAAGGTCCTCCAAAGCGGTTTATACTAGCCTAACCTCACTAATGATTCCTTCAAATTCTGTAAAATTTTTCCTCAGTTTTAACAATTAGAATCCGTTACCAAAAGGAATCAAATGCCCCTCACTCCCATTTTGGTCATTGAATTTTTTTTTCGGGGAATTGATTTCATGGGACCCTTCCCAAACTCTAAAGGATACCTATAAATTCTATTATTTTTGATTATGTCTCGAAATGGGTTCAGTTCATTCCCCCCAAGTCCAACGATTATCATGTTGTGATCTAGTTTCTGAAAGAGCACATATTTTCTCGATTTGTAATTCCTAGGGCTATAATCAGTGATTGAGGAACCCATTTCTATAACAACCCATTCTATTCACTCATTTCTATGTATGGTATTTCTTATAAAGATTCCACTACATACCATCCTCAAAAAAATGGTCAATCTAAGTTATAAAATAGGGAGATTAAGCGTATTATTGAAAAATCTGTCAATCCCTCTAGGAAAGATTGGTTTGAGAAACTCTTCGATGCTCTTTGTGCATATCGTACAACATTAAAAACCATCCTAGGAATGTCACCATATAGGTTTCTTTATTGAAAAGATTCAAATTTAAATGTTGAAATTAAGCATAAGGAATTTTGAAAAAAAAAAATGAATTTCAAAATTTCATTGTCTGAAGAAAAGAGGAAATTAGATCTAAATGAACTTGAGAAAATTAGGATGGAGGATTATGAAAATTAAAGCATAAATAAAGCTAGAGTTCAAGCCTACCAATCTAGGAATATCAATGTTAAACCCTTTGAAGTAGAAAAATAAGTTCTATTTTATAGTTCAAAATATCATTTACACTTAGGAAAGTTAAGGTCTAGATGGTCAGGTCTCTTTATAGAAAATCATGTATACCCCCATGGTGCTATAGAGGTTCAGAATCACACAAGTGGTCATATTTTTAAAGTAAATGGTCATAGGTTAAAACCATTCATTTAATAATTAAATAAATAGGAAACAAAGGCTGATTTAGTAGAGCCAACCTATGAACTAGAAAAAATTGATATATTTAGGGTCCATGTCGAGATAATGACATTAAAAAAAGCATTGCATGGGAGGAAACCCAAGGTTTTCATGTTTCTAATCACTGTGAATCATATTTAATTTTCAAGTAGGATTAATAAATTATTTTGATGTAAAAAATTCTATCAACTCTGAATATGATATAACCTTAAACTGTTGACCTGTTCTTCTATTTTGAGTATGGATGTGTATAAAAGGGGAGAACCATATTTATCTGTGTCACATGGTGTGATCCCTGAGTAATTACTTACCCAAAAATTGAAAAAGAAGACAATGAATCATCAAATTATTTTTAATTTTATGTGTTTGTAGGTTAATCAATAAAATAAAAAAATAAAAAAATATAATAATAAATAAATAAAAATTTAAAGTACATGTCGTAAGTCATGGGGAAAACCCCGTCACAACCGGCGAAGCCGCAGGGACTCGAACCCAAGACCGAAGGGAGATAGGGGTGCATGCTTTCCACTGACCTATGGATTATAGTGGTTCCTTCTTCTATAATTATTTTATATATAATTATATTTGACTTATATATATATATTTATATATATTATTTTCTGTTTTTATGTGTTACTTTCATCTGTCTTTGGTATTCCCAAATAAATAGGTATGTTTATTTATCTTTGTATATTTTTAACTACGAGAACCTCTCAGGGTTTCGATGGGTTTTAATTTAGTTTTTGAGTGATATGTAGAGGCTATTAAGGTCAAATAGTTTTATAGAAAAGTCAACTATATCCATAACTCCCACAATTTTCTACCATCTTACACTTGGATTCTATGAGTAGCATGAATATGAAATGAATAATCAAGAGCATAATGAACTTTAAATTCAAAAGCTAGGTGACTTTGTTCCATGTTTATTTATCCAAATTACTTTTAGAACTCCCCTCTTCTACCACCAACCCCCTTCTAAATTTTCTTTTCTTCAAACACTGGGGAAAATGTTATTTAATGTTTGGGGGAGATGAAATAACAAATTTTGTGTGAAACAAATGATTTGAAAAAAATGTGTGCCATAATGGAAGGAAAAGTTCCTTTAACCATGAACATGATAATACACATTGCACACTTTGAAATTGAATTTCAAATAATTTAGTATAACCCAATTCTAATTTTAATCCATGTATATTTCATGATCATAGATTTTGGAAAGTTTGGTAGTATAATGTGATATTTCATAGTTTATATTTTCATCCAATTAAAAAAATCACTACGCACGTCCTTTGGATTGTGGGGTATTAGTTTGAGTTCATGTGGTCCCCCAAATAAATAGCATAGGTTTCTTGATCATTTTAGTTTTAATATGAGTATTTAAAAAAATTCAAAAACAAAACAATAAATTTGCACATAGAGTAATGAAATAACCTAATGCGTGGCTTTCGACACTTGGGGATCGTGAATCCATAGTTTTCTAGACCAGAGTTGTAATTTTATCTCTATTAGTGCTAATTTGACTTTGTTTTTGACTGATTTTACGCTAGATGATGCCCGAGTATGTGTTCATCACTTGGTTCCCTAAGGTCTTTGAGCTTGTGAGTCATCGGCCAAGTCTTGCTACATGGGTTGACTATGTTGAGTGCAATTTCAATTACCATAGAAAAATTTCAAAAAAAAAAACAAAAAAAATCTTATATATATATATACATAATTAATACTCATATTAATATTTAAATGTGATTCCGCCAAGCGCTTCCATCATTTCCCCCTTGAATAAAGATAAACCCCCCATGTCTATTGTGATATAAAACACACCATCATGCTTAATTGATATTGGATGAAATATGGAGAATAATTTGAACAAAGAAATGGGCTTGGGCTTGGGATATGCAAATGAAAATATATTGTATTAAAATATTTTTATGGGTTTTATAATTTTTTTTGTAGGATGTATTTAGGTAATCATTGTGTATTAAAATGATTTTGAAAAAGGGAATTTGAATTTTATATTTTTGAGATACATTTTTCTCAAGAATAGAAAAACTCAAGTTGGGGGGTGTGATTAGACACTAAAATAGGCTAATATTTATTGTTTATATTATAATATTCATGTTATTTATTAATCATAAACACCATTTTTAGTTCATTTTACACTTTGAACATTATTTTATATTATAATAGCAATTCCTTCATAAAATGCACTATTACATAATACATTTTTGAAGACCTCTTAAAATAAAAAAATGGTATTGATTTTATTTTCATATTTTATTTTCAGGTCTCTCACACTATAAGTAACAATTAATGATTTTGGAGTACTTGATGTTTCACATTTTAAGATCACCAAAATGGGCTTTCATGCCAACACATTCTGGGCAATGTAAAATGGACACCAACCCAATAAAGATACTATAATAGTCACGATACCAGAACAATAATTTTGAAAATTGAACTAAAGATATAGGAAATCAAATGGAACATTTTATTTAACAGTGGGAAAATCTAATTATTATGTTTTAATGGAGTTCCAAGCGGCCCAAGTTGAAAAATGCAATATTGGGACTGATTCAGCAGCCCAGAAAAACATCCCACAAAGTTAATAATATATGAAAAACCAAAAATTAATTTTGGATGAAATTTTATATAAAGTTGGTGTACATCCATATATTCTTATTTTTCTTCTATGTCCCACCATAATTCGGTCATTTTAATTCTCTTTTGGACACAACTGTGTAAGAAATGCATGTTGGCTCAGATTTTTTGTCAAGGGTGGAAAAGTCCACTCTCCCTCAACTTTCCACCAACCTTGGCCTACCACCATTAATTGAGGAGACTTGGAAAGATGGGGGATCTACCCAAGGCTCTCATAATTTTTATTTAAGGTAGTAGTGTTGGAGGATTTATCCATCTTGGATGCTTTCTTTCATTGTAATATTATGCTGCCACTTTTCCTTTGTAATGTTTTTCCTCAATTGTATGTTGTTTTAATTCATCATATTTTCTTTAATAAAAGTTCTTCTCATCCTATTATTATGTTATTATCCATCTCACTTTGATACCATTTCATCAAGGTGTGAATTTATTCACACCATCCCTTGTGAAATTATTCACACAACGGTGGAGTGATCATTTTCTTTTTATTATTTTCTTTACTTATTCAATTCCTCCATCATGAATATACTTCCTGCTTCCATTGAAACTATAGCATGAATGGAGGGAAAAATATTTTATGGGTTGATCCAAGGGAGTATCAATGGGCTGTATTGGATGTTATTTTTCACCCATTAATGTCTAATCGCATCTTTTAATTGATATTTTTAATTGATGATTTTAAAGCTTCTTCGTCCTTATTGAATTTTAAGGCCACATAGTTCAAGTGCTAATTTGAATCTTTACCTTGGAGTGCTCATAAATTTGATCCTACAAGTGTATAGGTGATTAGTATTATGGTGTGTTGGTATTAAACTAGTAAGTAATAAATTTGTTTGATCTTTTTGAATAAACCCATATTGAATATAAGAAATTCATATTGTTAAAAAATAATTTCATCAAATACACCCCTTTTAATAAACTAGGATCAACCCTTCTCATAATTTTAATTCAATTAAATCATGTAGTGTTCACATAAACTTATCTAAAGTGAACCCAAAGTTGGCCACTTAATATCCAAAATCAATCCATAGAATGTGCATGTCTATAAAGTTTTTCTTAGGTCTCTAAGGAATCGACAACCCAAGCTATTCTATAATTGACAACTTAACCCTATAAACATGGTTAAATTTGGGGGAGACCACTATCCCTCATATCATTTCCATAGTAAAAAATGTTATAGAAAATATATTAATAATTGTTTTTAAAAAATTATATAACATTAATAGAAAAACTAAAATATGAAAATAAGAAATCATATCTTCGTGAAGATATTGTCATTTAAAATACTATATAATAAAAACGTAACACACCAAATTTCATATTCAAGAAATTACATAAACAAAATTGAAAAAAAAGAATTACAAAACCCAATAAAAAATCAATAGAGAAAATAAATTACAAATTCATGAAGCCTCCTAAGATCTTTAATTATTACATAAATGTTGAAGTGCATCACTTTGATGCACATCCACGTATTCATAACTTGACTATAATTTAAATAAATCTATGAAATTTTTTCATAAAATTATAGTTAGATAAAATTATTATATTATTTCTACATTTATCACCACACAATTCATTCATCAGATCACCTTCATTCATTCCATTCCCAAATTATAGAGTAGTCATTACAGTGGAAATGAAACATACAAAATATTTCATAGAGAAACAGAACAAAAGTATGAAGGAACCTATTCATAATGGTCTACATTTTTGTGATTATTATTAAATTTTGACACATTTTTTAGTACTCAAGAAAAAATCAATATTATTTTTTAGACCATTCTTGAAAAATTAAGGTCGGTTCCACTACATAAACCATAAATCAAGATTTTGAGGCCACATGTCCCAATTTTTTTGGTTAATTTTGCAATAATTTTTGTGTATTAATAGATTCTAGCAGAATTTATCTTCTATATTACTCAATTCATCAATATAAACAACACCTCTTATTCCTGATAGGGTTTGAAATGATCCCATGATCTTATTGATATGCTGTGGTGCCTCATCATTCCCAATAGTGTAGTTTATCAATACAATATATTATTCATTTATCTTGACATTTTCAACCACATTAGAAGGTTCAAATATATCCTTTCTCATTGGTTTTGTTTATCCACTTTCCCTTTACTCAAATCAATATATATACAATTTTATTTTTAACAGAAATTATTTAAAAATACATAACAAATTAATGTAGACCAAATCAGTACACTCAATTCCCATGTAGAATTATTTTTTACCAAACATGATAACCAGATCTGAAAATATTTATTTAAATTGTTCCATGTTGAGTATAAACAGTTTTGGGTTGTAATTAGGTCAACTTATTTAAGACAAATAATATCTAGTCACTCAGAATTGAATTTTTATTCTATAAAAGCTTGCACCTCAGGGGGGGGGGGGTCAAAATGGTGAAGTCCAAGTGTTTAAAACCTTATAATGAGATTAAAATCATCTAGTAAAGACCATGTACAATGGTATTTAATATTTCTCTCACTAGAACACTCTTTAATTTTCAATATTTCTATTGTAATGCTTCCATCAATCCAAGCCAGACTCACTTCAATACACTAGTCAATGATCATCCTAGACTTATTAAAAAGGTAGGCCAATTCCCATGGGTTTCTTGTGTTATCATGAAGAAATGAAACCAAAACCTTAGATTTAGAATCCACCATAGAAATATTCAAACCACAAAGTCAACTTAGTGTCATTATACTCCACATAGCCAACATTTTCACCCTAATTTAATTTCACTATCCATAGTATGTGATATGGCTAAAAACCACCAAGCCCCTACCAAACCACACCATTCCACCCCTATCATATCTCCTAAAACATAGAATCCCTCCAAGTACGATTTTAGATCACTATCAGGATAAATCTATTTAATATATCATCCTCTATTATCTCTACCTACATCCTTCAGAAATTCCACCAACCTCAAAAACATCCCCCTTAGTGAAATATAAGTCTTCTTACCAATAATAAGATTCACATGGTCTTCCTTAAGTCACCTTAGATGAAATTGAATGTATATATGAGAGAATCATCCTCAATCTCTATAATTATTCATGTCTTCCTATATAACCCAACAATCTTCTAAGAAAACCATTCCATGGATTTTAATTTCCTTTCCAAACTCGGCCACCCCTATAACCACAACGCAATAAAATCAAATAATAAATCCCCACTTATTTAGATTCCCATGCATCGACTGATGAACCCCCATACTAATGTGGATTATTATTATTTGAAGAAGTAGCTCCATAAAAATTTTGATTAGGGAGACTCATTGTACAGGAAATGTGAGGATATGTAGATACCTTTATTTTACACAATTTCATCCATGGGTATGACCATGTTTCTCAAATTCTAGATTAGAATGTTATTTTTGGATGGGATATCCCACACCAAAGCATGATCACCTAAACAACTCATTAATTTTTTCATGGATCAATGAATTTTAATCCTGACTACTAAATCATATGGTCAATTACTCTGAGAAAACACATTTGTCTAGTTTACCCTTCAGATTACTGGCCCCATGAATGATATTCTACTCTTTTTTGACCATTTCATTAGTAATTATAGATATCAGTTAGCTTATATGAAATAAATATTTATATATGGGATCCCATGGTAGAAAATATTATCTCCAAAATATTATATCCCCATGACCCACAACCAACTCTACTTTCTCCTTAGGAATCTCCATCTCCACAATCATGCATTATGAAAGCTTGGAAATCCTTCTTGTTTGTGATGGCCACTGTCTCTAATCCTACCAATATCCTATATTTAGGAACCATTAACATAGTGATTCATTTTTAATGGTATCTCAATCAAACTTATCCTTCATTCCCTTCATGGTTTACAACCCCCTTTTAGGTTAATACCCCCTTCTTTGATTGGATTTTCCATTCTTTCCGAGGAGGACCAATGTAATTTACCACCCTAATTAGCATCAAAAACGAATTCTATCAAGATCTTCCCAATTTAGTTAATATTTCCATTAAAAAACTTGATGATAGAATGAAGGTTTATAGTGATAGATTAAATAACACTATTAAAAAGTGTTTTTATTCCCACAAAAAATAATAATTTGTTTTCCTGTTCCAAATGAACCCTGATATTTTTCTGATGATACCTAAAAATAATTCCTTCATAATCCTACCATCCAAAATGGGTTCCCTAAGTTATTCCATCAATATATTTTATCTATGGATTACTGAAGATAATAAAAAATAGCATGTCATTGGAAAACATTATATGAGACACAATATTTCCCTATGATCTACCTCTATAAGGTGTTACCCTCCCTTCATCAATGATGCAATTAATATTCATAGTTAGAGATACCTATGCCAGAATAAAAAGGCTAGTTGACACCAAGTATCCTTGCCTTAGGCCCCAAATATCCTTTAAGAAGAAAAAAACCTACCCAGGATAGAAATGGTGATCCATAGGGACACATAACATTTAAATAATTTGTCACACATACACTCTTTAAATCCAAATTATCTCATAACCTAAACAAAAAAATCCCACTCTATTAATTCATAACCTTCATCCATACAACCTCGATCATGAAATTAGATTATATTTTATCTATATTAATTCCACCCACTATTTATTTAGAAATTACAACCACCACTTGGACGATTTTCCCTTGGATTAATTTGTGTTGCTCCCCCAAAATAATCCTCAAAATTACCCTACCTTTCATTTTGTTCAAAATAAATGATAGTACCTTTTATGAGAAAATGTAGAGACATATTGGTCTATATTTTTTTAATAACCATGAGATATATAACCTTAAAAATTAAGTCCATTTTGGAAGAACATATTGATCAAGTGAGTGATGTACCTCTAAAATAGTCTAGAACCACCTTGATAACTCAATCATTGATAATTTCCTAATAATTAATTTAAAATTATCCCATATAACTATCAAGATATAGTGCCCTATACAGTTTCAAAATAGAAATCTCATCGCAATTATACTTCCCCCCAAAACTAACCCTCATATCCTTATTATATATATCCTCAACCACCCAAGGTATATTGTCAAGAAATAAATCTTCTCCAATCACTCATGGAAATATCCATCCCTTGGTGACATGAGTTCTTACATGGAGCTCCTAAAAATTCTCCACCACTAGATTCATGACCAATTTTACATAATTAGAATATGAGTTATATATAAGTCTAAGTATAAAATTTTTGACCAAATTTATCTCCTTCAAACAAACTTAAAAATATTTTTGAGTTTCTATCCCCCTTCTTGATCTAAATATCCCCCGATCTTTCCCTGACCACTCTTTCAATTTCTATATTTTTTTCTTCCAATGCATTTTTCTTATTAACCATAATCATAATAGGGTCTTCATCCCACCTCTCTCAAATATTATATTCCAAATTATCAATATTTTTTATGATCTTTTATAGGCTAGAGTTGTTTTGGTTTACATTTGAAACTCACTCCTAGAGAACATTCATCAATCCTTTGATATGATCTATTTTCCCCACCCATGATGACCCTTTCACTAGTTGTTCCCACGAGATTATAACTATTTGAATGAATCTCTCATCTAATAACTATAAATATGAGTAGAATAACTGATTTATTATCTTATTATCCCTATTTGAGTGCACAACCAGTGGAGAATGATCTAAGAGTGATCATGTGAGATGCTTAACGGATGTCTAATGAAAGGAATAAATGCCTTTAATGTTGACCAAGAATCAATCCAATATACTCCATATACACCATCACCCCATTTTATTATAATAATATGTATACTTTTCACCCATGAACCCCAAGTATATAATCCAAACATAAGTCGTGAACTCAAATAATTCTTTCATATCCATGCAGGAGTATGCTGCACCTCCCTTATTCTCTAACACTTATGTTATAGTTTTGAAATCTACATTGATGAAGGGTCCTCGTGAATAAGGTTACAAACTTAATTCATATAATTGGTTAAGTCCTCATTCATAAGGGTATACAAATCATATTAAAAAATTGGAAAAGTTTTAATGTGTAAGGGACACCTTATGATATGTAATGGTCACCATATGGTGCGTAAGTGTGAAACCCATAAGTCACAATTACCTTATTTATTTTAAAATTATTTTTGGATATTTTAAAACATTGTGAGTTAAGTTTAAATTTTTTAAAATTTATAACTTTCCTATATTATGAGGTTAGTATATAGGGTTTATATTAAACCATGCATAAACATGAGTGAATGGATATTTTTAGTTTAATGTGTTTAGTCTATGTGTTATATGCACGGGCATCATAAAGTTTGGTCCAAACCATGTGGACACTAGTAAAAATTATGTGGGTTATTTTTAGATTGGCATGTTATTATATAAATTATGCATGGATTGAGGAAACCATGTGAATTTCCCTTAAGAGGTGACAAACTTTTAAATTGTGTGGTAATGCATAATTAACACATAGTTTGGAAAACCATGCTACCAAAACATGTGGCTTTGTTGTGCTTATCTAGTGTGACCCACACGTTTGTCGCATGATTTACCATACCATAGTACCCAACCATGTGAGTGGTCCAATATTATTAAAACTTGAAATTACAAGTACACACTTCTAAAAATTGAGGTATTTTTAGCCCTCCCCCTCATTTCATTTTTCAAGAGCTATGATTAAACTTAATGATCCCATTTATCCCTACCTTTATATATTTTGGCATCCTTTCATCAATTTCAAGAGGATTTTGAGGCATTACTATTCCACTTAACTTCCCCTCTCCTTCCCTTATTTTTTTTTTCATTTCTACTATGAACCTTAATTGCTATACGAGTATTTTTTTGGGGGTTAGGTAGGTTCAAAACATGAGTTTACTTGTAAAAAAATATGAATTAAATTTGGTTTTTTTTATTTTTGATGTCAATTTCTAACCGATGTTTATAAAGGAGACATAAAAAAATATCATTTTTGGCATTGTGTTTTAGAAAATCGACACCAAAAATGATCTTGGTTAAGGGTTTCAATGTCGGTTTTTTAAAAACTGATGCCGAAACTCCCATATGTCTGGATTTCGGTGCTAGTTTATTAATTAAAAAATATCAAAATATAAGAAAAGGGGATTTTAGGCATCTATTTTTTAAAAACCAATGCCGAAAATCCTATCTTAATGATGTTTGGCATCGGTTACATTAAAAACCGACGCCGAAAATCATATTTTTTTAGAAAATTTGAAACATTACATTTCAAAACATAATCATAACCCCTGTAATAAAAACACAATATAAAACAATCAAAAAATATTTATAATTGACTAAAAATATATAACTTACATTATTTTATCTAGTTAATCAAAAAACTATCTACACATTTTTATTATGAAGTAGAATTAATGTACACATACCTAATATTTTCAACATTATCATTTCTGGTTATTTTTGAAGCATTCATTTGATTATTAGTATGTTAAAATGACTATTATATCAAAAAAATTAGTTTTCTAAAACCATATGTAATATTATTCATAAATATTAGAATATACATACCTCAAATCCTAATCAAACATAACAAATAGTTCAAATGAATATCTTGAGTATGGGTAAGATCATATTGAGAATACGACTCGGAATCATTGAATGCCTATAATAACATTGAATGATATGAGATAAAAAATATAATAATATAAACAAAATATAAAAAAATTAATACAACTAACCTTATCAAATTCACCAGTTTCCCAATTTGTGATTATCTAGTACATAAATATTAAAATATAATAATCACATACAACATGTCCTTCTTGATAATGACATTACTATTATAAAACAATAAACTAGTAATAATAATCAATATATTATAAAAAATTAAAATAAAATATAATATAAATACTAGTTACCTATACTTCCACATATTTTATTTTCTTTGGTGTCTTTATAGACATGTATTTCTTGTCAAATTTTTTCCATATAATGCATTTTCACATCTATGAGGTAATAATACATATCTAAACAATGATAATTAAACATAATGAGATTATAAATAAATATTATCTATCTAATAAGGTGTAAAATCTTTTACGAACATTTCTTAATAAAGTGAAAAACCAATATAAGGTGCATTCACTTGGGCACAATACACCTAACATCCAATGCCCCCTACAATACAAAAAGTTCATAATTAATGAAATTATAATGATCATTAGTTCATAATTATGTTTCTATTTTTACTTATCAAGAAATGACAGAAATCAATAGTCAAACTTCATATGTGATAATCAATCATATATATATGCAACTATATCAGGATTCTTCACATGTTTCACTTCACTGGAAATGAATTCTGGATCTATAAAACCGTAAATTCCTGTACTTTCATTTTGTTAAATAAGCATGTGTATATAACTAATTTAAAAAGAAAATATAGTTAATAAATTTAAAACCATATTTTATTTAATAAATACAAATACAAATGTAAATTTACTTACATGGAAAACAGCTACACCACATTCATTCTAAGCTCTTCAAAATCAACTAGATGCATGATATCTTTTTTGATTATTCTCAATAGATATTCTTTTCCATATATATCGACCATCATCCAAAACTCATAGATATAATTCAATGAAGAAGAAGACTGAGATAATCTTTGAATCCCATAAGAAATATCTGAAGTATCTATAGTCGGTTGTTCATGAACATTTTGTTTCATTTATACAGCTTCTTTTTCTTTCACATAATCTTATATAAGTTAAATGTAAAATAAATTTAAGTAATTTTGAATGTTTTGTAATTAATATTTAAAAAAATACCTAATATAAAATATAATAAATAAAAATAGTCGGGAAAAGTAAAAAATGACCCAGACAATCCCCAACTATGGTGATCTCCTCAGTAAAAAAATGGTAGTGGAGCATTAGGATCTATAATATCAAGTACTGATACTCCAACCTAACTCATATTCATAGGATAGTTATGTAGAAAATCCCCCAAAAAATCCACAAGTCATAACACAACAATATGCATATGAGTATCTCTAGAAAACAACTCAAAATATATTTTTTGGTCTGAACAAGGTCATTGAGGATCAACGTAAGAAGATGGGGAAGGGTAGTCTTGGTGAAAAGGCTGGGGAGGCTGAAAAATGAAAAAAATAATATTACCATTTATAATTTATAATATAGAAAAATTGACAAAAAATAAATAATATACCAGGGAAGGATGCTCATAAGGGGCATGGTAGGCCGATGGGGTAGGGTAGTCTGGGTGAGCAGGCTTGGAAGGCTGAAAAATAAAAAATTTATATTAGTGTTTTTAATTTATAAAATAGAAAAATTTGATGATAGAAAATTAATATACCTTGTAAGGCTACTCATACGAGGTAGGGTTGGAAGATGGGATAGAGTATTCCAGGTGATCAGGATCGGAAGGTTGGAAAATAAAAAAGTTATATTAGGGTTTATAATTTATAAAATAAAAAAATTGATGACAAATAAATAATATATCTTGGAAGGATATTCATTCTATGATTGTCTTGAAAAGTGTTTTAATAAATCCTTATACACTACTGATTGAATTTTATCACCCATATATAGTTTCATATTTTTCTGCTCGACTTTTAATGATTCTATTTTCGGGACTCTTGATTACTTAATCTTACTAAAAACCTTCTAAGTACTAACAGTTGTCAGATATCCTCTAACATGTCTGGGGTGTTCTACCTTTCCCAAAATAGTGGCCAGGATATCCATCCTACCTTCAGTGATAAAAGAGACATATGTCGCTTTCTTTTTAATTTCACATGAAAATGAAAATAAAAAAGTTTTATTAGTGTTTAAAATTTATATAATATAAATATTTATAAAAAATAAATAATATTTACATATAATTTTAACAGATACTTTCTTATATTCCTCTGTAATATACTGTTCATTTTTCCTTCTTCTTGATCGTTTCCATTTTTCATGGCAAGTGGGAAGAGATGGATGACCATGTTGAACCTCTTCTGAACAACTACTAGATCAAGATCTTAATGCTTCAAAATTTTCTTCAATAATTTTCTACTCCAAATACGGATACCCTCCACTTGATAATGTATGAGGGTATAAATTTCACAGTTGAATCTCTTGATGAGATCTCCTGGAGGCCTATTATATTAAATTAAACTACTAAGTAATTAAATATATATATATATATAAATTTTACAATATAAAATAATTATCATACCTGAATTTTTTTTTCATGATGACTGTCAACAAATCGCTTTAATGTATATTTATATACAAAATGATACTTGAGTCATGGGTTTTCAAAACTTTTCTTTCCAAAAACATAATATTTTATTAGTTTTATTTTAAAATATCTCTATCGAACTACCGTTAAGGAGAGATGTATTTTCTTATTTTCTTTGGTTTCTTCAAAATTGAATGTAATTTGTAATTGAATAAATTAAATATGTCATTTAAAATATTTAATATTCCAAAAAATAGATAAAAGAAATCGATTAAGATATTTTACCATCACATCCTCCCAAACTAGTTGTTTCGTCATCCTATCCACTTACTTCCAATGAGGATATAAAATACTAATCCTATAAAGACTATCAATTTCCATATAACTGATAAAATAAATAGCATTTGGGCCAGTTTCATTATTATTTTCATTAAAACAGATGTGTAATATGTCATCATCGCGAGCAAGTGATAGTTTTGGTACACTTGTAATACCATATTTACCAACTTTAGAAGTTGATTATTTATTAGTAATAGGAGAAGTCTCCTTTATGATGGATGCATCAAAAGCCCTGCAATGTTTTTTGTAAATTAACAAATTTCATTCATTAAATAAGTATATTACTGAATATTTAATTATATGAAAAAATAGATATACCTCAGTAAATGATCACCTATATCTGTATCTGAAATTGATAGTCAATATTTTAATGAAATTTTGTGTACCTTTATATCATTAGAAAACTGAATATTTTGAAATAAGAAAGAAAAAGAACAAGTAAGTAAAAAAGAGGCATGCATTTGTATGTTTGAAAAAAAAACAAATTATAAATATTTACCAAAAAAATTTAAGAGTCTAATTTAGTGTTTTCCCACATTCCTTCATCTTGATCATTACATATTGCATACACTATATTTGTTTTATACAAATTTTAATCATCCAAAAATTGTATAATAGATAAATAAGGCTCATGAAAATCAATAACATCATCACCATCATCCTCATCACCCAAATGGTATCTTTTTCTTTGAAAAATGATGGAACAATAATCATTTGATGGATCAATGACATAAAATACTTGTTTTTCATGTGTCACCATGATAAATGGTTCCTCATTGTAATAAAATCATTTTAAATCAACCAGTTTCAACTAATATTCATCATGTTTCACACCGCTCTTAATATCAACCCAATGACACTTAAAAATAGTGACTTGAAATTTAATATAATCAATTTACCATATGTATTCATGAACTAAAAAATATGGCATCGATGCAGAAATTGAGTTTTTATCTTTGGAACTTGAAAAATGCATTGCTTCAGTAAAATCCACCACACCACTATTTTGAACAGTACTATTGTCCTCTGGATTTTTTTATAAAATGCATAACCATTAATATCAACACCAGAACATGTGACCACATTAAGAGATGGTCCCCCTGCTAACCACTTCAATGTTTCTGATGCAGATATATCTTTGGCGATTTTATCTTTAAACCATGAAACAAATGTCTTCTTATCCTCAATCATCATACACTTTTTGTTTCTTTTCATATATCGTAACATTAATTCAGAAATATGTGAGGATATATATGATTGAAACTCATCTTTGTTGATCGAAATATATAAATGTGCCTACATCACATCATCATGTGGAATGAACTTTAGATTTTAGCCTCAAACCCCTCTACCTTCACTATGAACTGTCATATGTCAAGAGATAGGGTGACCAATATGCTCCACCTCATACAAATAATTAGTACAAAAGTCAATCACCTCTTCCAAAACATATTTTTGAATAATACATACCTCTGTTCGATAAGGTTTTTTAACATACCCTAATTAAATTTTCATATATATTTTAAAGTGATAGATCCATTATAAATAAATAGGCCCACATATTCTTATATCACACACCAAATGAATCAGTAGATGGACCATTATACCAAAAAACTTATGTTGGAAATACATTTCTAGTTGAAAAAGAATAAGAGTTGCTTCATTCTATAACACATCTAACAAATTTGGATCAATGACTTTGCTAAAAATGGATTTGGAACAATTATATAACCTAATGATAGTCATTCTGACAGTTATCTGTAATATACCAAAAACTACTATTGGAAGAAGTTATTGCATCAATACATGGAAGTCATGAGATTTTATACCTATTAATTTACAATCATTCAATGACACAAAATTATTCACATTTTTAGAAAAACCACTAGGTACCTTAATACCAGGAAGAAACTGTAAAAAATTAATCTTTTCAATCTTTCTTAATGTGTGACCAGCCAGAGGTAAATGTGTTATATTTTCTTTTCACAGTGGGAGCTAACTCCAAGCATATTCTCATTAATATCAACTCTAATGTAGAATTAAATACATCTTTTGTATTTCCTTTTATGTTGAAGAAAGTTCCAATCAAATTGTCACATATGTTTTTATCAACATGCATAACATCGATTTAATGTTTTATCTCTAAAAATCTCCAATAAGGTTGTTTAAAAAAATAGACTACTTCTTCTAGATATTTCATTGAAGAAAAGAACTTATTTTCTTTCCAAATGTCAAATCTATATTTTTTACCCTATCATAATATTCTCTAAATGAAAATGGCCGAGCGGGAACGTTGTATTCTTGTAAACTAATAAATGTTATTTTTCAATCTATTATAAGGATTATCAATTCACAAAAAATCTTCAATGTCCCATGTACACTATATTTCTTCTATTCTATAATTGATAATATGAAGTCTATTCTTCCTAAATTGGACATGATTTATGTCCCTTAACACTATATCCAGATAAGTTTCCATATACAGAAAATTCGTTTATTGTGAAAATTATCATAGCATGAAAAAAATATTCTTTTTTGTATGAATCGAAAACATTAACACCTTCCTCCCATAGCAGTTTCATATCATAAATCAATGGTGAAAGATACCCGTTAATATCATTTCCTGGTTGTTTTTTTCTAGAAATCATCAAGCTCATCATAAAATATTTTTTCTTCAAACATAGATAATGGGACAAGATGTAAACTACCATAAAAATAAGCCATAAACTATATTTGCTACTAAGTCTTCGATAGAGATTCATTCCATTAGTACAAAATCTCATTATTATATTTCTAACTTCACTTCCCAAATCATGATTTTTTTATCAAAACTATTCCACTATGGTGAATCGGCAGGGTAAAATAATTTACCATTATGGATGCACTCATGAAAATTCCCTCGTAACATTTTTGCTTCAATCAAATTTAAAATAGTGGTTTCAAATAAGGAATTATTTGAAGGCACCAAATTTCTTTAAATTGAGTTTTGATTCGGTTACCTAAGAATGAATCACTGTTGAATTATCTGAATTGTATGAAAAAATTATTGGATGATATCATTGGAAAGTAAAACATTGATTTTTCATGATGTTATATGACAGTACCTGAGAATGAATCTTTGTTAAATTTCCCATCTATATTATAGAATGAAGTCCCACATATAGGATGAATTTATAAATATTCATAATAATTCCTATACTGTACACAATCATTGGAGAAAGTATGTATATTTTTATACCCCAACCCCATGGGCATAAAACTTTATTCACCACAAAATTATAATCTAGAAGCCTATTTCCTTCTAAAAGTATGTCTTTTAAAACCTCAATAAGCTAGAGAAATTTTTATCACTCCACCCATTCTTTTCTTTTAAGATAACTAATCTTAAAACTGTTGATAACACTATATATTTACTGTAACTTTGGAATAATGGTTTCTCAAAATCACCATACAGTCATTCAAAATTTGCTATTTTTTGATGGCTTCAACACCTTAATCAGGACATAATTCATCAATATGATCCTATGAATCATTTTTAATATTGTCACCAACATTGGATGTTGAATTTTCATTTATTTCACGATACCAGATCCAACATGTATAATTAAGTTTAAGACCATAAAAATTAAAATAATCCTTGGTTTGTCTGGAGTTTATCTTTCTCATATTAAAACACTTTACACAGGGACAAAAAATAGAATCAATGTTTTAAAATCTCAATTAGAAAATTCCAAGAATTCTTCAACTCTTTTTTCATATTCACTAGTGGTTCCTTATAAATGTATCCAATTACGATCCGTTCAATACCTGATATCACAATATAATTGTTAATTATTTTAAAACATATAAACATTTAAATATATATTGTAAACAGAAACACATTTAATAAAAACTACTAATAATCTAATAGAAAACATCAAATATAAAACACATTTACAAATAGTAAAATTTTTATTTTCATATTATATACATGTCTTATATTGATATTATAATTTAATGATAATATCAGTCTTCCAAAATTTATTAGTTCATTTTACATAGTTTTTTCATTATTTTGATGTTTCATGTTTCAAAAGTATTGAAAATTTTATTAATTTAACGGGAAAAAATTACTTATTATTAGTAGTATGAAATAATAATTATATTAAATGTTAATATATAAGTGAAATAAATCTTAATACTTCTTAAATTATGATAGATAAAATTTAATACATAACTAAATTGGTATATATGAGAGATTGTTCATTTTTTGGTACAGTGAGGTTGAGAGATTTGAATTTTTTGTAATTTTGAGTCTTCATGATCTTCTTTGGACCGTGAAAGGAAGAGTTATATACAAGTTTGTTGGAATGAAGGTGTAGAAACTATCATGAGAAAAATATGTGTTTATCACACTAGTTTATCTCCACTATGAATTGAGTTACATGAAGCAATTCAAAAATTTAATATTCTCATGAATACACACTGGTTTATGCGATGATTTTTTTAGAAATTTAAAATTAGTGAAAATGTACTCCATGTATTGAGATGAGCATTAAAAACAAAGAACTAAATATTGGTGCAATGGTTTTAACAGTGAGTATATTATTGTGTAAAAAATGGTGACTATCTGCTTGTATAGAGAGATTGTTTTAATTACGTTCACATACTGTGAGTCCAAAAGGAAGTGTGAGATTTTATCACACAAAATAATAGCACACAATGACATTGTGTCTTGCATGGTAGAATAATGTGTTCAAGGTTCTGTATGATAAAATATGTGGATAATTTCTGGCAATTATAAATGAATAATCATTTGAGATTATATTCATAAGCTCATTTAAGTAAAATAGTGTGAAATCCTGTGTGAAATATTGTGACAAATATAAATAAAATCATGATGTATACAATATTCATTCATAAGGATTATATAAATATTGCACGTGGGTGATCATTTCACAAAAGACATTATGTGTGATTGGGTTTTCATGAGAGAAGCATTGATATGAGTGTGTGCTTCCAAAACTATATGTGATGTTGAGAAACTGTTATGTGTTTTCATGTACCATACAAAAATAGGTAGATAATATTATGGGAAGTGAGCATCTTGTGTATTAATGGAAGTAGAAAAGTGTGAATTCATCCTATTGAGTGAATAAAAATATTAATAATTTTGGTTGTCTTGAAATACACAAAATAATAGTGATAATATAGAATGTGATATACACACATGAAGGAAGTACAATGAAAAAAATACAATTTTCATTTATGCACATAAAATTAAAAATTCTATGCATTTGATTTTATATGCATGAGATACATGCAATATAAATTTAATGGCTAGTGTGAATTGAGTTTTTGAGAGTCAAGAAGAAGCCTTCTGTTAGAAGTAAATTTTAAGAGAATTTATATATCATGCTATGAATGAGTCACATGAACTTGCATATGACCCATTCTATACATATTTTTTAATGATTTTTATATATTAAAAAGGTGAAGCAACAACAATTGTAGTCCCATGAGTTATTGCATGTTGTGAACAAAAGAATAATAAAATATTTAAACTAAACTAAATTAAAAAAAATAAAGTAAATTTATGTGAAATTATTACTATTAGGGATAACTATTAACCATGTTCAACAAATTTATAATAAAATATAAACTAATAATTGATGTAAATCAATAACATAGTTAAATTATAACTAATTTATGTTCAAAAACAAAAAAACATACAAAATTCATATTTTAATAAGAATATAGATATAAATCTGATATTTTCTCCATAAAATGATTTGGAAGATTAAATTCTGCAAGATCTATACAACAAATGATTGTAAAAACAAAAAATAAATATGAAAAACAAACTAAAATCTAACCACAGTTGAATTTCACTGGGAATTAGCATTAAAAGAAAAAATAACCCATAGAAGATGAAAAATGGAGATATAATCAAGAAATCAGACTATAGATTGTAAAAATAGAAGAAAATCAATAAAAACTATGGTTTGAGATAAAAAATACCCCCTTGAAGTCATCATGAGTTGAGATGAGCCGCCACTATTCAACTTTCAAAGATAAAAAAACATGAGGGTTTTCTAATCCCAACTAATTTTAAAAGACTTTCAGCGTCAGTTTTTACCAAAACCAATACTGAAGAGTTCGAAAAATATTTTCAGTGTCAATTTTTCCAAAAAACGATGCAGATTTTTTTTAATTTAAGGGGTTGGTTTTTTGAAAAAATGACGCCATAAATATTTTTTTATTATATCACATCAGTTTTTATAAGAACAGACACAGAAAAATCCCGAATGTTGGATTAATGGCATCATTTTTTTCTAAAAAGTGACATGAATACCTTTTTTTAGTTTCAATGTTGGTGTTTTTGAAAAACTGATTCCATATATCATATCTTTCATGGTTTTCGGTGTCAGTTCTATTGAAACCTAATGAAAAAAAAACCAATTTTTAAATTTTTTTAAATCAGTTTTTAGTGAAAATGATGCCAAAATTTTCTCTCACATAATACTGGCATCGATTTAGAAAAAACCAACATCATTACTTCAACATTAAATCTGTTGTTTCAACAAATGGGTTTTTATGTATAGGTCTTGAGGTAACATCTTGTTTCTCATTATGGTTTTCATTATTAAATGGGATATATAGTTAATCATTTATTCTTTAAAGAGGAAAGTTTTTTTATATAATTCAATTATAATATATGGTATAAAAATCTGAGATGTTTAAAAATGGTTTTATTTTCAAATTATATTTATATTCATTACCCATGATGAGTTTGAAGTTATTTTCAAATGATTTTCCTACTCATCATGGGGTTTTCAATTGCTAAGAGTTTGATAAATTGTTTGCGTTTATTTTATAAGGATATTAAAGTGTTATGAAGATTTGTTTGATGCCAGTTTTAGTTTCAAATAGATTTTTTTTGTTCAAAGGGGTGGTTTATTAAAAAGAGGTGTGTGGGCCAATATATGTTGATTTTAATATTTAGTAGTCAAATAATGTTTTAAAGAGATTTCAAAAGTAATTGTGTGACTTAAAATGGGTTCCTACCACTAGTTTATTTAAGAAACTATTTTTAGGGAATGGGTTTTAAAGGTTAATAGAATGTCTTTGAAAAACAAGTATGTTTTCAAAGTCCCATTTGACACTTTTATAAAAAACAGTTGACTTGAAGTATTTTATTCCTTAATTTTTGAGTCTCTATATTTATATTGTTTTATATGGATTGTGGACCGATGGGGATTTTTTTATTGATGCATATGCCTGGAAATGAAATAGACCATTTCACACAAGGGTGTTGGAGGTGAGATGAGGTTTATATATTTTTCATTAAATATTTATTTATGAAATGATATTGTGATATATTTATTTTCTCAACTCAATTTTGTTATTATCATGAGAACACTAGGTAAAAATATAGAAGATCTAGATAAGTGTTATGATCACTTAGTTTGTATAGGATAACTATGGACCAATGAATGTGACAACCTAAAAGGTTTTTATTTTATACTTGATGAACCTAAAGGGTGAAGAGTATGAAAAACAATATACTTTATTTAAATTAATTGATATTTTTTTTACATAAATACACACATGATACAGTCCCAAAAGACAAAAGTCCTAATATTTTTTATTAATTAAATACATAACACCATAACATGAAATAAAGATAAAACAAAAATATTTAAAAATCCCCAAATATGCCCTCAAATTTCTTTAGTCTTCTAAAATTGTTCTTAACAACACGGGGACACAGATAAGAAAGGGCTGAGTTAAAAATTACAGTAAAAGAATAATAAAATAATTATATAAAGAAATTAATAAATGTTTGTCAAGAGGCATATCAATGTGACATAAAATGGGTGAGAATCATAAACATGAATATCAAATCATGGTATAAGATGACAACATAAAGGCAACATATGAATATGGAAACAAAAAAAAACATGACATCATAAGGATATATTAAGACTAAACACAATTTAATTATAATATATTGTTCTTAGGATAACCTCATGTGCACCATAAATGGTATTTCATGAGATACAAACTTTACTCAATTCTGTGGAGGGCTATATAATTATAGGACAACATGACACATTAATATCATGTATATTCAAATGTGTTCTACATAGATCATACAAAATAAGTGTGTATTTATTCAATTTTAATCCCACAATTAAAAAATAGAGTTTAAATATGTGGAATTAATAAATCAATTATGGATATATACATCTAGTTGATTACCTTTGAATGAAAATTGGGATGGATATTCACAATAGAAATTTTTCCGTAAAAAATCATGGTTTAATTTTAGCTGATAATAGTGTACATAAAGGATCATGGAAGGGTTTAATGAGAGATAAAAGTTGTATCTCATTACTTGATAATAATAATTACAATTAATATATGTGTAAAAACATATTCCAAAGAGAAAAATTATAAATCATAAGGCTTAACTCAAAGAAAGTACATGAATAAAGTGGAGGAGGATAGAGTCCCATTATATTGAGAGGGAGCTTCTTAAAGATAAGAGGGAGCTTCTTAAGAGCCCAAGAACACCTTGGGAGGGATTTGGAGAGAAATTGTGAGATTAAATTCCATAAAAATGTGTTTTTAGTTATTTTTTGTGGGATTTTGGGTCGGTGTTTATAGAAAAATAGAGGGGAATTATTTATTAATTTCTAGACATATGTTTTGGACTCTATATAACAAAACAATCAAAATCAAAAACCTTACCATTGTTTTCACATGGGTTCTACCAAATAGTATTTTCGTAAATATTTTATTAGACCAAAACTAAAAAATTATATTAATACCATTGGTGATGTGGAAGTGAGACATGTTCATAAAAAATTGATTTTAAAACCTTAAAATATAATATAGGTTTTGGAGGATTCATTAAAGGTTTATTAAATTAACCAAATAACATCAAAAAAATATTATTTTAAAAGATATATTTTCATTAATTTATGACCATAATAACATTTATTCAATCACATTTTTACTATTATGATGTCATAATACATACCATATGTTTATACTGTATTTAATTTTTACACAAAAATTTGACTATATTAGAAAATTATGAAATATTCACTATTAGATATTGTCAATGTGATAATTTAATAATTGATATTTATTTTACCAAAATTATTTTATAAATATAATAATTTATACATTTAAATAAAAAAACTTATTTACTGAAAAATACTAGTTTTTATAATGCTAACCACTTTCTGAACCTTATAAAAATTATATTGGAATTAATTAAATTATATTATAATTTATATTCAAATATATATTTTTTAAAATAAAATAGATTTAAGGGTTTAATAATTTACCAAAAAATTATGTTTTAATGACAACTATATTTTTCAAAAAAATACAATTTTCTTTCTTTTGTAGAAAAATTAATTTCTATCAGAATCATTATTCAATCATCTATATATAGTAATCATAAAATGAGATAATAATAATAATTATTTTATTTGAGGAAAATATATAAATTTATTCTACTGGGATCTAGATACATTCCCCTTATTACACCATCATATACCCTAAGGGAAAGGTGTGAAATTTTTGAACTTTATTGGTGTGGTTCAACGAACAATATTTGGGCCATGATATCGATATTCTTGAACTTCTCCCATAAATGATTTATTTCAAATTTTAGTTTTCAAATTTGAAATTAGGCTTGGTTGAGAGAAAATCCCAGTGATTGAATCTTCATAAAAAGATTTAATAATTAGGCTTCATTTGGTATGATCCTACTAATAAAGGCTATTTCTTCTTCCATATTTGTCAATTTAAATTTATTATAACCATTAATATATTCTAATATTAACAGACATAAAAAAATTTCTATATTATAAATTTTTTAGATTCTTAACATTAATTTAAATATTACCATCTATATTTTATAATAGTACAAAATAAAAAATAATATATAGTGGATATGTTTTCTGTTACTACGTTACATAATAAGGAATTTATACATTCAGAAAGGAATTTGATTTCTAAAATTTTGGCTTGTTACATTCTTCTCCTTTTATAAATTTTTAAAGAAAAATTTCATTTTTTACACTAAAACAAATGAGGGTAATTTTATTTCATTTCCTCATCTTATTTCTTAGATGCCTTATTAAACTTGTGGTTCTGCCACAACACTTTGACCATGTGAGCTGTCTTGTTTTGTAGAAGATTGTCTCCATGGTCTAAGATCATTCCTAAATACTTCTTATATGAAAGATCAATTTCTAAGGTACCACATATGGATTAAATACATGTAAGGGTTATGGTTTGTACTTTCTCAAGATAGATACATGGAACACATCATGTACTTGGGATAGGTTAGGTGGGAGGGATAGTTGATAGGCTACAAATTCAATGAAATAAATGATCTCATAGGGGTGATGTTGCTTGGACTAAGATTTCCCTTTTTACTAACCCTCATGATTTTATTCCATGGTGATATATGAATTAACACATTATATAAAACCTCAACCCCTATGTCTCATCAATTATGGTCTAAATATTTTTTCTATTAACTTTATTTGGATTTCATTTGATGTTTAATGATTTGAACCTTATCTATCACCTTTGGGATAAGACCTTGTCACCTAATATTACCCTAACCAAACTTAATACTATAATGTTGGAGTATGACACCTCTTCCTAGACCCTCATATGGTGACATTTGGATGATTGAATAAAAATTATTGATATATGGGAACTCCACTAGGGGAAGGTGTTAACCAAATCATCCGTTGAAATACAAAACATGTTCTTTGTGGACCCTCTAGAGTTTGAATGGTTTTCTCAGATTGACTATCCAAATGAGGGTGATAAGTAGTACTAAAACAAAAATTTGTATCCATTACATATGAAAGGAATCTCTCAAATCCTTAGTTAAACCTAAAATCTTAACTAGATACAATGGAGAGTGGAAATCCATGTAGTATTACCACTTCCTCTATGTATATCACAGTCAGTTGGCTAGGGGAGAAAGTTTCCTTGGTAGTAGTGATGTGCACTAACTATATAAGGATATCCCCTACCATACATATATTGTTATTCCATTCAGATGTCTTGGAGAGTCCTATGAATAAATCTATAGTTATGTTTGACCATTTCCAAACTCGTATTGAAAATTATTGCATCATACCCTTATAATTTTGTAGTTTATCGTTTGATTATTAGCATACCAAGCATTGGGACACAAATTATGAAATATCCCTCTTCATGTTATCACAATAGAAGTTTTGATTCAGATATATATACATTCATTTCCTTCCTAGATGAAAAGGGAAGGAAGCTATATGCACATCATTCATAAGTTTATTTTTTTAGTTATGGTTTTGATGAGACACATATCAGTTTTATAAACCTTATAAATCCATATTTAGAAATTTTTAACTCTGTAATATTTTGTAACTTTTTCATTAGCTTCCCATCATAGTTTTGGGCATCCTTGATCCTATCAAGAATTAATGGTTGAATAGTTATTTGAGAAACTTAGAATTAAGATATTTTAAATATTCCCATTTCTATCCTTCACATGTTTATAAAAATTGGAGCCATTTAAATCATTATCATGGATAGGGTTATAGGATCATTTCCACTCAGATCATCTTCCACTTTTTTCACCATAAAAAAATGCTAATGGATTAAATAATCATAATCATTTATCATCTCTATCCACATTTTTGGCACATATTAATCTTGTTATTTGTAAATATATACTTTGGGATTTTATGATCTGTATATATGTCACACTTCTACCCTTAGAAAAAATGTCACTAAATATTTAATAAATAGATCACTGCAGCTAATTATTGATCATTGGTTGGGTGGTTATTTTCATGGATATTTAATTTATAGGTGTCATAGGCTATCACTTTATCAACTTTCATGATCACAATACCCAATAGATTTTTGTAATAATCACTGTAGATCCATAATCCTTCCCTACTAGTTTGTAATGTGAGAAATGGTGTAGTTATCAGCCACTTATTGAAATCTTTAAATCTCTTCGCACAGTCATCAATACAAACATAATTAAATCCCTTATTAGTTATCTTTTTTATTGGGATTTAAAATCATGATAATTTTCTCATAAATTGATTATAGTACTCATCCAATCCGAGGAAAGTATAGATCATCATAATTGATATTGGAATGGGCCATCCTTCAGTTGAATTTTTTTTGAAAGATCGGAAAATATTTATTTTTTGTGAAAAAATAATAGTTACCATATCCTTTTAAATTAATTATTAAATGATTTTACATGTAATTAAATATCATATATATAATCCAAGGATCACAATTCTTAGTTTATTGGTAGACTAGATACATAAAACTGAAAACATGATACTAAATAAAACATATCTTTATTTATCAACCATTAGAAGATCCTATATTCATTGGAGATGTTACATATACAAAGGATAACCTCAGGATAACATGAAAAATGGATGAGATAAGAATATAAGTAAGGAAATAAACAATAATATAAAGATTAACACATGGGTTAGAAAGAAAAACATAATAATATAAAAAGGCACAGAACACGATTAAACATTTGGAATAATAACATATAAAACACTGAATAATATAATCATGGAATGATAATAATATTTAATAAACATTAAACATGAATTTATCATGATTCAAGGCTCATTTCACATAGAGGATCATGAGTCAAGGCTAACCACCTATACCGTTGTACATGGAGCATAAGTCAAGGATAACCACCAAGATCGTTGCACATAACGTCTCATAAGTCAAAATTTACCCAATTAATTGGATAACTATCTAGGTGAATCCATCCTAAAATTTTCATGAATATGTTATCCATATAAATAGTCATACATAATCTATAAAAAATAAACATAAGGGTTACCCATAGAAAGAATTGTGTATCCAAATCATTTCAAAAGCATAATAAATTGGTGTATCATAAAAATGTCCATGAAAGAAAGTAATTAAATCATACATGGACATTAATAAAGTAAAATTGGGATATATAATGATAATTTATGTCCAAAATAAGTGAAAAAAATATAAAAATTGTGTTTTAGAGACTTTAGAGATAATCCAATTTACTGCGATTTATTGAAAATATTAAGGAGCATTTAAATTAGAAAAAAGAATATTGTTTGATATAAAACCATAAGTGAACCAAGAATGTTCTCATAATAAAATGAGTTATTTTATAAAAATAATGGTTTCTTAAAACATATTATATTGTGAACTTGAAATTGGGTTAGAATTCCAGAAGATCCCTTAAATCGGGTTTGCTTATCCGGAAGAATTGAGAAAGGAACCTTATTAAAACATGTTTATCCCCGAGAATAAGGATAAAAGGATAATGATATGTGATTTCTGAACATATAAATATAATTTATAACAGTTAAATAAAAACAAAATAGAATTTAATTTGGTTAAAAAGAAAGGAAGAGTGACCCGAAGGAATAATGGAGGTCTGGGTAGAATCGCTCGCCTTATGTTCAAAACGATTATTCACTTGAACTTAATGTCATGAATAATAAAAATAAATAAATAAATTAATAATAATATAACCCTTTATAACTGTAATTGATTTATTATAACTTTATTAATATCATTTAAGTCATTTTTTATGGGTTAATAGGTTTGATTTCATTTTTTAGTAGCGTTGGTTTACTCACTTTTAATGGTCAGTTTACATTTATATGTGTATGGAAAATCATGTATAAAGGTGATAGTTATCCAGAAAGGAACTTATTTTTTATTAATGAAATTAAATAATATTAAAATTCTATTTTCACCATAATTTAGGATTAATAATGAGATAAATCATTAATGATATTCATTTAGATTAATTTATTGTTTTTCGATCATCACAATGTAGTTTTGTTATATTATTAAATATCATGTATATCAACTGGTTAAAACCTTAAATAGGTTTTAATACATATAAAATAATATGTTTAAATCATTGAAATTGTTTCATGACCATCCTTTAAGGTTTAATTGAATGATGAAATCACATCGTCCATGAAGGTGGTAGATCGACACACCACAGACGATGTTTTCATTCTTAAAATAAAAGAGAGTGGAAATGATATTTGATGAATAATTATTCCATAAACATGATAAAAATATAGTATATTTGAGATAATTTAGTTTTCATTCCACTTGGACTAGGGGAAGTGAGGATATTATAGAAAAATAAAAGAACATAAAAATAAATTAAAAGTAAAGGAAGAGGGTTTTACAACTTGAATCATTATTCTTGATAGCCTCCTTAAGGGATTATTTTTTCTATTTTGTTAAGAAAAAAATATCCTGGATTTTGGGGAGAGGTTTTTAAAGATTGTTGGTCATAATTTGGAAAATTATCAAGTCCTGAGAGGTGTTAAGAAAAGAGGTGGTGAGTGGTGGTATTTATAATGGGGGAGATGGTGTTTTCTTATTATTTAATGGATTAGTTTATTATTTTTCTTAAGCTAAGAAATAGTGTTGATTATTGAGACTAAATATAGTAATTAGATTTTGTGAGATTGAACCAATTGTTATTACATCATCCATGAATCAGGAAATAGTGTATTTAACTTATAATGTATATGTACTGTAAATAACATTATTTTACTATTCACAAAAATTCAAGTATTTTAGAAATTCAAAAAATTCACTATAACCATTTTTCGACATCTAGAATTGAAAAATGAACATAATTTTATGAAAATAATTCTCTAAATATAAGATTTTTTTAAATAAAATCATAATTAACATGAAAAATACAGTTTTTAAATTATAACTGATTTTATATCACATTGAAAAAATAAATAAGGTATTATAAAATTATCTTAAATTAATAATAAAATAAAAATAATAATTTATGAATACATGTTATGAAAATATTTTTAAAAAAAATTTAAATTAGTAATAACATTGTAAATAAATATAAATGACTTACCAAAATACCAATACTTAATTAATAATTTTTAAAATAATTATTTACTTATAATATGATATAATTATATCATATTGTCACTTATAAGATTGGTAAATGTTGTGTATAATATTATTGGTGAGGTTACTATCCAATTGAATTTTTTATAATTTATAAGGGTCACATTACTATTCCAAAGGCCAAGTAACTATTTCATCGGTATAAGTTCCTTAACTTCTACAAATTCCTTTTATTTCATTAATTTGTATTGCATTTTTAATGTGATTTTATGTGATTATAGTATATGACATAAATATAAAAAGGGAATTTCCATTGATAGAATTCAAATTTGTTACATTATTCTCCACTTATGAAATTTCTCCCTCAAAATATCATTTTACACTCTATGTTGAAAATAGGAATTGGTACTTTTCCTTCATCACATCCTCTAGTTCCCATGTTACCTATTTGTTCTTATGGTTCTACCATAGTAATTTGACTAGGTGAGTAGTCTTGTTGGGAAGAAATTTATCTTTATGATTGAAGATATTCACTTGTTTCTCCTCATAAGAAAGATCAATATTGAACTATACCAAGTATGAAGTCATTACATGTGAAGGATTTGGTATGTTCTTCATCAATATGGATAGGTGGAATACATCAGGTACTTGGGACATGGTTGGTGGAAGTTCAAGTCTATAGGCCACATATACGACATGATCAAGTATCTTGAAGGGGCTAATGTACTTGGGACTTAGCTTCCCGTTCTTCCCAAATATCAATATCCTCTTCTACAGAGATATGAAAAATAATACCATGTCCCTAACCATAAACTGTTGGTCACATAGATGATTGTATGCAAAGGTCTTATGTCCATTTTGGGATTCCTTGGTGTACTGCTGAATGATTTTACCCTTCCCCACTATTTCATTTACCATTTTAGGTCTCAACCTCTTATGTTCACCTAATTCATCCCATAATGTCATTGTTCAGCACCTTTTCCTATAAAGGTCTTCATATGGATCCATTTGGATGCTGGGGTGGAAAATATTTTTGTAAGAGAACTCAACCAGAGGTATATTTTGGTCCCATACTCTTTTTAAGTCCATATAAAAAGCTCTCAACATGAATTATAGTGTTTGAATAGTTCTCTTAGATTGACCATCAATTTGAGGATGATAGGTTGTACTGAAGTTCATCTCAGTTCTTAGACCAGGTTGGAGAATTTTCCATAACATTGAGGTGAATCTCAGATCTTGATCAGATAAAATTAATAGTGAAACTCCATGTATTCTTATCACTTATTTGATATATATCCATGCAAGTTGATCCAATGATAAGTCTTATCTAATTGAGATTTAGTGAGCTGTCTTTGTAAGTCGATCCATAATAACCCACATAACATTGTTCCCTATGACTGTATTTGGAAGTCTAAAGATAATTTCCATGGTTATATTTTCTGATTTACATATTGGTATGGGTAATGGTTGAATCATCCCTTTAGACTTTTGTATTTCAGCCTTTAGATTCTCACATACAAGACACTTTGATGTTTTTTCAGAGATGTCCTTTTTCATATTATCCCACCAAAAGATCTCCCATAGGTCTCGATACAACTTTTTTCTCACTACATAAATAAATATGATTAAGGTATGGGCATCATTTAAAATCTCTTTATTTATATATGGATCATATGGTACACATAATTGTGACCAAAATCTCATAAATCCTTCCTTATCCATTTGGAACTCTAAGGATTTCCCATTTTTGTTAGATTATATCTTTTTCTAAATTTCCACGTCATTTATTTGAACATCCTTTTTCATCTCCATAAGGTATGGTTGAGAAAAAAATTGATAAATGATTCATTATTTCCCCCCCTTAATGATTCACATGTCCATCATTTTCAAGTCTAAGAAGAATGGATCCTTCTCAATTCTCATCATTGATAGAGATACATGATCTTTTATACTTAGAGAATCCGCCACCTTATTTTACTTAGTAGGATAGTAGTGGATTGACTAGTCATAATCCTTGATGATATATAACTATCTTCACTCACATATATTAATATTCTTCTTTGTAAATATATATATGAGACTCTTGTGATCAGTATATTTCTCACACTTCTCCCCATAGAGATAATGCCACCATATTTTAATTCACAGATCACAACTTCCAACTTCAAATCATAAGTTGGATAGTTTTTCTCATTAATTTTAAATTTCCTTAAGTAATAGGCTATCACTTTATCATGTTCCATCAATACATATCTGAATTCCTTCATTGCAGTATTTCTATACACCACAAAGGGTTCCCCACTTTTCGAGAGTGTGAGTAATGGCATAGTGATAATAATTTTTTTTAGCTCCTTAAATCCTTCCTCACATTATTGAGTCCATAAAAACATCACTCCCTTTCATGTTATCTTGGTTATTGGGTTTTAAAATCATGATATTTTCTTGAAAAATCATTAGTAATACTCAGCTAGACCAAGAGAGTTGCAAATTTCCTTTACAGATGTTTTCCTTGGCCACTCTTAGATTTCCTTGTCTTGGTTTGTTCAAAAAATATTCCTTTTTTGGTGATAACATGACCAAATAAAGATAACTACTTCATCCATAACCCAAATTTACTATAAATTTTATATATTTTCACCCTTTATAAAGTCTTCAAAAAAGTATTCATATTCTCCTCTTGTTCTTTATTACACTTGGAATATATCAGAATAATATCGATACAAACTACCAGAAATTTTTTGAGGTAATCTCTAAAGAATCTATTCATTAAATCTATGAAAATTTCTAGAGAATTAGGGATCCCAAAGGTAATCTCTATGAACTCATAGTGTCCATTCCTCATTCAGAAGGAATTATTGGGAATATCTTCCTTCCTTACCTTTAATTGGTGATATCCCATATAAAGGTCCAACTTATAGAAAAAACAAGCCCCATGTAGCTGATCAAACAAGTCATCTATCCGTGGCAGGGGATAATTTCTATTTTTCCAGATTTTATTGATCTTGTGGTAATAGATGCATAGACACATTTGTAAATCCATATTCTTGACAAAGATGACTGGTTCACCATATAGTGAAGCACTTGTGAATATAAATCCTTTATCCAGATTCTCCTGTAACTTCTTTTTCAGCTATTCTAGATCAAAGGTGGAAATTAATTAAGGTTTATTTGATATAGGTATATCTCTATAAATATGTTCAAATGGTAAATAATCCTCATTATTAGAAGGAAGAACAAAAAATTATTCTGGGAATACATTTGAGTAATACCTCATGACGAGAATGTCTTAGAGCATGATTATCTCATTTGTCTCTATCATTTGAGTGAGATATTATTTCTCAGAAGTAATTAATATCCACCCAACAGGTGATTAATCTAAAGTGGATCCATATTCATCCTCACCCTTGTAAATAATTAGAGGATTCTTTTGGATGCGAAGGGTGATGTACCTTTCCCAACTACTAATGTTGGATTTTTATAAAGATAGCCAATCCATTATCAATATAAAATCAAACTCCAACAAATGGAGTATTACAAGATATTTTGTGAGGTTCATTCCACAAACTATAACATGTTTGGATTTATGTACTTTTGATGTAATAATTTACCCATTAACAATTCTCATAGATAACTCAACCTTCAAATTTTGTGGCGGTGTTTAAAAATTTCTACTAAACTTGCATGATATGAATTAATTAATAGAAATATAATAAAATGGTATATTAACTATTATGGAATGAATGAAAAATGTACCTATCACGACATCATTTTCCGGCTTCACATCAGTAGTAATGATAAAATAATCCCTTCCTTGTTTCCTTAGATGTTTTTATTTATTTCTTCCAAAAAACCCAATCTTAGGGTATTGGTTTACAAAATTCCCATATTACTTGTTATTAAAACACTACACTAAATGCTGAGTGTTGATATGATCCATCCTTTATTCTTCCTCATTAGTGTAATTCTTCACATCCCTTTGACATTTCTTATCCATATTTCCCATTATTCCACATTTGAAGCATTTCCTGGTTCCCTTTAGATTATTCCTAGGATGCTTCTTTCCACAATTTTGACACATGGGATATTCATTCTTTTTTCCATCATGGGGTTAATTTTTTAACCCACCCATATTAGACTCCATTTTCTATTTTTTTTTCACCAGGCCTATGATACCATTTATAGTCTCTGATCTCCATTTCAAACTTGAGGGAACAATGTAAAATCTACTCATAATTGTCAATGTCTTGAATCACTAACTCTTTTTTAGGATCATATTTAGTCCACTAAAGAAGTGATACCCCTTTATTTCAATGTTCATGATAAATAATTAGGCATATCTTGAATGTCTTGTAAAGTTTTCAACAAATGCTGCAATAAAATCATCTTCCTTCTACTTAAGTATGAGGAAATCTCTATCAATCATGAGATGGAGGGTTTAGGGAAAATATTTATTGAAAAACATTTTACTTAATTTCTACCAATCCATAGAATCAATTTCCTCCATGGAATTCAAAATTTTTATCAATTTCCACCACTGATCATCTTCCCCATAAAAACGATAGACCTCCGATACTACTTTCTATTTTTTTGATCAATAGAGGTCAAATAATATGTTTTCAATAGAGTTAATTCACAGTTTCATGAGGAAGGGATCAGAAGATTCAATAATCTTTAGAGGACTTTCCCACATTAAGGAATCGATGGTAACATTCTCTTTCGTTGGAGAAGGTGGATGTTTCCCATGATTGAAGTTATTATTCATAGCTTGAGCTAGTTGAGAAAGTACTGTCATGAAATTTTGTACATGCCTTCCCATCATTTTTTAATTACATTAGGGAAATCATCACATTTTATATCAAATTTATTGTTGGAACATGTTCTTCTATTTCCCACCATTAACTATGAAACATAATGTTGAATTAAGGGGCATGAATACATAGCTAATTAGCACAATAAAAGAAAACATTGAACAAAAGGGATAAAAATGAAATGGAAAATTATATCCTAACTTGTGATTCACTAGGTTTCAGTCTAGGTTATCCATGATCTATTTAATAACATATTTTCTAATGGGAATTTATTTACCTTATTAATGGTTCGTAATGAGATTACTAATTTACCAAAGCATATCCCACAGAAATTTCAAACTTTATGCATAGTAAGGCCCATTGTTGTGTACCAGGTTACCCCATGTCCAGCCCGAAATACCTTGTCAAAGTTGTTACTATTAGGTACATCTATTCTCGATGCATGTCCACTTGTAGTATCGAGACAAGAATTTATTTTATTGATAAACCACTTTCTTATATACTTACCAAAATTTAGGGATGTTTTCTTAGACTTAGTATTATCCCTAAGGTTCTAATTAAAGTGATATATTCCTAATATCCAAAAAATAACTAGACGATCCTATGATACAAACTATAAAAAACCTATCTTTTTAAACATATCACTACAATATTTTAATCATAATTAAACATAAAATTATAAACCAAGGATAGTAAAGTCTAGTGTCTTGGAAGGCTAGGTACATACAACTGACAACATGGGACTAAAAAACATTTCTTTATTTATCATCCATTATGATATCCTAACATATATTTATCCCTTATATCTACATAGAATAACCTGGTTATAATATGAATAAAGGGATGAGACAAAACCCCTGTAAAAAAATAAACATTAAAATAAATCTTAAGAAATTCGTTATAAGGCATAACATAATTATATAAAAAGGAATGGAACATGATTAAACATATGAAATAAGAACATATATAACATGATCCATATAATCAGGGAATAATTGTAATGTAGAAGAAATATAAAACATGAATTCATCTTGAGTCAAGGATAATTTTACATAAAAGAGTACGAGTCAAGTCTAACCACCAAGACAGTTGCACAAGGAGCCCGAGTCATGGCTAACCACCAAGACCATTGCACATAACATCTCAAGAGAAAAAATATTACCCAAGGAATGGTAGCGCTATATGGGTGATCCATTATAACTAGTTCAAGAATATGTTTTCCATATAAATAATAATTCACAACCAATGAAACATAAACATAAGGGCTATCTATGGAAGGAATTGAGTATCATAATCATTTTAAAAGCACAATAAATGGGGTTATTATAAAAGTTTCCATTAAATAAAGGAATTAACTAATACATGGATATTAATAAATTAAAATAGGAATATATCACGATAATTGATTTCAATACTAAGTGAAAACATATAAAAATGCTGTTTAAAAAACTTATGAAATAAAACATTTTGTGAGGTTTATTGAAAATATTAAAGAGTATTTATAGTTGAAAAGGGAATAATATTTAATAAAAAAGAATAAGTGAACCAAGAAAATATTCAATATAAAATTATTTTATATTTTTTAAAAAATGGTTGCTTAAAATAGATTATATAGTTCAATTGAAATTGGGTAAAAATTTGAGAAGTTCTCTTAAATCAGGCATACTTATCAGGAATAATTGAGAATGAAACCTTATTAAAACATTTTTATCCCAAAAAATAAGGATAAAGGGATCTGGATACATGAGTTTTGAAAACATAAAAAACATTTATCAGATGTTCATAAAAATAAAATAGAATTTAATATGGGTAAAAATAGAAGAAGAGCGACCTGAATGAATAATGGGGTTTCAGGTAGAATCTTTTACTATATGTCTGAAACGATTATGCGCTAGATATTAATGTCATGAATAAAAAAATTAAATACATTAATTAATAATTATATAACTTTTTATACATTTATTTGATTTATTATAACATTATTAAGTTAATTTATGGCCTTTATGATGAGTTAAAAGGTTCGATTCCATTCTTTAAGAGCATTGATTTCCTTGGTTTTCAAGATATGATTACTTGTATATGTGTATATAAAATCATGTAGAATGATGATAGTTGTACAAAAATAAACTTATATGTTATTAATGAACTTATAAAACATTAAAATTTCGTTTTTCCCAATAAGTGAGGATGATTCATTAGATAAATCATTAATGATATTCATTTAGATTAATTTAGTGTTTTTTGATCATCAAAAAATTGTTTTGTTATATTATTAAATATCTTGTATATTAACTAGTTACATAACATTAAAAATCTCTTAATACATATATTATAATTTTGTTCACCATAAAAATGGTTTAATTACCATCTTTGAAGGTGTAATTCTATGATGAAAGTACGTCATCTACGAAGGTCGTAGATCAACACCTCACATATCATGTTTTCATTATTCAAATAAAAAAGAAGGAGATGAGTATTGGTGAAGAATTATTCCATAAACATGATAAAATTACTGTATATGTGAGATAATAGAGTTTTCATGCCACTTTTACAAGGTTAAGTGAGGAGAATATAATAAAAGAAAGTAACATTAAAAAATATAAAAGAAAAGGAAGAGGGTTTTACCTCTTAATTCCTTCATCTTGGGAGCCTCCTTAAAGGATTGGTTTTGGTGTTTTGTTAAGAAAAATAGTCCTAGAAATGTGGTAGATGTTTGGGAAGAGTATTGGGCATAATATTTTCAAGGCTCAAGCCTTGAGAGGTGTGAGGGAAAGAGGTTGTGAGGAGTGGTATTAATAGTTGAGGAGATGTGTGTTTTCTTAATATTTAATCCATTAGTTTATTATTTTTCTCAAGAAAAGAAATAGTGGTGATTATTGAGACTAAATAAAGTAATTATATAATGTTATTCTTAGGCAATGGTTCTTACATCATACATGACTTAAGGAATATCGTATTTGACTTATAATGTATATATACCTTGAATTATTATATTATACTTTTCACAAAAATTCAATTATTTTATAAAAATCCCAAAACTTCACCATAACCATTTTTTAATGTGCCTAATTGAAAAATTATTTCCATTTTATGACAATAATTTTTTAAATATGAGAAATTAAAATTTTAATTAAATTCATTATTTACTCAAAAAATCCAGTTTTTTAATTATAACTGGTTTTATATCACTTTGAAAAATTAACTAAGGTACCATAAAATTATCTTATAAGAATAATACATAAAAAAACTAATTTATTAATACATTTGATAAAAATATTTTTTTTAAATTATATAATTAGTCATAAAATTGTAATTAAATATATATGACTTACAAAAATACCAACACTTAATTAATAATTTTTAAAATATTTATTTAATTATAATAAAATATAATTATATAATATGGTCACTTATACGATGGAAGAATTATATTTATACTATCATTGGTGATTTCACTATTCAATTGGCTGATTTACTATTCATATGGGTCACATTACTGTTCCAAAGGCTAAGTTACTATTTCACCGATATAGGTTCGTTAACATCTAGAAATGCATTTATTTCATTAATTATTCATTTATAATGTTTTTATTATATTATTAATGTGAATTTAGGTGATTATACTATATAACATAAATATAATAAGGTAATTTCGTTGAAATAATTGAGGGTCAATACAAACATTCCCCAAGAATATTACTTTATCCATCCAAAACTCACATATTTTTATACATTTTATATAACTTTTCCTTTCCCAAGGAACATATTACAACATCAAAATACTCATAATGTTCTATATTTATTTTAGATTACATAAAAATATCATCTATAAAGACTACCACAAATATTTTGATGTAATCCATATTCATTGATTTTATGAAGATATTTTTAGAAGTAGTGTGTCCAAACAGAATCATTATAAACTAATAGTTCCCATAAATTGTATAAAATGATGTCTTGGGGATACCAACTTCTACACCTTTACATGAAAATATCACAACTAATGATCCACCTTAGAGAAGTAATTATATTCATGTAGCTAATGAAACAATTTATCAATATATAGAATATGATACTTATTTTTTATTGTGATCTTATTATTCTCATGATAATCAATATAGAGTAACATTCTCCCACCCCCTTCTTGATGAAAAGGACTAGTGAACCTCATGGTAAAGAATGTGTATCTCTAGGTATTTTTTATGAATTCTTTAACAATGGTGGATCTCTAGGTATACGTTTTATTGAGAACTCATCCTATCGGTTAAGAGGAAGACTAAGAAATTATTTTGGAAACACATCTATGTATTCCCTCATAATGGGAATGTCAACATGGATAATCTTATCCCTAGTCTCAATCATTTTATCTAGATACATTTTCTCACAAGATAATACAATTCATGTTTAAGATGATGATTCCAAAAGAGATTCATCCTTCTCCTTGGAAATTTATTTAATTAGAGAGAAAATCATGACACAAATGTAATTTCATTTTAATAATAATTTATGATGTCCTTATACAATTAAATCCAATACATACCAATAATTTCTTGAAATTATGATAAATGCAGTATCCTAAGGTTTTTTGGGAAGTTCAGTCTTTAGATATGAATTAAGATAAGTTATATACTTGGAATGAAATAATTGTCCCTTTTTCCATTTTCCCAGGTAGATCAACATACATATTTTGTGGTGGTGTTTGAATTATTCAACTAAACATGAGTGATATGAAATAATACATAGAACCATAGTCACATATGAGATTTAATGTTCATTAATTGATAATAATCAGACCTTTCATTATTCTATTCAGATTATAATCAGATACATAATACATAATAGACATAGGGATGGAAATTTTAAAACCATTGAAAATATAAAAGGAAAACTATGGATATTAAAGGAATAAATCATCAATGAAAAATAATAATTAACCTAATAATTTATAGGTATCAATCTATGTTTTCTAAAGTCTATTAACTGACACAAAATTTTATTTGGATTTTTGTTCACTTCATAATAGTTCATAAAGAGCCTGTGAATTTAACAAAGCATATCCATCAAGAGAGTCAAACTAGGTGTGAAACAAGTCCAATTTTCTTGAACTGGGTGATGATAAAGTTAATACCTAATGATCCATTTTTGCGATTATTACCCCAATGTACAACTGTATTAGAGCCACATCCACTTGTAGTATCCAATAATAGATTTTGTTTCATGGAAACCACTTACACTATAATTTTCTTTAATTTTGGGATGACTTCAAATATTTAGCCCCAATGTATTTTGGTAAAGCTTTCTAATCATAATCCTTATAAATAACTATACATTTCACTAATAAAAACAATGAAATCCTATATATTTTAGAAACATTAATTCAGTATTTATTACATAAATAAACACATGATAAAATCAAAAAAATATTAAAATGCCTACTGTATTTGGGTAATTAGATACATAACACCATAACTTGAAATAGGGATACAACATTATTATTTAAAAATTTCATAATATTCCATTAAATTTCTTGATAAACTAAAACTGAACTGGATAACCCATGGATGTAGATAAGAAATGGGTGAGCCTAAATCTTTTTAAGGAAAAATCAAGTCCAAACCTGATGAATGTAATACATGTTAGTCAAGAGTAATTTCAAGGTGAATAAAATGGAGAATCAGAAACATGAGTACTAAACCATGATATAATATGATAATATCAAGACAACCCAAGAATGTGGAATCAAAATAAAAAATGAAAACATAATCATAAGTCAAGGATAACCATCAAGATATCATAACATAGTGTGATTAGGGATAACATTCCATGAACCATAAAGGGTATCTCATGAGATAGAAAAACATTACCCAAGGAATTAGAGGGATATATAATTCCAGGGTCACCCATCACATTCATATCTTGTACATGCATTTGTGTTCCACATAGATCAGGAAACATAAGAATGCATTCAATCACATTTAATCCAATGATTAATGACTTCATGATAAATAAATGGAATTACCCTATCAATTAACTATAAGTATATCTATTTTAATACATTTTATTGGAATAGGGGGAGAGTATTCACAAAACTACAGTTTATCCTCAGAAATCATGAGATATTTTCAACAGCATAACTGGTGTATATAAAGGATTATGAAATGATTTAATGAGAATGAAATATGGTATCTCATTACATGAGAATCATAATGATAGTCAAAGTATATGTAAATTTATATTCCAAAAAATAAAAATTTGAAAGAAAAAGTCATAGCTTAAAAAAATTACTTGAATAAAGAAGAGGAGGGAATCCATTCACCTTGAGAGGGCATTATAAAATCTTGGTTGGAGCTTCTTAAGATCTTGGTAAAACCACATGAGGTATTTTTAGAGGTATAGAGATATGAAATTCATGATCAATGTTTTTTTAGTGAATATGAGTGAAAGTTTCGGTGGGTATTTATAGAAATAGGGAGTGTAATTATTTATTAATTTCTAAACATATATTTTTGACTGTAAATAATAAAGTAATCAAAGCCACACATCTTCCTAATGGTTTTCCCATGGTATATTCCAAATAAGATTAGTTTTAATTATTTTATAAGTCAATGAACCAAATTTATTAGAATAATACCATCGATGATGTTGAAGTGAGTCATGTTCATAAATAATTGATTTAAAAATATAAAATTAAAATATAGGTTTTATAGGACTCATTAAAGTTTTATATAATTAATAAAATTGCTTTAAAAAAATTATTTTAAATGGGAAATCTATTTTTGGTCATGTATTCCCTATATAAAATTTATTATATCACTATTAAGATACTATTTCTCAATAATACATACCATGTACTTATACCGTATTTACTTTTTTTCATAAAAAACTGACTTTCCTAAAAAATAATGAAAAATTCATAATTTTCTAATTCATTGTGCTGATTTCAAAAATGATAATTATTTTTCTGAAAGAATTTTCTATGTATGTGAATTTACAATCATATGTAAACATAATTATTTATGAGAAAATACTAGTTTTTAGGATACTAAACACTTTCTAATCATTATAAAAACTATATTGGAATTAATTAACATAAATTATAATTTATATTCCAGTAAATATTATGAAAATAATATTTGTTTTAAAATTTATGAATTTATAAAAAAATCATGCTTTCATCGAAACTATATTTTTCCCAAAAAATACATTATTATTTCTAGCATATTAAAATATACATTTTATAAAACTCATTAATAAATCATCTATATATAGTAATAATAAAAACTAAGAAACATAATCATTATATTATTTATAAAAAAATATAAAAATTCATAGTGCTATGTTTTAGAAACATATCATCTTAGTATATTAGTGTATACCCTAAGGGTGATTTGTGCGATGATGAAACTTCTTTGGGGGTGTTTCAATATACATGATTTATGATGTGATCTCAATAAACATTAACTTATGCTATAAGAAATTTCATTAATTTTTTAGTTGTTGAATTTTATCTTCTTTTTGGTTAAATGCAAATCCTAATGATTCTATATCCCTCATAATCCCCAATAATTAGGATCTATAGGGAAAACTTATACTAGTCATGGTTATCCATTCTTCTATCTATGTCAATTCGACCTTATCATAATCCATAAAATATTTTAATATTAATTGTTACTTTACAATATATATATACATATATATATATATATATATATATTATCAATGGTCGGGACTCTTAATTTTATTTACAAATCCTACCTACTATATATTATAAAGGTCTAAAATAACAATTGATATATAGTGTATGTGTTTTATATAAAAGCAATAATTTATATGAATTTATTCACTAAAAAAAATTATATTTAGAAATGTTTAGGCTATTACAACGAGAGGGATATTATGGTTTTATATAGGGTTATCTTATAAAAAAATTCCAACATCATTCATGTTAGGTCCTAGTAAGTTTCCTATGATTCTAGATTGTTTTTATGATTATTTATGCGATTCTGATACATATTTCTCATTTTTATCCCCTATATTTTGATTATATGGAATCATTATGAGGTTATTGTTTATTCTGGTTATTATTAATTTATTTCTTTGTTTAAACTATGATTATATGTTTTTACAATGTGTTTTTCACTTCCATTCAAACTAATTTTAAAATTGTTTGAAAAGTGTGGTTTTAAAAAGATAAGTGGTGTTTTTTAGAATCATTCATTGTGAAATGATTTAAAAAATATAAATAATTTGTTTTTTTGTAAGTTTAAAATTAATCTTTCCATAACATGAAAGTTATTTTAATTTAATGATTTATATTTATTTATTGGGTTCAAAATTATTATATTATGATAAATTAGCATTGTTTTCTTTTAAAATTTTTTGACTTGGAATTTTGAAAGAAGAAGATAAATCATGATTCCTGTTTTATTATTATTTTTATATGAAAAAATACATTATATATTATTTATAAACTAGAATTTATGGATTGAAATATATAAGGATCTGTAGATAATATTTAGTGAAATCCGACATGGAATGTTTGTCTGAAAACCTACATATAAACAAGTTTTTGATTGTATACATTATTCTTATGTTTTATTTCAATTTCCCAATATTTTATCCTATTTAAGTATAGTTTTTTTGGTCTGAGGAAGGATATGTTGGGATATGGAGAGTAAATATGGATTGTTGGGTATGTTTTTTTGGATATTTTTATGTTCTATTTTGTTTTGGGATATTATAATGACAAAAAAAAACCTAGTGTATTTTATATTCTATTCTCATTTTACTCTGATTCCACTAAAACTTTTTTGTTTGTACGATTGTATAGTTTTGGATAATTTTTTATTTTAGATTTCCACATTTGGATTTATTCTTTACTTGTATCTATTTATTTTATCTTCATAGATGTCCACTGTCAGGATTGGTCATATTGAATGTTTTTTGGTTTCCACTTCTTGATTATTTGTTTATATGACGGTGAAATCATTCCCAAGTGTATATTATTGATAAACACACAAAAATTGTTAATCTACAGGGAATGGAAATTCATTTAATGTCTAATGGTGGATCGGTATGGCTGATGCATTAGGTCTGCCTAGTTTGATTCAATATAGTAAGGGTTACCATACAGAATATAATTCCTACTCTAATATGTAAGGGATAGAAAAATAGTGAGGTATCTAATACATAAGTGTTACATCTAGATGACATGTAATGGTTTTATGTATATTATATATAAGGGTTGAACCAAATATATGGGTTATCTAAGGTGATATATAATGGTTAATATATAGGGGTTTTCTCTTGATGATATATAAGGGTTGATATAGACATTATTGAAAATTTGACAATGATGATCTGGAGGGGGAATCACACTATCTTCTGTGGGATCACTCTATGATATTCTCTATGTCTAGTTTTTAAAATAAATAAATAAATAATTAAATTAAATATATAAGGAGGTTTTTCCTTTTTAATCAACACTATTGTGGTTTCACCATAACACTCCTCTCTACCTCTTTTTTTCTTTTTTTTGAGAGATGTTTATAAATTGTTGTTTGTTGTTTATATTTTTCACTATGAAGAGTATCCACAATAAAGGATAGCTATACTTGGGTGTCTAATATTGATTTGTCTTACAATTCCCATATTCTTTATTGGTTGATCCAAAAATTCTAGTTTACTATAAACTATGAAATTTCTTCCAATAAGATCCAGTTAAACTATATTTTCTTAGTGAGTGGAGTCATGGTAACTCCATTTAAGGAGAGATTAGTTATTTCATGTTCTATATGTGTGATATGCATTGTATGATAAACTAAAAATTGTAGGTTAATGTGAGAATCTTGGGAAGGAATAGATTTCAGTTTTTAGTATTCATAATAGATACTTAAGGGTATTATTATATTGAAAATGATTGTTGTGATCTATTATTAATTAACATGAAAGGTGGTGTGGTTTAAGGATTAAATGGTAAATATTTTTCATTTTGTGATTATTGTTTTTTGAGATATGATGATTGATGTTGTTCCTTCAAAATTTAATGTGTTTCACTCATATATATATATATATATATGACATTCGTAACTAGAAATGGGGTGACATGGTTCACTAATGTGATATGAATGTTGTTGATCATTTCAATGTGAAATGACTGGTTTCACCAAGTTGTTGGTCATAGGTTTTTAGATATTTTTTATAACTACAGAGTTGAGATTTTTGGGGTCATGTGCACACAAGTTATATGCCATGTGGTGGTATTCACAACTAGTTGTTGGTGGTATCATATATAGATTGAGTGGATTATGGGTGATGGTGTTGAACCTTTTAATGGAGGAGGTATACATTATAGGTGTCCATGAGATCTTGGTACAAGTTCAAATTATTGAAAAAAGGATGATTCTTCCTATATATATGAGATATGTTGGGGATAATGATCTGGGATAGGAAATGGATGACTGTCACCATTCCTTGTGTTTCTTTAGGTTATTTATTAAGTAGTTAATAAATGGTTCTGATGACCATTGGACTTGTGATAGGGTTTTTTGGACCTACTATTAAGATATCTTCATTGACTCAGGATATGTACATTCTTTACGGCTGGTGTGTGATGTTTTGTGGTATGTATTTGGTTATAATTAGAAGGGAAATTTTGTTATAATAGAACATGGAAACATCATCCTACTTCAGCACTTTTTGAGGTAAGTAAAGGCTCACTCTTGGATAGTCGAGTATGATTAGATCAGGTTGGTGGAATGATTTGGTTTTTATTTATTGAAATTTAAATACACATGTATATGTATGGGTATTATCTTTGGAAACTATTAGTGGTGGACTACAAATTTAATAATCATACCCTTAATGGGATATCCATGATAGGTAAAAATTGTATGGTTTATAAAATAAGTATGAAAAAGGGATAGCCATTTGGTTTCTAGTGCATATAGATGTATAAAAAATTAATGAGTTTTATGTTTTAGTTTTTTAGATTTATTAGGTGGTTCCTCAGTGTTTACTGGAACCTTATTTTAGTTAAATTCAAGCATATATGTATGCCATCAGAATATGTGTATCTATTTAGTTTTTTTATATGAAAAAATAGTATTTTTATGTTTACTATTCTTATAATATTTATTATATCAATTTTTGTTACATGTTATTTAGTGCTTATACTGCTATTTTTGTGTCAATGTTGTTATTTATGTTTATAGGGTACAGTCTCCCCATAATCACCCCTTATAAACTCCATGATTATCATCATCCTTTGGTGTATAGGGGGATGCACCAGAGGTATAATGGCACTAGTATCGGAGTAATGTAGAGTAATCTATGTCACGATGTTACAAAGTGGTATCAATGAAGGTTAAGATAAAATGATACCAACTTATTTTGTCTTTTAATTTTTGATGTGGAAGATGGAGGTTTAGAGAATTGTTTGAACATGGGATTGGTGTCATGCTATATTCCTAGCTAGCATAAGTATAGACTAAATTTTTAGTCACCAGGGAAACATGTATTGGTTTTCTGATCTACATGGCTATATTTGAGTTATTTTATTTGGATAAAAGTTTAGTTTTTTTATTGATTTATTTTTTAGACTATTATAACTGAGATGAAATATGTAGTGCTCATTCATCATTATATTAATGTTTTACTCACCAGATATATGTGTTCTTACCTATGAATTCCATTTTAGTTCTAGAATACAAATGGGTTTGATACTTTAAAGTGTTAAAAAAATCTATATGACATTTTCCCATATATATTCTTGGTGTAATTGTTTTAATCTATATAATAAATTTGATTCCAGGTGTGATCATATTTGTAGATACTATGTGTGTATGGTGTCTATGGTACCTGAACTTGACATGAGTAGATGAGACCTTGAGGTTATATATTATATGACTTGGGTGTGAAATTGAATTTTAAGGGGTATTGTGCCATACTTCATGTTACAACATTCCCTATTTTGGGTCTCTTGACTGCTATATCTATATTTAGTATAGTATTTGGTTCTCAACGAGATGATACCAATATTTCATGTATTTCAGAATTAGGGGAAAGGAGATATTGAACTATCGAGGAGTGCACAGAATGAGGCCCATTAGGGAAGACGTGAAAATAATCCATATATAAAGGTTCTAAAGAATATAGGATAGCCAAATAAGATAATGGATCTGTGGAAGTAGTTGGATGAGAATCTTAGGATGAGTTTTGTAAAAGTTATCTCATGCATTGAATGAGGAGCTTATGGAGTTGATCCATCTATGGAATACCTGGGCTGGGTGTTCCAGACACAACATCATAATTTTTTTCTAGGGTGAGGGTGAACACAAGGCATAAATGTATTAAATTGAATCAGTATAAATTATATTTCATTAGATAGAGATAAAATAAGAGTGGAGGCTAAACCATGATACATATATTCTTAGAGGACTGGTAAAACACAAGTGGTTTGTACAAGTACTAGCTAAGAATATGAGAGGATAATGTTAAAGGAAATTATAAAAAGGATATTTGAGAAATTTTGATACGGGCCATGAGTTTATAAATTAAGTGTGGAGAAATTATTAAATAATAGACTATTCATGAGGTTCACAAAATTTTTACTATTTGTGCTGATGTTGGAAAAATATTAGATCTCTATATATGGATATTCAAGGATGATTTTTGATTCTCAATCAGGGTAAAAGTAAATATCTTCATGTTTTACCCATTTTTAGAGGTAGTGAAACAACTGGTGATAGTTGAGGGAAAATAAAATATAGAAGCATATTGATCCAAATAGTGGTGTTAGGATAAAAATAAAGGGGGTATTCAAGTAGCTAGATGTTGGGACATGAAGAGACCCAATACGATAGTCAAAATTAATTTGTGATGATTCCACCATGGAATGGGTGACCATTGAGGTTTTTCTAGTGCAGGAAGTTAGAGAATGTTTGAGCTTATTGTGATTAACCATTGAAGGAGTGATAATCATTCGATTAGATAGAAAATCCAGATATGTTTTTTAGATGAATTTATATTTAGATCACGATCATGGGTTAGATCAGTCTCACACATCTGAGGTAGAACTTAAAGTTGTACTGGGATCTAGTAGCAAGGATTCATCTACATGTGTAAGTTGTGGAATTTTACAAGATACATAATAGTTGATAAAGTGGATGATAATATGTTTGTATCTTTAGAGAGGACATATATCTATAATTTTATATTTGATTCAGCTACATGTGATTTATTTGATGTGTTCAGAGTAGGTTGGGGGCCATATATAGTTAGAGGTGCACTGTAATCTTGTTGGTTTTGGTTTTTTAATGATGGGTACTAGTTAAAGATGTGCATATGTGATATATGGATCAACCTGATACTTATTGATATGGTTATCGATTATGATATTAGATGAAAGTATCATCAGATATGTTTTGTGAAAACTATGGGGTGATTTGGAATTAAATAAAATGTTAGTAATTGGGAATGATGTTTATATATAGTGGTCATAAAATATGATGAGGGATTATAGAGGGAACTAATATTATGTGGGATGATGATTCATGATGGTTGGGAATTCTGTGAACTGAGATGATGGTTGGTAATGATATTTTCACTATATCAGGTTATTGCTTGCGATGCGACCATACAGGTGATTCCGATAGAGGGGATTACCTATTGTAGTAATCTTCTTGTTTGAGATTGTTATCCAGGATATCTGGGATTAGATAATGTGTTTAGAATTATCTTAATATTCAAGAATAAAAATAGGGGGATGAATGGTTTTTTGTAAGGTTTAGTTAGTGTTTAACCTGAGATAGCTCATTGACGAGGTTTAGTATATTGGGGTGGTTTTAATGGAGATGGTATTTGAGAGTGGAAATTCATGTGGGATCCTAAAATGATACTATTTATTTAACCCCTATAGAGCTATCATGGGTGTTGTAGTTGGTTGGGAATTGAGTTTTATGAGTAGAATTGGGACTAGGGATGGAATTCATCAATAGGAATAAGACCACACTAGGTTAGAGAAAATATAGGAGTGGTGAAAAGATGATATAGGATCAAAAAGTTTATAAGGGAAACCATGATGTGAAGGAAATAAGTAAACTATTGGATAGAATTGTTTTTAATTTGAATTTTGTTGTTGTTTAGAGAAGGTTGGGATAAATTGTGGAATTATTCAAAAAATGGTTAACTCCTCACATGTAAGGTTCCTTATGTGTATGGGTATATAACTAATTCAAAAAATTGGTTATATCCCACAACCTAAGGGTATGAAACACAATTAAAAAATTATCCAAGTCCAGATGTAAAAGGGTCACCCTATGATGCATATGTCTCACCCTGTGATTCATAAGTGTGACCCTATGAAAGTGATGGTTTCTTTGATAATTATGGGATATAAAAATGGTATGGTATATAATATTTAAGGGTTATATATGGATGATACATAATGGTTTTCACTACCTGATAATTAAGGGTTGATCTTGATAATACATATGGGATGGTCTGGGAGATATGTAAGGGTCCTTAGATGATACATTAGGTCATATCCATAATGTTATAAAACATTTAGTGTGATGGTGTTTAGGGGGAATACTAACATGCATGGGGGGGGGGCAATATGATGTGCCCTATGTATATTTTTTTTAAAATAAGTAAATAATTAGTTAAAATAAATATATAAGGTGGTTTTTTTAATTTTTCGTCCAGTAGAATAGAAAGTACACTCTATCTCTCCACTACCTCACTCTTTCTAATTATTCCTTCATATTTGAGATATTTTATCAATAATTTCTTGTTTTTCATATCATTCATTATAGTGAGTATCCATGGGTAATGATAACTCAACTTGGGTGTAAAATCTTAGGTTCTATCACCATTACCTTATTTTCTATCTAATATTCACTAAAGTATGAGATTTTATAGATTGCATGATTTATTCTATTAAGAGATGGATCGACTAGAGTTATTTAGTGAGTGGAATCTTACTAACTCAAGGTAGGCGATTCTTAGACATTTCCCATGATATATGGGTGATATGAATCATGTGATAAAATGGAGATAATTGGTTCATGTGAGTAGAAAGGAATTGAACCAATTGAGGTTTCCATTGTTTATAAGAGATACCTAGGGGTAGTCTCATGTGGAATATAATGGGTGTATCTTAGAAGGGATTGGATTGTTTGGTGGGGTGGTTTTAGGATTTGATGGGCATGATGTCATGATTTTGGAATAATGTTTCTTGGGATTTGGTGATTTATGTATTTCCATGAGAATGTGATGGTTGTAACATGTATGAATGTCTATTATGTTGATCATTGAGCATGTGGTGACATGGTTTAATATTTTTATGTAGATATTGTTGAATGTTTCCATTAGTTACAATGAATGTTTTTTGATTTTTGGGTATAATTTAATGGTGATTTCCTATCAATAAGGTGATGTGGAATTTGGGGTTTTTTTCACAGAGGATAATGTCAGTATGGTGGTTTTAAAAATTTGTTCCTGCTAGTATCCTCTATTATTTTAATGACTTAGGGGTGATGGTGTTGACCATTATTATGGGGGACATATGCATTTTTGGTGTCTATGAGATATCAATAGTGATTGAGATAACTGGAATAGCACATAATTCTCATTATATATGTGAGATATGTTGGTGAAAATGATCTGGGAATGTTAAGTATAAAATTGGCCTATATTCATGGTCTATGCCTCAGATCATATCTCCAAAACCCATGGTCAAATGTTCTTTCCATTGGAAAGGTTACCATGGATGATTGAGATATGACAATATCCTAGAGAGGTATTTCCATGGGAATGGATTATGTCAATATACTTGGGGATTTTCACCAGTATTACCTTACCCAAAAGACCTTATTTCCATGTGTATTTTACTTGTGGTGATATAAAATATATTTTTAAGGGAGCTTTGCCTATGGAGTTAGAGAGAATATTTCCTTGGGCATCATGCCCATGGCTCTAAGTGAGTACATGTAAAACTTGGTGCACATGGAACCCATTTTCCATGGTAATTATTCGAATGGACATAAGAGGTGGATGATTTGAAATATTATAATCCCATGAGTTTCGAAATAATATGATAAACATTAAACCACATTATACTCTACTAGTTAACTATGTATTTTCCATGTATATAAATATATATAAATATATACCTATATTAAATAATTTTTATATGCTTCAATATAATTATTATATTATAAATATTATATAAATTATAAAATTTGAGTGTGGGTTACCACCATAGGATTATATGACTGCAAACATAAGGTGGAGGTGTAGGGTCTATTAACATAGAAATAAATGATTATGAAAGTAGGTATGTGTTTCAAGATTATTCCTCCATGATCATAAATACAAGTGGAAAGAATTTAATAGTTTTTATTTTGGATTTATTTGGACTTATTTTCTAAAATTTTCCTACTAAATTCAATGAAGAGATATAATAATAACAAATATCACATAGGCAGTGGTAATTTCAAAATTGAATTTGAATAATTTAGAAATTTCAATGGTTATATAATACTCTACCTATACTTTCCTTAACAATAACATGAAAATTTTATATAAGAAACATCTATTATGAAGATCATAATCTTTTTGAAAATATTTCACTACGCTAAAGTAATTTTTTTATTTCAAGAAATTTATTTTACAGAAAATTAAAAAACCAACAAATTTAATGACACCAAAGGAAAAAATAATACAACATATGAGATGAATTGGTCATTACAACAAAATTTGAATGATTTCTGAATAATTAACCCTATAAAATTTCTTATAGATAGAGGTTATCTTTAAGTAAATATTTTCTTTGATGAGTTTCTCAAATTGTAATTACATATTTTCTAATGTATTTACATGTTATTCCAAGTTAGTATTCCTCTCATTGAATCCACATATTAAAATAAAAGTATTTTTATCAATCCAAGAAACTTCTTCTTCATTCAAATCATCATACAATAGTATTTTTAAAATTCTATGAGCATACTCATTATAAATATTGATAATGAAGGAATTCTCCAACATCATTTTAATAAGAATGATGGAGGATATCGTGAGCCTCTGATCTATTAGAAACTTCCTTGTCTTCCCCATGTAGAGCACTAACAATTTAAAGTGTCAATTTTTTTAAACACCAAGTTACCAATGAAAACTAAGAAAAATAAATATACATTAAACCTATAAAATCGCATTATTAATTGTAGTTAGAATAAATGTAAGACTATAAAATAGATAGATAAATGAAACATGATTATAAAATTTACACTACTACACTTCTTTGATATAGTTAATTATGATCAAATAATTATCTCATTATATAAATTTTAAAATATATAAAATAATATTGAACATAAAATGATGAGATAAAATTGAATATTAAAAAAAAATACTAGTTTAAATAACATTGATTGCATATGATGATTTACTAATTTTTATATAGTTACATAGTGATAAAAGAAATTAAATATTATAATGAATTTCTTAAAATATAATCATTTTAAAATAAATTTATAATTTTATGTATTCTATAAAACATAAAAAATTATTACAAGTTGATTCCACAAGTATCTTAGGAAAATTATCACCTAGATATAAATCATAAATATTACTATAAAATAATGAAATAAGATAAATTATTTATATATAACAGGAATCTTAGGTTGAGTTGACATTTAAAAAATCAAAAATCTATATCTTATATGTTACATATATTTTAGATAAAAATAAAAACATATCATTAATTTATTAATCATTTTATATTAATGAATAATGCGAAATAGAATACATGGATAAGAAACATTGTTTCATTAATTTATATAATTAAAAATAGCACTATAAGGGCCTAAGGTTTCTTTCATATAAGGGAAAATTATATTACATGAATTAGAGGCTCATTAAATTTCAATAATAACTACTAATAAATTCCTCATAATTTATAATAAATGACATTAACCTGTAAATTACTCTCAACTAGGAAGAAGATATGAGATTAATAAAATAAAAATACATCAAACACATAACCTCGTAAATGTTAAATCTTACAATTACTGACTTTTTTTTGAATAATAGAACCTAAAATAAAGCTTTACCATATAGAGATAATAGAAAAATGAAAATAAAAATCTAAAGATAAGGGGAAATATCTAAAAGGGAAAGTTGGAGAAGGGTTTTTTATTTCAGAAAGTGGAAATTTAGAATAAGATTATATATTTAAGTTTGGCATTCATTCACATCACTTGAAGTGGAACCCAGGAACCAAATATGGAATCTATGAGGGAAATACTATACTTATCATCACATGATGAAGAAACATCGAATTGGAAAAATTTGAGGAGTATGATCATTTCAATGTGAAGTGGTAATTACGTAATGTATGATATCTTTCACCATTAAGAGAAGGTGGAATTTTTAGTCATGTGATAAAATTTTTGGGGAAGGTGTTCGACACATGAGTGGGGAGTAGTGAAAATAAACCATTATCACATGAAGTATTCCTCTCATTATATGAGTGTTTTTTCATCTATTTTTTGTTTTTTAATAATATTTTTGACCATGCTCAATATATATTGTAAATTAAACATTTTACAAGAGATCATGTATTTTTATTGTTGTTTAAATTGAAATAGAATATATTAAAAACATGAATGTTTTGTGTATTGTTAAATATAATATTTATAAATATGAGATTTAATTATGTTTTACATATGTATTATTTAACCACATACATCACAAGCATGTTTTGTTTACTTATTTTGTTAAAAAATATTTTTATTGATAAAAATTATGAGCCACTTCTCATCTATTGTTTATTTACCTTGAAGGATTCCACTTTAATAGCGATTTATATGATAAAACTATTTATCCCATCTTTATCATTTTTTTCAATTGAAATGGTAGTTGTAATTTTCTTCTTGTATATAGTTTGAAAATCCTATAGGGTGTGGAAATTTATTCTATTAATGATTAGAATATTTTTAAAATTGTTACTCATAATAAAAAAATATTTAGATTTTAATACCATATCTATTTATTGTTGGATATTATATTTTTACGATATACATTTTATTTAACCATTTATATCTGTTTTTCATGTTTTTATTTGAACATTTCATTGAAAAATATTATTAATATGTATGTCTGTTTTTTATATCCATGAAAAAAGTAGCTGAATATTTATAGAACATCAAAAAATTTAAATATCTCTCAAAAATGGTAATATGATTCCCCATTTTATGATAAACCCTTTGAAAATTTATATAAGGTTCTAAATTCCTTAATAATTTACATTTATTCTAAACAAAATATTTTTGAATTGAACCTAGTATATTATAACATATAATTTTTAAATTTTACTGAAACCCAATGTTATATCATTTAATTATTACACCCAAATCATTCAATAACATAATTAGCTACAAGAAAAGAATATGAAAACTGGTTTTATGATATTTTCAAAATATATCTATAACTTATACAAGTTTAAGGATTATTTTTTTTATAAAAAATATGTTACCTTCCCCTTTATAATTTTTTCAATAGTATATTCAATACAATTTACCCCTTAAATTATAGGTTTAAATTTTTTCTCATGTTCATTATATTTTAATTAGAAATTACAGAAGTAAACATAATGACAGTTATTGAGAATAAAATGATGGTTTCAAAAATCATTCCTTAATATATTTTATATTGCATATATTTTATAATTTTCTCTCCTTTTAACATGACTTGTATAATTTTATCTACTTATAAGTACATTTTTGCACATTTATATATTCTAATTAAATTATTTCTTAAATTTACATATTGTTATTTTATGTAGCCAACTTAATTAAAAATTTCCGTAATGGAACACTAACTATTATTCCACCTATAAGAAGAGAAATACTTATAAGAAACATTCTAAAAAATCATCCACTAAAATTAATATATCTAGTAATTAATATTTTATGTATTAATGAAACATATCAATTCCATAAAATTATTTTTTATTCTTATCCTTGGTCCAATAAAATTGTTAATCAATAATATTCACCCAACTGCTAATACCATAACACATATAAAAGATGATGGTTCTCCATCCAAATTTGTACTAAAAACTGAACCGTAAAATATATAAATTATTAAAATCATTTTATACAAAAAATTATAATATTTTTTAATTATATAAATATTATAGTCTATTAATTTATTTTATCTAAATATAAGAACCGTTTGGATAAAAATATTATTATAATATTCAATTAAGTTAGTAAAATGACTACACTTTGATAATTATTTTTTTATCATATTTAATATCACATCTTCCTATCATTTTATTCTAAAATAACACCTTACACATTTATTCCAATTTTTTGTTAAACCATTCTCAAAAAACTTTAGAAACATCTAATTACTATTATTTTCAATTTATTACTCTTAAAAATTCAATATTTTCATTGTAAGAATTATTATTAGTCAATATATATCTATCAAACGCACAGAAATAATAATTTAATGGGAATATACCCATTAATATAACTATTTTAACTAAATTAATTAAATAATTAGGTTTATTTCATAGACATTTTAATTTTTTTAATTCCTCTATTTCTTTTTACTGTTTAACATATTACATTTTATTGTTATACATTTACATTATCTTATATTTTTGGATGTTTTTTTATTTCATAAGGTTTTATTTTTCCTTTAATATTTTTATAATTAAACAAAACATATGGTATTTCACATTATAATTTGGAATTATAAAATCAACAATCATTCCCATATACCATTTGGTTTGTTTCATATAATTTATATTATTTCTTTTTTAAAAAAGTTAAATAATTTTAACCATTAATTTTATAAATTTAAAATATCAATGTTTTATAATGATATGCCACCTCTATAACATATTCTTTTTAAACTTAATTTTGGAAGGCTTTTGATGACCAAATTATTGGAGATTGAGGTTGTCAAACCATGAGTCCACTAAACATTAATTTCAAAATAACCTAGATCATTGATCTACCATAACATCAATAACCCGGCATCATGCATAATAGAACACACACCTCAACCACTAAGTTTAGTATACTAAATCATATGAACCCAATGTACACCAAATGACCAAACTAATATTTTCAACTATCAACATAGACAAAAATATTATCATCTAGTAAAATAGAAAAAGTAAACAACACTTGATCTTACATGGTTCATATAATAAGTCCAACATAAATGAGAGAACATTACTATATGTTAATTACTATCCAATAGAATATATACTAGTTTACCATCACTATGAAATTTTGATTATGTGCACCACTAAAATTAATGTCAGAAAAATTACATAAGTGCATGTGGATACACCTCAAATTTATAGGGAGGCCTTCTGGGTCTCCTAATATCATCTACTTATGACTTTTATGGGTGTGATTTTGTTGAAGTGATATGACTATTGATATCTACTAGTTTACCTCTTCTTGAATGATAACTATTGTTAGAAGAAAGTGACACCCCTTTTAGTCTAGTTGGTCTGCTTGCACAAAAAAACCATCTGTTTGACTTACTAGTCTCTACACTACCATAAAATGTAAAGCCCTGACCCTAGATACCTAGATTCGGTGCATTATTGCGTAACATTGTCATGATCACAAAAGATCAAGTCTCAAAAGACCAATTAGTTTAGAAGCTTTGGAAACACAAGATACATTCATAAGTCTTACATTACATCATAAAGTAAAACAAAACTAAAAAAACATCCTGTCTTCATATCCCCTCATACTATCCCTGCAGGTTATTCATAATATACTTCATCACATCCTGGAAAAACTAAAACATTGAAAAGGGTTAGCTCAGATGCTCAGTAAGGATAACAATACAGCAGAAACTTTCATAAATAAACATAAACATTTAAGTCAATGTATAACTAAAACAAAATCCTTTTAAACTTTAACTTAAATAAAATATGAAAAAAATAAAATGAAATAATTCCATTCAATTATTCAAATGGATATTCTAATAGTCAAATAATCACAAGCAATATCAATAACCACTTTCATAATGATGGAATGAATAATTCCAGACTATCAAAACCACATAGCCAAGGACTCATGCCAAGACTACAAATAATATTTTGTCAAGGACTCATTCCAAGACACTAGTTTGTCTCATGAGACCTACTGATGTATCGAGGAGCTATAGTGGGCTCCACCCGTCACTTATTAAGTCCAATTCATTCCTCATATGAACAGGTTTAAACATATCATAAACCATAACATAATCGTATCACATAAAACATGCATAAAGGAAACATAATATTTCCACATTTCAGTCACAAGATATCAATACAACACATTGATATAAAAAAACACTTTCAAAACCATTTTCAATACCAAAATAAAAGAAAATTAAAACATGGTATTTATTTTTCATTTAAAAAAGTTATGGCTTGTAAAGGAAGCCGAAACTCAAATAATGGTCATAGCGATGGAGAAGTCGTTGTTTCCACATAAGTACGACAAAAAAAACATTCCCTTTTTTCGTTTAGTAATATTCTTCATATAAAAAAGTTTCCTTTTGAATAAACATAAAAGTCAAAGGGGTTTATACAACGTATAAAAGAATGTCTTGTATTAAAACAAAATATGCCTCAATGAAAGAAGATTGAGACGAAGTCCCTCACAAAGATCATTTTTTAAATAAAATAGATATATTATGTGTATTCACTATAAGTACACATAAATAAAGTACAAATACAAGATAGGACATAATAATATCATGACATAATTTGAAAGTAAGAGATTAACCCAAAGAATAGAAATTGGGTTAAGAAGTTCCCTTACCTCGTGTCTGACTTGACTCAACCGTTCTTTAACCTCTTGAATAATAAACTAGAGTTAATCTATAATTTATTAAGAACCTTTTTCAAGTTTATTATTCCTTTTATATCACTTATTACCATGTTATGGACATTATGTAATTATTTATGTTAATAATGGTCATTTTGTCGATCTTTGGTACTTGAGTCAAAAATAAACTTCTTGTAATTACAAGTTGTTCATGTGGTAAAATATCCATTATATACAGATTTATATTCATGTATTAGATCTAATATATATCATATATATCCACTATATACATTCATTCATAATATTAGGTAACATTTAGAGGTAAGAAATGAAATGCACCGTTCATGGAGACGGTAAGCCGTACGTACGCATGAACGCTACTTTCATTTCTGTTCGTATTTAATGGAATGAAATAATAACGATATAAAGGTGTATTATAATTACAATATAATATAATATATAATATCATTTACTCCATCCTTTACACATACCACATATGGAATTAACGATTCAAATCACTTTGAGGGGGCGGTAGTCCGCATTTCCTAAAATGAAATTATCATGTTTACCCGTAATGGAAATCATAATGGTATGCCATAAATGAAAAATAAAGAAGCATAAGGAAAACATAAACATAATATATATATATATCATATATGAAAATAGTGTCATCATTATTGCCACTATGAGAGGTGTTAAAAGAAGATTGAACAATCATCGTTTCGTGAGGCAGTAAGTTGCCACCCACAGAAACAGTATGTTCTTTAACCACTAGACAAAGGTATGTGTAAGTGTAAATAAAATAATTCTCATGAAAACATCCTAGTATATTTTAGATATGGGTGTTGTTACAAAATAAAGGAATAAAAAGAGTTTACGGGGTTGGAGAAGCAAAATAAAACAAAAGAACATAAGAGAAGACATTACCTTAAAATCATGTAACTCTTTTTGATTTGAGCCAATGGCTTACTTGGGAATACTTATTCCCAATGTTAGGCTTCTAAGAGTAATATAGGGAAGTTTATAGAGTATTTGGGTAGTGTTTGGCCGAGCCAAATGGCTTTGATTGTGTGAATAAGGTGGTAGAGGTGGGGGCCTTTTATAAGAGGAGAGGAGGGGCACTCTTGGAAAGTCATGAAATGTTACATTATTATGAAATGATTTTCGGATTTAGAAGGTCCCAAAATTATATATTTCTAATATAAGGTGATAAGGGTTCTAAATATACTCATATTATTGGGTTTTGACAAGTTTATGTCTTAGGTTGTACATTATCATTTCAATTTATTTAAATCGTTAATTAATGAGGTAATCACTGCATCATCATTGTGTCATAAAAAATTTAATTTAATTAATGTCTAAAAATTATAAAAAAATTACCATGATATAGGAAATGTTTTTAGATTTACAATGAATATTTATATTTGAAAATATGACTTCTATAACCCCTTATAAAAATTGTTTTAGTAAAACAACACAAGTTTGTGACAATATTATTTTTACTTTAAATAAAAAGTTATTAATGTCATTTTCTTACCTATGTTGCTCCATGGGGTCCCCAAGTTGACCCAGGGATTGTCTTTGTCGGCCATGACTCATACAATAAGGGTAGGTCAAGTGTTGATATATTTTCATATTTTTATAATATCATTTTTACCTTAAATTTCACTATTACCTTTAATCGCGATTAATAAAACTTATAAGTTACTATTCACCAAAAAATTATTTTAATCACATTGAACCACATTTTTCTTTATAATTACAACCATGTATGTTGGATTTTTTAAAATCAAATCACAAAAGTGGTAATGTATCATTTACATGAAAAATTAGTTTTTAAACTACCACTTAGTGCTTTCACTATTCATCAAAAATTGAAGTTTTTTCAGAAAAATACCAAAAATCAAACCTAAGCTATAATTGATATTCCGAATTCAAAAATTATGTATATTTTAAAAAATTCAAAACATATAAGTTGAATTAATTAATTTGATAATTAATTCCCACTGTCACAACAAATAGCATGTTTTTAAGAAATAATATATATCAAAAGATTGACACTCGTTTATGTCCAATTTCAATGTGAAATTAATTATAATGACCACCATTGTATAAAATAGTAAATATATATTATAATTATACTTTAAAACCACTAAATAGTATAATTTATCACTATAAATTATTTTGATTAAAAATTTTGTTTTTAAGTATTTTTTTCTATTCATAGAAAATTGGAAGTTCTCAGAAAATTACAAAAAATTCAACTTAGGATAATTTCGATATTTAGAATACAAAAATGAAGTCGATTTTAAATTATAAAATTAATATAATTTCAAAAAGTGGGTATTACGATTCATAATGGCTACTTTTATTGGTCGCGGTGTGTTAGAACTTGAGGTTGCGTACAACACACGCTGCTCTATTATTCAAAGAGAAGCGTACCATGGAAGAATGGGGTGTTACATTCTACCCTCCATCAATAAATTGTGTCCTCACAATTTAAAATTTTTCATTGAAAATAAAAGGTTGAAAATAGAAAATACCTTTTTGGAAAACCCACATCGAAAATAGGGTTAATAAAAATATAACTTTAAAAGAAAGAAAGAGAAGTACAAAGGTCATCCGAGATAGCCCATACTAGGATTCTATGAAAACATGGATATGGAGGAAAAACAAACCATCAAGGTCTGATGGAGAGTTGTAGAAAATTGGATTAGGAGAAAGTTAACTACAAGAAAATCAAAAACTTGTGATTGGTTAAACGATCATTGATTCCCTAGTAGGAAAAGTTAACCGACAACATTTTTGTTTTATGTTACATTTCATACAGTTGAAGAATTTATTTAAGAGATTTACTAAGAATTTAAGGAAATATACATACTTGTCATGTAGACTTTCATTCTTTAATAAATTTTTACCACAAACCCATCTTTCACTGAAAAAGATAATAGAACTAAAAAATATTATATTTATCCTAATCGTACAAGGTTCAAAATATTAACATATACCATGAAGAAAAATATTTTGTAATAACCAGGGACTTCCTGTAGGATAGTGGTAGGTAATAAAGGCCTGTCGTACTATGGTTGTGGGTTCGATTCCTATAGCTTTGTCTGACACGACGGGTTATCCCTCGACCTACAGGTTGTCCTTTTTCTAAAACTATAGTATTATAATATTCCAAAAATAATCTGCAGAAATGTTTTAACCTTAAACAATACTATCCAAAGTTAAACTTAATCCCTTCCAACCTTTATAGTTATCCAAAATACCCCTATCAAGACTTTCTCTAAAAGGTCTCGAAATTCCAAAATCAATTGTAACATAAGATTCCCCAAACAGAGTAAAGTTTCTCTTATTGTCACATACTAAAAATATGATTACCTTAATCATATTAAAACCTTAATGAAAACAACAAGCACTACAGTACAATCCTTATATATATCATATTATTCTTATAATCACAATATAATCCTTGAGTCCAAAAGCACCAATACATTAATTATTCAACTTCAACTGTAGTAACAACATAAGATTGGCCTTGATCCCTTGGCCTTTTCTGAGGTAAGTTTCCTTGACGATTAGGACATTCATTTGTATAATTCACCATTTCCTTACAATTGTAGAATTCAACATTGATAGCCTCTTTCTTTCCCTTACAATCACAAGCCTGGGGACCTTTTTATCCACATTTATAACAAACTCCCATTCCTTTTAGGAAAGTACCAGGGTGATTCTTCCCACAATTATCGCATAATAAAAAATCCTTCTTTCCCTTTATCCCTTTATCTGTCTCTTGTTCTATCATTCTCTTCTTCTCTTGATTTACTTTATTGTCATAAGATTTAGATAATTCCTTTTCTGTCTTGATAGCACACGAGACAATATCTTCGTAAGTTGAAAAGGATTTTGATACTAAATCTCGAAGGAGAAATGATTTTAAACCATCAAATAAACGATCAATCTTACTTCTTGGGTTGCGTATATAATCTGCATCATACCTTGCTAACCTTGTAAAGTTGGCATCATAATTTGCGACATTCTCAACCTCCTTTTGTCTCAGACTTAGAAAATTCCTTTCAATATCTACTCAATGATCATGAGGAAAGTATTTTTCTACGAAAATTTCCTTAAACTCCCTCCATTCCATACTTGATACTTCTTCATCTTCCATTGTGTTTTGAATCAGTGACCACCATTGATCAGCATCTCTAGTGAGGTGGTAAACCGCCATGAAAAATTTATCCCTTTCGCTACTCCCTAAGGTGTGGAATATTTTCTCTAAGGAGTTTATCCATTGCTCAGCTACTAAGGGATTTCTACTCCCATTGAATGTTGGTGGTTGTTGCCTCATGAAGAGGTCTAACACTTATCCTCAACGTTGGAAATCAGGGTGCTCCATACGAGTAAGGTTATTATTCATAACCTGAGTGAGTTGTCCCAGTATGGTGATTAGTTGATTAGAACCAGTTGTATCTCCAGCTCCACTATAATTATCCTAAGCAAGAGGGAAATCCATACATGGAGTGCGTGCATTGATATGATTTCCATTCCTCCCACTAGGTGCCATTTCTAAACAATGGCATAAACTACATTAGTTTATGAATCAAAATACATAATTCCATACTTGTAAAACACTTAACATAAATTGAATTATAATCATGAAAATGTTTTCATTGAGGAAGTATATACTCATAAACCCTTCATAATGGTTTGTAAAGAAAATGATAATTATCCTAAGAATATCCCTCGGGAGTGTCGTAACCAAGAGTGTAGCATGGCCCGTTGTCGTGCACCAGTTTCCGTTCGAGTCTAGCTCAAACCGGTGTTTTTGGGTTTTACCCCTAGGTACATCTGTGCCAGAGCCTCCTCTACCTGCTCGTATCCAGAAATGAATGTATTGATCGGAAAACTCACAAAATCTCTACAACAAAAAAATTCAAGGAAGTTCTTCTATACAAATCCTCTAAGTTTATCTTAAGGATATGTGATCTAATCGGAGTTTTTCTAAATATATCTTCCATGTTTAGTACTAAACTGCCTCTGATACCAACTGTAACACCTTGACCCCAGCTACCTAGAGTCGGTGCATTATTTCATAACATTGGAATTATCACAAAAGATAAAGTCTCGAAAGACTTATTAGTTTAGTAGCCTTGGAAACACTAGATACATTCATAAGTCTTACATTACATCATAAAGTAAAAAAAAACTAAAAAAACATCCTGTCTTCATATCCCCTCATACTATCCCTACAGGTTATTCATAATATACTTCATCACATCCTGGAAAAATTAAAACACTGAAAGGGGTGAGCTCAGATGCTCAGTAAGGATAACAAAACATCAGAAACTTTCATAAATAAACATAAACATTTAAGTCAATGTATAACTACAACAAAAGCCTTATAAACTTGAACTTCAGCATAATATGGAAAAAATAAAATGAAATAATTCCATTTACTTATTCACATGGATATTTTACTAGTCGAATAATCAAATGCAATATCAATTACCACTTTCATAATGATAGAATGCATAATGCTAGACTACAAAAACCACATAGCTAAGGACTCATGCCAAGAATACAAATAAGATTTTGTCAAGGCCTCATGCCAAGACACTAGTTTGTCTCATGAGACCTACCGATGCATCAAGGAGCTATAGCGGGCTTCACCCGTCACTTATTAAGTCCAATGCATTCCTCATATGAATAGGTTTAAACATATCATAAACCATAACATAATCGTATCACATAAAACATGCATAAAGGAAATATAATATTTCCACATTTTAATCAAAAGATATCAATAAAACACATTGATATAAAAAAAACACTGTCAAAACCATTTTCAATACCAAAATAAAAGAAAATTAAAACATGGTATTTATTTTTCATTAAAAAAAAGTTATGGCTTGTAGAAGAAGCCAAAACTCATATAATGGTCACGACGGCAGAGAAGTCGTTGTCGCCGCATACGTACAAAAAAAATAACATTTACTTTTTTTGTTTAGTAAAATGCTTCATATAAAAAAGATTTCTTTTGAATAAACGTAAAAGTCAAAGGGGTTTATACACCGTATAAAAGAGTGTCTTCTGTTAAAACAAAATATGCCTCGATGAAAGAAGATTGAGATGAAGTCCCTCACAAAGTTCATTTTTTAAATAAAATAGATCTATTATGTGTATTCACTATATGTACACATAAATAAAGTGAAAATACAATATAGGACATAATAATATCATGACATTATTTGAAAGTAAGAGATTAACCCAAAGAAGGGAAATTGGGTTAAGAAGTTCCCTTACCTTGTGTCCGACTTGACTCGACCGTTATTTAACCTCATGAATAATAAAATAGAGTTAATTTATAATTTCTTAAGAAATTTTTTCATGTTTATTATTCCTTTTATATCACTTATTACAATGTTATGTACATTATGTAATTATTTATGTTAATAACGGTCGTTTTCTCCATCTTTGGTACTTGAGTCAAAAATAAACTTCTTATAATTACAAGTTGTTCATGTGGTAAAATATCCATTATATCCAGAATTATATTCATGATGTAGATATAATATATATAATATATATACATTATATAAATTCATTCATAATATTACGTAACATTTATAGGTAATAAATGAAATGCACCGTTCAGGGAGACGGTAAGCCGTACGTACGCATGAACGTTACTTTCATTTCTGTTCGTATTTAATGGAATGAAATCATATTGATATAAAGGTGTATTATAATTACAGTATAATATCATATATAATATTATTTACTCCATCCTTTATACATCCCACATATGTAATTAACGATTCAAATCACTTTGAGGGGGCGGTAGTCCGCACTTCCTAAAATGCAATTTTCGCGTTTACCCATAATGGAAATCATAAAGGTCTGCCATAAATGAAAAATACAGAAGCATATGGAAAACATAAACATAATATATATATCATATATGAAAACAATGTCATCATAATGGCCACCATGAGAGGTGTTAAAATAAGATTGAACAATCATCATTTCGTGAGGCAGTAATTCACCACCCATAAAAACAGTATGTTCTTTAACCACTAGATGAAGGTATGTGTACGTGTAAATAAAATAATTCTCATGAAAAAATCCTAGTATATTGTAGATACTGGTGTTGTTACAAAAAAAAAGGAAAAAAAAGAGTTTACGGGGTTGGAGAAACAAAATAAAACAAAAGAACATAAGAGAAGACATTACCTTAAAATCGTGTAACTCTTTTTGATTTGAGCCAAAGGCTTCCTTGGGAATACTTCTGACCAAATTGAGTATTTTAGGTGTAAGAGAGGGAAGTTGAGAGAGTATTTGGGAAGAGTTTGGCCGAGTCAAATGGCTTTGATGGTGCAAATAAGGTGGTAGATGTGGGGGCCTTTTATAAGAGGAGAGGAGGGGCACTCTTGGAAAGTCATGAAATGTTACATTATTATGAAATGATTTTCGGATTTCAAAGGTCCCACAATTATATATTTCTAAGATAAGGTGATAAGGGTTCGAAATATACTCATCTAATATGTTTTTGACAAGTGTATGTCTTAGATTTTACATTATCTTTTCATTTTATGTAAATCGTTAATTAATGAGGTAATCACTGCATCATCATTGTGTCACAAAAATTTTAATTTATTTAATGTCTAAAAATTATAAAAAAATTACCATGATATAGGAAATATTTTTATATTTCTAATGAATATTTATAGTCAAAAATATGACTTCTATAACCCCTTATAATTTTTTTTAGTAAAACAACACATGTTTGTGACAATTTTATTTTTACTTTAAATAAAAAGTTATTAATGTCATTTTCTTACCCAAGTGGCTCCATGGGGTCCCCATGTTTACCCATGTATTTTATGTTTCAGCCATGACTCATCCAATATGGGTAGTATAAGTGTCGAGATATTTTCATATTTTTATAATATCATTTTTACCTTAAATTTCACTAATTAACTTTAATCACGATTAATAAAACATAAAAGTTACTATTCACCAAAAAATTATTTTAATCCCATTGAACCACATTTTTCTTCCTAATGAAAAACATGTATGTAGTATTTTTGAAAATAAAATTAAAAAAGTGGTAATGTTTCATTTAAATGAAAAATTAGTTTTTAAACTACCACTTAGTGGTTTCACTATTCATATAAAATTGACGTTTTTCATAAAAATACCAAAAATTCACCCTAAGCTATAATTGATATTCTGAATTCAAAAATGATGTCTATTTTTCAAAATTCCAAATATATAAGTTTAATTAATTAATTTAATAATTAATTCCCACTGTCACAACAAATAGCGTGTTTTTATGAAATAATATATATCAAAAGATTGACACTCGTTTATGTCCAATTTTAAAGTGAAATTAATTCTAATGACCACCATTGGATAAAATGGTAAAAATATATTATAATTATACTTTAAAACCACTAAATAGTATAATTTATCAATATAAATTATTTTGATTAAAAATTTTCTTTTTAAGTATGTTTTTCTATACATAGAAAATTGGATGTTCTCAGAAAATTACAAAAAATTCAACTTAGGATAATTTCAATATTTCAAATTCAAAAATGAAGTCCATTTTGAATTATAAAATTAATATATTTTCAAAAAGTGGGTATTAATATTCATAATGGCTACTTTTATTGGTCGTAGTGTGTTAGAACTCGAGGTTGCATACAACACACACTGCTCTATCATTCAAAGAGAAGCGTACCATGGAACCTTGGGGTGTTACATAAAAAGTTAAAAACTTCCAAAAAAACTACCTATTTTTGAATTTATTTCTACTACTAACTAAAAACTAAAATGTTGATGGATATTTTTAATCCCATATTTGTCATTGATTCATTGAAAACAAGAAAACAATCTTCAAAACTCATAAAAATATTCTATGTGAATATTATTTTCTAGGAATTTTATAAATCTATGACACTTAAAAAAATTTGGACATCCACCCATATTCAGAAACAAGTAGTTTCTTAACCAACATCATGTAACTCCTATCCTAGTGAGGCATAGTGTTATCCTATGCAATATTTGCCCAAGAGATTAGTGCACATATTAACCCGATTCTTCTTCCTAGATATATTATGTAGCTCTAACTCCACACTCTTAGAAATTCTTAATGTAGTGGTGTTTTAAGGAAATATGTTTAGTCCATGAATGAATCACTAGACTTTTAACCTTGTGAATTATGAACTAAATATCATAGTAGATTATCCCAATTTCTAATCCATTTCTAAATTCTACCAATCAATTCCTTAACAAAAATAACTCCTTAGGTGCTTCCATTATTTCCACATATTCATCCTCTATAGTAGAGAGTTTAACCACTGACTATATCCTTAAAATCCATCTCACCATCATCCCTCTGAATGTAAACACATAGACAGTTAAAATATCACATTTATCAGAATCACCCCCAAATTCTGTATATACATACCCTTATAGTAGTTCATTTAACCCAAAGAATAATCTATATCTACTATTTTTTAAGATATCAAATGATCTATTTTATGGATTTCTAGTTTTTGTTCCTTGTATTTTACAAGTATTGGAAAAAAATACCATTGAATATGTAATGTTAATATGAGTTCATACCGTATCATACATAAAACTCATAACTATTAAACTAAAAAAACATTATCCTTGTTTCTTTATTAATCTTCTAATATTATTTATTTATCCTTTGAAATTTTAAATTTCTCAACCAGAGGATTTGAAACCAAATTACATTTTTTCATTGAAAGCAACTCTATAACCTTATAGACATTTGACCTTTATAAAAAACTAAAAAATTACATGTCATTTTTCATTTAATCTTCATTCTAACAATTTTATTTGATTTTATGTGATAATTATTTTCAAAACATCTAAAAAAATATAATTTCATTCCTTGAATTCAATGAATGTGTTGAACTAATATTAGAATGTAATCAATATACATGAGGATGAAAATGAAACAATCATCCTCAAACACCATATAGTAAAAATAGTGGTCCGATTTTATTTTTATAAAACCCTTTTCAAAATTAAATGCATCAAATTTTGGGTTACATTATATGGGTGGTTATTTAGATAAATAAATAATCCCTTTGGATTAGAAATTAATTCGTTATTCTGATCAAACTCAACACTAGTTGGTATATTTGTGTAAATTTCCTCCTCAAATCACCATAAAAGGAATAAATTTTCAACATCCATCTTTTTTGGATTAAAATAATCAGTAATAACCATACTAATAATGGTCTAGATGGTAGTGTGTTTAAAATATAGTGAAGAAATTTATAAGAAATATATTCCATCCATCGATTTGAATATTTTCATCACTATCCTATCATTTAACCATACATCCATCAACTTATTTTTAACTATAAGACCCAATTATTCATCAGAACATTCTTCCATTATACTAATGTTTCTAGATTCCATGATTCATCGAAATGTAATGAATTCAATTCCTATTTTATAGATAACTGGTAAAACCCCAACCCCAGAAGCCCAGAGTCGGTGCATTATTATTTATCATTGGCATGATCACAAAAGATCATGTCTCGAAAGACCAATTAGTTTATTAGCATTAGAAGTACTAGATACATTCATAAGGTTTACATTACACCATAAAATGGAAAACTACAACAACATTGTTTCCCTATACAACACTGAGATCCCATAGACTATCCCTGTAGGTCATTGATAATATACATCTTCACATCCTAGGAAAAATAAAACATAGAAAGGGGTGAGCTTAGATGCTCAGTAAGGAAAACAATATAGCAGAAACTTTCATAAATAAGCACAAACATTTAAGGCAATATATAAAACTAAAACAAAAGCATTTTCAACATAAACTTCATCATAATATGGAAAATATAAATCAAAAAAATTCATTTTACTTACTCACATGGATATTATACTATTTGAATAATCACATGAAATATCAATATCCAATTTCATAATGATGGGATGCATAATGCCAGACTTCATAACCACATAGTCTAGGCCTTTTTCCATGACAACAAATAAGATTTTGTCAAGGCCTTGTGACAAGACACTAATTTGTCTCATGAGACCTACCGATGCATCGAGGAGCTATAGAGGGCTCCAACCGTCACTTACTGAGTCCAATGCATTCCTCATATGAAAATGTTTAAACATAACAGAAACATTCGTATTTAAAACTAGCATAAAAAATGTCAATACTTTATCCATAAAACATGAATGGTATAAAAATAACAGATACACAATAAAACATATCACAAAACCTTCAATACAATATGTAAGTTTTTTATCATAATAAATCAACTTCAAATAAACATAAAATACATCAAAGGATGTTGACATAGATAAAATCAAAACCTTTTTTTAGAGAAATATCTCCTTCTATTTTGCAATCATTTAATGGTCACATAATTAAAAAATAAAACATTTATTCTAAGAATATTCATATAAGATTGTAAAGGATGCTTCAATGATGTTATAATGACAGAAAATAGCCGCACCCGTCATATAAGTTAAAAAAACATTCTTACCTTAATTTTGTTGAAAAGGTCACAAGGTACCTTATTTGGAAAATGACAGAAATATTCCTTTAAACCCATTTATAAAAAGTAAAAAAGGGAATAAATGAATTTTAACCCATATTATGTTAAATAGTAAAAATGTTTTGGAATAAATTTTTAGGAAACATGGATGTGGATGATAAAGAGGTCCCAGTAGATACTTACGTAAAAACCACCTCGAATAATAAAGAGATTGTGAAATTAACCATTACCTTGTAATTTTCCTTAGTTGAGGGTAGGTTAACCTCCTTTATAAGGGAGAAATAATTATTATTAAATAATAAAATAACCATATACTTTAATATGATATCATATATGATCTTTTAATATTGCTTTGTTAATAATATTTTAGTATTATCATCGTTTCGGGTGTTAACAGATTTGTTTTCCTTTATAATATTTGTTACATAAGTAATGTTTGTTATGGATAGGATGTATATTTTTCATATTCAGAATGATATTAAGTCTTTAAAAATTATTTTTAATCATCTAATGAGAATTAGTCTTGAATGGATACGATGGGGAATGAATCTCATCGTGTTTGTGGAGACGGTAATCCGTACGTACGCATGAGCGATAATATCATTATTTTGATATTAAAATAAAATATAATTGGATGGTTTATCATATATAAAGAATCATTATGATGTTATATTTATTATTTACACCAATTATACATCAATATTATACCCATCCAAATAATAATGTATTGAATAACAACTACACCACGACGTGGAGACGGTAAGCCGTACGTACACACGTATGGTGACAAGTCATTCAAAGGATGGATAGAATAATGAATATTGTTGTAAAATATTTATAATAACATCACATTATGTAGAAGATACTGGGGTTTTTATTTTATAATGGAAACAACAAAGAAATAGGAAGCGGAAGAAGAAAGGAACTTGAAAGATGTGGTGAGATATTTACCTCTTCTTCGTGTTCTTCCTTTTGATTTGGTCAAAAGGGATCCTTAGGTTGGATTTATGATGAAAATAAGGCCTATATAATAAAGGGAGAATAACTAGGAGGATATTTGGCCAGGTTTTGGAATATAAAAATGGATTTGAAGGTGTGAATTAGAGAGAAGGTGGAGTGCCCATTTATAAGAGGGGTGAGGGGCACCTTAGAAAAAGCTAGAAATATTATTTTATAATAAAATCATGTTCGGTTTCTAATGGATTTGAAATGAATTATTTAAAGTATAAGGTGGGTATGAGTTTAAAAATACTCAATTAATAGGTTTTAGACATGTTTTCATTACTATATAAACCTTATCTTTTATATTTAACTCTTAGTTAAATAGTTTAACATTTACCTTATCTCTTTGTATTTTTATAATATATGGTTGATAAACTTACTGTAAACATGAAAGAGAACCCCAAGTGGTTAATTAATGACATATATAATATTATTTAAGAACTTTTTCTGAACCTTATATTTTTAGAAATAGAATATCAATTAATAATATAATATTTGTTTTAAAAACTCTTTTATGTCAATTTTGACACTATTTGCTATTTTGTTTTTTTAAATTCCTAACAGCATTATTTCTTTGAAAAATTCATTTAATCAATACTTAGATGTCAAATTAACCTATAAAATTCTTTTATGCCATAAAAACATTCAAATTATATTTATTTTAACATCTATAATACCATTTATTTGATTCTTTCATTAATAAGGAAAATACTGCATCATCATTGTGTCATAAATAAATTTAATTATTTAATGTCTAAAAATTATAAATAAAACACCATTATGTAGGAAATATTTTTATATTTCTAATGAATATTTATTGTCTAAGAGAAAACATATATAACCCTATGTAAAATTTTTTTACTAAAAGAAATATGCTTATGTCATTTTTGTAATTTACTTTAACTTTATTAATATAAATTGTCATTATCATTTACAAGTGGCTCAATGGGGTCCCAAAATCAACCCAAGGATGCACATGGTCAGAAATGTATCATAAAACAGGGTTAAAACACGTGCTAGGATAATTTAATATTATTATAATATTATTTTTTACCCATATTTACTGGATTTACCCTTTAACCATGGTAAATAAAATATTTACCAAAGTAATTATTCAAAATGTCTAAAAATAAAAGTTACCTATTTACAAAATTTGGACCTCCTGATTCAAGATATGGAATCCATATTTTAAAATTCAAAACACATAAGTGGATGAAATTAATTTAAAATTAATTCCCGTTCTCAAAATAAAAAGTGTGTTTTCATGAAATAATAACTATCAAAAGATTGACACTTGTTTATGTCCAGTTTAATTGACAGATTACATCTAATGACTCAAATTATATTAAATGATAAAAAAGATAATCTAATTATACTTAAAAACCATTCAAATTTATAATTTGACAATATAAATTATTTTGATTAAAAAAGTTGTTTTTAATTAAAATTTAGTATTTTCACTATTCATCAAAAATTGAATGTTTTCAAAAAAATACAAAAAATTCATGATAAAATTATTTTGATATTCCGAATAAAAAATGAAGTCCATTTTGAAAGATAGAATTTAAAAAATTTCAAAAAGTGGGTATTACTATTCATAACGACTAGCTTGATTGGTTGTGGTGTGTTAGAACTCGATGTTGCGTACGACACCCTCTATTGTATTATTCAAAGGGAAATTTACCGTGGAAGCTTAGGGTGTTACATTATCCCCTCATTCAAATAATTTCTTACTCAAAATTTCTAGAATATGACTACATCAAAAGACTCAGGTGGTTCTTCATCATAAGTTTCTTGAGTTCCCACGTTGCCTCTTCCATCTTATGGTTTATCTATAGAATTTTTACCAAACGAGTTATCCGGTTTCTCACCACTTGTTCTCTTGTATCAAGAACCTTAACAGGCTCTTAGCAATAAGGAATATCAGGTTCTTGTTCTAATTTTTCATAGGTGAGTACGTGCGTTGGGTCAGACATGTATTTTCTAAACAATGATACGTGGAATACATCATGAACATTGGAGAGACTTGACGTCATTTCCAAACAGTAAGCTATATCCCCAATTCATTCTATAATTTCAAAAGGTCCTATGTACCTGTGACTTAATTTTCCCTTCTTACCGAAATGTATAACTCCCTTCCATTGAGACACCTTTAAGAAAACATGATCTCCAACCTGAAATTTGAAATCCTTCCTTCGGTTATCGGCGTATCTCTTCTACCTACTTTGAGCTGCTTTGATGTCGATTTGGATTAAGTTTACATTTTCCATCATTTCCTCCACTAGTTTTGGGCCTATGAGTTTTCTTTCACCAACATCATCCCAACAGGTTTGTGTGCGACATCTCTTTATGTATAACGCTTCATATGGTGCCATCTGAATACTTGAATGGAATCTATTGTTATAGTAAAATTCTACCAGAGGTAAATATTGATCCCACATACCTTGAACATCAAGTGAGAAAGATCTCAACATGTCTTATATGGTTTGAATAGTCCGTTCTAATTGTCCATCAATTTGAGGGTGGTAGGTAGTTCTCAAATGAAGTTCAGTATCTGGGGATTTCTAAAGAGTTTTCCAGAATCATGATGTAAAACATGGATAATGATCAGAAACAATCAATAGGGGTACTCCACAAAGTCTCACAAATTCATTAATATATAGTCTTGCTAGACGTTCAAGTGGTAAATCTTCTCCTATAGCAAGAAAATGTGCTGACATGGTAAGACAATCAACAATGACCTATATTGCATCGTTTATTCTAGGAGTCGTTGGTAGTCCCCTGATGAAGTCCATCATAATATTATCCCATTTCCACTTAAGTATGGGAAGAGGTTGCATGAATCCTCCAGGCTGTTTCCATCCAGCTTTCACTAGTTGACAAACCATACATCTTGACACAAAATCAGCAATCTCCCTCTTCATTTTGTCCCTCAAAAAATGTTCCTTCAAATCTCTATACATCGAAGTGCTACCAGGGTGTATAGAGAAATTGAAACTATGAGCATCATCCAATAATTCCCTTTCTAGATCAGGTATATCAGGAAAACAATGTATCTTCCCAAATTTTGAAATTCCATCTTCATACATGAAATCACTCAATATCCCATCATTCACAGCTTTAATTTTATTTTAAAATTCTTCATCATTAATCTGAGAACTCTTTATCCCTTCTAGTAAAGATTATTTGGAAACCATTTGAAAATGTATTGATGGTTCACCTTCCATGATTATTCCGAAATCCATTTTCACTAGATCCATGAAAATAGGATCCTTTTCATCTCTCATATTATTCATAACTCCATGATCCTTTCTGTTCAAAGAATCTAACACCTTTTTTCCCTCCCTAGGTGGTATTGTATGGTGAAATAATAATCCTTGAGTAGTTCAAGCCATCTCCTTTGCCTCATGTTGAGTTCTTTCTGTGATAAAATATACTTCAAACTCTTATGATCAGTATATATCTCACATTTTTCACCATAGAGATAATGTCTCCATATCTTCAAAGCACAGATTACAGCTGCTAAATCAAGATCATGAGTAGTATAGTTTTTATCCTGAATTTTTAGCTATTGTGATGCATAGTAAATAACCCTATAATTCTGTATAAGGACACAGCCAAGTCCTTTCTTTGATACATCTCTATAAATTACAAACCCATCATTCCCTGATGGTAGAGTCAAGATAGGATAATTGACTAATCTTCTCTTCAGTTCTTCAAAATATTATTCACAATGTTTTGTCAAAACAAATTTAACCCATTTACGTGTGATCTTCATTAATGGGTTAGCCAATCAGGAAAAATTCTAGATGAAATGCCGATAATAACATACTAAACCAATAAAAATGCGTACCTCAGTTATATTTGTCGGTGCTGTCCATTCTTGGATTGCTCTTGATTTTTAAGGATCAACAGAGATTCAATCCTTAGAGACAATATGGCCATGAAAATAAATATCTTGAATCCAAAATTCACATTTTCTAAACTTCACATATAATTCATGTCTTCTAAGAGTCTTTAGAATAATACGCAAGTGATTTTCATGATCTTCGTAGCTTTTTAAGTATACCAAGATATAATCAATAAATACCACTACAAATTCATCAAGATATTCCTTGAAAACTCTATTCATTAGATCCATGAAGACAGAGGGTGCATTAGTGAATCTAGAAGGCATTACTGTAAACTCGTAATTACCATACCTGGTTCAAAATGATCTTTTTGGAATATCTTCCTTCTTCACACATAATTGATGATATCCAGATCAAAGGTCAATCTTTGAAAGTATTATACTCCATAATTTTGGTCCAATAAATCATCAATACAAGGTAGAGGATTCTTGTTTTTTTATTTTATTTCACTGATATCCCTGTAGTCAATGCACAACCTCATAGATACATGTTTATTTTTTACAAAAAGGATATGGGATCCCCATTGAGAAACACTAGGGCAAATAAATTCTTTATTATTAAATTCCTATAGTTGTTTCTTTAGTTACACTAATTCCACAGTGGCCATTCTGTAAGGGGTCTTCGATATGGGCCTTGATCCAGGAATTAAATCAATGGAAAAATAAATTTATTGTTTTGGAGGATGTCTGGGTAAATCTTATGGAAACACATCAACATATTCTTTCACAATAGGTACATCCTCTATTTGAACATTCCTTTCCTCACCCATAGTTATTTCATTATATTCCTCCCTAATAATTGAATTTAGTTGAGCTAATGGGGGTGGATCTAGATAATAATTAGGTGGTGAATATTCTGCTCTAAAGACAAGGTGCTCTTTATCATCGTCATAAAAAATAGTAACCTCCTTCTTCTTAAAATAAATTTTAGCATCATGGTCTGAAAGAAAATCCATACTGAGGATTATATCAAATTCAATCATGGTTATGACGATGATATCCACAGATAAAGAACATTTATATACCCTAATGGGGACTGATTCACAAAACATTGTTGCAATGATACTTCCCTTATGAGTTTTGACTAACAACTCTCTTGTTAAATCAAATTATAAATATATAATTTTCATAGAAAACTGAGAAGATATGAAACAATGCAATGATCCAGAATCAAATAATGCATTGGATAAAATTTAGGAAACCATTAAATTACCTGACACTAAGTCTTTCGGAGATTGAACCTCAGAAGTAGTGATAGCATAAGATTGGCCTTGATCCCTTGGCCTTTTCTGAGGTAAGTTCCGTTGACGTTTAGGACATTCATTTTCATAATGTCCCCTTTATCCACAATTGTAGCATTCAAAATCGACAACCTCTTTCTTCCCATTGCAATCACGAGCTTGGTGGCCTTTTTCACCACACTTGTAACAGGCTCTCATTCCCTTTAGGAAAATACCAGGGTGTTTCTTCCCACATTTACTACAGGATGGATATTCCACTATTCCCTTCTTCCCCTTATTTTCATTTATAGAGTGTTTAGTAGATCTCTTCTTCTTTTTCTTTTCTTTAAAGTCATAAGACTTAAAGATTTATTTTTCTGTCTTGATAGAACATGAGAAAATATCTTTGTATGACAAGAAGGATTATGAGACTAATGCTTGATGGAGAAATGGTTTTAACCAATAAAAGAAATTATTAATCTTACTTATTGGGTTACGTATAAAATCTGCAGCGTGCCTCACTATCCTTGTAAATTTAGATTCAAACTTTGTGACATTCTCATCATCATTTTGCCTTAGACTCAGAAATTTTCATTCCATATCCACTCAATGGTCATGAGGAAAGTATTTTTCTATAAAAATATCTTAAAACTCCCTCTATTACATATTTTATACTTTATCATATTCCTTTTTGTTTTTAATCAATGACCACCATTAATTAGCATCTCCAGTGAGGCGGTAAACTTCCATGATAACCTTTTCCATTTCGCTAATCCCCAAGGTGTAGAATATCATCTATAAGGAATTTATCCTTTTCTCAGATACTAGTGGATTTGTACCCCCATTGAATGTTGGTGGTTATTGCCTCATGAATCGATCTATCATTTATCCTCCACACTGCTGATTAGGGTGCTCCATATGGGTAATGTTATTAGTCATAACCTGAGTGAGTTGTCACAGTATGGTGATTAGATGATCATCACCGATTTCATCACCAGCTCCATTATAATTATCTCAAGTAGGAGGGAAATCCTTACATGGAGTGCATGAATTGATATAGTTTCCATTCCTTCTACTAGGTGCCATTTCTAAACAATGTCATAAACTAGATTAGTTTATGAATTGAAATACATAATTCCAAAATTGTAAAATACTTAACATAAATTTAACAGTTTATGGATATAATCCATAATCATAAAAATGTTTTCCTTGAGGATGTATATACTCATAAACCCGTCATAATTGTTTGTAATGAAAATGAGAATAATCCTAAGAATATCCTTTGGGAGTTTCGAAACCGAGAGTGCAGTAATTCCCGTTGTCATGCAGCAGTTCTCATTCGAGTCTAGATAAAAGTGGCATTTTCAAGTTTTACCCCTAGGTACATCTGTGCTAGAGCCGCCTCAACCTTCTCATATCCAGAAAAGGATCTATTTCTTGGAAAAAATAAAAAAATCTTTACAATTCCAAAATTCTATGATGTTCTTCTATACTAATCCTCAAAGTCTATCTTAGGGATATGTTCTCTAATGAAATTTTATATAAACCTAGTTTCCATAGTCTGTACTAAACTTCCTCGGATACCAACTATAATGCCTCAACCCCAGAACCCCAGAGTCAGTACATTATTATGTATCATTGGAATGATCACAAAATAACAAGTCTCAAAAGACCAATTAGTTTAATAGCCTTGTAAGTACTAGATACATTCATAAGGTTTACATTACATCATAAAATTGAAAACTACAACAACATTGTTTCCATAGACAACACTGAGATCCCATAGACTATCTCTGCAGGTCATTCATAATGTAATTCTTCGCATAAAAAAAACCGAGAAAGGGGTGATCTCTGATGCTCAGTAAGGGGTGATCTATTCAAATGTATAAAACTAAAACAAAATCCTTTTCAAGATAGAATCATGCACACATTTAAGGCAATGTATAAAACTAAAACAAAATCCTTTTCAACATAAAATTTATCACAATATAGAAAATATAGATCAAAATAATTCTATTTACTTACTCACATGGATTTTCTACTAGTCGAATAACCACATGCAATATCAATAGGCACGTTCATAATGATGGAATGCATAATGCCATACTTCATAACCACATATTCAAGGCCTTGTGCCAAGACTAAAAATAATATTTTGTCACATCCTTGTGCCAATACACTAGCTTGTCTTATGAGACCTATCGATGCATCGAGGAGCTATAGCGGGCTCCACCTGTCACTTAGTAAGTTCAATGCATTTCTCATATGAAAAGGTTTAAACATTACATAAACATTTGTATTTAAAACTAGCATACAAAATTTCAAAACATTATCCATAAACCATGAATGGTATAAAAATAACACATCCACATTCAAAAAAATCAAAAAACCTTCAATACAATATGGATGTTTTGTATCATAATAAATCAACTTTAAATAAACATAAAATACAACAAAGGATGTTGACATAAATAAAATCAAAACATTTTTTAGAGAAATATATCTTTCTATTTTGAAATCATTTAAATGTCACATAATTATAAAAGAAAATATTTATTTTGAAAATATTCATATAAGATTGTAAGGGAAGCTTCAATGATGTTATAATGATGGACAATATCTGCACCCATCATATAAGTTTAAAAAACATTCTTACCTTAATTTTGCCGAAAATGTCATAAGGTACCTTGTTTGGAAAATAACGGAAAGATTCCTTTCAACCCATTTATAAAAAGTCAAACAAGGGTATAAATGAATTTTAACCCATGTTCTAGTAAATAGTTTAAATTTTTTAGAATACATTTTTACGAAACATGGATGTGCATGATAAAGAGGTCCTATTAGATACTTATGTAAAAAAACCTCGAATAATAAAGTGATTGTGAAATTATCCCTTACCTTGTAATTTTAATTAGTAGAGGGTAGGTTAAACTCATTTATAATGGTGAAATAATTGTTATTAAATTATATAAGAATAATATACATTAATATGATATCATATATGATCTTTTAATATTGCTTTGTTAATAATATTTTAGTATTATCGTCATTTTGGGTGTTAACTGATTTGTTTTCCTTTATATGATTTGTTACGTAAGTAATGTTTGTTATGGATAAAATTTATCTTATTCATATTCAGAATGATATTAAGTCTTGAAACACTATTTTTAATCATCTAATGAAAATTATTCTTGAATGGATACGATGGGGAATGAATCTCATCGCGTTCATGGAGACGGTAATCCGTACGCACGCATGAGCGACAATATCATTCTTTTGATATTAAAATAATATATAATTGGAAGTTATATCATATATAAAGAATCATTATCATGTATATTTTTATTTACATCAATTATACATCATTATTATACCCATCCAAATAATAATGTATTGAATAAAACTACACCATGACTTGGAGACAGTATGTCGTACGTACACACTTATAGTGAAATGAAATTACAAGGATGGATAGAATAATGAATATGGTAGTACCATAATTATAATAACATCATAGTGTATAGAAGATACCGGACTTATTATTTTATAATGGAATCAACAAAGAAAGAGGAAGTGGAAGAAGAAAGGAACTTGAAAGAGGTTGTGAGATATTTACCTCTTCGTCGGGTTCTTCCTATTCATTTGGTCACAAGGGATCTTTAGGTTTGATTTCTGATCAAAATAAGGACTCTAGGATGAAGGGAGGATAGTTGGGAAGATATTTGGGTTGGTTTTGTCCAAGAAAAATGGCTTGGAAGGTGTGAATTAGAGATAAGGGGGAGTTCCATTTTATACGAGGCGTGAGGGGCACCTTAGAAAAAACTAGAAATATTATTCATAATAAAATTATGTTCAGTATATAATGGCTCAAAAATAAATTATTTAAAAACTAAGGTGGGTATGGGTTGAAAACAACTCATCTAATAGGTTTTAGACATGTTTGGATCACTATATTAACCTTATCTTTTAGATTTGACTCTTAGTTAAATAGTTTGACATTTACCATGTCTCTTTGTATTTTTATAATATATCTTTAATAAACTTACTATAAACAACCAAAAGAAACACGAGTGTTTCATAAATGACATATATACTATTATTTAAAACATTTGGCCAAACCATATATTTTTAGGAATAGAATATCAATTAATAATATAATATTTTTTTAAAAAACTCTTTTTTGTCAATTTTGACACTATTTGATATTTTGGTTTTGTTAAATTCCTAACAGAATTATCACATCAAAAAAAAATTCATTTAATCAATACTTAGATGTCAAATTAACCTATAAAATTTGTCAATTTCATCAAAAATTTCAAATTATATTTATTTTAACATCTATAATACCATTTATTTGAATCTTTCATTAATGAAGAAAAATATTGTATCATCATTGTATCATAAATAAATTTAAATATTCATTGTAAAAAAATTATAAATAAAACACCATTATATAGGATATCGTTTTAGATCTCTAATTGATCTTTACAGTAAAAGAGATAAAATTTATAACCTTATGTAAAAATTGTTTTACTAAAAGATATATGCTTATGTCATTTTTGTATTTACTTTAACTTAATTAATATAAAGTGTCACTATCAGTTACAAGTGGATCCATGGGGTCCCAAAATCGACCCATGGATGTGCATGGTCGGAAATGTAGCATCCAATAGGGTTAGAACACGTGTTAGGGTAATTTAATGTTATTATAATATTATTTTTTACACTTATTTACCAGATTTACCCTTTAACCATGGTAAATAAAATATTTACCGAAGTAATTATTCAAAATTTCAAAAAATAAAAGTTACATATTTAGACAATTTGGACCTCCTAATGAAAAATATTGAATCCATTTTTCCAAATACAAAATACAGAAGTGGCATAAATTAATTTAAAATTAATTCCCATTGTCAAAACAAAAAACCTGTTTTTATGAAATAATAATTATCAAAATATTGACACTTGTTTATGTCCAGTTTAATCATTAGATTACATCCAATTACTTAAATTATATTAAATGATAAAAATATAATCTAATAATACTTAAAAACAATTCAAATTTATAATTTAACACTATAAATTATTTTGATTAAAAAAGTTGTTTTCAATTAAAATTTTATATTTTCCATATTCATAAAAAATGAATGTTTTCAGAAAAATAAAAAAAATCCACCCTAAGATAATTTAAATTTTCTGAATCCAAAAAAGAAGTCTGTTTTAAATGATTAATATTATAAAATTTTAAAAATTGGGTATTACTTTTCATTACGGCTAGTTTGATCGGTTGTCGTGTGTTAGAACTCATAGTTGTGTTCAACACATGCTATTGTATTATTCAAAGGGAAATGTACCATGGAAGCTTGAGGTGTTACATTCTCCACTCATTCAAATAATTTTTTCCTTTAAATTTATAGAATATTGCTGCATAAAAAGACTTGGATGGTTCTTCATCATAAGTTCCTCGGGTTCCCACGTTTCCTCTTCCATCTTATGGTTTCTCCATAGAATTTTTTCCATATGAGTTGTCCAGTTTCTTAGCACTTGTTCTCTTGTATCAAGAACCTTGACAAGCTCTTCGCAATAAGTCAGATCAGTTTTCTATTCTTATTCTTAATAGGTGAGTACATGCATTGGGTCAGACATGTATTTTCTCAATAGTGATATGTGGAATACATCATGAACTTTGGAGAGACTTGGAGGCATTGACAAATGGTAAGCTACAGCCCCAATTCGTTCTAGAATTTCGAAAGGTCTGATGTACCTAGGACTTAATTTTCCCTTCTTAACAAAATGTATAACACCCTTCCATGGAAATACCTTTAAGAAAACACGATCTCCTACCTAAAATTACAAATCATTCCTTCAGTTATCCGTATATCTCTTCTGCCTACTTTGAGCTACTTTGATGTGGGTTCGAATTTCCTTCACATTTTCCATCATTTCCTCCACAATTTCTGGGACTACGAGTTTTCTTTCACCAACATCACCCCAACAGGTTGGTATGTGACATCTATTTCCATATAATGCTTCATATGGTGCCATATGAATAATTTAATGGAATCTATTGTTATAGGAAAATTCTAACAGAGATAAATATTGATCCTATATACCTTGAAAGTCAATTGAGCAAGATATAACCATGTTTTCTATGGTTTGAATAGTCTGTTCTGATTTTCCATCAGTTTGAGGGTGGTAGGCAGTGCTCAAACGAAGTTCAGTATCCTGGGTTTCTGAAGACTTTTCCAGAATCTTGATGTAAAACGTGGATCATGATCAGAAAAAATTGATAGGGTTACTCCATGAGGTCTCACAACATCATTAATATATAGTCTTTCTAGATGTTCAAGTTGTAAATATTCTCTTATAGCAAGAAAATGTGCTGAATTGGTAAGACGATCAACAATGACCCATATTGTATTATTCCTTCTAGGAGTCTTTGGTAGTCCCATGACAAATTCCATCATAATTTTATCCCATATCCACTCAGGTATGGGAAGAGCCTTCATGACTCCTCTAGGCTATTGCCTTCTAGCTTTCACTTCTTGAAAAACCATACATCTTGACACAAAATCAGAAATCTATCTCTTCATATTGTCCCACCAAAAATGTTACTTCAAATATCTATACATTTTAGTGATACCAAGGTGTATTGAGAAATTGGAACTATGAGTATCATCCAACAATTCCCTTTTAAGATCAGGTGTTTCGTGAACACAAAGTCTTTTACCAAATTTCAAAATTCCGTCTTCATACACAATGTATAATCATGAGATTACATCCAATAAATTAAATTATATGAAATAATAAAAATATAATATAATGATACTTAAAAACCATTAAAATGTATAATTTAACACTATAAATAATTTCTATTAAATTTTTTTTTAATTAAAATTTAGTATTTTCACTATTCATCAAAAATTTAATGTTCTTAGAAAAATACCAAAAATTCACTCTAAGATAATTTTGATATTCCAAATCCAAAAATGAAGTCCATTTTGAAATTTAAAATTTATAAAATTTCAAAAAGTGGATATTACTATTCATAACGGCTAGTTTGATTTTTTTGTGGTGTGTTAGAACTCGAAGTTGCGTACAACACACGCTATTGTATTATTTAAAGGGAAACATACCATGGAAGCTTGGGGTGTTACATAACTATCACTCTTCAGAATCATGAAGTGTAGGTAGTTCTTATAATATATCAGGTTCTACCAAAACCATTAGATTTAATTATTTCAATTCATGACCAAACCTTCATATAAGATTTTAACTCTTTAAGATCTTTATAAATTAATAAGTGATTACTCTAATTTTGATAATGCAACTTATAGTTATATGAATTCTAGATCCCTAACTTCTAATACTCTCACTCAACAGTCACCATATGTATAGATTATTTGTGTATATTCCATTGTATTAATTTTTTTGGAAAACCAATGACAACATCTTAAGATTTCAGAGAATTTGTTTCTTTAGATATTTTTTCCAAATGAAATTGAACATGGAATATTGATTCCTTGACCTGAAATTCTAAATCTTACTTGTTATTGTATTTGTACAAGAACTTATCATTTAAGAGAACATTATTAAGATTCACTATCTTCTAATGATCATTACTCTAGAGTTGAAATCCAAATTTTTCATCACCATATCCCATAAAGAAACATACTGAAGACAAATCCTTGAGCTTTTCCATCACTTTTCCATCAACATATAAATATTCTAAAATATAAAAAATATCCGATGACTAATTTACACTAATTTACAACACTAAAACACATTAATAATATCCTTCCTCTTTGGTGATGATGGAATTTGTAACACCCCAAGCTTCTACGGTACGCTTCTCTTTGAATAATGTGATAGCGTGTGTTGTACGCAACACCGATTTCTAACAATCCATAACCAATCAAACTAGCCGTTATGAATAGTAATACCTACTTTTTTGAAATTATATATATTTTAAAATGGACTTCATTTTTGGATTCAGAATATCGAATTTAGCCTAAGGTGAAATTTTGGTACTTTTCGGGTAACTTTAATATTTTGATGAATAGTGAAAATTACTAAATTTTAATTAAAAACAACTTTTTTAATCAAAATAATTAATAGTGATAAATTATGAATTCGAGTGGTTTTAAAGTATATTTAGAATATATTTTTACCATTTAATATAATTTTGGTCATTGGACATAATTTTACAATTAAACCAAACATAAACAAGTGTCAATCTTTTGATAGTTATTATCTCTTAAAAACACGCTTTTTGTTTTGACAGCGGGAATTAATTTTAAATTAATTTCTGCCACTTCTGTGTTTTGAATTTAGAAAAATGGATTCCATATTTGGAATCAGGATTTTAAAATTGTGTAAATAGGTAACTTTTATTTTTAGACATTTTGAATAATTACTGCGGTAAATATTTTATTTACCATGGTTAAGGGTAAATCCGGTAAATGAGGGTTAAAAAATAATATTATAATAATACTAAATTACCCTAAAACGTGTCCTAGACTTATTGGTTGATACATGTTCGACCATAGGCATCTTTGGGTCGATTTTGGGACCCCATGGTGCTACTTGTAGGTGATAGGGACACTTTATTTTAATTAAGTTAAAATGAATACAAAAAAGACACAAGCATATATCTTTTAGAAAAACAATTTTTAAATAGGGTTATATATGTTGGATTTTAGATTCTAAATATTCATTAGAAATATAAAAAGATTTCCTATATAATGATATTTTATTTATAATTTTTAGACATTAAATAAGTTAATTTAATTATGACACAATGATGATGAAGTAATTACTATAATAGTGAAAAATTAAAATAATTGATATTATAAATACCCAAATAAATATAATATAAAACTTTTAATTAATTACACTAATCTTCTAGGATAATATGATATATTATTATTGATTTAATTGACTTTTTGAGAAGTAATAAATCTGTTATGAGTTTCACAAAACTCAACTATTGAATAGTGTCAAAATTGATATAAAAGAGTTCTTAAAACAAATATTTTATTATTAATTGATATTAAATTCCTAAAAATCTAAGGTTCGGCCAAGAGACTTATATCATGATAGGTTAATCATTAATGGACCACTTTGGGGTCTCTTGGATGTATATAGTAAGTTTATTAACCATATTATATAAAAATAAAAAGAGACATTTTAAAAGTGAAACTAATTAACTTAGAGTTAATACTTAAAGATAAGGTTAATATAAGTACCGAACCTGTCTAAATTATATTGGTTTAGTTTTTTTCCACCTATCACCACCTTAAAATTTAAAAAATCAACTTTTGAGTCATTAGAAACCGAATATGAATTTATTATAAATTAATATTTCTAGCTTTTCCAAAGGTGCCCCTCACCCCTCTTATAAAAGGGAACTCCTCCTTCTCTTTTCTTCACACCTTCAAAACCTTTTGGTTCGGCCAAACTCTGACAAAATACTCTCCCAACTTCCCTAACTACAACCTAGAGGCCTTAGTTTGATCAGAAAGCCAACCTAAGGAGCCCTTTTGATCAAATCAAAAGGAAGAACCTGAAAAAGTGGTAATGTTTTCACAACCCCTTTTCAAGTTCCTTTCTTCTTCCACTTCTTCTTTATTTGTTATTACCATTATAAAATAATAACTCCAGTATCTTATATATACTGTGATGTTATTATAAATATGGTACAACCATAATTAGTATTCTATCCACCCTTTGAATAACATGTCACCATAGGTGCGTACGTACGGCTTACCGTTTCCACGTCGTGGTATAATTGTTATTCAATATATTATTATTTGGATGGGTATAATAATGATGTGTAACTCATGTAAATAATAAATATAACATGTTAATGATTATTTATATATGATATAACATCCATTTATATATTATTTTAATATCAAAATAATGATATTGTCGCTCGTGCGTACGTACAGAGTACCGTCTCCACGAACGTGATGAGATTGATTCTCCATCGTATCCATTCAAGTATAATTATCATTTTATGATTTAAAAATGATGTTTAAGGAATTGATATCATTATGTATATGAATAATATACAACCTATCCATTACAAACATGGCTTACGTAACCAAACATATAAAAGAAAATGAGTAAGTTAACACCCGAAACAACGATAATACTAAGATATTATTAACAAATCAATGTTAAAAGATAATATATGATATCATATTAATATATATGATTGTTGTATAATTTAATAACAATTATTTCACCATTATACATGAGGTTAACCTACCCCAACCAAGGAAAAGTACAGGGTAAGGGTTATTTCACAATCTCTTCATTATCCGAGGTTGTTTATACGTAATTATCTACTGGGATCTCTTTATCATCCACATCCGTGTTTCCTCAAAATGTATTTCAAAACATTTTTACTATTTACTAGAATATGGGTTAAAGTCATTTATACCCTTGATTGACTTTTTATAAGAGGTTTATAAAGGAATATTTCCGTCGTTTTCCAAACAAGGTGCTTTCTAACCTTTTCGACAGAATTAAGGTAAGAATGTTTTTTTAACTTATACGGCGGGTGCGGTTATTTTCCGCCATTATAAAATCATCGAAGCTTCCCTTACAAGCTTATAAGAATATTTTCAAAAGAAAATGTTTTATTTTATATGTCTCTTAAATGATTTCAAAAAGAGATATTTCTCTAAAAAGAGTTTTGATTTCATCTATGTCAACATCCTTTGATGGATTTTACGCTTATTTGAAGTTGATTATACAAAACTTCTATATTGTATTGAAGGTTTTATGATATGTTTGACTGTGGATGTGCTATTTTTATACCATTCATAGTTTATGGTGAAAGTATTGACATTTCGTATGCTATTTTTAATACGAATGTTTATGTTATGTTTAAACCTTTTCATATGGGAATGCATTGGACTTAATATGTGACGGGTGGAGCCCGCTATAGCTCCTCGATGAATCGGTAGGTCTCATGAGACAAACTAGTGTCTTGGCACAAGGCCTTGGCAGAATCTTATTTATAGTCTTGGCATGAGGCCCTGGCTATGCGGTTATGATAGTATTGCATTATGCATTCCATCATTATGAAAGTGGTTATTGATTTTGCATGTGATTATTCGATTAGTAGAATATCCATGTGAATAAGTAAATGGCATTATTTCATTTTATTCATGCCATACTATGTTGAAAGTTCAAGTTTGAAAGGCTTTTGTTTTAGTTATACATTGCCTTAAATGTTTATTCTTATTTATGAAAGTTTCTGCTATATTGTTATCCTTACTGGGCATTTGAGCTCACCTCTTTTCTATGTTTTATTTTTCCCAGGAAGTGAAGAAGTAAATTATGAATGACCTGCAGGGATATTATGTGGGGATATGAGTGTGGATTATGGAGACAATATGTTGTTGTAGTAGTTTTTCATTTTATGATGTAATGTAAGACATATGAATATATCTAGTGTTTCCAAGGATACTAAACCAATCGGTCTTTCGAGATTTGATCTTTCTTGTGATCATGCCAATGTTATGTAATAATGCACCGACTCTGGGTAACTAGGGTTGGGGCGTTACAGTTGGTATCAGAGGGAGGTTTAGTACAAACCTTGGAAGCTAGATTTAGATAAACTCTGATTAGAGCACGTAGACCTAAGATGAACTTTGAGGATTAGAATAGAAGAACTTCCTAGAATTTTGGTATTGTAGAGATTTTGTGAGTTTTCCGAGCAATACATCCCTGTCTGGATACGAGCAGGTAGAGGCGGCTCTGGTACAGATGTACCTAGGGGTAAAACCCGAAAACACCGCTTTGAGCTAGACTCAAATGGGAACTGGTGCACGACAACGGGCCTTGCTGCACTCTTGGTTACGACACTCCTGGGGGATATGCTGAGGATAACTCTCATTTTATTTACAAATCATTATGAAAGGTTTATGAGTATATACTTCCTCAAAGAAAACATTTTTATGATTATGGATTATATCCATAAATAGTTCAATTTATGTTAAGTGTTTTATAAGTATGTGATTATGTATTTTGATTCATAAACTGATCTAGTTTATGCCATTTTTTAGAAATGGTGCCTAGTGGAAGAAATGGAAACCGTATCAATGCACGCACTCTATATAGGGATTTTACTCCTGCTCAAGATAATTATAGTGGAGCTGGTGATGCAACTGGTGTCGATCAGCTAATCACCATACTGGGACAACTTACTCAGGTTATGAATAATAACCTTACCCATATGGAGCACCCTGATCCACAGCGTGGAGGATCAATGTTAGATCGATTCATGAGACAACAACCACCAACGTTCAATGGGAGTTCAAATCCCTTAGTAGCTGAGCAATGGATAAATTCCCTAGAGAAAATATTTCAGGCTTTAGGGAGCAGTGAAAGGGAAAAAGCTATCATGGCAGTTTACCGCCTCACTGGAGATGCTGATCAATGGTGGTCATTGATTCAAAACATGAAGTAAGATGATGAAGTATAAAATATGGAATTGAGGGAGTTCAAAGATTTGTTTTTTAGAAAAATACTTTCCTCGCAACCATCGAGAAGATATGGAAAGACAATTTCTATGTTTGAGACAGAAGGAGGATGAGAATGTCACAAAGTATGAGGCTAACTTTACAATGTTAGCAAGGTATGCTGGTGATTATATACGTAACCCAAGAAGTATGATTGATCGTTTCTTTGATAGGTTAAAACCATTTCTCCGTCGAGCATTAGTCTCACAATCCTTCTCGTCATACGAAGACATTGTCTCATGTGCTATCAAGACCGAAAAGGAATTCTCTAAGTCTTATGACTTTAAAGCAAAGCAAGAGAAGAAGAGACCTGCTGATCAATCTGGGAATGGAAATAAGGGGAAGATGGGAAAGGTTGAATATCCATCCTGTGGTAAATGCGGGAAGAAACATCCTAGTACTTTCTTGATGGGAATGGGAGTATGTTATAAGTGTGGTGAAAAAGGACATCAAGCTCGTGATTGCAAGGGGAAGAAGGAAGCCACCAACGTTCAGTGCTACAATTGCAGGGAGATGGGGCATTATGCAAATGAATGTCCTAAGCATCAGGAGAACTTACCTTAGAAAAGGCCAAGGGATCAAGGCCAGGCTTATGCTATCACTACTGCTGAGGTAGAAGCTCCGAAAGACATGGTGGCAGGTAATTTAATGGTTTCCTCAAGTTTAGAAAATGAATTCTTTGATTCTGGGTCATCACATTGTTTCATATCTTCCCAGTTTGCTAAGAAAATTAGATATTTCCAATTTGATTTAACAAAGGAGTTGTCAGTTAAAACTCCTAAGGGAAGTATCATTGCAACAAAGTTTTGCGAATCAGTCCCCATTAGAGCACATAAATGTTCTTTATCTGCTGATCTCATCATCATACCTATGATTGAGTTTGATATAATCCTCAGTATGGACTGGCTTTCAGACTATGATGCGAAGATTTATTGTAAGAAGAAAGAGGTTACGATTCTTGATGATAATGATAAGGAACACCTTATCTTTAGAGTAGAATCATCACCACCTAATTTTTATTTAGATCCACCCCTAGTAGCTCAACTAAATTCAATTATTGGGGAGGAAGAGAATGAAATAACTGTCGGTGAGGAAAGGAATGTTCAAATAGAGGATGTACCTGTTGTGAAATAATTTTTAGATGTATTTCCGGAAGATTTACCTGGACATCCTCCAGAACGAGAAGTTGAGTTTTCCATTGATTTAATTCCTGGATCAAGGCCTATATCGAAGACCCCTTATAGAATGGCCACTGTAGAGTTAGTTGAACTAAAGAAACAACTAGAGGAATTGAGTAATAAAGGATTTATTCTCCCTAGTGTTTCTCCATGGGGAGCCCCTGTTATTTTTGTTAAAAAGAAAGATGGATCTATGAGGTTATGTATCGACTACAGGGAGATCAATGCTATAACGATAAAGAAGAAGTATCCCCTACCTTGCATTGATGATTTATTTGACCAACTGCATGGAGCTCAATACTTTTCAAAGATTGACCTTCGATCTGGATACCATCAGTTGTGTGTAAAGAAGGAAGACATTCCGAAGACCGCATTTCGAACCAGGTACGGGCATTACGAGTTTACTGTAATGCCTTTTGGATTGACTAATGCACCCTCTGTATTCATGGATCTGATGAATAGAGTTTTCAAGGAGTATCTCGATGAATTTTTGGTGGTATTTATTGATGATATCTTGGTATACTCCAAATCCTACGAAGATCATGAAAATCACTTGCGCATTATCTTGAAGACTTTGAGGAGGCATGAATTATATGGGAAGTTTAGCAAGTGTGAATTCTGGCTTCAAGAGATTTCTTTTCTTGGCCATATTGTCTCTAAAGATGGAACCTCTGTTGATCCTTCTAAGACCAAGGCAATCCAAGAATGTCCAACACCTATGAGTATAACTGAGGTACGTAATTTTATTGGTTTGACAGGTTATTATCAACGTTTCGTCCAGAATTTTGCCCGATTGGCTAACCCATTAATGAAGCTCACACGTAAAGGTGTTAAATCTTCTTGGACAAAAGAGTGTGAAGAATTTTTCAAAGAACTGAAGAGAAGATTAGTCAATGCTCCTATATTGACTCTACCATCTGGGAATGATGGGTTCGTTATTTATAGTGATGCATCAAAGAAAGGAATTGGTTGTGTCCTTATGCAGAATGATAGAGTTATTGCATATGCATCATGACAATTGAAAATTCATGAACAAAACTATCCTACTCATGATCTCGAGTTAGCAGCTGTAATCTTTGCTTTGATGATATGGAGGCACTACCTCTATGGTGAAAAATGTGAGATTTATACTGATCACAAGAGTTTGAAGTATATTTTCTCACAAAAAGAACTCAACATGAGGCAAAGGAGATGACTTGAATTACTCAAGGATTATGATTGCACAATACACTACCACCCGGGGAAAGAAAACAAGGTGGTAGATGCTTTGAGTAGAAAAGACCATGGAGTTTTGAACAATATGAGAATTGAAAGGGATCCAATTTTCATGGATCTAGTGAAGATGGACATGGGAATAACCAGGGAAGGTGAAACATCAATGCTTTTTCAAATGGTTGCCAAACCATATTTACTAGAAAAGATGAAGAGTTCTCAGACCGATGATGAAGAATATCAAAAGAAGATTAAAGCTGTGAATGATGGGAGATTGAGAGACTTTGTGTATGAAGATGGAATTTTGAAATTTGGGAAGAGACTTTGTGTTACCGATATACCTGATCTAAAAAGGGAATTGCTGGATGATGCTCATAGTTCCAATTTCTCTATACACCCTGGGAGAACCAAAATGTATAGAGATTTGAAGGAACATTTTTGGTGGGACAACATGAAGAGGGAGATTTCTGATTTTGTGTCAAGATGTATGGTTTGTCAACAAGTGAAAGCTGGAAGGAAACAACCTGGAGGAGTCATGCAACCTCTTCCCATACCAGAGTGGAAATGGGACAATATTACAATAGACTTTGTCATGGGGCTACCAAAGACTCCTAGAAGGAACGATGAAATATGGGTTATTGTTGATCGTCTTACCAAGTCAGCACATTTTCTTGCTATAAGAGAAGATCTACCCCTGGAACATCTAGCAAGACTATATATTAATGAAGTTGTGAGACTTCATGGAGTACCCCTATCGATTGTTTCTGATCGGGATCCCCGTTTTACTTCAAGATTCTGGAAAAGTGTTCAGAAATCCCAAGATACTGAACTTCATTTGAGCACTGCTTACCACCCTCAGACATACGGACAATCAGAATGGACTATTCAAACCTTAGAAGACATGTTGAGATCTTTCTCACTTGACTTTCAGGGTATGTGGGATCAATATTTACCTCTGGTATAATTTTCCTACAACAATAGCTTCATTCGAGTATTCATATGGCACCATATGAAGCGTTATATGGAAAGAGATGTCGTACACCAACCTGTTGGGATGACGTCGGTGAAAGAAAACTTGTAGGTCCAGAACTGGTGGAGGAAACGATGGAAAAGGTGAAGGTAATCCAAAATCACATCAAAGCAGCTCAAAGTAGGCAGAAGAGCTATGCCGAGAATCGAAGGAAGGATTTGGAATTTCAAGTCGGTGATCATGTTTTCCTGAAGGTATCTCCATGGAAGGGAGTAATACATTTTGGTAAGAAAGGTAAATTGAGTCCCAGGTACATCGGACTTTTCGAAATTCTAGAACGAATTGGGGTTGTAGCTTACCGATTGGCAATGCCGCCAAGTCTCTCCAAAGTTCACGATGTGTTCCACATATCTCTGTTGAGGAAATATATGCCTGACCCAACACATGTACTCACCTATGAAGAATTAGAACTAGAACCTTATCTGTCTTATTGTGAAGATCCCGTCAGGATTCTTGATACGAGAGAACAAGTATTGAGAAACCGGACAACGCGTCTGGTAAAAGTCTTATGGAGAAATCATAAGATGGAAGAGGCAACGTGGGAACCCGAGGAACTTATGATGAATAAACACCCGAGTCTTTTCATGTGATAAGTATTCTAGAAATTTCAAGGACGAAAATATTTGAAGGAGGGGAGAATGTAACACCCCAAGCTTCTATGGTACGCTTTTCTTTGAATAATGTGATAGCGTGTGTTGTACGCAACACCGATTTCTAACACACCATAACCAATCAAACTAGCTGTTATGAATAGTAATACATACTTTTTGAAATTATATATATTTTAAAATGGAATTCATTTTTGGATTCGGAATATCGAATTTAGCCTAAGGTGAAATTTTGGTACTTTTCGGATAACTTTAATATTTTGATGAATAGTGAAAATTACTAAATTTTAATTAAAAACAACTTTTTTAATCAAAATAATTAATAGTGATAAATTATGAATTTGAGGGGTTTTAAAGTATATTTGGAATATATTTTTACCAATTAATATAATGTTGGTCATTGGACATAATTTTACAATTAAACAAAACATAAACAAGTGTCAATCTTTTGATAGTTATTATCTCTTAAAAACACGCTTTTTGTTTTGACAGCGGGAATTGATTTTAAATTAATTTCTGCCACTTCTGTGTTTTGAATTTAGAAAAATGGATTCCATATTTGGAATCAGGATGTTCAAATTGTGTAAATAGGTAACTTTTATTTTTAGACATTTTGAATAATTACTGCGGTAAATATTTTATTTACCATGGTTAAGGGTAAATCCGGTAAATGAGGGTTAAAAAATAATATTATAATAATACTAAATTACCCTAAAACGTGTCCTAGCCTTATTGGTTGATAAATTTGCGACTATAGGCATCTTTGGGTCGATTTTGGGACCCCATGGTGCCACTTGTAGGTGATATGGACACTTTATTTTAATTAAGTTAAAATGAATACAAAAATGACACAAGCATATATCTTTTAGAAAACTAATTTTTAAATAGGGTTATATATGTTGGATTTTAGATTATAAATATTAATTAGAAAGATAAAAATATTTCCTACATAATGATATTTTATTTATAATTTTTAGACATTAAATAATTTAATTTATTTATGACACAATGATGATGAAGTAATTACTATAATAGTGAAAAATTAAAATAATTGATATTATAAATACCCAAATAAATATAATATGAAACTTTTAATGAATTAAACTAATTTTATAGGATAATATGATATATTAGTATTGATTTAATTGACTTTTTTTGAAGTAATAAATCTGTTATGAGTTTCACAAAAATCAACTATTGAATAGTGTCAAAATTGACATAAAAAAGTTCTTAAAACAAATATTATATTATTAATTGATATTAAATTCTTAAAAATCTATGGTTCGGCCAAGAGACTTATATCATGATAGGTCCATCATTAATGGACCACTTGGGGGTCTCTTGTATGTATATAGTAAGTTTATTAACCCTATTATATAAAAATAAAAAGAGACATTTTAAAAGTGAAACTAATTAACTTAGAGTTAATACTTAAAGATAAGGTTAATATAAGTACCCAAACCTGTCTAAATTCTATTGGTTGAGTTGTTTTCAACCTATCCCCACCTTAAAATTTAAATAATCAACTTTGGAGTCATTATAAACCAAATATAAATTTATTATAAATTAATATTTCTAGCTTTTTCAAAGGTGCCCCTCACCCCTCTTATAAAAGGGAACTCCTCCTTCTCTTTTCTTCACACCTTCAAAACCTTTTGGTTCGGCCAAAATCTGCCCAAATACTCTTCCAACTTCCCTCACTACAACATAGAGGCCTTATTTTGATCACAAGTCCAACCTAAGGAGCCCTTTTGATCAAATCAAAAGGAAGAACCTGAAGAAGAGGTAATGTTTTCACCACTCCTTTTCAAGTTCCTTTCTTCTTCCACTTCTTCTTTCTTTGTTATTACCATTATAAAATAATAACTCCAGTATCTTATATATACTGTGATTATATTATAAATATGGTACAACCATAATCAGTATTCTATCCACCCTTTGAATAAAATGTCACCATACGTGCGTACGTACGACTTACCGTCTCCACGTCGTGGTGTAATTGTTATTCAATATATTATTATTTGGATGGGTATAATAATGATGTGTAACTCATGTAAATAATAAATATAACATGTTAATGATTCTGTATATATGATATAACATCCATTTATATATTATTTTAATATCAAATGAATGATATTGTCACTCGTGCGTACGTACAGACTACCGTCTCCACGAACGCGATGAGATTCATTCTCCATCGTATCCATTCAAGTATAATTATCATTTGATGTTTTAAAAATGATGTTTAAGGACTTGATATAATTCTATATATGAATAATATACAACCTATCCATTACAAACATGGCTTACGTAACAAAACATATAAAATAAAATGAGTAAGTTAACACCCGAAACAACGATAATACTAAGATATTATTAACAAATCAATGTTAAAAGATCATATACGATATCATATTAATATATATGATTCTTGTATAATTTAATAACAATTATTTCACCATTATACAGGAGGTTAAACTACCCCAACCAAGTAAAAGTAAAGGGTAAGGGTTATTTCACAATCTCTTCATTATCCGAGGTTGTTTATACGTAATTATCTACTGGGATCTCTTTATCATCCACATCCGTGTTTCTTCAAAATGTATTTCAAAACATTTTTACTATTTACTAGATTATGGGTTAAAGTCATTTAAACCCTTGTTTGACTTTTTATAAGAGGTTTATAAAGGAATCTTTCCGTCGTTTTCCAAGCAAGGTGCTTTTTAACCTTTTCGACAGAATTAAGGTATGAATGTTTTTTTAACTTATACGGCGGGTGTGGTTATTTTCCGCCGTTATAAAATCGTCGAAGCTTCCCTTACAAGCTTATAAGAATATTTTCAAAATAAAATGTTTTATTTTATATGTCTCTTAAATGATTTCAAAAGAGATATTTCTCTAAAAAGCGTTTTGATTTCATCTATGTCAACATCCTTTGATGGATTTTACGCTTATTTGAAGTTGATGATACAAAACTTCTATATTGTATTGAAGGTTTTATGATATTTTTGACTTTGGATGTGCTATTTTTATACCATTCATAGTTTATGGTGAAAGTATTGACATTTCGTATGCTAGTTTTAATACGAATGTTTATGTTATGTTTAAACCTTTTCATATGGGAATGCATTGGACTTAATATGTGATGGGTGGAGCCCGCTATAGCTCTTCGATGCATCGATAGGTCTCATGAGACAAACTAGTGTCTTGGCACAAGGCCTTGGAAAAATCTTATTTATAGTCTTGGCACGAGGCCTTGGCTATGTGGTTATGATAGTTTGGCATTATGCATTCCATCATTATGAAAGTGGTTATTGATTTTGCATGTGATTATTCAATTAGTAGAATATCCATGTGAATAAGTAAATGGAATTATTTCATTTTATTCATGCCATAATATGTTGAAAGTTCAAGTTTGAAAGGATTTTGTTTTAGTTATACATTGCCTTAAATGTTTATTCTTATTTATGAAAGTTTCCGCTATATTGTTATCCTTACTGGGCATTTGAGCTCACCCCTTTTCCATGTTTTATTTTTTCCTGGAAGTGATGAAGTAAATTATGATTGACCTGCAGGGATATTATGTGGGGATATGAGTGTGGATTATGGAGACAATATATTGTTGTAGTAGTTTTTCATTTCATGATGTAATGTAAGACATATGAATATATATAGTGTTTCCAAGGCTACTAAACCAATTGGTCTTTCGAGATTTGATCTTTCTTGTGATCATGCCAATGTTATGTAATAATGCACCAAATCTAGGTAACTAGGGTCGGGGCATTTCATAATTCCATTAACTAGATATATAGTGAAATTTAGTGCTACCATAAAAGTTTCTCTAGATATTAAAAAATGAAAACAAATGCTTTATTCACATTAAATCAATGTATTTTTCATCCATTTTCCCTAAATTTTTTTATAGTGTTATGGTTATAGTTATTTATATTCTAATTACCTTCTTCTTACACTAGTTCAAAAATACCATTACCATATCTTATATACTATTATCAAACCATAGATATTCCATCTTCCATTTTACCTCCCATTCCACCATGGATCTCTACTAAATAAATACACCAAAGAAATCTAATTTTTTTCAAGAATTATACATATAACTTCATAGTTTCATCATCAATAAATGTGAAAGTGTTAATTAATCCCCCATTGAAATATAACTAGGTATGGTCCTGAAACATCCTAATTAACAAGTTTTAATTTCTATCTCTAAAGATCCCATTATTCCAAGTTAAACATAACCTTCCTCTACTTCATGATAATAAAAATCCCACAACTTTATAAGTCATTATAATCAATATTTAGTAAAACCTTTTCTTCCAAAACCTTAACATTCATATCACCAAGATGACTAAGTTGATAGTTCCATAACATTGAAGTACAATATATTGTTATTCTATCCATTATTGAACTATTTGACCTTTTATTTTAATACATGGTTTCATCATTTACTAAGTCTATTGTACCATAAGTATAAACTTATAAATTTCATTATTTTTTCACTTATAGAACCATATATAATTTTGGTTAAATAAAAGTTCATATCTTTTACTAATTTTTACAAAACCATGGTTTCATGAGTAGCATTCCATACTCCATTATAAAATCTTGAGCAAAAACCTTCTTTATCAATATATTCAATGGAAATAATATTCTCTTCATAAACCTTGGATGTGTAAAACATCCTTCATCCTAATAAGATTTCTATTAGGCATCTGAATATTAAAATCTCCCTTTAGAAGAGCATCAAGAGACTATTTATCCTCCAAGTTAACCTTACTGAATCTTTTAAGTACATAATTCATCAATAATAGTAGATATTTCATGGAGTGAAAAAATCATTGAAATCAACTAACCATGGTTCCACGAGAACATTCACACTTAGTAGAAGGAAATTAATTTCTTTCCACTAAATTTAAAGAAATTGATCTTCTGGATGATTTCCTTATAGAGTTCAACCAAGTATCGTAATAGTCCTTGATATTCCCATTTTCCACTACAATGATGAAAACAGTAACAGGTCTAGTAGACATACCTCTATACTATAAAATTACCACCTCATTAGAGGGGGTTATTTTTGTATTTATAGGGGGTTATAACCCCTATAAATACATAGGGTTAGTTATGCGGAACAACTTCTAATGTGTATTCGTCAACTTATTTGAGGATATTATTATGAAACCCTATTAAAGTACGTTTGAAATTTTAAATGGTTATATTGGGGGGGGGTAAAACAGTTATAATCATAGAATAAATTTACCAAAAATTGATTAATTAAGGGTTGTTTTCAACTGACCCTAATTTTTTTACATCATTCAACTTATGGGTGGTTCTAAACACAATAGATAAATAAATAGTGATGCTAAAATGGGGAGGGGCTCTAAAATTTTAAGAGTGTAATAGGTATTCACTTAAAGATGGGTAAGTGTAGGAAATAAATTATTAAGAATGCATAGAAATATCTCTTTTCTGATATGGGACATTCCAGATAGGTATTGTTCAACCCAACTTAAAAATATGGTTACAGATCACTTTAATATGAACATAGGAAGAGTCGAACCTTGGACCTATGGGGTAGAAAACTAAGGTGTTTCCACTATTCTATATTAAAAATCTAACGTGTTTAAACAAATTTAAATATTTATATCTATTCATAACATTATATAAATTAATATTTTTTTATAATATATTTAAATACATTTTTATTATATTATATTTAATATATTAATAAATTTAAGTATATATATTAATTAAATATATTAATTATATTTAAAAAATTTATTTTAATATAAATTTATATTTTTAATTATATTATTTATTTTTATAATATATTTAAATATATTTAAATACATTTATATGTATACTAATATATATATATATATTATTTTTAAAATTTTATATATTTATATTTATGGCCATTCCACACTTCCTCAGCTTCATGTTGCCCGATTGAGGGAGGAAGAGTCCGATTTCGATGGGTAACACCTCCATGAATCTGAACTCATATTCTACAGATGTGCTTACATAAAATTATGATTATATGGATCCTAAACCATGAAAATATAGTTCCTCTAATTCTCTAGATCATCAATCCTTTTTCATTCTCAATATATGGTATCTAGTCACTCCTTCAAAAATGGAGTTTATTCATGGGTAAATGAAAATCAGGAAGCAGTTGTGGAAATAATGGAGATATGCAAGCACCCCATCTTAGTATGTATATTTTTTCTTAAAGGTGAGAAAACTATAGGATTTGATTCATTGGTCAAGAAGTTATCTAATACGTGGGATTTCATAGATAAAAGCATATCACAATAGGTCATGGGTTTTATCATTTACTGTTTCCAAATGCAGAACTCAAATTGAGGGCATGGGGCCATAGATAAATTTCATTGAAACTAGGTACCATGAAATTATATGAGTGGTCTCTTAGACTTAATCCATTTGAAATTCAGAATTCCTATGTTATGGTCAAGGTAAGAATCATTTTCTTGAGATGGATCCTTCAAAATCTTCAAATTATTCATGATATTCCATCGGGGATCTGGGAAATAATCAAGATGGATAAACATACTGAACAAGCGAGGTTTAGTAATTTTGTGAGAGTTATCACTGAATTTTATTTGAGAATTTTTTGTTTAACTATATATTTATATCAACTAGTAGTGAATATCTAAATTTTAAAATAATTTGTGAGAACATTTCTTCATTCCACTTTATGTGAAAACTGGTTGGGAACTCCAAGAATGACTATTGGAGACTATTAAAATTCCCCATATACCCATGAAAGGGTCATGTTTCTATAGAAATGTAAATGTGGAATGGATAAAGAGAATTTTTCCACTACCAAACCAAACTCTAGAGGTCCTGAGAGTATTTGGTGGGCCACTGTCATTAAGGGAATGACTTATAACTTGGACTCATTTTCCTATTTGAAGGATGATATTGTGGGTGTTGGGAGAGAAATTTGTGGAAACTTTCTAGCCTTGAAAAAATCATGGCCTAACTATATACCCAAAGAGGAATAGTAAATAAAGGATACCCGTACTGAATTTAATTTTAAAGATTCTGTTTTTAAGTGTAATGATGATATTTTAGAAAAAAACGTTAATTGGATGATCAATCTAAATCTGATGCTACTTCCCAAGAGAACGTGGATAGTGAAATGTAGCTAGAAAATTCACATATCTCTTTCTTTGGCTAGGAATGTCCAAGAACCTCTTGGGTGGGTTATGGAGACCAACACTGACAACCATAAATATGTCCAGACATAGATTGATGGGACTGATGCTCTACGTGGTTTGATCCAAACTCACTCTAAACCTCCACTCCATGCTATTATCCTAACAAACATTTCTCTTGGTTGTATGAGAAGTTATGAATTAGAGAAATAAGGATGGTAAAATACCCCTCCATTATCAGATTTAATGAGTATCATTTATGATTCTTTTGGGCAGGCCGCAGAAAAGGATTGTAACAAAGAATGGGCCAATAATTACAAAAATCAATGTTACCTGGAATGATTACATGTGTGAAAGACTTCCTCATAGACTCTAGGAGGATATTTATGATTGGTTTGATTTACAAGTAGATGTTATCTTTGATAAAATGGAGCCATAGGTTTTTGGTTATAATTTTTATCTCACATTTTTGAAATTATTATAGACCACCATGGAGGAAAGATTCTATTATAATGAAGAGCTAGATTTACATAATTTATCTAGGAAATACATGTCCTATATCATTCTAGGGAATACTTCTGACTCGTCATGAGAGGATTATTGTTATCCCCCTTGAAGGTCACAGAGGAGAGGTCATTATCCATGGGGAAAAGTTAAAAATCCTAAAATTTGGGCTCAAGAGGAAAATGATCTTCATACTATTTGAAGTGGACATTTTTTATATGTTTGTCCCCATCCACCCTTTCCTATACCTTATTATTTCTTATAATAATGTGGATATGGTAATTTGGTTCTATCATTGGCCAATTTTTTAAAATTAAAATATTCATATTATATTATATTTAATATACATATAATTAATATAATGTATATTTAATTTAATTATTATTATTATATATAATATAATAATATATATACATATAATATAATATAATATAATATTTTTATATTGATATAATTTTATGTATATTTATAAAAAATATATATTTTACATATAATATAGTTATATTATGTATAAAAATATATATATATTTAATATATTATATTAATATTTATCTTTATATTAATTTAAATGTATTTATATATATATTTAATGTATTTACATATTTATTTATGTATATATATAATGCATTTATATATTTATCTATATATATATGTGTATGCAAACAATAGATTACATATTTATGTTTGTAATTAAATGAATTTATAATATATATTATGTATACAAATATATAAAATATGCAGACAATCAAATATATTATTAATATAATACATGCATGTTTATTTATATACATGTGTTTGAAAGTATCTTTCTAATCAATAATAATAATAATAATAATAACTATTATTATTATATAAATTATAAAAACTACAAAGGTTTTCAATCATACATTTTCATATAAATTATATTTACATGTATATTTATATAATGTATTTATGAATTTATATTCTAATTAATATTATATATAATATATTTTTAGATAAATAAATAAATATTAATGTATGCATTATTCAATTGTATTTATGTATACATATAAATACGATTAAATACAATCATATAATTTATTTATAGAAATATATTTATATAATATTTTTACATTTTGTGTTTAACTACATTTATATATTATGTGTAATTTATATGTATATATATATTGGAATTTCTTTTTTTTAAGAAAATATAGGGGGTTGTGAACCGTCGCTAATCTCAATGACTTGCTGAAGTTATGAACCCTATCTAATAACATAAATTAGATGGGGTCCACAAACCCCTCTAATATCTTAAATTAGAGGGGGTTCAAAACCACTGCAAATATTTTGAATTAGAGGGTGTTTAAATCCTCCTCTAATATCTTGAATTAAAGGGGGTTCAAACCCCCCTCTAATTTAAGAGATTATATAGTCTTGTAACCCCCACTATTTTCTTAAAAAAATTATATATATATATATAATGATTCGAAATTTCGACCACATAATATATATATAGCTCTGATAATTATTAAATTAGCATATGTTTTGGCATAACTGCATCTAAAATCCAAATGGATATTAAAAAAATTAGGAAAAAATATTTAGAAGGGGTTTTGAACCCCCTCTAAATTCGATGATTGATGGGATATTATGCCTTACCACCTCCAATTTTACATAAAATGAATTTATAGGGGGTGGTGAATAAGACACTATAAATGACCACTTCAAATCTACTATTTTTTGGCACTACTACTACTATATATGAGCTTATCTTCCACTTTTTTCCAATTTAACTCTTTATTGGGAGACCTTCCTCTATATTATAAATTAAATACTATATAATAGTATCATTATCTTGCCTTCATCTGAGATCACCATTCATGATTGTGTTATTGAAATACTCAATCAACAAAATAGATTTTACAAATAATTATTAATAGAAGTGACCATCACCTCATAAATTTCTGTTAGTGATGATAGAAAAATATTTACCTTGAAATATTCTACAAAATTTACGTTCACTATCCAGAGTTGGATATGGATAATGTTTAAATAATTAACATGGTATTTCAGTGATCGTTCTCCCAATAACCTCTGTTTTAACAACCATTTCATCATGAAGAATTTATTAAAGATTCTAGGTTATTCATACTTATCAATCATGGACTTATTAAAAGAATTTTTACTTTTATTATCCATGACATTGAAGGTAAAATTACATAGAAAAAACAATTTGATCAATCCTAGTACCATCTAATCCAACCATTCCCTTTTTGATTTATCAAAATTTGTTGGATTGATTTCAATTAATCAAACTTATAGATCATTTTAGGTGATATAATTTTTTTATCTTTATCTACAACATGCTAATATTTATTCCATTGAAGATATCAACCCAAACCTCATTATATTTTTATTCCATTCCTTCAATTAATAGTAAAATCTCATTGAAAGTGAAATAACTTCAAGGAAATAATGAATAAATATACTTGTTCATGCTACAAGTGTCCCTTAGTCTTGATCTATAGATCTGATACCACTTGTTGGGGTGTGAGGATGCCAAACCATGAGTCTATAAAAAATAACTTCACCAAAATTAGGATCCTTGATCTACCAGAGTATTAACAATTGGGAATCATGTATAGAGTTACATGAGACTTCTCCCACGAGATTGGTGTACAGAACATACTAATCTAATTCATCCTAAATGTTGACACCATGTGTACCAAATTTTCACAGCCACATAATCATACAATTAAGTAAAATATAGACAAAGTAAATAACATTTTATTTTACATGTTTTAAATAATCAGTGCTACATCCATAGAAGAACACTAATACATTTTTGCTGAAATTAAATATAAGATTAATGATTTTATAACCAATATAACTATTTTTTCACATAGATAAATAAATATCTAGTTATCCTAATTAAACATGTATAGGTATCCCCACCTCAATTTTATAGAGTGGTATGGTCGGTCTCCCAGAAGCATTGACCTCCAAATTTTGTAGAGGTATTTCTATTGAATTGGGATAACTACTAATATCTTATTTCAATACTAATATTTACCACTAAATTTTAGTAGAATTAATCACTACCCCTTTCTATAAAACTTATCCTCTCACACAAAAACCTTCCCCTGAATTGAAAAATCTCAACTCCTCCATTGAAAGTTACCAACTTATAACAAACCATACCCTATTTAGAGTTTTAAAGCTGCTGACTGAATCCTAAAATACCAAAGGAAATTTCAAAGTATCTATTTTTATGTATTTAATCATAAAATAAAAATAATATTAAAAAATTTAACTGAAACCACTAAATTTTCCATCAATCGACTATCCACCTCCTTGATATTGGGAGGTCACCACCCATAGAATTTCAACTTTCACCGCTACTGCTAATCCCCTTTAACAATATTCATTGATGTTAAAATAAAATTCAATTCAATGTTTTTGTATATATTTTTAATTGTTAAAATTACATTACATATTTGTGAAAATTTAATTATAATTTATGAATAATCTTGTTTATAATAATACTATGATATATTAATCTTATGTCTTTTAAATTTTCTGATAATATATGTGTCATATTTATAGAAATTATTATAGTATATATATGTTATTTACATTATGTTTTTTTATAAAATATCATTTTTTTTAAATTTTACGTTTAATATGTATGATTTTTAAATGTTTTAAAATTAATTTTAATTAAGTTCTTAGAAAAATAAGTGCTGAAACTATATTATTTTAATAGAGTATTTTTTCATATTTTAAATTCCTATTCCACAACTCTTTAATCTTGATCCATCTTATATAATTTATCTCATTGATATTTCATTAAACAAATAAAAAACATCGTTGTTTTATTTAGTACCTATATTATTCAACAATATTATACAACAATTAATTCTTTTTTTTCTTTATAATTTATGTGTCAATTCTATTTTGTGGTAATCTGCATAATGAATTTTTCAATATTTAATTTAATGTTGTCAAGATAAGTAGTTTTATTGATGATTTATAACCTTGAATGGTTTTAATTACTTTGATAATTGAATATATGATATCATTCCATCATTCATACACATCCATGAAGGAAATAAATATTCTTATTATCTCATTAAAAATTATTAAACTATTGTGACAACTTTTTCTAAAATTCCACATCAACATAAAAAACACTGAAATTGAAAGAAAGTTTGAAGATATTAAATAAATGTTAAAAAATCATTATTACCTTTTTATTCAACCAATATCAGTATTCAAATAACTTAGGATTGGAATTCTTAGTAATTATTAAAACAAATTGTTCCCTATAATGACTTATTCACTCATTTAATACATGATAAACATAACATTGAAATAACTATGTTTAAATATAGTTATTGAAAATTTCTTATAACATAATAATGATACCTCTATTTTATATTCATTATAAGTGGTATAGGTTTATTTTTTGAAAAAAAAAACACTTAAACTTACATTAAATTTATTATTTCTCTACACCACAATCTATAATTTAATATCATGGTATTTATTTTTACATTTTGACAGTACTTATTATAGGAACATGGATAGGGTAAAATTTTAATGTAAAATTCTCAAAAAACCAACTTCATTGATAAACGTTTCCAAGAAGAATATAAATGGTACTCACCTATAGTACAAACTATATTTATTAAAATCAAAATATTATTCTACTTATTAATTATACAATAAACTATAGAAGATTTTAGTCATTAATTTGATATCTAATTTTAGTTCTGGTGATTTAATTTCAGTATAATATGTATTTATTTAAACTATAGTGATTGTGTTCCTTGACTATATATTTCTATGGTAACCACCTTTTAAAATTTTAATATATTGGTCCTTTATAAACTAGGTTTAGAATATTTATGAATGCTAATTAATGAAATAAAAAAACAATTTATGAAAAATGTGTATATAAATAGTTTTTTATTTTAAAAAACATTATTAAACATAAACATATAAAATTTTAATGCATAATTATTTTTAAAATGTATTCAAATATGTATACCGCATATTTTTTATGAACTTCTATTTTGTGTATCCATCATCTACCTTTTTCATGGCATGGCCCCCTTGAAACCACTCTCGGGCTCATACTGAAGATGGGTATGAACCTAGAAGACAAAATCTAAATGAAAACATGTTGGATATTATCATTAATATTATAAAACCTAAATACGGTAGGAATTATTATCATAAATATTAGGAATAAACAAGTAAACACCAATCAATACTCTAAAATAATAAATGAACCAATATTATATTGAATAAAAGTTTCATAAATAAACCAAAAGATCATAAAAAATTAGTACCATAACTAACCAATATAGAAGTGACTCAACATAATATAATTATTTCCATGAGCTATTAAGGTATTTTTTAACTTTCAACACTCTCTTATAAATCTATAAAACATGATATATATATAGGGGTTAACAAAAAAATTATACTCATTATGATCCTCCATAAAACCTATCATGAAAATATAATGATGCTTCAATGAATAAACAACATAAATAAATAATCCCCTATATCAAGTCAACTAACACCCATACTCACCCAAGATAAGTCCGAAAACATTGAATATATTTTTAATAACAAGTTATAAGAATAATGTATATGAAGAGGGTACCCCATAACCACTTCCCTTCTAAACCAAACACTCTAAAACCCCAATGACATACATCATGGAAATTCCATACATTATATATCAACATAATCACATCCATATAGCCATTTATCTAAGATTATATCTATAGACACATCACTACCAAATCCTCAGAACAAAGCACATTCACACATCACATTATCACATACCAATATCAAGATATCATATACCCATAACCCATAACATTACATGGGAATCAATAAGGTTACCTGACTTGGATGGTGATGTGTAAGAAATAACATGAAAATATAATGATATATTATACCACATAATACCAATTTAATGGTTGAATCATAGATTCATTTCATTCATTACTAAAACCTTCAACAATAACTTTATTACCACCGTCACACATTGAAAACTGCCACCACATCACAAAATAACCACACCACCACAACCAGAAATCATTTACAACTCCTCATTTTAACATATCATAAAAAATTCCAAGATATTTAATTTCCATATATATTAAAATCATTACAATATATTTATTTAATCCTTTAATATTTTATACCTTCCATCCCTTTTTCTATATTTCTTTATAGAATTCTGCCTATCACTAACTACCAATCTATTAGTTATATTTATCATATCATAAATTTTATAAATGTTCACACCCATTAAAAATTTCAATAACTCATTATCGTTTATTTTTTTTAAAATGAACCACAATATCCTCTCCCAACAGTTCATCTACCATCATATCATTCCATGAAAAGAAAGACAACATCGATTCCAAACCTTTCATAACATCAACCATTTCCTTCTCACATTAACCATGACAAACCATTACCAAAACAATAATATACCACCTCTTTAATTATAGCTACTTAAATAGGAACCACTATACGTATGTTAGAGATCATTAAATATCATAACATGAAATATCAAACAATCTTCTATATTCACATATTCATATTTATTCAAACCCACTTGATATAAAATTAAATATTAAATTATAAAATTTCATATATCTAATTTTGTTCCCTTAATGACATCACTACATTTAACATATCAAATCAATCAAAAGAAACACACTATAAAAATTAGAGAAATTATATATAGCACACACAAACTATATCTCTACTTATAATTCCTTTAGTACAGTGACTTATAATTATTCATTAAATTATAACCACTATCCATTAAAAAGATATTCATTATAATTATATATCCACCAATAATAAAAAGATATATATTTTTGATCCCCTAATTCAAGCAGAGTTTCAATAAGTTCTGCCCATGAATAATGAAAAAAATATAAAGACACACAAAACCCACAAGGATACACCATGAAACATATCCAAAACAATATATATTAAAGAACATGATAAAAACATGACAAAAAAACTAACCCACTACCATATCCCCTGAGAAAAGGAATAATGAGGAGTAGTATAAGTTAAATAACACATCATGTCACAAAATCATGACCAGATGAATCCAAGGATAAAGTGGCACAAAAAAATGATAAGGCACAAAGAAAAACCATATAACATTAAGGTTTCAAATAAGATTAGTGAAATTGATATGAATTCTATTAGGAAATATAATATATTCTAAAAACCCAAAGACATGTAACCATAATGTGATAGGGGTCATCAGAAAACAATGGGGTTTCGATACGAGAATCAGGGAATGATATAATCAATTATCATGGGGTTAAAACCATTTTAAATTTATATATATAAAATAATATTATATTTTAAGGAGACAGATATTCTATTGTTCTTTAATATCTATGAATCATGGAATAAATATCACACCTCCAGCTAAAACCTGATCAAAACTAGGAAAACACCACGTCGTAACATTTATCACTTTAGTGGAATAACTATAATGTAAAATTAATCATTTATCACTAAAAGATCCTCAGTTCCAAAATTAATCAAATATGGCTAAAACACACTTGCCATACAAAAATAGAGTAATAAAAAATTCTCAGGGCCTATAATCATTTTCAAAATCATAGTCTTCATGCCACAATACAATACTTCACACCCTAACTGACTCCCCACTATTACCCATAAGAACATAAAATAATTAAGTCCTAGAACCCTTCATATAACACATCCACTCATGTTATAACTACTATAATCATAGTGAAACAGATGCTTTGTGCTGTAATTTCATATAAAACTCTAACTGCTCACTATAATCACATCCCTAATATATATAAATCCATAAATACTTATAGTAGAGGACTAGGATTAATTCCAAACTCTAAATTACATACCTCTCACAATATTATCAACCTCAATAATTAAAATTAAACACATTTTATAACACAAAAACCTAAAAAACCTAAACAACCATGGTGAATATCTCTCAAACAAGAATCTATTTATCATTAAAAGCACGACCCCTATAACAACCCATTTTTTTGAGCTAAGGTCAAATTCCAAGGGAATATGAATTTTGGCATTTAGTGGATGAACCTTTCTTTAATGTATTATTAGGAACATAATTATGAGAGTTGGAGCACTTAAATGTGTTGTTTTGAGACTTGGGTAAAGGAATGAGAGGCCCCTCGGGTGTCTTGTTGAGTTTCAAGAGCATCAGACCCTGAAAATAAATAGTTTGGGTGTTCCTAATAGGGCATATTGTTTGGATGAAACTATGAATCCCCTAGTAGAAAAACATGGGGGCTGAACCAGGGGAGCATCATGTTCTACATGGGCTACACATGGTTTTTACAAACTATGTGCCAAGCCTACATGGTTTGTGAAACTTAGGCAATACCTATGCACTATTAATCGCATAGTTGGTGCACGGTAAGAAAAACTGTGTTGACCAATCATGCGTGGTGGGTTTTTTAGGAAGTGGGAACTGCATGGTTGGCACATAGTTTTTCCAAATCGTCGACCCAATTTTTGGGGTGAAATTATGTTTCTTCCCTTAATGAGTTTTAAAACTCATTTATCCTTTATTCTTCTCTAAAATTTTTAGATCCTTCTCCCATGGGTTCCCCCAAGTATATTCTAGTTTTTATATGATTTCCTCCATCCTAAATAAAAATTGAATGATGCTGGTCTCTATGTATCCACATCAATAAGATATCAATTCCTTTTGAACCTTTCTTCGTTTAATCTCATCTCGACCAAATTATATTGGTGCAAGATCATTTTCCCTATTTTTTGGGTAAATGTCTATTTCATCAATTTTGTCCAAACTGGATCAAATTATACCTCAATAATGGATGTGTAGAACATCCTAATAACAATGTAGGTGGTCTATGAATTATCCTTAAATTTTTATTATTTTATAAATAGACTTGTTGCACTGCACACCTTCATTTTTCATGCATTTCATTAAAAAAGGTTTATTCAATCTAAGAAGTTTACCCACCTAGTATTAATCTTTTTGAGTCTTGTCTAATAAATTGATGATTCAAACAATCATCACAAACACCCCTAGGGTTTGTAATATTGTTTTAACCCATTATAATTAATTTATCAAATGCCTGAAATTCCTTCCAAGAGTTTGGATTGGGTTGACAATTTTTTCCCCTTGTAGGCAAATGGCCAATTGAAATTGGAAACTATAATGTGATATTTTGATACTTGAAATTGATTTTACATGTTTGGTATATTTCTAAATGATTATACGGTGGCTTCAGTTTTGCTACATGAATTAATTTATATGTTATGATTAAATGAATTTTTCATAAACAATGAAATTTTTATAATAAAACTCCTTGGTTGAGGTGCACAATATTTGAAATTAAAAAGTGGTAATTTTTGAATTTCATCTTGCTTGGATTTACTGATTTGATGTGTTTTATATGATTTTTAACGGTTATACTTATTCCATGTTTAGTACATGGCCTATTTAGTTATTTATAAATTGATTTGACGTCCATTAATATAAATGTTTAACTGAACTAAGGCACCTCTTAAGTACCTGGCCACACCCATGAATGAAATTTCCATGTGGGTAATTTCCCTATTTGACTAAGGAACTTTCTTAGTTCCACTCATTGAAACTTGATAAGTAAATTTCCATGTTTTTTTGAATTAAATTCCATGTATTAGTTTTAATATATTGTTCATGATGGGTTTATTTCCTTGAGCACATTAAATGAATTAAGTGAAGTAGAATTGATTTGGGTTGTATGACCACACCTATTATGATAGTTAAACAAGTACAAATTTTGAGTAATTGAATTAAATGATTTGACTGAAAGAAGATGTAATGTATGTAAAGAAAACACTGTTTAGTGCATGATTAAGTAAATTCAGGACTCTAATTGCTATACATGAAATGAAATTAGTTATAAATGGGAATAATAAATTCAAATCATGAGAGGTACTGCCTCTTGGGTATTTATTCTAAATTTGATTACACCTCTATAAAGGCTATGGAATGATGTTAAAGGTTCTTATTGAGCATGTAGATATCATGATTCCTTACATTGGGTGTTGATTCATGATGTCTCACACCATTGACATTATTGGGATAGTGGGTATGATGCACCAAATCCTTGTTTGAATATTGGAATGACGTCACACTCAAGACTTCAAGTGCTGACATGATGACACCCTCACCATATCGAGTGATGAGCATAATGTATCCCAATCATTATAATATTTAGAGAACATACACTATGTCATGATATTATAGGCTCATTCAAACTATTTATGGATGATTGAGTTACACCATGATCTAACCCACACCTATCATACTAGGTATATAGACACTTATGCATGTACATAATTGGTTCATATAGGTTTATGAGATATATATAACTAAAATATGTATATATTAATACTATATATATATATGAATACTATCATACATTACATATTAACAATGAGGTAGAGTAAATAGATCCACTGAGTGTCCCTCAGAAACTAGAGAGGGATAATATTTATTTATTCACCCTATTATTATTCCATATAACTACACAATGATTTACTTTATATTCATCAAATGAATTAAATTGTAGACATAATGGGTGGTAAACTACTGGTATATATATATATATCACACTTTGATCAGGCCACCATTGCATTGGGGTACTTGAGTAGACAACTTGTTTTTAGGACCATGACTGATTTCTTATGCTGTTTTTATTGTACATAAGAGTAAATAGCATAGGGCTGAGCTGAATCTTGGGATACTCATGGAGATCTCCCTTGGAGATTTTAATTTCATTATGAATTTTGTCATACGTTGTACCTTGTATCATTTTGTATGTCTATTATTTGTAATTCTGTATCATCATGAGGACATGCGTGCATCTATTGTATATTGGCACTTACTGCATTTTATTATTAGTTTTATATAGTTCTACCACTGCTATGTCATTTATTTATTAATGATTCTTATATTGATTGTTTATTTATAACACTGTTTTTTTACTCTGATATGAAGATATAGTCTCTCCACTACACCTCTTGAGATGATCACTGTTAGTTGCTAGCCTAAAGTGTATGGGGAGGCACAATTGATGCCACGTGAGCCAGCAATATATCTACCATTTTAGAGGTCATTCAGGCCAAGACAAAACAAAGTGGTATCAAAGGTTTTTATTTTATTTTACTATTTGGGATGGTAGATATGATACTAGGAATGTTTCAGCTCTTGGTAAATAGTTGTGTTTGGGAGTGATCAACCTAATTATGGAAAAAAGTCTATGTGACTAGGGCTAATATTATGGTTCATGTTGTTCATTATTAAAATTGATATGATTTAATTGTTTTTGAATGGCTTGATTTACATTTCTTATTAGTTTATGAAATATATAGTATCTTAATATTGGAATATTATTGAAATGTTAAAGCATTGCTTGAATCATTATAGGAACATATAAATTCACATGTCATGCATATTCCATGCCATATAGTTGCATTTTTTAGGTGGATTGTTGACTCTGATTATGTTCTTTGAGTGTTATTCCATGATTATGTTTTATTTAGAATGCCTTCTTAGATAACATGCTTAGGTAAAATTTTTAGCATAATATTTTTCTTATTGGATTTAGTGACTATATTCAATGAATCATGATTATTTAGCATGTATTTCCTATATATCTTCCGTATATACTTATTAGTATACTTTATGTGTATATTACTTATGATAACATGCTCCGTTTGGTTTATATATAATTGGTTTCATGGGATAAAACTTTTAGCTTCAATTAAATGAGAACCATTTTTCAGTTGTAAGGTGTTTGATACCCTTATTATGGGGAAAAGGTAACCCTTGTACTCAAACCATCCTTGAACATTCATCCAAACCATTATTAAAATATTAAAACATGTTAATGTTAAAATGTTAAAGTGAATTGGATTTTATTAATGGGAGTTGAATTAAAATCTGTAAAGTGCATCAGTTCTTTATAGATTAGTGGATGGAAACCCATATAATCAAACCATTATATATATGGCCATAATATATTTTTAAATGGTTATAAATGTAAAGGCATGATAATATTAATCTAAAATTAAAATTTGATTCTTATAGACCCCCCATTATGTGATTCTACCCTAGTAGGTATGTTATAATGTTTAGTCTTATTTGATAAAACCCATTAAGGGTAATTATAAAATTTATATTATTGATGCTTTAATTTATAAAGGATTGTGACACAATCATAAATGCCTGGAGATCATGTGATTATATTATTAAATGAACAAGTGTACCCAAGTAGGTCTATTGGGGAATGTTTCTTATAATATTACCCACAATGGGTGTTTTAAAAATTTAATAATTAAGAAACTACTATTGGGTTTCATTCCAATGATCCCATGTTATCTTAACATGACCCTTGTACGTTGTGTTATCTTTTACAAACTGAAAGGAATTTTTGTGATGAATTTCCTAATTATAATGAGATTTAAATAAAATGGTTTGTGTTTAAAAAGGAAGTTTGATAATAATTTCCTATTTTTCTTGATGTCCTAGATGAAATCTCTAAAATTCTTGAAGACTGAATGTGAATCAATGTAAAGAATTGAAAATGGAACCTTAGGTGGTATCCTTAGTTTAAACCCTTATGTAAGGGTAGTTAAAACTTATCTTGAGATGCCTTAGAATTGAAAGGTGAGTGTTTTCCATATGAATATTTTTCTTTTAATAATGTACTGAATGATGGGCTCTTAGTCCTCGGGAATTTTGGGCTGACTTGAACTAGTGATAGGTTTAATGCATAAGGGTTTGTAAGGGGATGGCTGAGGTTGGTATCACCCTTAGAGCATAAATTCATTTCTAAATTCTGTGAGCTCTATATTTGATTTTGTCATTCAGGTTTTGTTTTACCTAGTAGGATTCTTATCTTCTAAATGACACCACTATTTTGATAGGTGGTCATGGTTTCCCCAACCATTGTTATGGGTGTGAGCATCGATTAATTCTTGGTTTTATTTGTTTATACATTCCCAGGGAATGGTCCACCACTTGGTTGGTCTCATGACCATTTCCTCTTTCCTTAGGAATCTTTATAGGTCATTAGTCTATTTTATAGTCATAATGGAGAGTACGATTTTGATCCAGTTTTCTAATTGGGCCATCTGATGATCAATTTCATAGAGTAGAAAACCTATGGATAGATTTGGGGATGTTTTTTCTTACATATAAAACCTTAGGGTACTATGTGTTCATATATGTTTTACCCATTGATCTATTAAATTTTGTAATGAACCAGTTGATTTTGGTGAAATCATTGAGCCTTGGTTTGCTAAGTACATGATTATATCATCTCTATAGTAGAGTGATCTACATGTTAAAAGAAATCAAGTTTTTTTTTCCAATGATCAGGATGGAATTCTGGAGGATCAGGTGTTTTGACCAACTGTTCATGTTGGTTTTTTATTATTTCCAGAAGTTTTTATACTGTTATCATTACTTTAAGGAGCAACACAAGTTATTTTTAGGATTATTTTATCTTATATTATTATAAGACACTAGTATATTCATTCATTTGATGATTATGACACTTTTAAGGTGGTGAGATTTATGCCAGTTCTAGTGTTTGGGTCAGTGCTTTCTCGGTAACACGATGTTAATGTGGTTTTTTGTGAATGAAACCATTGAGAAACACTATTGGTATTGTATGAACATCAGTGGTTATGATTAAACGATCATGGTATTCATATGTTAGTGAAGGAATTGTGGTTTTTTTAGTGGTGATGCATCATAAAGTGAAGTCGATCTTCTTCTAATAAGTCGACTTGTAGTAGTTTGACTCCTATTCTTTCTAGTAGTTGGGTATGGTTTTTTGAAAAAAATATTGATCACTTCATCTTGGTTATGATAGAGGTGTCACAAATCTTATAAAACTATTTTTGTAATATTGTTTTGGAACAAGCATGTCCTATATCTTGACATGGTATTTGATTTAATAATAGAGTGTTAGTCATACATCATGATAATGTTTTAAATGATATTGGGATTGATTACTAATATTTATTAGAGTTTCATTCTAGATACATGTTTATCATTGAGGTATCGTTAGTCTAGAGTGGTACCTGGGTTCTTGTGTACGAACTCATTGGATAAAATCTTAGAGACCAACCATTTTCCCTTGACTTGACCACTAGGTGGACGCCACTCTAGACACAGTCAATGATATGATGTGGACATTTTGGCCTCATACCAATGTCTCATTTGTATACATGGAGTGTATAATACCATGGGTTAGTTACATGGACTCCCTATTAATGAATACAAAGTTATCCTAAACATTTGTTTTCATGCATGGAGGTTTCATTTAAAGGATGGTGACTCCAATGTGTTGGATTAGGGTTACCCCTTGTTTGTGCCGAGGAATGATAGTCTAAATGACCAAGTAGTGGTTTGATCATGGAATTTAATCAGAAGTCAGGTATGGACTTTGGTGAACATGCTTATAGTAAACACAAAATTTATTAGAGGAAGGCATTTCCATTCAGTCTAAAATCTGCTGAACAAAAAATTATTCAACATTAAGATAAGTTGGATAGAGTGGATTGACTAGTTTTTCTTCATGTTCAATGAACATGGTTTAAAGGAACCATTTTATTCCCTCCATCAGGTTATTATGGGTGTGGTGTAAAGGATAGCTATGTCTTACAAGGGAATACTACAAAACCTATTTTATTTAGGATGATCAAGAATCGACCATTTATTTATAATGCGGTCCTTAATGTAACCTCATAAGAAATCAGGTTCTTCCAATTGAAGAAATCATGTTAGAAGCATTATTATAATTCTTTGGGGAATGATTCATTTTCAATTATGAAGTGGGGGTGTCATGGTTTATAATTGGACACTTTTTATGTTAAAAGATTCGTGGGAAGAACCATCCACTAGATGTTTAATGAGATGATTAATTGATCAAGTCCCTAGATAAAGAGACTTGGGTAATAAACATTTTAGTTTTTTAGTAAGAATGAGCGTTGGATTGAGTTTAGATAGATTAAGTATAATTCTTGGAGGTGTGATGGGAGTTAGAAATTAATAGAGACTATTTGAATGAGACTTCACGACCCTTGTAGGTCAGGAAATGTTTTCATTTTCCTCAATTATAATCCGGGCCAAGAAGTTCTATGATTAGAAGGTTATAACATATCATATATTTAATCCAAGGTAAAATTACAAGGGAATTTGAATTTTTTCATTTACTGGATGTTTCATTCTATAAAATAATCTTTGGAAAGTAATTCTGAGAATTGTTACACTTAAATGGGATTCTTTGAGGCTTAGGTGAAGTCTTGTGGGGTCCTCTTGAGTATTTTGGAGTTTCAGGAGAGTTAGGGCCCATATATCACAAGTTTGGGTGGTATTAACATGGCACACAGTTTTTTTGAAATATGCCCTCAGTAGAAAATCATGTGGCCTAAACCTATGAAGCAGTAGGTGTCACATAGGGTGTGCATGGTTTTCCCAAACCATGGACCAATCATGAATTATTAGTTTCACTTAGGTAATACCTATGAAATATTCATCATATTTTTTTGTGCACTATTAGGAAAACAATGCAACCCAATTGTGTGAGGTGGGTTTCCTAGGTAGTGGGAGGTGCATGGTTGGGGCACGATTTTGAAAAACTATGTGAGCAAACCATGAGACCCAATTTTAGAGGTGAAATTAATTTCTTTTCCTTTATGATTTTTAAAAATAATTTCTTCTTCTTATCCAGCATACTCATCTCCCACTCCCGTGGGTTCCACTAAAGATCATTCTAGGGCTTCCAATATATCCTCCATCCAAAATTCAAATGGAATTCCATCAGTCTATATGGATCTACATAGGTAATATCTCGATTCTTTTGGAATATTTATTCATTTAATCGCCTCTTAACCAAGCTATTTTGGTGCAAGCTCATTTTCCCTATTTTTAGGGAAAATGTATGTATTGTCGATTTCTTCAAAATCATACAAAACCATACCTCAAAAATGAATTAAAGTAACATCCTAATCCTGTGATATGTGTTCTATGTATTTTCACTTAAATTTCAAACATTTTATAAATAGAACCATTATGTTGCATTCTAACTTTCACAGTGCATTGCATAATTTTTATTCTTCAATATAAGTTGTTTTATGCATGTATTATTACTCCCATTGATCCTTGGATAATAACTCGAGGATTCAAAATTTGATAACAGACACCCATTGGGTGTGCCAACATCCCCCCCATTATAATTAATTTTTTATGTGCCTGAAATTCTTTTTATGAGATTACATTTGGTTGATAGTGGGATTTACCATTAGGAAATGGCCCAATTGAGAATTTCTCCTCTTAAGTGAAATCTTAATCCTTGAAAATTTCTTTTCCCTGTTTGTAATCATTCAAAATTATTATTTTTGTTGATTGATTTATGTTACATGAATTAATTTTTATTTTATGATTGAATGAATTTTTAATAAATAGTGACATTTTTTATAACAAAGTCCCTCTAATGAGGTTCTCTTTCTTTAAAATTTAAAAAGTGGTAATTAGTCAATTTTATATTTCATGGATTTATGGATTTGATGTTTTCTCTAACATTTTTTAAGGTTAGAGTTATGAAATGTTTTTAACATGGCCACTTTGGTTATTTATAAAATATGTTTCCCTCTATTGATATAAATGTTTAACTAAACTATTGAACCTACTAAGTGCTTGGCCTAACTCATAAATGGGATTTCCATGTGGTTAATTTTAATATTCTACCAAGGAATCTTCTAAGTGCCCCTATTTAAACCATGATAAGTTAATTTACATGTTTTGTTTAATTAAATGGCATGTATTATTTTGAATGGCTTGTACATGATGACTTGATTTCCTTGAATGCATTTAATGAATTAAGTAAAATTGAATTGAATTGGTTTGTAAGACCAAACTTCCTGTGATTGTTAAATAATCATGAGTTATGAGTAATTTAATTAAATTATTTGAGTGAATAAGATGTAAAGGGTGGAAATTATATTACTTTTAGTGCATGATAAAGTAAATGATTGATTAAAATTTTTTTAAACGAAATTTCATTATTTATAAATGGTCTTAACAAATGTAAAGTATTAGAGGTAATTTCACTTGTCTTTTTGTTCTAAATGTGATGAAACCTTGATATTGGATGTGGAAAGATGGTTGGGTTCTGTTGAGCATGAGAGTATCATGCTCCCCTACATTGGGTTTTGAGTCATGACGTCTCACACCATTTACATTATTGGTATGGTTGGCATGATGCACCATGTCCCTAGTTGAGTGTTGGAATGATAAAAAACTCATAACTTCATGTTTTTACATAATGACACACTCACCATCTCAATTGATGATCATAAAGTCTCCCACTCATTATGAGATGTAGTGCACATAAACATTGATTTGAGATTTTAGGCTCATTCAGACTGGTTATGGATGACTGAGTTACGCCCTAGTCCAGCTATCACCTAGTATTCTAGGTATATATCCACTTATGTCAACACATATTTTGTTCATATAGGTTGATGTGATATATATAACTATAATATGTATATATTACTACTATATACATATGGATACTATCAGAAATATCATTATAGTTTTTATCTTAATTAGGTTGAGCTGCCAGGTGTCCTTCTAAAAATCTCAGTGGGATATTGTTTATTTATTCAGTCTATTTATTATTATGTATAAGAATACACAACTATAATCTAGATTTATTTTTAGACACCATTGGTGGTAACCTACTAGGATTTATATCTCACACCCTACCTGGGATACCATTTCACTGAGGTACCCATGTAGACCTCTTGTTTCAAGGACCATGTATGATTACTTGTTCAATTTTTCTTGTACTCAGAAGTTAAGAGAATATGATTGAGATGGAGCTCAATATGCTCATGGAGATTTTCCTTGGGTATTTTATTTTCATTATTTATTTTTTACTATGTTAAACCTTGTAATAAGATATATGCATAATGTTTCAGATCTTGTATCCTCACCATTATATGCATGTATATATTTTAGGTTGTCATGGGGAACATTTTATTTTTTAGTTTATATTATTATTAGAATTATCTATATTTCTTTTACTACTTCTTCTGTTATTGAATATTTATTTATAATACTGTTGTTATAATTTGATATAAGGATATAGTATACCCTCTATCCCCTATCGAGACCCTCACTTCTAGTTGGTATCATCTAGAATAGAAGGAGGCATGATTGAGGCCATGTGACCCACTGGTCTTGTTATTGTTTTAGTGGTCATTCTGTCTGGGATGTTACAAACCTACACAGAATAAAAATAATTTCAATATTAACAAATAAAAATCAAGTATAAAAATAATTTTACAAAAATAACACGTGATATTAATCACTTATCAACAAATAATGATACAATATAAACTCTTAAAAACCATCATGTCTACATAAGATACAAAAAAGGGAATGAAACAACCATATAAAACCTTCTACCAAAATTTCAAAATCTTATAGGATGTTCTTTGAATGTCTCATCACCTCCAATATTCAATTCTCCTCAATGTTGATATAGTATTCATTATTAATATACAATTAATGTGGTAAAATATAATGAACCAATATTTATGTACATAGACATTACATTTTTTTTTCATAATATTTCATACATTACACAAATAAACACTCAAATATTTTATTAATTTAGTGCCTTTTGAAAGTTGGAACACAACTTTAAATCTAGTGAAATATTATCAATATATCAAAAAAATATCTCCCCCTTTAGTAATCCTACATACAAACTTTCCTTGTAATCTGGGGAAAATAAACATATGAAAAGGGTGATCCTAGATGCCTAGTATTGTTGAAAAAGAGAGATATGAATCAAAACATAAACATATGGGTATGAGAATATGAACATAAAATTTTAAAATTATACCCTGCATATCAAAGATCATAATCCTTAGTCATAGAATGATCATAAAAATAAAAAATATGTGAATCATAAAAGAAAAAATTTGGTATAAAACATGGAATTCTGGAAAACACATAAGCATATAAAATCATTTCATTAGTAGAAATGTATCTTTTCCAAGACTATCATAGTGTAATGGGTTCACTCCCTAAACCATTGTAGTAGTCAAGGTTCACTCCCAATACTATCATGGAAGACAATGTACTTTACTAAACCATGTTAAATTTCAATTCCAACCATATATATACATATATATCATGAGATATAAATCTTTACCAAATTCATTAGAGAGAGATATTGGTTTCACTCATCACATAAAGAAATCATACATATGTTTTCCACAAGAACATAACTCATATAAAAACCCTTAAAAATAAATAGGTTTCATAAAAATTTCATCATAACACACCACATATAAAAGAATTAAAATTAATATGTATCAATATATCTAAAACATAAAACATTTAGATTAAGGATATAATTTTATAATTTGATCATATCCTTGATAAAATATATTTAGCATCAAATTAAGTTGTCTTATATGGAAATTGATTTTGTAAGATCACATTAAATAAATCTTAAAGATAATATCCTTTACATTTTGAAAAATGTTTAAAAAAAGATTTATCAACCCTTTTCATTTAAAATAAACTTTAAAAAATATAAATGAATCTTTTAAAAGTATTTTAAACATCTTTGAAATCCATTTTACTTATAATTCAATTTTAAAACATTTTTAGAAAACATTGTTTTGAAAAAACATAGATTTATGACCAAAGAGAGAATAAAATTACATGAAACATATAATATCATGAAAATAAGTATATTAATTATAAAAAATTTCAATGTTTTATATATTTTCCACATTAAATAATATAGATTCATAACATAGATTGTGTCTCAATAAAGGAAAATAGAGACAAAATTTCCTTATTAATTTGGGAACTTTTAAATAATAAACCCCATGAAAGTGTGATCATAAAATGGATATGTAAATACCCATAAATACAAGTATAAGGATTATATAATAAATTCATGGAAAATATATAATCCACAAAAAAAATTAGGCTGTATGACAACCCTACTTTTATTACAAACTTAAACATGATTTATTACATAAACTATTCACTTGATACAACATGGAAGATCGAGAGGTCTAGTGTCTTTGGGGCTTAGGATCATTACATAACAACTTAAAACATGAAATACAACATCTTTATTGAAAACTTTCTTTAAATTACCACTACATTCCCTCTTAATTAGCATTTCATGGGATAACTTGAGGACATGTATAAGATAAGGGGTGAGTGTTTCCCTCAGAATTTGGGGATGACCTCCTTTATAGATGGTTCAAACATTCCAATCGGTTTCTAACGGGTTTGTTCGTAGAACCGGAAACATCCAATGATTCCACATCCATTTGGACCTACTTTCCAAGGTAGGCGCTCATTAGTTTGTGGACTGATGAGGCTTATGAATTTGTATTGGTCGAGAGGATGGGAGGTCGGAATCATCACACCTTTTTGAGGGAAATTATTGATTACTCTGGGACTCTCTTTATAGATTTAAGTTATATTCGTGAATCCTTATTACATTACCAAGTATAAAATGAGATTTCCTTCAGATCTGACAATCAATGATTAAATATGTAGGAAATTTAGAGAATCTTTTATATGTATTCGAGGTTCTTCATCGATAGAGAATCATCTGTATTTATTAGAGATTCTTCATCAATGGTATCCTGCGACACATTTATATAGAAGTTTCTCAGTCATTATGATGACCATGCAGGTTTTAAAGCCACTCAGTGGGGCACATGAAGTTTATTGTCATTCAGAAGGACATGGATTATTTCAGATTTGGGATCGAACCCGCAGATGGGCTACCTACGTATCCTTTGTTTAGAAAAGGAATCAGAACCCACGTAGTTCAAGTAAGAGAGTATGATGTTTATTATTGATGGCTCAAAGAAGGATGTCATAATTACTTTTAAATTCTAAGATTACGTGAGTCATGATCGGTGTAAGAAACAGGAGGTATTGGTAACAACCAGACAATTGTGCCCTGAAAGATGCAATCATAAGAAATAATGTGGGGCTTATGTATGTATGACTTCCTAGATAAATGAATATTAGCATTTATTCAGGGAAGAAATCCAGGAACAGGGTCCATAAAGGTATATGTGCTTCATGGAGATTTGAATACTCTAACTTGGGGCTTACTCCTGAAAAGGAGGACCAAATTAGGAGAGGACTTATGATTGGGTTTTACTCGTGAGAAGGAATCCTAGATCAAAGGTAAATTAGGACTTGTTAAGAGAAATTAAGACTGGGGATTACTCTTGAAAAGGAGGCCCAAGTTAAGGGACTTGAAAAATTAAGGGACTTGGGGCTCACTCATATGGAGGATGCCCATATTTGAGAATTATGACTGGGGATTATTCCTTAAAAGGAGGCCCAGGTTAATGAGTTCTCTCATCTTAAAGGATTAGGTTGAATGAATGAAATCTCAATCTTTAGTGACATAAAGATGTGTAAATCACTTGGTTTTGAGAGATATTCCACAGAATTCCTTTCAGATAAGGAAGTCAAATCAAGAAATCATGCCATAAATGGCTTTGAAGAGTGTCTTGAAGATTGAATCTTGAATAGGAGAGGTGGAATGGCATAAGAGGGGTGAAATGGGAAAGAAGGGAACCCAAAAAGGCAGGGGCGTGCATGTCCTGGTAGGAGCGCAGGTACTGCGTGGGCGCGCAAGTCTTGGTCACGCAGGTATACCTGCACGACACATGGGTACTTGCACATTTGTAAACCATAAAAATAATACTTGGGTGATCCTTGACCTATGCCTTTTGAATTATCCTGAGGTACTTCCAGAAGAGAGGCGCACAAGTTTTAGTGAGGAAGTAGGGCGGTTCAGAAGTATGTTCATTTCCCTTAAGGGTAAAACACCTTAGGTGCGTAAGTTTTAGTGAATTCTAACACTTAGACCTTACTCCTCTTGTTTAGACCTTCCATTCTAGGTAAAGAATTACCTTATAAGTGTTCGGAAGACATGAAGAAGAGACTTGGGTGTTCAGAGCTCTAAATATGAATTCTGGAAAAAATCCTCCCGAATGGAGGGCGTACATGGTCTATTTATAGGCTGAAGAAGACCTCAGTCGGTTATCCTTTAGGGCACACAAGTCACTTGCGCGACCATTAGGCATCGCGCACGTGGACATGCGCGACATTGATGGAACTTGCACGACACATGTGCTTTTGAAGCTTGGTTCATGCCTTTGTCGATTTTTGATGTTTTCTTGAAAGGATGAATCAATTTGTGCTAAGTCATTTCCCTTTACATTCTTCCAAGACAATGTGAAGAAAAAATAGCATCAAAAAAAGTCCCCCCTCAGAGTTGGATCCGAAAGAAATGAGAATGTGACTACGAGGAAAAGCAAAAAACGAAAGGAAAGGTGGCGCACAAGTGTTTAGGGCACAACACTTGGTGCGCAGGATGTGGCGCGCAAGGTATGGCGCGCAACTTCCAGCTGGACAGACATCGGTGCACAGGGTACGACTGTGGCCTATAAATATGTCACCCCATTTCCGTACAAAGCTTCCAGATTTCAAAGTTTCAAGCTCTCGCCATGCAAGTGGCCTTCGCCGTGTAAGTTGCTCTATTTTCCGCTGTTTCTTTGCTGTCGCGCTGCTGTAGAGGTGTTTAAACTTGCATGGTTTATACTTGCACGTAAAAAAACTAGCGCGACACACTAACACTTGTGCGCCATAAATGGATTTTCCATTTTTTTGAATTCCTTCACAAATTTTATGAAAAATAAACCCCTTTAAGAGTTAGTTTATTCAAATTTTGTGCAGATTCAATGGCTCCTAGGAGAATCGGAATGGCTGATGAACTGGCTAGCAAGCGGATTGATGACATGATGAACATTGTTGGACATGATTACTATGATATGTCTGGAAAAACTCTCCCAAATTTGGCTATGTACTTGAAGAAATATCATCTTAATTTCCCACAAAGAATCTACCTATCCCTGTATGGTCATGGCCATCTACAAGGAGTCAATTTTCCAAATGCAAAGAACTATACGCCTGAAATGCAGCTGCACTGCTAATCCTCTATTTCAGTTATGCTATGCATTAAGAGCAACAACAATGGTGTAAACTTTCAAATTTTCCTTCCATGCCATTTCCTTGCGGATATGAAAATGGAAAACCCATGGGCTGAAATGTTTACTGCTTCCGGTTGGTGGAGAGAAGACAAACATGGAAATAGAGCAATATCTGAAAAGAGTAATCTCTCCAAATTAATCTTTACTTCCAATGCTCCATTCTCAAATCCATGTATCTATCTTCTAAGTCTCTTGGACAGAAATAGAGTCACTGTTTGATCAGCATAAAATTTTATCAAACCGCACTCAAGAACATCCTTTTATAATTGTTCCAAGAAGAGCTGGTATCACTGCATCTCTTATTGTATCGAGTTGAATGAATGAATTCCAGGTGGTTGTTGATGAATCTCAGGATTCCATAAATCAAATGAAGAGTTGTGTTGAAAGCCTATTGTAATTCTTGAAAAAGAGAAGAGACTCCAGTCGGTGGATGTCCTTCTATATCCTCTGTATCAATGAAAAACACTTTCATCTTCAATCATTTGTACCCGCATTCTTTTGAAACATGCTTTAAATTTTACCGAAGCCAATGGGCCTGATAAGCATAGTTTGATTTTTACTAGGATTATTATAAATAACCCTACAAAATTTGAATCTTCTAATTTCGCAATATTACCTAAATCATACAAAATGTATGTTTAGTGAGCTGAAACTTGACTTTCATTTAGAGTTCCTTTGTCTTTTGTGGGCAGTTTAAAGTCATTCACGTCAGACATATAGAGTCTAATGTTTAAGGTCGAAAATATCTTTGACTAAATGAATTAGAATCGACTCAATTATTTGAAAATTTATCTGAAAACATATTACCATACTCAAGTATGAGGGAAAAAAATGTAAACTATGGCTTAAGAATATTTGAATCTGAGAAATGATATGAAAAAGAGCTAAAAGGCATCAGAAGAAGTAGTTTCCTAGAATGAAGTTACTATTATTTAAAAAACCCTTTAGGGGGTTGAATTATGCAGGGCCAACTAAGGGAATTTGCTGCATAGTCAAATAAATAGAATATTTTGTCTAACAAGTCTGTTATGTAGACTGTTAATGCAAGGCCGCCTAAGGGATCGTGCTGCATAGTCAGGCAAAAGAACTCTCAGAATTTTACTTTCCTAGTGCTAAAAATCCAGTGAAAGTTTATGGAGATTCAAATTTTCCAATGTATAGAGTTTCTTGTATGGAAATAGGTACTTGAATATGGAGAAGATATTTCCAAAAAATATTATCAAAGAACTGGATGGATATCACTCCTACGAAAGTCTGATCCAAACGTAGGGAAGGAGAATATAAACCATAGACTTGAATACTTTCATATCATAAAAAAGGATATGGGACAAATATGTTAAGTATGGCTACTTTTGTGGATCCCTACATACTGTCATTTAAGACCAATAAGGGAAAAAGAGGCTTTATTCCCAAGAATGAAGTTACCAATATCCGAAAAACCTGTTAGGGGGTTGAATTATGCAGTGCCACCTAAGGGAATTGGCTGTATAGTCAGATAATAGTATCTTTTGGCAGACAAATCTGTTATGGAGACTGTTTATGCAAGGCCGCCTAAGGGCATGTACTGCATAGTCAGTTAAAAGAACTCTCAGAAATTTGACATTTTTGTGACTAAAAGTCAAGAAAAGGGTTACGAAGATATGAAAATATCTAACGTTAGGATTATGACTCATAAAGATGGGTATTGTCCAATGTATACAGAGATACACAGATCAATGCTAACCATAATCATGTTGTGGCTGGGTTCTGAATGGAAATGTTGGACTTCACTACGTATCCCATAAGAATGGGAATCAATCCACATGTAGTTCTTGAACGACAATTTAACATATTGTGGGACAAAAGGATTAGATATCTTAGTTTAGAGTCATATATCTTGGACCATTGTAAGAAATACACAGTTTGTGTTTTCATGGGGACTTTTCCGCCAAGGGACTGGAATTGGAATTTGGGGTTAGGCCCAAAAGACTTGGGGCTAGATTCTAGGGACACTCGAATGTTCCTACGTATCCCATAAGGATGGGAATCAAGCCCACGTAGTTCTAGAACTACCCTCTGTACAAGTTTGGTTTCTGCATGTGATGGTTGAAAGGGGACTTTAGTACAATGATGGTTTAACCCAAGATAAAAGGTTTGGGAATTTCCATGTATGCACGTAGTCTTTGAAATGAAACATGATTGAAAAATCAATGTAAATAATGGTTCCCTCTCTGATGAGGGTATCAAAGAATATTGTAGTTCATTGCCATACTGGACAAAAGTGTTTTATAGTTTAACGTCGTATAACAAGGACGTAAGTGAAACAATGTAAAGATATTGATTCTAGGGGAGGTTTCATGAATAAACATCGTATGAGATAGAGGTGAACCAATGTGAAGAGATTGGTTTTGGGCTTGAACCTTGGGAGGTTTCCTACATAACCATCTTAGAAGGAAAGTATCAAAGTCTGTGTAGTTCAATTAGAGAATGAAATAATGATCAATTTTTTCTTAGGGACAGTGAACTAAAAAATGATGTTGGGACTTATGCATGGTTAGCAGCCCAGAGAGAGTGTTATGGTTGAAATTTTCTCTAAGATCACGTGAGTCATACTCAGTGTGAGAAACAAGAGGTAATAACAACCTTAACGATGCGTAGTTTAATGTCATGTAGGACATATAAAGGGAATATGCTGTTTAAAGTCTTGCAGTTAAGATTATTGGTGCTGCACAGTTTAGTGTCATGTAGAAGGGACAAAGTACAGTTTAATGTCATGTAGGACGTATCAAAGGACTTTCTGTGCAGTTTAGCATCATTTAGTTAGGACTATGGAGACAACATAGTTTAACGTCATGTTGGACAAAAAGACGACTGTGCAGTTTAATGTCATGCAGTAAGGACAAAAGAGTACACCATTTAACATCATGTTGGATGTATTAGGGACTTTTTTCATAGTTTAACGTCATGTTGGAAGAAAGTAACAAAAATAGTTTAAGGCCATATGTATGAACCATTGATGACGTCATTTACCGTCATGCTGGACGTAAGGGACGTTTTCACAGTTTAACGTCATGTTTGATGAAAAAGGGACGATACAGTTTATTGTCATGTTGGATGAAAGTACGAATAGTTTAAGGTTATATTCATGGACCGTGGATGGTGTAGTTTAATGTCATGATGGACAAAAGGGACTTCTGTACAGTTTAGCGTCATGTAGTTAGGACGCTACAGTTTAACGTCATGTGAGACGAAAGGAATACAAATAGTTTAAGGTCACATGTATTGACCGTTGCTGTATAGTTTAACGTCATATAGCAAGGACGATGATGGGGACACAGTTTAACGTCATGTTGGACATATGTGAAAATAGTTTAGGGTCATATACATGGACCATTGATGATTCAGTTTAATGTCTTGTTGGATGGTGGTGCAGTTTAAGGTCATACCGGACCATGGATGATATATTATACAAAATACTTCTTCAAAAATCTGGCATTGGTTGGAGTAGTGATGAGTTCTCCATCCATCAGGATTAATGAATAATCTCCATTGGAGTAGACCCTATGTATTGGGTAAGGACCTTCCCATTTTGGCTCAAGCTTGGGAGGTTTCTTTCCTAGTATCATTGGAGTTCTGAGAACTAATACCAATTCTCCCTGAGTGAATGAACGAAGATGAAATTTTTTTAAAAGCTCATGCTATTCAATTCTGGTAGACTTCCAAGTGGTGAAAAGTACACAATCATTTCTCATCTAACCATTCCAATTCATTCAATCGCTTTTGATATTGTTCATCTGTAGATGATTGATCATAAATGGCAACTCTGAGCGAGGGTAGTTGAACTTTAGTTGGAAAGACTACTTCAGTTCCATAAACCAATGAATATGGAGTTGACCGCATTGCAGTGCGAGTGGTAGTCCGATAAGCCCATAAAGCATGAAAGAGTTTATCAGGCCATGAATTCTTATCTTTATCCACCATCTTTTGTACTATATTTGAAAGAGTCTTGTTGAGGGATTTTATCTATCCATTGGCCGCCGCATGATACCGATATGAATGGTTGGATTTGATGTTTTATTCTTGATACAACTTCTTCACCTCGGATGAACATAAGTTGGTGCCACTGTCCGTCAATATGGTATGAGGGACACCAAATCTGGTAATGATGTTAGACTTGATGAAGCTAACAATGCATTTAGAACTAACTTCCTTGAGAGGTATTGCCTCTGCCCATTTGGAAAAGAAGTCAGTAGCAGTAAGAATATACTTAAACTACTTAGCTGTAGCCGAAGGGTAAGGTCCCACCACATCCATTCCCCTTGTGGAAAATGGCCATGAGTATTTAGTTGTATGAAGAAACTCTGGAGGTTGATGAATGAATTTCGCATGTACTTGGCATGAATGACACTTCTTTGTGAAATCAACACAATCTTGTATCATTGAAGGCCAAAAGTATCCAAGCCTTCGAATCTGATCAGAAAGTCTATGTCCAGACTGGTGGGCACCATAGACTCCTACATGCACTTCTTTCATGACAACCATTGTCTCTTCACCATCAATTCATCTGAAGAGAACACCATAAAAACCACGTTTTTAGAGACTTTTCTCTAGATAATCTGGGCTATCATAAAGAGTAAAATTGACCACATGTCGCCAGATTTGTTCTTTCTCAGTTCTATTAGGTGGAAGTGTTCTGTTTTGAAGGTATTCCATGATAGGTGACATCCATCCTGTAGTATGACCACACAGTTCAGGAATGGGACTAATTTCATTAATTTCCTCTGTTCTGATTCGATCATAATGTGAAATTGTATGATGGTGGGCAATACTGATGGTTGTCTTGTCACAATTTGGATCTTCCAGAGCTATTTCTATATTAGCCAGTGCATCAGCTTGAGCATTTTGTGATCTTGGTACATAAGAAAATGTCGGTTCCGAAGGGAATTATGCCATAAACTCTCTAACGTAATCATACAAAGGGATTAGTTCTTCTTTTCTGATGGAATAATCCCCATTTACTTGTTTGATTACTAGGTCTAAATCACCTTTCACCTTTAAGTGGTTCACTTGTTCTTGAAGAGCTAATTCCAAGCCTGCGATGAGAGATTGGTATTCTACTTCATTATTGGTACCACCTTCCCACAATAAGAAGGAATAAGGTAACACTACCTTTTATGGAGAAATGAGCACAATTCCTAATCCAACTTTGTTGAATTTAGGATTTTACATTTTCCTTCCTGTTGGACTTCTGGAAGCACCGTCAAAATACATTTCCTATAACTGAGGTCTTTCTTGAATAGAGAAGAATTCCTCATCAGGGAGTTCAATATCTAAACATGTGTCTTCCACTAAAGGGTTTTTAGCCAGGAAATCAGACAGAGCTTGGCCCTTTATCACCTTTTGAGACACATACTGAATGTTGAATTGGTGCAAAATAACTGCCCACCTTGCCAAACGTCCTGTAAGCATTGGATGAATAAGGATGAATTTGAGCGGGTTATTGTGAGATATGAATTGGTCCTCGTGATGTTCAAGGTAGTGTCTCAACTCTTGAAATGTAATGATTATTTCCAGGCAGCACTTGTCAATACATGAATACCAGGTTTCTACTTCAAGCATAGTTCTACTGAGATAGTAGATGCTGTTTTCATTCCCAGTATCATTCTTTTGGGAAAGAAAGGCACCCAATGATCGCTCTAGAGCTATCATGTAGAGGATAATTGGTCTTCCTTCAAAAGGTGGAATGAGTACCGGTGGACTCAAGATGTATTTCTTGAGAATATCGAATGATTATTGACATTCTTCAGTCCACTGGTAAGTGACTCCCTTCTTCATCAATTTGGTGAAGGGTATACTTTTTCTTGCCAAATTGGCGATGAAACGCCGAATATAGGCTAAGTTTCCTTGAAGTCCTCTTAATTATTTCAAATTTTGAGGAGGTGACATACCAAGGATTGAATTTTTCTTCTCAGGATCGACTTCAATACCACAATGGCATACAACAAAGCTGAGAAATTTTCCTGAGGTTACCCCAAAAACACATTTTAAGGGGTTTATCTTCAAATTATGTTGTCGAAGCTTGCGGAATATGACTTCCAAATCAGACAAGTGATTAGAATGTTGTTTGGATTTAACCACCAAATCGTCTACATAGTATTCAACAAACTTCCATAGAAAGGGTTTGAAGATATGATGCATGGAAAACTGATATGTAGCGCCCACATTCTTTAAGACAAAGGGCATTACCTGGTAGAAAAACACACCCTGAGGGGCTCTGAAGGCTGTGGATTCCTCGTCTTCTAGGGCCATTCAGATATGATTATATCTAGAATATCCATCCATGAAGGAAAGTGCTTCATAGCCAGCTGTTTCATCAATTAAAAGTTCTGTAATTGGAACTGGGAAATCATCCTTAGGAAAATGCCGATTAAGATCTCTTAAATCGATGCAAACTCTAATTTTTCCATTCTTCTTCTTTATAGGGACAATATTATCCAACCACTTGGGATATTGAAATTCTCTGAATAATTTAGCTTTGATAATCTTATCCACTTCAGCCTCAATTTTGGAATCATAAGTTGGGTGTGTTCTTCTCGCGGCTTTCTTAAATCCTCGATGTTCTTCTGGTAAACCCAAATGATGAGTAGCAACATCAGGATCAAGACTGGGCATTTCTGTATAGTTCCAAGCAAATATATCTCTATTTTTCTTTAGAAAAGAAATATACATCTCTTGATCTTCAAGAGTCATAACCGCACAGATTAAAGTGGGGCGTTGATCTTCTTTTGTACCCAAATTTATTTCTCTGAGTTCACCCACAGTGGTAGAGATACCCTCTTCAAATGACGGCGGAGAATCTATGAGATCTTCATCATCTTCTTCATCATGTGTTATTTCTTCCATTTTTTACTTGCATATTAGATGATAAAGTAGAATTTTCATGATAGGAAGAGATGTCAAAAGTTTCACATCTTGAAGAAGAAGCTTCCATTTCCGACTCGATTGATGATGAAGGCTCTTCTTTGGGTAATAAAGATGAGATGATGGATTGAGAATTGACATCATTGTTCACCTCTGATGTTGCTATAACTTCTTCCGGCCTAATTGGCGAAGTATAAACTTGTTGGATTTTAGAAGATGAAATGAAGAAGTCGCCATTTTTGCTTTCATCACTGCTTAGTGGGTTACCAATTTCTCCAATGTTGTCTGGCTTGATTGCCGTAATTGACATTATGGATCTTTCCATAAGAGTATTTTGATTTGGGTCTATCTTGTCAATTTAACTGATAGGAAACACATAATCTGTACTCACATGTGTAAATGGATTTACTGGAATCTTCTCCAAACCATATGGAGCATTAACTTTGGTAATCTCCTTTGTTGTGGATTTCTCTCTTCCCTTCATGTGATAGAATTCCGCCTCAATGTATTGAGACTCACATGTCTTGAACGGGGCCTTATCACCATACAATGTCTCAACTTGACCATCAAAACAATATTTGAAACATTGATGGTATGATGAAGGGATAACCGCATGTTGATGTATGCATGGTCTTCCAAGCAAGATGTTGAAAGCTGAGTCTTGATCAAAAACCATGAAATCCGAATTGGATACATGATCTCCAAAATGAGTTTTGAGTGTAACTTAACCGAGTGGTTCTTGTTCATTTTTATCATATCCTTGTAAAATCATGGTAGAAGGAGATAAATCAGATTCCTTGAGGCCCAATCGACGAAGTGTATGAATGGGCATGATGTTGACTCCTGAACCATTGTCAATGAAAGCTCTTCGGACATCTACACCATTGACCTTTCCAGATAAGTACAAAGGCCTAATATGCCCATGCACAACATCATCTTCATCTTCATCAGTAAAAGATATTATTTCATGGAATTATGCAAGATTATTCTCTATGTGATAGAATTTAGCTGCAGCAATTTAAGATTCAAACTCTTGAGGACTTGACAAAGCCTCGATGAGTGCTTCCAGAATATGTTTTGATAGATTAAAAGCATCCAGAATTTATATCTTGGATGGTACTTGGGCCAAGTGTTTCAATAAATCATACTTTTGATCCAGAGGTCTGTGTTTCTCAACAGGAATATGTGGTTTAGCAGGTACCGTGGAAGCAGATGCTTTGGAAGTTGATGCATCTTGTATTGGGATAGGAGTTGGAAATATTCCTGGTTTTGGAAGATTAGACCGATTAGATCCATTTTCTTTATAAGAGGAAGAAGATGGAACCTTCAATAAGTCTTCCAAAATAACTGTTCCACGACTGAATTTTCTATTGGTAGAAGAACTTTCATGTTCTTACTGAGCTCGCTGAAGGGCTCTACCATGAGTTTCTACTGCGGACACAGTTCTAGCAGGGGTAGAATTGGAATAGTGGCTTCTAAAAGATCCAAGTCTTCCCCTGTATCCTGAGCCTCTGGAACTTCCTTTGATTCCCCTATTTGATACAGGGAATTCAGGCTCATCGAAATCAAAACTGCGACTAGCATATGGATCTGTTAATTGAATCATATTAATAGAACCGAAGATTATCTTTTCATTTGATGAAGACTCTGCCTGATTAGCCTGTTTAGGCAGTGCCGTTTGGTGGGGCGGTGCCTGTGGATTTGAAGTAGATGGGATGAAGTCTTCCAGAGTCAAAGACAACTTAGGCTTTGCCCCATACTCATCATCTTCTGATTCTTTTTCTTTATTTGAATCATTCCATTTCTTTGAGGACTTTCCCTCTGATGAAGAGGGTTTTGCCACAACATTCATGGCAGAAGACACAATCGGTTTCTTTAATTGTGTTCTCAAAATAGAATGAGTTCGGTTGATTTTCATTCGTACCATCCAATTATCATACTTTTGTCCATTTTTGCTTTTGACTTCATGCCATTTTCCTTACTCCTCTAGAACTATAGTAGTAACACATGCTACCTGAGCTGAAGAACCTTTTAGTTTGACTTTTCCTGAGTCGACCATCTTTTGCAGGAGGTATTTGAAGACAAAACAATCCTGGATGGGATGCCCCAACATTTGATGAAAAGGAAAATAATTGGGATGGTCTTTATCTCCTTCTTTGTTTGACCTCTTAGGCCTTGGCAATTGAACCAGATATTTTTCCAGAGCTGAAATGAAGTAACTAGGAACTTGTTCATTTTAGAAAGAGTATGCTTTTCTCTTCAGATATTCAATTTTTTTTTGTCTTTGATCTCTTTGATCATCTGGATGAAACGGCCTTTGTTGTTGGTGCTCAGGAGGTGGATCCCTTCGGGAAGATGAAGGTTTTGAAGTAGAAATAGGTACAGGTGCCTGGTTGAGCATAACTGTAGAAGTTTCTATTTTACCCATTCTCCTTATTAGAGTTGACGGAATTACACGAGATTTGTCCTTAGCCTGTATAAGAGAATCTTCAATTTGCTGAGAGATTTAAGTAAGGTCTCGAAACCCTCCTGTGTATTTCACAGGGATCAATGGCGTGCATAAATCGTCATGCAGATTTTCCACACAGATTGGAAACAATTACTCTTGAGGGAGTGCTAAGCGTAGGGAATATGTTAATCCCTTCCAGCGAGAAATGAAATATGAGACCCTTTCATTCTCTCTTTGCTTACAGTTTGTAAGATCGAAAACTGTTGTCTTTGGAAAAGTTGAGCTGAACTGAAGAAGGAATTTTTGGCGAAGATCCTCCCATCTGGTAATTTATCAGGATTGCAAGCTTGTATACCAGACAAAGGCTGGTCCTTGCAAGGTCTGTATGAAGTATCTGAGTTTTACTGCTTCTTGCTACTCCGGAGTTCCCATCATAGAATCACAAAAAGATACGAAATGTGTCAAATGCTATTCAGGGTCGCATGATCCATTGAAAATAGGGAATACAGGGGTTCCAAAACTAGATGGAGGAGAGATTGAATCTACCCATTTAGGGTAAACATTCTTTTCTGGTTGAACCTGTGAATGTTTCCCTTCCATAGTTTCTAACCGAGCTGTTAATGACTCAATGGTAGTCATTAACTTTTGAGAAACATCCGGTTGAACTTGGACTTGGGTAGGTTCAATGACTGGAGCTTGGAAAGATGTGGTGGTTGGTGCTGCAACTGATGGTAGCACTACCAACTGTTGTTGCACTTGACCCATAGGATTAGACCTGTGAGGGTATACTGATAGATGAAGATATTCTTGATCTATCTCAGTAGCTGCAACAAATTCCCTTGACTAATTGACTCCAGCACGCTTAATAAGAAGAATAACCTGAAGTAGTTCTTCATTCAACCTTTTTAATTCCTTCATTTCTTCCTCCTATTGTGTAGACTTTAGATCTAGTGAGAGCGATTGTACTTCTCCAGAGGAAGGATATGTAACCTGATTCTTTCCCCTCCTTTTGTCGGATCCTTTTCGGAGAGGGGGAAGTGAGTTACTTGAAGGATTATCTAGGTTCTGAGTAATCCTTTGATTTCGTGTACGCACACCGTCTTTATTTGTGTCGGTGCGTACGTCTTCTCGAGCAAGAACCTCTTCATATGAGTCCCCTAAGTGAGCCTCATCTGGTGGATCAACAACAACGACATTGATGAAATTTATTGATGCATAACGCATCACATCCCTTCTATCAGCATTTATGTGATATTGTCTTCTTCCATGTGTTTGATGAGACATTTTCTTTTGTTGATTCGATCCCTTAGGAACTTCTTGACGAACCATAATTTGGAGGGAATCTCCTGATAATTTGTCTCTTCGTTCCTCTTGAGGCTTCTTCCCTAATCGAGAAAAGACCGACTTTATCTGAGGAGGGGATTAATGATTTGAAAAAGTCCCCAGTCCGGTGGACTGGGGCTGTTCCTGCTATTACAACTCAACTCCTCGAATCCTATTTCTTGATTCCAAGGGTTGGTTTAAAAGAGTCCACAGTCTAGCAAGCTGGGGTGGCTCTTGACATGCCATGTCTGAGACTATGTTAAACTCTCTCTTGATCTTGCAAACCTTAGTCCGGAATTTAGGTGGATGCATTAACCTGTATCCACTTTTATCACCTGGTTCAAAAGACCATTGGATGATTTTCGACATTTCTATCACTTGATGATGTGCTTGATCCATACGAGAGGCCTATTCAATATTTTCATTTTCTTGATGCAGGAGTTATTCAATAACTTGTTCTCTGTATGCTTGATTTTGAGAGGAACTAGTTGAAGCTTGTTCATGGGAAAACATTTGATTACAAACAAAGCCCATTGACTTTAGCCGGCCATGGGCAATAACATTGCATAAGACCATTTTCGGTGGGCTCTGCTGACTGGAGAGCATAGTGAAATGTAGTGCTCCATAAACACCCCATCCTCTGACATGAATACCAGATGGGGCATTGGAAATTAATTGAAGCAATCTTCTTAGTGTGCCAAGGCATGAACGTTGAAGGGCTCTTTGCTGCTTTTCAGCCTTCAGATATCGAGAGACTGATAGAGATGCCAAATCAATCTGACGTTGTAACCCTTCAATTATCTTAAGATGATTTTCATATTAATCATAAGATAATACTTTATTCTTCAACTGAAAAATATTTTTCCATATGTTGAGATGAATATCATGAACTCCATCTTCTGTAAACATCTTTGGAATGTCATACTGAGAGTCAACCAGAGGCCAAAACATGACTGGTACTTCACCTTTTTCCAGTTGTTTTCTCATGTTCAACATTTCCTCTTAATATTAAATGAAGATTCTTCTACCTGATTTGACCAGAGCTGGTGATTCCTTGTTACTTCATCAGATTCAACAAGATTGGTAGAGAGATCACTGATTAAACTAGAATATGCATGACTTAGGGGTGGTTCGGAGAATGACCTACACCCTGGGCTATCTTCTGATTGAGAAAGTATTTTACCTGCTAGCGATGAAGCATCAGACATGAATGGTTTCACATTTTCAAGTGCCTCAAGATAAGAGGGCTTTCTCAACACTACATTGTCCACTGGAGCATTTTCCGGGCAATGTGAATCACTACTGCTGAGAGGACTTTCACAACGAAATTCATCATCATGGGGAGGACCACCATGGTGGGTTACAGAAAAAGATGAGATCTCTTGCTCCTTGGTCTTATGGCCACACAGAGGGTTATTGTAGCTCTCATATGAAGATGAAACTTCGAGATCGACCAAATTTTCATGAAGCAAGCCTTCATGAGGAAGTTTCTGTTGAAGACCTTCAGAATTAATGTTCCCACTATTGGTAAATGAGGGAGTAGAATCTTGGATTCCAACAGATAATTTTCTAAGGGCATAAAGAACTCCAGCATTGAGCAAGGCCCTGTTACAGATTGGATCTTGATCTTTTGACTGTGTTGGGTGGGTCTTCTTCTTAGAAGCCTTCTTACTCGACTTGGAAACCACTTGTTGATGAAAGTGGCTGCTCTGAGTAGGTGTATGTGCCTGATCAGGAAAGATGAACAGGTTAGGCTGACGATCTCGACTCAAATCAAGTGTTTGTGCCTGACTTGGTTGTCCGTATGATATGAGGGAGTATACCCCACAACCCTCTTAGACTGGAATAGATGTGTGTGTCTATTCCGGACTAAACTGTTGATGTGTCACTCCACTGGTAGGGATATATTTATGTGTCTTTCTCTGAGATGCTACTGAAGCTATTATAATATCCTAGAAGGCATCCAGAATATGAGTAGGGATTTGCTTCTGCTCTTTCACCATTGATAGAATATTCTTGGTGACTTCAGCTACCTGAATGGGGATATACGTCCATTCCATCCTTGGAGTAGGTGTATGTGCCTGCTCCTGTCCTCCTTTTCCCGTCAGTGAATCCTGACAGTACTCATGTGTGGGGGATGAGAGTTGAGTCTGCCTCCTATTTGTCGCTAGAGCTTTTCGACTGACTTCTCCATGTGCTACCAAGCGAGACTATTGGTAGGCTTGATTAATACTAGCAGGTGTATGTGCCTGCTGATTGCACTTCACTGAACGTTGTTGAAGAGCTCCATCATATGTAGTCAGACGATCCTGCTGACTAACTGATGATGTATAAACATGTGTATGTTCCTGCCTATAGTACTCTGCTGGAATTGTCTGGTGAGATTGGCTTGATGCTACCAGACAAGTCTGCTAGACAACTGAATTAAAATGGACAGGTGTGTGTGCCCTCTTGTTGCTTGCCACCAAGTGAGGTTAGTGGAATTCTCTAGAGATGGAAGAGATGAGAACCTGCTCACTGTTGACCAGATTCTACCTCTGACGATTCTTCTTTCCTTCTCGAGTTCGAGGAACCTGAGCTGAATGCCTAGAGTCGGTACCCTCATCATGTTGAGGGAGTACTGCCACACGATTCTGGTGGCAATTGTTGATAGGATCCCTCAGGAAGGACTCCTGCTTTTTTGAATTAAGGCCCTGAGGGACCTGCCCATTCACCTCCATAGAATATGGGAGTGAATTGTTATTGCGTTCCGGGGATAACGACCCGAAACGGTTGAAGACGGTAGTTAGCACTGCCTGCTTTTTGATTGCTGTTCATCACTGTCCGAACGAACAGAGTGAATTGTTCACTTGGAGGGCTTGTCGAGAAGCCTTCAGAGATGGAATGTTACTGTGTTGACGGTACTCCTTAACCAACACATTTGATCCCCAGCGTTGAAGACGCTGAGTAGGTGATGTCATCCTCAGAGAGGGTGATGATCTAGCAGGAGTATCATCCTTGGCATTTGTAGCAGTAGTATTCACAGGTGTTAACTTGAGAGGAGCCATTCTAGAAATGCAGAAGATCTTGGAAAAGAGTTCCTGTTTGATATAACATACGTAATCAAGATCAATTCAACCACTAAATCTTTTGAATGCGCTCATATGTCAATGATTGTTTTTGATGGCCCTATCATTGAGTTTTAAATAGGGGCCTAAAAAATAGGTAATACATCATTTTAACTTGGTTAAGGATTCACATCGGGTTCAACATTTTTTGTTTCCCTCAGAATTTGGGGATGACCTCCTTGATTGAAGGTTCAAACATTCCAATCGGTTTTAATGGGTTTGTTTGTAGAACCGGAAACCTCCAATGATTCCACATCCATTTGGACCTACTTTCCAAAGGTAGGTGCTCATTAGTTTGTGGACTGATGAGGCTTAGCAATTTTCATTGGTTGAGAGGATGGGAGGTCGGACTCATCACACCTTTTTGAGTGGAATTATTGTCTACTCCGGGACTCTCCTTATAGATTTAAATTATGTTCGTGAATCCTTATTACATTACCAAGTATAAAATGAGATTTCCTTCAGATATGACAATCAATGATTAAATATGTAGAATATTTAGAGAATCTATTATATGTATTCGATTTCATTATTGATAGAGAATCCTCTGTATTTATTAGAGATTCTTGGTCAATGGTATCCTTCGACACATTTATATAGAAGTTTCTCGATCATTATGATGACCATGATGGTTTTAAATCCACTCAGTGGGGCACTTGAAGTTTATTATCATTCAGAAGGACATGGATTATTTCAGAGTTGGGATCAAACCCGCAGATGGGCTACCTACGTATCCTTTGTTTAGAAAAGGAATTAGAACCCACTTAGTACGAGTAAGAGAGTATGATGTTTTTGATTGATGGATCAAAGAAGGATGTCATAATTACTTTTACACTCTAAGCTTACGTGAGTCATGCTCGGTGTAAGAAACAAGAGGTATTGGTAAAAACCAGAAAATTTTTCCATGAAAGATGCAATCATAAGAAATAATGTGGGGCTTATGTATGTATTACTGCCCAGATAAATGAATATTAGGAATTACTTCAGGGAAGAAATCAAGGAACATGGACCATAAAGGTATATATGCTTCATGGAGATTTGAATACTCTAACTTGGGGCTTACTCCTGAAAAGGAGGCAAAATTAAAAGAGGACTTATGATTAGGTTTTACTCCTGATAAGGAATCCTAGATCAAAGGTAAATTGGGACTTGCTAAGAGAAATTAAGACTGGGGCTTACTCTTGAAAAGGAGGCCCAGGTTAAGGGACTTGAAAAATTAAGGGACTTGGGTCTTACTCCTAACAAGGATACCCATATTTGAGAATTATGACTGGGGATTATTCCTGAAAAGGAGGCCCAGGTTAATGAGCTCTCTCATCTTAAAGGATTAGGTTGAATGAATGAAATCTCAATATTTAGTGACATAAAGATGTGTAAATGACTAGGTTTTGAGAGATATTCCACAGAATTCCTTTCAGATAAGGAAGTAAAATCAAGAAATCATTCCATAAATGGCTTTGAAGAGTGTCTTGAAGACTGAATCTTGAATAGGAGAGGTGTAATGGCATAAGAGGGGTGAAATGGGAAAGAAGGGAACCCAAAAAGGCATGGGCACGCAAGTCCTTGAAGGCGCATAGGTACTGCGTGGGTGCGCAAGTCTTGGTCACGCAGGTATACTTGCGCGACACAAGGGTACTTGCGCGTTTGTAAACCAGCATGGTAATACTTGGGAAATCCTTGATCAATTCCTTTAGAATTATCCTGAGGTACTTCCAGAAGGGAGGCTCACATTCTTTAGTGAAGAAGTAGGGCGTCACTCAAGTATGTTCATTTCCCTTAAGGGTAAAACACCTTAGGCGCGCAAGTGTTAGTGAATTATAACACTTAGACCTTACTCCTCTTGTTTAGACCTTCCATTCTAGGTAAAGAATTACCTTAGAAGTGTTCAGAAGACCTGAAGAAGAGACTTGGGCGTTCAGAGCTCTAAATCTGAATTCTAGAAAAAATCCTCCTGAATGGAGGGCCCATAGGGTCTATTTATAGGCTGAAGAAGACCCCGGGCGGTTATCCTTTAGGGCGCGCAAGTCACTTGTGCGACCATTAGGCGTCGCGCAAGTGGACTTGCACGATAGTGATGGAACTTGCACGGAACATGTGCTTTTGAAGCTTTGTTCATTCTTTGGTCGATTTTTTATGTTTTCTTTAAAGGATGAATCAATTTGTGCTAAGTCATTTCCCTTTACATTCTTTTTAGACAATGTGAAGAAAAAAGAGCGTCAAAAGTGAGGTATAAAGCCCAGAAAGGGAATAAACATGGAATACATGAGGAGTACAATACAAGTTATAAAATAGTCATATCAATAGAGCACAAGAGAAACACGAACATAATGGCCTGATAAATCATGATAATCATAACGTGGAAATGTGGCAACAACACTTAACATGAAATTAGCATGGGCCACGACTCATTGCACATGGAGCATGAGTAAATCCCCATTGCACATGAAGCACGAGTAAACCCTCATTGAACTTTAATTAGTATGAGTCAACACTAATTTCACATGACGTATAATGATACTATACTTTACTTAATGCACTGGAGCACTATAAGGGACCACCCTTCTTAAACATTTCATTTCATGCATAAGTGTGCCACATGGATCATAAAACATGGATTCATTAAACATAATCATTTATTCCACAATAAAGGAATGTGTAATTAATACATGAAACTTTATAATCAATAAGTAAATGTGCATAAAGGTGAACACACTTGATGGAGAAATGGGCATGGTATTCACTACACAAAGGCATTGGATTAGAAAATCGGTGCAATTTTGGCAGCGTAACGGTGTGACATAAGAATTCATAAAAAAATGGTTTATGAGAGAGAAAGGGGTGTCTTATCATATTTACATGAAATGGAAAGTAATGGGTTCATATAGATAGATTTCCAAACAATTGTAATGAAATTTAGATTCATGATACAACAGTATTGCTTGAATGTAAATCAAGAGAGAGAAGTTCCTTTCAGAATTTCAACATAGTAATAGGTGTACATGGGAGGAATTTAATGAGATAGAAAGGAGTCTCCCATCATTCAAAAAATAACAGGGCAGTATGGGGGAGTTGAGAAACCATACCCAAACATTCATAATTGAAATTAAATGGGCAAAACAATATTAAGAAAATTGGACAAAAAAAGTGAAAGGAAGAAAAACCCGTACTTGGAAGTCTGCTTCCAAAGGCTTGAGAGAGGCTTGAGAGAGGTTTCTTGGGAGCTTAGGGCACCTTGGGAGGATTCTAGAGAGATTAGGGCAGAGGTTGGACGAACTCCAAAGGCTATGAGTGAGGAGGAAGTGGGAGCTTGGGTGGGTTTATATAGGAAAGGTGAGTGAATTCTTTATTATTTAGGTTTGGGACCCCTTACATTAAACTAATCCAAAACACAAATGAGATCATGGTTTTTGCCCATGGTTTTTGGAAAATATGAGAGGAAAACAATATTTTATAATGCCAAAGTCCGAATTTCTTAAAATAATGGGGTTGCTTATGTGGAGGTGAGTCACACTCCCATGGAAAATAATTTAAAAAGTTAAAATGTTTAAAAAGTTTTGAGGGGTCCATTAATGCTTTGAGAAGTAAGTAAAACAAACCCAAAATCACATTTTTTTAATGGTAAAACATATATTGGACGAACATAAAGCTTATAGTATTTTATTACATCGCTATTGGGTCATTATGATGTCATAAAACACATTATATATTTAAACGGTATTTAATTTTTTCCCATGAATTTGACTGTCTCAGAAAATTAGGAAAAATTCACCGTTGGATAATTTCGATGTCCTAATTCCAGAAATATCATTTATTTTATTTAATTAATTTTCTAAATATGTTAATTTTCACTTTTCAAATAAAAACCAATATTTATAAAAAATTCATGGGTTTTGACAGAAATGGCTTTCAAAACATAATAAAATGTATAAATGAATTTATAAAATTATATGATAATTTATATATAATAAAATGAATTTAATAATAATAATAATATTTTATTAAAATATTATTTAATTCAAAAATACCTTAATTTAATAAAATATAATTCTTAATTAAATAATAACTAAAAACACTATTTCTACTTTAAAAACAATTTACAATGTATCAATAATGACAAGAAAGTATATAAATTATTATATACAAAAATAATGTACATGAACATAGTACTAGTGATTTGTTTAATAACCCCTAAAAACAGCCGCATAAGACCTAAGGGTAAGGTGTACAATGGTGAAAGACTCTTGGGGTGGCTTAGATAACATTGCTCGAGTGGTAATCTCTATCAACTTCCTCTTTTCCCGTAGACGGTCTCGTTCGAGCTTGACATGATGAAGCTCAGCTTCGAATTGGTCAAGAGCGAAGCCCAAAGGCGCCACCTCTTCTCCGAGATCTGACAAATGGGCTTTATATGGAGCAATCCTTCTGGATGAGGCCATCACTTCTTTTGTCTAAGTAAATTGGATTTGTTAAAACCCTATATTTATACTAATCATGTGATCACTGTTAAATGACTATATCAGCAATGGTAAAAATTATTAACATAAAACCAAAGAAGTTTACATTTTATATAAACATTTTACATAAAGATATATTTAATTAGATCATGTGGGATATTCCATTAATGAAACTTTGGGTCGTTACAATATTCCCTCCTCTTCCACACCTAAATCATTTCATCATCTCCTTGAGGTAATTTCCAGGGTGCTTATTTCTACACTTTTGGAAAGTGGGGTGCTAGATCTTCTTAGCACCATTGGATTTATCCATCAGACTGTCATCATTGAAGTCCACCTTATAATTCTTGTCCCCATAATACCCATGCGATTCCCCAATTTCCATTTCGACCTTGAGGGCACATCAGACAATTTCCTCATAGCTGTCGAAGTCACGGATCACTAATGCTTTCCGTAAGTTAGGCTTCATCCCACCAAATAAGCGGTCAACCTTGAATTCAGGGGTAACGACAAAGCTGAAAGTGTATCATGAAATCCTTGTGAAGTTTTCCTTGTACGCTCCAACAGATTCTTCATCTTTTTTCTTAAGGGAAAAAAGTCCCTTTCCATCTTAAGCTGGATTGTGCGCAGAAAATATTTATTGAAAAACATCTTTCAGAAATCCTTCCATTCCAATGCCTCGATCTCCACCTCAGGTTGTGTATTTTTATCAACATCCACCATTGATCAGCTTCATCCTCCATACGATAAGCCTCCAAGATAACCTTCTCTTTTTCAGAACATTGAAGGATGGAGAATAACTTTTCAATGGAGTTGATCCATTGTTCAATGATCGTGGGATTGGATGATCCACTAAAAGTTGGAGGCCTTTGTCTCATGAAGCTCTCGATAGTGACTTGTTCTTTATTAGGGGGGTTGAATGTTCCTCTTGACCAGTGTTTCTATTCAAAGCTTGATTTAGCTGAGAGAGAAGCATGACAAAGTTCATGATTCCCGCTCCCATTAGATTGGGCATCTCATTAGTACCGTCATCACACTGATCTTCACATTGGTTGTTAGCCAGAGTCCTCCTATTACCGGCTATTGGCTGGAATAAAAGGAAAGTTAGGGGGTAACACATAAAGGGTAATCCAAAGAAAAAAGTTGATGAATTATAAATAAACTATTATTTTTTTAACTCATGAGTCTATAGGCTTCAATCTAGGATTTTAATGATCTACTTTCTAACATATATTCTTAGGGATATTTTTTTTATTCCATAAATAAGGGTTCATACTATGCTTGTGAATTTATCAAAACATATTCCCCAGAAGTGTCGTAACCAAGAGTGTATCAAGGCATATTGTCATGCACCAGTTCCCATTCTAGTCTAGCTCAAAGTGGTGTTTTCAAGTTTGACCCCTAGGATACATCTGTGCCAGAGCCACCTCTACCTGCTCATATCTAGACAGGGATGTATTTTCTTGATAAACTACTCACTCAGTACATACCAAAACATAGGGATGTTTTTATTATCCTTAGTATTGTCTATAAGGCTTTACTGGGGTTATCAAATCCTAATCCGAAAAATAACTAAACATATCCTCTGATACCAACTATGACAACCCTTCTTTTATTACAAACATAAACATGATTTATTACATAAACTATTCACTTGATACAACATAGAAGATTGATAGGTATAGTGTCTTTGGGGATTAGTATCATTACATAACAACTTAAAACATGAAATACAACATCTTTATTGAAAACTTCCTTTAAATGACCACTACATTCCCTTGGACATAACATTGCATGGGATAACCTGAGGACATGCATAAGAAAAGTGGTGAGCTATAAAGCCCAGTAAGGGAATAAACATGGAATACATGAGGAGTAAAATACATGTTAGACAATATTCATATCAATAGAGCACAATAGAAACATGAACATAACGTCATGATAAAGCATGATAATCATAATGTGGAAATGTTGCAATAACACTTAACATGGAATTATCATGAGCCAAGGCTCATTGCACATGGAGCATGAGTAAATCCTCATTTCACATGAAGAATGAGTAAACCATCGTTGCACTTGAATTTTTATGAGTCAACACTCATTTATCATGATGTATCAGGGTACTATACTTTACCCAATGCACTGGATCTCTATAAGGGCGCACCCTTCTTAAACATTTCATTTCATGCATAAGTGTGGCAGATGGATCATAAAACTTGGATTCATTAAACAAAATCATTTATTCCATGATAAAGGAATTTGTAATTCATACATTTAAACATTATAATCAATAAGTAAATGTGGATAATGGTGAATACCCTTGATGGAGATATGGGCACAGTATTCACTACACAAAGGCATTGGCTTAGAAAATTGGTGCAATTTCGGCAGCGTAACGACTTGACAAAAGAATTAATAAAAAAAATGGTTGATGAGAGAGAAAGGGGTGTCTCATCATATTAACATTAAATAGACAGTAAGGGGGTCATATAGATACATTTCCAAAATTTTTTAATGGAATTTAGATTCATGATACAAAAGTATTGCTTGAATGTAAATGAAGAGAGAGAAGTTCCTTTCAGAATTTCGGCAAAGTAACAGGTGTACATGGGAGGCATTTAATGAGCGGGAAAGGGGTATCCCATCATTAAAACAATAAGAGGGAATTATGGGGGAGGTGAGAAACCATACCCCATCATTTATAATTGAAATTAAAAGGGCATAACAATAGTAAGAAAATTAGACAAAAAAGTGAAAGGAAGAAAAACCCTTACTTGGAAGTGTGCTTCCAGAGGCTTGAGAGAGGCTTTAGATAGGATTATTGGGAGCTTGGGGAACCTTGGGAGGATTATAGAATGAGTAGGGCAGAGTTTGGACGAACTCCAAAGGCTTTGAGTGAGGAGGAAGTGGGAGCTTGGGTGGGTTTATATAGGAAAGGTGAGTGAATTCTTTATTATTTAGGTTTGGGACCCCTTACATTAAACTAATCCAAAACACAAATGAGATCATGGTTTTTGCCCATGGTTTTTGGAAAATATGAGAGGAAAACAATATTTTATAAGGCCAAAGTCCGAATTTCTTAAAATAATGGGGTTGCTTATGTGGAGGTGAGTCACACTCCCATGGAAAATAATTTAAAAAGTTAAAATGTTTAAAAAGTTTTGAGGGGTCCATTAATGCTTTGAGAAGTAAGTAAAACAAACCCAAAATCACATTTTTTTAATGGTAAAACATATATTGGACGAACATAAAGCTTATAGTATTTTATTACATCGCTATTGGGTCATTATGATGTCATAAAACACATTATATATTTAAACGGTATTTAATTTTTTCCCATGAATTTGACTGTCTCAGAAAATTAGGAAAAATTCACCGTTGGATAATTTCGATGTCCTAATTCCAGAAATATCATTTATTTTATTTAATTAATTTTCTAAATATGTTAATTTTCACTTTTCAAATAAAAACCAATATTTATAAAAAATTCATGGGTTTTGACAGAAATGGATTTCAAAACATAATAAAATGTATAAATGAATTTATAAAATTATATGATAATTTATATATAATAAAATGAATTTAATAATAATAATAATATTTTATTAAAATATTATTTAATTCAAAAATACCTTAATTTAATAAAATAAAATTCTTAATTAAATAATAACTAAAAACACTATTTCTACTTTAAAAACAATTTACAATGTATCAATAATGACAAGAAAGTATATAAATTATTATATACAAAAATAATGTACATGAACATAGTACTAGTGATTTGTTTAATAACCCCTTAAAACAGCCGCATAAGACCTAAGGGTAAGGTGTACAATGGTGAAAGACTCTTGGGGTGGTTTAGATAACATTGCTCGAGTGGTAATCTCTATCAACTTCCTCTTTTCCCGTAGACGGTCTCGTTCGAGCTTGACATGATGAAGCTCAGCTTCGAATTGGTCAAGAGCGAAGCCCAAAGGCGCCACCTCTTCTCCGAGATCTGACAAATGGGCTTTATATGGAGCAATCCTTCTGGATGAGGCCATCACTTCTTTTGTCTAAGTAAATTGGATTTGTTAAAACCCTATATTTATACTAATCATGTGATCACTGTTAAATGACTATATTAGCAATGGTAAAAATTATTAACATAAAACCAAAGAAGTTTACATTTTATATAAACATTTTACATAAAGATACATTTAATTAGATCATGTGGGATTTTCCATTAATGAAACTTTGGGTCGATACAATATTCCCCCCTTAAAAAAAATTTTGCCCTAGAAATTCACTTTTCCCACACTAAAACAGATGTGGGTAACTCAACTTCATCATTTCCTCCAATTTCCAAGTCACTTATTCAAAGTTGTGCTTTCGTCACAACACCTTGATGAGGGGCATTATCTTATTTCATAGAACATTTTCTCTACGATCTAAGATCTTCACTGGTTTCTCCTCCTAATAAATATCATCCTCCAATTGTACCACCTCAGGAGAGAGTACATGTGAAGGGTCTGGTATGTACTTACTTAAGAGGGATACATGAAAGACATCATGTACTTTGGCCATAGTAGGTGGAAGTGCTAGTCGATAGGACACTGCCCCGACATGATCAAAAATCTCGAAGGGGCTGATGTACCTTGGACTTAACTTCCCTTTCTTTCCAAACCTCATGACCTTATTCCACAGAGATATGCGTAGAAAGACCATGTCTCTAACTTTAAACTCAAGGTATCGTCGATGATTATCTGCATAACTCTTCTGTCGACTCTGGTCTGCCTTGATATGCTGTTAAATGGTTTTCACCTTGTCCACCATTTCCATGACCATTTCCGGTCCAAGAATCTTATGTTCACTAACCTCATCCCAACATGTTGGTGTTCTACACCTTTTCCCATACAAGGCTTCATAAGGTTCCATTTGGATACTTGAGTGGAAATTGTTATTATAAGAGAACTCAACTAGAGGAAGATGTTGATCCCATCCTCCTTTAAAGTCCATTGAGTATGCTCTCAACATGTCCTAATGTGTTTGGATAGTCCGCTCAGATTGGACATCAGTTTGAGGATGATAGGCCACACTGAAGTTCAGTTCAGTATCCAGAGCATGTTGAAGACTCTTACGAAACATAGAGGTGAATCTTGGATCTCGGTCAGACATAATAGATAGTGGTACTCCATGTAGCCTTACCACTTCATTGATATATATCCGTGCCAGTTGATCCAATGAGAAATCCTCCCAAATAGAAATGAAGTGTACAGTCTTTGTAAGATGATCCACCACAACCTAGATTGAATTATTGACTTTGGATGTCCTTGGATGTCTAGTGACAAAGTCCATGGTGATGTTATCAGATTTCCATTCTGGTATGGGAAATGGTTGCATCATCTCTTTAGACTTCTGCCTTTCTGCCTTTACTTATTGGCACACTAGGCACTTTGATGTATATTCAACGATCTCCTTCTTCATATTATCCCACAAAAAGTTTTCTCAGAGATCTTGATACATCTTTGTGCACCCTGGATGAATAGATAAATTTGAACTATGTGCATCATCCAAAAGTTCCTTCTTCAGATCTGGACTTTATGGAACACATATCCTTTTCCCAAATCACACAATTCCTTCTTCATTAACATTAAACTTCGAGGATTTACCTTTTTTGATAGCTTTTACATTTTCCTAAATTCCTCCATCATCCTTTTGAGAATCCTTTAACCTTTCCAAAAGAGACAGTTGATCAATCATTTGTGAAAGGATTGATGATGTTCCATTCTTTATGATTCCCATGTCTATATTCATCAAGTCTAAAAAGATTGGATCCTTCTCAATTCTCATCATTGATAGAATAGCTGGGTCCTTTCTACTTAGGGAATCTGCCACATTGTTTTCTTTCCCAGGGTGGTAAAGTATTGAAAAGTCATAATCCTTGATGAGCTCTATCCATCTTCTCTGGCGTATATTAGGCTCTTTCCGTGTTAATATATATTTAAGACTCTTGTGGTCAGTATATATCTCACATTTCTCCCCATAGAGAAAACGCCACCAGATTTTCGAGGAAAAGATCACCGATGCCAACTCTAGATCATGGGTTAGATAGTTTCACTCATGTATTATCAACTGTCTTGAGGAATAGGATATCACTTTATCATTCTACATCATCACACAACCTAAGTCCTTCTTCGAAGAATCACTGAATATCAAAAAAGGTTCCACACTTGTGGGTAAAGTGAGCATGGGTGCAGTGATAAGCCTCCTTTTCAACTCCTTGAATATTTCTTCGCATTCATCACTACAAGAAAACTTTACTCCCTTTCGAGTTATCTTGGTAAGAGGGTTGGAAAATTGTGAGAAATTTCTCACATATTGTCGATAATATCTAGGTAACCCCAAGAAGCTACAGATATCTGTTACCGATGTTGGCCTCGGCCATCCCTCAATTGCATCTGTTTTGGAGGGATCCATAGATATCCCATTGCTTGTGATGATATGGCCCAATAATGAGACCTCTTTCAACTATAACTCACAATTTCTGTACTTTGCATAGATCTTCACCTTACGAAAAGTATCTAGTACGGTTCTTAAATGCTCTTAATGATCCTCATTGGTTTTGGAGTATATTAGAATATCAGCTATAAAGACTACCACAAATTTGTCGAGGTAATCTTTAAAGACTCTATTCATCAAGTCCATGAAGATTTCTAGATCATTAGTGAGACCAAAAGGCATTACTATGAATTCATAGTGCCCGTATCTTGTGCGAAACGTAGTCTTGGGTATATCTTTCTTCTTCACCCTTACTTGATAATATCCTGACCAAAAGTCCTCCTTGGAGAAGTATTGTGCTCCATGCATCTGATCGAACAAGTCATCAATTCATGGGAGAGGATACTTGTTCTTTATCATGATTTTGTTGAGCTCACGATAATCTATGCAACAACGCATTGACCCATCCTTCTTCTTGACGAAGAGGACTGGTGCACCCCATGGTGAAGCACATGGGCATATAAACCCTTTATCCAGATTCCACTGTAGTTATTTCTTCATCTGTTCAAGCTCCACGAAAACCATTCTATATAGAGTCTTGGATATTGGTAGCACCCCTGGTATAAGTTCAATTGAGAATTCAACATCTCTTCTAGGAGGAAGACCATCCAGTTCCTTGGGAAACACTTCAGCAAATTCCCTCATAACAGGCATTTCTTCAAGGATGGTTTCTTCCTTGGACTCAATCATATGAGCCAGATATGCATGCTCATAGGGTATTAATATCTATGCTTGAGATGATGTAGATAAAGTAGATTCATCTTCCTCCTTACACTTGTAAATAATCGGGGGTCAATTCTCCATATGGAGTGTGATTTCCCTTTCCCGACAATTTATGTTGGCTCTATATAAGGAAAGCCAGTACATTCCATGAATTGAATCAAATTCCACCAGAGGGAATATGATGAGGTTCACCGAGAAGTTCAATCCACAAATTATAACAGGGGAGGACTTATATTCTTGGGATGCAATGATTGCCCCATTTTCCGTACTCACCGATATCTTCACTTCCATGATTTGTGGTGGTGCTGGGATTGTTCTACTAAACTTTCAAGATAAAAAAGAATGTTTATAACCTGAATAAAAAAGTACATTCACTATTCTTGAATTAATAACTAGCATACCTATCACCACTTCGTTTTTGGGGTTCACTTCGGTAGAAGTGATTGAAAAAGATCTTCCTTATTTCCTCATAGGTTGTTGGTTGCCTCCGAAAACCCTTGGATTAGGGAAATGATTTTCAAAATTCCCTAGTTCTTTGCAGTTGTAGCAATGAAAAATGCATTGAGGTTCAAACGGAGTGTTCCTCTCCTCTGTCACAACCACAAGTCTTTCTTGCTGACAGTTAACAGCAAGGTGCCCTCCTCTTCCACACCTAAATCATTTCCTCATCTCCTTGAGGTAATTTCCAGGGTGCTTATTTCTACACTTTTGGAAAGTGGGGTGCTAGATCTTCTTAGCACCATTGGATTTATCCATCAGACTGTCATCATTGAAGTCCACCTTATAATTCTTGTCCCCATAATACCCATGCGATTCCCCAATTTCCATTTCGACCTTGAGGGCACATCAGACAATTTCCTCATAGCTGTCGAAGTCACGGATCACTAATGCTTTCCGTAAGTTAGGCTTCATCCCACCAAATAAGCGGTCAAACTTGAATTCAGGGGTAACGACAAAGCTGAAAGTGTATCATGAAATCCTTGTGAAGTTTTCCTTGTACGCTCCAACAGATTCTTCATCTTTTTTCTTAAGGGAAAAAAGTCCCTTTCCATCTTAAGCTGGATTGTGCGCAGAAAATATTTATTGAAAAACATCTTTCAGAAATCCTTCCATTCCAATGCCTCGATCTCCACCTCAGGTTGTGTATTTTTTATCAACATCCACTATTGAGCAGCTTCATCCTCCATACGATAAGCCTCCAAGATAACCTTCTCTTTTTCAGAACATTGAAGGATGGAGAATAACTTTTCAATGGAGTTGATCCATTGTTCAATGATCGTGGGATTGGATGATCCACTAAAAGTTGGAGGCCTTTGTCTCATGAAGCTCTCGATAGTGACTTGTTCTTTATTAGGGGGGTTGAACGTTCCTCTTGACCAGTGTTTCTATTCAAAGCTTGATTTAGCTGAGAGAGAAGCATGACAAAGTTCATGATTCCCGCTCCCATTAGATTGGGCATCTCATTAGTACCGTCATCACACTGATCTTCACATTGGTTGTTAGCCAAAGTCCTCCTATTACCGGCTATTGGCTGGAATAAAAGGAAAGTTAGGGGGTAACACATAAAGGGTAATCCAAAGAAAAAAGTTGATGACTTATAAATAAACTATTATTTCTTTAACTCATGAGTCTATAGGCTTCAATCTAGGATTTTAATGATCTACTTTCTAACATATATTCTTAGGGATATTTTTTTTATTCCATAAATAAGGGTTCATACTATGCTTGTGAATTTATCAAAACATATTCCCCAGAAGTGTCGTAACCCAGAGTGTATCAAGGCCTATTGTCATGCACCAGTTCCCATTCTAGTCTAGCTCAAAGTGGTGTTTTCAAGTTTGACCCCTAGGATACATCTGTGCCAGAGCCACCTCTACCTGCTCATATCTAGACAGGGATGTATTTTCTTGATAAACTACTCACTCAGTACATACCAAAACATAGGGATGTTTTTATTATACTTAGTATTTTCTATAAGGCTTTACTGGGGTTTTCTAATCCTAATCCGAAAAATAACTAAACCTATCCTCTGATACCAACTATGACAACCCTTCTTTTATTACAAACATAAACATGATTTATTACATAAACTATTCACTTGATACAACATAGAAGATTGATAGGTATAGTGTCTTTGGGGATTAGTATCATTACATAACAACTTAAAACATGAAATACAACATCTTTATTGAAAACTTACTTTAAATGACCACTACATTCCCTCGGACATAACATTGCATGGGATAACCTGAGGACATGCATAAGAAAAGTGGTGAGCTATAAATCCCAGTAAGGGAATAAACATGGAATACATGAGGAGTAAAATACATGTTAGACAATATTCATATCAATAGAGCACAATAGAAACATGAACATAACGTCATGATAAAGCATGATAATCATAATGTGGAAATGTTGCAATAACACTTAACATGGAATTATCATGAGCCAAGGCTCATTGCACATGGAGCATGAGTAAATCCTCATTTCACGTGAAGAATGAGTAAACCATCATTGCACTTGAATTTTTATGAGTCAACACTCATTTAACATGATGTATCAGGGTACTATACTTTACCCAATGCACTGGATCGCTATAAGGGCGCACCCTTCTTAAACATTTCATTTCATGCATAAGTGTGCCAGATGGATCATAAAACTTGGATTCATTAAACAAAATCATTTATTCCATGATAAAGGAATTTGTAATTCATACATTTAAAAATTATAATCAATAAGTAAATGTGGATAATGGTGAATACCCTTTATGGAGATATGGGCACAATATTCACTACACAAAGGCATTGGCTTAGAAAATTGGTGCAATTTCGGCAGCGTAACGACTTGACAAAAGAATTAATAAAAAAAATGGTTGATGAGAGAGAAAGGGGTGTCTCATCATATTAACATTAAATAGACAGTAAGGGGGTCATATAGATACATTTCCAAAAAAATTTAATGGAATTTAGATTCATGATACAAAAGTATTGCTTGAATGTAAATGAAGAGAGAGAAGTTCCTTTTAGAATTTCGGCAAAGTAACGGGTGTACATGGGAGGCATTTAATGAGCGGGAAAGGGGTATCCCATCATTAAAACAATAAGAGGGAATTATGGGGGAGGTGAGAAACCATACCCCATCATTTATAATTGAAATTAAAAGGGCATAACAATAGTAAGAAAATTAGACAAAAAAGTGAAAGGAAGAAAAACCCTTACTTGGAAGTGTGCTTCCAGAGGCTTGAGAGAGGCTTGAGATAGGATTATTGGGAGCTTGGGGAACCTTGGGAGGATTATAGAAAGAGTAGGGCAGAGTTTGGACGAACTCCAAAGGCTTTGAGTGAGGAGGAAGTGGGAGCTTGGGTGGGTTTATATAGGAAAGGTGAGTGAATTCTTTATTATTTAGGTTTGGGACCCCTTACATTAAACTAATGCAAACCACAAATCAGTTCATGGTTTTTGCCAATGGTTTTTGGAAAAGGGAATAATAAAAAAATATTTTATACAGGAAAAGTCCAAACTTCTTAAAATAATGGGGCTGCTTATGTGGAGGTGAGTCACACTCCCACGGAAAATAATTTAAAAAGAAAAGATGTTTTAATAAGTCTTGAGGGTTCCATTAATGCTTTGAAAACTAAGTAAAACAAACCAAAAATTACATTATTTTAATGTTAAAACATATATTGGCCGAACATAAAGCTTATAATATTTTATTACATCACTATTGGGTGATTATGATGTCATAAAACACATTATATATTTAAACGACATTTAATTTTTACCCAAAAATGTGACTGTCTCTGAAAATTATGAAAAATTCCCTGTTGGATAATTTTGACATCCTGATTCTAGAAATATAATTTATTTTATTTAAATAATTATCTAAATATATTAATTTTAAATTTTAAAATAAAAACCGACATTTATAAAAAAATTCACGGGTTTTGATAGAAATGGCTTTCAAAACATAATAAAAATTATAATTACATTCATAAAATTCTATGATCATTTATATATAATAAAATTAATTTAATAATAATAATAATATTTTACTAAAATATTATATAATTCAAAAATCCATTAATTTTAAAAAATATAATTCTTAATTAAATAATAACTAAAAACACTATTTGTACTTTAAAAACTATTTACAATGTATCAATAATGACAAGAAATTATATTCATTATTATATAAAAAATTAATTTACATGAACACAGTACTAGATATTCATTACATGAACCCTTAAAACTACTAAATAATACCTAATGGTAAGGTGCGCAATGGTGAAATACTCTTGGGGGGGCTTAGATAACATTGCTCGAGTGGTAATCTCAATCAACTTCCACTTTTCCCATAGACGGTCTCGTTCGAGCTTGACATGATGAAGCTCAGCTTGGGCTTGGTCAAGAGTGAAGCCCAGAGACCCTACCTCTTTTCAGAGCTCCGACAAATGGGCTTTGTATGGAGAAATTCTAATGTATGAGGCCATCACTTCTTTTGTCTGAGTAAATTGGATTTGTTAAATCCCTATATTTATACTAATCATGTGATCACTGTTCAACGAATATATTTGCAACGGTCAAAATTATTAACATAAAACCAAAGATGTTGAAATTTTATATAAACATTTTACATAAAGATAAATGTAATTAGATCAAGTGGGATTTTCCATTAATGAAACTTTGGGTCGTTACAGGCTGACTATGGCTTGAGTCTCATATAAATAAAAGTGATACGCGAAATCCCCTTACATTATGTATCGATTCTCATCATACTCATGAAACTATCATGTATAATAAATATAAGTTTATTATAAATATATTATAGATCCATATTGGATTATATAATACCATATATTATTTACTTATGGCCATCTATTACACATTTATTAACAATTTCATGTTAAAATTACACTTCGGGTAACATCCTCTTTGTTTTTCACACGTATTTTGATTTGTTATATTTTTGGTCCTTTTACTAATATAATGATTTCATTATATCTAGAATTATAACCATGATATAAATATAATATATATTCAGTATATATTTATTTATAATATTATATAAATGGTATAGTTAAAAAATTAAATACACCATTCATTGAGACAGTAGTCCGTACACACACAAGAATGCAAATTCCATTTTCTGGTCATATTGAAAGAAACAATGTAAATGAAAATTTTAAAATATAATTACTTTATAATTATTAATTTATATATACTATATATGTTCACTAAAACCATCCTTAATACATTCCATGTAATGTTTGGACAAATCACATCTCTTTAAGGAGGCAGTAGTCCACAAGTCCACAAATAAAGTTATCATATTTACAAAAAATGGAATGAATGAATGTATGTGTTATATAATAATTAAATAAGCATAATTACATAATAAATATCATATATATCATATAAAAATATAAATTTCATCATTATTATTGTCCTTTAAATATGGAAATAGATTAACGGACAACATCAGTACGCAAGGCGGTAGTCTACGATACACAAAAATGATGATTATGTATCCCATTTGATAAAAATGTGTGAAAGTGTAGCTGTAAACCTTAATAAAATATCATATAAGTATATTTAGGACAATAAAGTTACTATATAAACATGAAATAAAAATAATTTTATTGGTTTATGGAATAAAAAAAATGTTTGTTGATAAATGTTACCTCTTATTTGAGTATCTTTTTTTTTGGTTTTCACGTCTTTTTTTCATTGGTTTTTTTCCAAAAGTAAAGATTAGTAGATAAAAGAAGGGAATTTTATAGGATATTTTTATAGGTTATGGATGAAAAAATAGGTTCTAAAGTGTGCATAAAATAGAAAAAGAGGTTCCCTTTTATAAGAGAGGGAAGGGGCACTTTTGAAATTTGTCAAAATATTAATTTATCATAAATTAAATCTCAATTAAAATGCTAAAAAAGTACATTTATTAGAATATTAGGTATTATTATTCTATAATATAATTAAAAAATATATTTTATAGATGTTTTTATATGATTTTACTCATTATAATTTTGAATAACCCTTGTTAAATAAATTTTAATTTAAACTTTGGTAATTAAAATTGTAATATTAAGAGGATTATATTTTTGAATAAAAAGTTTCAATTGGATAATAAATGAAATATTTATGATATTTTAGAATATATAAAATATCATTCATCTTTATTTAATTTTTTTATGATTTAAAAACAATTTAATAAAATATTTTTTCAAAAAATATAATAAGTGTCAATTTTGAAACTACTGATTACTTTGAAATTAATAAAATAATTAATAAATAAAAATTCCAGAAAATTAATTTAATACCCCCATAATATGTCATATTCACCTATAAAATTAATTTATCACCCTAATTAATTAAAATTATATTTATTTTAATGTTTTTAATACCACTATATTGGGTTTTTTATTTATTGAATAATTATTGCATCATCATTATGTAATTCTTTATTAAAATTATTTATTCACTAAAAATTGAAAATAAATTTCCATTATTTAGAAAAACCATTTATATTTAATTATAATATACATATTAGATCATATCTATCTATTTAACCCAAAATTAAAAATAGTATACTCATTAGAATTATAAGTATGAGATTTTATAACTCTTTGGGATTTTAATAATATCCAAGTCAATTTCTTGGAAAAGTGTCCATTAAATTATTAAATATAAAAAAATGTGATAATGGGTGAATTTAATTGATCCAATATCATTTGGGAATGTTTTATATTAGTTTTGGAAAATTTGTAATACCACTATTACCCTAAAAACCCAATTAACCCTTTATTATAGAAATGATTTTTTAAAGTTTCTTTTCATATTTTCCCCAAATGAATAGAAATATTAAATAATTTGGAAATTATGACTAAAAATATTGAATTATAATTTTATATTTAATTTAAAGGAAGATTCATAAATAAATTTTATATTAATCCCACATATGGGATGAAATGACGTGTTTTTAAAGTGAAATAGTCCAAAAGATTGAAATGTATTTATATCCAATTTAATTTTTAAATTGTTCAAAATGACATAAAATGGATTAATTATTTTAAAATTATACTAATTAAGCTTTATAAAAAATTTTAAACTTAATATAACTATATAAATATGTTATAAGAAAGAGTAGTTTTCAATTAAAATTTTGTATTTTCCACTTTTCATCAAAACACGAATGTTATCCGAAAAATACAAAAAGTTCAACCAAAGTAAAATTTGATATCTTAATTTCCAATAATAAGTTTATTTTTTCCAATATAATTTTTAAAACTATAAAAAATCAGTTTGAAAACAAGTTATCCATTAAAAGGTGATAAAACTACTTTTAGGAAACTAAATAATGTTTTTAAGTATATAACTTGATTATTTTTTATATCATTTATTGAAAAAAATAGGATGATTATTGAACATTTTATTGTATGTTAATATAATCCATAAATTTGTTTACCTTATTTTTATAAAACATACCCATGTGTATATAATTAGTTTTTCGGAAAAAATATTTCTTTTTATTTTAAAAAGGGATTTATTTTCATTTGTAATTAATTTGTCATAATAGAATTAATTACATATAAATTTATAAACCATGTTTTAATAATTAATCTAATCCTATTAATACCCTCTATTCTAATGAGGAGGTTTTAATTTTCATTTTTATGTAATTAAAATAATAAAATAATGTTTCTTAGAAACTCAGTGTTCCGTGTAGTGCAATCTTAACATTGTGTATTGTGAAATAAAAGATATAAAAGAAATTAGATTATATAAAATATATATTTCATATAAATCACAATGTGTTGAATTCAACCCCCATAATATGAATATCTCCATAAAAATTTGTTAGGTTCATCAATGTTTTAATAAATAAAAGTTTCTTTTATAGAAACCCACATCATAAAAATTAATAATAAAATTCCTTTAATTAAAGAAATTTGGTAACTTATTTTTTACCCAAATTAACTAATAACATGGTTTTTGTATATGAGAACAAATGTGTCAATTGAAAACATGGAAAATAAGAGAAAACTAACTATCACATTCTAATGAAGAGTGGTAGAGAACATATTCAAGGTAAATTTAATAAACAAAAAATCATATACCAAATATGTCTATAAAAGGTCATTGATATCATCTAAAAAAATTATTATAAGATAACCCTTTATTTATAAATCCATTGATAAGATATAATAACTTTATTTCATTCCATTTTTTATGAATAGTCACATCCATCAGTTATTCTTAGTTCAATTTTTTTCTTAATCTCTTACTTCACGAAATGAGGTTGAAATTGTAATGACTGAAGAACTAGTGGATCATAAGATCTATTATTATATGAAAAGTCTCTCCTTATGCATATAGTTATCATTACAAAAAAATGTTTAACACATTTTATCCAATATGCATAAATCTTCATATTACAAAACTTTAATTTATAAAACCTCATCTAAAGTTAAAAAAAACATAAATGGTTTTCATGATGAAACTTCCAAAAGATTAAAATCCTGAACTTTTGAAATAAGGTAACTAAATTTCAAAATTAAAATCATTATCAACCCCCCAGACCAATTTTTGTAGCTCTTAATTTTCACACACCTAACATGTAAATAACATAATAATTTATTCTCTTAAAACATTATAATAACTTGAATATGATTAAAACCATAGTGAAAATCTGTTTTCCTTCAAAACTTAACTCTTTTCTCATTATATAAATAAATAATTATATAAAATCAATCCATGATATCCTAAATAACCTTTTCATGTTATCATCCCCATGGTCATCAATATTATCCCGTTTATTTTATCAAAATCAAATGAGTATGTCTTTAATTATCCCAACATCATTAACATATTAAGGTTTATCCTTCCCTTCATCATGTGTTTTCCAAAAATATCACCTTACAACCTTAATAACTATTTATAGTAACTAATACCATTCAACTTATACTCTTAAATCATTATGGGAAAACAAAATTAGAACAATACATATTTGTTTCATTATTCCTTAATACCATAAAAGTAATTGTACCACATAATTCTCGAATTACATTATATAAACACTCAACCATTCCACCCCTTTGTTGTTTTACTCTATATCACCAATAGTGATCACATGTTATTATTCTTTGTCTTTTTCCTTCAGAGACTGCTAACATCAATCATCATCAATAACCCGTGTATTAGAAAATTATTTAGTATAATCCCCTTTTTTGGTAAACATTAAATATTAATGTGTGGGAGGTTAATTCTGTGTAGTCTTTTATATATTTTCATCATTAAATATCTTTTTACCATTACTTAGATAGTCAATTTCCTGATGAAATTATTTCCCAAACTTAAAAACATTTATAATTACCCTTAATATAATCTCCTCCTTAATTCTATCAACAATTTGAACATACAAGAAAAATCATATGTTTTTTTCTATGATTTTTTATATTTTTCTTAAAACAATATCTTAATTTTCTTGTTAGAACTCTAAGATTGACACATTACTTCAACCACCACTTACACCTTTATGGACCATTAGATTTTTTCTTCATAAGTAATGATGTCTATTTTGGATAACTCCCTTCGAAGCCATAGTTTTAAGCCATGGGAGAATATATCAACCTTTCTTTTAAGTGGGTTGATAACACCAAAATAATACATTAAAAAACTTAGCAACAGATTCGTCATCCTTTTTCTTAAGATCAAGGAACTCCTTCTCCATATTTGAATCGGAAGTATAATAAGAAATTAGTTATTGAAGAAATTTTTTTGGAAATAATTCCACTCCATGGATTCAATATCAACTCGTTACATCGCATTCATGATTAGATTCTATCACTAGTCCGATTGGTATTGAAAATGATTAACAACCCATATTATTATTTCATGTTTTGAGCAATAAAAAATGGAATATATCTTTTCAGTGGTACTGATCCATTGTTCAGTAACAAGTGGATCCAATGATCTATTGAAAGAAGGTGGACATTTCCTTGTTAAGGACAAAACAAATAAGTTTTTCTTTTATCTTCTAACTTGGAAGTCCAAAACTTTTCCTAGCTTGTGTAAGTATAATGATAAGATTTTTCATTCCAGATCCCATAATATTTGGTTGTTAAGGTGTAAAATCATTGCATTTATCATTTCGTTCATCATTATCATTATTCCTTTGGGTTCCATCCATTTAAAAAACCATAAAACATAGTGTGAGAAGAACTAATAAAAGTTATAGAATAAAATAATTAAGGTAAAATAATTATAATATAACATGATATAATTAAGGAAAAATAATTATATTATTTCAATATATTACACCTTCATTTTAATAATAGGTTATTAATGATTATTATGAAAACTATAGGATTTTATCCTATACATCGACATATCCTTTGAGACTACCCTAGAAATATCCTTAAAAATATTTCCATGGATATCACTAAAGTTTTCTCATCCTAGTTTCTAAAGGTTGACTAAAATGTTTCTATGATACCGATAATAAGAACCCAAGATTTTCATACATAGACATTAAATCATTTTTTCATAATATTTCATACATTAATAAAACACATTCCAAAAGGCCATATTTTTTTATTGTGTTTGGAAATTTGAAACAAAACAAATAATCTGGTGAAATATCATCATGGCTTCCCATAAATATCTTCTTCTTTAGTATTCCTAATTAAACGCATTCGTTAAAACTTAGGGAAAAGAAATATCTGAAAAAAGTGAGCTTATATTTATTGTGTGGGTAAACATGGGAGATATGAATAAAACAATAATCAAAATGGTATAATAATATGAATATAAAATTTGAAATATAAACCCTAAATATCAAAGATCATAATCTAGATCCACATAATAAATCATATAAACTTATAAGATGTGAATTATAAAAGAATAATTATGTTGGAAAACATAGAATTTTGGAAAAAAAAATAATCATATAAAATAATTTAATTTGTAGGAAATTATATTTTCCAATAATATCATAGTGGAGTGGGTTCATTCTCTAAACAATTTTAGTAGTCAAGTTTCACTCTTAAGATTACCATGGTGTAAAAGCTCCTTTACTGAAACGAGTTCACTCCCTATTCAAACCATGTATATCTTATGAGATATGAACCTTTACCCAATGAATTCTTAGGAGATATGGGTCAAACCCACCATATAATTTAATAACATGTATGTGTTCCACAAAAACATAAATCATATCAAAACCCATAAAAATAAATGGGCTTCATCAACATTTGATCACAACATAAAAAATGGAAAAGAACCAAAATTTATAAGTATCAATACATCATAAACAGAAACCATTCATAAAAAAACTATGAATGGTATCATTAGATCATAACCCTAGTAAATAATAAGTAACATCAAATAATGTTGTCTTAGATGGAGAATTATTTTGAAAGATCAATTGAAATAATTCTTTAGGAAGTTATCCTTTCCATTTTGACAAATGCTTTTAAAATCATATAAATTTTAGAATTTTTTTCATTTAAAATAACCTTAAAAAAAATATAAATAAATCTTATAAAACCATTTTCAAATTTTTTTATTCCATTTTATTGAAAATCATTAAATTATCTCTTAAAACCCATTTAAAACTTTTTTTGAAAAAATTGTTTTGATGTAAAACAAATTTCTGAACTGAGAGAGAATAAAACAATAAGAAACATATAATATCATTAAAATAATTATACTCTTGATAAAACATGTAAATATGAAATATACATTCATAATAAAAAAATATAGATGCATATCATAGCATGTGTCTCAAATAAATAAAATTGAGAAAAATATATTACCAATTTGGTAACTTTTGAACTGCAATGCCCATGAAAAAGAGATTGATGCATGAATATCATATGGAATTGAAAAAAAATATTTAATTTACTTATGTATATTATAGTATTTTACTCAATAAAATATCTTGAAGATGAGTGCACACAAAACAAGGTTGTCACTTTTTATTGGTTTTATGAAAATAATTGGATTTAATTTTTTTTTGAACAAAGTGAGAGAAAGAAGTAGTTTAATTTGATTGGTTTTACACAATTTAGAACAATGGTGATCATAGTGGGTTTGGAAAGACCTAGTGCTGTACTATCATGGTTCCAAGTTTTTTCCCTTTTGTCCCACTTTTTCTAGTTATAGAGAGATTAATCTACTGATTCCTTTCTCTCCCTTCGAAAGATAATTATGATATGAATATTCCTATTTGAAAACTGAGGTAGGTCAATTAATTTTCTTGTGTGCATAATGACCATCAAACAGTCACCACCGAAACCTAATCTATTCCACCGTATAAAAAAAATCATTGGGTGGAGGGAGATATAGATTAAAAACCAAAGAAGTTGAAAATAACATAATTAAAACCAAATTTAACAGCATTGAGATATTAAAACTGAATTTTATTTCAAACCAGGTTTATAAAGAATAAGGGTTCTTATTAAGTTTTATCACAATAACTCAAGAAAATAATATAGTTATAACCTCACCCATTTCTTATCCCTCAATAAAACTACCCCTCCATGGATAGGGAGGTTAATTAGATACCGGAGGGGGGATAAATTACAATAAAAAAACAAACGAATTGAAATAAATTTTTAGTAGGTCTTCATCAAATTTTTCCCTCACCGGTGGATTGGATGGTGTGTAGATGCTTTGGGATGGAGGATCTCTCCTCCTTTTATAGGAAAGAATATGTCATTTGAAATATATCATGTTTGTTGGACTACCCAATTGATGATTCCCACATTAAATATTTCTTAAAAGTTTTAGATAAATACATTTTTCATTGAACTAATATTTCTTAGTTTAATTGTCCAATATAAAAAGGGGTTATGGATTTTTCATTGACTATGACATTTTCTGGCCGAGATTTACAGGAATCATCCTTCAATTTATATGATTCTATTTATATATTAATGGATTTAAACCTCCATGTAATTTAATGGGGGAATGCTTATTGGTGTTCTATTTCATATACAGGTAGAATAACCTCAATTGGAGGTGTGTATCTTGAATTATGCTTCTATTACCAAGGTGGAGTCCATATTGACCACCCAAAATATTTTCCAACTTAAATGATCTTTTCAGGACTCTAGATTTTTGAATAAGCTACACTTCTTGAAGAAAATGTTAAAGAAAATAAATCCAAGAATCATCCAAAAAAAGAATCACTCATATTGGATTAATATTAAAAATGGTATGACTAAAATACCCTTGTGATAATATTCTATCAAAAATCCATTTTAATAAAATTTTACAATTTTTTTCAAAACACACCATAAATCCAAAATTTAACTATAAAATAAAAAATTTATAAATTGTGAGGGTTTAAATAATTTAAATTAATATATATAATGTGGAAAATATTTGATCTATAAATTATCTGACAAATAAACCATTCTTGTCCTTAAGCATAAAATCTCAACATTGAATTTAGGGACCACCAATGTTACCAATATTCAAATAACAAAGGAATAAAATAAAAAAAATTCAATGTCAAATAAAAATTTAAAATTAGATATCAAATTTCAATTTAATATCCAATTTTTGGTTAAAATAATCAAATCATGCATTTTACTTTTACCTTTAAAAAATGATGGAATTTCTCTGCTTATTCATTTATGCTCTTCAATTTATTATTATTAAACATGCAAAATCCTGATTTACCTCAATTTTTTTCTATCATCAATCATGATAATATTCATGTAGATTTATGATCATATCATGGTAAAATGATACTTGTATATTATTTTTCAAAATAACTACTTTCTCTACTTTATAAAGTCAAAAATCACATAAAATGAGGAGGACGTGAAACTATGGTTATAATGACTCTAAGTCTTCAGGTTGGTAAAATTTTATGCTTTAAAAATTAAGTCTTAAAAAGGAGGTTTATCTCTTAAGTACAATACATGATATAAAAAAGTGTAATGAAATAATATACTTCAATTTAAGAACTCCCAACTTTCCACTAGATTGAAATGTAAATATCATGATCATTTCAATAATAATGAATGATGTGAACCTTCTCTTTATTTTTTTCATTTATTATCATTTTTATTTTTTAAAGTCCCTTTTAATTTTTTTTTATTTTTTCAAAAGTTATGTTCTAAAATAAACCTCACCTAAAACACCTAATAATTTTTAATATAAATCATAGTTTTAGTAAGAGTAAATTTTGGTTTACCAAAATCACAACACATTTTCTATTTTTTTGGTTCTTTTGGGTTATTTATTTATTTATATCCCAGAAGGGAAAAATAATAGATTACAATGAATGATTCCACAAAATTTTACAATTATCACTATAAGAAAAATGAAATTTCTTCTTTGAAATTTATATATTCCCATTTACCATGATTCTCTTTACTACCACACATCAACTTTAAAATATCTTGAAATTATTAGGAGTAGGGTAAAAATATATAAAAATGGATTGAAATATGTAACATACCTAACAATATCATTCATGATATCTATGGGATAAATAATTATTGATGTAAAGGTGGTATGTTAAGGATATATGGGTTTCCAAAGGATTGGTCAATCATTTTATATGTGTTTTTCACAGTTATAGCATTGAAAATTTCTAATTCAAGTTCTAGCAGGCGGCATGTCCCATGATCACTCATTAAATATGATGAAGATAAAAAAATAAGTACTTGTTCTAGAAATGATCTCGATAATGGACATAGGATTTGGGATAATCAATCAAGTCATGATTAATAATAACAAATAAATTCACTTTAATTTCATAAATTTAGAGAATGATAATTTATAAGGAAATTTTATTTACATGAATCAATTAATTACCTCAAATCACATGTCCTCATTTGAATATATATATGATACAATTTAAACATTCAATTATATATTTTACTCATTAAATTTAATTAAAATTGAAATATAAAACATGGAATCATAGGATTATTATGAAACCCTTGTCTCTTAGATAAGTCAAGTAAAGCTTAATTCAAGCGTGGGGATGAAATTTTAAATTTTAAAACTCAAAACAACATATTTTAAAAAAATATAGCGAATTGAAATTATATTTAAGTTAAAAGAAAACTCCCTTTCGAAATGATTCTTCATTCAAGTGGTGCATGTAGTGTTCCTTTATTTTTGTTTTGAAACACTTTCACGACATGTGTTCAATTATGTATCTCAATTATTCCTCCATTAATTATCTTTATTAATGGATATGAAATATATGAATAAAAACAAAAAAAATGTATATTCCTATTAAAATATGCTAGAATATGACATAGGGAAAGAGTGGACTAAAGAAAAAATGAAGGTTACCTCCTGAAAGTTCTTTTTTTAATGTCATTGGCTTGACTCAAAAAATGATTTTTTTAAAAAATTCTAGACTACAAGATTCTCTCCCCTACACATAATTTATGCAGTGTCCTCAATGAATTTCAATTTATTTTTTTAAAGTATGTATATAAACAAAATGGAATTACATATTTTCATCAAATGTTAAGGAATGAAGCAACCTTGTAGGTCTTTATTGATAATTATGGTGAAAGAGTGTGATCTTCTCCACAAATTCTTGAGGGATGGTCCCGTGGAACATCTTCATCCTCTTCCCATTTACTATGATCATGATTTATCCTCTCTTTTTGATCTTCATAACACCAAAGGGGTAAACCTGCATATTATTAATGGAACTATCCCATATGGAATAATGTTTACATAGAATTATCTTATGTATGGGTTTTTATAATTGCCCTTGACTCCAAGGTTAAAGGTTATTGGTTGAATCATATTATCATTGGCCATACTTGTTATTTATTTATAAATTATTGAATTTTATAAATATTCACTCTTGATTTCCTCTATCTCTCAAAACTACATTGTTTTCTCTTTCCCATCATTATCCAGGTCCAGATTCATCTCTCTTACCATCCAGTAATCTTTGTTCTCTAATTCCATAGGAAGGTGGACACTCTTTAAAAAAATCATTCGATAGGGTTTCATACCTATGGGGGTATTATCAGGTATCATGTATTCCCATAAAGTAATATGACCTTTGGCTGTAGTCGATCATGTTAGGATTAATAGTCTTTTACAGAATAACTTCGATTTCTCTATTGGAGACTTCGGCTTAGACATTTGTTTTTGGATGGTATGGTGTTGAAATTTAATGATATACCCCATAATTGTTAATAAATTATTCCATTTTCTATTGAATAAATGAGTTCCCTAGTCATTGATGATTTCTCATGGCTCTATAAACCTATATAACATGTTAGCCCTGACAAAATAAAAAAATTCTTTAGCATCATCATTTCTAGTTTCTTTTTCTTCCACACCATTTGAAACATTGTCTACAACTAAATGAATATATGAATTTAAAAATTATGTTGGGTATAGTGCCATGATGTCTATTACCCATAATTCAAAAAGTTCACAAAAAATGATTGGGTTTTGAGGCATTTATTATTGTTTTGATATATTACCAGAAAATTAGATTTTTTCACATTTTTTCCAAACATCATTTGAATATTTGAATAAGGTGAGCCAATAAATTCCATATTCTAATTTTCAGTGAGATATAACCTAAGGTCCAATATTCCCTACAAAATATAATTTATGAATTAATTAAATCACTTATTCAATTTCAATTCTTGGAAAGCATCTTCTTATGATTTGATCATTACAAATTTTCCACAAAAGGGGTCTCCCCAAATATGAAATCTTGATTCAGATTTAAGCTTATGTTTTTTATGAGAGCTTAAATGAGATGTAACTTTAGGTTTAATTAAATAATTTATAGTATTGTTATAAAATGGTACTACACCATTGATTTTGTAGAGTTATTATATAGGAATCTCATTATTATGTGGGTTCTGGTTTGGAATTTTTGCTTTAGCGGTATGGGGGTTGTCAACTTAGATGATCATCCACTTGATTTTTAGTTCCCTTTATATCACTAATTTGCAAATTGAAAATTTTCAATATTATCATCCATATCACCAACCTTGTATTAAAATCCAAATTTTTCATTAAATTCCTATGTACTGCATGATCAGAAAAAACAAAAACTTTTTTTTTCAAGAAGACATGATTAGAATATATTTTTTACAAAGACGCCTGTAAAACATCATTCCAGGTAGTTGTGTAATTTATTTTTGTGGAATAGAAGGTCTTTAATGTGTAGAATATTACCTAAGGATTGCATATGATTCTTTGTTATAGAGTGTCTCCCAATTCTTGGTTGAATGCATCACAAAGTAACTCAAAAGGGTACTCCTAGTTGGGTGGTTTCATTATTGGGGGTGTGATAAACATTTTTTTCTATTAATCAAATGATTACCTTAACTCATAATAAACATTAATGTAACCATCCTTTAAAATAAATCTTGAGAGTCGGTGAGTAATATTATTAAAATCCTTGATAAATATTTTGTAAAATTCTACATTCCCAAAAAAGCATCTAACATGTTTTACACAAGTATGATATAGAAATGAATTTATTACTTCAAATTTTGACATATCAACCTCAATCCCTTTTTGAGAAATTATGAGACTAAAAATTATTCCCTTTTTAACCTTGAAATTAAAATTTTCTAAATTTATTACAAGGTTCTTTTCAATTCATGTTTTCTTTTTTGTTTCAATATTTCCTAAGAAATGATTAAATGAATTTCTAAAAACTATGAAAACATCAAGAAATAACTCTAGGAAGTCCAAAATATGGTCTGAGAAAATAATCACCATACTCCATTGAAATGTACCCTGGGCATTTCATAACCCGAAAGGAATCCTTTTGTTGGAAAGTGTTCCAAAAGGATAGGTGAAGGTTATCTTCTCCTGGCCCTCTGGTGCGATCAACACCTAGAAGTATCCTAAAAATCCAACTAAAAAATATTAATTAGTTTTTATAGATAAACTTTCTAGCATTTTATTGATATATGGAATGAGATAGTTTCATTTTATAGTAAAATGATTTATCATCCTATAATCTACACACACTCTATAGTTTTTTTTACACTCATGGGGATCAGTTCAATACGTTGATTTTTAATAGTGGCCAGGTCAATTGGCTTTGGGACTACATGAATTTGGCTGACCAATTGAGAATCAGAGATTGGGTAAATGATTCCAGGTGCTATCAATTTTTCTATATATTTCTTAAAAAACACTATTATGGTGGGATTAATGCTTTTCTAATGTTTTATAACTAATTGGGAATCACTCTCTAAAAATATTCCTTGAGAGCAGGACGTTGGATTGATTCCAGTTATATCACCTATACATCATCCTATAACTTAGACATTTTCTTTGATTAGGGTAACCAAAGTTTGTTCTCAAGAATGGGAAAGGTTATTAAAAATTATTAATAGAAATTTCTATCCATCCATTAGGTTTTAATACATCAAAGAATTTGGTAATATATTAAGTTCCAGGCATGGGGTTTGTTCAAGGGATGATATTGAATTTTGTTTTCCTACTTCTAAGGATGGATTCTATTGTATCCTCTCAATCACTTTTAATAAACAATAAAAAAAAACAGATTTTACCTCTTCCTCTATTATGAGATTTTAATTTTTTGGTTATTGGTAATTGGAAAATTCAAATGGAAAATGTTCTGTAAATAAAAATATGTCAGGAAGTATACCTAAATCTTTAGTTGGTTCTATACCTTCTTCATGAGAGATTATATAAAGTGAGTGATTACTCGAAGGATGTTTCATCTTATCAAGAATATTTAATGGTATTTTAATTTCTCAAAGAACCATTGTGAGTGTTCCTTCATGTACATTGATGATAGTCTTAGCTGTATTCAGGAAGGGTCTCCCTTGGATGATGTGAGACTGGCCAAGTGTTTGGTCTTCTTTAATGTTAAGGACATGAAAGTCAGCTAGGAAGATCAATCCTCTTACAACCACAAGTACATCTTCTACAACTCCATCTTGGTAAACGGAAGATTTGTTTGCTCATTATACCATCACCCGAGTTGGTTTTAGTTATCTGATTTGAAAGAATAAAAATAGTGAGTGGGACATAACATTTATTGTTTCTCCCAGATTAGATAGTGCATTAGTAAAATTTAAAGACCCAATAGTGTATAGAATAGATAATGCCTCTATATATTGACATTTTTATGGTATTAGTGTTGTGATAAGTCCCGATAAACTAATTACTAAGCTGATTCTCTATTATCCTTCTTGAAGTAATCTTTTTTGGGCACAATTACTTCACAATTTTTGCATACATTGGGATTTTACAGATCGCCTCTAGTATTTGGATGTTAATATCATATTTTTGAAAGTTTTCCAGAATTTATCATTGAATTTATTTAACCTTTATTCAACTCAATTAATTTAGATGGGAATGGTGCTTATATATCTTTTTCTACCTTTTTTGTTTCTAAAATGGTGGTTATGGATTTTCCTTCTTAAACCTTATTCTTACTCTATTTTTGTTATGGTATACATATTTTGGATAGATGGGTTGAGTTTAAAGAATTTTCTCAGAATCATAATGCTCACGTTTTTTAGGTGGTGTGATCTCCTTCACACTCCAAGTGGTGATTTCACTAACGTTCTCATTCATATTTAGAACTATTTGTGATGGGAGTGTTCTTTGGTTCTTGGTTTAAATATCCATGAGTTTTGAAAACGGTTGATTTATCTTGTTAATTTTATCATTAGTTCCCATAAATTTGTCCTTTGGGAGATTCTGTTCTCTTTCTGGAGCACTAGTGGATGGTTTCTCATAAATCATTTTCTTAAAAAGTGGCAATTGGACTGTTTGTTTTTAATGGAAGGGATACATGTAAGATTGTTTGAAAGGTGTTGGTTTATATTATTGATGCTGAAAATGTGGAAAGTCATGGTTCTATTGAAATATATATCCTAGTGGGGTCTAAGGTTGATGTGGCTAATTTAATGAGAATTTCCTTTTTCTATGGCTAACAACACAACTTTCTATCCCCTGATCTTTTTGAAATTGATCAGTGTAATGATAAGTAGAAGAGCATTAACGATATACATGAGTCTGGCCAAGTTGTTCCTTCAATTGGTTCAGAGAAATTTGTCTCATAAAATTATTCATTTCCTTAAGTGTTTCTTTATGTAATGGTGATGATGTATCTGAAGTTCTTACGTCAGGGATGCCTCTGGTGCTCATAACTCTAGTGCCAAATTGCTACGAGTTTTGCGCAATCATCTCAAAAATAAATTTGATATCTCTAGGTGACCTGTCAACTAGGGATCTTCCAGATGAGGAATCTAGTAGATTCATATCATTTTCTAGAAATACTTGGTAGAATAACATGAGTAATTGTTCCTCTTTCATTACTTTATGTGGTTAGGATTCACAAAGCTTCTTGAAACATTACCAGTATTCGTAGAGAGTCTCTTCGATCGATAGATGTATGAAATAAATCAATTTTTTATTGTATTTCTCCTAGATGTGGGGAATAATCTCTTAAAAAAATATTTTTTTATGTTTTCAATCATTAATCTCCCTCGATTATTTATTGTACAACAATTTTTTTATTTCTCTCCCAAGTGAGAAGTGAAATTCCCTCCACTTTACTTACTCTTCTGCGACTCCTCAGGGTATAAATCTAAAGAAGAAATATGTGAAATATTTTATGTATCTATTCAATTATTCATCTACAAGATGCTAAAATTAAGGTAGCTCCAATATCATGGTAATGCATTGTTGAAAATAATTTTCTATGGTAGGGACCACTAGTTGGTTATTTTGATAAAATAATTGAGGTGCATAGATGTCACACAAAGTGTAGTTGTGATTTAAAACAATTTTTAAAGGTTCATAGTGTTCACGAAAAGTGTCAATTAAATATGTGAGGTGTATTTCCTCTAAATATATATGATTTTTTTTTCATTTGGGTTATTTTTTATTCAACTTTAGGATCAAATTCAATTAAAGGGTTATTTGAACTCTAGGTCATTCAAAATAATTGTTTTGGTGTTTTGAGGCCCCGCATCCCTGGAAATGGTTCCATGTTTGATGAACACCTGTCGGGGGGCATAGAAAACTAATATTTATTTTACTTAAGTATATTACAATATTTAACTCAAGGAATCCTCTAGAAGAGGGGTGCAAAAAAAATGAGGATGTACCTTTTTATTGGTTTTATAAAAACAATTGGTTTTAATTAATTTTTGAAAAATGGGAGAGAAAGATGTTGTTTGATTTTATTGGGTTTCAAAAAATTATATATATGGTGATCTAAGTGGGTTTGGCTAGACCATGTACTGTGCTATCATTGTTTCCAAATTTGGCTCATTTTTTCTTCGTTTGTATGGTTAGAGATAGATTCATCTACCGAGTCCTTTTTCTCCATTGGAATGATATTTATGATAAGAATATTTGTACTTAAATTATTAGGTAGGTCACTTTTCTTTCTAGTGTTGGTATTAACCATCAAACACTCACAACCCAAACATAATATATTACATAGTATACATAAAAGAATTGGGTGGAGGGAGATATGTATTATCGACAAAATCAATTCAAAATAAAATAATAAAAACCTAATTAAACCACACTCCGAATTAAAAACTTAATTATGAATTGAAAAAAAATTTATAAATACTAATGGATTTTATTAACTTGAATTAGAAGTCTCAAGAAAAGAACATAGGTATAACCTCCACCTTTCCCAATCACTAAATGAAACTACCCCTCGATGGATGGGGACGTTGAGATGATGCAAGAGATTTGATACATTATAATAAAAGAATATGAAATAATAACAATAAATATTTTTGAGGTCGTCATCTAATGTTTCCCTCTTTGGTGGATTGGTTGGTGTGGGGATTCTTTGGGAAGTAGGAGCTCTCCTCCTTTTATAGGACAAAATATTTCCTTCGATAATTTTGTCATTTTTGCACTATTAAATAGATGATTCACGCATTTCACCCTTAATAAAAGATGTTGATAAATTTATTTTGCGTTTACTCTTAAAATATCATATTAATTGTCCATCGGAGGAAGTAATAGATTTTTTATTGGCTATGAATTTTTCTGGATGAGATTTCCAAGAATCTTTCTTCAATGCATATCATTCAATTTACACCTTAATTCATTTAAACCTCCAGGTAATTTAATTGGGTAATGAAAATTGTAGTTATCTTTCATATTCAGGTTTAATAGACTTAATTTTATATGTGTATCCTAAATTATATTTCCATTATTGATGTGGGGTATGTACTGTCTATCCAGAAAATTTTCCAGCTTCACTGAACTTTTCTGGCCTCTAGATATTCAAATAAGCTTTTGGCCCTGAAGAAAAATTTAGAGAAAATAAATCAAAAAATCATTAGAAAATCAATCACTCAAATTTTATTAATATTATGAATGTTATTCCCAAAATACCCTTGTGATAAAATTATGTCAAAAATCTAAATTTAACTAATTTTTCTATTTTTTTCTCAAATCCTACTTTATATCCGAAATTGTTCTATATAAGCTCAAATTGATAAATTTGGAGGTTTTAAATAATTTTAATTATTATATAAACTGAGTAAAATATTATTTATATTAATTCCCCAACACTTAAACCGTGATTTTCCTCAATAATAAAATCTCAACATGGAATTCATAGAATACTAATGTTACCAATATTCCAATTAAAAAGTAATAAAATAAAAAAAAAATCAATGAAAAATAAAATTTTAAAATTCCACATAAAATATAAATTTAATTTCCCTATATTCAAGAAAATAATTAAATGATTCATTTTACTTTCCCCCTATAAAAAATTATGGAGCTTCTCTTTTCATTCATTTATGCTTCTCAATTTATTATTAATAAACATGACAAATCATGATTTAAATTATTTTATTTCTATCATAAATCATGATATAATTCAAGTAGAGTTATTATCATATCATGATAACATGATACTTATATATAATATTGTAAAATAACAAATTTCTCCACTTTGTAAAGAAAAAAAGCACATAAAATCGTGAGGAATTGCAATTAAGGTTTCAAAGACAATGAGACTTAAGGTTGGGGATTTGGTGAATTAAAAATAATGGATCAAGGATGAGGTTTATCTCTTATGTAAAATGCGTGATATAAAAAATTGTAATGAAATTCTCCACTTCAATTTAGAAAATCATAACTTTCCAAAATAAATAAATGTAAATATCATGATATTTTTAAGCATAATGAATGATTTGTGCCCTCTCTTGATTTTTTTTATTTTATTATTATTTTTCTTTTTCAAATACCATTTTTTATTATTTTTTATTTTTTAGAAATTTATGTTTTATAATTAAACTCCCATCCTCCATGTAACAACATATTATTGAAATCATATGTCTAGTAATAGTGTTTTTTGGTTTACCCAAATCACAATGCATTTTTATCATTTCTTGGTTCTTTCGGGTTTTTTCATATTTCTTATATTCAAGAGGGGAAAAAAATAGTGTAAAATGGATTATTACAAAATCTTTTACAATTCCAACAATAATCACCCCCACACTTCTTCCTTACAATTCAAATCATCTCGTTTACCATGATTCTCTTCACCCCCACACTTCAACTTTAAAATATCATGCATGTACTAAGAGAATGGTAGGAATGGATAAAAACGGATTGAAATATGGATAATCCCTAATAAGGTCATTCTTAGTCTCTGTGGGATAAATAATGATTGATGTAAAGGTGACCTTTTAAGGATTTGTGTTTTTTAAAAGGGTTACTCAATCCTTTTATATGTGTTTTTTTATTGTAATAGCTTTAAAAAGTTCAAATTCAAGTTGTAGTAGGTGGCATGTCCCAAGACCACTTAGGAAATATGATCAAGATAAAATTGGAAGTACTTGTTATAGATTTATTCTCATTAATATAAATATAGTTTAGGACAATCACTAAAGGAAATATTTATAATAAAAAATAAATTCAGATGAATTTCATAAATATAAAAGCATGAAAATTGATAGGGGAATTTCATTTAAATGAATCAATTAATTCTGTAAATCAAAATTCCTCATTGAAATATCTATGCTTCAATTTAAACATTCAATTATCATTTTTTATCATTCAATTTCATAAACATTAAAATCTAAAACATGGAGTCACAATATTACTATGAAACTCATCTCTCTTAGATTTGTCATGTAAATCCTAATTAAAGTGTTGGCATTCAATTTAAAAATTTAAATCTCAAAACAATATATTTTTAAAAGAATATGGGGAATTAAAATGATATTGATTGTACATAAAAATCCATTTTAGCAAAGATGCTTCATTTGGGTGGTGCATGTCCTCTTTCTTTAGTTCTATTTTGAAACACTTTCTCGATGTGATTTTTGTTAAGTACCTCAATTTTTTTACCATACATTATCTTCATTAATAGAATTGAAATATAATAATAAAGGAAAAAAATATTGTTGGCCTATTCAATCTTGTTATAATATGACCAAGGTGAAGAGTGTATGAAGGAAAAAAATGAAAGTTGCCTCCCAAAATAACTATTGTTTAATGTAGTTGGGTCGACTCAAAAATTAATTTTTTTTGAAAACTTTTAGACTACTGTATTCCCTCCCCAACACATAAAATTTTCAGTGTCCTTAATGCATTTAAATCAACTTTTTTTTCAAGTATTTATAAAAAAATGGAATTACTACTTTTCATCAAGTTTAATGAAATAATGCAACCTGGTAGGTCTTCATTGATAATACGACTGATGGAGTGTGATCACCTCCACTGTTTCTTGAGGTATGGTCCAATGGACCTTCTTTAGCCTCTTCCCTTTTATAGTGAACTTTTTTTATCCTCCTTCCTTTTTTATTTTCACAAAAAAAGGGGTATAAATTAATAACAATAAAGGGTCCTTCCCATCAAGAATGAAGTTTACCTGGAATTATCTTAAGTATGGGTTTTTATAATAGCACTTGATCTCCTAGGTTGAAGATTCATAGTTGAATCATATTTTAATGGGACATCCTATTTCTCTCTTTATAGATCTTTGAATTTTTAAATGATTCTCTAATGATTTTATTTAGCTCTTACTACCAAAATCTCCTCTCTTTCCCATATATATCAAGGTCCAGAATCATCTCTCCTACCAACCAGTAGGCTTTGTTCTCTAATTCTATAAGAAGGTGGAAAATATTTCCATAAATAAATATATATGATCTCTCCCTATGGGTGTATTGTAATCAATAATGTATTCACATAATGTTTCATCTATCTTTTGTATCAAGTTCTTCCTGTTGTGTTTAATATTCTTTTCCAGAATCCCTTTTGTTTCTCTATTGGAGACTTTTGCTTTTCCATTTGTTTGAGTATGGTATGCTGTTGATGTTTTATGATATAACACATAATTTTTATACAATGCATCCATTTTTCTATAATAGAATTTAGTTATCTGGTTTCTGATGATTTCTTATGGAATTCTAATCCTACAATATTTTTTAAACCTAAAAAAGACTAACAACATAAGCATCGTTAGTTATGGTTGCTTTTGATTCAACCCTTTTTGAAACATAGTCAATAGATAAAATAATATATGAATTTCAAAATGACATTGGGAATGGTATTATGATTTTTGGGCCCCTTATTTAAATAATTTCACAAAATGATATTGGTTTTTGAGGAATTACATTTCGTTTTGTGATATTTCCATAAAACTAGAATTTTACACATTTTTTACAAAAATTCATATGAATATTTGTATAAGGAGGGACAATAAAGTTTAGATTCTAATTTTTTTAGGGTTTTTTCTATAAGGTCCAAAGTGTCCTCCACTAGATAAATTACGATATAATTAAAAAACTGATTCAATTTCACATTATGGAAAGCATATTCTTATGATTTGATCATTACAAATTCTTTGCAGAAATGGGTCTTCCAAAATATAAAATCTTGATTTAGATTTATTCTTATGATGTAGATGAGTGATTAGATGAGTGGTAACATGATATGTAACCAAATTAATGATGATTTTGGAATACCATGGTACATAAACATTGATGATGTAGTGTTATTCCTAAGGAAACTCATCATTATGTGGGTTGTGATTTGGAATTTCTTCTTCAACAGTGTGGGGGTAGTCCACTAAGATGATTGTGCACCTGATTTTTGATTTAATTTTTATCTTTAATTTCATAATTGAACTCTTTTAAGAGTATCATCCATCTCACCAAACATCGTTTTGCCGCCAAATTTTTCATTCAATACCTAAGTCTTGAATGATTAGAAAAAACAACAACGTTAGTTCCAAGAAATATGATGAGAATTTATCTAGTGTGAAGATGACTTCAAGTGTAACACCCCAAGCTTCCGTGGTACGCTTCTCTTTGAATAATAGAGCAGCGTGTGTTGTAAGAAACCTCGAGTTCTAACACACTACGACCAATAAAAGTTACTGTTATGAATACTAATACCCACTTTTTTAAATAATATTAATTTTATAATTCAAATTGGACTTCATTTTTGTATTCGAAATATCGAAATTATCCTAAGTTGATTTTTTTTTAATTTTCTGAGAAATTCCAATTTTCTACTTAAAAACAAAATTTTTAATCAAAATAATTTATAATGATAAATTATACTATTGAGTGGTTTTAAATTATAATTATAATATATTTTTACCATTTTATCCAATGGTGGTCATTAGAATTAATTTCACTTTGAAATTAGACATAAATGAGTGTCATTCTTTTGATATATATTATTTCTTAAAAACACGCTATTTGTTGTGACAACAGGAATTTACTATTAAATTAATTAATTCAACTTATATGTTTAGAATTTTGTAAAATAGACATCATTTTTGAATTCGGAAAATCAATTATAGCATAGGGTGAATTTTTGGTATTTTTCTGAAAAACATCAATTTTTGATGAATAGTGAAACCACTAAGTGGTAGTTTAAAAACTAATTTATTGTGTAAATGAAACATAACCACTTTTGTGATTTGATTTTCAAAAATACGACATAAATGGTTGTCATTAGGAAGAAAAATGTGGTTCAATGGGATTAAAATATTATTTTGGTGAATAGTAACTTTTAAGTTTTATTAATCGCGATTAAATGTAATTAGTGAAATTTAAGGTAAAAATGATATTATAAAAAAATGAAAATATCTTGAAACTTGTACTACCATTATTGGATGAGTCATGGACGACCAATACAATCCATGGGACAAGTTGGGGACCCCATGTAGCCACTTCGGTAAGAAAATGGCATTAATATCTTTTTGATTAAAGTTAAAATAAAATTGTCACAAACATGTGTTGTTTTACTAAAACAAATTTTATAAGGGGTTATAGAAGTAATATTTTCGACTATAAGTATTAATTGGAAAGCTAAAAATATGTACTATATCATGGTAATTGTTTTATAATTTTTAGATGTTAAATAAATTAAAATTGTTATGATATAAGGATGATGCAGTGATTTCCTCATTAATTAATGATTTAAAAAATGAAAGTATAATGTAAAATATAATACATACACTTGTCATAAACCTATTATATGAGTATATTTAGAACCCTTATCACCTTATATTAGAAATATATAATTTTTGGACCTTTTAAATTCGAAAAACATTTCATAATAATGTAACATTTCAGGACTTTCCAAGAGTGCCCCTCCTCTCCTCTTATAAAAGGCCCCCACCTCTACCACCTTATTCACACCATAAAAGCCATTTAGCTCAGACAAACTCTGCCAAAATACTCTCTAAACTTATCTCTATTACTCCTAGAAGCCTCACTTTGGGCAGAAGTATTCCCAAGGAAGAATTTGGCTCAAATCAAAAAGAGTTACACGATTTTAAGGTAATGCCTTTTCTTATGTTCTTTTATTTTATTTTGCTTCTCCAACCCCATAAACTCTATTTATTCCTTTCTATTATAACAAAACCAGTATATAAAATATACTAAGATGTTTTAATGATAAGTATTGTATTTACACTTACACATACCTTCTTCTAGTGGTAAAATAACATACTGTTTCTGTGGGTGGAGAATTACTGCCTCACGAAACGATGATTGTTCAATCTTCTTTTAACACCTCTCATGGTGGCCATTATGATGACACTATTTTCATATATGATATATATATATATATATATATATATATTATTTTTATGTTTTCCTTATGCTTCTGTATTTTTCATTTATGTAATACCTTTATGATTTCTATTATGGGTAAACGTGATAATTTCATTTTAGGAAGTGCGGACTACCGCCCCCTCAAAGTTATTTGAATCGTTAATTCCATATGTGGGATGTATAAAGGATGGAGTAAATGATATTATATATGATATTATACTGGAATTATTAAACACCTTTATATCATTATGATTTCATTCCATTAAATATGAACATAAATGAATGTAGCGTTCATGCGTACGTGCGGCTTACTGTCTACATGAACGGTGCATTTTATTTCTTACCTCTAAATGTTTCATAATATTATGAATGAATGTATATAATAGATATATATGATATATATGATATCTAAATCATGAATATAATTCTAGATATAATGGATATTTTACCACATGAACAACTTGTAATTATAAGAAGATTATTTTTGACTGAAGTACCAAAGATCGACAAAACGACCGTTATTAACATAAATATTTACATAATGTCCATAACATGGTAATAAGTGATAAAAAAGGAAAAATAAACTTGAAAAGTGTTCTTAAGAAATTATAAATTAACTCTAGTTTATTATTCAGGAGGTTAAAGAACGGTCGAGTGAAGTCAGACACAAGGTAAGAGAACTTCTTAATCCAATTTCCGTTCTTTGGGTTAATCTCTTACATTCAAATTATGTCATGATATTATTATGTCCTATCTTGTATTTATACTTTATTTATGTATAATTATAGTGAATAAACATAATAGATCTATTTTATTTAAAAAATGATCTTTGTAAGGGACTTCATCTCAATCTTCTTTCATTGAGGCATATTTTGTTTTAATACAAGACATTATTTTATACGGTGTATAAACCCCTTTGACTTTTAAGTTTATTCAAAAGGAATAATTTTTATATGAAGAGTTTTACTAAAAAAAATGGAATGTTTTTTTGTCTTATGTATGCGGCGACAACAACTTTTCCACCAACGTGACCATTATTTGAGTTCCGGCATCCTCTACAAGCCATAACTTTTTTTAAATTAAAAATAAATACCAAGTTTTAATTTTCTTTTATTTTGGTATTGAAAATGGTTTTTACAATGTTTTTTTATATCTATGTGTTGTAATGAAATCTTGTGATTAAAATGTGGAAATATTATGTCTCTTTTATGCATATTTTATGTGATATGATTATGTTATGGTTTATGATATGATTATACCTGTTTATATGAGGAATGCATTGGAATTAATAAGTGATGGGTGGAGCTCGCTATAGCTCCTAGATGTATCGGTATGTCTAATGAGACAAACCAGTGTCTTGGCATGACGCCATGAGAAAATCTTATTTGTAGTCTTAGCACAAGGCCATGGCTACGTGGTTTTGATAGTCTGGCATTATGCATTCCATCATTATAAAAGTGGTTATTGATATTTCAGGTGATTATTCGACTAGTAGAATATCCATGTGAATAAGTAAATGTCATTATATAATTTTATTTTTGCCCTATTATGCTGAAGTTCAGGTTTAAAAATATTTTGTTTTAGTTATACATTGACTTAAATGTTTATGTTTATTTATGAAAGTTTCCGCTGTATTGTTATCCTTACTGAGCATCTGAGCTTACCCCTTTCAATGATTTAATTTTTCTAGGATGTGATGAAGTATATTATGAATGACCTACAGGGATAGTATGAGGGGATATGAAGAAATGATGTTTTTTTTAGTTTTGTTTTTACTTTATGATGTAATGTAATACTTATGAATGTATATAGTGTTTCCAAGGCTACTAAACTAATCGGCCTTTCGAGACTTGATCTTTTGTGATCATGCCAATGTTACGCAATAATGCACCGACTCTGGGTAGCTGGGGTCGGGGCGTTACAGTTGGAATCAGAGGCTGTTTAGTACTAAAATTGGAATCTAGATTTATAAAAACTCTGATTAGAACACATATCCATAAGATAGAATTTTCGGATTAGTATAGAAAAACTTCCTAGAATTTTGTTGTCGTAGAGATTTTGTGAGTTTTCTGAGCAATACATCCCTATCTAGATACGAGAAGGTAGAGGAGGCTCCGACACAGATGTACCTAGGGGTAAAACCCGAAAACACCACTTTGAGCTAGACACGAACGGGAACTAGTGCACGACAACGGGCCTTGCTGCACTCTTGGTTACGACACTCCTTTGGGATATGCTTTGGATAATTCTCATTTTCTTTACAAACCATTATGAAGGGTTTATGAGTATATAATTCCTCAAAGAAAACATTTTTATGATTATAGTTCAATTTATGTTAAGTGTTTTACAAGTATGGAATTAGGTATTTTGATTCATAAACTAATCTAGTTTATTCCATTTTTTAGAAATGGTGCCTAGTGGGAGGAATGAAAATCGTATCAATATACACACTCCAATTAGGGATTTCCCTCATACTCAAGATAATTATAGTGGAGCTAGAGATACAACTGGTTCTGATCAACTAATCACCATACTAGGACAACTCACTCAGGTTATGAATAATAACCATACTCGTATGAAGCACCCTGATCCACAACATGGAGGATCAATGTTAGACCGCTTCAAGAGGAAACAACCACCAACACTCAATGGGAGTACAAATCCCTTAGTATCTGAGCAATGGATAAACTCCATAGAGAAAATATTCCATGCCTTAGGGAGTAGAAAAAGGGAGAAAGTTGTCATGGAAGTTTATTGCCTCACTGGATATGATGATCAATGGTGGTCACTGATTCAAAACACAAAGGAAGATGAAGAAGTATCAAGTATGGAATGGAGGGAGTTTAAGGAAATTTTCTTAGAAAAATACTTTCCTCGTGACCATCGAGAAGATATGGAAAGGAAATTTCTGAGTCTGAGACAAAAGGAGGATGAGCATGTCGCACATTATGAAGCCAAATTTACAAGGTTAGCGAGGTATGCTAGAGATTATATACGCAACCCAAGAAGTAATATTGATCATTTCTTTGATGGTTTAAAACCGATTCTCTGTCGAGATTTAGTATCGCAATCCTTTTCATCGTACGAAGATATTGTCCCATGTGCTATCAAGACAGAAAAGGAATTCTCTAAATCTTATGATAATAAAGTAAAGCAAGAGAAGAATAGAACGGTGGAACAAGAGACATATAAAGGGAAAAAGGGAAAGAAGGATTTTCTATTATGTGATAATTATAGGAAGAATCACCCCAGTACTTGCCTAAAAGGAATGGGAGTTTGTTATAAATGTGGAGAGAAAGGTCACCAGGCTCGTGATTGTAAGGGAAAGAAAGATTCTATCAATGTTGAATGCTATAATTTTAGGGAGATGGGGCATTATGAAAATGAATGTCCTAAGAATCAGGGAAACTTACCTCAGAAAAGGCAAAGGGATCAAGGCCAATCTTATGCTGTTACTATAGTTGAAGTTGAATAATTAATGTATTTGTGATTTTGGACTCAAGGATTATATTCTGGTTGTAAGAATAATGTGATATATATAAGGATTTCACTGTAGTACTTGTTGTTTTCATTAAGGTTTTAATATGATTAAGGTAATCATATTTTTAGTATGTGACAATAAGAGAAACTTTACTCTGTTTGGGGAATCTTATGTTACAATTGATTTTGGAATTTAGAGACCTTTTATAGAAAGTCATGACAGAGGTATTTTGGATAACTATAAAAGTTGGAATGGATTAATTTGAACTTTGGATAGTATTGTTTAAGGTTAAAAAATTTCTGAAGATTATTTTTGGAATATTATAATACTATAGTTTTAGAAAAAGGACAACCTGCAGGTCGGGGGATAACCCATCACGTTGGACAAAGCTGTAGGAATCAAACCCACAACCACAGTGTGACATGACTTTATTACCTACCACTAGCCTATAGGAAGTCCCAGGTTATTACAAAATATATTTCTTCATGGTATATGTTAATATTTTGAACCTTTTATGATTAGGATAAATATAATATCTTTGAGTTCTATTATCTTTTTTAGTGAAAGAGGGGTTTTTGGTAAAAATTTATTAAAGAATGAAAGTCTACATGACATGTATGTATATTTCCTTACGTTCTTATTAAATCTCCTAAAAAAATTCCTCAACTGTATTAAAGGTAACTAAAAAAATGTTGTCGAATAACTTTTCCTATTGGGGAATCAATGATCGTTTAACCAATCAAAACTTTGTGATTTTATTGTAGTTAACATTCTCCTAATCCTATTTTCTTCAACTCCCCATCAGATCTTGATGGTTTGTTTTTCCACCATATCCATGTTTTCATAGAATCCTAGTATGGGCTATCTCAGGTGACCATTTTACTTCTCTTTATTTATTTTAAATTTATATTTTTATTAACCCTATTCCGATGTGGGTTTTCCACAAAGGTATTTTCTATTTTCAACCTTTTATTTTCAAAGAAAAATTTTAAATTGCGAGGACACAATTTATTGATGGAGGGGAGAATGTTACATCACAAGCTTCCATGGTACGCTTCTCTTTGAATAATAGAGCAGCGTGTGTTGTACGCAACCTCAAGTTCTAACACACTGCGACTAATAAAAGTAGCTGTTATTAATATTAATACCCAAATTTTGAAATTATATTTATATAATAATTCAAAATGGACTTCATTTTTGTATTTGAAATATCAAAATTATCCTAAGTTGAGTTTTTTGTAATTTTCTGAGAACTTTCAATTTTCTACTTAAAAATAAAATTTTTAATCAAAATAATTTTTAGTGATAAATTATACTATTGAGTGGTTTTAAAGTATAATTAGAATATATTTTTACCATTTTATCAAATGGTGGTCATTAGAATTAATTTCACTTTGAAATTGGACATAAACGAGTGTCAATCTTTTGATATATATTATTTCTTAAAAACATGCTATTTGTTGTGACATCGGGAATTAATTATTAAATTAAATAATTCAACTTATATGTTTGGAATTTTGTAAAATAGACATCATTTTTTACTTCTGAATATCAATTATAGCTTAGGGTGAATTATTGGTATTTTTCTGAAAAACTTTAATTTTTGATGAATAGTGAAACCACTAAGTGGTAGTTTAAAAAATAATTTTTCATGTAAATGAAACATTACCACTTTTGTGATTTGATTTTCAAAAATCCGACACACATGTTTGTCCTTAGGATGAAAAATATTGTTCAATGGGATTAAAATAATTTTTTGGTGAATAGTAACTTTAAAGTTTTATTAATCGCGATTAAAGGTAATTAGTGAAATTTAAGGTAAAAATGATATTATAAAAATTTGAAAATATCTCAACACTTGTCCTACACTTATTGGATGAGTCATGTCTGACCAATACAATCCATTGGTCAACTTGGGGACCCCATGGAGGCACTTGGGTAAGAAAATGACAGTAATAACTTTTTAATTAAAGTAAAAATAAAATCCTCACAAACATGTGTTGTTTTACTAAAAATTTTTTCATAAGGGGTTATATAAGTCATATTTTAGACTATAAATATTAATTGGAAAGCTAAAAAGATTTCCTATATCATGGTAATTCTTTTATAATTTTTATACATTAAATAAATTAAAATTTTTATGACATAATGATGATGCAGTGATTACCTCCTTGATTAATGGTTTAAATAAAATGAAAAGATAATGTAAAATCTAAGACATAAACTTTTAAAAAACCTATAAAATGAGTATATTTAGAAACCATATCACCTTATCTTAGAAATATATAATTTTGGGACCTTTTAAATCCAAAAATCATTTCATAATAATGTAACGTTTCATGACTTTCCAAGAGTGTCCCTCCTCTTCTCTTATAAAAGGCCCCCACCTCAACCACCTTATTCACACCATCAAAGCCATTTGGCATGGCCAAAATCTGACCAAATATTCTCTAAACATCTCTATATTACTCCTAGAAGCCTCAATTTGGGTATAAGTATTCCCAAGGAAGCCTTTGGCTCAAATAAAAAAGAGTTACCCAATTTTAAGTTAATGTCTTCTCTTATGTTCTTTTGTTTTATTTTGCTTCTCCAACCCCATTAACTCTTTTTATTCCTTTATTTTGTAACAACACCAGTATCTACAATATTCTTGTATTTTTCAGGAGAATTATTTTTTTACACTTACACATACCTTCTTCTAGTGGTTAATGAACATAATGTTTCTGTGGGTGGCGAATTACTACCTCACGAAACGATGATTGTTCAATCTTCCTTTAACACCTCTCATGGTGTCCATTATGATGAATTTTTTTTTTCATATATTATATATATATATTATTTTTATGTTTTACTTATGCTTCTTTATTTTTCATTTATGGCATACCTTTATGATTTCCATTATGGGTAAACGCGATAATTTCATTTTAGGAAGTGCGGACTACCGCCCCCTCAAAGTGATTTGAATCATTAATTCCATATGTGGGATGTATAAAGGATGGAGTAAATGATATTGTATATGATATTATACTGGAATTATAATACACCTTTATATAATTATGATTTAATTCCATTAAATATGAACAGAAAGGAAAGTAGCGTTCATGAGTACGTACGGCTTACCGTCTCCATGAACGGTACATTTCATTTATTACCTCTAAATGTTACGTAATATTATGAATGAATGTATATACTGGAAATATATGATATATATGATATCTACATCATTAATATAATTCTGGATATAATGGATATTTTACCACATGAACAACTTGTAATTATAAGAAGTTTATTTTTGACTCAAGTACCAAAGATTGACGAAACGACCGTTATTAACATAAATAATTACATATTATCCATAACATGGTAATAAGTGATATAAAAAGAATAATAAACTAGAAAAAGGTTCTTAAGCAATTATAAATTAACTCTAGTTTATTATTTAGGAGTTTAATGAATTGTCGAGTCAAGTCAGACAAAAGGTAAGGGAACTTCTTAACCCAATTTCCGTTCGTTGGGTTAATCTCTTAATTTCAAATTATGTCATGTTATTATTATGTCTTATCTTCTATTTGTACTTTATTTATGTGTACGTATAGTGAATACACATAATAGATCTATATTATTTAAAAAATTATCTTTGTAAGGGAATTCATCTCAATCTTCTTTAATTGAGGCATATTTTGTTTTAATACAAGATATTCTTTTATACGGTGTATAAACACCATTGAGTTTTATGTTTATTCAAAAGGAATATTTTTTATATGATGCGTTTTACTAAATGAAAAAAGGGAATGTTTTTTTGTCATACGTATGTGGCGACAACAACTTCTCTACCGCCGTGACCATTATTTGAGTTTCAGCTTCCTCTACAAGCCATAACTTTTTTTAAATGAAAAATAAAAACCATGTTTTAATTTTATTTTATTTTGGTATTGAAAATGGTTTTGATAGTGTTTTTTTATATCAATGTTTTGTATTTATATCTTGTGATTGAAATGTGGAAATATTATATTTTGTTTATGCAAGTTTTAAGTGATACGATTATGTTATGGTTTATGATATGTTTAAACCTGGTCATATAAGGAATTCATTGGACTTAATAAGTGACGGGTGGAGCCCTCTATAGCTCCTCGATGCATCGGTAGGTATCATGAGACAAACTAGTGTGTTGGCACGAGGACTTGACAAAATCTTATTTGTAGTCTTGGCACGTGGCCCTGGATACGTGGTTTTGATAGTCTGGAATTATGCATTCCTTCATTATGAAAGTGGTTATTGATTGTTCATGTGATTATTCTACTATTAGAATATCCATATGAATAAGTAAATCGAATTATTTCATTTTATTTTTGACATATTATGCTGAAGTTCAAGTTTAAAAGGCTTTTGTTTTAGTTATACATTGACTTAAATGTTTATGTTTATTTATGAATGTTTCCTCTGTATTGTTATCCTTACTGAGCATCTGAGCTCACCCCTTTCAATTTTTTTATTTTTCCAGGATGTGATGAAGTATATTATGAATGACCTTCTGTTATAGTATGAGGGGATATGAAGACATGATGTTTTTTTAGTTTTGTTTTTACTTTATCATGTAATGTAAGACTTATGAATGTATCTAGTGTTTCCAAGGCTACTAAACTAATTGGTCTTTCGAGACTTGATCTTTTGTGATCATGCTAATGTTATGCAATAATGCACAGACTGTAGGTAGCTGGGGTTGGTGCGTTACAGTTGGTATCAGAGGCAGTTTAGTACTAACCTTGGAAGCTAGATTTAGAAAAACCCTGATTAGATCACATAACCATAAGATAGACTTTGAGGATTAGTATAGAAGAACTTCCTAGAATTTTGTTGTTGTAGATATTTTGTGAGTTTTCCGAGTAATACATCCCTGTCTGGATACAAGCAGGTAGAGGCGGCTCTGGCACAGATGTACCTAGGTGTAAAACCCAAAAACACCACTTTGAGTTAGACTTGAACGAGAACTGGTGCACAATAACGGGCCTTGCTACACTCTTGGTTACGACACTCCCGGGGGATATGCTTAGGATAATTCTCATTTTCTTTACAAACCATTATGAAGGGTTCATGAGTATATACTTTCTCAATGAATTTTTTATATGATTATAGTTCAATTTATGTTACGTGTTTTACAAGTATAGAATTATGTATTTTGATTCATAAACTAATCTAGTTTATGCCATTGTTAAGAAATGGAACCTAGTGGGAGGAATGGAAATCGTATCAATGCACGCACTCCATGTAGGGATTTACCTCCTACTCATGATAATTATAGTGGAGCTGGAGATACAACTGGTGCTGATCAACTAATCACTATACTGGGACAACTCACTTAGGTTATGAATAATAACCTTATTCGTATGGATCACCCTGATCCACAACATGGAGGATAAATTCTAGACCGCTTCACAAGGTAACAACCACCAACATTCAATGGGAGTACAAATACCTTAGTAGTTGAGAAATGGATAAACTCTTTAGTGAAAATATTCCACACATTAGGGAGTAACGAAAGAGAGAATGTTGTAATGGAAGTTTACCGCCTCACTGGAGATGCTGATCAATGGTGGTCGCTGATTCAAAACGCAAAGGAAGATGAAAAAGTATCAAGTATGGAATGGAGGGAGTTTAAGGAAATTTTCTTAGAAAAATACTTTCCTCATGACCATTGAGAAGATATGGAAAGGAAATTTCTGAGTCTAAGACAAAGGAGGATGAGAATGTCAAAAATTATGAGGCCAACTTTACAAGGTTAGCGAGGTATACTACATATTATATACGCAACCCAAGAAGTAAGATTCATCGTTTCTTTGATGGTTTAAAACCGTTTCTCCGTTGAGATTTAGTATCACAATCCTTTTCATCGTATGAAGATATTGTCCCCTGTGATATCAAGATAGTAAAGGAATTCTCTAAATCTTATGAAAATAAAGTAAAGCAAGAGAAGAAGATAATGGTGGAACAAGAGACAGATAAAGGGAAAAAGGGAAAGAAGGATTTTACATTATGCGATAATTGTGGGAAGAATCACCCCGGTACTTGCCTAAAAGTAATGGGAGTTTGTTATAAATGTGTAGAAAAAGGTCACCAGTCTTGTGTTTGTAAGGGAAAGAAAGAGGATATCAATATTGAATGCTACAATTTTAGGGAAATGGGGAATTATGAAAATGAATGTCTTAAGCCTCGGGGAAACATACCTCAGAAATGTCCAAGGGATCAATGCCAATCTTACGCTGTTACTATAGTTGAAGTTGAATAATTAATGTATTGGTGCTTTTGGACTCAAGGATTATATTCTGGTTGTATGAATAATGTGATATATATAAGGATTGTACTGCAGTACTTGTTGTTTTCATTAAGGTTTTAATATGTTTAAGGTAATCTTATTTTTAGTATGTGACAACAAGAGAAACTTTACTCTGTTTTGGGAATCTTATGTTACAATTGATTTTGGAATTTAGAGACCTTTTAGAGAAAGTCTTGACAGAGCTATTTTGGGTAACTATAAAGGTTGGAATGGATGAAGTTGAACATTGGATAGTATTGTTTAAGGTTAAAACATTTCTGAAGATTATTTTTGGAATATTATAATACTATATTTTTAGAAAAAGGACAACCTGCAGTTCGGGGGATAACCTATCATGTCGGAAAAAGCTACAGGAATCGAACCCACAACCATAGTGCGACATGCCTTTATTACCTACCACTAGCCTATAGGAAGTCCCTGGATATTACAAAATATTTTTCTTCATGGTATATGTTAATATTTTGAACCTTGAATGATTAGGATAAATATAATATTTTTGAGTTCCATTATATTTTTCAGTGAAATACGAGTTTGTGGTAAAAATTTATTAAAAAATGAAAGTCTACATGACAAGTATGTATATTTCCTTACGTTCTTAGTAAATCTCCTAAATAAATTCCCCAACTGTATAAAAGGTATCTTAAAAAAACATTGTCGGTTAACTTTTCCTACTGGGGAATCAATGATCATTTAACCAATCACAAGTTTGTGATTTTCTTGTAGTTAACTTTCTCCTAATACTTTTTTCTACGACACTCCATCAGACCTTGATGGTTTGTTTTTCCTCCATATCCATGTTTTCATAGAATCCTAGTATTGGCTATCTCGGGTGACCTTTGTACTTCTATTTATTTATTTTAATGTTATATTTTTATTAACCCTATTTCCGATGTGGGTTTTCTACAAAGGTATTTTCTATTTTCAACCTTTTATTTTCATAGAAAAATGTTAAATTGCGAGGATGAAATTTATTGAAGGAGGGGAGAATGTAACACCCCAAGATTCCATGGTAAGCTTCTCATTGAATAATAGAGTAGCGTGTGTTGTACGCAACCTCAAGTTCTAACACACCACGACCAATAAAAATAAATGTTATGAATAGTAATACCCACCTTTTGATATTATATTAATTTTATAATTCAAAATGGACTTTATTTTTGTATTCAAAATATCAAAATTATCCTAAGTTGATTTTTTTGTAATTTTCTGAGAACTTCCAATTTTCTACATAAAAACAAAATTTTTAATCAAAATAATTTATAGTGATAAATTATACTATTGAGTGGTTTTAAAGTATAATTAGAATATATTTTTACCATTTTATCCAATGGTGGTCATTAGAATTAATTCACATTGAAATTGGACATAAAAGAGTGTCAATCTTTTGATATATATTATTTCTTAAAAACAGGCAATATTTTGGAATTTTGTAAAATAGACATATTTATGAATTCGAAATATCAATTATAGCTTAGGGTAAATTTTTGGTATTTTTCTGAATAACTTCAAATTTTGATGAATAGTGAAACCACTAATTGGTAGTTTAAAAACTAATTTTTCATGTAAATGAAACATTACCAATTTTGTGATTTGATCTTCAAAAATATGACATACATGGTTTTCATTAGGAAGAAAAATGTGGTTCAATGGGAATAAAATAATTTTTGGTGAATAGTAACTTTTAAGTTTTATTAATCGCGATTAAAGGTAATTAGAAAAATTTAAGGTAAAAATGTTATTATAAAAATATGAAAATATCTTGACACTTGTCCTACCATTATTGGATGAGTCATGGCCAGCAAAGACAATCCATGGGTCAACTTGGGGACTCCATGGAGCCACTTGGGTATGAAAATGACATTAATAACTTTTTATTTAAAGTAATATTAAAATTGTCACAAACATGTGTTGTTTTACTAAAACAATTTTTATAAGGGGTTATAGAAGTCATATTTTTTACTATAAATATTCATTGGAAATATAAAAATATTTCCTATATCATGTTAATTTGTCTATAATTTTTAGACATTAAATAAATTAATATTTTTATGACACAATTATGATGCAGTGATTACCTCATTAATTAACGATTTAAATAAAATAAAAATATAATGTAAAATCTAAGACATACACTTGTCAAAAAACTATTAGATGAGTATATTTAGAACCCTTATCACCTTATATTAGAAATATATAATTGTGGGATCTTTGAAATCCGAGAGGCATTTCATAATAATATAACATTTCATGACTTTCCAAGAGTGCCACTCCTCTCCTCTTATAAAAGGCCCCCACCTCTACTACCTTATTCACACCATCAAAGCCATTTGGATCAGCCAAACTCTGCCCAAATACTCTCTCAAATTCTCTCTATTACTCCTATAATCCTCACTTTTGGCAGAAGTATTCCCAAGGAAGCCTTTGGCTCAAATCAAAAAGAGTTACACAATTTTAAGGTAATGTCTTCTCTTATGTTATTTTATTTTATTTTGCTTCTCCAACCCCATAAAATCTTTTTATTCTTTTATTTTGTAACAAAAAAAGTATCTACAATATACTAGGATTTTTTCATGAGAATTATTTTATTTACACTTACCCATACCTTCGTCTAGTGGTTAAATAACATACTGTTTCTGTGGGTGGCGAATTACTGCCTCACGAAATGATGATTGTTCAATATTCTTTTAACAACTCTCATGGTGGCCATTATGATGACAATATTTTCATATATGATAAATATATTATGTTTATGTTTTCCTTATGCTTCTGTATTTTTCATTTATGTCATACCTTTATGATTTTCATTATGAGTAAATGCGATAATTTCATTTTAGGAAGTGTTTACTACCACCCCCACAAAGTGATTTGAATTGTTAATTACATATGTGGGATGTATAAAGGATGGAGTAAATGATATTATATATGATATTATACTGGAATTATAATACAACTTTATAACATTATGATTTCATTCCATTAAATATGAACAGAAATGAAAGTAGCGTTCATGCGTACGTACGGCTTACCGTCTCCATGAACGGTGCATTTCATTTATTACCTCTAAATGTTATGTAATATTATGAATGAATGTATATACTGGATATATATGATATATATTATATATAAATCATGAATATAATTCTGGATATAATGGATATTTTACCACATGAACAAATTGTAATTATAAGAAGTTTATTTTTGACTCAAGTACCAAAGATCGACAAAACAATAGTTATTAGCATAAATAATTACATAATCTCCATAACATGGTAATAGGTGATATAAAAGGAATAATAAACTTGAAAAATTTTCTTAATAAATTATAAATAACTCTAGTTTATTATTCAGGAGGTTAAAGAACGGTCGAGTCAAGTCAGACACAAGGTAAGGGAACTACTTAACCCAATTTCTGTTCTTTGGGTTAATCTTTTACTTTCAAATTATGTAATGATATTATTATGTCCTATCTTGTACTTTCACTTTATTTATGTGTACTTATAGTGAATATACATAATTGATCTATTTTATTTAAAAAATTATCTTTGTAAGGGACTTCATCTCAATCTTCTTTCCTTGAGGCATATTTTGTTTTAATACAAGACATTCTTTTATATGGTGTATAAACACCTTTGACTTATAGATTTATTCAAAACGAATATTTTTTATATGAAGCATTTTAATAAACAAAAATAGGTAATGTTTTTGTTGTTGTACGTATGTGGCGACAATGACTTCTCTACCACCGTGACCATTATTTGAGTTTTGGCTTCCTCTACAAGCCATAATTTTATTTAAATGAAAAATAAATACCAAGTTGTAATTTTCTTATAATTTGGTATTGAAAATGGTATTAAAAATGTTTTTTATATCAATGTGTTGTATTGATATCTTTTGATTGAAATGTGGAAATATTATGTTTCATTTACGCATGTTTTATGTGATACGATTATGTTATGTTTTATGATATGTTTAAACCTGTTCATATGAGAAATGAATTGGACTTAATAAGTGATGGGTGGAGCCCACTATAACTCTTTGATGCATCGGTAGGTCTCATGAGACAAACTTGTTTCTTGGCATGAGGCCTTGACAAAATCTTATTTGTAGTCTTGGCACGAGGCCTTGGCTACGTGGTTTTGATAGTCCGACATTATGCATTCCATCATTATGAATGTGGTTATTGATATTGCATGTGATTATTCGACTAGTAGAATATCCATGTGAATAAGTAAATGGTATTATTTCATTATATTTTTTCCATATTATGCTGAAGTTCAAGTTTAAAAGGCTTTATTTTTTTATACATTGACTTAAATGTTTATTCTTATTTATGAATGTTTCCGATGTATTTTTATCCTTACAGAGCATCTGAGCTCACCCCTTTCAATGTTTTAATTTTTCCAGGATGTGATGAAGTATATTATGAATAACCTGCATGGATAGTATGAGGGGATATGAAGACATGATGTTTTTTAGTTTTGTTTTACTTGATGATGTAATGTAAGACTTATGAATGTATGTAGTGTTTCAAAGGCTACTAAACTAATTGGTCTTTTGAGACTTGATCTTTTGTGATCATGCCAATGTTATGCAATAATGCAATGACTCTGGGTAGCTGGGGTCAGGTCATTACAGTTGGTATCAGAGGCAGTTTAGTACTAACCTTGGAAGCTAGATTTAGAAAAACTCTGATTAGAGCACATATCAATAAGATAGACTTTGAGGATTAGTATAGAAGAATGTCCTAGAATTTTGTTGTTGTAGAGATTTTGTGAGTTTTATGAGAAATGCATCCCTGTCTGGATACGAGAAGGTAGAGGAGGATATGGCACAGATGTACCTAAGGGTAAAACCCAAAAACACCGCTTTGAGCTAGACTCAAACACAAACTAGTGCACGACAACGGGCCTTGCTACACTCTTGGTTACGACACTCTCGAGGGATATGCTTAGGATAATTCTCATTTTCTTTAAAACCATTATGAAGGGTTTATGAGTATATAATTACTCAAAGAAAACATTTTTTTGGTTATAGTTCAATTTATGTTAAGTTTTTTACAAGTATGGAATTATGTATTTTGATTCATAAACTAATCTAGTTTATGCCATTGTTTAAAAATGGCGCCTAGTGGGAGGAATGGAAATCATATAAATGCACACACTATAGGTAGGGATATCTATCCTGCTCAAGATAATTATAGTAGAGCTAAAGATACAACTGGTGCTGATCAGTTAATCACCATACTGGGACAACTCACTTAGGTTATGAATAATAACATTTCTCGTGTGGAGCATCCTGATCCACAATGTGGAGGATCAATGTTAGACCGCTTCATGAGGAAAAAACCACAAAAATTCAATGGGAGTACAAATCCCTTATTAGCTGAGAAATGAATAAACTCCTTAGAGAAAATATTCCATGCCTTAGGGAGTAGCGAAAGGGAGAAAGTTGTCATGGCAGTTTACTGCCCCGCTAGAGATGCTGATCAATGGTGGTCACTGATTCAAAACACAAAGGAAGATGAAGAAGTATCAAGTATGGAATGGAGGGAGTTTAAGGAAATTTTCATAGAAACTTACTTTCCTCATGACCATTGAGAAGATATTGAAAGGAAATTTCTGAGTTTGAGACAAATGGAGGATGATAATGTTTCAAATTATGAGGCCAACATTACAAGGTTAGTAAGGTATGATGCAGATTATATATGCAAACCAAGAAGTATGATTGATCATTTCTTTGATGGTTTAAAACCATTTCTCCGTAGAGCTTTAGTATCACAATCCTTTTCATCATACGAAGATATTGTCCCGTGTTCTATCAAGATAGAAAAGGAATTATCTAAATCATATGACAACAAATTAAATCCAGAGAAGAAGACAACGGTGGAACAAGAGATAGATAAAGGGAAAAAGGGAAAGAATTATTTTCCATTATGCGATAATTTTGGGAAGAATCACCACGGTACATGCCTAAAAGGAATGAGAGTTTGTTATAAATGTGGATAAAAATGTCACCAGGCTCATGACTGTAAGGGAAAGAAAAATGATATCAATGTTGAATGCTAAAATTTTAGGGAAATGGGGCATTATGCAAATGAATGTCCTAAGAGTCAGGGAAACTTACCTCAGAAAAGGCCAAGGGATCAAGGCCAATCTAATTATGTTACTACAGTTGAAGTTGAATAATTAATGTATTGGTGCTTTTGGACTCAAGGATTATATTCTTGTTGTAAGAATAATATGATATATATAAGGATTGTACTATAGTATATGTTGTTTTCATTAAGGTTTTAATATGATTACGGTAATAATATTTTTAGTATGTGACAATAAGAGAAACTTTACTCTATTTGGGGAATCTGATGTTACAATTGATTTTGGAATTTGGAGACCATTTAGAGAAAGTCTTAACAGAGGTATTTTGGATAACTATAAAGGTTGGAATGGATTAAGTTGAACTTTGGATAGTATTGTTTAAGGTTAAAACATTTCTAAAGATTATTTTTGGAATATTATAATACTATAGTTTTAGAAAAAGGACAACCTGCAGGTCGGGGGATAACCCATCATGTCGGACAAAGCTGCAGGAATCGAACCCACAACCATAGTGCGACATGCCTTTATTACCTACCACTAGCCTACAAGAAGTCCCTGGTTATTACAAAATATTTTTCTTCATGGTATATGTTAATATTTTGAACCTTGTACGATTAGGATAAATATAATATTTTTGAGTTCTATTATCTTTTTTAGTGAAAGATGGGTTTGTGGTAAAAATTTATTAAAGAATGAATGTCTACGTGACAAGTATTTATATTTCCTTATGTTCTTAGTAAATCTCCTAAATAAATTCCTCAACTGTATGAAAGCTAACTTAAAACAAAAATGTTGTAAGTTAACTTTTTCTACTAGGGAATCCAAGATCATTTAACCAATCACAAGTTTGTGATTTTCTTGTAGTTAACTTTCTCCTAATCCTGTTTTCTACAACTCTCAATCAGACCATGATGGTTTGTTTTCCCTCTATATCCATGTTTTCATAGAATCCTAGTATGGGCTTTCTCGGGTGACCTTTGTACTTCTCTTTATTTATTATAAAGTTATATTTTTATTAACCCTATTTCCAATGTGGGTTTTCCACAAAGGTATTTTCTATTTTCAACCTTTTATTTTCAAAGAAAAATTTTAAATTGTGAGGATGCAATTTATTGAAGGAGGGGAGAATGTAACACCCCAAGCCTCCATGGTACACTTCTCTTTGAATAATAGAGCAGTGTGTGTTGTACACAACCTTGAGTTCTAACACACTACGACCAATAAAAGTAGCCATTATGAATAGTAATACCCAGCTTTCGAAATTATATTAATTTTATAATTGAAAATGGACTTCATTTTTGTATTCGAAATATCAAAATTATCCTAAGTTGAACTTTAAGTAATTTTCTGAGAACTTCCAATTTTCTATGAATAGAAATAATAATTAAAAACAAAATTTTAACCAAAATAATTTATAGTGATGAATTATACTATTGAGTTGTTTTAAAGTATAATTAGAATATATTTTTACCATTTTATCCAATGGTGGTCATTATAATTAATTTCACTTTGAAATTGGACATAAACGAGTGTCAATCTTTTGATATATATTATTTCTTAAAAACACGCTATATGTTGTGATAGCGGGAATTAATTATTAAATTAATTAATTCAACTTATATGTTTTGAATTTTTTAAAATAGGCATCATTTTTGAATTCGGAATATCAATTATAGCTTAGGGTGAATTTTTGGTATTTTTCTAAAAAACTTCAATTTTTGATGAATAGTGAAACCACTAAGTGGTAGTTTAAAAACTAATTTTTTGTGTAAATGAAACATTACCAATTTTGTGATTTCATTTTCAAAAATCTGACATACATGGTTGTCAATAGGAGGAAAAATTTGGTTTAATGAGATTAAAATAATTTTTTGGTGAATAGTAACTTTTAACTTTTATTAATCGCGATTAAAGGTAATTAGTGAAATTTAAGGTAAAAATGATATTATAAAAATATGAAAATATCTCGACACTTGTCCTAACCTTATTGGATGAGTCATGGCCGATAAATAAAATCCATGGGTCAACTTGGGGACCCCATGGAGCCACTTGGGTAAGAAAATGACATTAATAACTTTTTATTTAAAGTAAAAATAAAATTGTCACAAACATGTGTTGTTTTACTAATAAAATTTTTATAAGTGGTTATAGAAGTCATAGTTTCGACTATAAATATTAATTGAAAATATAAAAATATTTCCTATATCATGGTAATTTGTTTATAACTTTTAGACATTAAATAAATTAAAATATTTATGACACAATAATGATGCACTGATTACCTCATTAATTAATGATATAAATAAAATGAAACGATAATGTAACATCTAAGATATAAACTTGTAAAAAACCTATTAGATGAGTACTTATCACCTTATATTAGAAATATATAATTTCGGGACCTTTGAAATCCGAAAATCATTTCATAATAATGTAACATTTCATGACTTTCCAAGAGTGCCCCTCCTCTCCTCTTATAAAGTCCCCCACCTATACCACCTTATTCACACCATAAAAGCCATTTGGATCGGCCAAACTCTATCCAAATACTCTCTCAACTTCCCTATATTACTCCTAGAAGCCTCACTTTGGGCAGAATTATTCCCAAGGAATCCTTTTGCTCAAATCAAAAAGAGTTACACGATTTTAAGGTAATGTCTTCTCTTATGTTCTTTTGTTTTATTTTGCTTCTCCAACCCCATAAACACTTTTTATTCATTTATTTTGTAAAAACACCAGTATATAAAATATACTAGGATGTTTTAATGAGAAGTATTTTATTTACACTTACACATACCTTCGTCTAGTGGTTAAAGAACATACTGTTTCTGTGGGTGGCGAATTACTGCCTCACGAAACGATGATTGTTCAATCTTCTTTTAACACCTCTCATGGTGGCCATTATGATGAAAATGTTTTAATATATGATATATATATATTATGTTTATGTTTTCCTTATGCTTCTTTATTTTTCATTTATGGCATACCATTATGATTTCCATTTTGGGTAAACACGATAATTTCATTTTAGGAAGTGCGGACTACTGCCCCCTCAAATTGATTTGAATCGTTAATTACATATGTGGTATGTATAAAGGATGGAGTAAATGATATTATATATGATATTATACTAGAATTATAATAAAAATTTATATCATTATGATTTCATTCCATTAAATACGAACAGAAATGAAAGTAGCGTTCATGCGTACGTACGGATTACCGTCTCCATGAATGGTGCATTTAATTTCTTACCTCTAAATGTTACGTAATATTATGAATGAATGTATATACTGGATATATATGATATATATTATATCTACATCATGAATATAATTCTGGATATAATGGATATTTTACCACATGAACAACTTCTAATTATAAGAAGTTTATTTTTGACTCAAGTACCAAAGATTGACAAAACGACCGTTATTAACATAAATAATTACATAATGTCCATAACATGGTAATAAGTGATATAAATGGAATAATAAACTTGAAAAATGTTATTAAGAAAATATAAATTAAATGTATTTTATTATTCAGGAGGTTAAAGAATGGTCAAGTCATGTCAGACACAAGGTAAGGGAACCTCTTAACCCAATTTCTGTTCTTTGGGTTAATCTCTTACTTTCAAATTATGTCATGATATTATTTTGTCCTATCTTGTATTTATACTTTATTTATGTGTAATTATAGTGAATACACATAATAGATCTATTTTATTTAAAAAATGATCTTTGTAAGGGATTCGTCTCAATCTTCTTTCATTGAGGCATATTTTGTTTTAATACAAGACATTCTTTTATACGGTGTATAATCCCGATTGACTTTTAAGTTTATTAAAAAGGAATCTTTTTTATATGAAATGTTTCACTAAACAAAAAAATGGAATGTTTTTTTGTCGTACATATGCGGAGACAACGACTTCTCTGCCCCCATGACCGTTATTTGAGTTTCAGATTCCCTTATAAGCCATAACTTTTTTAAATGAAAAATAAATACCATGTTTTAATTTTCTTTTATTTTGGTTTTGAAAATGGTTTTGACAGTGTTTTTTTTATAACAATGTGTTGTGTTGATATCTTGTGATTTAAATGTGGAAATATTATGTTTCTTTTATGCATGTTTTATGTGATATGATTATGTTATGGTTTATGATATGTTTAAACCTGTTCATATGAGGAATGCATTGGACTTAATATGTGACGGGTGGAGCCCGTTATAGCTCCTAGATGCATAGGTAGGTCTCATGAGACAAACTAGTGTCTTGGCATAAGGCCTTGGCAAAATATTATTTGTAGTCTTGGAACGAGGCCTTGGCTACATGGTTTTGATAGTCTGGCATTATGCATTCCATCATTATGAAAGTGGTTATCGATATTGAATGTGATTATTCAACCAGTAGAATATCCATGTGAATAAGTAAATGGAATTATTTCATTTTATTTTTTCCATATTATGCTGAAGTTAGAGTTTAAAAGGCTTTTTTTAGTTATAAATTGACTTAAATGTTTATGTTTATTAATGAAAGTTTCCGATGTATTTTTATCCTTACTGAGCATCTGAGCTCACCCCTTTCAATGTTTTAATTTTTCCATGATGTGATTAAGTATATTATGAATGAACTGCAGGGATAGTATGAGGGGATATGAATACAAGATGTTTTTTTAGTTTTGTTTTTTTACTTTATGATATAATGTAAGACTTATGAATGTATCTAGTGTTTCCAAGGCTATTAAACTAATCGGTCTTTCGGGACTTGATCTTTTGTGATAATGCCAATGTTACACAATAATGCACTGACTCTGGGTAGCTGGGGTTGGGGCATTACAGTTGGTATCAGAGGAAGTTTAGTACTAGCCTTAGAAGCTAGATTTAGAAAAACTTTGATTAGAGAACATAACCATAAGATAGAATTTGAGGATTAGTATAGAAGAACTTCCAAGAATTTTGTTGTTGTAGAGATTTTGTGAGTTTTCCGATCAATACATCCCTGTCTAGATACGAGCAGGTAGAGGCGGCCTTGTTATAGATTTACCTAGGGGTAAATCCCAAAAACAACACTTTTAGCTAGACCTGAACGGGAACTGGTGCATGACAACGGGCATTACTACACTCTTTGTTATGACACTCATGGGGGATATACTTAGGATAATTCTCAATTACTTTACAAACCATTATGAAGGGTTTATGAGTATATACTTCCTCAAAGAAAACATTTTTATGATTATAGTTCAATTTATGTTAAGTGTTTTACAAGTATGGAATTATGTATTTCGATTCATAAACTAATCTAGTTTATGCCATTGTTTAGAAATGGCGCCTAGTGGGAGGAATGGAAATCGTATCAATGCACCCACTCTATGTCGGGATTTCCCTCTTTCTCAAGATAATTATAGTGGAGCTGGAGATACAACTAATGCTGATCAACTAATCACCATACTAGGACAACTCACTACGATTATGAATAATAACCTTACTCTTATGGAGCACCCTGATCCGCAACATGGAGGATCAATGTTAGACCAATTCATGAGGCAACAACCTCCAACATTCAATGGGAGTACAAATCCCATAGTAGTTAAGCAATGGATAAACTCCTTAGAGAAAATATTCCACGCCTTAGGGAGTAATGAAAGGGAGAAAGTTTTCATGGCAGTTTACCGCCTCACTGCAGATGCTGATCAATGGTGGTCGCTAATTAAAAACACAAAGGATGATGAAGAAGTATCAAGTTTGCCACAGAGGGAGTTTAAGGAAATTTTCTTAGAAAAATACATTCCTCGTGACCATTGAGTAGATATGGAAATGAAATTTCTGAGTCTGATACAAAAGGAGGATGAGAATGTCGCAAATTATGAGGAAAACTTTACAAGGTTAGCGAGGTATGCTGCAAATTATATATGCAACCAAAGAAGTAAGATTGATAGTTTCTTTGATGGTTTAAAACCGTTTCTCCATCGAGATTTAGTATCACAATCCTTTTCATCGTACGAAGATATTGTCCCGTGTGCTATCAAGACAGAAAATGAATTATATAAATCTTATGACAATAATGTAAACCAAGAGAAGAAGAGAACGGTGGAACAAGAGACAGATAAAGGGAAAAAGGGAAAGAAGGATTTTCCATTATGCAATAATTGTGGGAAGAATCACCCTGGTACTTTCCCAAAAGGAATGGGAGTTTGTTACAAATGTGGAGAAAAATGTCACCAGGCTCATGATTGTAAGGGAAAGAAAGAGGCTATCAATGTTGAATTCTACAATTGTAGGGAAATGAGGCATTATGCAAATGAATTTCCTAAGCGTCAGGGAAACTTACCTCAAAAAAGGCCAAGGGGTCAATGCCAATATTATGATGTTACTATAGTTGAAGTTGAATAATTAATGTATTGGTGCTTTTGGACTCAAGGATTATATTCTGGTTGTAAGAATAATGTGATATATATAAAGATTGTACTGTAGTACTTGTTGTTTTCATTAAGGTTTTAATATGATTATGGTAATCATATTTTTAGTATTTGACAATAAGAGAAACTTTACTCTGTTTGGGGAATCTAATGTTATAATTGATTTTGGAATTTGGAGGCCTTTTAGAGAAAGTCTTGATAGAGATATTTTGGATAACTATAAAGGTTGGAATGGATTAATTTGAACTTTGGATAGTATTGTTTAAGGTTAAAAAATTTCTGAAGATTTTTTTGGAATATTATAATACTATAGTTTTAGAAAAAGGACAACCTGTAGGTCGGGGGATAACCCATCACGTCGGACAAAGCTGCAGGAGTTGAACCCACAACCATAGTGCGACATGCCTTTATTACCTACCACTAGCCGACAGGAAGTCCCTGGTTGTTACAAAATATTTTTCTTCATGGTATATGTTAATACTTTGAACCTTGTACGATTAGGATAAATATAATATTTTTTATTTCTATTATATTTTTCAGTGAATGACGAGTTTGTGGTAAAAATTTATTAAAGAATACAAGTCTACATTGCAAGTATGTATATTTCCTTATGTTCTTAGTAAATCTCGTAAATAAATTCCTTAACTGTATGAAAGGTAACTTAAAAAAACGTTGTCGGTTAAATTTTCCTACTGGGGAATCAATGATCATTTAACCAATCACCAGTTTGTGATTTTCTTATAGTTAAATTTCTCCTAATCCTGTTTTCTACAACTCTCCATCAGACCTTGATGGTTTGTTTTTCCTCCATATCCATGTTTTCATAGAATCCTAGTACGGGTTATCTCGGGTGACCTTTGTACTTTTCTTTCCTTCCTTTAAAATTATATTTTTATTAACCCTATTTCTGATGTGGGTTTTCCATAAAGGTATTTTCTACTTTCAACCTTTTATTTTCAAAAGAAAATTTTAAATTGAGAGGATGCAATTTATTGAAGGAGGTGAGAATGTAACACCCCAATCTTCCTTGGTATGCTTCTCTTTGAATAATAGAGCATCGTTTGTTGTATGAAACCTCGAGTTCTAACACACTGAAACCAATAAAAGTACCTTTTATGAATAGTAATACCCACTTTTTGAAATTATATTAATTTTATAATTCACCATGGACTTCATTTTTGTATTCAAAATATCGAAATTATCCTAAGTTGAATGTTTTGTAATTTTCTAAGAACTTCCAATTTTCTAATTAATTTTTTTTAATAAAAATAATATGTAGTGATAAATTATACTATTGAGTGGTTTTAAAGTATAATTAGAATATATTTTTACCATTTTATCCAATGGTGGTCATTAGAAATAATTTCACTTTGAAATTGGACATAAACGAGTGTCAATATTTTGATATATATCATTTCTTAAAAACACGCTATTTGTTGTGACATCGTGAATTAATTATTAAATTAATTAATTCAACTTATATGTTTGTAATTTTATAAAATAGACATCATTTTTGAATTCAGAATATCATTTATAGCTTAGGGTGAATGTTTGTTATTTTTCTGAAAAACATCAATTTTTGATGAATAGTAAAACCACTAAGTGGTAGTTTAAAAACTAATTTTTCATGTAAATGAAACATTACCACTTTTGTGATTTGATTTTCAAGAATCCTACATATATGTTTGTCATTATGAATAAAAATTTGGTTCAATGGGATTAAAATAATTTTTTGATGAATAGTAACTTTTATGTTTTATTAATCACGATTAAAGGTAATTAGTGAAATTTTAGGTAAAAATGATATTATAAAAATATGAAAATATCTTGACACTTGTCCTAAAATTATTGGATGAGTAATGGCAGTCCAATAAAATACATGGGTCAACTTGGGGACCACATGGGGCCACATGGGTAAGAAAATGACATTAATAACTTTTTATTTAAGTAAAAATAAAATTGTCACAAACATGTGTTGTTTTACTAAATTTTTTTTATAAGTGGTTATAGAAGTAATATTTTCGACTATAAATATTAATTGGAAAGATAAAAAGATTTATTATATCATGGAAATTTTTTTATAATTTTTAGACATTAAATAAATTAAAATTTTTATGACACAATGATGATGCAGTGATTACATCATTAATTAACGATTTAAATAAAATGAAAAGATAATGTTAAATCTAAGACATATACTTGTAAAAAACCAATTATATGAGTATATTTTTAACCCTTATCACCTTATCTTTGAAATATATATTTGTGGGACCTTTGCAATCCGAAAAGCATTTCATAATAATGTATCATTTCACGACTTTCCTAGAGTGGCCCTCCTCTCCTCTTATAAAAGGTCCCCACCTCTACCACCTTATTCCACACCATCAAAGCCATTTGGTTCAGAAAAACTATGCCCAAATACTCTCTAAAATTCCCTATATAACACCTATAAGCCTCACTTTGGTCAGAAGTATTCGAAAGGAAGCCTTTGGCTCAAATCAAAAAGAATTACACGATTTTAAGGTAATGTCTTCTCTTATGTTCTTCTGTTTTATTTTGCTTCTCCAACCCCGTAAACTATTTTTATTACTTTATTTTGTAACAACACCATTATATAAAATATACTATGATATTTTCATGATAACTATTTTATTTACACTTACACATACCTTCATCTAGTGGTTAAAGAACATACTGTTTCTGTGGGTGATGAATTACTGCCTCATGAAACGATGATTGTTCAATATTCTTTTAACACATTTCATGGTGGCCATTATGATGACACTGTTTTCATATATGATATATATATTATGTTTATGTTTTACTTATGCTTCCTTATTTCTCATTTATGGCATACATTTATGATTTCCATTATGGGTAAACGCGATAATTTCATTTTAGGAAGTGCGGACTACCGCCCCCTCAAAGTGATTTGAATCGTTAATTCCATATGTGTGATGTATAAAGGATGGAGTAAATGATATTATATATGATATTATACTAGAATTATATTACAAATTTATATCATTATTATTTCATTCCTTTAAATATGAAGATAAATGAAGGTAGCGTTCATGCATACGTACGACTTACCGTCTCCATGAATGGTGAATTTCATTTCTTACCTCTAAATGTTACATAATATTATGAATGAATGTATATACTGGATATATATGATATATATGATATCTACATCATGAATATAATTCTGGATATAATGGATATTTTTGCACATGAAAAACTTGGAATTATAAGAAGTTTATTTTGGACTCAAGTACCAATGATCGAAAAAATGACCGTTATTAACATAAATAATTACATAATGTCCATAACATTGTAATAAGTGATATAAAAGGAATAATAAACTTGAAAAATGTTCTTAATCAATGATAAATTAACTCTAGTTTATTATTCATGAGGTTAAATAATGGTCGATTCAAGTCGGACACAAGGTAAGGGAACTTTTTAACCCAATTTCCGTTCTTTGGGTTAATCTCTTACTTTCAGATTATGTCATGATATTATTATGTCATATCTTGTATTTGTACTTTTTTTATGTGTACTTATATTGAATACACATAATAGATCTATTTTATTTAAAAAATGATATTTTTAAGGGACTTCGTCTCAATCTTCTTTCATTGAGGCATATTTTGTTTTAATACAATACATTCTTTTATATGTTGTATAAACCCCTTTGACATTTATGTTTATTCAAAAGCTATCTTTTTTATATGAAGCATTTTACTAAAAAAAAAGGGAATGTTTTTTTTGTCATACGTATATAGAGACAATGACTTCTCTTCCTCCATGGCCATTTTTTGAGTTTCGACTTCCTCTACAAGCCATAACTATTTTTAAAATGAAAAATAAATACCAAATTTTAATTTTCTTTTATTTTGGTATTGAAAATGGTTTTGACAGTGCTTTTTATATCTATGTGTCGTATTGATATCTTGTGATTGAAATTTGGAAATATTATGTTTCCTTTATGCATGTTTTGTGTGACACGATTATGTTATGGTTTATGATATGTTTAAACCCGTTCATATGAGGAATTAATTGGACTTAATAAGTGATGGGTGGAGCCCTCTATAGCTCCTCGATGCATCGGTAGGTCTCATGAGACAAACTAGCATCTTGCCATGAGGCCTTGACAAAATCTTATTTGTAGTCTTGGAATGAGGCTTTGGATACATGGTTTTGATAGTCTGGCATTATGCATTCCATCATTTTGAAAGTGGTTATTGATATTGCAAGTGATTATTCGACTAGTAGAATATCCATGTGAATAAGTAAATGGCATTATTTCATTTTATTTTTTCCATATTATGCTGAAGTTCAAGTTTAAAAGGCTTTTTTTAGTTATAAATTGAATTAAATGTTTATGTTTATTTATCAAAGTTTCCACTGTATTGTTATCCTTACTGAGCATCTGAGCTTACCCCTTTCAATGTTTTAATTTTTCCAGAATGTGATGAAGTATATTATGAATGACCTGCAGGGATAGTATGAGGGGATATAAAGACTGTATGTTTTTTTAGTTTTGTTTTACTTTATGATGTAATGTAAAACTTATGAATATATCTAGTGTTTCCAAGGCTACTAAACTAATCAGTCTTTCGAGACTTGATCTTTTGTGATCATGCCAGTGTTACGCAATAATGCACTGACTCTGTGTAGCTGGGGTCGGGGCATTACATCAAAGAACTCTTTCTTAGTAGTTTTGTAATATAACTTTGTAGAATACATGTTTATTGATGCGTAGGAGATGAATTGTATCTTTATGACCATTCATTATGATATAGAGAATCCCATAGCTTGGTTTGATGCATCTCAAAGTAACTTTAAAGTGTACTCCTAGGTGGGTGGTTGCATTATTGGTGCTGTGATCAAACTATCATTAAATAAATCAAACAATTCAGAGTATTCATAATCAACCTTAAATTCATAATCATTTAAAATAAATCTTTCTAGAGGGAGATAAATCTTGATAAAATACTTGATAAATCTTATGTAAAACCCTTATTCCCTAAATAGGAGCAAAAATGTTTTATAGAAGATGGATATGGAAATGAATTTATTTCATAATTTTTTTTATATCAACCTAAATACATTTTTCTAAAATTATATTCCCCAAACCTATCTCCCTTTCAACAATGAAATTACATTTTATAAATTATAGGACATGTTTTTTTTCAATTCCTATTTTCAATTTTTTTTTTCAAATATCCTATGCTAGGATCAAATTAATTTCTAAAAACTATGAAATCCTCAATAAATACCTTCATGAAGTCTTCAATATGTCTGATAAAATACTCAAAACACATTATTTAAATGTACCAGAGACATTTCATAACCAAAAAGGTATATTTTTGTAGGATAATGTTTCTAAAGGACAGGTGAAGACCATCATATCCTGGTCTTCTATTGCGATCGTTAACTGGAAGTATCGTGAAAATCTATCTAAAAAATAGTAATGTGTTTTTCTAGATAACTTTTCAAGAATATAATCTATAAAAGAAATTATAAAGTGGTATTTTTTGGCAACTTGATTTAGATTCATGTAATCTACACACACTCTACACCTATTTTGTACTCTCATGAGGATCAGTTCATTTTATTAAATTTTAATAGTGGTCAGGCTGATTTTATTTGGGACTACATGAATTGGGTTGGACCAATGAGAATCATAGAATGGGTAAATTATTCTATATGCTATAAATTTCTCTATCTCTTTCCTAACAACATACATTAGAGTGGGATTGATTCTTCTCTGAGGTTGTCTAACTGGTCAAGAATCATTCTATAAAAATATTCTATAAGAGTAGACCATGGGATTGATTATAAGTTTATCACCTAAACTCTATCCTATAGCTTGGAAATTTATTTTTAGAAGGATAAACAGAGTTTATTCTTGTTAATGGGATAGGTTATTTGAAATGATTACCTATAATTTCTCTCCATCCATTAGGTTAGCACACTTCAAATCATTTGGTAATGGCTTATGTTCTAGACATGAGGGTTATTCAATGGATGATATTGAATTTAGGTTTCCTAATTTTAAGGATGGATTATATGGTATTATATCAATATATTTAAATAAATCATAAAAAATTAGATTTTACCTATTCTTCTATCATGATATCTGGATTTTTAGGTTCTTCGTAATTGGACATTCAATTGAAAAATGCTCTCCAAATGATAAGAATTCAAGAACCATACCTACATCTCCAATTGGTTATATACCTTCTCCATGGGAGATTTCATAATGTGAGTGATTACTGGATGGATGTTTCATCATATAAAAAATATTAAAGTGTACTGTACTATCTTCAAGTTCCATTGCAAGTGTTCCCTCATAGACATTGTTGACAGTCTTAGCTATTTTTAGGAAGGATCTTCCTTGGATGATTAGAGATTGGATTGGTTATCTATCTAGATCCATTTTAAGGGATTAATAGTATTATGGGATGATTTATACTTTTTCTCTCGAAATTACATCTTCTACAACTCCAGTTGGAAAAAATAGTTGATCTATTTTCTAATTGTTCCACCACTCGGGTTGGTTTTAGTTCTCTGATATGTAATGATGAAAATACTACATGAGGCATAAAATTTATTGGAGCTCCCATACCAAAATGTGAATTAGTAAAATTTAAATACCCAATAGTGTAGGGAATATGTAATGTCCTTGAATATTGATTTTTTTTTGTATCGGTGGTGTGATCAGTGCTGATACACTTCTTCCTATGTTGATTCTTGTATTTCTATCCAGCCACATTCTTTTAGTGCACACCTCATTAAAAAGTTTTTCATAATTAGATATTTTCTATATCTTATCAAGTATTGGGATGTTATTATCTTATTTTTGGGTGAATTCCTGAATTTTTCATTGAATATTTTCTTCTTCACCCATCTTCGACTCAACTAAGAAGATGAGAATGGTGCTTAGATATCTTTTTTATCCATTTTTTGTATTTGCAATGGTGCTTCTAGACTTTTCTTATAAAACATTGTTATTAATCCATTGTTTTTATACTATTATTCATTTTTATGGATGGGTTGAGATTTAAGAGGTTTCTTAGAATCAGGATCCTCACTTTTTTTAGGTGGTGTGAGCTCCTTACCTATTCAGGTGGTGATTTCACTAAGATTATCCATTGGATTTGGAACTGTTTGTGATGGGACTATTCCTTGGTACTTGGTTAGAACCTCCATAAGTCCTAAACCAGATCATTTAGGTTGTTAATTTTATCATCCATTCTCATAAATTTTTCCTACTGTAACAGCTCTTCAGTTTCTAGTGATGTTGTGGATGGTTTCTCATAATTCTTTCGCTAAAACGGTGGTGGTGGGAAGGTTTTTTTGGAAGAGATGCATGTAAGATTGTTGGAATGGTGCTAGGTTCTGATATTGATGCTGAAAAGGTTTAATCTATTGGTTTTATTGAAATCCATATCCTGTTTAGGTCTAGGGGTGTTGTGGAGAATTTGATGGGAATTAATTTTGTGATAGGTAGCAGCAAATTTTCTGTCCCCTACACTTCTCGGCATTGATCTGTGTAATGATATGTAGATGTGCTTAAAAAAATACATGAGTTGGGAATTTTTGTTCCTTTACTAGTTTCACAACAAGTTGTCTCATAACACTAGTCATTTTATTTAGTGTTTCTTCAAGTAAGGTTGATGAAGTATCTGAAGTTATTACCTCATGGATGCTTTTGGTTATTGTACCACTAGTGACAAATTACGGAGAGTTTTGCACAATCTTTTCAATTAGAACTTGAATATCTGCCAATAAATATTCAATTAGGGTTCCTAAAAATGTGAAATATAGTATATTCCTATCACTATCTTGAAATAATTGATAGAATAACATGAGGAATTAGTCCTCTTCAATTTCTTGGTGTGGGCAACCTGCACAGAGTTTGACTAAACATTCCTAGTATTTTTAGAGAGTCTCTTAGGTCAATTGATGTATGACATAAATATCTTTTTTATTATAGTGAACGTAGATATGGGGAATAATAACTAAACTAAGCATATTTGAATATATTCCCAATCATTGAACTCCCTCAATTGTATATTATACAACCATTCCTTTTTCACTTCCTCAATTGAGAAGAGGAATGCCCTCTAATTTAATTTATCTTTTATGACCCATTAAATATTAAAGCTAGAGAATGAATGGGCGAACTCCAGGATGTATTGATTTAGGTCTTCACCTTCAATAAAATGAAATTTATGTAGCACTTGGATCATTTTAATGTGTAGTTTGAACTCATTTTCTTTGGTAAGGACTGAGAGTTTGTTATTTTGAATAACAATTTGAGGTACGCAGATGTCACCCAAGGCGCAGTTATGATTTCCATCCATTATTACAGGTTATAATTGTTCACTAAAAGTTTCACTTGAATCTGGGAGGTGTATTTTATCAAACTATGTTTGAATATTTCTTTCTCAGTTGGGAAATTGTTCGTTCAATTTTAGGATAAAATTCAATGAAAGGGTTATTTGAACTACAATCCATTAAAAATGGATTTTTTTTTTGTGTTTTGTGGAAAAAACTCCTCAGAAATGGTTCCAAGTTTGACGCACTCCTATCAAGGGGCTTCAAAAAACAATATTTAATTTACTTAAATATATTATAGTAGTTAACTAATATAAGTATCATAAAGATGAGTGCCCGCAAAACGAGGTTGTCACTTTTTATTGGTTTTATGAAAAAAGTTTGTTTTAATTAATTTATGAACAAATTGAGAGAAGTGAGTTGTTTGATTTGATTGGTTTTAAAAAATTTAGAAACACAATTATCAATCTATTTTTGGCTATACCCAATGCTATTCTATCATGGTTTCCAAGTTTTGTCCATTTTTTCCTTCCTTTTTCTCGTTAGAGAGAGATTTATCTACCAGGTACTTTCTATCCCTTGAAAAGATAATTATGATAAGAATATTCATATTTGAAACATCAGGTAGGTTTGTTCTTCTTCTCATGTGTGTAATGACCATAAAACACTCACAACCCAACCCTAATCTATTCTATCGTATACAGGAAACAATTGGGTGGAGGTAGATATATATTATTGAAAAAAGGAATTTAAAATAACATAATTAAAACCTAAAACAACCACATTATGAATTTAAAACTAAATTATGAATTGAAACAAGAATTATAAAGAAGAAGGGATGATATTAATTTTAATCACAAGAACTCAAGAAAATCACATAGGTATATCATCCCCTTTCTCGATCACTCAATGAAACTACCCCTATATTGTTGGGGAAGGAAAAATGATGTGGGATAGGGTGAAATCATAATAAAAGAGAAGGTAATAATAAATTAATTATATAGCTGGTTATCATCCAATGTTTCCCTCGCTGGTGGATTAGATGGAGTGGAGATTCTATGGGAAGTAGGATCTCTCATCCTTTTATAGGATTGAATATTCCCTTCAAAATATTTATCATTTTTAGAATACTAAATGAACGATTCATGCATTTTGTAATAAATAAAAGTTATTGGTAAATGCATTTTGCATTCACCCGCAAAATTTTGTATAAATTGGCCACTAGACAAAGGTTTTATTGATATTTCATTAACATTGTCTCTTTCTGGATTGGATTTTCAGGATTCCTCCTTCAATGAGTATCATTCAATTTCTACCATAATATATTTCAACCTCCATTTAATTTAATGGGGGAAATTTTTTTGTAATTATATTTCATATCCAGGTAGAATCACTTCAATTGGTGGTGTGAAGGCCAAATTATGCTTCCATTATGGATGTGGGGTCCATACTATCCACCTGAAAGATTTTCCATTTTCAATGAATTTCTCGGGCTTCTAGATATTCGAATGAACTCTTTGTCCTAATGAAAATGTTTAAGAAAATAAATCAAGTAATCATGAAATAAATAAATGACTCATATTGGATTAATAATATAAATGTTATGCCCAAAATACCCTTGTGATAAAATTCTGTAAAAAATCTTGATTTACCCTATTTTTACATTTTTTCTCAAAACACACCATAAATCTAAAATTTATCTATATAAGATCAAATTGATATATTGAGAGGATTTAAATAATTTAAATGTGTATAATAAATTAAAAAAATATTAGTTATATCATAGATAATAAAATGGATATTTAATTTCCCAGAAATTTAATTCTAAGTGTCATATATTATATTCATGGACATTATATTCACTATACAAAAGAGACGATCAGTGAATATGGAATGAGTCTCACCAAAATAAAAGTGATACTAGAAATCCCCTTACCTTATGTCTTGACTCTTATCGTACTCATGAAAACCTCATGTATAATGAATACATTTTTTTATGCATCTATTACAAAAATATATTCAATTATATCATACCATATATTATTTACTCATGGCCTTCTATTTCCTGTTTATTAACAATTTCATATGAAAGATACACTTCAATTAATTTTTGCTTTTTTTTCCAAATGTGTTTTTATTTTTTATATTTATTTCCCTTTACTTATATCACGATTTAATTATATCTATGATGATTTACATGATATAAATAACATATATATTCATTATATATTTACTTAAAATAATATATAAAAGCTAGAATTATAAAATGAAATACCACATTCATGGATATAGTAGATCGTATGTATGCTTGATCATTGTTTCCATTTTATTTTCATTTTGAAAGAAAGAAGGTAAATGTCATATATATAATATCATTAATGTATAATTATTATTTCATACATATGAAATATTTTCACTAAACCCTTCTTTAATACATTTCATCTAAATTGTGAATGAATCACGTGGCATTAAGGATGTGGTAGTCTACACATCCACAAATAAAGTTATCGTATTCAAAAAAATATAAAGCATAATTTTATGAGTTGTATAAAAATAAAACATGCATAATTAAACCATATATATCATATATATCATATAAAAATAAAATTACATCATTATTACCAACCATTAAAGGTGGAAATAGAATAAAAAACAACAACGGTTTGCAAGGCAGTGTTCCTCCGTACACAGAAACAATTTTTGCTTATCCCATTTGATGGAAATGTGTGTGACTATTGGTAAAACCATAATATAAAAATATTTCCGTATATTATGGATACTATGGATATTATAAAAACATCAAATAAAAATAATTATATAGTTTAAAGGAAGAAATAAAACAAAAAGTTTCATTGAGGAATGTTACCTCTTATTTGAGTATCTCTTTTTGGTTTACACAAGAGGAAATCCTTTGGATGGATTTTTATCATAAAGTAAGGCTTCTAGGATGAATTGAGAGATTTATGGAGGACCTTTAGATATAGTTTTGATGAACCAAACAATATCTATGCCACACTAAGATTATTATTTGTGTCTTTTTTTTTCTATTTCATCTTTTGGATGTTGGTTTTTTTCTATTAAATTCTGGGTGTGACAATTTTACATTTTTGAGTTGATCAATTTATTTTTATTTTTGGTCTCATGTTTATTATTTCATTTTTCTAAGTGTTTTGGTGAAAATTGAGGGGTTTTATTGAAAATAGGTGTCACATATTTGTCACATGGTTAGAGAAAACTATGAGGCCTAGTGCAGGAAACTGTACAAGCTAGGGGATGTCTCTGGTTGGGGGTATAATACCCAAAAAAAGTTATGAAAACTATGTGGAAGGTGTGTGCATGGTTCTTCTATTTTTGATAGAACCATGTAGCATCATTGGTGCGTGGTTTCCCAAACTACGTGTCCAAACCATGTGAGTTCCCAGTGTGTTTAGTTTGGGGTACACAATTAGAGAAAGGTTTGGGAAACCATTTGGCCTAACTGTGTACAGTAACTATGTCATTAAAAATATTAATTTTCCACTCTAACCTCTCATTATTTTAACCCAAAATGCCACATATATTACTCTACAGGTTTTTGGGACTATAATTCATATTATTTATTCCTCTACAATCCTCATATCATATCCCTTGGGATTGATCTAGTGGTTTCTTGATGTTTGGGGGGGGGGGTGATTTCTCAAGGTAATCATATACTCTCTTCCCCGTTTTATCCTTCTTTAATTTTCTCTTGAGTTCATCTTCTCCCTTTTTCTTGTGGATCATGGTTTCATGTTTTCTTTTTTTATGTTGCAGAGTTTTCTTATTAAGTTTTATCTTGTTTTTTCTTAGATCTTGGAACATTTATGGAGTTGTTTCAGGTTATCATTGTTGAAGGACATGTTATTTGAGGTAGGATTCCCTTTGAAGGTTATATTTAACTTTAAATATTGTTGGTTTCACTAATTTTTTACCTCAATTTAATGTAAAATAGTGATTTATGATTTTTGTAATAACTGTTTGGTGTGAAAAGTTGTGATTTATTCTTTGTTTTTTGATAAGTGGAATTGTTTTTAAATGTTTCAGCCAAAGAGTTTGATAAAATAACTTATTGGACTTTGTACGATATTTGTGATAATTAAATAATGGTTTGTTTTTTTAAATGTATTGGTGAAATTTGAATAGATTATTTTTGGGTCTCCAAGTGGTTTGGAATTTTAAAGAGTTGCGTACTTGATTAAAAAATGGGTTTGAATGTGGTGATGGGGCATGACCCATTGGGAATTTTAATAAAAATGAATTTGGTTTTAAAATGTGTTGTGAGTGATTAAATGTATTTTTTATAAAATTGTCATTAAAGAGAAAATGTTGTTGTCATACCATTTTGGAAAGGTGGTTTTGCTTCTTGAAAAAGGGTGCTTGAGGTCTTCTTGTCACTTTGTGAAATTGGTGAAAATGATTGTGTAAAAAACAATCCTTGAAAAATCGTCTTTCCCTATTTATATTGAAAATATTGGATATCCTCCTGGTATAATCATTGTGATCAATTTATTTTTAATGGATGGTATGTCCTCATTGTGGAATCCTCATGATCCATTTACTTTCAGCATAATGGGAGGTCCTTGATGTGGAATCCTTTGAGATAAATTGATTTTAAGGAAAGAGAATGACCCATGAGTGACACAGAGTGATTATTGTGTGTTATTCTCATGTGTGTGATATATCTATATGTACTGATTATTTTATTGGATTTATCGGATCACACCACTTTGATTATTGACATGGAAACCTAGCATACCTAGTGAATTTTATGGGAATGTTTCTTACACTAGATTTTTATTTTTCTCTGGTTAGTGGCGCGTACCATGGGATATATTTTGTTTTTATTAATATGAGATAGTGCCCCTCAACCCGACCTGGTAGGGTGAAATCATGAATGTGGGATGAATTGATTTCATTGGGTAAGGCATGCCTTCAGGATGTGTCAATACATATAGTATGTTATGGATTATTTTACAAGCTCACAGGTACTCCCATTTCATTAGACACTTAGATTTCTATGATGGATGAATGAGATGAATTTTTTTATAGATAATATTTTCTGATATTTTCCGTTTTCCCTTATTTTATGTTGTTGTTTTGGTTTCTAGTACATAGTGTCTTCTTTCTAAAAGTGAAAAAATGTTTTCAGTGTTTATGGAAAAAATGGATTGAAACTATTTTACACTCTTTTACTTTTTTAAATGGAATGTTAACATTCTATTTAAAAATTATTATGTATCCTTCTTGGAAGTGAGTTTGTTTTTAGGTTGTGAAATGGTCATTAGACCGTGTTCTTATTTAAATGAAAAATGTGTGGAAAACATTAATTTTAAGTATTTTATTTCAAAAATAATGTTGATATTTTCTTATTTAAAGGATGTTCATTGGGGATATTTTTTTGGAAATCCTATTTATTTTTAATACTCGCACCTATTATCCTTTCTTGTTTTTTTTCTTTTGGTACATATTTTATCTTGGTTTTGATTTCCATGGGTGATGGTTGGTTTTTGTATCTAAGAGAGACCCTTATGGCGACATGGATAAGCTGTGGTCATCATGTTCAGTTTGAGTTTGTTTTTCTTCTTTGGCTGTATATTCAGTTTTGTATAAATGTTATTCAATTTTATTTTTTTTATTTATCTAGGATAATATATTCAATTTATGTTACTTAGTTTATATTAATTAGGTGAAATCATTCCATTTGGTTAATATGTTGAGGTTTTAGCACTATTTTATAGCCTAAGATGATTTGGAAAACCTATCAGGCCTTTTAGTGGATCAGATTAGGTGACCAGTCCGGGGTCGATCCAGGTTGGTTCTTGACCAAATGGTATCAGATCAAACTGGTTCTTTATGGGACATATATTTCATATCTCCCTTTTTTATTTCGGATGTCGAGGTAGACGAATTTGGGCATTCGAAACATGTAGTGTTGGTATTAGGGAGTGTCTGGACAACACTTTTGATGTCTACCCTTGGGTGTATATGAGAATTTGGGTTTCTTTTGGTTTATCAGGTTATTGTTGGTTTCTTTTTTGGGAAATTAAAATAGATTTGGGCCAATGGTCTCAATATGTTCATAGGTCCTGTAAATCCATTTAAAGCCAGAGACATAGTCCTAGAAGTCTCTCTGTGATGATGGTGTAACTAAAATATAGCCACCAACCATATAAAAAAGAAACCAATTGACACTAGTTTTATATTGTGATTTGTTTTGGGTATCACTTGATTTTTTTCTGAAAACCTTATTTTTGAAATTTTTAAAACTAGATTTTAATGTGTTAATGGTTTTTTTAGACGATGGAAAATTAGTTTTCATATATATTTTGAAGAAATATTTAGAAGATGGATTTTTATAAGATGATTTTTGGGTAATATGGTCAGTGGTTTATTGAGACAAAATTCTTATAATAGAAAATTTGGGTTTATCAAAATCATTTGTTTGGGAAATAAATTATTTTAAAATAGGGGTTTTAATATTTATTTTAAATAAGAATAAATGAGTATTTAATCAAATTATTTTTGATAAAACAAGATTTTTTGAGCTGCTGAGATATGTTTATAATGGGATGAATTTTATTTTTGGATGGAATCTATGAGATATTATTTTAAAGAGGATAAATTTTTTTTAGTGTAGAGTTTAAAAATGGTTTTTTACTTGGCGGTTAGTGAGATTATAAAAATCATATGAAATTTGAGATGGGAAGTGGACCGATAGCGTGAAAACATGGGTGGAATGCCTTGTTTTGGAAAGTGGAAAAGTTTTGTTTTTTCCTTTGTTATTTCCATTGGTTCTCACATGAATTGATATGTGTGGGAAAGTGAATGGATGATTTAATGGGTGGGTGAGTTCCAAGATTAGTATGAGTTGGTGAGTGCTTAGGGTGGAATGAGAATGTGTAAGTGTGTCTCTAAGGAATACCATTGTGAAGTGTGAAAACTATTAAGTTTTTTTTATATTTTAAAAGTGTTTTTAAGAGGAAAATTGTAATTTTTTTTATAAATATTAGTTTTATGGAGTGCATTCTTGTGGTTTCACAGTGTTTATTTTTAGGAGTTTTGAGTGTGAGAGATCGTTTTGATGATATGATTTTGATTAAGCTTTTAGTTTTCTTGTTTCATAGAGTCTTCCCCCATAAAGATTTTATGGATATTAAATGTGTGACTATAAGTGGTTTACCATTAATATACTTTAACATTGATCAACCTAAGGATTTCATTATTGAGTTTCTAAAGATTAATTCTCTTATATTTTATGGTCAAGATAATCCCCTAGAAGTAGAAGAGTGGATACAGAGAATCAACAGGATCTTTAATCTTCTAGATATTCCCAAGAGATAAATGGTTACGTTTTCTACCATTATGATTGAGGGTTTGGCTTAGAAGTGGTGTATTAATCTTGTACAAAGCCTCATGAAGATATTACCAGGGGGTTTTATTAGGATTCATTCTTACATAAGTATTTATCTTTGCCATTAAAGGTGAGGAAGGGGATGTAGATGTGTTTACTGTAGCAAGGTGATGGTTTAGTGTTGGAGTTATTTATTTTTTTGGATCCATTTCCTTACATTTCAGTGTTGGATGTAGATAATTCCCTGAGAGCACATTTTTTTGAGAGTGGGATTCGTCCTAATCTAAAGTTGAAGGTGTTAGAGTTTGGTTTGACCACTTTCACTAAAATGGGGATGCAATCTATTTATGATGAGGCTGTGTTAGAAGGAGTGCTTGAGGACGCCACACTTTATCCAGACTCTAGAAGAGGTGAAGGGAATTAATGTGAGGAGATGGAAAATAAGACTAATGTTATGGGTGATAGTCATGGAATAAAAGTTCTTCTTAATATTTCATAAGATTTTAGTAAGAAAATTATCACTGTGTTTCATCAGTACGAAAAGATAAATCATAAGAATTCATCATGTCCCAGAACTCTAAAGGCTTATAGGGCCTGTGGATTCCTAGGTCACTTGAAACTGTTTTATTGGGGAGTTTCTCAAAAGCAATATATGGATAGTTTTCAGGATTAGGGTACCATTTGGGTTCAGTTTAAATTCCCTTTATTTATATTCTTATTTTGTTGTAATGTTTGTTTTCAGTTGTATATTGAGGTGATGTGTTCATTTTAAATTGAATAAGTGTATTTCGGGGATATCCTAAGAAATTATATCTCTATGGTAGCATATTTGTCTTTCAGAAGTTCCATATATTTTATATCTTATGTGGTAGTGTTCTCTATGGGTAGCCTACCCTAGTGTTTCTTATCAATGGTAAATGGGAATTATGTTTGTGTATCTTCTAAAACCATGTCTGGGTGTAAGTTCCTTATTGGAGAAAAGTGAGTCTCGTGGTCTGTCATGTTCCATTGATTCTACCTAGGATGTTTTTTGATCACTCAAGACAACCAAATATGGAGTCCTAATCATGGATTTTTATCTTCTTACTATGAGGCATTTGAGGCTTGAAGACATCAAGGCTGTATCCATAGGCCCTAGAGTGAGTCTTTCATGTAGTTGAGAATCAGGGGTCTGAGGGACCTCGTCCAATATCTTGCTTCCATTTCTAGATTGGGGGCAATTCAAGATTCTCTATTGTAGCTTCATCATCTTAGAAGGTCCTATTTTGGGGTTAAAGTCATAGAAGCCTCATTTCCTTATTGTGATCCTTGTGGTTTGAAAGTGTTGATTTGTTTATAACGAGGTGTGGTGGCCCCATTATCTTGAAATTCCATTATTTGTTACCTTTCATATGTATACCTATGAATTGGATTTCCTTATATAATAAACCCTAATGAATCAGTTTTATATTTGAGTTTATTTATTGGTTTGTAGTTCGTTTCATCAGATCCCTTGTCATAGGGGTTTGGTCTGTGTGGGGGGTTTCAGGATAGTCCATGATGGGCCACCCGATGTTAGTATTTGATGGTTTAGTTAATATGTCTAGTTCTTAATGGTTAGGAAAGCCACCACATGCCTTTTGGAGGTTTTTTATAGAGATTATCTATGGTTATTGGTATCTAATGGGGGGATAGCATTCTGGAATACCTCAGTCAGACCAGGTATAGTATGATGGAGCATGTGGTGGAATTGATTTCATGAAGTGAGGCATGCCTTTGGGTTGAGTCAAGAGGTATTGTATCTTTTGGATTATTTCAAGAACACATTGGTTCTCCCATTTCCTTTGGAACTTTGTTTTCTCCAACATATGATTGAGATGTATTTTTTCGGTTGGATACTCTTGTGTGATATTTTCTATTTCCCATGCTATAATTTGTGCTTCTAGTTTCTTATATAGTGTGGATTCTTTCTAAAAGTGATTAAATGGGTTCAAGTTTCTATGGAAGAATGTTTTGAAAGTATTTTACAATATTTTCCTATCTTTAAATGAAAATTCAACATTCTCTTTTGAAAATCTTTTGTATTCTTCTTGGTAGAGAGTTTGGTATTATGTTGTAAAAGGAAAATAGACCATGATTTTATTAAAATGAAAAATATGTGGAGAAAATCAATTTTACATATTGTCTTCCAAATCTGAATTAGATGTTTCCTTTATTGAAATTATTCCCAATGGGAATATTTTTTTCAGGCACACCAACTAAGTATTAAAACAGACACCTATATTTCATTATTGTTTTAATAATTTGGTGTAGGTTTCCACTTGGTTTCGATCACTGTGGGTGAAAGTTGGTTTTGGTATTTGGGAGTGACCCTTAGGGTCGAATAGAGATGTTGTGGTCATCGGGTTTAGTCTTGGTTTGTTTTTTTATTTGGTTGTATTTTCTGTTTTATATAAATTATATTTAATATGGATTATTATATTCATTTAGGAATACCTATTTAATTTTTCATTATTAGTTTATTTATATTGAGTGAAATCATTTTCTTGGTTAGTCTATTGAAGCCTCCACAATAGTTGCCAACCTGAGAGGATCTGGAACACCCCTCAGGATTTATCGTGGATTGGTTCGGTTGACCAGTTTGGGGTCGACCTAAGTTGGTTTGTGAAATTTTGAAGTGCGTATAAAAGAGTAGAATATGTTCCCTTATATAAGATAGGTAAGGGTCTCTTTGGTAATTTTTCAAAAAATTAATTTATTATAAATAAAACATCAATTAAAATATCTCTAAAATTCCACTAATTAAAAGTTATGATATAATAAGGTTTTAATCTCATTAACCAATAGTTCTTAAACAAACTTTTATGTGATTATAAGCCTTATCATTACTATTAACCCTTATTAAATCCATTTTAAATTTAAAGTTGATAAAAAAGTATTAATATTAAGAGGATATAATTTTTACATATAAAGTGAAAATTAGAAAATAAATGGAAAATTTGTCATATATTAGACCATTTATCATCCCTTTTTTCCTTATCGAATATTTTTACGATTTCTAAATAATTTACCTTATATTGTTTTCATAAAATGTTATTAGTGTCAATTTTGATAATATTCAATACCTTGACATTACAAAAACAATACAACAATCTAAAATTAAACAAATTAAATTAACACACCCATAATATATCATATTCACCTATAAATTCAAACATCACCTTAATTAATTAATATTATATTTATTGTTATATTTTTAATACTATGTAATTGAGTTTTTTTATTAAATGAATAGTTACTGCAACATCATTTTATAATTATTTATGACAATTATTTCTTTACTAAAAATTAAAAATAATTTTATATAATGTATTCAAACCTTATATATTTCATGAAAATATAAATAGTCTAGAATATATTCTATTTATCCTCATATTAAAAATACTATCCTTATTAGAATTATGCGTATGACATTTTTTCACTCTTTGTAATTTTAATAATATCCCAATCATTTTCATAGAAAAGTGTCAATTAAATTATTTAAGGGTATGTGTTAACGATATAATTTAATTCATCCAATATAATTTTTTCAAGACATATGGTAGTTTTATAACATTTATATTATTATTTTTACCCTCAATTATAGAATTTACCCATGAGTGTGGAATTTTTTTTCTAAAGTTGCTATTTATATTGTCTAAAAAATACAAAGGGCCAATTTAATGAATTTTGACCTTATAATTCCTAATATTTATTCCATTTTTCATAATTAAATTCATATAATATTAAAAAATTAATTTAAAATTAATCCCTCAGAATGAATGAAAGGATGAGTTTTTAAAGTGAAAAGCTCCAAAACATTGAAATGTTTTTATATAAAATTTAATTATAAAATTATTTTAAATGACTTAAATTTAAATAATTCATGTAAATTTTTACTAATTATAATTTAAAATAAAATCATCAAATAATTTAACCTTATAAATATGTTATATGAAAAATATTTTTTCAATTAAAATTCAGTATTTCTTACTATTCATCAGAACATGAAACCTCTCAAAAAAATACCAAATGTTCCCCAAAAGTAAATTTTGATATCCCAATTTCAAAGAATAAGTTTAATTTTTCAAATAAAATTTATAAAACTAAAAAAATTTATTTTTAAAATATATGTTCCCTTAAAAAAATGGTAATTTAATTTTAGAAAAAAAACACAGTTTTTAAGAATAATATTATATTTGTTTTTACATCATGTTTAAAAAACACAAAAGACAAATGTTAAAATTTTTATTGAATATTAATTTAATAAAAAATAGTGATATTTATATTTTATTTGTATAAAAATAGTTGTGCACATTTAAATATTTTTTTGAAAAAACTTTTTTATTTTAAAAGGGTTTAATTTTCAAGTAAAATAAATTCCTCAAAAATTAATTAATATATATTCATTTATAAACCATATTTTTATAATTATAAAAAAACCATTCTTACCCAACATTATAATGTCTAGGTTATAATTTTATTTTTAAGTAATTAATATAATATAATGATGTTTCATAGAAACATAGTGGTGCGTGTAGTGCAAGCTTAACATGGTGTAGCATGCAATGCAAGCTATAAGAGAAGTAATACTTCTTAAAAAATATATGTAATAAAAATATCAAGGTGTTACATGAAACATGTATGATTTCATTAATGTAATCCATCTATAGAAAACTAACTAACTCATATGCCACCTTACTAACATACTCTAACATCCCAAAAGTATTAATAAAGTGAGTTGATAGGGTAATACCTTGAAAAAACCTCTACTTATCATGACTAAGAGAAAAAATTATGAATACATTATCACTAAAATAACTCTCTATAGGTCTCATACTATTATTTCTATAAAAATTTTGATGGTCTTGAACAAAATTCATCTACTATCAAATCACCTGTACCTTCTTTATCATGATCTACACCAAAGTCTAGAAAAAAGAGCTACATATACAAATACATTATAGAAAAATAAAGATATATAAGGCCTCCATTAAAACACCTCAAGTGGTGTCATATTTATATTATAATAAAATTAAAACTATGTGAAAATTTTAACCAATGAACTTATAAAATTTAAAATACATTAGTACAATATTTTATTCAACATATGGATAATCCAGTTTGTTTGAGAAACCATATAAGTATAAAACATATTAAAAAGGAAAAAATGAAATCTAAAATAATTCTGAATTCCCCATCCACATTCTTGAGTATAAATGAGGATCTGGATCCTATATAATCATCCTTATAATCCAATAAAAATATGAAATATCTTCTATATATAACACTAAAAAACATTCTCTACAGTCTTCTCCAAAATAAAAAAATGATCCAAATTTGTTGACTAATTCAATATCAATTAATTGTAATCACGTCCTCATAAGCTTCAGGTATCCCAGTGATGAAATCCTTACAAACATTCCAACACTTCTTGTTAGGATTATTCAATTATTGCAGAAGACCATAAGGAAGATGATTATTAAAATTCACCCTTTGAAAAAACATACACTTAGAAACAAACTCCATTATCAACCACATTGTTAGAAGACACCAGAATTGACACCTAAATGAATGATATATCTTGGATATACTATAATGAACCACTAATGGTGAGCTATGGAAATCATTAAGAACAACTTATTTCATTTACACTAGAACAATAAGATCCCATTGAACAATACTTAATAATGATCATAATATAACTATCTCTGAATATAATTTCCATAGATGATATAATAATGTAAAAAATATACCAAAATATCTACCAAATGAGACTCCTCTACTTAATACACCATGTATATCTACACTGTCATGCAATAAAAAAATCCTTTACCACCTAGTTCTTTAATACCAATATATAAATCCATGACATCATTTCTATCTCTTCTCATGTCTCCAAACTCACAAAAAAAACATCCCTATGAGAATCACAAATCATTTCTTCAGTTTCTGCATTTGATTTCATTGAAGTGTATGATTTCTCAAAGTCATGGGACTATAAGTACCCTATTTAAGGATATAAACACAGTTTTAAATCCCATTTTCCAAAGATAGACTTCAATCTCTTGTGATATATTAAGAATAAAAATAATTCATCAATGAGGTAATTCTACCACAACTTTAGAAGAAAAAAAATCATTTTCACTAACGTAATTTCACGGGTGGAATAGTTATGTTCATAGAGGTGCAACTACCCAGACCCCTAGAAGATCAGTACCCTATTATACATCAGGAAACCCCTCACACTAATATGGGAATAATCATGAAAAAAATGACTCACTCTTTAGGAAAATGGATAATAATATCACTAAGCATTTTCATTTTGAAGTTCTCAAACACTTCTTGATATTAATATTCCTATGGAAAATACTGACTCTTTCTGATTAAAGCTATATAAGTAGATTTAATCTAAGAGAAATAAAATATGATCCATCTATAATATCCTGAAATAATGAGGAATTTGGGAAACCCTTCAACATTATTGGGATCTACCAAAGAAGCAACCACTTTAATCCTAGATTGATATATTCCCATGACCCATTGAGGCACAAAATTCCTGAGAAAATGCACCTAAAATATCTAGAACATATACTTAGAAAACTTCCGATACAGATTATTTAATTAGAGAACTTCCTAAAAAGTCCTCATATTCTCAGTATGGTCCTCCTCTATCATCAAATACAAGAATGTTTTATTGATAATAACTGAAAAAACTGATATAAGAACTCACAAAACACTGAGTTCATCAAGATGATGAAAGTAGCTAAGAAATTTGGGATATTGAATTGTATAACCTTATAATGTAAGTGTCTATAACGATATATAAAATTTGTATTAATAATATATCCCCCTCTCACTCTTATATTAATTTATTTAAAATAAACATCATTCTTTAAATTTTTTTAACTCTCATCAAATGATCAAATGAATCATCAATACATAGGAGAGAATAACAGGTCTTTACCATTACCTAGTTCATCCACTGGTAGGCTATACATAGCCACATAATACAATAAATTTTTATAGTGAAAAACATTAAATCTCTCTAAGGTTATACATAAGGTCAGATGAAACTATTTTACAATAGATCAATGGCTTGAATACACAAATCATACAACTTTGAAGTATCAATATGACTAGGAGACATTAAAATTATATATGAATACGGTTGTAACTCTAGAATGAACATGATATCACATCAATGAGGTTATGAGGAAACTTTTTCAAAAAGAAAATCAAGGAAGAAATAAAAAATTAATGAAAATATCACTACCTAAACCTCCACTATACCCAATAACAACTCTTCATAATGAGGAAAAAGAGACTCTAAAAATTACAATCCATCTAACGATCTATCTCATTGAAAAATAATTCATTTTAATATTAAATATCAAGGAAGAAAACACTTATATAGAATAAATCAATAATATCCTCCATTTAATAAAACAAATCCATTCTAATGATAACGTTATATGTATATATACCTATAAAGAATAAATATATCAATGACTAATACAACCCCATCACCAACTCACAACCCAAAACACATCAAGAAAACTATACTAACCTATAAATTCATAATCAGTATCAAGGTCATTGGAATTTATTCAAAATTATTTCCTAAATCTTTAATTAAGGTGGGTGTTATGAAGGATTTTGAATCTCCTAAATCAAAAAAACTATATACTAAAGTGGATGATGAATATATTATACCTAATATAATCTCTAGTATATCTTCTGGTCGTAACTCTATAGTATTAAATTTTCCTCTCTTTGATCATCTAACTTATTTCCCCATATATTTAGTACCTCAATGACCATACTCATCTAAATTTCCCTATGAAATAGTAACATCATGGGGATTTCGTCTAATTATTGTATCACTTATCTGATACCCAAAATTTTTGGGTCTCTACTACAACTAATATAACCTCAAAAGAAACAACTATTGTTTTTATAAGAAACATGAAACATATTACACACCAAAAATTATAAATGGTTGGGAACTAAAATAGATGGTGGATATGACCTTAAAAACTAATGAAAATCATGATAAATATCTCAATATATTCGTGAGAATTAATATCCCTAGAGAAATGACATGAATAAAATGGTGACCAACTCCCATACTATTGAAATCTTGACTTTATAGACAATTAAGAATCTCTATCCAGATATTTATTTCTTAGAAATTTTAGATTAATATTCATCTCCAGATAATCAAGTACATGAATACATATTCTCTATCACTTTTTCTATATAATGAACCTACAGATATAGTGAAAATGTAAATTCAATGACTTCAAAAAATATCTCTATAAAAATCGATTTCTATAAATGAAACACCCTAGCCTCATTATCAGGAAATATACTGTAAGTGTAAAAAAAGATATCCTTATACTAAATTAAAAAATATTGTACATTCAATCTCCATTAATGAATAGAGAATATATCCTACCACTTATCTACCATCAAAATCAAAGAAAGAAAATCATTCCAGAACTACATCGAGGTATTTTTCCATGAAACCATATATCCTTCACACTCACTAAGAAATAGAATCCACTACTAATGATATTCTCCCCTCGTTAAGTTAACCACTAATATAATTAAACAATACTTTCTAACAAGGACCAAACTAAAAGGAATCTCAAGATCCTCCAACCACCTATCAATATCATGACCATAGATAGTTCCCTCAAACTTCTGAATGACCTGACATAGAAACCATACAATGTCGCATTTGAAGAATCTTTCACTCTGATATTTACCCTCTAATGGTCAATTAAAGCATCTTAATACTCCTCTCTAAATATAATTACACGAGGATTGATCTTACTAGCCATATTTTCAAAACTGAAATTAAATATATAGTGAAATAATAAGTAATTTTTTAATATTATTTCTTATGTCTCACTTTAGTTTCCCAATATTTTCCCAATACAAACATAAGTGAAATAAATCATGATTCATATACCACACCAAGGTATCTACTTGATAATCAACATCATTTCACATAGTAGTTTCCTAATTTTTTTTAATTCAAACACAAACAAAATTAATATGGATTCATGTACCAAGGCAGTTTCTATACCAGGAAAATTAACATCATATCAGTTAGTATTTTTAGTAGACTAAAGTACATTTATTTAAACCATGAGTGTCCCAAAATTCCTATATACTAGTCCCCCTCTGTTTCCAATTTCAAAAATAAGCCTGAAAAATATTATTTACCTACTAAACCCATGTATTACTCATCATTAAATAACTCTAGACTCTTTACTAAATATCATATATAGAATTGATACCATTCTATGTTGACCCATCCCCACTAGAATTTATCCTAGACCGGTAGTGAATATAAGTGAGACCCCAGAATACTATATCCAATTGAAGACATATTTAAAAATAAAATTGAGTGTATAAAACTAAAATATTGTAGTAATTACCCTCATAAATCAAATTAATAACGAATTATCTAGAAATAAACTCCACAAATTGATAAAAAAACTATTCTTATAAATTATGTTAACATCATACATAAACTAGTATCTCTAAAATAAAAACAACACTCTGAAGAACTTTTATTGATGACGATTTATAGAACATAATGATCACATTGAGATAGAAAGTCCAAGTCAGATCACTACCACTACAAAATTTTAAAATAGGAAATATATATATAAATCCATGTGAATACAAGTATAATATGTAATATCTTCACTATAACCTCTTATTAAAGTGTATACTAACCATTATAATTGATCATTTAATAAATAAAAAAAATAAATCACCACCTATATTTATTAAATTACCACCCATCCTCAATATAGATCACTAACTTAATAATTCATGCAAGTATACTAACATAATATAAAAATAAATATATGAAAATAGTACCTTGTAATGACTACCTCATTGAACTAGTTACCCTCAAAACCCAAAAACATATGTCTGGGTCATCCCATCCCACCCATATCCACAAAATCATATCACTATAAATATATCTAGGACTATATATCCAAAAACACATCATTAATACATCCATATATGACATAAAATATACACACTACATAACCACATATGAACCTCAGTTCATTACAGCATATATTATGTTTGGATGAGGGGGCAGGGAAAGTGGAGCAGTTCCACATTCATATCAACTCCATCCAAGATGTTTGGGAAAACACCTAGATACCATGATCTCAAATGGGTTTCAATAAGGGTACCAATCTGAGATGGTGATGCATATAAAATGACATGAAAATATAAATATTAATAAACCAAAAAATCCCACACTAAGGGTTAGATCATAGATGAATTGCATGAAATTATATGACCTCAAATAGACAATTTATCATCACACTTACACACCAATAACTACTAATATGAGTTACCAAAACAAAAAATAACCACACCTCTGTGGTTTCATATCATTTAAAAATTCACATTTTATCACATAATTCCTAATTTTTAGGTTTTTCATTACCACCCATATAATATTCATTAAACCATATTTATTTCATATATTAATATTTTATAACATACATTAATCAATGTAAATTTAATTATATAATTCATTGTATCCTTAACTATAATTATCAAGAATTATTTCAGTAGAATTTCCCATATAATTATATAAATTATTGATATTTTGTAAAAAACATACACAACATGATAAAACCAACATCATTTTATTATTTTAATTTAAACATTAAATTTAGAGAATAAATATGGAAAAACGAATTTGTAGTATTGTAATGGGAAATATATTTGAAATAAAATAAAAAATAATATTAAAATTTGGATTTGACCAATCCCCCAGAATAACCACACTCACAGACAACACTACAGAAATGAAGAAAAATGATAGTAATGAAATATGAATTTATGAAATGAAAATATACATATATTTTAGAGAAAATAAAATTTAATAAATAATTAATTAAATATGACAGATTTAAATAAATTAGGGAACCCACCTGAGCATTTCAAATCTAACCTTTACAGATTTAATCTGAAAGATGGAATAATTTTTTGATAATTTGAATAGTAATCTAATTATTATGAATGGTAAATTGTCCATTATAATAGTAAACTCATATTTTTTATTTTAAAATAGTATTTAGATATTTTATAAAATGATAATATGACATATTTATATCACGATACAATTAAATAATTTTTTAAAAAATTCATAAAATATTTTTTCATATTTTTGTAAAAAAGATATGTTTTATTTAATTTTTTATAAAAAATATATATATTTTTATATTTTTTTTCAAATAATTATTTTTTAAATTAATATTATGTTATATTATAATTATAATATAATTTTATGTAACCTTATTTAATTTTTCCAAGGGTAAAAAAACCGATTATATTATTAAAATTGGTATTTTTCAAATAAATGATGATTTTATTTAATAATTAAATTTATCTAATTTAGAAAATTATTTCCATATTATTGTTTTCAGTTTTTAATATACACATCGAAAAAATTATAGGGCGAGTTTTTGATTTTTTTCTAAAATAGTTTAATTTTGGGTCAATAATATTATATGGAGAAATACGACATTTATCATTATAGGATAAAGACAAGATTTTTTGAGTCATATATGTTGTAATAAACCATTATTATAGACTCACAAGCACTATTTACTTTATATAGTCATATTAATCATCATTTTTGTATTTTTCTGCAAAAATAAGAAACTAAGGATTATAATATTAAAAAAACACACCCTCCTCCCATAATAAATACCACCCATCCTCACCCTTCTCCTCAAAACTTATATGATTGTATATTAAAACATTTACACCAAATGACCTTTTAAATCCTCTATCCCACATACCAGATCTACTAATATTAGAAAAATACTCTGTCATGGAGACTTAATAGGTATCTTAAGAGGAGGCATCCAATGAAAGAGGTACGATTCTCCACCAATCTCTTTTAATTTTACTATTCTTCCAAAAGACCTATATGATCTCCATAAAAAAAATTTAATTAAAAAATGTTAAATATACTGATATGTTATTTTTATTTTTTAATATATATCTTACACTCTCCCTTATTTAGTTCCTAAAATGAAAATGTTGTTAACAATATGATTGGTTCAAAGCCTCTATGAACAATAAATTTTGATTTTATTCACTGCCTTCAAGTATGGTCATAAAACATATTATTATTACTAAATAAGATGATAATAAGTATAATATAACTTATTTCATGCTTTTAATGAATATATTGAAATAATATCAAATAAAAAAACTAGTTCACCATGGTTGGTAAAACCACCCAGGAGGGATGACCTTATAACATTAAAATTTTACTAAATGAATTGTCCATATATCATAAAAACAAATATTTAAGGGAATTTCAAATTATAGAATAAAATTAATAACATTTCATTTCAAATATAAATTTTTTGTCCCATTTGATAATAACATCAATAATTTACCCAATGTGGTCCAACCATGGAACCATGAAACAGACACTTCTCAAAAAAATAAAATTAAATATTATATGTCACTTATATGGTTAATAATGAACATAATAAATGTATAGTAAATAATATTTTGATGAAATGGTTCTAATTTAATTAATTATTTAATCTAATTTTATTACCATGATGTTAAGTGCAAGTATATAATGATTCTGGAACCTAAGGTAAGGGATCTCTCTAAGAAAAACTGTTTTCATTGGATTATGAACATTATCTCTCTAACTCAAATTATATCTATATTTAATGTTATTTAATTCTTAAATATTATTTATATTTTTATCTTACATATATAAATATATTTTTATCACTTCCTTTAATAGATTAATACATATCTTAAATTAATTTTCTAAATTCCTTCTTTAAAATCAAACCTGATTAAGGGGAACCTTTCTATACATTAATCCTTTCATGTAAAGATAATTTAATTTATTAATAAAAATTAATTAATTAATAAAAAAAAGAAATATTTTAATTATAACCAATATATTTTACCTATTGTTTTGAAAGAAAATGTCATACCTATTCTTTCCCCAAAATCATTTTTTGATTCCTTAAAACACCATGTTGAATGATAATATATACACACCATTTTCTACATTTTCTTGTAATTTTTTTTTCATAATGAACACATTATTCTGAGACATATGATTATTCAGAAATATATGAATATCTAAGATATTTAATTTTTTCTACTATTTATAATCTTTATGAGTATCATTTGATTATGAAATGAGTAAAGATTTTGAAATCCATCACTTTATGTGAGTACTTCTTATGTTTTAGCCTTATGATTGATTTAATTTTGAGGAAAACATAAGAATGTACATGTTTTTATGGGTGCACAAAGATATACATCTAATTAATTGGTAAATATTTTTGTCTCATGGGATGTTATGTATGATATTAGGGAGTAAACCTAGTTTATTATGGGACATTATCCACCATGAAATGTTGCCTCAATAGTTATCCTTGACTTATTCATACATCATGCATTATATTGTCACCACATTAATATATTTCAATGATATTATTATTCCATATTTTTATGTTATTCCAAAATATGATTATTCATGAGCCATATATTTTATGATATCATGTTATGCCTTATGAACCATATAACATGCTTTATTGGCATGTTTATTACCATACCAGATTTTATAGCTCGTCAATTTATTTTATGAATTCCACAAGTTATCATAGGAATTTTTAGGAACTCCAAAGTATATTTTAAGATCCTTATGAAGAATAAAATATAGATGATATTTTTTAGTTTCTTTTTGATATATTATAAACCTAGTCTTCCAAATACATTAGGGATCACGTTTTTGGGTTGTATTTAGTAGTTATTTATGTTCAAAACCATGTGAAAATTTACATGAAAGGCTAGGGGTGTAATAGTTTTTATCATAGAAATATCTATTTAATTTTTGGGATTATGACTATAATTATTTAATGATAACACTACGAATACATCTACGTATAGGGACATATCTTGAAATTTTGTTGATGTATAGAGTGAGTGGTTTCTAAAAAATTAATTCCATGTATGGATAGTAAATTAAGGTTGAATATTTATTTAGTGTAATAAAGAAAATTATATAAAAATATTTAGTGATTAAGACTATAAAAAATATGAAGATATTTCTTGTTGTTCCCTCGAGTTTGGCAAGGACATTAGAGACTCTTAGTTGTCTCATTGGCCTGGAGATAAAAAGTATATATTTGAGTTATCATTTGGAGGATCAATTGATAAATATCATGGAAGAAAGAAAACCAAACAAACCATAAGTATAATATATGGGAAGAAGTATCCCATATATTTTCTTAAGGGAAAAGATAGATACATCAATTATAAGGAAAAAGGAAATTAATCTAATCAATGTTGAAGGAATATGAAGAATCCCACTGACGAGATAGAAGAAAAAAGGTTCATATCATCACTCAACATACTGTATAGTGTTTCCACATTAATGAACATAATAATTATATGAACCAATTCCCTAATCCAAGTATTTTCATAGAAAATCAACAATAATAACCATAAAGTCCTATAGATAAAGGAAGGTAATATTCCACCACCATTATTGAGGTGGATCTCCATCATTATGTGGTGATAGGTATGCTTGTTATTAAATAAATAATAGTAAAGTTAATACTTGATTATAATTTTATGAATTATTTTATATCTAGAAAGTTTAGTAAAACTATTTAAAAACCATCTCAAGATAAGGGGTTGAGATATTTGTGAGAACAAAAAACTGGGAAATTATTTCATATGAAGTATATAACTCCTCCATGGTAAATTTATTTTGATAAAACCTCCTAGAACATATTTATCTACTTTATAGGGATTTTATGATATATTGGGCTTGGATTGACTATCCTTATATAAATCCAACATCAACTATCAAGAGAGAGATATTAATCTTCACATACCAAGTCATCCTTTGATTCAATAAAATTTAAAGGATAAGGAAGAATATATATTGAAATAATCTTATCAAGTGTAGATATTATTTCCTTATGATTAAGAATATCTAGCTCAAATTGTTGAGACTAAATAGAGACTCATGTTTAAAGACATTCCCACTATGGGGGGATACACTAATGTATTCTCCAAATAGTTATATGGTCTTCTTATGGACTAGAGGGTTGAGTTATCAATTGAACTTATACTTGGATATCTATATATATCCATGATTCCCAAAATAATGGACTCCATGGAGTAGGAAGAACTATAGAAACAATTACAATAGAATTTGGAAAATCGTTTTATAGGTCAAAGTTGTAACGACCCAATGTTTTTCAATGGAAAATACCTTCTTATAAATATGTCATAAAATCACATGAAAAAAACATAATGAACTACTAGGTGCTAAGTGTTACTTAAACATATGTTTGTCACTTCTGTGTTTGGAATTTCGAAAATATGACATACATGTTTGTAATCAGTATGTTATTTGTAGTCCAATAAAGAAAACACAATTTTTTGGTGAATAGTAACATACCCTTATGAATAGTAACATACACTTATGAATAGTGATATACCCTAATGAATAGTATCCTTATCTATGATAATATATAAAAAATATTCTAGTTGATAGTATGATATACCTATATTTTAGAATAAGTAAATGATTTTTTTTAAATTGGTTTTTGATAATAAATTATGATTTTAATTAAATACTAAAATAATATTGTTTTGAAAATTATTTTTAAAAAATGGACTTCATTTTTGGAGTCCACACATTGAAAAACAGTTAGGGTGAATTTTTGAGATTTTTTTTGAAAAACATGAATTTTTGAGGAATAGTGAAAGACCACAATTTACAAAATAAGATAAATAAGATAATTATAGAGTCTTGCATGATGTTCTGATGAGGTAAGACCAATTGGTTCGGGTTCACATGATAAAATTACTATTCTTGGTCATGAAAGACTCAAAATTCCTTATCTTTTGGGGAAATAATAAACTAATGAATTTTATATTGAGAAATCCCCTCTCCCCTCCACTATAAATACCACCCTTCCCACCCTCTCTTCCATAACACCTCAGAAGCTTCAAGACTTGTCTAAAATCAATCTAAGAATCTTACCTATACCCTCCCACACTTTGAAGAGCTTCTGGTCTCATCAAAATACCAAATCTAGCTTTTTTAAGGAGGATCTCAAGAGGAGGATTAAAAAGGTATTTTCTCTCCTTCTTTTCCATTAAATTCTTTTCAATTTCAAGTTATTTTCTTATTATCTTTCCACCCATCTTAATCCAAATGGTATAATAACTATATTACCATACATGTATTGTAATTTTATGATATTAAGGAGATATTATACCATCCACACCCTTCTTCTCTTCCTTTTATTTTATAAAATAAAACGTTGTTCGTGAGGTCTTAATCTATCACCTTCAAGAACGACGTGTTTTCAATTTCCAATAAAGATTTAAGATCCTATAATGAAACCATTTTTATGGTTGAAACAAAATATGTTATATGTATTATGTCTTATTTAATTTTATGTAACTAACTTATGTACACATTACTAAATGATTAACCAAGACAAGTTCGTTATGGTCGAAAAACCACCCAAATTAACCAAAAATAAATCACCATTTAATTCTTATATAATGATTCGTCCACATGGTATGTAATATAATTCATTATAATATCCTTTTAACTTTTTTAATATAATTAATAACATTAAAAAAAATTCTATATGTTTATACATGTACTACACGAACTTCTATTTATGAATACATGTGAACCGCTCAAGAAAACCATAAAAATGAACATTCCTGAGAAATGATTTTAAACTATAAAACTAATAAAAAGCCCCATAAAATAACTTAATAAAATCCTAATGAAACCTATACATGTACCCAAGGTTCTGAAATTATCAATTATGTAATATAATGTGGTGATAAAATATTGAATGTGAAGGAAACATTCCGATACAAGGTTAGGGGAAAATCTCGAACCCAACATTCCTTATTCGGGTTCTCCCACATTCACTGCTTTTTATTGGTATGGTCACTCCATAAAAGTTATTTGTTCATAAATGTCTTACATTTTATGGGATATACATGTTTTTTAATAATTTTTAGGTCAAATAAATGTTTTCCAATATAAGGCTTCTTTTAAAAACACACATTTTACTTCTCACTCAAGGTCGATGGTTATCATATAAATTATGTAATTCCCACTTAATTTGGGGAACCCAATGTTTTTGAGTGTGTTATTATGAGATTAAAACCATTATTTTCTAGGGGTTATCTATGTTAATTTTTCATATATGTTCATTGTGGAATGCATGATAAATGATAATGTTATGATGTGACGGGTGCACCCAGAATTATATAGTGCAATATGAATGCTTCAATGTGATGGGTGCACCCAAAATTATACAACCCTCCAATGAATTGGGTAAAGTGATAATATCATGATTTATTGTGAAATTATGTGTGAATAATATGATATAATGTTTCACTAGTATGTGTGGTAGTTAACCACTAAGACATGATGTTTCATTTTTTATGCATTGCAACATTTCAAGTCGTTTACTAATGATTCATCTCAGGTCCACGATCCTTTGCATATGTTATGGTTATTCTCACCCATTTTTATATTGCTCATATCTATCCTATTACTAGGATTTTATCTCTCCCCTTTTCATGTATATCCTCAGTTAACTTCATGTACCAATCATAGGTCAAGTTCCAAAAAAATCTTTAGAAGAAGGAATTAAACTAATGTTTATGATTGGATTTTTAATTGTTGTAGGGTACTAGTTTTCTCAAGATGCTAAATCTTTTGATCTTCTATGTGTAATACTATTATGTTTTCTATCTTTAATATGATGTAATTGTAATGTAAAAAAATGGTGGGTTGCTATAGTTGGTATCAGAGGAAAGGTTTAGTTAATTTGGGAATTAGGATTAGTGAACTCTGGAGAAAACCTCTAGTATGAGACTAAGTAAAAATATAAATTCAAGAACCTTTACATAGGGATCCCTTATATTATTATTTTAGTATTAATTGATCAATTGAATAAGTTATTCATGACTTTTTTAATCAGGTTTTGTTCTAAGCTTTTCTATTGTATAAAATGGTGGGAACCAAGAGAAACCATTCCAACAACTCATGTGAGGACCAATGAAACGACTACCGAAATGGCATCCCCAATGATTTGGGAGGTGGAGTTCAAAAAATCATTGGAATTATTACCCAAATATCTTAGGTTAGGAACAATAGCCATAATAATGGATAACTTCCTCCACCAACGAGGGAGAAACTTTTTATCAAATGTTTTATGAGGTAATGACCACCAATGTTTAGTGTATCTTCCGATCCACTAGTTGTGGAATAGGTGGTACACTCTATGGATAATATCTTTTCTGTGATCCACAATTCTAAGACAAAGAAGGCAACTCTAACCATTTATCATCTAGATGGAGAGGCCAATCAATGGTGGGATTTGATTAAGAACACCAAGCCAAGGTAGGAAATTTGAAGAGATGGAATGGGAAGACTTTAAGATAATGTTTCTTATCAAGTATTTCCCTAGAACACTTCGCAAGAAGATGGAGATAGAATTGATAGAGCTCAATAAAAAGAAGGATAATATGTTACAACCTATGAAGTAAATTTCACATGGTTTTCAAGGTACACTTTGGGTTTTGTTATCAACAATGATAAAAAAATTAATAGATTCATTAGCGGATTAAGACTACACCTTCCAAAGGCTATTGCAATTAGAGACATTGGGAGATATAAAGAAGTTGTTAGGTGTTCCCTCAAAGTGGAGATGGAGTTTGAAAATTTTTCCCATGGAAATGGTTATAAAAAATTAATGATGGAGTTTTAAGCTAGAGGATCGAATGAAAAAGGAGGGAAGAAAACTCAACGACCCACATGGAAAAAATGTGGGAAGTTGCACCATGGGAATGACCTCAAAGGGATGAATAAGTGATTAAATTGGGGGAAAGAAGGAAACTCTACTCAAGAGTGTTTATAAGACATGAAAATTAAGGAGAATGTTGATGAAGAAAGGATATAACCTCACATGGTTCAATGATACATCTTTAGAAATCTTGGGTACTATGCAAGTGAGCGCACTAAACATTTAGTTTTCGAGGGTAATCAGTGTCAGCATTCACCAAAGCCAAAGGAACATGGGAAGGCTTATTCCATCACTACTATAGAAGTGGAGAAAGATAATGATGTTGTATAGGGTACACTTCCTATTCACTCAATAATGGAAAAAGTCTTATTTGATTCTAGTTCTACTCATTCTTTTATATCTTGCATGTTTTCTAGAACTATAGAATCAAAGCCGAAAAACCATAAATTAGAGATATATGTAAAAAACAAAGGGGTTAAATCATTACAACCCAAGTGTTTGAATCTTCTCCTATTGGCGTGTGTGGGAAGATTATTCTAGGGAATCTTGTTATACTTCCTTTGTGGAATTCGATGCTATAATGGGAATTGATTGGATCTCGTTATATAGATCACGTATCAACTATACAGAAAAAGAAATATCTTTTCATATTCTAAACTATCCCATGATCCTATAAAAAATCAAGGAAGATAATGAATATCCTTTGAAAAATTATTCAATGGTGTGTGTTGATTACCTATAAAGAAGAATAACTCACCCAAATGGTTGTGTGAGAGGATATCACCAACATTTTGGGAATTCAGATCATGAGTGAATATGGTGAGGTATTTCTTGAATGGTTACTTGAAATTTCCATAGATCATGAGGTAGAGATCTCAATAGAACTCATACTCGGATCTACTCTTATACCAAAGTGTTCCTATAAGATGAATCTTATTTAATTGGAGGAGTTAAATAATAACCTACATGAGTTTCTGGAAAAAGGGTTCATATTCCCTAGTGCATCACCTTGGGGTGTGCTTGTTCTATTTATAAAGAAGAAGGATTGAACAATGCAACTATGTTTCGATTATCAAAAACTCCAAAAGATCACCATAAATAACTAGTGTCCTTTTCCAAGGATTGAATACTTGTTTGTTGAGTTAAGAGGATCTCAATAATTTTAAAAGCTGGCACTAGATTCTGGATATCATCAGTTAAAGGTGAAGAAAGAAGATATTCAGATAACTACCTTCCATACAGGGCATGGGCACTATGAGTTTCTGGTGATTCCATTCGAACTTACCAATGCCCCTACAATCTTCATATATTTGATTAATAGATTATTTAGATAATACCTCGACAAATTTGTGGTAGTGTTTATTAATGATATTATCATCTACTACAAGAGCGAGCAGGAACATGAAGAATATCTATGACTTGTGTTGGCTACATTGAAAAAGGAGACGTTATACACCAAGTTCATTAATTGTGACTTTTGGATGAAGCAAGTCATTTTCTTGGGACATGTAATCCCAAGTGGGGAAATTTATATGGACCCTTCAAAATCAAATGCGATTGAGGAATGACCCATTACCTCAAGTGTCACAGAAATACATAGTTTTTTGGGATTAGCTGGGTACTACCAACATTTTGTGTGAAATTTCTCACGATTGTCAAGCCTGCAAAATATGTTAACAAAGAATGGGGTAAATTATGGCAGGATGGAATAATTCGAGGGAAGTTTCAATGAGATAAAGAGATGCCTGATCACGGCACCTATACGCACACTAATGCAATGTAGAAAAGGTTTTGTGATATAGAGTGATGCTTCAATGAAAGGATTAGGTTGCGCCCTCATGAAAAATGATAATGTGACTATCTATGCCTCACAATAGTTGAAGATCTATGAGAAACACTACTAGAATCATGATCTAGAGCAGGAATCTATGATTTTTGCCTTAAAAATCAAGCAGTATTATATTTATGGTGATAAGTGTGAGATTTACACTTACCACAAGAGACTAAATTATATATTAACAAAGAAGGATCTCAACATGTGTCAATGGATATGGTTAGATCTAATCAAGGATTACGATTTCTCTATTCACTACCATCTTGGAAATGAGAACAAGGTAGTTGATTATCTAAGCTGAAAAGAACCTACTACTCTATCCATGTTATGGATTGAGAAAGACCCTACCTTCTGGGATATATAAAGGATGGATTTAGAAATCATAAGGGTAGAGGATATATCATACCCTTCCCAAATTATTGTGCAACCATCCATACAAAAGAAGATTAAGGAAGCACAAAGGGATGATGTGGAGATACAAAAAAGTATGAATGTAGTAAAATAAGGGAAGCTGCAAGAGTTCTATATCGAAGATGACGGTGTGATTTAGTTTGGAACACAACATTGTGTGCCTTCATCACTCGGGATAAAGAAGAAGCTATTGGACAGTGAACATAGCTCAACATTCAATATCCATCCAGGGAGTACAAAGATGTACTGTGATCTTCGAGAACACTTCTGGTGGGATAACATGAAAAAAGAGATTGTAGAATATATCTCAATGTTATTGGTGTGTCATAAAGTTAAATCAGTGTGACAAAAGTCTAAACAGATGATGCAACAACTACATATAACCATGTAGAAATGGGAGAATTTTACTTTGGAGTTTGTCACGGGTTTTCTGAAGAAGTTGAAGGGAAATAATGCGATGTTGAATGTGGTTGACCGACTCCCCAAGATTTTCCTTTTATCATTATTAGAGAAGATCTCTCACATGAAAAACTAACAATGATATTTTTTATGGAAGTGGTGAGACTGCTTGGTGTTCCACTATAAATTTTCTTTCATCTTGATCCAAGTTTCACATCAAAATTCTGTTGGATCCTTCAACAAGCTTTGAGTACTGAATTAAATTTCAGCATGACCTATCACCCCCAAACTGATAGCCAATCTGAAAGAACTATTCATATGCTTAGAGATATGATAAGAGCCTTCTCTTAAGAATTCAAAGGTGGATGGGATCAACATCTCCCATTGGTTGAGTTCTCATAAAACAATAGCTTCCACTCGAGCATTTAGATGGCTCCATATGAAGCTCTATATGGCAAGAGATGTAGAACTCCAACCTGTTGGGATGAAGTTGGAGAAATAAAGCTACCTAGACCCAATATTGTGCAAGATATGATAGTGATGCTTTATGTCATCCATAAAAATACCAAAGCTATTAATATTTGGTAAAAGAGCTACGCTGACAACCATCGAAGGGACTTGGAGTTCAACGTTGGAGATAAATTTTTTCCTTCGAATATCACCATGGAAGTGAGTCATGTGGTTTGGATAGAAAGGGAAGCTAAGACAAAGGTACATTGTCCCATTTGAGATCCTTGACTACATAAGATTCATGACTTATCGTCTTGCACTTCCACTGAATATGGATCAAGTTCATGATGTGTTTCATATATCACTTTTGAGGAAGTACATACCTAATCACTCAAATGTACTAAACTTAGTGGTGGTACAGATGGAAGATGATCTCTCATATGAGGAGTAGATAGTAGACATTATAGATTGGAGAGATAATGTTTAACGCAATAAGAAAACCCAACTTGTAAAAGTGTTTTGGAGGAACTATATGTTTGAAAAAGCTACTTGGGAACCAAAAGAGGCGATGAAGGAGAACTACCCTCACCTATTTCTATAAAGTAAAATTTCGAGTGTGAAATTTAATAACGGGTGAAGAATGTAACAACCCAATGTTTTTCATGGAAAATTACATTCTTATAAATATGTCATTATGTCATATGAAAACACAATATAATGAACTTCTAAGTGATAAGAGTCTTTTAAACATAAGTTTTTCACTTTTGTGTTTGGAATTTTGAAATCCTGACATACACAGTTGCCATCAGAAATTTATTTGGAGTCCAATAAAGAAAACATAATTTTTGGTGAATAGTAACATACCATTATGAATAGTATCATACCCTTATGAATAGTGATATACCCTAATGAATAGTAACCTTTCGTATGATAACATATTAATAATATTCAAGTTGTAAGTATGATATACATATATTTTAGAATAACTAAATGACTGTTTTAAAACTGGTTTTTTGATAATAAATTATAATTATAATTAAATATTAAAATTATAATATTTAGAAAATTATTTACGAAAAATGGACATAATTTTTGAATTCTACATGTCGAAAAATAGTTGGGTTGAATTTTTGGGATTTTTCTGAAATATTTGAATTTTTTAGGAATAGTGAAATACCATATTTTACAAAATAAGTTAAATAAGCTAATTATAGAGTCATGCATGATGTTATGCTGATATAAGAACCATTGGATCGGGTTCACATGATAAAATTAATATTCTTGGTCTTGCAAGACTCACTATTTCTTGTATTGAGGGGAAATTATAAACAAATTAATTTTATATTGAGAAATCCCCTCTCCCCTCTACTATAAATATCACACTTCACACCCTCATTTCCTCACACCCCTCAAGCTTCAAGACATGCCTAAAATCAGCCCAAGAATCTTCCCTAGACCCTCCCCCATATCTAAGATCTTTTGGTCTCATAAAAATACCAATTCTAGCTTTTTATGGAGGATCTCAATAGGAGGATTCAAGAGGTATTTTCTCTCCCTCTTTTCCTTTAAATTTCTTTTCAATTTCAAGTTCTTGTCTTATTATCTCCCCACCTATCTTCACCCAAATGGTATGGTTACTAAACTATCATAAATATATTGTAATTTTATGATACTACTGGGATATTATACCATCCAACCCACTTATCTTCTTCCTTTTATTTTATAAAGGAAAACTTTGTTCATGAGGAGTTAATCTATCACCTTCAAGAACGACATGTTATCAATTTATTTTAAAGATTTACTATTTTGTCATGAAAGAAAATTTATGGTTAAACCAGAATATGTTACATGTATTATGTGATATTTAATGTTATGTATCTAACATATGTACATATTACTAAATGATTAAACAAAACAAGTTCGTTGTGGTTGAAAAACCACACAAATTAACCCAAAACAAATCATAATTTAATTATTATCTAATGATTAGTCCACATGGTGTATAATATAATTTATTATCATATTATTTTAACTATTTGAATTTCATTAATAACATGAATGGAATGTTCTGGATGTTTATACATGGACTTCCATTTATGAATACATGTGAACCGCTCAAGAAAACAATAAAAAAGAACATTCTTGTGGAATGTTTTTAACACTATAACTCATACAAAGGCCCATAAAATAACTTAATCCAACTATAAAGAAACATATTCATGTAAAGAATTCCCTATAATTTTCAATTATTTAACATAATGTGGTTATACAAGGCATTAATGTGAAGGAAGTGTTCGGATACAGGGTAAGGGGAAAATCTCGAACCCAACTTTCTTTATTAGGTTTCTCCCACTTTCACTACTTTTTTTGGAATGGTCACTCCAACATTTTTTTTTCAGAATTATATTCTTTTTTTGGGATATACATGTTTTCTACTGAAGTTTCTGTGAAAAAATGTTTTCCATAAGAACACTTCTTTCAAAAAACACACCTTTTACTTCTCACTCGAGGTTGCTGGTTATCATATAAAGTATGTTATTCCCATTTAATTTTGGGAACCTAATGTTCTTGAATGTGTTATTATGAGATTAAAACCATTACTTTAAATGGGTTATTTATGTTCATATTTGATATATGTTCATTATGGCATGCCTGATAAATTATAATGTTATGATGTGATGAGTGCGGACGGAATTATATTGCGCAATATGAATGTTTCAATATGACAGGTGCGCTCAGAATTATAAAGAGCTTTAATGCATTGGGTGAAGTGATGAATCCCATGAGTTAATTTGAAATGATGTTTGAACAAGATTCTAGCTTTGTTCACAAGTATGTGTAGTAGTTAACCACTAAGACATGATGTTTTATTTTTTATGCATGGCCACATTTCAAGTCTTTTATTAATGATTTCTATCATGTCCATGATACTTTGCCTATGTTATGGTTATGCTCACCCATTGTTATATTGTTTTTATCTATCCTCTTACTGGGATTTTATCTCACTCCTTTTTATGTATATCATCTGGTTATTTCATGTACTAAAGAGAGGTCAAGTGACAATAAGAAGCTAGAGAAGAAGGAATTAAATAAATGGGTATGCTTGAAGTTGTAATAGTTGTAGGGTCCTAGTTTTCCCAAGAAAATAAACCTTTGGATACTCTATGTGTAATACTATTATGTTTTTTATCTTTAAAATGATGTAATAGTAATGTAAGAAAATGTTGGGTTGCTATAGAAGTGATTCACCATGGGGTGTGTTGGTCCTCTTCTTCAAGAAGAATTATGGGTTAATGTTAAATTTTATTGATTATCACGAGCTAAAAAATCATTATAAACAATAAGGCTCATTAACCATCAATAAATTAATTATTAGATCAACTATGTGGACCCATTATTTTTATAATGTGGACCATCAGTCCGGATATCACTAATTAAAGGTGAAGAGGAAATATATTCCCAAGACCACCTTTCAAATATAAAATGGACACTATGAGTTCAAAGTGATTTCCTTTAAACTCGCTGATTATCCAAAAATATATTTTGATAAAATGAATAGAGTCTTTAGAGATTACCTCAAAAAATTTATAGCAGTTTTTATAAATGATTTCACAATATACTATAATAGATAATTAGAAGCATTTGAATATTGTTATAAATACTTTATGAAAAGAGAATCTATATGAAAAGTATAGTAAATATGAGTTATAGATTTAAGAATTATCATAATTGGAGAAAGTTATTACTAGAATAGGGATATCTGTGGAACATTATAATATAATGAAAATTTATGAGTATTAAATAAAATTATATGCAATAGAGATCTACAATTTCATTGTACTGGATGATTATTATCAATGATATGTGGGGACTGTTTCTTGATTTTAGAAGGCACTAAAAAATATGTATCAGAAGGTATTAATGGTTGTCTAGTTTGAAAAATGTGAATAGAGTTTCATAGAATTGAAAAAGAGGCTCATCAATACACCAATCCTTACACTTCTCTCACATGGGGAACTTTTTGTGGAATGCAACAATGCTTCAAAGAAGGGATTGGGTTGTGTTCTTATGTAAAATGATAAATTAATAGTCTATTCCCCATGTAAGTATAATGTTAATGAGAATAACCATCCATTGTATGATATAAAGTTGGATGATGTAATATTTGTGTTTAAAATCTAATAGAATTATATTTATGGGGAGAATATTTGTGATATATATAGATAATGAGAGCCTCATATATATATTCACACAGAAGAATCATAACATTTTTTAGTGAATATGGTTAATGATGATTAAGAAATAGGATTTCTCAATCCCCTACCATCCTAGAAAATAAAATATAGTGGAATATGATCTATGAATAAAGGATCATGTTACTTTATGAATGATGATAATTGAGAATGATAAAATATTATTATACTTTCAAACAAACAACATTGGAATAATAAAGTATGAAATGTCATCATTCCTTTCTCAAATAATTTCTGAAACATCCATTATAGATAAGATAAAGTATTCTCAAAGAGATGATGTGGAAATACAATAGAAGGTGGAAGTTATAATAATAAGAAAATCCTCATAATTTAAAACTGATAAAGAAGGAGTTGTAAAATTTGGGCCATGACTATGGAAATCATCCAATTTTGAGATTAATATGGAGATATTAAATGATTCACATAACTATACCTTCTCAATCATCCCAAGGATCATGAATTTTTAGCGATATAATATAGAGCACTATTTGTGGGAAAATATAAAGAAAGAGATTTGGGAATATATATAATCTCTTGGTATGTACAAAAGTGATAGTTGAAAGGTAAAATTCTAAGGTGATAATGAAACCATTACCATACCCACATGAATATGGGAAAATATCCCCATGTAATTTTTTACTGGTCATTTGAATATTTGAAGATAAAATAAATAAATATGGCTTGTGATAAATTTTCTTATTAATACTTCTCACATCATAATAATTCTATAGGACTTATCAGATGATTAGTTACGAAATATATACATCATAAAAATAGTAGGGCTTCATGGAACTCAAGTATTTATTTTATCTAACTGAGATATTATATTTGATTATAAGTTATATAAAATTATTCTACACTCTATAAAAAAAATGAAAATTAATTATGTATTTTCACCTCCAACCCGATGGTTGATCAAAGTGTACTGTAAAAAAACTTGATGAAATGGTGAGAGCATATTCGATAGATTTAAATGGAGGATGGGATCAACATCTTCCTCTAGTCAGGTTCTGAAAAAATAATATATTTCACTCAAGCATCCAAACGGATCTATATAAATCACATTATGGGAAGATATAAAAAACCTGCTTGTTGGGATGAAGTTGGTGGAAAAAATCTATAGGTACCTGCAATGTTTGAGGAAATGGTAGAAAGGGACAAAACTATTCACCAACATATCAGAGCTCCTCAGATCTGACAAAAGGGTTATGCTAACAATATTCAATGAGAGATAGAGTTTTTATTTATTGATAATGTGTTCCTATTCCTATTTATATGGAATAGACTCCTGAAATTTGGGATGAATGAAAGTCTAATTTAAAAGTCCCTTAGCTCCTTTGATATTCTTATTCTCATTAGAGTTGTGGCCTATTGATTAGCATGACCAAAAAATCTTTATCCTGTAAATTACATATTCTATGTATCCATCTTGATGAGGCACATACCATATCCCTCACATGTAAAGAATTGACATGTTGTATAGAAGGAAAATGTTATCTCTTATGAGAAGAAACTAGTGAAGATCTTGGAATGTAGATATAAAGTTATACAAATAAAAAAACTCACCTAGTCAAAGTACTGTGATGAAACCAAAAGTATGAGGAGGTGACATGGGAATCAGAGGAAGTGATGAAGTGAAACTACTGTCACCTATTTTCACATTAGAATGTATAAATAAATTTCAAGGGTGAAATTTTTATGGGGGTAATAATGAAGTGAATCAGAATTATATTTATGGAATATCACTTTCGATCATATAAATGTTTCATATTTAGTAAATCACATACAACACATGATAAATTCAAAAACATTTTTTTGTCACAAACTGACCCAAAGGGGCACACCTAGATAGTAGAAGGCCAATGACTACCCCAATACCACATCCATAGGCAAGGGGTTGGGAACTAGAATAAAGATATCATATCTAAAATGGCAGGCCTTTTCTTAATGTACATGTATATACACACACACATATCCAATCCTATACAATGATAAAATATATAACCATTACAAACAATGCATGCATACAACTATAATCCCACAACAATAGTATATCATAATGTATTTGAACGTATAAAAAGGGGCCAAATACACTCCCATCCAAAATTGGGGAAAAAATAATGTTTGTCCTACTCAAAAAAGGATTTTTTTTTCAAATGAAATATCTGTATACACATTGGGTTTTCTATTAAAAAATATGGTACAATATCTTATATCCCTACAAGAATTTGTGAAAAGGTCCTTTATCAACATAATATTTGACATGTGTAGGAAGAGCCCATAATGTGTTGAGTGTAATAATACCCAGTAGGAAATCCTGGAATAACTAAATAAAACACCTCAAGAATATTCATCTCATCAAACAAAATTATGTAAAAATATACATGAGAAAAAAAACAAGGATGTCTTGGATATACTCATAAAATACTCCAAACCATAAATAGATCTCAAATGATGCTAGATATAGATTCACTATGAGGTTTCAAGGAAACACTCGTCTAGGAGGAACTACTACCCAAGCTATAATTCCAATGAAGACACTCATCTAAGAGGTCATGCTTGTTATTTATAGATCAGAATATTCACATGAGAAATTGAGAGGTTTCATCCAAGATAAACACTCCATCAATCAAATACCCCATCATAAAGATAATATCTCAATAAACATATATGGGTCTAACACCCATGGATCACTTGGAGGAGTCCCAATCCTACTGGAAACGTCCTCCTAGATAGGGGATTAATGATCATGTAATTGGTGGTCATGACAATTCCACAAAACCTATTGTGGGAATACAATAGGTAAATGAGGATTACATCAGGATTCATATAGGGATACATGCTCTAAGCCACAAAAGGTTATTTTCGAAGAATACTGAGACAGCTCACTCTAGAATATAGGAACTTTCCCATAGTTCATTGATTGACATGTATATGTAGATGGGTTAAAATCTATGATGAGAATTATATGCTACACCAAAACCTCAAAGAAATAGTCCATGGGAACATGCTCAACTAATACATTTCCTAGAAATCTCACATAAGATCACAATAAAGTTGAACTAAAAAGAAAGATGACTCTAACTCATCCTCAAAGGTGTGCATGGTGTGTCCCTAGAATACATGACATGTTTCATAAATACTAGCATTACTCACTTTTCATGCTCATGCGATATGAACATTTAAAAAATAAATTATTTTTCCCATGGTTAAATAGTGTTTATATGTCACCCTGGCACTCAGTAGGCCATATTCCCATGCCTGTGTACATCAGGACTTTCCCATGTACTTGGATGTGTTCGAGTACATGACTCAACTCAGTTACTCTAACCATGTATGTTTACATGGATCTGACTATGCACTTTACCTTACCCATATAATTCTCATGTACATGGAGTGTGGGGCTACATGAAAACCTTGGTTTGTACCCCATGTACATATCAATCATTTTTTATGTGTTACACAACATGTGGCAAGCAACACATGGCGTGTAACATTACATGCCCTCCTAGGAGTGTACCCCATGTAAATGTTGATTTAGCCGGCTAAGGGTCACAAGGTGTTGACCCATGTCACATGGTGTGTGATTATTATCAATGTATTGAAACCCTAAACCCACATAAAAGGTACTATAAAACATGTGTTCATTGGACCACACATCTTGTAGTTAAGTTTTTCACAGAACACAGGGGATTCTTCATGCATCTTCCTCCACCACTATGAAACCACTAGTTTTGTTAGAAGTAATGAATTAATTCTTAGATATGGGGATTGACTGAACCCTCTTGTCATCCTTGGCATGATTCTGACCATATCTACTACTAAATAAATTTCCACCTTCACGCATCTTCGTCGTCATGCATAAAAACTTTGAACAAAAACTCACAATACTTCTATGGATATTCTGCTATAATAATGTACTAAAAATGAGATGTCATATCTCTATATTAAAACCAATAGTTGTGATCCATTATGACAAAGATCGAATGTGCAAGGATTCCTCCCCAGGTATTTATCAAATTGTAGGCCAAATAAAAATTCCAAGGATGAATGCATGTAGAATAAGGATTGAAAACACACAAAAAATATCAGTATGAAACCTCATCCATTGTTCATGATAGCCTCAATTTTTTATAGGGATATTATTTGAGATAAATAAATAAACAAAAGTAATATGAATTCCAAGACCATAAGAAGATAAATCAATCTTCAGAATTAAATGATTGATCTATGAATTAATTTTTCCGGTGATTAATTCGTCTTCATCATGGGATAATAACAATGGCATAAATCCATATAGAAAAATGTCATAACTCAATTTGGATCAATTATTTATGGATAAAAATCATATTTTATTGTCTTCAATGAGATCTATAAGCTTATTTGTTGTTGGTGATCTGTACTGTACTTTGATCATTGATCCACAATCCCAAAGCATGCCAACATTCCATTATGCCCTCCTTACAAATCTATTTTTTATAAGGACAACCATGTGAATTAGTTATAATAGTGTATTTATAGTGGAAAAACCAGGTTATATATATAAAAATACATTAAGTTATTTCATTATTTTCATCTACAATGGATTTTAACCAAATGGACAATGCTGATAAAGATTATGTATTACTTAGGGTAAAACCTATGTTATAAATTCAACGATGGTATAAAGTTTCTAATTCAAGACAACTTCTTGGATCTATTTAATTTAAAAAAAATGAAAATGTGTGATATTAATATACTAAATATAGATAAAATATCAATTTAGGGTTCACCGCACCTCGGAATCCGACGCTGTCTCAGCACTATGCTTCAGAAATATTCCAAATTATTTAACAGAAAAAATATAGACATTACATTATTCCCATATTCATGGTTTTTCATCCCTAAGAATAAAAAATAAACAAAAGGTGGTGGGTATTGAGCTCCCAACTAGTTCAATCACTCCCATGATCTCCCTAGAGTGTTTCCTAGGCATACAATAAACATGAACAGAAGAAAACACTTTCCTTTGAAGGGTATTTCCCTAACAATTCTCAACACCATCAGATCCTTGAAAAAAATAAATCCACTATCACTACATATCTTACGTAGGACTATATCATAAAATGGGGTCTTCAGATACCTACATGGTTGTGACATGTGAGGAACACTAAAAAACGAAAACTACTATAGTTAATAGGAGAAGTAGTACACCACCTTTCTAACCCAACACTACAGCAAAAAAAAGAATGGACCTAATAACACCATAGATATCCAAACTCCCTAGATAAAACTCTAAAACTATTGATCTCCAAAGTCCTTAGATGTTGGTTTGTAAATAACTCCTGATGCTTCTAGGAATCCCACATCATACCTAGGATGAAATTCACCATTAAAACCAATGAAATATCTAAAATAATGAACCAATAGTTTTAACCAACTTGCTATGACTAGTATAACAATGAACTACAAAGTACCTTTAATATAGCCTTAATAAGTTTATACTCTGGTGGTGGAGTGGTAATCATTAAGATATGAAAACACAACTGATGGTAGTGAAGCACACTAGAAAACCCTGATAGGGTAGGGGTGAATAAGGGTGTCAAATTTTTCATTTAACATAATGGAACTTATTCCCACATTGTTAAGAACATATAAAACCTATATGATGGATTACAATAGTTATAAAAAAACCACAAAAAGATAGAAAACACAACAATTTTACTAAGTTCACCACTAAGGGATATGACCAAGGAGTATATGACGACAATATTTTGGTCAAACCCAAATCCAGTATTCTTTACTAGTTGTGGAATACACAAGTTTTGACAGTGACTCTATTCCATGCACACTTCTTTTATAATGGTTTAGGGATATCTCAATGCTTCCCTCATAACACTTATGTTGACTCCCCTAGATCACTACTTTGAGAGAAGTCAAACTCAGTTTATTGACTTGAAGGTCACTTTAATGATTTGAAATTAAAGTGTTTTTCTCTTTTGATCATGACACTCTACTTTCATGAAAGGACTTAGTTTATGCACCCATAAAACCATATTCACTTAAAAATGATATTCAAAAACTGCATATCAAAAATAATCTTTGAAAATATCCTTTGCAAAGATCCATCTTCTCAATGCTCACTCTTTCACAATGATCACAACATCGCAGTGAACACTACTTTATAATGATCCTTCGCCTTTGATGAACAAACTGCCATCATGAAGCACACTGCCTTTGTGGAACAACCTTCCTTTTTGAAGCTCACTCAGCCACAATAGAACATCCCATATTCTCAAATCACTGAATACTTGGAATCATTGACTTCTTTCAAGACTGATTTTTTTAAATATCAATCTTACATAGACAACTGGTTTTGCAGAGCACCCCTTACTTAATAAAATCAGAATGATTTTGGATTTTCATTGAAATGTTCATCTCAAATGAAGAGGGGTGGGATTTTATTTATAGTCTTGGATGACTGTGAAGCTCCACTGCCTCCAACATGTTTTTTAGATCGGTCGAAATCATTTCTGTGATACTCGTCTACATCGTAATGCTCTACTTATATCCATGGTTTGCGAAGATTGTTGTAGTCACATGGCCTTCCATTAAAACCATTTCATCGCCATAATGCTTTAATTATCATAATCATAATGTAAAAATCTCAATCACAATGCATCATATATTCAAAATCTTCAAGCCAGTCTTTTCAAAATCCAGTACTTTATAATAGTTATGAAATGCCGAATCCAGAGAACTACCTTTCACAAATCTCAAGGATCAAATTCTCGTAATCACAAAGACAACTGCCAAAATTCTTTTAATACTTTGTGAAACAAAAATCATGAATCTTATTTTTGATTAAATCATTAATTTTTTCATTTTTTCATAATACCTTCAATAAAAACCACTTTTTTGTAATGATTTCCATTCTCTAAATTTTAGACCCCACAAATTTGGCAAACAATGAGAAATGACACCACCTTCAATACTACTTTCAGCTAGAATTGTATGATATGATTCCTTACAATCTCCCTGATCTCCCATTGTTTTTCCATGAGAGTATTGACAAAAAACACAAACCATGTTTTATTTCTAGAAATGAATTTCATTGATTACAACGGGTAGATGATCATTCGAACTATGTCCCAAACCAACATGTGAACCCAAATTATTTCCGAAAAATATAATTTTCCACGGTATATGACTGGTGTGAAATTTTATTCTTAATTTTAATTGAGTACCCAAATAATTACCACATTTTCTCCCTAATCATGTTGTGAATTTAGATTCATAGTCTATAATTATTATCAAGGGAATTCCACTAATCCAAAAAACCTCTGGCACAAAAAAGATTCCCGAACACTCTACAATGCTTTATTTTCCATCACAATTAGATAGAAGTGAAAAAATTGCTTATATTGAAAACATGTTGCAATTCACCTATATTATCAATTGATTCTAAGATATCCAAGTACACTCACATATCCAATAGATGTACATCTATAAAAAAAACCACCTCATAATCACATTCTGAAATATTTCTGGTGTCACGTTATATAATTAAACAATGATGCTGAGATTAGGAGCTTTTTAAAATCCATCATGTAACACCCCGAGCTTCCACGATACGCCTCTCTTTCAATAAATGCAATAGCTTGCATTGTACGCAACTTCGAGTTCTAAAACACCGAGACTAATCAAAGTAGCCATTATGAATAGTAATAACCACTTTTTAAAATTATAGAAATTTTATATTTCAAAATGGACTTCATTTTTGTATTCGTTATATCGAAATTAGCCTATGTTGAATTTTTTGTATTTTTCTGAGAACTTCTAATTTTTTATGAATTGTGAAAAATACTTAAAAACAAATTTTTTAATCAAACTAATTTATAGTGATAAATTATACTATTTAGTGGTTTTAATGTATAATTAGAATATATTTTTACTATTTTATCCAATGGTGGTCATTAGAATTAATTTAACATTAAAATTGGACATAAACAATTGTCAATCTTTTGATATAAATTGTTTCTTAAAAACACGCTATTTGTTGTGACAGCGGGAATTAATTATAAAATTAATTAATGCAACTTATATGTTTGGAATTTTGTAAAATAGACATCATTTTTGAATTCTGAATATCAATTATAGCTTAGGGTGAAATTTTGGCCTTGTTCTGAAAAACATCAATTTTTGATGAATAGTGAAACCACTAAGTGGTAGTTAAATAACTCATTTTTCGTTTAAATGAAATATTACCACTTATGTGATTTTATTTTCAAAAATCCGACATACATGGTTGTCATTAAGAATTAAAATGTGGTTCAATGAGATTAAAATAAATTTTTGGTGAATAGTAACTTTTATGTTCTTAATCGCGATTAGAGGTAATTAGTGTAGTGTAGGGTACAAATAATGTTTTAATAATATGAGATAAGCATGAAACTTGTCCTACTCCTATTGGATGAGTCATGGCCGACCAAGACAACCCATGGGTCAACTTGGGGACCCCATGGAGCCACTTTAGTTGGAAAATGACATTAATATATATTTATTTAATGTTAAAATTAAATTGACACAAACATAAGTTGTTTTACTAAAACAGTTTTTAAGTGGGGTTACACAAGTACAAATTTTGATTATAAATATGAATTAGAAATCTAAAGAGATTTCCTACATCATAGTATTTTTTTATAATTTTTAGACATTAAATAAATTAAATTATTTATGACATCATGATGATGCAGCGATGACCTCATTATTTAACGATTTAAATAAAATGGGAAGATAATGAAAAATCCAAGGCTTACACTTGTCCAAAGCCAATTGGATGAGGAGATTTCGAACCCTTATCACCTTAGCCTCTAATTATATAAGTGTGGGACCTTTAGAATCCGAAAATCATTGTGTAATAATGTAACATTTCAATCGTTCCAAAAGAGACCCTCCTCTCCACTTATAAAAGGCCCCCACCTCTCCCACCTTATTCACAATTTAAAGCCATTTGGATCGGCCAACCTCTGCCCAAATACTCTCCCAAATTCCACCTCTTACTCCTAGATGCCTCACTTTGGGCAGAACGCTTCCCAAGGAAGCCTTTGGCTCAAATCAAAAAGAGTTACCCGATTTTGAGGTAATGTCTTCTCTAATGTTGTTTTGTTTTATTTTTCTTCTCCAACCCACTAAAATCTTTTTATTCATTTCTTTTGTAACAACACCAGTATCCTCAATATAATAGGATGTTGTTATAAGATGGATTCGAGCTACACTTACACACACCTACATCTAATGGTTAAAGAACATACTGTTTCTGTGGATGGAGAATTTCTGCCTCACAAAACGACGATTGTTCAAATTCTTTTAACACCTATAATGGTGGCCATTTTGATGACACTATTTTCATATATGATATATATATTATGTTTATGTTTTCCTTATCCTTCTGTATTTCTCATTTATGTCATACTTTATGATTTCCATTATGGGTAAAACCCGATAATTACATTTTAGGAAGTGCGGACTACCGCCCCCTCAAAATGATTTGAATCGTTAATGCCATATGTGGGATGTATAAAGGATGGAGTAAATGGTATTATACACTATATTATACTGTAATTATATTAAACATTTATATCATTATGATTTCTTTCCATTAAATATGAAATTGAAATGAAAGTAGCGTTCATGCGTACGTACGGCTTACCCTCTCCATGAACGGTGCATTTCATTTCTTACCTCTAAATGTTACGTAATATGATAAATGAATGTATATACTGGATATATAAGATATATATGACATCTAAATCATGAATATAATTCTGGAGATAATGGATATTCTACCACATAAACAACTTGTAATTATAAGAAGTTTATCGTTGACTCAAGTACCAAAGATCGACAAAACGACCGTTATTAACTTAAATAATTACATAATGTTCATAACATTGTAATGAGTGATATAAAAAGGATAATGAAATTAAAAATGGTTCTTAATAAGGTATATATTAACTCTAGTTTATTATTCAGGAGGTTAAAGAACGGTTGAGTCAAGTCAGACACGAGGTAAGGGAACTTCTTAACCCAATTTCTATTCTTTGGGTTAATCTCCTACTTTCAAATTATGTCATGATATTATTATGTCCTATTTTGGTATTTTTACATTCTTTATGTGTACCTATAGTGAATACACATAATATATATATTTTATTTTAAAAATGATCTTTGTAAGGACTTCGTCTCAATCTCCTTTCATTGAGGCATATTTGGTTTTATACACAAATTTCTTTTATACGGTGTATAAACCACTTTGACTTTTACATTTATTCAAAAGGAATCTTTTTTATACAAAGCATTTACTAAACGACAAAAGGGAATGTTTTTGTCGTACGTATGTGGTGACAACGACTTCTCCGCCGCCGTGACCACTATTTGAGTTTCGGCTTCCTCTACAAGCCATACCCTTTTTTTAATGAAAAATATATACCATGTTACACTTTTCTTTTATTTTATTGAAAATGGTTTTGAAAGCGTTTTTATTATATCAATGTGTTGTATTTATATCTTGTGATTGAAATGTGGAAATGTTATGTTTCCTTTATGCATGTTTTATGTGATACGATTATGTTATGGTTTATGATATGTTTAAACCTATTCATATGAGGAATGCATTGGACTTAATAAGTGACGGGTGGAGCCCGCTATAGCTCCTCGATGCATCGACATGTCTAATGAGACAAACTAGTGTCTTGGCACGAGGCCTTGACAAAATCTTATTTGTGGTCTTGGCACGAGGCCTTGACTACGTGGTTATGATAGTCTGGCATTATGCATTCCATCATTATGAAAGTGGTTATTGATATTGCATGTGATTATTCGACCAGTAGAATATCCATGTGAAGAAGTGAATGGCATTATCTCATTTTACTTTTTCCATATTATGTTGATGTTCAAGTTTAAAAGGCTTTTGTTTTAGTTATACATTGCCTTAAATTTTTATGTTTATTTATGAAAGCTTCCGCAATATTGTTATCCTTACTGAGCATCTGAGCTCACCCCTTTCAATGTTTTAATATCTTCCAGGATGTGAAGAAGTATTTTATGAATGACCTGCAGGGATTGTGAGAAGAGGATATAAGGGTGGACTATGGAGACTTTGTTATTGTAGTTTTTCACTCTATGATGTAATGGAACGTTTACGAATGTATCTAGTGTTTCCAAGGCTACTAAACTAATCGGTCTTTCGAGACTTGATCTTTTGTGATCATGCCAATGTTATGAAGTAATGCACCGACTCTGGGTAGCTGTGGTTGGGGCGTTACAGTTGGTATCAGAGGCAGTTTAGTAATAACCTTGGAAGCTAGATTTAGATAAACTCTGATTAGAGCACATAGCCCAAAGATAGACTTTGTGGATTAGTATAGAAGAACTTCCTAGAATTTTGGTATTATAGAGATGTTATGAGTTTTCCGAGCAATACATCCCTTTCTGGATACTAGCAGGTAGAGGCGGCTCTGGCACAGATGTACCTAGGGGTAAAACCCGAAAACACCGCTTTGAGCTAGACTCGAACGGGAACTGGTGCACGACAACGGGCCTTGCTGCACTCTTGGTTACGACACTCCCGAGGGATATGCTTAGGATAAATCTCATTTTCTTTACAAATCATTATGAAGGGTTTATGAGTAGATACTTCCTCAAAGAAATTTTTTTTATGATTATGGATTATATCCATAAATAGTTCAATTTATGTTAAGTGTTTTATAAGTATGGGATTATGTATTTTGAATCATAAACTGATCTAGTTTATGCAATTGTTTAGAAATGGAGCCTAGTGGAAGAAATGGAAACCGTATCAATGCACGCACTCCATGTAGGGATTGCCCTCCTGCTCAAGATAATTATAGTGGGGCTGGTGATGCAACTGGTGCCGATCAGCTAATCACCATACTGGGACAACTTACTCAGGTTATGAATAATAACCTTACCCGTATGGAGCACCCTGATCCACAGCGTGGAGGACCAATGTTAGATCGATTCATGAGGCAACAACCACCAACCTTCAATGGGAGTTCAAATACTATAGTAGCTGAGAAATGGATAAATTCCTTAGAGAAAATATTTCATGCCTTGGGGAGTAGTGAAAGGGAGAAGGTTGTCATGGCAGTTTACCGCCTCACTGGAGATGCCGATTAGTGGTGGTCGCTAATTCAAAACACAAAGGAAGATGATGACGTATCGAATATGGAATGGAGGGAGTTCAAAGAGCTTTTCTTATAAAAATACTTTCCTCGTGACCATCGAGCAGATATGGAAAGGCAATTTCTGAGTTTGAGGCAGAAGGAGGATGAGAATGTCGCAAAGTATGAGGCTAACTTTACAAGGTTAGCGAGGCATGCTGCCGATTATATACGTAACCCAAGGAGTAAGATTGATCGTTTCTTTGATGGGTTAAAACCATTTCTCCGTCGAGCTTTAGTATCACAATCCTTCTCATCATACGAAGATATTGTCTCGTGTGCTATCAAGACGGAAAAGGAATTCTCTAAGTCTTATGACAACAAAGTAAAGAAAGATAAGAAGAGAACGGTGGAACAAGAGACAGATAAAGGGAAAAAGGGAAAGAAGGATTTTCCATTATGTGATAATTGTGGGAAGAATCACCCTGGTACGTGCCTAAAAGGAATGAGAGTTTGTTATAAATGTGGAGAAAAGGGTCACCAGGCTCGTGATTGCAAGGGAAAGAAAGAGGCTGTCAAAGTTGAATGCTACAATTGTAGGGAAATGGGGCATTATGCAAATGAATGTCCTAAGCGTCAAGGAAACTTACCTCAGAAAAGGCCAAGGGATCAAGTCCAATCTTATGATGTGACTACAGTTGAAGCAGAATAAATAATGTATTGGTGCTTTTGGACTCAAGGATTATATTATGGTTATAAGAATAATGTGATATATATAAGGATTGTACTGCAGTACATGTTGTTTTCATTAAGGATTTAATATGATTAAGGTAATCATATTTTTAGTGTGTGACAATAAGAGAAACTTTTCTTTGTTTGGGGAATCTGATGTTACAATTGATTTTGGAATTTAGAGACCTTTTAGAGAAAGTCTGGACGGAGGTATTTTGGATAACTATTAAGGTTGGAATGGGTTAAGTTGATCTTTGGATAGTATTGTTTAAGGTTAAAAAATTTATGAAGATTATTTTTGGAATATTATGATACTATAGTTTTAGGAAAAGGACAACCTGCAGGGTGGGGCATAACCCGTCGCGTCAGACAAAGCTGTAGGAATCAAACCCACAACCATAGTGCGACAGACCTTTATTTCCTACCACTAGCCTACATGAAGTCCCTGGTTATTACAAAATAATTTTACTAATCTAAATGGTATGTGTTAACATTTGGAACATTATACAATTAGGATAAGTATAATATTTTTGTGTTCTATTATCTTTTTGAGTGAAAGATGAGTTGAAGGTTGAAACTCTAATTGTCAAGCATAAATATATATATATACCTATCTCTTATTCAATGAATAAATTAATTCTTAAACTTTAGTAAAGGGATATTAAAAAAAAAATGTGTTATCCTAATACCTTATGTCTTGTTGAACTGATAATATTTTAAATCAACATAGATTGAAGGCTTTGAGGCCCTCAATTTGACAGTTGATTGTGATTGATGACCCCAATCGCTCCCTACAAATATTTACATTTTTCCTCTAATTATATGTCTCTAATTTCCACCAATGTTCTCCTAATCAAGATCATAATTGGGTGGTGACTTGTTCATTTCCCTTTCCCTCTTATTAAGGCTAAATTTTATTAATCTTATTTCCGATGTGGGTTTTCCTCAAAGGTATTTTCTATTTTCAACCTTTTATTTTCCAAGAAAAATTTCAAATTGCGAGGACGCAATTTATTGAAGGAGGGGAGAATGTAACACCCCGAGCTTCCACGATACGCCCCTCTTTCAATAAATGCAATAGCTTGCATTGTACGCAACTTCGAGTTCTAAAACACCGCGACTAATCAAAGTAGCCGTTATGAATAGTAATAACCACTGTTTAAAATTATAGAAATTTTATATTTCAAAATGGACTTCAGTTTTGTATTCGTAATATTGAAATTAGCCTATGTTGAATTTTTGGTATTTTTCTGAGAACTTCTAATTTTTTATGTATTGTGAAAAATACTTAAAAACAACTTTTTTAATCAAAATAATTTATAGTGATAAATTATACTATTTAGTGGTTTTAAAGTATAATTAGAATATATTTTTACTATTTTATCCAATGGTGGTCATTAGAATTAATTTAACATTAAAATTGGACATAAACAATTGTCAATCTTTTGATATAAATTATTTCTTAAAAACACGCTATTTGTTGTGACAGCACGAATTAATTATAAAATTAATTAATGCAACTTATATGTTTGGAATTTTGTAAAATATACATCATTTTTGAATTCGGAATATCAATTATAGCTTAGGGTGAAATTTTGGCCTTGTTCTGAAAAACTTCAATTTTTGATGAATAGTGAAACCACTAAGTGGTAGTTAAATAACTCATTTTTCGTTTAAATGAAATATTACAACTTCTGTGATTTGATTTTCAAAAATCCGACATACATGGTTGTCATTAAGAAGTAAAATGTGGTTCAATGAGATTAAAATAAATTTTTGGTGAATAGTAACTTTTATGTTCTTAATCGCGATTAGAGGTAATTAGTGTAGTTTAGGGTACAAATAATGTTTTAATAATATGATATGAGAATGACACTTGTCCTACTCCTATTGGATGAGTCATGGCCGACCAAGACAATCCATGGGTCAACTTGGGGACCCCATGGAGCCACTTTAGTTGGAAAATGACATTAATATATATTTATTTAATGTTAAAATTAAATTGACACAAACATAAGTTGTTTTACTAAAACAATTTTTAAGTGGGGTTACACAAGTCCAAATTTTGATTATAAATATGAATTAGAAAGATAAAGAGAGTTCCTACATCATAGTATTTTTTTTATAATTTTTAGACATTAAATAAATTAAATTATTTAAGACATCATGATGATTCAACGATGACCTCATTATTTAACGATTTAAATAAAATGGGAAGATAATGCAAAATCCAAGGATTACAATTGTCCAAATCCAATTGGATGAGGATATTTAGAACCCTTATCACCTTAGCCTCGAATTATATAAGTGTGGGACCTTTATAATCCAAAAATCATTGTGTAATAATGTAACATTTCAGTCTTTCCAAAAGAGCCCCTCCTCTCCACTTATAAAAGGCCCCCACCTCTCCCACCTTATTCACACATTCAAGCCGTTTGGCTCGGCCAACCTCTGCCCAAATACTCTCCCAACTTCCCCCTCTTACTCATAGATGCCTCAATTTGTGCAGAACTCTTCCCAAGGAAGCCTTTGGCTCAAATCAAAAAGAGTTACCCGATTTTGAGGTAATGTCTTCTCTAATGTTGTTTTGTTTTATTTTTCTTCTCCAACCCCCTAAAATCTTTTTATTCATTTCTTTTGTAACAACACCAGTATCCTCAATATACTAGGATGTTTTTATAAGATGTATTCGAGCTACACTTACACACACATACATCTAATGGTTAAAGAACATACTGTTTCTGTGGATGGCGAATTTCTGCCTCACGAAACGATGATTGTTCAAGTTCTTTTAACACCTATAATGGTGGCCATTTTGATGACACTATTTTCATATATGATATATATATTATGTTTATGTTTTCCTTATCCTTCTGTATTTCTAATTTATGTCATACTTTATGATTTCCATTATGGGTAAAACTCGATAATTTCATTTTAGGAAGTGCGGACTACCGCCCCCTCAAAGTGATTTGAATCGTTAATGCCATATGTGGGATGTATAAAGGATGAAGTAAATGGTATTATACACTATATTATACTGTAATTATATTATACATTTATATCATTATGATTTCTTTTCATTAAATATGAAATTGAAATGAAAGTAGCGTTCATGCATACGTACGGCTTACCGTCTCCATGAACGGTGCATTTCATTTCTTACCTCTAAATGTTACGTAATATTATAAATGAATATATATAATGGATATATAAGATACATATGACATCTAAATCATGAATATAATTCTGGAGATAATGGATATTCTACCACATAAACAACTTGTAATTATAAGAAGTTTATTGTTGACTCAAGTACCAAAGATCGACAAAACGACCGTTATTAACTTAAATAATTACATAATGTTCATAACATTGTAATAAGTGATATAAAAAGGATAATGAAATTAAAAATGGTTCTTAATAAGGTATATATTAACTCTAGTTTATTATTCAGGAGGTTAAAGAATGGTTGAGTCAAGTCAGACACGAGGTAAGGGAACTTCTTAACCCAATTTCTATTCTTTGGGTTAATCTCCTACTTTCAAATTATGTCATGATATTATTATGTCCTATTTTGGTATTTTTACATTCTTTATGTGTACCTATAGTGAATACACATAATATATATATTTTATTTTAAAAATGATCTTTGTAAGGACTTCGTCTCAATCTCCTTTCATTGAGGCATATTTGGTTTTATACACAAATTTCTTTTATACGGTGTATAAACCACTTTGACTTTTACGTTTATTCAAAAGGAATCTTTTTTATATGAATCATTTACTAAACGACAAAAGGGAATGTTTTTGTCGTACATATGCGGCGACAACGACTTCTCCACCACCGTGACCACTATTTGAGTTTCGGCTTCCTCTACAAGCCATACCCTTTTTTTTAATGAAAAATAAATACCATGTTACACTTTTCTTTTATTTTATTGAAAATGGTTTTGAAAGCATTTTTATTATATCAATGTGTTGTATTTATATCTTGTGATTGAAATGTGGAAATTTTATGTTTCCTTTATGCATGTTTTATGTGATACGATTATGTTATGGTTTATGATATGTTTAAACCTATTCATATGAGGAATGCATTGGACTTAATAAGTGACGGGTGGAGCCTGCTATAGCTCCTCGATGCATCGGCAGGTCTCATGAGACAAACTAGTGTCTTGGCACGAGGCCTTGACAAAATCTTATTTGTGGTCTTGGCACGAGGCCTTGACTACGTGGTTATGATAGTCTGGCATTATGCATTCCATCATTATGAAAGTGGTTATTGATATTGCATGTGATTATTCGACCCATAGAATATCCATGTGAAGAAGTGAATGGAATTATCTCATTTTACTTTTGCCATATTATGTTGATGTTCAAGTTTAAAAGGCTTTTGTTTTAGTTATACATTGCCTTAAATTTTTATGTTTATTTATGAAATCTTCCGCAATATTGTTATCCTTACTGAGCATCTGAGCTCACCCCTTTCAATGTTTTAATATCTTCCAGGATGTGAAGAAGTATTTTATGAATAACCTGCAGGGATTGTGAGAAGAGGATATGAGGGTGGACTATGGAGACTTTGTTATTGTAGTTTTTCACTCTATGATGTAATGTAACGTTTACGAATGTATCTAGTGTTTTCAAGGCTACTAAACTAATCGGTCTTTCGAGACTTGATCTTTTGTGATCATGCCAATGTTATGAAGTAATGCACCGACTCTGGGTAGCTGGGGTCGGGGCGTTACACATCAAAAACATATATATGGGATATATGGCCATAAAAAATATCAAAATTTATATCCCTATGGAATACCTCCTTGGAATTTGGATGAAGTAGGTGGATAACAATCAACTAGTGGCAACCACAACACTCTCAGGTGGCTCACATGCTCTAACTCAGAAACCAGGAACACATTAATGTCATTGAGGAATACTACCATAAGCTGATCTAAAAGGAGTTAAGGATCAAGTCCAAAAGTCTTAAAACTCTAATAAGTCATATAACACACCTTAGTGTATCACCATGAACTCAAAACAACACAGTGTATTTTGAAATCCACTTCTCATATATCCTGCTCTAAAACTATAGCTCTTGATAACCTATCTCTAGGTAATGTTTGAGAACTAATTCACCCCAAACCACAAGTCTTATAACTAAATGAAGTCATGTGATAATTTTCCTCAGATCACCTTGTTCATGTGACACCATTTAATACCCAACCTCAAGAAATAATTCACCTCTCAGGTGAACAACCCTGACCTACCCAGGTGAACACATCGAGTTTTATAATAACCATTCCTCTAAAAACACCCAACTACAACTTCTTCCTATGAATATCAACATGTGGAATCTAATGAAAAAAAAAACTAGAGGTAATCTCTGGTTCTATTACTTATTGAAGCCTAACTCTTTGTGTGGTGATAAACCCATCATGTCCCTAGGAATGGTATCCTTATAATCCACCACCACTATAAGAATGAAAATCTAATAGAATACAGTACTCAAAAGGGTTTACTAGATAATTGATAATAAGTTAGACATAACCTCAAAAACATGATCTCGTTCTACTATTCCTGAGATCACTAGATATTGAAACACTCATGGAGCCTCTGGGTAAAAATAATTCACCTCTTTTAGTTGTCCAAAATTTAGAACACAAAATTCCCAAGACTAGAGTAGTATACAAAGGGGTTGTGGGGGTAGAATAAATCCAAATAACCTACCACATGTTGCTGCTTACCCATCTCCTCCATCACACCCACCACCCCATGGATATTCATTGTACAACAATTACCTCTGCCTACATAGTTTTTCTTACTACCTATCCGATTGTAGAAAAAATAGTATTACAATACAATATGAGATGTAATGTCACATCATAAGCATACAAACAAATTATTCTTATAGAACTGATATATCCATGAAAAATCCAATGAATGAGCATGTTTTGTGACTTTCTTCACATGCATGATATTGGTGGGTCCTTATGCCCATGCATCCTAGGATACACGTACCTTGAAAGCTTATGATACGTGATTGAACCATAGGTATCATAGTCAAGAACAATAATATCCATCTAGTAATCCATTTTACAAGTATCATTCACATGAACCACAATAGGTGGGTCTAAAAACTGATTCATATGAGCAAACACCACCTACTGACTATCCTGATGAATGTTTGACTCATGTCTAAGCCCCTTCATAGAGGTATCATCACTCATCGATGCATATTATCTACTATTTTATAGAAAACTTGACAACCATCATCAAGAACACATCCAGAAAGAAGACCAGACATACCATGTTCAATGGGTATATCTGGTGAGATGAAAAAAGAAATACATGGAAACCAGAACCAATTCCTATATGATTCATGTTCCAATGTTTTCCCAATAACTTGTTCTTATTTGTATTAAGTTAAAAATTATGTTATGAGAGCCCTAGTGAATGGATACATTGGTCGTTGCACCAAAACTAGAGTCTCTACACTAAAATTTACACTTGATACACTTATAACTATTTATATAAATCCTAAACCAATCCTCATCATGGGTCAAACTACAAACAATGACTCAAGGAAAATCCTCCTATGATACCACTCTTTCATGACCTAACCCATCGAGGCCCACCTGGATAATTGAAGGTTGAGCTGCAACTACCCCAAGACCACCTTCATTGTCCAGGGGCTAGGGACTATCATCAAGAAGACATATCTATAATAGGATCCCATTACCTAATGTACCTATATTCACACACACATATCCAATCCCATACAATGATTAAATGTAATGAAAATAATAATACTAAAAGAATATATTTATAAAAAATATAAACTATGACATAAAATTTTGTAATGAATAAAAATGGACCAAATATAATCCCACTCAACTCTAGAACTAAAATACATTCTTGTTTTCTCAGACGGAGGGGGCTATTTTAAAATGAAACCTTGGTATACACCATGGTTTGTATATCCTATCCTATTATCTACCTTCTATTAGTCCACCAAAGACTCTATAAAATGGCCTATAATCAATATAAGACACAACTTGTGTGGAAAGAGACCATACATGGGTGGGTATATCAATACCCAGTAGGAAAACCCAAAATCACCAATCATAATTAATAAAGAGTAGTCATCTCATTGAAGACCTGTATGTTAAAAAAAGATATGATAAAAAATGATAACCATGTATATAAAATGTGTAATGATAAAATAATCAATTTCATAAAAATATCTCAACCACTTATATCCATAGATCCATTGAAAGGTATCATGGTAATGGTCCTCTTGGAGGAATCTCTCCCCAAGCAATACATCCACCGATGACAATTATAACAAAGTTCAGGCTCGTCAAGTAAAACTGTGATAAATAACATATAAAAGTAACATTGTTTATCTATGACACACACTCAATCAGACCAACTCCCCATTGGGAAATATTAGATCTCGATATACATATCCGAGGTCAATGCCCAGGGATCACTAGGGGACATTAGAACCTACTGGAAACATTCTCCTAGAAAGTGGATCAATGCCCACATCTGTTTTGGTCATACTAGTTCAAAAAACCCTACCTTTGTAAAACACGAAGAACATGAGTAATTATCCAGGCCTCTTAGAGAGATACATGATTCAAGATACCAATGGGAGTAGTGGGAGAAGATTGAGATAACTCACTACATAATATAGTAACATTCCTACACTTAACTAATCAATAGAAATATATATAGGATATAACCTCAATGATTAGAAGGGTATGATGAACCTAACCATGATAAGAATAGACTAAGATAAGACACTCATCCAATACATGTCAAAGGAAGCTCATATATTCTCACAATGAAACTGAACTAAGAATAAAGAGGACTCCAACCTATCATCAAGAGTACATGACATGTTCCTGGGGGTACATGTTGTGTCTCATAATTCATAGAACATACATGTATCATGCTCAAATAGAAATCACTTTTATAAAATACATAGTGTTTCCCAAGAGTAAACTACCTATATATGTCCCCCGAGCACGTGGTGTGTCTTCTACCCATTCTAGTATACACCAGGTCACACCCATGTACATGGACATGTATGAGTAAAAAACACATCCCATGCACCCTGACCATGGATAAGTACATGCCTATGGCCATTTACTCCCCATGTTAATAGTTTTTGGGGCCACATTCCCCCTAGGCTTGTACCCCATATACATGTCAATAAGTCTATCACAAGTTATATTGTGTGTGACTATGCACAAATGGGCTATAACTCTAAATGGATTCCAGGGTGTTTATCCCTTATACTAGATGAGCTAGTTGTATAAGGGTCATACTAAACGTGACATGTGTTACATGGCATGTGATACTGACCACTATGTTGAAACCCTGGTGTTTCATATAGGGTACTACACGACATGTGTTTGTAGGGCTAAATGTCGTATAGTCGTGTTTTTAACAAAACTAGTAGGATTAATCACAAATATTCCTACAAGCCTCCCCAACCACCAATTTATTTGAAAATTGTGTCATACATCATGGATATGGGTTTGAATAAACCCTCACATCATCATTTTCCATATTCCAACCATATTCACTGCTCTAAAAATATCCACCGTCATGCCTCATCATCATCACACACCACAAATTCAAACAAAAATTCATGATCTATATATAGATTTAGTTTTTTATTCATGTAACATGATCAAGATATCATACATGAATCCCAAAACATAGAGAGGGTTATATTTTGAGAAATAACAAATGTTTTATATTTTATCACTAAGTATTCGTTGAATCCCTTTCCATTGGAAAATTATAATGATTAATGCACACTGAATGAAGAGAGAAAACGCACAAAATATAAAAAATAGCAATATCCCTCAGTTGATGTTAAGTTTTTTTACTTTGATTCATTTTTGTTTGATTATGAATAAATATATAAAATAAATTAAGGCCATATTAATTCCAATATCACATGAAGATAAATCAATTTCCAGAATCAAATGATCAATATATAAATTAATTTATTAGGTGATTAATTCTCATTTGTCCGGAATAAATCAAAATTTGATAGATCCAAAAAAACAAAATATTACCTCAATTTTGATAAAATTATAATAAATAATAGTTTCACATCATTTTTATTGATGATATCCATAATCTATGTTGTCGTTGATGATTCTTACGGTACTTTATTCATAGATCCATGGTCCAAATGACAGACTATGTTCCTCTACACCCTCATCTTATTTTGTAGGGTTTTATGGCTAACCCTAAAATTTTTTATAAGAGAATATTTATAGGGGAAGAAATATTTACCTGAATTAACATATTAAATAATTTACTTAAATTAACTTATTTCATTATTTGTGCTTGGAATTGTTTTAACCATGCTCCCAACACTGATAAATATCATGTCACACCTAGAGAAAACCCCATGTTCCAAACTCAATGGTGATCTCATATTTTGGATTTTAAACATAGTTTGGGAATAATTCCAATTTTATAGAAAACATTTGCATGTGTTATATTTATATATTTAATATCTTCAAAATATAACCTATGGGTTTTCTAGGCCCCCGAATCTCACACTATCTCAATAATTGGATCTAGAAATATTCCTAGATATATTAAAAAGTCTAAAAAAGAAAACAATGTGACAATAAATTTTATTATATTAATTAAAAAAAATAATATTTAGAGAATAAATATAACCATAATAATTAAAAATATTACAACAGAGAAAATCAAAAATATTATAATAATAATATTAAAATTTTGATATGACGATATCTCGGAATAGTCACACTAAAAAACAAAATAATAGAAATGAAGAATAATATTAGTAATAAATTTCTTATTTTTTAAATGAGAATATATATATATATATCATAGATAATAGAATTTAATGAATAATGAGTAAAATATTATATATTTATAGAGATCTGGTATCCAATATGACCCATATAAATTTAACTATTACAATAGTAATTATTCCATTGGAATAGTTATCTAAACATTGGAATAATTAACTGACCATTACGAATAGTAACATGACCATTAAAATAGTAACCTTTCCTATGAAAATAAAAAATAATATTTAGGTATCTTAAAAATGATAATATGATATATTTATATCACGATCTATGTAAATTAGATTTTGAAAAATTTTACAACAAGTTCTTATATTTTTGTAGGATATATATGTTTAATTTGAATTTTTATAAAAAATATAATGATTAATTTTTTTTAACAAAACAGGTTTATATATTTTTATTATGTTTTGTTATAATGATAATATAATTTTAATTTACCTTAACTAATTTCTGAAAGGTCATGAAATTGATCATAAAACGATATTGGGTATTTTAAATAAATGATGATTTTATTAAAAAAATAAATTTCTCATATTTAAAAAATTATTTTCATAAAATTTATTTCAAAATTTTAATCTAAAAAAAAGAAAATGGATATCTTATATTTTTTCTATTTATAAAATAGATTATTTTTTATGAATAATTAAACATGGTAAAATATGATATTTAATATTATAATCCTAACACACGATTTTTGAATGATGGATGATGTAAGATCCCTTATATAAAACATAAATTCACTATTAATATGTTTCAATGATATTATGATCCCATGTTGTTTATGTTATTCCTACATATGATTATTCAGGAGCCTTTTATTTTATGATATCCTGTTATGCCTTATGAATCATATAATATGCTTCATTACCATGTTTATTAACTTACTAGGCATTATAACCCACCCATTTATTTTATGAATTCTATAGGCTATCATATGTAGTTTTAGAATCTCAAAGGTATTTTTATAGAATCTTATGGAGAATAAAATAAAGAAACTATGTTTTAGTCTCCCATTGATATATTATTAACCTAGTCTTATAAAGAAACTAGGGATTACGATCTTTGGATACTCATAGTGGTCTCATGGTCTTGATGATAAAAAGAATAAATTTGAGTTTTAATTTGGAGTGTCAATTGAAAAAATCAGAGAGGAATGAAAACCAAACATACAACTTTTCAAAAATATTGGAAGAAGTATCACATAATTTTTCTCAATAGAAATGTTAGATACTTAAAATATGGAAAGAAGGGACAACATGCTAATCAATGTTGAAGGAATATGAAGAATACCACCAATAAGATAGAGGAAATGAAATTTTAAATCAATGCTCAATATACTGTATAGTGTTTCAAAAATAAGGAACATAAGCATTATTTGAATAAAATTCTTAATACAAGGGTTTTTATAGAAAATCAAAAATAATAACCTTCAAGGATTTTTGGTAATAGAGGGGAATATCCCACCACCACTATTGAGGTAGATCCCAACAATGATGTGGTGATAGATATACTTTTTATGAATTGAAGAATAGTAAAATTACTACTTGATTCTAGTGTTATGAATTATTTTATATCATGAAATACAAGTATAACTATTTAATAACAACCTAAAAATAGGTGGCTGAGCTATTTGTGAGAACAAAAAACTGATAGATTATTTCATCTAGAGTATATAAATCCTCCCCAGTCAATTTTTGTGGACCGAACCTCCTATAAAATATTTCACAACTTTAGTGTAATTTTATGTTATATTGGGCTTGGATTGGCTATCCTTATATAAATCCAACATCATATGTGAGGAGAGAGAGATTACTCTTCACATACCACGTAATCATTTGATTCAATAACAGTAAAAGGATAAAGATGAATATAAATTGAAATAATATTATCAAGTGTGGATATTATTTATTTATGATTAAGAATATCTAGCTTAAATTATTAATACCAATGAGATAATCATGATTAAAGGCATGCCCACTATGAGGGTCTATACTAATGTATTCCCTCAAGAGTTATCTGGTCTTCTTATGGATTGAAGAGTTGAGTTCTCAATTGAACTTATACATATATATCTACATATATGAAAGAATCCAAATAGAATCGATACCAATGTACTGGATGAACTATATAATAAATTGTAAGTGAATTTGGAAAAGGGATTGATATTCTTGAGTGATTCACCTTGGGGTGTGCTGGTTATATTCGTTAAGAAGAATGATGGGTTAATGTGCCTTTTAATTGATTATTACGAGGTCAAATAAAAGAATTATAAATAAAAATCATCAATAACCACTGATAAATTAATTGTTCGATCAACTATGCGGGCCATTTATTTTTATATGGCAGACCTACAGTTAGGATGTCACCAATTAAAGGTGAAGAAGAAACATATTATTATGACCACCTTTCAAATAGTGTATGGACACTTGGAGTTCATAGTGATTCCCTTTAGACTCACAAATTCTCCAAAAGTATTTTTTGATACAATAAATAGAGTCTTTATAGATTACCTCAACAAATTTGTTGTAGTATTTATAAATGATATTATAATTTACCCTAAAAGACAATTAGAAGCATTTGAATATTGTTCTAAATAATTTATGAAAGGAGAATCTATATGAGAAGTATAGTAAATATGAGTTATGGATGGATGAAGTATCACACTTGGGGAATGTTATCCCAAGAAAAGGGATATCACTGGAACCTTGTAATACAAAGGAAATTTATGAGTATCCAAGAACAATATATATAATAGAGATCTATAGTTTCCTTGTACTGGATGGTTATTGTCAATGATATGTGGGAAATTATTATTATTTTCAATGGAACTAAATAGTATGAATCAGAAGGGATTAATGGTTTTCTGGATTGATGAATGTGATAAAATTTTCATGGAATTGAAAGAGTCTTATCACTACACCAATCCATCCAATTCTGTCACATGTAGAACTTTTTTTGGAATAAAGTAATGCTTCAAAGATGGGATTGGGTTGTGTACTAATATAGAATGATAATGTGATAGTCTACACCTCATGGTAGTTTAAAGTTCATGAGAAGAACTATCCAATGCATGATATAGAGTTGGATGAAGTATTATTTGTGTTGAAAATAAAAGGAAATTATCTTTAGGGGGCGGAGTGTGGGATTTATATAGATAATAAGAGCCTCAAATATATACTCAAGAAGAAGGAGCATAATATTTTTCAGTGAAGATGGTTAAATTTGATCAAGGACTTGGATTTTTGAATCCACTACCATACTTGGAAATAAAATAAAGTTCTATATTCTATAAGTAGAAAGGATCATGTGACTTTATGAATGATGAGAATTGAGAATGATCCAATGTTATTATACTTTCAAATAACTTACATTAGAGTCATAATGGATGGAATATCATAATTCATCTATCAAATAATTTCTCAAACATTGCTTATAGAATAGATAAATTATTCTCAAAGAGATGATGTGGAAATAAAAAAGAATGTGAAAGTTATAATAATAGGGAAATCCCTATAATTTATAATTGATGAAGAATTAGTTGTAAAATTTGGTCCACAACTATTTGTATCATCAAATTCTATGATAAATATGGAGATATTTAATGATGCACATAACTAGACCTTATAAATCCTCAAAAGGATCATGAATTTTTATTGAGATATTAGAGAGATCTATTTGTGGTATAATATAATGAAAGAGATTGGAGACTATACATAAAATCACCTGGTATGTCCACCAGTTATGGTTGAAAGGTTAAATTCTAAGGTGATGATCAAACCATTACCCAAACCCACATAAAAATGGGAAAATATCACCATGGACTTTATCACTGGTCATTTAAAGATGTAAAAATGAAATAATTCTATATAGGTTATGATGGATCATCTTATAATGACTTCTCACATGATCAACTATCAATGATATACATCATAGATATGGTGAGGCTGTATGGAACTCCATTAGCGATTTTATCTAACTGAGATCTTAGATTTACATCTATGTTCTAGAAAATTAATCAATATGATATAAGTAGTGAATTAAAATTTCATTATGTATTTTTACCTCCTGAACGATGGCCGATCGGAGTGAACTATATAAAAACAAGATTTAATGGTGAAATCATGCTTGATATATTTTAAAAGAGGTGGGATCAGAATCTTTCTCTGGTTGAGTTCTCACACAATAATATATTTCCCTCAAGATTCCATATGGATCAATATGAATCCCATTATAGAGAGATATATAAAAAACCTATATGCTGGGATGAAGTTGGTGAAAAAAGTTACTAGGAACTGAAATATTTGAGGAAATGGTAGAAAGGTGAAAAAATATTCAGCAACATATTAGAGCTCCTCATATTTGAAAAAAGTTTTATTCTAACAAGCATCGATGAGATATGGAGTTTTTGGGAAGTGAAAAAAATTACCTCTCCATGTCACTATAGAAGAGAGTCATGAAATTTTGGAGGAAGGGAAAACTAATTTAAAGGTACATAAACTCCTTTGAGATTCTTGATCACATATGAGTTATGGCCTATCGATTAGCACTCCCACACAATCATTCTCATGTATATGGCATATTTTATGTATCCCTCTTGAGGTAGAATATACTAGATCCCTCACATGTATAGAATTTAGAGGTTTTATAGATGTAGAATGTTCTCTCTTATGAGAATAAACTGGTAAAGATATTGGAATCTTGATTTAATGTTTTACAAATAAACAAAACTCACCAAGTCAAAGTACAAAGATAAAACCATAAGTATGAGGAGGTGACATGGGAATCAGAGGAAGCGATGAAGTGAAAGTACCCTCACATATTTTCACATTAGTATGTAAAAATAAATTTCAAGGGTGAAATTTCTTATGGGTGTAAAATTTTGATGAATCAAAAGTCTAGTGATGAGATATCAATTTTTTTCATATAAATGTTTCAAATTTAGTAAATCAAAAACAACACATGATAAATCCAAAAATATTTTATGTCATGAACTGACCCAATAGGCCCCACCTAGATAGTAGAAGGACAAGCTACCACTACCACAATCCCACCTCTATTGGAAAGTGGTTGGAGACTAGAATCAAGATAACATATCTTAAATGGAAGGCCTTTTCCTATTTTATAGGTACATACACACACATATATAATCTTATACAATGCTAAAATATAAAAAAACTACTAATAATGAATGAATACATCTATAATCTCACAATCAGAGTACGAAATAATGTATTTGAAAGAATAAAAAGGGGCTAAGTACATCCTCATCAAAAATGTGGAAAAATAATGTTTTTCTTAATCATAAGGATGGGTTTACTTTCAAATGAAATAAATTAATACACATTGGTTTTTCTATTAAAAAATATTCTACATGTTCTTCTATTCTTCAAAGACTTCATGAAAAGGTCCTTCATTTACAAAAGATATGACATGTGTGGGTAGATCCCATAAAGGGTTGAGTATAATAATACCCTGTAAGAAACCCTAAAATCACCAAACATAATTCCTCAAGAGTATTCATCTCATCAAACAAAGGAATGTAAAAAAATAACTGAGACAAAACAATAACTATGGATTTCTCGTATATACTCATAAAATACTCCAAACCACAAAATGGTCTCAATCTATGCTAGTCATAGATTCACTGTGAGGTTTCATGGTAACACCCATCTAGAATGAACTGCTAAACAAGCCATATTTCCATGAAAGACACTTATCAAAGAGGTAATTCTTGTTAGTTCTATCTTAGAATAATCACATGAGAAACTGAGAGGTTTTACCCAAGATAAACCCTCCATCAGACTAATACCCAATCAAAATAATAATATCCCAATACACATATTGTGGTTCAATGCCCAAGGATCACTTGGGGGACACCCAAACATACTGAAAACATAATCCTAGATAGGTGATCAATGCTCATGTAAGTGTTGGTCATTACAATTTTACAAAACATATTGAGGGAAAATAATAAGTAAATAATGATTACTTTGGTCCTCTCAAAGGGATTTATGATCCAAGACACTAAAGGGTGTATTTGAAGTAGAATAAGACAACTCACTCAGAATATATGAACTCTCCCACACTATATTGATCAATATGTTACTGCACATGGGTCAACCTCTATGATGAGAATTGGATGCTACAAAAAACCCTCAAAGGAATATTCTAAGGGAACACAAAAAACCAATAACATTCCATGGAATCTCATATAATCTTATAATGATGCTAAACTAAGAAGGTAGAGGACTCTAACTCGTCTTCAATGGTGTTTCCCTAGGGAACATGACATGTTTCATAAATCTAATCATTACTCATGTCACATGATCACAAGACTTGAAATTTTCGAAAATAAATGATTTTCCCCAAGGATATGTTGTGTGTATAAATCACCCTGTCACTCATTAGGCCATCGTCCCATGCCTATGTAAATTAGTCTATGCTCGTGTACATGGATGTGTCCGAGTACGCGAGTCGACCCCGGTACTCTGACCTTGTATGTGTACATGGATATGACTGTGTAATTTTTCCTACTCATATAAGTTCCAATTACATGGAGTGTGGGACCACATGGACACTTTGTTTTGCACCCAATGCATATGGAAATCATTTTTCCATGTGTTACGTAATATGTTACAAGGAACACCTGGTGTGTAACTCTATATGCTCACCTATGTGTGTACCTTCTATAAATGATGAACTTGTTAGCTAAGGGTCACAAGGTGTATGAAACATGTCACAAAAAGTGTGATTCATATTAATGTATTAAAACCCTTGAAAATCATAGAAGAGACTATAAAACATGTGTTCATATGACCAAACATCATGTAGTTAGGTTTTTCATAGATCCCAGGGGAGTTTTCATGTGTCCTCCTCCAACACTATACAACCACCAATTTTGTTAGAAGTCATGCTTTACATCTTTGATATGGGGATGACCGAACCCTTTAGTCATCATTAGAAAGATTTTGACCATATCCACTACTTAAGAAATTTCCATATTCACGCCTCATCATCGTAACACGTAAAAACTATGAAAAAAGTCATGATACATTAGTGTATCTTATTCAATAATAATTTATTACAAATGAGTGGTCATATCTCCATACCAAACCTATAGTAGTGATCCACTGCAAAAAAGACTGAATGTGAAAGGATTACTCACCGGGTATTTTTCGAATCATAGGCCTAATGAAAATTTCAAGGATTAATTCATTTTGAAAAGGGAGAGAAAATACAAAAAAAACATCAGTATCAAACGTCATCCAATGTTCATGATAGCCCCAATTTTTTTAAATAGAGATATTATTTAAGATAATGAATTAAACTAATGTAATATCAATTCCCATTCCATTGGAAGATAAATCAATCTCTTAAATCAAATGATTGATCTGAGAATTAATTGGTTTGGTGATTAATTCATCTTCATCATGGGTAAATAAAATATGATAAATCCACATAGAAAAATATCCTACCTCAATTTGAATCAATCACTTATGAATAAAAAACTCATGTTATTGATGTTGATGAGTTCCACAAGCTTCATTTTTGTAGGTGATCCATAGGGTACTCTGATCATTGATCCACAATCCCAATTCCCTCTAACGTTCTTGTATGCTCTCCTCACAATTCTTAGTTTTATAAGGACAACCATTTTAAATGACTATAATGGTGTATTTATAGAGGAAAAACCAGGATTCTATGTAAAAAATAAATTATTTAAATAAATAAATAAATTTAATTATTTTCAACTACATTGAATTTTATCCAATAGCCTTATGTCGATAATGATTATATATCACCTATGGTAAAACCTATGTTCTAATCTCAATAATGTTCTCAAATTTCTAATTCACGACTGATTTTAGAATATATTACACATTTTAAGAAAACATTAAAAACACAATATTAATATATTTAATATCATTAAAATATCAATTTTGGGTTCACCGTGCCTCAGAATCTTCCAATGTGTTAGTAAATTACTTCTGAAATATTCTAAATTATTAAATAGAAAAAATATGGACATTAAATTATTAGCCTTTTTAGGATTTTTTTCACTAAAATGAAAAACTAAATAAAAATGTGTTGGGTATTGAGCACTAAATTGGGTCAATCACTCTCATGAGCTCCCCTAATGGTTTCCTAGGATTTCAGTAAACATTCACGGAAGAAAAAAATTTCTCAAGAAGGGTATTTCCCTTCCAATTCTCAACACCATCAGATCATTGAAAAATAAAACTCCACTATCACTACCTATCATTCCTAGGTTAATATCATGAAATAATTTTTTCACATACCTTTTGAGTTGTGACATGGGGATAACACTATGAAAACAAAACTACTATAGTAAAGAGGTTAAGTGGTAGACCACCTTGCTAACCCAACACAATAAAACAAATAAATGACATAAGAACACTATAAATATGCTATCACCAAATATAGAACAATACAATTCTTGAACACCAAAGACCTACTTTGTTGGTTTATAAATAACTCCTGATGCTTCCTGGAAGCCCACATCCTCCCTAGGATGAACCAAACCCTTACAAGAAATGCTATCACCAAAACTATTACCCAATCATTTTCACCAACTGGTTCTGACCAGTATAAAAGTGACCTACAAGGTCTCTTATAGATGGCCTCAAAAGGTTATACTCTGGTGGTGTAATGGTCATCATTATGATATACAAACTCCATCGATGGTAGCAAAGGACCCTAAAACACTCTGAGAGAGGAGTGGTGAATCAGGATGTTAACTATTTATTTTAACATGACAGATCTTGTTCCAAAGTTGGTGTGAACTCATAAAAACTAAATGATGGATTGTAATAGTAATAAAAAAATCACATAAAGATAGAAAACACAAAACATTTACTTGGTTCACCACTAAGGGAAACATCCAAGGAGTATATGTTGACAGAGTTTTGGTCATACCATAATCCACTAATTTTCACTAGTTTTGGAATACATAATTTTCGACACAGTCACTCTATGCTAGGCACACTACCTTTACAATGGCTTAGGGATAGCTCATCGTATCCCTCAGAACACTTTCGTTGTGTCCCCCTATATTACTATTTTGAGATAAGTCAAACATAGTTTATAGACGTGAAGGCCACTTTAATGACATGAAATTAATGTATGGTCTCTTTTCAGCAAGTGACTTTTCTTGAATTGAAATCCTGAGTTAATGCGCACTAAAAACCCTATTCACTTAAAACTGAAATTCAAAAACCTCAGGTCAAAAAGATAATTCTCAAATCACCTTCACAAAGCCCCATCTTCTCAAATCTCACTCCTTCGTGATGATCACTACTTTACAAAGCGCACTACTTTTCAAAGATCCTTCACCTTTGTAGTACAACCTACCTTCGCAAATCACGCTGCCTTCACGAAACTCCATTCATTCACGAAGCTCACTAATCCACCGAAGAAAATCCCATATTCTCCAAGCACTCAATACTTAGAATCATCGACTTAGGTCAAGACAAAAATTGTCTTTTTGAAATGATCAAGATTTCATAGACAACTAGTTTCACATAGAATCCCTTTCTTTGTAAAATCAAAGTGATTCTAGATTTTCTCTAAAAATTTTGTGTCAAATTATGAGGGGTGGCTTATTATTTATAGGCTCGACCTATTTGAAATCTTCAACACCTATTATGTTTTTTTGATTAGAAAATTGTTTTTGTCAGAGTAGACTACTAAAGATTGGGGTGAATTGAGTATATATTCAAAATTTCTGTTTAAATAGTATGCTTAAAAAGGTTCCCCAAAAAGGTAAATACATTCCATTTAATCAAGGTTATATTATTATGAAAGATTGACTGCTTAAATAACTTCTTAGAAGATTTATTAATTCTCAGTAATCATAAAATTAGTTATTGGAATTACATTAGAAGATATTATAATAAGGAGAAACAATTATAACTTCTTTCCAAGATTAACTATCTGAGTAAATTAAGTGATTTATATATTAAAAAATAATACAGAGAAAACTAATGTAAAAAAACATAGTGGATATAAAAAATGGGTTTAGTCTCATGCATAGATCTAATCCACTCCTCTTGGTGATCACCTACCACCAACCAGTTTATATAAATAAACTAGATACACATTTTCTATTGGGCTTTACAACATTACTCAAGACTGTCCAGGTCACATGAACACTTACACAATTAATCATGGGTATGAAATAACATGTCACACATGAACCTCTTCCACACTTATTTGTGGGAATACACAAGTGTAGAAATATGTATGATAATGGATATCTTATATCCTTTAGTTTGATGTCATAGACATTACATGTTTCATACATATACACACACTGCTAAAAAGATATGAAAAACGAAACACAACATATAAAAATGATAAGATATGGTTATAAGTACTCTGAGTGTTAGTCAATGCAGATTTGGACTTCTGGGATGAAGCAGATATAGAAATTGAGTCCTCTCATAAAAAATAGGGTATCATAAGTTAGCAAGATCTGGTTTGTGTTCTTCTTGGTATTGTCAATGTGAAGATGTGCCCAATGATTTTGATCTATTGTGTCTAGCTTATTGATTCAAGATTGCTTCATGTGTTCTTTAGAAATGTCAAGTTGCATGTATCAGTTATTTTCTCAGGAAACCTTGTGTGTTATTCATTGTTACACTCTATCTGGTTTCTAGAATGCACTTCTCTTTTATTCTAGGAGTGCATGTGTTGGAGCCGACATGATGCATGTATTATGAACCTCTTACCTCATACTATTAGATGATATGTCTAAAGGGAAACATTAATTATGTAATTTCATTTAAAAGCTTCAAATATAACCATTAGAAATTAAATTCAAAATTGACAAAACAGATTAAGAAATGGTGTCACAGTCTATTTGTAAACGGTGTCTCTATGAAACTATGTCTCCTTGAAATGGTGTCTCTTAGAAATGGTGTCTCCTTGAAATGGTGTCTGGATGGTCACAATGTCTAGATGGTCATAGTTTCTGGATGGTCACTGTGTCAGTTTGGTCATGGTGTCTGGACGGTCACGGTGTCTGGATGATCATGGTGTCTAGATGGTTATGGTGTCTGGATGCTTTGCCAGAAATGCACAACTGGTGGCAGACTCACGGTTTCTCAGACTGATTAAAATATCTGTATACAATCTTAAATAGTGATATTTATAGAATGGATTTGACTTATTCATTCATCAATGAAATCATTATAAAGTAAATATAGTATAAAATAATTAAACATAATTTATACCAATTAAGAACTTGGATAGGTGTATTTAAAGCATAAAGATACTAATCATCTGTACATATCATTTGAGATAGATTACACAGTATTAAAAAGTTTTTACAGAATAAATAGGATTTGTGATCATTAAAACATAATTAAATCATGAGGAGTCCAACAATCTCCCCATTTTTATGATCACAAATCATGTGAGTGGGAGATTTATTCTTAGAGAATGTGGCTCTTCATTAGTGTGTATTTAGAGTGTATATGTCTCCAATGTACATATAAAATAGATGTTTCTCTATTCTTTCTTTAATATATATAGTTCTCTTCCTTTTGGGATTATAAAAAAGAGTGAATAACAAATAGAAAATGAAAGTGCACAATGCATTCGATGGATAAAGAGTGTCATTTAAAATAGGAAGACACAAGAATACATAAAACAACCTTATAAGAAGATAGTAAACACTGTTTTTCAGCACTGGATTGTCTTCTCTTTTCACTTGGCTGCAGCATCAGAAGAAGAATCCATAGGAGTATAGGTAGAAGTGGAAGAAGGGAGTGAATTGGTTGATATAGAAGGTAAATGAAGATATTCAAAGATAGAAGGGTCCAAGGAAGGGGTAGTAGAATACTGAGACAACTGTTGATCAAGGACTGTAGGCCTGTTCTAAATTAGAGCATGAGAGAGAGACATATATGTAACGTCAAGGGTAACCGATGAAATGGTAGGAAAACTAGATCTCAGGGGTGCAGCTATAGGAGCCACAATGGCAGTACTATGAACATTAAGATAAGACCGAAAAAGTTTAATGAAGTCAGAAATAATTTCACCACCATACAACAATGCTTTCTCAAATTCATCCTTGTTCCCCATAAAATTATCCAACAAAGGAGTAAAATCTTGGAGCATATGGACTTGAGTTTTGAAGGCTTGAGTAATAGGCAGAATCCTTAAATTCTCCATGAGGTACATCAAGTGGGTTGTCATGTCATTCATAGAGACGATATTATTGAAGTATAAGTCCACCTTATTATCAATTTATTGTTGATAATCATTGGAAATCTTTGAAGGGATTCCCCCTAAATCAAGAAATTTTTCACTATTCTTGATAACATCATATAGTGATTCTTTATAAATCCACTGATCACATCATGAAGTTGTTATTTGAAAACTATTCGGAGAAGATCACTATCTAAAGTAGGTTGAGATGATTCTCCAGAGGTCCAAGAAGCAATGATAGCTGAAGTAAGTGATTTCTGTTGATTTATAGCTTTTTATAGATTGCCTTCATACTCATCAGTTTACTTGTTAATTCAAATAACAAGATCACACATCTCTTGAACAATATGCTTGTTTTTTTCACCTACCTTCTCAGCTAAAGAAGTTAAATGAGGTTGAATCTGGGAGTCTAATTCTTGTGGGGTCTGACTAACATTCTCAATAGGATGAGAAACTGGTTTGGGTCTTGAGGTTAGCACTCTTTGCATTTCATTAACCATTCCTCTTAGAGTTGTTACTTCATCACTGAGCAATTTATTCTCAATAGTGACATCCTAAATATCCTAAAGAATCTAGGATTGAATCTTATGTATAACCTTTTCCAACAATAGTGAATCATCTCATTCACTTATATTGGTTACAATTTCCGGTTGGGTATTCATGAACTTTTCAACTCCAGCCAATAGGGTAGCTCCAAAATCATTCAGATCATCTGGATTTTCCCTGTTTAGAGATTCTTGTGAAGGCTCAGAAACAAGAGTTGAGATAGTCTCAGGTTCATTTACAGGGACAAGATCAGAAATTGATTTCATCTGAAACATACTTGATAGATCAAGACAATTGACTGAGACTTCATGTGAATCAGTCACATCAAAATAACTGAGAAATTGTCACCATGTATCTACTGGTCTTGGATCAACTAGATTAGGAACCTCAAAAGATTCCTGATTGGTGGGATTTTCTCCCTCAATAGGTTCATCCTTCTTGGGATGGAGAGATTCGGATCCTTGATCTATTTCCAAAATATCATTACTAATTTACTCATCCATGTCATTTCTAGCCAACTGAAAGGCTTGCTTCATTCTCTCTTCACCAGAGAGAATAACTTCAGGAAAATCTGGTTCCTCTAGGAGTTCTTCAAGGGTATCTTCTTTCATAACAAGAGTTTATTCTTCTATATTCTCTTTTACAACACTCTTTCCACTTACCTTAGTAACAAATTCTGCTTTTAAACTAAGTTGTTCTCCCAAATCAACATCTTCTTTAGGAACAAACACCTTATTTTTCAATTATGATTTGAGGAGCAGGTGTAATGTATTCCTCATCAAGAACATTTCCTTTTAAAGGTAAAAAAGCCTCTTCATTTTCTTCCATATCAGAATATTCATCAATATCATTTGGTTCCAAACCAGGATCAGAGACATCCTTATGTCTTGAAGGGTGTTCAACGAGGTTAAACATTTCATAAACTCTATCATTATCTTCCACCCATGATTTCATTAATGAAATCCAGTTGATTTTCAATCTCATTAAAATAAATTTCTAGAGACAGAACTAAAAATCCTTTATGAATTCTTCATCTGGTCCAACCAGTCCCTTTTCATGAAGCATAGCCGATAGAATCCATGAATAAAATAAGGAGGTTGACTTGGAGGTGGTTTTGATCAATTCAAACATATGGTGCATGACATACTTACAATGATTGATCTTATGTCCATTCTCCATGATATGTATCAAAAATAAATATTGTTATTTGAGTACAACATTTTCATCTTTTCTGGGACTAACCAAATTCTAAACAAACATAAAAAAGAATCTATTGTCACCATCTAGTTCGACTGCTATGGCTCTCCTCTTGGTTTCATTTCCAGTTAATATTCTCAAAGCTTCTTCTAAGACAAATAACTTTCTTAGAGGTGGAGGAACTCTCTAGTAGTCCTCAAAAATACCCTAATGAGGTAACCTAAGGCATGAAGCCCATAACCTTAAATAAAAGGTGAAAATTTGGCCATTGATCCAACTTCACACGACATACTCATCTTCTGAATCAAAAGAAAATTGTAGTTACTCGTAAAACATGGAAACCAATTTTGGATAAATGGGACTATCCTAATTAGTAAACCAATCCTAATATACTGTCTCTGTTAGTACTTTCAACAACAATTACTTACTAGATAGAATCCACTTAGGGAATATCTCTTTTTAGGTACCACTACTCTGGTCACTATGTTCATATTCAGAGGGACCTCAGGTTCTAACTTAGAAGTGATTTTAAACTTATTCTTTGAGTTGCATTTCTCAAGAGTTGAAAATAAAGGGAGTTTCATCCTATAAATTAACTGAAGGTTCGAGAGAGGGAATGGTTGAAAGAGGGGTTATAGTTTGAGAGAAGAGAAGAGAGATCCAGTGAAGATTGAGTGAAACTTTTTTTTATTTTATCATTTAGGGATATCAAGTGTCATGAGATAAAAAAGCGTGCAAATGTTAAAAAATAATAAAACACTGATTTACCATGATATGGGTTATAATTTATTAATAAAACAATAAATCATTTTTACGATGAGACTATAACAATCCTTAATGGTGAGCCCGTAACAGTCATTCACAACGAGATAGTAACAAGCATTCATGGTGAGACCGTAATAGTGTGATTTCTAAACTGTGCGACCATATTGTTTGAGATAGTAAGTGTCAGACAATAACTCAGTGATAGTAACTATTTGAGACTGTAAATATGAAACAAAAAATCTTGAGATAGAAAAATTATCGAACTGTTAGAGTTAAACATTAATCTCAAGAAATCGATTTGTTAACCCCTAAAGTGTGAAGCAGTAAGATACGAAATAGTAATATAACTATATAAGATTTATAATACCCAATTCATGTATGATGTAATCTATTATTTCATAATTTAGTGGTTTGGTGAATATATCGGCAAGATGATATTCAGTTCCAATGAATTCCAAAGTGATATCACCATTTTGATAATGATCTCTAAAAAAGCGATGTCTTACATTAATATGTTTTGTCCTAGAGTGTAAAATATTATTTTATGAGATGTTAATAGCAGTTGTCTTGTCACGATTTATAGGTACATGCCCGAATGGATATCCATAATCTAGTAATGTGTGTTTCATAGAAAAATTTTTGCACAACAACTACTTGTAACTATGTATTCAACTTCTGCAGTAGATAATGCAACAGAATTCTATTTCTACTACACCATAATACTAGTATCTTTCCTAAAAGGTGACATGTTCAAGAGGTTATTTTTTTCTATCTAACATACAACCACTGAAGTCAGCTTCAGAATAACTAACAAATTAAAATGATTGTCTTCCAGGATAGAATAGTCCTAGATTGGGTGTATGCTTGAGGTATTTGAAAATTCTCTTAGAAACATTTAAACGAGATTCCATAGGATTTTATTGAAAATGAGAACACATACACACACTAAATATAATGTTAGGTCAACTAGCATTTATATAGATTCAAATTCTAACCATTCCTCTGTAAGTGGTTTGATCAATATATTTTCCATCATCACCAAGATCCAACTTATATGTGGTACTCATCGGAGTCTCACTAATTTTAGTGATATACAATCCAAAATGTTTTATAATATCATTAATATATTTTCTTGGATTTAAAATAATACCTTCACTATTTTGAAAGATTTCAAATCCTAAAATGAATTTTATTTCACCCTCTAAACTCATTTCAAATTAATTTTGTATCATTTTAGAAAATTCAATACATAATTTTATTTAAGATCCAATGATAAAATAATCTACATAAATTTGAACTACTAAAAAATAATTGGAAATATGTTTTATAAAATGGGTAGGATCAATTATTCCTTTTGTTAAACCTCTGGAAATAGAAAAAGTAATTAATCTATCATACAAAGCTATTGGAGAAAATTTTAAATTGTATAATGATTTTTATAATTTAAAAATATGTTTTAAAAAATGAGGGTTTGTAAAACTAGGGTTTTTCTCAATAAATACATCCTCAGCTATATGCCCATTTAGAAATTAACTTTTGATATCCATTTGATGTAGTTTGAAATTCTGATGTGCTGCATAAGCAAGCAGAATTCGGGTGGCTTCAAGTCAAGCTACTGGTGAAAAGGACTCTTCATAGTTAATTACTTCTTCTTGACTGTAGATTTGTGAAACCAATATAGCCTTGTTTCTAACTATATTACCATCTTCATCTACATTATTTTTAAACACAAATTTAGTACCTATGGTGAATGTGTTTCTGGATCTTTCAATAATTTTCTGAACATTGTTCCTTTCAAACTGATTATGTTTTTCTTGCATATCCATCACCCAAAATTCATCATTTACAACATCATTAATTTTTTTAGGTTCAATTTGTGACAAAAATACTTGATTTTAAACCTAATTTATAAGAGAATCTCTAGTTTGAGTTCCTTTGTCTATGTCTCCTACAATAACATCTAAGGTATGGTTCTTAAGAGTTCTAAGAGATCTAGAAAAAGAAGGACTGGTGATTTGTGGTTCTTTAACTGGATTTGGTTCATTTTGTTCCGAATCTAATGAATTTCCAGAACTAGAAGTATTCACAAATTTCTTTACAAGATGGTTAGGGGATTTTGGATTAATTATTATATTTGACACATCATCCTCCATGTTCCATAGAGTGGTCTTAGGCTCATGTGGATCTGTTTCATTATATTTGATATGAACAGATTCTTACACACATTTAGTTCTTTTATTTCACACTCTATTGGCTTTATTAGAAATTGAATATGCTAAGATGATTCCTTCATCACTCTTTGATGAAATTTTTTCAATATTGTTTATAGTATTAAGGATATAGACATTCCAACCAAATAATTTGAAGTAGCTAACATTGGGTATTCTTCTTTTACACAACTCATATGGATTTCTTTTAAGAATAGGTCTAATCAACACTCTATTGATAATATAGTATGATGTATTAATAGATTCAACACAAAAATAAATATGTAGGTCATAATAACTAAGCATGGTTCTAGAAATATATTACAGGGTTATATTTCTTCTTTCTATAACTCCATTCTATTGAGGTGTTCTAGGGGCAGAGAATCTATTACTATAGCCACAGTATGAGTAAAAGGATTCAAAATCTTGATTTAAAAACTCACGACCATGATCAATTCTTAAGGATTTAATTTTATGTCCACTGTGATTTTCTACAGTTTTGGAATATTTGGTAAAATGAGAGTAGGCTTCACTTTTGTGAGCCAAAAAGAAGGTCCAAGTATATCTAGAGAATTCATATATAAGAATATAAAAATAGTGATTCCCATTTAAGCTAGAAAATCTAGTTGGTCCAAAATACTCCATGTGAACCAATTCGAGAGGTTGAGAATTTGACACTTCTTTCTTTGGTTTATAGGAAATTTGGTGTTTCATTCCCTTTTGATATGGATTACACACTTTATCTTTTGAAAACTCATGTTTAGGTAGGTCTTTAACTAATTATTTTCTAGTAAACTGTTTAATGGAGTGGGTGTTACAGTTTCTTAGTTTCCTATGCCAAATCCATGACTCTTTATGAAACACGCTTAAATATGAAGCATTTTTAGAAACAAAAGAATTTCAATTAACATAATAAACATTTTCATTTTTAATTCCAAAAATAGTAATTAATTTTTAAAATTAAAAACATTTCAAGAATCATTTTTGAATTTAACATGAAACCCATCATTATATAATTGTGAGATACTAAGCATAATACATTTCTATCCATCAACAAAAAGTTCATTGGAAATCAAAACTGAGTTAGAGTTACCGATTTAGCCAATGAAAATAATCTTTCCATTGGATTTGTCACCAAAGGAGGCATATCCTCCATCAACTTTTATTAAATTCATGAAGAAAGATTATTCTCCTATCATGTGTCTTGAAAAACCACTGTCCAAGTACCATATGCTCTTACAAGAACTCTTTATGAGTCTTTCCTACAAAATAGTAAACGAAAAACATATTTTGGTACCCAAACTAGTTTGGATCCAGTAATATTAGTGATAAGTGCTTTAGGAACCCAATATCTACCTCATAGGTTTCCTAAACAAATTGTGTAATGTATTAAAAAAATAAACTCTATTTGGTCCAGACAAGCTAGAATCAATAGAGAGTGTGTCGTAACTTGAACTAGTTGATTGTTTTCCAGAATTGGGAGTAAATCTATATGTCTTAAATTTAGAAAAAAATTTAGTTCTTTGAAGAATACTTCTTCCAGGTTGATAGCCAATTCCAATAGTATATTTTGGAGAAATTTCTTTACATGGAATTTGAGTAAGGGTATTTTCCCATTGGTAATATTTTCTTAGTATTTCTTCAATTTCACATTATATAGTTTTAGTTCATTATTTTCATTGAGTAATTGAGAATTTTTCTCCCTCTCTATAGTGTGTTCTGTTTTAATAGTTGAGGTAAGATAATGTTGTTTCTTCAAATAATTATATTTATCTTTTAGTTTATTGCATTTTACTTCTAGGATATTATAGTAATAATTTTTTTTCATTAGACATTTTTCAGAGTCACTCTAATCTCCAAAATTGTATGAATTTGGTAAAGGATATTAAAATGTTACCTCAGATGTGTTTTTCATAAGACACATATTTGCATTGTTAGCCTGTTCATCATGTGAAGATTCTGAGTCACCTGAACTATCCTTAGAATCACTCCATGTTGCTTTAATTTCCTTTTTACAATTTCTATATTTTTCCCTTATACTTCTTATTATACTTGATCTTGGGATGGTCAACCTTGAAATGTTCTTTTTTCTTACATTCATAGAAGACAATATCATCAAACATGTCACTTATTTTCCAATCCTTATTCCCACTTCCTTTTTGATCATATCATCCATTGAAGTTAGGATTTTTGAAGAAGTAATTCTCCTTATAAAATCTCTTAATCCTTCTGGATAGTTGATCCATATCCTCATCACTATCTACTGATTATTGTTCACTACTGTAACTTTTTACAGAAACTTCCAATTTCACATTATCTTTGTGTTTAGAGGTGGTGATTGTGAACGCAAAAAATTTTATTTTGGGTTCATCATCCTCTTCCTTAATGACTTTCACCTCCTCTTCAAACATCATCAGTTTCCCAATGAGTTCTTTTACAGGTAGCTTAATGATATCACATGATTTCCTAATAGAGAAAGAGGTTCTCTCTATCTGTCTGGTAGATTTCTGAGAATCCTCATGATCTGTTCTTTGGCAGTGACTTCTCTTCCATGTGAAATAATTATGTTGACAATTTTCTTGAACATGAGATACACGTCAGAAATAGGATCATCAAGTATCATTTTAGAGTTATCATATTTAATAGTATAGGTATAAAGACTCATTTCTTTGACACTTTATGTTTCCTTATTTTAAACAGTCAATGTATCCCAAATGTCCTGGGTAGTTTTACATGTAGATATTCTATTAAATTTCTCATCTCTTAAAGTGAATTATAAATAATTTTTAGATTTTTAATTTTAATTATAGGTAGTTTTGTTAGGTTCATCACAAGTGATTCAATCTGTAGCAGGAATCTTATATTTATCTATAATCTACGACCAAATTTCACAGCTCATACTTTCTAAATTAATTTTCATTTTAAATTCCCATTGAGCATAATTGGTCCCATAAAAGAATGGTGGTCTGTTAGTTGTATCACATTACAATATATTATCCCTAAAAAATAAATAACTTAAAAGAGATAGAAATTTAGAATTGACAGAAATTTACAGATTTTTAATGTAGAACTACAATCATAGTTGAATAGGGTTGAGAAAAAGATTCTTAATATTATTAACACACACTCCTCTGATACCAAATGTTGGTAGGATTAGAGTACTCAAGGGTGGAGGGTGAATTGAGTTTCTATTCAATTTTATTTTGAAAAGTATGTTTAAAATGGATCCCAAATAATGTTAAATACAACCATGTTAATCAAGGTTATACTATTATGAATTTTTGACTGTTTAAATAACTTCGTAGAGGATTGATTAATTCATAGAAATATTAATATTAGTTATTAAAATTACTTATAAAGATATTATAATAAGGAAAAGAAATTATTACATCTTCCCAAGATAAACTATCTATATAAATTTAGTGATTTTTGAATTAAACAGTAAAACAGAGAAAACTAAAGTAAACAACACAGCAGATATAAAACAACGGGTTCAGTCTCAAGCCGAGACCTAATCCACTCCACTTTGTTATCAACTACCACCACGAATTTTATATAAATAAACTAGATACATAGCCCGTATCGAGCCTTACAATAGTATACAACACTGTTCAGGTCACACGACCTCTTCCATAGTTCTTCATGGGTATGAACTAATTGGTCCCATATGAACCTCTTCAACACTTATCAATGGGAATAAACAAGTGTAAAAAGATGTAAAATAAAATATATCCTATATCCTTTAGTTAGATATAGGATACATTTCATGTTTAATAAATATACACAGACTACTTTATAGATAAGAAAAATGATACACAATAGAGAAAAAATAACATGATAGGGTTAGAAGTGCTATGATTGTTAGTCAATGCAACACTTGACTTCTAGGATAAATCAGATGTAGAAATCTATTCCTCTCGTAGAAAATAGATTATCATAAGTTAACAAGATATGGATCATTTTATTCATGGTATTGTTAGTATGAAGATATTCTCAATGATTCTGATCTATGATGTCCAGCTTTTTGATTCAATAATTCTTTGTGTTTTCTTTAGACTTGTCAAGTTTCATGTATCAGTTCTTTTCTCAGGAAATCTCATGTGTTCTTTTTTGTTACGCTCTATCTTGTTTCTGGGCCCCAATTCTCTTTTATTCTTGGATTTAATGTGTTGGAGTTGACAGAATGCATGTATTCTACACCTCGTTCCTTTTACTATTAGATGATATGCCTACAAAGAAACATTAATTATGTCTGTGCATTAAAAATATTCAAATATGACCATTAAAAATTAAATTGGAAACTGACAAAACCGATTAAGAAACAGTGTCACAGTCTGTCTGTAAATGGTGTCTCCATGAAATGGTGTCTCCTTGAAATGATGTCTCCTTGAAACTGTGTCTCATTGAAACTATGTCTAGATGGTCAAAATTCCTAGATGCTCATAGTGTGTGGATGCTCATGGTGTCTGGATGGTCACGATGTCTAGATGGTCACAATGTCTGGATGGTCACGGTGTCTGGATGGTCATGGTGTCTCGATGGTTACATTGTCTAGATTCATTACTAGAAAATCACAACTGGTGGTAGACTCACAGTTTCTCAAAAATAGTCAAATATTTGTATACATAATTAAATAGAGATATATATAGTATAAATTAGTCTTAATCATTCATTAATGAAATCATTATGATGTAAATATAGTATAAAATAATTAAACTTATTGTATTGAAATTATGAACTTGAATAGGTGTATTGAAAGCATAAAGTAACTAATCATCTGTACACATCATTTGAGACAGATTACACAGTATTAAGATGTTTTTACAGAATTAGTAGGATTTTTGATCACTAAAACATTATTAACATATGAGGATTCGAACAAAAATTATCTTTGTGGTGATCATCCACTTCGCAATGCTCCACTGATATCTATGGTTTGTGAAGCTCATTGTAGTCATAGTTCTATCTGTGAACACCTTTGTTCCACCATAAAGATTCAATTATTTTAATTTCTAAGTAACGCTATCTCATAACTCAATGCTTCATATCTTCAAAATCTTTAATCCATTCTTTTCAAAATCCATGTATTTACGATATTTATGAAAATGTTAATATAGAGAACTACCTTCCATGAAGCTCAAGGATCAAATTCTCTTAATCACAGAGCACACTGTCACAATTCTATTAATCCACTGCAAAAAAGAAATCATATATCCCATCATTGAAAAACTCAGGCCTTTTCTATGTTTTCAAAAGGCCTTCAAGAAAAATTACTTTTTTAATGCTTTCTATTATCTGAATTTTGGACCCCAGAAAGTTAGAAAATTCCAAGAAACAAAGCCTCCTTTAATAATGATTTCATCTTGAACTGTAAGATCTATTTCATTGCTATCTCCCTAATCATCCATTAATATTCCATGAGAGGATTTAAAACAAACAAAAACCATGATATATTTCTAGCAATGAATAAACCCGGGTCACAAAGGTAGATGATCCTCCGAGCTATGGCCCAAAACCAACATGAAAACCTAAATCATGTCCTACAAATGCTAATTTAGGAGGACACATGACTAGGGTAAAATAGTAATCTAAATTTCAATCGAGTACCCCAATACTTCCAACAACCTCTCCCTAATCGTGTTGTGAAATTCGAATCCCAGTCTATAATGATCTTCAAGGGAATTCCACTAATCCTAACTACCTCACACACGAACAATTCTCCCAAACAGTCCACAATGATTTATTTTCCATCATAATTAGATAGATGAGAAAAAAGTGCACAAACTAAAAAATTGTTGTAACTCAAATGGATTATTATCTGATGCTAAGATATCTAGGTACATCAACATCTCCCATAGATAAAAAATCTAAGGTAAAACAACCTCCTCATAACCACCTTCTAAAATGTGTATTCTGTCACCATATTTCCTTGAACAATGATACTGATATTTCCACCATTGAAAAATAAATCTAGAATATATTAAGGGGATATATAGTCATGAAACATATCAAAATTTATATTTCTAATCCTTACCTCTTTGTATGTTCGAAGAAGCGGGGGGGGGGGGACTATCGACTAGAGGTAACCACAAAATTCTTAGGTGGATCAGATGATCCAACTCAGATAATGAGAACGCATGGATGTTTTTGAATAATACTACCATGAACTAGTCCAAAAGGGGTTAAGGATCCAATCCAAAAGTCTTACAATTATACTATATTTTACAACACACTGAAGGGTATCACCATGAACTCAAACAAAACACAGTGTATTTTGAAATCCACTTATGGTATATCCTTCTCTAAAAATACGACTCGGGATAACCTATCTCAAGGTAAAAATTGATAAGTACTTCACCCCAAAACACTGGTCTTAGAACTCAATGATGTCATGTGATAATTTTCCTCACATCACCGAGTTCAAGTGACACCTTTTAACACCCAACCTCAAGAACTCATTCAGCTATCACGTGAACAACCATGGTCTACAAATGTGAACACACTGAGTCTTACAAAACCCCTTCCTCTACAAACTCCCAAATAAACCTTTATCTTACGAATATCAATTGGTTGAATCTGATGAAAAATAAAAAACAAAAGGGGATCGATGTTTTTATCCCTTATAGATGCCTAACTATTAGTGTTGTGATAAACATAGCATGTCCTTAGGATAGGAATCCTCATACTTCACCACAAATATAGGAATGAAAATATCATAGAATCAACTACTCTAATGGATTTAATATCTAAATTATAAGAATATGGTTATAACCTCCTACTCATGATCTCATCCTGCTTCTCATGGTATCACTCCTTAGCAAAAGAGAAAATATCCATCCTAATAATCTAAAAAAACCACCAATCTCATTGGGGAAAAAAACTTAGCATGGATAGTTAGAAACAATTTGGTATTGAGGAAAATATCATAGGGTATCACTACCATTGTAAAGGGATTCCGTGTGAGGTTGTCTCTCCTCCCAGAGTTAGATCACACCGTCGGTAGAAGCATGTAATCTCTGATCCCATCAGCAGAAGAATCCAACACAAGGGTCAAGAAAAAAGAATATACTAGTATCACAAGTTCTATAATAGGGGATATAATTAGGGATAAGTGTCTAATAAATCCAAGTAAAAACTAAAACTATGGTAGTGAAGAAACCCATTGTGCCTAAAACATCCCTCTAAGACTCTATGATCTTATACTACTTGCAAAAATTCATTTCCCATTCCCATACATTTACCATAACTAGGGATTTCTATAACACCTTAGGAAATAAAAAGAATGTGAAATTCATAATTCAAAGGAACTCATCCCCCAAACCTCAACACTATTCACTTTGTGTGGCACTGGCTCACCCACACAGCTTTTGGATTGTGTCTCAAGAAAGTGTCTTTGTGATATAATTTTCACTTTTCATTTCATGTCCAAATTCAAAAAAAATATCACTAACATAACAGTTTAATGAAACCCTCTGTCTCCATAGAAGGGACTCGTAAAAATTATCCAAAATGGTGGGTTTTAGCTATGTTTAGGAATACTAAAACAAAATTATAAGGAACAAATATCATACCTTGAATCACTCATAGAGCCTATCGGTAAAAATAATCCACCTCTTGTAGATGTACAAGACTCTGAACACAAACTTCCCAAGACTAGAGTGGTATACTTACGGGTTTTTGTGGTAGAATAAATCCAAATAACCTACCACCTCTTACTACCCCACCTCCTCCATCACATCCACCACCCCATGGACCTAAATGCTATAACCATTATCTCTATCTACGTGGTTTTTTGACCACCTATATAACTATATAAAAACTAGTAGTACAATACCATATGACATGTACACTCCCATCACAAGTATAAAAACATCTCAGTATCATAGAACTGATATATCCATGAGGTATCCAGTGAATGATCATGTTTTGTGACTTACTTCACATGCTTTCTATTGGGGGGACTTAATGACCATGTATATTAGGATAAAACTACTTTAAAATCACATGATATGCGATTGAACCCTAAGTATCATAATAAAACAACATAATATCCATAAAAGACATAATTTTACCTATAGAATTCACATGATCCACTATAGGCGAGTCTACCAACTGATTACTAATAGAAAAAACCACCTCTTGACTATCCTAATGAATGTATACCTCAAGACTAAACCCCATCATAGAGGCCTTATAAAACATCAATTCATATTCTATACTCATTTATAGAATCATTGATTTCCATTATTATGAATGCATACTGAAAGAAGAAAATATGTACCATGGTTAATGGGTATAACATGTGAGATGAAAAAAGAAATACATGGAAAACAGAACCCATTCTTATATGATTCATGTAAAAAAATTTTCCCTGCATATAGTTCCAACATATACTATGTTATAATGTAGTTTATGAGATCCCTAGAGATTGGATACATCATCTTTTTCCCAAAAACTAGTGTCACTTTCCTAGAATTTTCACTTGATATACTTAACAATATTTTAATAATTCCCAAAACAATCCTCATCTTGTATCAAACTACAAACACCGAAAAAAGAGAAAACCTCCTATGATACAAATCATTCATTACCCGACCCATCAAGGCCCACTTGGACATAATAATGCTGAGCCACAACTACCCAAAAACCACCTCAATTGGCCAGGGTTTGTAGACTAGCATCAAGAAGACATATCTGAAATAGGAGGCCATTACCTAATGTACCTGTATGCACACCCACATATCCAAGACCATAAAATGATGAAATATAAAGAAACTAATAATAATAAATGAATATATTTATAATAACACAATCAAATTATAAAAAAAAGTATTGGAAAGAATAAAAAGGGGACAAATACAATACCTCACAAAACTAAAAAAATACATTCTGTTCTGCTCAGGAGGGAACTATTTTCAAATTCAACATAGATATACTCCTTGATCTTTCTGTCCAAAACAATTATCCACCTTCTATTAGTCAACCAATTAATCTATAAAAAGTTATATAATCTATATAATATACAAAATGTGTGGGAAGAGACAATACATGGGTTAATATAGGAATACCCATTATTACAACCCAAAATCACCAAACATAAAGCATCAAGAGTAGACATCTCCTTGAACACATTTACGTCAAACATGATTTGTGACAAAATGAAAACTAAGGATATAACAATTATAATTATAAAATAATCAAAGTCATAAAAATTTCTCAACCAATACCATCTATAGATCCATTGGAAGGTATCATGGTAATGCTCATCTGGGAGGAACCACCCCCCGAGCTATACTTCCAATAATGACACTTATTACAAAGGTTAGGCTCATCAAGTATAGTGGAGAAAAATAAAATCATAAATTAAGAGGGGATATCCAATATACACATTCAATCAGACCAATTCCCCATATGAAATATCATATCTCGATACACATATCAGATGAAAATGCCCATGGATCACTGGGGGGACACCAGAACCTACTGGAAACATCCTCTTAGATAGGGGATCAATGACCATGTAAGTATTGGTAATCCTAGATAAAAAATCCCTACATAGGGAAAACACAAAGGTCAGGAGGAGATATCTAGGCCTCTTAGAAGGATACATGATCCATGCTGCCAAGGGGACTAGTCAGAGAAGACTGAGGCAACTCACTACAGAATATATAAACTTTCCTACACTCAACTAATCATCAGAAATCTATATAGAGTTAAACCTCTATTATTAGAATGGTATTATGCACCTAAACATGATAAGAATAGACTAAGGGAATACATTCAACTAATAATTGTCCAAGGAAGCTCATAAGAACTCTCAAATAACCTAAACTAAGAATAAATAGGACACCAACCTATCCTCAATGTAGTACATGACATTTTCATGGGGGTACATGGTGTGTCTCATAAGTCCTTGAACATATATGTATCGTTCTAACATGGAAATAACTATTCTAAAATATATGGTGTTCCCCAAGGGTACGCTACTTATAAATGTCACCCTGGTACTTGGTGTGTCGTTTACCCATTCCTGTATAGACCGAGTCACACCAATGTACTTGGCCATGTATGTGTAAACAACTCTTCCCATGCACCCAGACCATGGAAGACAACATTCCTCTAGCCATGTACTCCCCAAGTCCATGGTGTGTGGGGATACATGTAAACCTATTCATGTATCCCATGTATATGATGATCCCTCTTTCACATGTTATATGGTGTGTGACTATGCACACATGAGGAGTAAATATACATGGCCTCCTGGGTGTGTACCCACTGTACACAATGAGCTTTTGGGATAAGGGTAACATGGAATGTGACATGTGTTATATGGCATGTGATACATACCACTATGCAGAAACCCCATTGATATAAAGAGGGGACTACACAACATGTGTTTATAGAACTAAATGTCATATAGTTGGGTTTTTAAACAAAAAAGTTAGATTCATCACACAACTACATCTAAGTCTCCAAAACCACTGATTACATTGATAATCATGTCATACATCATGTATTTGGGATTGAACAAACTGTCACATCATCATTTTCTAGATTCCAACCATATCCATTTCTTTGGAAATATCCACCACCATGCCTCATCATCATCGCAAACCATAAATGAAAAAGAACCCATGATCTATATATATATATATGCAATGTTTTCTTCTTGTACCACAACCAAGATATCATAATTCCATATCAAACCTGAGGTAGTGATCCATTGTGAAAAATACCAAATGTTTAATGTTTTCTCACCAGGTATTCATCGAGTCACAAGAAAATGAAATATTCCAGTGATTAATGCACGCAGAATAGGGAGAGAAAATGCACAAAATACAAAAAATAGTAATGATCCTTAGATGATGTTAATGTGATCCTTGATTCATTTTCATATGGTGATGAATAAAGAGATAAAATAAACTATGGATATATTAATTCCAATATCATAGGAAGATAAATAAATTTCACAAATCAAATGATTGATTTGAAAATTACTTTTTAGGTTATTAATTTTCATTTGTCAAGCATAAATCAAAATTTGATAAATAAAAAAACAACATCTTACCTCAATTTAGATAAATTACTAAAAAATAATATTTTCACATCATTTTCATTTATTATATCCACAACCTACTTTGTCATTGACAATTCTTAGGATACTATGATCGTCGATCCATGATCCTAACACCCACCAGCATTACTCCACACCTACCTCTTAATTATTATAGTTATATGTGTAACACTATTTTTTTATTAGAGAATTTTTATAGAGGAAAAACCATTTCACTACATCAACATATTAAATAAATAAATTAAATTAAGTTATTTCATTATTTGTTCATGTGATAGATTTTAACCAAACTCCCAACATCGATAAAGATCATGTCACACCTTGAGTAAACCCCATGTTTTGAACTCAATGGTGATCTAATATTTCAAATTTGATACTTGGTTTTGTAATAATTCTAAATTTATAGAAAAAATGTGAACATGTGATATTAATATAATAAATATAATCAATATATAGCCTCTGGGGTCCCTAGTTCCCATAATCTTACACCATCTGATCAAATGGATTCAGAAATATTACTAGATATAATCCAAAGTATTAAAAAGAAAAAAAATGTGATATTAAATTTTATTATATTATATGAAAAATTAAATTTAGTGCATAAATATGATCATAATAATTCATAAAATAAAAATAGAAAAAATAGAAAATAATATAATAAAAATAGGAAAATTGAGATATGATGATCCCCTAGAATAATCACACTCTCAAGCAGCACTGTATAAGTGAAGAAAAATATTAGTAATTAATTTTTTATTTTTCAAATAAGAATATATATATATATATATATTTGATAGATAATATAAGTTAATGAATAATGAGTAAAATATTATGTATTTATAGAAAGTAGGGAACCAATATGACCCTTTCAAATATGACTGTTACAATAGTAATTTGACCATTGGAATAAGAATATGATTGTTGGAATAGTAATTTAACTAATATGAATAGAAACATGACCATTTGAATAAAAACCATTCATATGAAAATGTAGAATAATATTTTGTTATCTTAGAAAATTATAATACAGTAGATTTATATCTCGATCAATATTAATTTTTTTTGAAAAATTATAAAAAATTTTTTCATTAATTTATAAGATATATATGTTTAATTTTCATTTCTATAAAAAATATAATGATTTAAACAAAAATTTATTAATAAAACAGAATTATAAATTTATATTATGTTTTATTATAATAATAAAATAATATTAAGTGACCATAACTAATTTTTGAAAGGGCCATAAAATTGATCATAATACTAAAATTGGTATTTTTAAATAAATGAGGATTTTATTGAAAAATAAATTTTCTCATATTTATACAGTTATTTTTATAAAATTTATTCGAATTTTTTTAATATAAACATCAAAAAAAGGAAAACTTATTTTTTTATCTTTATAAAATAGTTAATTTTTTTTATGAATAATGATATATGAAAAATATGATATTTAATATTATAATCTTATACATGAATTTTTGAGTCAGGGATGTTGTAAGAACCCATTATCTCAAACATACATGCACTATTTATTGTATATAAGAACAATAATGAACACTAATGTTAGCCTTAAGCCAAAATAATAAACTTATTATTATAATATTCCAAGACACGCCACCCCGTTAAGTAATTCATGAATCTTATTTGATTATCTAGGATATTAAGTGAAATTAGAAGATGAATCTGTAACCTAAGGTAATGTATCTCTTCAAACCACCCTCTTTTCATTATATTAAGACCTTTCTCTCTCTAAACCACCTTATTTATCTATTTGGTCGTATGTATTGATTATAAAATATTTATATATTCATATTTCATATATATTAATCTTATTATCCCATTATTTTATGGGTTAATACGTTGTTTAAAGTCATTTCTCAAATTCATTTTTTAAAATCACGCTGGATTAAGAGTAACTTTTATATCCATTAATCATTTTATGTAACACTAATTTAAAGTATTTATTCCCATTCATGATTTCATTAAATAAAAGAATATTTTATCTATAACCATTCTTATTTACCTAGGGTTTTCAATGAAGTTTCCATACATACGCTTTGTCCAAAATTCTTTAACTGATTCCTTAAAAAACCATTTTGAAGGTTCATTTCTATACCCAATTATTTACCCTTTCTAAGGATTATTTTTACAAATAAACACCATATTTTGATACCTATGCTTATATACATATATATAAACATCTAAAAATTTAAATTCAATCTTCTATTTGTAATAGTTATGAAATATCCATTGATTATTATATGAGGCAATATTATGCAATCCATATCTTCCCATGGTTAATTATTTTGTTTATGTATTATGATTGATTTCATTTTATGTAATAACTAATCATGTATAATTTTTGATGGATGCACATAGATAGTAATAAAATTAATTGGGTAATGTTTTTGTCACATGATATGATATACATGATATTAGTGAGTAAACCCAATCCATGATGAGAATTTGTATACCATGCAATGTTGTATTGGGATTCAGCATTGAATTATACTTATTTCATGTTTTATGTTGTTTCTATATTACTATATTGTCATGATCTTTTAATTACATGATATTTATATCATTCCTACGTGTGATTATTTATGAGCTATGTTTTCTATGATATCTTTTTATGTATTCTGACTCATATTTTATTCTTCATTAACGTGTTTATTCACTTACTATGCTTTATAACTCACCCATATCTTTTATATACCCCCTATATTATCCTATGTAGTTTTAGGAGCTTAATGGGATTTTAGAAGATCAATAATTGAAATAAAATAATGATGTTTTGATTTATTTAGTTTTGATATGTTATGAGCCTAGTCTTCCAAAGACATTAGGCATCATGATCATTGGGTTTTGTTTATTAGATATTTATCTTAAAAACCATTTAATAATGTGTGTATATGGCATGAGTTTCTATATTTCCCAACCATGTATTCATAATATTTATCATGTAATAAATTTTATGATAGAACATATCAATTAATAATGTAATCATTACATAAAAAACCATATTTTAAGAAACTATGGCGTGGACCATAAAAACCATAAATAATACTGAATAAAAAACAACATCATTCAATGATAATAGCCAAAAAAATTATTCCACCCCTTTTACAACATCAAAAATTTTATTATAACATTAACCAATCCAATACAAAGTCACAAAAATAACCTAATACAACTAAAATTAGAACAAAAAAAGTGCTTGAATATGAATAATGACCAAAATAAAATATCATAGAAAAAACTTTCAAACATGCTTATATATTAATACCTTTATATTTATTCAGAACTTGTTTCACAAAATAGCACTATTAAATTCAAAAATTTATGATCTCTAATTTCAATACATTATTTAAGTTGTTATCCAATTACAAATGTTGTGATGCATATCATGAATAAATTAAAATGATGTCATTGTAGAATTCATATAAAATCCATCAAAAAAAGAACACTATAAATATCATGGAAATCATATAAATCATAAACGAACAATGTTTTTCTATAAAATTACATTAGTATAGTTCTTTATCATTTTAGGTTAATTATAAAAATATACCCATTAGAAACATATGAAAAATAATTCTACATTCACACATAATCAAATATGATTGTTATTTAAAATTTATTGCCGCAATCAGAGCTTTAACAAAAAATTCACATGAACAATAAGAATGTACCATTAAAGAACCACTAAACGTGAAAGGATTCATCACAAAAACTATATTAATATAATAGTACATAAACATAACTCATATACTCTATTATGAAACCATAAAATTTATATTTTCATCCTTAATGATGATAAGGGTGACCCCATTTTTTCAATTCAAACCATATAACATCAAAATGAAAATTAGATCACAGACATCATATAAGACCTTTTATATTTAGAGTTTCATAGAATTAGGAAAAAATCCTATATAAACAATTCACATGAATTTAAATGAGAATTTATGCCACTTAACCATTCATTTCTTTTTCACATTACTATTCCATCATCGTACATATGAAATAAATTCTAGACATAATTCATTCAACCAATTTCTTTATAACCTGGGAAAAAATAAGCACAATAGGGGTGATCTCAAATGACCAGTAAGGGAACACATAAGAATTAACAAATTAATATAATCAGTGATCACAAGAAGATTATATGGTTTTGATGACATAAAAAAAGTTCATGAGTATAAAATATTAATATTCATACCTATAAATACCTTGATCATTAGACATGAATACAAGTCATATGGAATTTACAAAGGAAACGTTATAAGAATCAATAATATTGTGTCATGTTATTTAAATATTTATTGAATGAAACATCATAAAACCATATCAAGATTAGATAAAACATATTGGTATCTTGGAACATCATCTCATAAAATGCTTACAGAACCCTTATAATTGGAATAACCTTACGTATAAATTCAATTATAATTATCTAAAGAAAATAATCATTACCTAATGAATTAGAGTGTGATCCAAGTGAACCCATCATATATGTTGAAAAGGGATCAATTGAATCAAACTTAATGTACCCATAATATAAGATATAATGAGCTCACCCGATGCAATCTAGGAGAACCCATCATTTATAATGTTCATGACCACACCATTAATAATGTACATATAGAATTTTTTTATTATAACTCAGTGAAACAAAATTTATTATTTTCAGAACATGATTGCACCATGGAAAAAATGTTGAACAAAAATATCTTTTAGCAAAGATTAACCAGTGGAAAATAATGATGTTCCATGAAAATCCCTTTGAGACCTAAATTAACTTTTTTAAAATAAATGGCTTCCATAACAATATTTTTGAAATAAACACAATACATACAAGAAATGAAGGAGGATGGTATCAATACCAAATATCACCAATGGTGGATAACTAAAAACATGGGTTATTTATTTTTATGAATGTAAATACCTTAAAAATTCTATTAAAAACTCACGATTAAAATATTACTTTATTTTTGAAAACCACTTTGGACACCATAAAAATTTTAAAATCATTTTCTGAAAACCCAAATTTAAAAAAATATTAATTGACAAACTATAATTACAAATTTCTGTAAAAATACCCATGTAAATTTAAAAATGAAACTTCAATGAAATTATGTTCCTGATGGCAGGTTAATGTATACATGTCATACATGTTAAAAGAACATTTCTTTTACACTGTAATTATGTTAGAAAAATGACTTGTTCCAAAAGAGACAAGAATGTTCCTATGAAAAACGTTTTTAAGGTAAAATTGTGTCAAAATATATTTAATAAATAAGATTAAAATGTTTAAATAACCATTGAATTTTTTTTAGAAAACATGGTTTTGAATGAAAACTAATATCTTAACAAAGAGATAAATAATGTGGTATTTTGTAAACAGTATTTCTTAAACTATTCTAATCACCAAATAGTTGAAAAAAATCCTATTTTTAAAGGAATATATAAGTAATATCATTAATAGAATATAATTTTATATAATTATAGTATTTCAATAATTGATACTTAATCATACACAATTGTGATAAATGATGAGATTGTAACAAAAGACTCTGACCATTTTGGTAAATTTGAATCATAATCCCTATTAAGTTATAAAATTAAATGAAACATATAATATCATAAGAATAATTATATTAATTATATAAAATTTCATAAGATATTTTTATGATCCTCATAAAAGGAAATAGGTGTAAAACAAAAAAAAATGTATCCAATAAGGCATACTATGACCAAAAAATCCATTACTACATTGGTAACTTTGAAACTATAAATTCTCAGAAAGAGAGATACAAAAATAGATCAATAAATCCACATTAATTTATATATAAAAATAATAAAATAAATTCTTGGGAAATATATAAATCATACAATAAAAATATGTGGTGAATATGGAACATATCTCATTGATATAAACGTGAGATGAGAAAAACCATTACCATGAGTCTGATTCATCACACTTGTTCTTTATCATTGTAAATAATAAATTTTTGTAAATTATTTTATTTATTGAGAAATATTAACAAGTTTATTATTAATATTAATATATTTATAGTTATGATTTATATAATTACTTAATCAATTACGTGTAATTCAGATGTTTTCCTCATAATCAGCTTCTGTATCAAAAATGAATTTTATAGTTTGACTAAGGTCAAAAGGTCATTATATAAATATATAAAAAATAATAAACATGAAATAATTAACATATTTATATTTTAAATATAATTTTAAACCCATTCATGAAAAATGGTTTTAAAAAATGCACTAATGTTGTAGTCTTGGAGATAGTAGGTTGTACGTACACAGGAGTAACGTTTCAATTTTTTAATGATCATTGTGGAAAAATGTATATAATATTTTATCTTGAAAAATGATAATTATATCATTAATACAATAAAATTTAATTATATATACTTATATATATATATATAATTTTTTTATGTGGTGATGAAAGAAGAAGAATAACATCACTTTGAGGAGGCATGATTTTACACAGCCATAAAAAACATTATCACTTTCTTAGTGTGTGAAATGGTAAGAATGAAATGATATATTATTTTTAAATAAGGATAATTATAACATGAATATAATAATTTTTTAATTTATAAAAAATATATTAATTATAGTTATTCTTATTATCTTCCTTGAAATAATTTAGTGAAAAACCCTTCATGTCACTTCAGGAGGCAGTAGTCTTCTATACACACGAGCGACATTATAGTATCACTTGTGGTATGAAATTTAAAAAAGTTGTATATGATATAAATAATAAAGAGGTATAGTTATGTTTTTAATTTCATAAATATTTTCAATAAATAGTATGTACATATATTTTCCCATCCATGATTAGTGGTAATGGAAAAAATGATATCGTTTCGAGAGGCGGTAGTCCCTTTACACAGAAGTTATGATTCTGTAACCCACATGATTTATGAGTGTGTATTTTTATTTCAAGGACACAAAATAAATATATAAAAGTATATTTTGGATATTGTGGTTATTATATAATCATGGTATAATAATAATTGATGGGGTAGAGAAAAAAACAAAAAAACGCATGTTGATGAACATTACCTGTTCCTCAGGTAGCTCTTTTTGACTTTCTCCAAAGGCCTTCCTTGGTTGAATTTATACCAAAATTAAAGATCATAGAATAATATTAAATAATTTTATATGTTTTTGGGATATTACTTTTTGAGCCAAAGGTATTTAGAGGTGTGAATAGATTTGGAGAGGAGGAGGGATATTATAAGTCAGTTGAGTGATAAACTTGTAAATTTTTAAAAGAGTGAATTCCATATATTTTTTTCATTATAAAGTAGATCCAATAATGAATAAAATTATATAATTGAAACAATAAAGTATAAATATTTCCATAAAATTTGTTCTTCAAAATATTCTTGGTTAGTTGGATCCTCATGTTTAAAGTTTAACCATTAAGTAAATTTGTTTTAACCATAATAATTTTAATTAATTTCAATTGTTTTCAGTAATTACTTTGGTAGAAAATTTAGTTGAACATAATATAAATTATAAATTCTGATTACTAATAATATTGAAACTATTTTTACAAATTCAATTCACATAAGTGTAAAATTTTAAATTAATATTAATCCTACAGACGCAATGAGACAACTAGTTTTTAATAAGAGTATTTTTGTAGGAAAATATGATTTTATATAAACTCTACGACTAATAATAATCATTGTATTAAAAATAAATTAATATATATATATATATATATATATATATATATATTATAAATTTAATTTAAAATATTCCATAATAGGTATTATTTTAATTTATTACAAATAAAAAACATTTGGCATTTTAAAAAAGTTTTTAGAAAAAATACATTTTTAATCCCAAAAATAAAATTATAATAAAAACTAATCTAAATATGATTAAAATTAATTAGTTAGATTATATATAAAATAGAATACTTGAAAATATATTTTAAAAATATTTTTACTTTTAAATTACATAATTTACTGAAAAGAAAATAATTTTTACTAAAGTAAATATTTTTCACTATACACCAAGAAATCAATCATTTCTGTAGAACCCAAAAATTTTACCCAAAGAAAATTTTTATTTTAAACTTCCGAAAATTAAAATTACTTTTAATAATTATTTTTATAAAAATATAAAAAATAATTTTTAAAAAATGCTTCATAAAAACGGAGACAATTTTTTTTTTAAAAATATATAATTTTAAGTGAAAAACATTGTTAAACGTGTCTAGAAAACACATAGGAAGAATGTTACACATTATATTGAATATATTATATATAAATTTCATTAATATAATCCTAAAAGAGTTATTTGTTTAATTTATAGGTATAAAATAAACTTATACGAATAAAAATAGTTTCTCAAAAAATGGCTACTTTTATTTTGAAAAGGGTTTTATTTTCATTTAAAATTAATTATTCACCCATGAATTAATTATATATACATAGATAAACAATATCTGAAAAACTTAGTTAATCATTTTCATACCCACCATTGTAATTGCTAGTTTATAATGTGAATATTTATCAATGGTCATATATAATTTTTGTTGCATGTAGAATTTTCTATAGAACATAAAAATATCAATGGTGCTTGTAATACAAGACAAACTGGGTGTTGTGTGTTACAAAATTTATTGGAAAAACATGTTGTTATGAATACCCTATGAAAGACTCATTATTTAATTACTTCTAATCGATCAAATATAAATTATTCCTTTTAAAAAAACTCAGGGAATCACATCCTCCACACAGCCCACTAAATTCTATCCTCAAAATTTGAAATTTATATTAGTAATCAAAGGATGGAAATTTGAAAATATTTTTATTAAAAACACACATAGTAAAATGGGTTTATAAAAAACCTCTTAATATTAAATAAAGGGAATTAAAATGTTCATATTTAATAATAGATAACTTAGCTCTCAAATAGGAGAACATGCGTAGGATTTGAGGAAAAGCCTAAATAATTACAGTGTGTGATTGTGGCCAATGATCACAAATAATTGAATGATAAATTGAAATTTAAGGGCCTCAAAACCATAAACTAGTGATGATTAAACTAACCATAATTTCATCATAAATAAAGTTACTCGGATAAAATTTTTGTTTTAATATAAATTTTTTATATTTAAGGAATTATTTTACCATCTAGTCTATAAAAATATGGATATAAAATTACGTGATAAGTAAAATTTCATCGATCAATAAAATTCCACCTAAATATCGTCTTTTTAGTCAAATTATGTGTCCTACAGATGAATTTATAATTTCAGAAGAAATAAAATAAAAATTTAAGGACTACATTTCCATAAAATGGATAAAAATATATTCTTACTATATTTAAACATTAAAAAAAATAGAAATGGTAACCACATGGTAAGTTAATTACCAAAATTAATAAACCTTAATATGATACAATTATCATTAAAATTCATAGTTACACTGAAATTGAATACCAAATAATTCTATAAATTACTATACATAAAATTCTATAAACATTTATTATTTGTGTTTGAAACCCAATGATTTGAAGGATTTGATCAAATATTTTTTATAGATAAATCAACCATAATCTTTCAAATATAATACCATATTTTATAAAAATATAAATAATAATTACCTATAAAAATTTCATATTATCAAGGACATAACATTAGCCAGTGGTAGGTATTATGCCCTTATGTCCCTTCGATCATGTTTTCAAGCCCCGTGACCTTGTCAGATGTGAAAGGTTGTTAGTTGGAATTAAAGACGTATTTTTTCTTTAAACATTAAAAAATTATCCCTATGTATCACTTTATGTTGATACTATAGTTTAAAAATATCCAGTATCAAATTTTCTTCCCCAAAAATGTCATTAATAACATCAAAAGATTGTCAACATAAATCACTTAAATGGGGTGTCTAAGACTTTGAACTTTTGATCAAACTTAATATTATATACATATGATGATATCAATGACAGTTAATATAACAAAACATTAAAACAACATAATGTTCAAAGTTATATAAACTAAACATTGATACCAAATAAATAGCCAAAAACCCACACTGTATGATTCAGTGCTGAAATCATAAACATTACATTTCTGAATTCTATGCTGATAAGGGTGACCCATTTTTTTCAATCCAATCCATAAAAAAAGGAAAAATTGGATCATTTATATCTTAGTAGAACTTTTTGGTTTTTATTTTTAGATAATTGGTACAAACTCCAACATAAATAAGTAACATGACTTTAAATGAGGATTTCTACTACTTAACACATCATTTTTTTTCAAATTAAGATATCATCATCATCCATATGAAACCCATTCTAGGGATAATTACTTCAACCCATTTATTTATAATATAGGGAGAAGAAAACATTAGAGGGGTGAGATCAAATGTTCAGTAAGGGGAAACATAATAATTAATAGATTAAATTTCCCCAGTAATCATCAAAATAGAATAAGGGAATAATGATGTAATCAATGGGAATGAGTACAATATATGAATATTAATACCCATAAATACCTAGATAATTAAATATGAATACATGGGATAAGTAATTACTAATGTAAATAGTCAAGAGAATCAAAATTCTTGTGTGATGTGATATCAATATTGATAAAATGAAAAATCATAAACCCCTAAAAAATATATATTAAATATATTATTATATTAGAACATAATCTCATGGAACCCTTATAGAACCCTTAAAATGGAAATAAAGACCTGGTCAACTTACAACACAATTCTCCAGAGAACATAATCATTACCCAATGTATTGGAGTGAAATATAAGACCACGCATCATATAAGCTATAACATGATCACCCAGGGATATATGGACATATCCATATTATAAGATATAGTAGGATCAATTGAATCTATATAGGTAGACCCATCATTTATAATTTACTAGAAAAAAACGTGAATAATGAACGTAGGAAATATGTTTCATCATAACTCATTGAATCAACTATTATTATTTTCGAACACGACTAACCAATGGAAATGTAATTAGTACCATAAAAATATCTTTGAAACATGAATAATTATTTGAAAACAAATTGATTTTATGAAAATATCGTTGATACAAAATTAAAATGTTTAAAAGAAACATGTTCCATAATATTCTTTTTGAAACAAATAAAATCCATCCAAAGAATGAAAGAGGATGACATCTATATGTAATATCCTTAGTGGGGGATAATTAAAAAATGGGTTTTTTGATATTGATGAAATGAAATAAGAATAAAATATTATAAAAAAATTATTCATGAAAATGTCCTTTTAATTTTGAATTTTTTTGAACATATTTGAATTTTATTAGGAAACACAGTTTTGGAAGAGAACAAATTTATGAATGAAGAGATAAATGAAGTCTTATTTTATTAAAAACATTTATCAATTATTCTAAGTACCAAAGAGTGAAAAATGGAATCATTAAATTAATATATTATTAAAAAATATATGATAATATAATTCTTGAGAATTATAATATTTCAACAACAAAGAAATAATCATACACAATCTCGATAAACTATGATATTATAATAAAAGTCTATAACCACTTTGGTAACATCGAATTATAATCCATATGAAGGAATAAAATTAAATAAAGCCTATAATATCATGATAAAAATGATAAACATGATATAAAATGTTAATGGGGAATAATAGATACATCATAAAACAAGATTGGTATATAATATAATGATCTTATCAAAGAATGAAAATTGCGAGAAAACAATCCACTACTGCTATGAAAACATTGAAACCATAAACCTCATCAAAGAGATATCCTAAAATGGATATGGAAATAACCATAATTTTATGTATAAAAATAAAAAAATAAATTCATGTGCATTATATACACCACACAACAAAAATATGTGGTGAAAATGGAATATATCTCAGAGAAATTAAAGTGAGATGAGAAAAACCCTTACCTTGAGTCTGATTCGTCACACTGTGTTGTTTATCTTCTTTAAAAATAATCATAAGTTAATTATTTAATTTATTATTTAACATTTTAAAAATAAATTTTTATTTTATTTCACTTATACACAAGTTATATATAATTACATAATCAATTAAGTTTAAGTCAGATGTTTTAACCATATTCGGTATATGTGTTAGAAATGAATTTGGTCTGTTGAATAAAGACAAAAGTTAATTATTTAAAAATAATAATAATAATTATAATGAAATAATTATCATATTTATACAAATACTATAATTTTATAATCAATCATGAAATATTGTTATGAAAAATGAACTAACGTTATGATCATGGAAATGGAAGGCTGTACATATGCATAATAAATGTTCCTATTTTTCAATAATCATTACAAAAAGAAAGAATATAATATTTAATCATTATATAATGATAATTATATCATAAATAACCAATTAATTAATTAATTATATATATATATATATCATTATTTTGACGTGGTAAAAAGAAGAAGAATCACATCGCTTCAAGGAGGCGATAGTCCATATGTCCACAAACGATGTTACAACTTTTACAGCGTGTGAAACGTATAGAAGAAAATAATATATTATATTTATAGAAAGATAATTATATAAGTAATATAATAATTATGTAATTAATAAAAATAATTATATATTTTATATAATATATATTCATTAAATTTACCCATGTTACCTTCAATGTAACATATTAATGAAAAATGCTTCACATCACTTTGCGAGGCGGTATTCATTTGCATACACGAGTGATGCTATCGTATCTCATATGGTATGAAATATAAAAAGGATTTATATGATATCAAGACTAAAAATATACAATTATGTTGTAAATTTGATAAATATAATATATAAATTTTATATACATCATTATTTATAACCATGATAGGTGGTAATGGAAAAACGAACAACATTATTTCACGAGGTGGTTGTCTGTTTCAAAAATGAATGATAATTTCATAACACATTGTATGGAAGTGTGTGTATTTTCAGATCATAAAATGAAAAAAATCATATAAGTATATTTATGATAGTTATGTTTTTATATAATCATGGTATAATATTAATTTAACGTGGTTGAGAAAGAAATAAACTAAAAAAACTTATTGATGAACATTATCACTTCTTTGGGTAACTCCTTTTTATTTTCAAGATAATGCCATCCTTAGTTGGATTTATTCCAGATGTAAGGATTATATGATGAGATTAAAAAAGTTGAGAAGTTAATTTTAGGTATTTTTAGAGATTAATGTCTTGATATGTTTGAATAGATGAGGATAAATTGGATTTTATAAGTGGGGTGATTGGAAAACATATATATTTTTTAAAGAGTGAATTACACCCACATATTTTCTATTTCATGTGGATAAAATAATTAAAAAAATATATAATTTAAGGAAAAATTTCTAAATACTAAAATTTAATTTTTCTTTGACATTTTAGGTCATTTAATCTCTTATGTTTAATGTTTAACCAATAAGTAAACTAATCTTTATCAAAATTGTTGTATTTAATTTTTATTAATTTCAATAATCACATTGGTCAAAATCATGATGGAATTATTAAAAATTAAAAATTGAAATAATTTAAAATATTAAATCCAGTTCATAAAATTAAATTCTCAAAAGTTTCAAAATCCTATTTAATATTAATCATACAGACGTGGTGAGACAACGTGTTTTAATGATCATATTTTTTTTTTAGAAAAAGACGATTCTATATTAAATATATGATTAATTATAATAATTTTATGAGACTGAATGAATATTTAATTAAATATATTCTATATATTTTATTTAAAACATTACCCATAAGGTGTTATTTTAACTAATTAAAATGGATAAACATTATGCATTTTAAAATAGTGTTTAAAGGAACATGTTTATGAACAACAAAAAATTAATATAAAAAACAATATAATTTTGATTAAAATTAATTATGTGGATTATATATATATTTTTTAAATTGAAAAAATATTCAAAAAATATTTTTATATTTAAATTTTATAATTTTTTGAAAATATTTTTTTTAAAATCGTTATTTTTCACTATTTAATAAAAAATCAATATTTTTAGAAAAATACTAATCCATTACCGAAGGTAAATTTTCATATTACTATTCAAAAACTAAATTATATTTCTTAAACTAACGTTTATATTTTCTTTTAAAATTATCTTTTAAATATGTGTTCCTGAAAAGGAAACAAATCTACTTTTCAAATTTGAAGGGAAATATTGGGTTTATCATGTATAGTAATCTCATAGGATTAAAGTTAAAAATTATATTGAGTATATTATATATTAACATCATTAATATTACCCAAAAAATTAATTTTCTAATTTATTGGTAAAAACACCCTTGTTTGCATTTATATAGTTTTTATGAAAATGATTCCCTTTTATCTAACAAAAGGGTATTATTTTAATTTTAAATTAATTCACTACTGGAAAACTAACATATACCAACAGTTTGGAACTGTTGGTATATACCTCCAAACCGTTGGTATAGCCTATACCAACGGTTTGGAGAACCGTGGCCAAGTAAGCTGTTGGGATAGGTCTATACAAACGGTTTTCCCAAAACCGTTGGTATAGACCTATCCCAACAGTTTTGGAATCCGTTGGTATAATTAATATGAAAATATTTACAAACGGTTGTGGAACCGTTGGTATATGTATTTCAAAAAAAAAACATTTGCTGGGATTTGATCCCAGTACCCCTAGTTTATTATTAAACGACTTAACCACTAACCTAACATGACTTTTGTGTATATAATTACATAAATATATATATGTATTCTCATAATTATATTAAATTTTGATTTATATAATGTTCTGGGTAAGAATAAATGATAAAAAATCAAAGGATCTATACCAACGGTTTTGGAAAACTGTTGGGAAAGGTTTTGAGACTTGATTTGATTCTGGGTGAAGGTTGATTCATGGGGAACCTTTCCCAACGGTTTTGGCAAACCGTTGGGAAAGGTCCCCACAATGCATCTTTCCCAAAGGTTTTGGCGAAACCGTTGGGAAAGATGTCCACAAAGTGGACCTTTCCCAACGGTTTGGCCAAAACCGTTGGGAAAGGGTATACCTTTCCCAACGGTTTGCCAAAACCCTTGGGAAAGGTCCCCACAATGCATCTTTCCCAACGGTTTGGCCAAAACCATTGGGAAAGGGTATACCTTTCCCAACGGTTTGCCAAAACCGTTGGTAAAGGTCCCCATAAAGTGGGCTTTCCCAACGATTTGCCTAAACCCTTGGGAAAGGTGGCCTCAAAGTGGGATTTCCCAACGGTTTGGCCAAACCGTTGGGAAAGGGAACCTATACCAACGGTTTTTATGAACCATTGGTATAGAAGCGTTGGGAAAGGTCAGATTTCCAGTAGTGATTGTCCATAAAAGAAATCATTATATTAACATGTTTAAACCCTATCATAATAATTTAGATAATACTAATCATACATTCTATTCCAATGTATCAGTTATAATGTCAATATCTATCATGGGTTGTTTATGTTTTTTGTTGTGTGTTAAATATTTAACAAATCGAAAAATTCTCATGGTTTCATGTAATAAAAGCTAAACAGAGTGTTTCATGTAACTCATGATAATGAAGAAACTCATTTTTGTGTGTGTCATATGATAAAGTCAGTTTATCATTCCATTTACACACTCAAAAATAATATTATTCTCAATAAAACATAGGGTTTTAATATAAGACAACCCCCCCCCCCCCCCAAGAAAACAATGGACAAACATAAACTGAAACCAATCCAACCCACTACCATAAACTATAATGAAAAGAATAAAAAAATGACTATATGGAAAGTAAAATAGAATCACCCCTTAGGCATAAAATATTTACTATAAAAATAAAAGGATCAATAGACACATAATTAAGAATAATTGTTACCCTAATGAATCATAAGGCTCCATGAATTCGAAGAAGATAAGAGAAATTGAATGTTATTTGACTAGGCACTAAAATTTATACTAAAAACATGAAGACCTAAAACTATGATGTAATATGTGTTATCATAACCCAATTAAGGTATGGAGTGAGAATTATAACATGATTTTTACAATTATATGGGGTTATACCTATTTACATTTTATATAAAAAATATGATCTATGTGGAAAGTTTATTATAAAAACCCATGTACTTGAAAAATAATTTTTTTTTCATTCTTGAATTAAATATTTATATTCACTATAAATTTATAATTAAATAATTGATATTTATAGAAATTAAATTTGTTTTATTTATTTAAGAGTAACATTTCCATTAGAAATAGCAATTTTTCCAATAGAATTGTAACAACACCTATAAGAATATAAATATTTTTTTTTCTGTATTATATGTTTAATCATTATATATTTATATCATGGAATAAGTTAAATAAATATTTTGAAAATGATAAATTAATTGTTGGAATTTTGGAAGAATTTGAATGCTTATTTATATTTTTATAATTAATTTAATTATTTAAAAGAAAATATATATTCATAAAATAGATTCATAAATTAATATTTTATTATATTACGATTATAAGTTAATTTTATCAGGCCTTGATCAATTTTTGAAGTTGTTATAAAATCAATTATAGTTTTAAAAATGTTATTTTTGAAATAAATTATGATTTTATTTAAAATAAAATTTCTCATATAAAAAAAAATTTCAAAAAAATATATTTCATTTAGGAATTCTACACGTCAAAAAATGGTTGGGGGTAAATTTTTGGAATTTTTCTGAAATATTTGAGTTTTTGGTGAATAGTGAAAAGAGTAAATTACTGTTTATATACATTATAAGTCAAATACACTATTCATAACATCATTAATGATGTAAGAACTATAATATATAACATACCTTGATTATTTTTGTATAGTTTATTATAATTCTCAAAATATTCATAGTATTGAGCTAAATTCAAAAACTAATGAATACATAATAATAAAAATCCTACTCTCCTCCACTATAAAAACAACCGCCACCTCCTCTTCTCCTCACACCTCTCATGATTTTTGAATATGTCCAATTTTTTCCCAATCATATTCCCAAGACCCTTTCTCCCCTCCAAGACCTTATGGTCTCACCAAAAGTCTAAAGCAATGGCCCTTAAAGAGGATGTCAAGAAGAAGAGATCAAGAAGTAAAATTCTTTTTCATTTTCTTTTAATTTTCATTACAATTATATTTATTTTAATATAATTACTTAACATCCCCTTATCCAATAGGCATGAAAACTCTATTATGTTATATAAACTTGTTTTTTGTGATGTTTATGTAAAAATTAATCATCATACTTTGTCTCATGTCCCTCTGATTCTAAAAATAAAACACAATCTATAATGTTTTGATTTACCAACATCATGGATAATGTGTTTTAAATTTCCATTAGCACATTCATAAATGATCATAAAACTATTCTAATGGGTGAAATAGATTTTAATTTTTATTATATAACATCTTTTATATTCTGGGACTAATATATTTATATAATGTAAAATTATATAACTAAACTATAATGTGATTATCGAAGAACCACAAAAATGATCTAAATTAATATCATTAATGTATTATCTAATGATTCATCATCATATCTGAAAAAAATGAATTCCAGAATAATTTAATATTCTATAAACATATTAATACCATTTCATTCCACTTTTGTAGTTTTTTTCCATTCCATAAGAAAATCCATTACGAACTGACTATGGAATCTATGAAAAGAATGCGCCCAAAACAATAGAATTAATTTTTTTAATAAATGGGTGTAATGATGTTATAAAATGATCATATATTGTGTTATAAGAATTAATATTTTTCTTTAAAATATTAATAACAATCTTTTAACCCTTACACAATAGGTTTAAACATATTTTATGTAATAAAAACCTGGGGTAGGTTAATTCTTAAAGCAATTTATATTCTTTAGGTCAAAATTTTAGATAATTGTTTTTTTCATCCTAAATTTATTGTGATACGAATGTTTCATATAAATTATATTTTATTCTGTGGAATTATAACGAGTAGACAAATTATTTTCATTTTATTAATTCTCACTAACATTATATTGAATCTGTAAGGGGATCTTCTTTAAAAATCCCCTTTAAAAATTCTAATTTTATATACCAAATTCAAAAGAAATGTTTTTAGGAATGTTTTCATGTTTTTTTATTATGTTATGGTTACTATGAATTTTTTATGATGAATAGTGGGATATATATCACCCTCAAATGCATTGGGTATGTTTACGTTGTAGGTTGGACATACGGTTACTCCAAGTGTAACTGTGAGGGTTAATCCATATGGTTGTCATGTGGGTTATATTATAAGGTAGTCATTAGGGTTACAAATAATACGATCACTTTGAGGGTTAAAATATTATGTAAGTAATTCTTAAAGTTACCCTTCTGGTATTAATTATTTTTTTAAATGTTTTATGGAAGTCTCATGTTTTCAGAAAGTACCTATGTGATAGTAATTGGGTGAAAAGTATGTCTTTGTGAAAATGATTTCATATGTTTGTAAGGATTAATGTACTAATGGGTTTTCTACTTATTTTTATATCTTTTACGGAGATTTTTATTCTCATACCATGTTCTAAAATGTATTTCATAGGGTTTTTGGATGGGTAAGAGAAATGAAGAATCCATGATGATTGTTTTAAATACTTTTAATGAAAATATTTCCTGTTTTATTATAAATTTTTTGTTATGAGAAAAATGGATATTGTTTAATGTTTTAACCACTGTGTATGCTTATGGGTTGATATTTATGATGCTTGAACTATAATTATTAATCTCTAAACTTATAATATCTTTGAGAATTTAAATAAGTGAATTATTAATGAATTTACTAGATTATGTGTTGTTTAATGACGAGTCATTATAATTTGTATCAGAAAATGTTTCTGATAAATATAGGGGTTATGATGATATTAATAGAATACCATAAATGATTTTTACCTTAATTTTATTCTGAAATGATATATAATTTTAGTATTAGCATGTTTATTCATCTAAGACGTGTTTGTTAAGAATGGTTTCCTGCAAAAGAAATAGAAAATTTAAAGTAGGAAGACACCATGAGGCTAATATCTATCCAAATTTTCATCCTGGAATTGTGGGAATTAGAACATAGAGGTTCATTATAGTTAGATAACAATTTATGTAGGCTATAAACAATGGGGGAATCCATGAAATAGAACAACTATAGATAACACAAAGTGACATGATGATAGTGGAAGTTTTTATGATGCAACACCCTCATGCTTTCAGTGAATTGTTCGACCTAGTAGCGACTGGTGGATGGAATAAATCCATTGAAAGGATATTCAATGTCATGGGGTCTTCATATAATCAAATGTCTAGTCTTTATATTTATCATTTAAACTGTGAATTTGACTAGTGGTGGTCAATGGTAAGGAATGCGAGGAATAGTAAGGAGATTGATGCCTTGGAATGGGGTTAAAGTTAGAATATGTTCCATAAAAAATATTTTACTAAGGTAGTTCGACTTTGAATGGAAACAAATACCTAAAATAAAGAACAATCAAGAAGATTTAGTTTCCATGTATAAATAAAACCTCACCAAACTAGAATTATAAAATCCAATTATTATTCCAGATCTTGATAGTAAAATCTGAAATTTCTACTCAGGATTGAAGTGAAGATATTAAAGTGCATTGAATTCTCATGAATTCACAAGTTATGAAAAATTTCAATGATGTGATGAGAGGGTATAAATGGAGTTTTTAGTTCATAATGTTTACTTTTAAAAAATGTATAAGTAGAGGTCAAGATGGAAAGTGGTTGGTATGAATAAATCAATGAAATATGAAGGTGTGAATGTCTAGTTTCAAGTTTTTGAAAAGTGTGGTAAAAATAACACTAGGGAATGTATTAACAAAACTGAGAAATTTTTTTTATGTGTTATGTTTGGAAGTGTAGATTGAGGTTTTAATAAAAATTATTTGAATATTAATTCTAACAAGAAAATATTAATGTGATTTAAATGCTGCGTGATGGGTAATTTTGAAAATACATACCCCTAGAAAGATCTGAATAATGGAAGGTTGCCAAATTATTAGTAGAAAGGTGTAGTTAGATCATTTGTTACTATGTTCGAAGATATTGATCCATACAATGAGGTGATATCCGGTTCTTTGTTTGTTTACTCATATTTTTCTAATTTATTTTTTGATATGGGGTCTATAAATTCACTTATTTATCAGAAATTTTTTGGTAAATTGGAAATTTCACCTAAAAAAATGAGATAAGAACTCATGGTTAAACACCAAGGGGAATGTTACAACAAAAAGGAATTATAAAAATCTACCTATTGTTTTCTATGGAAATATAATACGTGCTAAAGTTTTTGTTTTAGAATTAGAAGAGTTTTATGTCATTATAGGCATGGATTGACTTTCTGTTTATCATAAAATGATTGATTATAGAGATGAAGAAGTTTTTTTTAGAAAGAGTTTAATCATATTATCCAGTTTATAATTGATAACATATGAAGAATATGAGAAACTGTTAAAGGATATAAATGAATGTTATCTTGTTATTTTATTGAAAACAAGGTAACTATTTAGATTAATGATATTCCAGTGGTAAATGTGTACCTAATTTTTTTTCTTGATGAGTTTCCCGATTTTATACTTGATTGGGAAGTCCAATTTACCATTTACATAGTTCTTGATGTCAATACTAATTCAAAACCCCCTTATCAAATTAATCAAGTGGAACTTATTGAATTGAAAAACCAATTGTAGGAGTTTATTTATAAAGGAATTAATTTTCCTAGCACATCATCATGAGGTGGTACTCTTTGGTTTCTTAAAAATAAAGATAGTTCCTTGAGATATTTTATTGATTATAGATCTTTGAATAAAATTAATATTGAGAATAAGTAACCTTTACATCATATCGATGACTTACTTGACAAGATATAAGAATCTGATTATTTTTGCTAGATTGAATTGAGATCTGGGTACCATCAATTGAAAGTTATTGAGGATGACATCCCAAAAAAATATTTTTATACTAGATATTATCATTTTGAGTTTGGTGTTATTCCCTTTGATTTAAAAAATTTATGTGTTGTATTTATGGGTCTTATGAATAGAATATTTCATGAATTTTTGGATATGTTTGTTGTTGTTTTTATTGATCACATTATGATTTTTATGAAAAAGTTTCAATGATTATGAAAAACATTTAAGTATTGTATTTCAAACACTCAAATAAATGAAGATATATGTGAAATTTAAAAATTTGGAATTTTGGTATCATTAGATTTAATTTCTTGGGTATATTTCAAATAAGGATGAACTAATAGTTTATCTATTCAAAATAAAATTGGTTGGTGAATAGGAGAGACCAAAAAATGTTACAGAGATTCATAGTTTTCTTATATTAGTATGTTATTACTGATGGGTTTTCAAAAACATTTCATGGTTATCTAAGCAACTAACAAAGTAAACACAAAAATAAGTTAATTTCATTTGGATAGAAGAATGTAATGTTTTTTAGGATCTGAAGAAGAGATTAGTGAGTACTCCAGTTTTGGGCCATCCTTCCAGAAATGGTGAGTTTTTGATATTCAATAGTGATTCATTGAAGGGGTTTGGTCGTGTTATGATGCTTAATTATAAAGTTATTTCTTATGCTTTAAGAAAATTGAAACCTCATATGTAAAATTATCCCACCTATGATTTGGAATTAGGATCTGTGGGTTTTTTCTTTGAAAATTTGGAGGCATAATTTATACAAATCCATTTGGGAAATATATACTGACCCTAATTCTGTGATTTCTATATTCCCTACAAAGTAATTAAACATGAGTAAAATGATATGAATAGAATTGATTATATATTATGATTTAATTATTAATTACCATCCTAGAAAAGAAAATAGTGTAGATGATTCCTTCAGTTGAAAACATCACGCATCATTAACAATGTTTCATATAGAAAGGACCCCTTGATTAATAACTTGATAAATTTGTCCTGTAAGTTGTTGGTGTAAGAAATTCCTTAGTTTTTTTATATTTCAGTGCAGTCAACCCTGTCATAAATAATTAAGAATTAATTGAAGAATACCGTGAGTTGGAAAAAACGAAAGAATCTGTAAAAATGGTAAGTTTTTCGAATTTAACATTGATAAAGATTGTGTTTAAGATTTGGAAAGAGATTATTTTCACCCTGTGATCCCTATACGAGGAAATATACTTTGTTTTAAGCTCATAATTCTCTATTTTCAGTTCATAATGGTAGTACTAATATGTTCAGAGACCTTTGGGAATATTAGTGGTGTGATGGAATAAACAGAGATATTGTTGATTTTACAATGAAATGATTTAAATTTAATAATGTTAAAGTAGAAAAACAAATACCAAAGGGGATGATTTAGCCTTTTCAAATGCTAGAGTGGAAATGTGAAAATATATTTAAGGAATTCATGGTGGAACTAAAAAAGATAAATTGAAGTAACAATGAAATTTGGGTTATTGTTGATCAGGTGACTAAATTTTCACATTTCCTTACAATTTGAGATACTATATCTTTGGATCAGCTTTACTTATTGTACCTCAATGATATTGTCAGTTTACATTGATTTCCTCTTTCCATTTTATCAAACAATGATCCTATGTTATCTTATAAATTTTTTAAGGCCTTAATAAGTTGTTGGGTACATAATTAATTTTCAATATATCTTTTCATCCTCAATCTGATGGAAAGATCGAGTAAAAAATTCAGACATTAGAGGATATTATTCTATATTATTTAATAGACTACCAGGGAAGTTGAGATATATATGTTTATATTTTTGAGTTTTCATATAATAAAAGTTTTCATTCCATTATATAGATATATCCTTTTGAGGCATTACATGAAAAGTAGTGTCTAACTCTGACTTTTTTGAATGATGTCAGGGAAAAAAGTTGTTTTCTCTAGAACTAGTAGAGGAAGTGGCTAAAACAATTAACATGATCTAGAAATACATGATGAAATATCATAGTAGGAAAAAATATATGAAGATAACAGGATGATAGACTTTTATTTTGAGTAATGGGATCTTGTTTTTCTTAGAATCTCACAATGAAAAAGTATTATGCTTTTTGGTAAGAAATGAAAGCTAATTCCATGGTTCATGGGACCTTATGAAATCTTAGGGAAAGTTAGACCAGTCTCCTACTAAGTAGATTTTCTCTTAAGATTATCTTAGGAGTTTTTCTTTTTCTTATTTTGATATTGAGAAGGTGCATTCCATATCCATCTTATGTTTTGAGCCTAGAAGTAGTTCAGCTACATTAGAGCCTTTCTTATGATGAGAAACCGATCCAAATTCTTGACCATAGAGAGATATTATTGCAGAATAAGGTAATCCAAAAGGTTAATGCTTTTTGGAGAAACCACATGGTAAAAGAAGTAACATTGGAATATGAAAATGATATGAAGGAATGGTACCCTCACTTGTTTTAGAAGAACAAAAAAGAAAGGATGCAATTTATAGAAGGTGGGAAGAATATAACAACCCATTTACTTATATTTTTTTCATTATGTAATTAAGTATTTAAAGTCATTATAAATTTAAAATTAAATAATTGGTGTTTATATAAATTAAGTAATTTTCACTAATGGAATAGTAACTTGACCTTAGGTATAGTCACATGGCCATTAGGAAGATTAATTTGGCCAATATAATAGTAACCACATGTATGGGAATATAAAATAAATTTATTTATCTTATAAGTGTAGTCATGATATATTTATATCAAGGAATATTTAAATAAATAATTTGAAAATGATTATTTAATTATTAGCCTTTTTGTGATACCTAAATGTTTATTTATAATTTTATAATTTTATAATGATTTAAAATTAAATTTATTTTTATAAAATATAATCATAAATTAATATTTTATTGTCTTATGGTTATAATATAATTTTATGAGAACACGATTAATTTTTCAACATGTTATAAAATCTGTTATAGTTTTAAAATTGTTATTTTTTAAATAAATTTTATTTTTATTTATAAATTAAATTTCTCATATTTTAAAAATAATTTTCCAAAAATTAAGTTCATTATAGAATTCTACATGTTGAAAAATGGTTGGGGTGATTTTTTGGGTTTTTCTAGAAATTCTTTAATTTTTGGTGGATATTGAAATACGATAATTTACAGAATATAAAAACTATAAATTAAATACACTATTTAAAACATCATAAATGATGTATGAACCATAATCTAGAACGTTACATGATTATTTTAGTATATTTGATGATAATTATCAAATTATTCATATTCATAAGCCAAATTAATAAACTACTGAATAAAATAGTAAAAAACCCATCCTCTCTTTCACTATAAATACCACCCAAACCTACTCTTCTCCTCAAACCTCTCAAGATTTGGGAATTATCCAATTTCTTCCCCATACTCTTTTTGAGCCTCCTCTCTATGTCCAAGATCTACTTGTATTACCAAATGTAAAAAACCAGGGGCCTTATGAAGGATCCCAAGAGGTAAAAGTCCTCTTTCATTTTATTTTACTTTTATTTTAAATTATTTTTATTTTATTATAATATATTCCCAAAACCATATCCCATAGGACAGAAAACTCTATTATATTATATATAATATAATTTTATCATTTTTATATAAAAAATCATCATCTTTTTTTCTCATCTTTTTCTTATTCTAAAAATAAAAACACTATCTGTGATTTATCGATTTACCAACAACATGGATGATTTGTTTTCAATTTCCTTTAACTCCTTCAGGGATGTTCATACAATAGTTTTAATGTGTAAAATAGATTTTAAATTGTATTATATTACCTGATTTGTGTTATGGGATTAACATATATAAATAATATTAAATTATATAATGAAACTATTATGTGATTATCAAAGAACTGCCAAAATAATCTAAACGAATATCATTAATGTTTTATCTAATGATTTATCATAATATCTAAAAAATGATTTATTGTGTCATTTAATGTTATATAAACATATTAGTACTATTTCATTACACTTCTTCAGTTTCACTTCCATTGTACAAGAAAGTCCATTACGAACTTACCATGGAATCCATGTAATTAATGCACCTGAAACAATGGAAAAAATATTATTAATAAATGGGTGGAAAGATATTATAAAATGGTAATATAAGGTATTATAAGAATACATATTTTTAGTAAATTCATTAATAACACTATTTTAACAATTTTACAGGATTTCTAAACACATTTTAGGTAATATGAACCTATGGTAATTGAATTCTTAACCCAATTTACATTATTTGGGTTACCTTTATACTTCATTGATTTTTTCATTCTAAGATTATTTGAGATATGAATTTTTAATTTATATTATGTTTTATTATGTGTATTTACTATTTGTATACATATTCCTTTAATTTTATTAATTCTATCATATATGATATGGAACATGTAAGGGACTCCTCATTTAAAATACCATTTTAAATTTCTATTTTATTACAAAATTGAACCGTAATGTTTTTCTGAAAGATGTCATGAACTATCCCCTGAGGCCCGTGTCGTGACTATCCCAAGTCTGCCTTCCATATGCTAGGGGCTGGAGACTAGCACTGAAAGGAATATTCCATAAAACCAGGAAGAAATTGCCTTTATATCCTGTAAACACATGAAACCAAGCAAACAAAAAGACACGAACACAAGTAAACTGTATAGGAAAAAGAGTACAGAATGTAAGAGGCACTAGAATACAAGCCCAATAGTAAAGATACAAGTACAATTGAAATACAACACAACTGAAGAAAGAGAAAGATAGAAATTGGGTCATCCTTTGAAGTCCCTACCTAAAGGGTAGGTACAGATCAACTCCTCAGCACTCCATGTCCTCCCGTATCCTCTACGTACCGACTTGTCATATGGTCCACCTTCGGGCACCGTCCAGTCCTAGTACCCTCATCCTCAATCATCGTTATCTGTCGTCTCGACCAAACACAACATTGTGCGGGCAAATCCCATGCAAGGGTTAGTATAACAATACTCAGTAGGGGCTCGAGACCCTTAAGGTCTCACAATATCCGTAAAGGATAATCCAAAAATCATGAAATCATATGACAACCCTACTTAGGTATATGTCCATACATATAACTAAGTTATCAATTATTCCCATATCAATCCTTAGGAAACATAGAGTCTAACATAAAAGAACAAGCTCAACTATTCCACAAAGTAAGGAGTACCACGAAGGTAAGTACCACATAGGTACACCACACAGAAGAATACCACCAACGTATTACCACAAAGAAAAGTACCACATAGGTACAAACTCAGCTCACACCAAGTATATTTTTGGTACATTAGTAGAGATGATTAGATTTAACTACTAAATCATCTTACTCTGTTAAAAGGAAGACCCATGTAGGATCTGAAATCATCATCAGAGCCACATAGGATCTTAGTATATCATCAGACCCACACAGGATACTAGTATCTCATCAGAACTACACAGGATTTTAGTATATCGTTAGACCCACATAGGATCCCAGTACATCATCAGTACATCTTCGGACCCACACAGGATCCTATTACATTTTTAGTACATTGTCAGAACCACACAAGATCGTAGTACATCTTTAGTACATCATCAGACCCCCACAATATCCTAGTACATTGTCAGTACGTCTTCAGACCCACTCAGGATGCTAGTACATCGTCATTACATCATCAAACCCACATAGGATCCTAGTACATCGTCAATATGTTGTTAGACCCACACAGGATCTTGGTACATCTTCAGTACGTCATCAGACCCACACAGGATCCTTGTACATCATCAGTACGTCATTAGACCCACAGAGGATCCACATACATAGTCATTACATAGTTAGAACCACACAAGAACCTAGTACATCATCCCAACCAGCTGCAAGGTTACCGCACTAAGCTATTTTGTCTCTGGGGGGGTCTGATCCTCAATCCACTGGTCGATACTCCAACTGTCACGAAGTATCATGAAGAAGTATATCAAAGGGCTTCTACGTCATAGGGTTCTCAACTCAATAGATGGTGTGTCAATCGGACACTTGGTCTGTAAGTTATTAGCCTTTTAGTCCTGAGGGCCTGGTTGGATTTATGCTAGATCCAAGTCGACTGTACCCCAAATTTATCCAAAACTCTAGTGGGGTATACCAAAGGTACCGACTCACACCATGGTTTCCAGAACCATAGAAGGTTCATCTAATAGACGCTCGGTGCCAAGGATACAACCAAAAAATGTATAGGGTCGAAACGAGTCCAGGTCTGGTCTGACTCGGGCCGACCCGGCCTGGGCTGACCAAGTTTGGGTCGTCTCAGCCCGACCTACGGGGTTTGGCCTGACCCGAAGGGTAGCCCGGGCTGGGCATCCCACTGTGCGGCGGGGCGGCAGGGCGCCGCGGGGCGGCGGGGGGTCGCTGTGTGGAGGGGCGGCCGCGGTGTGGCGGGGCGGCCGCGGTGCGTCGGGGAGGCGTGGCTGCGGTGCGGTGGCGTGGCTGCATTGCGGCAGGGTGTCGTGGGGCAGCGGGGCACCGCGGGGCGGCCGCTGTGCGGCAGCCCGCCGTGACTGGATGGATGGCCAGCCATCCTCTCGGCGTGGTCTGGTTGCGCTCCACACCTTCACTGACGGCCTGCTCAGTTGACGTCTTCCTCAATCGCAAAGATTTCATAAAAAAACAAGGGATTGCAGAGAGGTCAGACCATGTTCATTTGGCCTGCACCCTCTATGTTAGAGCAGTAGCAAGACGTTCACAACTTTTGAATCACAAAGAACATCAAGAATAGAAAAGGGAGGTATTTAAACCATCAAACCATTCCTTGATTGATCTTTGACGTTGGTGAGGAGGGGAAAGGGTGAAGCTGGTGATGTCAGCGTTTCCTCGATCGTCGGTTCGTTCGTTGTTGGAGATCGTTCGATGGAGTTCATCATTGGAGAAATATTCATCTAAGGAGAAGGGTTATTTGTTTGAGAATGATTCTCCAAAGAACTCCCCACTCTCTCCTTTGGAAAATTTTTTCCCCCCAATGATAAAATTAGGATACAATATAAATTAATGTTGGTTTATAAATTTAAATATATGTTGGAAAAAAATAATATTGGCTCAAATAATTAATTGGAGAGTTGGGTTAATTAAAGTAGGGGAGTTGAGAGGTTTTATCCCATTAAACGAGTTTAGGGTGGTCCTCACCACAAGAATTCAAATTGAGAGGTTTTATTCTTGGTGGTCTCCAACTCTATAACTATCACATGGGAGGTTTCAAAAAAAAAGAAGTTTATTTGATTTTATTTTTTATGTCCACCAAAAGGTGAAAAACCAACTTTCACCCTTGACCTACTGCAGTCAAGGTAATGGTCTATTTAAGTGAATACCAACACTATGAGTTCAACGGTGTCCTTAGATTTCAATTCCAAGCACCGGTTTAAAAGTAAAAAAACGCTCTCATACGTTTACTGAACGTACTCAAAAAAAGTTCAGAAATTCATTCAATCCACACTGGGCCTCAAAATCATGCGTCGTAAATTTTTACAGACTTGTAAAGGTCCCATATAATAAAATGAAATTTACATGGAAATTCTGGGTCTTTACATTCTCCCCACCTCAGTGCTTTGCATCCTCGACATCCACATCACAAAACTAGGAAAAAAAGTGGGGGTACTGAGCACAAATTTGAGCCTTCCACTCCCATGTGCTCTTCTAGAAGTTCCAGTGCTGCCAGCGAATGCACACTAGAGGCATCGACTGCCCATGAAGGACACACTTCTGTCGATGCTCAATCTCTACTGGAACTTCCATAAATGTCTCCCCATCGTCGACATCCAGCACTCCATGGTTGATGATGTGAGAAGGTTCGTGCACATATCTCCTCACTTGGGATATGTGGAATACGTCGTGCACCCAGTGTAACTAAAGGGGATGTTTTGGGAAGTAAGCCACCTCGCCGACTCTACTGAGGACCTGGAAGGGTCCGATGATCCTCATAGATAGGTTGCCACCCTGGACATAGCTTCAAAAACCTCAATAAGGTGAGACCCATAGAAATACATGGTCACTATACTTGAACTCCAAAGGACTCCATCTCCATTCGGAATAAGTATTTTGCCTACTCCGTGCAGTCTACATCCGCTCCTGAATGATTGAAACTTTCTCTGTGGTATCCCATTCCATCTCTTTTCCCACAAGTGCTGACTCTCCTGGGTCATTCCAGCACAAATGTGATCTGCAAGTCCACCTATATAATTACTCAAAAGGTGCCATCCCAATGGTGGAGTGATATATTTTGTTGTATGAAAACTCCACCCAAGCAATTGATCCTCCCATTTGCGACCGAAGTTGAGGATGTAAGCACAGAAAATGTCTTCGAGTGTCTGAATGGTCCAGTCAGTCTGGACATCGATCTAAGGATGAAAGGCGGTGCTCAAATGAAGCTGCGCCCCAAAATATTCTTGAAACCCCTTCCATATTTAGGATTTAAAACATGTATCATGAATGGAGAAAGTCACCGAGGTTACTCTATGTAGCTGCACAATCTCTTGCACATAGAGGCATCCCAAACTCTCTACTGAACCCTACTCATTGATCGGTAGGAAGTGGGATAACATGGTGAGTCATTTGACGATCATAGAAATAGAATCATGACCCATGGATGTACATGGAAGTCTCATCACAAATACCATGGATATTCTGTCCCACTTCCACTTAGGGACCTCTAGAGGATGAACCAAGCCTACTAGTACCTGATGCTCCGCCTTTACTTGTTGACAAGTGAGGCACCGAGAGACAAACTCTGCTACTTATTTATTCATTCCCGGCCACCGGTGCTGTCATCGGATATCCTGGTATATCTTCACTACTTCTGGATGTACCACTCTAGGGGACATTTAGAACCCCCTCGTCATTTCCTCCTGATGTGACACTGGTACCACGGTATGACCCCTGATGAAAATGACATGCTCCCCACCATTAAAAAATCCATCAAGTGCCTGTCTTGTGGATATCTGATCACATTGATCCTCACAGTCAGTGTACCCTTCCTATGACTCCCTAACTCGCTGAAGAAGTGAGGGATTGATTGTAAGATACCGAAGAAAAGATTCTCCATCTAGATCCACAAAGGATATCTGCAAAGCATCCAGCTACTCTATCACCTCACACAGTAGGTGTATACCAGATCTCTTGCTGAGTGCATCTACTACAAAGTTCCCCTTCCCAAGAGTATATACTATCTCTAAGTCATAGTCCAGGATGAAATCAATCCATCATCATTGTCTCAGGTTCAGGTCATTCTATGAGAAGATATACCAGAGGCCCTTGTGATCTGAGTAGACTGTAAAACACTCGTCCATCAAGTGATGTCACTACACATTCAAGATGAATACCACTACTGCTAACTCTAGGTCATGGGTAGCATAGTTCTATTCATGTTTTCTAAGATATCAAGAACCATATGTGATCACTTATCTCTCTTACAGTAGGACACATCCAAGACTGGTCCCTGATGCGTTGCAGAAGACTACATACCCTACACCCTCCTCTGGAAGCCTCAAGATAGGGGCACCAGTCATCCTCTACCTCAACTTCGGAAAACTTTGCTTGCATTTCTCCAACCACACGAAAGGTTTCCCCTTCTTCATAAATGATGATAATGGTATTACAGAACTGGAAAAATCCGGCACAAACCTTCGGTAGTATTCAGCCAAGCCCAGGAAACTCCATACCTCTGTCACACTCAAGGGTGGCTCCCAAGAAAGTACCGACTCAATATTTTCCGGATTAACCACAACTATAGACTCTGAGATGATGTGTCCTAGAAATCTCACCTCTCAGATCTAGAACTGGAACTTCGAGAGCTTACCATAAAGATGGTGCTCTCGCTGTGTGTCCTGATTTACCTGCATGTGATATGCATGATCCTCCTCATTATCCAAGTATATTAGAATGTCTTCAATGAAGACTACTACAAAGCGATCAAGGTATGGCTGAATGATCCTATTCATGAGTCCTATGAAAACTCCTGGGGTGTTGGTCATGCCAAAAGGAATAACCAAAAACTCATAATGGCCACACCGACATCTAAAATCTATTATCTGCACATCCACGTCTCGCACTCTGAGCTGGTGATAGCCTGATCTGAGGCCTATATTTGAGATCCATCGTGCTCCCTTCAGTTGATCAAAGAGGTCATCAATCCTTAGGAGTGGGTACTTGTTCTTCACGGTCACCTAGTTCAGGCACTGATAGTCAACACAAAGCCTCAAGCTCCCATCCAAATTCATAGCGAACAAAATCGAGGCTGCCTAAGGAGAAACACTGGGCCTAATGAACCCTTTCCCCTGTAAGTATTCCATCTATACTGCAGCTCAAGAAGCTCTACGTGATTCATCTGATACACTTTTGTGGATATCGGTACCATCCCGAGGTATAGGTCAATGTAAAATTCCACCTCTCTGTAAGGAGGTAGACCCAGAACATCATTAGGGAAGACTTCCGCATACTGGTCCTCAACTATAGGATAACTGAATCTGTCCACATCAACTAAACTAAAGGTAAGGCTAGCCAACTGATGAGTGATCAGCTGCACTCTCCTCTAGGTAAGTCCATCTTGTGCTAAAAAGGCACCTTTCTCGCCAGTCAATGTAAACCTAGTCCGATCCTTGTGGAAACACCACAATTTTCACCTAATACAGTCTATCAAAACATTGAATTTTTAAAGCAAGGCCATACCCAAGATGACATCGTAAGGCCTCGATGCTGCTACTATGTGATTCCAGCCGAAGCTCTCTCCTCCTAGAGTAATATCACTCTATCAGCACCAGTGCGTAATCTTTGAATCCCCTCCCGTAGGAGTCTCTAGATGTAATAATTGAGCCAACGACTCAGTTAGAATCTCTAAGCTCCAACCGAGGGTAGTGGAAATAAAATAATGATTGGAACCTATGCCTATAAGTACTGAATCTAAGGTGGGGTAGACACAAACCATAGCTTGTATCATCTCCAGAGTTCCATGGTCATAAGCCTCAGATCCATGGAGTTGAGCTCTCCCCTATCCACCAACTCCCTGTGGTTGGGGTGGACCTCCTGGTGGTAGTGGCAGTAACATATCGAATCGTCACCCACTACCAGCTGCATAGCCATATCCTCTGCCACATCCGCCTATTCCCTACGGACCTACTTGGTCAACCCTCTGTCGCTTCATGGGTAGTCTTTAGACCATCTTCTGATCATCCATATGATGGGTCAGACAGTCACGAGCTATGTGACCCTACCCTTCTCATGTGAAACACTTCCTGTTTCTTGCATTACTGGCTCTGTCTTATGTACCTCTCACAACTGATCCTGAGTCATGCACTCATCCTTCTATAGGTCTGGTCCTCTTGGACCTCTATGATATTTGTATGATGCCAGCTGCAGAAAACTCCGCTACGTGATGAAAGGTGGTGGGTCTCGCTACTAGTGACTGCTCATCAAGGAAACTCTCTACTAAGAGGGAAGACTCTATTTTCCCTTGCATTGGGATACTGAGAGAAATCATCAAAGCCCTAATCTCCCGCCCGAGTCCCTACACGAAGGTTTGGGCCCTGAAGAATGGGTCCCTCTCCATATCTCTAGAGTAGAGTAAGAGGTCTATGAACCTCGCTGATTACTAAGCCACATTCATGCTTCCCTGATGTAGATGAAGAATCTTCCGTAGGCGCACTACATGAAGAGTTGCAGGGAAAAACTCTGCCTGAAATGGGATCTCAAAGTTTGGACAGAGAAGTGTCACCTCATCGTGAACCTGGAGAATCAATATCCACCATCTAACTACTGCTGCCTATAGAAGACAGGTGGCAAGGATCACCATGAGATCAGCCGATGTCCCTACCGGTTAAGAGAATCTCACCATGACGTCCAAGCAATCCTCATCAACCTATGGGTCCGTCTCTACCTGAACCCAGGTGGCCTCTGGAACTGTAACTCGTGCAACATGCTCAAGCGGCATGCACCCTCTACTACTGGGGTTGGTGGCATTGGTGTCCCAATGGGTAATGGTACCGCTGGTGCCACCACTGGTGACACTACTGGAAGAGGGCGCTGGACCGAGTCCTCATCACTCGGTGGGCTATAAAAACATACTATACCTAGTAACCTAGCTGACTGTTTTCATGGTGGTATCCTGGAATGAAACATGTGTGCCACAGTAAATCAATTATACTTGTTGGGATGAATCAAATAGATCACAAAGATAACACTTGAAAACAGACACACAATCAGTGTTTTTCATGAACTGAGTCAGATATCAGAAGTCAGGGTCCTGGTGTGTGGATACATCGGCCAGCACACCAATAATGGATTCTCTAAACTAATAACCACACTCACTACACTTATCACTGTTTCCATTAAAAATAAGGTCAGAGTCCAATGTTCTGTGGTAAAATCTCCTTCAGATAGAAATTTGTCAAAACCTGTCCCTCGGGGCCCGTGCTGTGACCACCACAAGCCCACCTTCCATAGGCCAGGGGCTGGAGACTAGCACCAAAAGGCATATTTCTTAAAACTGGGCATCCATTGTCTTTATATCCTGTAAAAACATGAAACAAATCAGAAAACAAGATACAAAATCAAGTAAACTGTATAGGAAAATGAGTGTTAAAAGTAAGAGGGGATGAAATACATGCCCAATATTAAGGCTACAAGTACAACTGAAATACAATACAACTGATGAAAGAGAAAGACAGCTACTGGGTCATCCTATGAAGTCCCTACCTGAAGGGTATGTACAAATCAACTCCTCAGCACTCCATGTCCTCCCATATACTCTGCGTACCGACACGCCGTATGATCCACCTCTGGGAACCGTCCAGTCTTGGTACCCTCATCCACGATCAATGATGGCCATCGTCTGAACCAAACACAACAAGGTTTCGGAAAATCACGTGCAGGGGTGAGTATAACAATACTCAGTAGGGATCCTAAGACGCTCCAGGTATCAAAAAATCCACCAAGGATAAACCAAAAAGAATGAAATCATATGACAAACCTACTTAAGTATATGCCCATAAATATACTAAAGTTATAAATTATGACCATCTCAATCATGAGAAAACATAGATTCTAACTCAAAAGCCCAAGCTCAAATGTTCCACAAAAAAAGGAGTACCATGAAGGTAAGTACCACATAGGTACACCACACTGAAGAATACCACCAAGGTATTACCACAATGGAATGTGCCATACAAGTACAGACTCAGATCACACTAGGTATATCTTAGGTACAGTAGTATAGATGATTATATGTAACTACTAAATCATTTTACTCTATTAAGAGGCAAGACCACATAGGATCCTAAATCATCATCAGACCCACAGAGGATCGTAGTACATCATAAAACCCACCTAGGATCCTATTACATCATCAGTACAACATCAGAACCACACAGGATCCTATAATATTTTTAGTATATCGTTGGACCCACACATGATCCTAGTAAATCGTCAGTACATCATCAGACCCACACACGATCCTAGTACATTGTCAGAACGTCGTCAGTACCACACAGGATCCTAGTACATCGTCAGTACGTCGTCAGACCCACACAAGATCCTAGTACATTGTCAGTACATTTTCAGACCCCATATAGGATCCTAGTACATTGTCTGTACATATTTAGACCCATAAAAGATCCTAGTACATCATCAGTACGTTGGAAGACCCACACAGGATCCTAGTACATCGTCAAAGCTAGCTACATGGTTCCTGCACTAAGCTCTCCTGTCTCTGGGAGGGTATGCTCCTCATGCAACTGGTCGATACTCCAACTTTCACGAAGTACCAAGAAGAAGTATACCAAAGGAACGCCACATCATAAGGGTCTCAATGCAATAGATGGTGCATCTATCAGATGCCCAATATATAATTTATTAGCCTTTTAGTTCTGAGGGATCTGTTGGATTTGTTCACGATCCAACCCAACTGTTCCCCAAATTTATCAAACACACTAGTGGATCGTAGCAATTGGACTTCCTCACACCCTTGTTTCTAGGGCTATAGACGGTTCGTAAAACGAATGCCCGATGCCAATGATACGACCAAAATAATGCATAGTGTCGAAACTAGCCTGGGTCAGGTCCGACCAGGTCGGACTGACCCGGGCCGACTTGCGCTGACCTGGCCTGGGACGACCTGGTTTAGGTTATCCCTTCCAGACCCACTGGGTCTGGCCCGGCCTGCGGGTTGGCCCTTCCAGCGGGGTCTGGTCCAGCCTGCGGTGCGGGGTGGCCGTGGTGTGACAGGGCGGCCATGGTACAACAAAGCGTCGTGGGGCGTCGGGGTGGCCGAGGTGCGGCGGGACAGCTGCGGTGCGGTGGGGTTCCACGAGGCTACTGGGCAGTAGTGGTACGGCGGGGAAACCATGTTGTGGTAGGGTGTGGTGGGGTGGCCACGATGCGGCGGTCCGCCGTGACAGGCCGGATGTCCAACCAAACTTTCCGCGCGGCGTAGTCACATGCCGCACCTTTTCCGGTGGCTGACTTAGTTGTCTTCTTCCTCTTCTACAAGTATTTCATCAAAAACCACAAGGGATTATGGAGAGGTCGGAACATGTTTTTTTGGCTCACATCCTATGAGTTAGAGTGGTAGCAAGCAATTCACAAATTTTGAATCACAAAGAACATGAAGAACATGTAAGGGAGGTATTTAAAACATCAAACCCCACCTTGATTTCTCACTGATGTTGGTGAGGATAGGAAAGGATGAAGTTGGTGATGTCGGAATTTTCTCGGTCATCGGTTCATTCATCGTTGGAGATCCTTCGATGAAGTTCTCCATTGGAGAAATATTCATCGGTGGAGAAGAGTTCTTCATTGGAGAATGTTTCTCCAAAGTACTCCCCACTCTCCCATTTTCCAACATTTTTTTCCCCAACGATAAAAGGGGGAGCAAACATAAAGTAAAGTAGGTTTATACATTTAATTTTACATTGGCACAAAATTATATGGGTCAAATAATTAATTTTATAGTTGTAATAATTAAAGTAGGGGAGTTGAGAAGTTTTCTCCCATTAAAGGGGGTTTGGACGGTCCCCACCACTAGAATTTAAATTAGGTGGTTTTAAGATCGGTGGTCCCCACCTTCATAAAAATCACATGGGAGGTTTCAACAAAAAAAAATATAATTTTATTTGATTTTGTTTTTTTATTTCCACCAAAAAGTGATAAACAATCTTTCACCCTCAACCTACTACGATCGAGGTAAAGGGATCCTTATGAAAATATCAGAACTAGAATTTCAATTGTTTCCTTGGATTTTAATTCCAAGAACCAGTTTAAAAGTTAAAAAAATTGCTAATACGTTTAATGAATATACCTAAAAAATGTTCATAAATTCATATCAGGCACACCGGGCCTCGGAATCTTGCACCATAAATTTTCTATGATTTGTAAAATTACCATATAATAAAAACAATTACATGGAAATTCTGGGCCTTTATAAATGTGTTCATGTTTTATGGTTATTTTATTTTTCAGTGGAATTTTTTATGATAAATGGGGGAAATATACCCCCCATTAATGCCTTGGGTATGTTTAAGTTGTAGGTCAGCCATATGGTTACTTCAAGTGTATCTACGATTGTGACACCATAAGGTATCCATGAGGGTTACCATTCATAAGAAATCCGTGAAGGTTGCAATATTATGTAATTAATTCCTCGACATAATTATATGGTATTAATTATAATTTTAATGTTTTATGTAAATATCATGTTTTCACAGAGTACCTATTTGATACTCATTGTGTGAGAAGTATGCCTTTGAAAAAATTATTCCATATGTTTATAATAATTCATGTACTAATGGTTTCTACACTTTTTTTTATATCCTTTATTGATATTTTAGTGGTCCTCACAATTTTTAAAATTTTTTCATAGTGTTTAAGTATGGGTAAGAGAAGAACAAAATCCAAGATTATTTTTTGAGAATTTTTAGGAAAATATTTCATGTTTTTGTTATATGCTTTTGTATTATAAAAAAATATATGTTGTTATAAGTTGTACCCACTTTGTATGCTTATGGGTTGATATATATGAATTATGTTTAGAAATTATAAAACTCTAAACCATAAAAGGTCTTTTATAATGTAAAATAATTTAATTATAAATGAATTTACTAGAATACATAATGTATAAGGCTGGTTCATTATATTGATTACCACATTACAATGTTTGTAGGTATTTGAATCATGTTTAAAATAATGAACCTCCACCTCTAACCCGATCAAGAGTAGAAAATTTTTTTGTGTATCTCTTATCAACATGGTGAAATGAATCCCACAAATGATTAAACTAGAACTATTAACAAATCCACCACACTATAGTGAAACACACCACGATGTAACAAGAATTCAAAGCACAAATAATGAGAAACTAAAATATAATAGACTAAAATTTATGCCACAATTAAAGTATTCAATATAATACAAAATAGTGCACACATAATTAAAATCCAAAAATTTAACTAGAGGAACACAAAATAATCTTATCTCAAGATAAAAATTTCAACACATCCACTCACATAGAAACTATAATAATCATGTCTGAATGTCTGCTTCCATCTTGAATTTTTTCTATAAATCCCACTTTTATCACATCCCCCAGATCTATAAAACTATAAATTCATAAATAATAGGGCCATGAGAATTATATGCCCCTAAAATTTTTTTTTATGAGAATCTATATATGCATACTTTTGATTTATTCCTCAAATTAATAATTTTTTATTTTATTCAATTTTATATAAATAGATTTTTAATAAATTTTTTGAACATTTCCTCATGCTTTCTCAATTAGACCACTAAATCAATGAATTTTCATTGAATAACTCACCTTAAATTTTATTTTTTTAGAATATAGATATCAATTTTTATTCTAAAATTAGAAAATGGGTATATGGAATCACTAATATTAATAATTAAAAGTTGAGAAAAGGCAGAGGGAAATCTAGGAACGTGACCGTTATCTCAAAATACTAGTCCCAAAAAGGGAATCCTCTTCTCAAAAATAAATATCATTTTTATAAATTATCAATACCTAAACAACCACTTTTTATATTAATCCCATAAAACACTTCCTTAGTTTTAGTTATTATATTTCAATGGGTATTTAAAAAATAATTATACAATTTAATTCACTTGAGATTTAAAATATGTTTAGTTATATATATAATAATTTGGATATTTAATAAAAAAATGTTATTATAGATTCACTATATGGTTTTTAAAATAAATATGTTTTTTAACATTTTTTAATGGTAATAAAAAAAATATATATAATTTTCCTTCAATATTAAGTGATTCTTGGATTCCATTATTTATGAATTCAATTTTTATATAACGCATAGAGAGTTATTATATGTTTTATCTATAATTTCATCTCAAATAAAATCTTATTTTATTTTTTTCAAGAATAATAATATTATCATTTATCCTGAGGAAAAACTGATTTTTCCAATTGTAATAATTTTTATATAATAAATAAAAATAAGTATATTTTTTTCTCACATGGAGATTACTTTGTCTATAACATATTATACCATGGTCAAATGTATCATCAAAGGGAAATAAGAAAGAATAACTGAGAAGGAATTTGTTTTAAAAAATATGTAAACTGTTAGATTCATGTTTTAATTACATTTCTTTCACTATATTACATTTATATCATTCACAATTATTAGTCTCCTTATGAAAATAATTTTATAAAATTCTAACTAACTTTCATGTTTAAAAGTTCTTGGTGTGGAATCAAATAATGAAGTGAAATTATGGAAGAATAATGGTATAATGAGGAAGTTAAAAGTTCTTTAGAAGTTAAAACTTTTAAACTCGAAGGGTAAAAGTTTCCCATAATGTATATGAAAATTATATAATTATTAAGATTTATGATGATGCTGAAAAATGATGAAATAAATTTTAAATAATTCCATAATACCTTCATTGATTTGGATTTTCTTTCACATGATGAAATATTTTGTATATACAATCTATATGATTTAATTATATTAAAAGTAATCACTGTAATGAAATAATGAAATATTTAATTGGTTAAATATTGTTTCCATAATTAAAAATTATATTTTATATTTTTGAAAAAATGTAGAACTATAAAATGTATTTCATCACTAGGTGTGAATGAAATATGTTTACATGAAAATTAATTATGGTTCATTCTCTCTTGGATTCTATCCACGTCTTCTCTCTTTCTCCTGGAAGGGTTCCTAGTCAACTTCCTTTGATGATGGCCACCACCTCCACTCAAATTTTTTCTTTTATTATCTTTTTTATTTATCTCCCCTTCCTACGTGTTTTCCCTCTTTTAGAAAGAGGGGTTAGGTAGGATGATTTCTGGTGATTTGGGGGTTTTTCCTTCACATGAAAGGTTTCCATTATCCTTGTATCTATTTATTCATATAAATCATCAGTCTATACCCCCTCTTTTGTCTATCGTGATAGAGATTTTTTTGGGTTGGGATCACAAAAATGAATTGGTGGGTTGATTGCTATAGTTATTGCGGTTTGTTAGATTCATTTATATGGATTTGTTGTAGTGGTCATGGATTCTTTATGAGGCACTATTCATTTTTTCAATAGTCATTATAATTTATTTACCATAGAAGATTTTATTTTTTTGGATGTGGGGTTTTTTTTGGTGGGTTTGGGACATGTGGGTTTAGTACATGATGATATTACAAGAGGCACACCCAGCGTTTTCATTCAGTAATGGTTTACATTGGAGATGGTTCTTGTTTTATGGTGGATAATTCAGTTTTAACCTATATTTGTGATTGAAATCATATTTCTGTTGGTTATGGTTCATCTAGAGGTTAATATTTTATGGTTCATCATTCTAGGAGTATTAGTTTTATATAGATATAGTTCACATAATGAAGGTTCTAAAGAAAGGGGTGGGATTTAATAGAGAGTATTGTGGATCTAAATTAAGTCCTTTTCCAATAATTTTATCCTTTTAATTAGAGTTCAATATATCTTGTTTCATTTTGGTATGGTGTGATGGTTTTTAAAGATGTTTTGGGATTTGATGTTCAAGTGGTTGATGGTATTCTAGGTGGTGCATCCTCTATTGTATTTGTTTCATTCATTATTTTCACATTGGTGTTTTCATTCTTGATTTTTGTGATGTTATGAATGTTTTGGTTCAATAATTATAATGTTGATATATTGGTGGTATTTTTATGTTGTTCCTGGGTGGATTAGGTTTGGGTTTGGTTATTGCATCTTCATCTCCTGATGGGCTTTGTAGCTTCTTGATTTGTTGTGCTAGATTTACTTTTTTTGTTACGATCATGATGAAAATAAAGTTATTGGCGGGTTATTATATTTGGTGAATATGATGATCAAATGGGTGATATTTTAGGTCAGGATGCATGGATTAAGGTTGTTCATGGATTGAGGTAGGGAAATGTGTAATCAGTTATATTTTTAAAATTTAATGTCTGAATTTTTGGGGTATGAAAATGACCCAAGATATTGTTGTGTGTTTTTTTGTTATTATTTTTTATTGTTTCTGTAATACATAATGTTAATATTAAATGAAATGTGGATTATCCAAAAATAAAAACTGTTTGGGTTAAACATGTTTACATGAGATATGATTTGGATAATGAAATTGTTGAGTGCATTAATTTTCTATTTAATGATAGTGGTTTCCTTTTCCAACCCATGTGCTTTTATGGTAAAAAAATTCACATTTTTATGAAATTTTTACTTCATGATAACATTATTTTAAAACAAATTTATCCTATGAGAATGCACATGAAAAATATGGGTATTTATATATTTATAGTTTCTAAATACTAATAATATTACATTAAATATATTATTTTTTATGTTATAAATTATAAATTCATATACCTGAATTATAAAATATAAATTATTTACTAATAATATATATATATGTGTTATTTGATAATTTATTATTATTTACATAAACACAAAAACACACACAAACAAATAATGGTTCTTGAGTCTATGGATCAATTAAATTAACCAATATATATGGGGTGGGGTTGATAAGAGAATTTTTTTTCTTCATTTTAAAAAAGATTAAAAGGGGTAATAGAAAAAAGGCCATGAACTTGAGTGAATTGACCTCAATATGTATGGGAAAACCATTTGGCCATGATCAAGCACTTCTTGGTGTCCCTCTACCCCCACGATCCTCGTTATACTACTTCCTTTATCCCTCACCCTGTATTCCTATCTGATTTATCCCTCCACCTTGAACTCCACTACCAATTATAGCTCCACATATACATGAGATCCTATATCTCCTAGCCTCCTATAGAGCTTCTCCACCTCAATATCCTTGTATCCCATTCTATCAACCTTTGATCCTCAACAGTCCATGGTTTGTATCAATTTAATTTCCCATGATATTCTAACTGCCAATTCGATACCGTAATCTCAATTCCTATTTTTTACAATTATTTCTAGTATTGGAACTATGAATCTGGATCTCATATTTTTTGATTCTAAGGCTGTGTTTCCATTACAATACTAAATCCACTGATTTTATCAATGCCTTCTCCTACCAATGTATATGACCTCTCCAATTATAAGTGTAGAGACGCAAAGCTTGACGTACATGGACATTAAATTACTTTTGTAGAATACTTAATACATAACAAAAAAAACACTCAAGGACTGTAGTAGTTTAGTGTCTATGGAAACTCAGAACATAATATTCTAATCGTAGTGAAAGATCTTCCACATCTCCAATAAAGATCTTCCCCTTTTGTTTTATTACCTAAAACCTTTCTTTATATCCAGGGGAAAAGAAAACATATAAAGGGTGAGGTCAAATGATCAGTAAAGGTAATAATGGAGAATATAAAACAAACCATATACATTTGAACTTCAAAACATGAACACAAAGTTTACACATCAAAATCTTGAGTTGTGAAATAAATATTGGTAGTACGTAAGGTATAGATGTAGGGACCCGAAACTTGACGTACATGGACATTACATTACGTTTGTGGAAGACTTAGTACATAACAAAAACACACCAACAAGGATCGTAATAGTTTAGTGTCTTTGGAAACTCGGAATATAATCTTCTAATCCCGGTGAAAGATCTTCAACATCTCCCAAAACGATATTCCTTTTTTTTACCTAAAACCTTTCTTTATATCCTGGGGAAAAGAAAACATAAAAGGGTGAGCTCAAATGCTCAGTAAGGGTAAACAAAAGAAATATCAATCACATCATATTCATAAGAACATAACATTTTGGAAATCATAACCTGCAAAAGAGAGCATAATTTCATAACATGGGATAAATCATGGCATTGAAATGTAATCACAATAATCATAACTTAAAACATTAAACTTTGTGTCATTCACACATAATCATAGAGAATCATTTCTTATTAGTCAAGACTCATTGCCAAGACTATCTTAGTGGACAAAGTCCCTTTCTGAATCGAATAACCCTCGTTTCAGTCCTGTTTCACTGAACCGGTATAACCTACCGTTCTAGCCCTGTCTATCTCATGAGATATAAAATCTTTACCCAATGCATTAGAGGGAGATATAGGTCCCACCCATCTCATAATGATACCATTCTTATGTGTGCCACAAAATCATAAACCATATATCATTGCATAACCCATGTAATAAAAATGGGAATCTTAAACATCATGACATCATAAAACAATTCATATACGATAAAGGAATTCATAAATAATTCCATCAAAACATAATCAAATCAATGTAATAATAGGGATAAAAACAGAACTATTTATTATCTTAGATGGAAAATAATTTTGATAAAACACTTGAACTCCATTCTTGAGGAAAATATCCTTTCTTCTTCAAAAACATTTTTCATTTCTTAATATGTCATAAAACTTTAAACTAAAAGAATTTGATTAAAAATAAACTTGAAAACTTTTAAAGGAAGCTTCTTGGAAATAATGTTTTAAAAATTTATTCATGCCGTATAAGTTAAAAAAAACATTCTTCGTACTTTTGTCAGAAAAGTCAAAAAGTACCTCGTACGAAAAAACGACAAAAGATTCCTTTCATATTCTTTACTAAAAACTCACCGAAGGGTAAAATTGGATTTAAACTATTGTAAGTGGATGGAAACAATATTACATATTGAGGGAAAATGGATGTGGATGATAAAATATACCCCAGTAAATTTCAAAGTACAAACAATCTCGGATAAAAATGAGATTGCGATATTTCCCTTACCTTAGGTCTGATTTGCTTCGTATGTGTCCAAAACTCCTGTATAATGATTTAAATAATGTCATTGACTTATTACAGAATCATATTCATTGTTATGATATCATATATGGTTCATTTATGACATTATATTACCCGTTCTTTTGTAAATTACATGTTAAAGAAGCGTTTTGGGTAAAATCGTTTCATTTATCGTATGTGTTTTGACTTGTTGTTCTTGACATTATTATTACTTATATCAGGATTTACTTACTTACAGAATATAAAATATGATTTATATATCATATATATTCAGTATATATATATATAATAGATAGATAAATGAAATGAAAAACACCGTTCATGGAGACGGTAGTCCGTACGTACGCATGAACGCTGTTTTCCTTTCCTTATTGTCTTGAATGGAAGTAAGTAGATGACATACATAAATATATATATATATATATATATACATAAATTCAGTAGCTTTATAATGTCATATATTTCATTATTATTTCTTATATATACTTTATAATCATTCTTAAATGGTTAACATGGAGAATGAATCTCATCGCGTCGTGGAGACGGTAGTCCGTACGTACGCACGAGCGATGATATCATTTCCATAAATATTGAATTGAATTGGAGTGTATTATACAATATATCAGAATCAATATGATGTTGTAATAACTATGTATAGTTATTCTTTACACCATTATACCCATCCATGTAAGGTGGTGGTGGAAAATAGATTACACCACGGCGTGGAGACGGTATTCCGTACGTACGCACGCGCGGTGATTTCCTTTTTCCGTAGGATGGATAGAAGGTGAAATAGAGTTGTTTAATATTCATATCAGTATATAATAAATACTGATGTTATTACTTTATCATGAAACAACTAAAGAAGAAGAAGTTGAAGAAGAAAGAAATTGAAAAGATCGGTAATGGATATTACCTCTTCTTTGAAACGCCTCTTTGAATCCTCCACTTAGGGAACTAAGATTGGTCTTTGAAGAAGACCAAGACCTCTAGGATTATTCTAGGGAAGTGGAGAAGGGATTTTGGAAGGGGTTGGCCGAGCTTGAGTGCTCAAATTGGTGTGAGGAGGAGGGGGAGGAGGTACCCTTTTATAAGGGAGGAGAGGGGCACCTTAGGAATATCTCAAAATATTATTTTATATTAAATTCAAAATCGGTTTATAATGGTTCCAAAGGGTCTTATTTCGAAGATAAAGGGGGGATGGGTCGAAATCCTATCAACCAATAGTATTTAGACAAGTTTAGGGTATTAATTTAACCTTATCAATTAGATTTAACTCTAAGTTAAATAATTTAACTTTTAACGTGTCTTTTTGTTTTCTTTCACTATATGGTTAATACACTTACTATAACATTCCAAACGAACCCCAAATTGTTTATTATTAATATATATATCCTTATCTAAGTCATTTGTCCGAACCTTAGATTTTTAGGAATAAAATACAATTAATAATATAATATTTGATTTAAAAACTATTTTGTGTCAATTTTGACACTATTTGATATATGATTTTTTTGAAAGTCATAACAGAATTATATGTTTGAACCAAGTTGATTAAAGCAACAATAATATATCATAATAACCTAGAAAATTAGTTGAATTCATAAAAAGTCTTAAATTACATTTATTTTCGTATTTATAATATCTATTATGTCAATATTTCATTAATAAGATAATTACTACATCATCATTGTGTCATAAATAAATTATATTATTTGATGTCTAAAAACTACAAATAAACTACCATTATGTAGGAAATCTTTTATCTTTCTAATGAATATTTATAGTCGAATTTATCTTATGTATAACCCCATATAAATAATGTTTTAGTAAATAAACTTTGATTTTAACTCTTTTAACCCTTCTTTAAATAATATAATAATAAATGTCCTAATCTAATCCAAGTGGGCCTAAATGGTCATATTTTATTCCTAAGTTTGTTTTTGATCGAATTTCACTTATCCAATAGAATTAGGACATGTTTTTGGGTAATAATAATATCATTTTTACCCTTAATTACCCTATTTACTTTTAACTGTAGTAAAAAAAGTAAAAAGTTACTATTCACCAAAAATTATTTTCATCTCATTGAACCACATTTTAGTCCTTGATATTAACCATGTCTCTCGGATTTTTGAAATTCCATTCACAGAAGCGGTAAAATTATATTTTATGCAAAATTCAGTTTTTAACCTACCACTTAGTGGTTTCACCATTCATCGAAAATTGAAAGTTTTCAGAAAAATACCAAAAATTAGGCCTAAGCTATATTTGATATTATGAACTAAAAAATGATGTCTATATTACCAAATTCAAAACATATCAGTTGCATTAAATAATTTAAAAATTAATTCTCGTCGTCAAAACAAATAGCGTGTTTTTAAGAGATAATAACTATCAAAAGATTGACACTAGTTTATAACTGGTTTAAATGTGAAATTACATCCAATGACCAACATTGTATTAAATTGTAAAAATATATTCTAAGTATACCTTAAAACCACTCAAATTAATAATTTATCACTATTAATTATTTCGATTAAAAAAGTTGTTTTTAATTAAAATTTAGTAATTTTCACTATTCATCAGAATATGAAAGTTATCCGAAAAGTACCAAAATTTCACCCTAAGCTAATTTCGATATTACGAATCCAAAAATGAATTCTATTTTGAAAAATAAAATTTACTAAATTTCAAAAAGTGGTTATTACTATTCATAACGGCTAGTTTTAATAATATCTTAATAGCATATCGTTGTTTAGCGAAACTCGGTGTTGCGTACAACACACGCTATCGTGGAAGGTCGTGATTGCGTATAATTCAAGACAGGTCAGAGATGTGTATTGTGAAATCTCCTTTTGGTGTAGCGTATAACACAAGACATTAATAAAATTAAAAATAATATTTTTCATAAAATCTCGGGCTGTTACATTCTACCCCCCTTAAAATGAATTTCGCCCTCGAAATTCGTCGGGGTTATAAATGGTTTACTATTCGAAAGTTTCTTTAATAGAAACCCACATCGTAAAAAGAAATACCAAAACTTGGCTTTAAAAACTAAAGTATGAAATGTAACGATTACACAATTAAACTAATCACTGGGTTTCCACATAGGTGAAAATATGGATATGGAAGATAAATCTAACCATCATGTTCTGATGGAGAGTGGTAGAGAACATGGCTATGGAAAATCCAGTAATCACAAATCCATAAATTTGTGACGATCTAAGGTACCATTTGATTCATGAGGTATAAGATCACTAGGACAACATTTTTGGTTTTCAAGATCATTTCCCTAAAGTTGAAAATTTGAATTAGAATAAATACTTTCTTTATTTTGGTACAATCTCACTGTTGTTCATGCCTTGAACAATTTCCACTTCATCTCTTAAATAAATGAAGTTGAATTTGTTATTCGTGAAGTGTTAGCAGATCATGTGACAGAATGACGGGTCATTCCATCTGTCTCAAACAAAAGGTTAGCAAAAATTATATACAAAAGTCGATCTATAGTGAGATTAATCACATATGGTTCCTAAAATGGACGTATACTTCATATATCATACAGCTTAATATAATAAAACTAGTTTCTACTAAACAGGGACTTCCTGTAGGCCAGTGGTAGGCAATAAAGGCCAGTCACACTTCGGTTGTGGGTTCGATTCCCACAGCCTTGTCCGAAGCGATGGGCGGTCGCCCGTCCTGCAGGTTGTCCTTTTTCTAAAACTACATTACTATAACATCCCATAAATAATATCGAAAAAAACTTCTATCCTTAAACAATACTATTTTATGTCCAACATAATCCATTCTAGTCTTTAGGCTTATCCATAATACTGCAGTCCACTTTCATAACATAGTGAAAACGATTACCAAAGATTTAATACCATCATTGAACCCCATATATCATAATATATGTTTTGTTGGTCACATTCCAAACATTCAATGTCCTTAATCATGTATTCTCTTGAATACCCATTGAACCTTAGTGAAAACATGAATGCAGTTAAAAGTTAACACTTTTCACATACCAAAATCCTCAAACCATGATATCACTTAGTCCTTATATCAATCATGAGCTCATGAATACTATTAAACATTTCATTTTCTCGTTTTCCCTTCATTATGCGCATATCATCTTATTTCCAAAAAAAATATCTCAATCACTTTGAATACCACATCAATAAATATTGCAATACTCAATGATACAACATTATTTTGGAATCCCATTACATAAACACTTAATCATTCCACCACATCATTGTCATATTCAACATTGCCAATAGTGATCGCATGTGACTTCCCTTTGTCCTTTGCCTTCAGTGGTTGCTCATGTGGATCATCACTAACCCTTGGATTAGGGCATTTATTAGCATAATGCCCCATTTCCTTGCAATTGAAGCATTGAAGTGTTGGTGGTGCGTTCTCAGCAGTGTTTGCTTTATTCACATCATTAGAAACCCTTTTTCCATTACTTCGACACTCAGCTGCTCGATGACCTTCTTTTCCACACTTAAAACATTTTCTAGTCCCTTTAAGACAATCTCCACCATGATTCTTTCCACACTTTGTGCATAAGGAAACATTCATCTTCTTTTCACCATTATTCTGAGATTTCTCTTTGAACTCCATCTTTCGTTTCTTGTCAAAACCATGAGATGGATATGTAACACCAACTTCCATTTCTACCTTGATAGAACAACGCACAATTTCTTCATAGCTACTGAAGTCTCTTATAGCTAATGCCCTTTGAAGACTTGGTTTTAAGCCACTGAAAAATCAATCAACTTTACTTTCAGGTTGGATGATAATGCCAGATGCATACCTTGCAAGTCTTGTAAAATTCGCTTCGTATATACCAACAGATTCATCATCCTTTTGCTTTAGTTCAAGAAACTCCTTCTCCATCTTTGTTCGAAGAATACGAGGGAAGTACTTATTGAAAAATAAGTTCTTGAACTCGTCCCATTCCATGGACTCAATTTAATCTCTTTGCCTTGTATTCTTGATAAGATTCCACCATTGATCAGCTTCACCTTCCAAACGATATACTGTTAAGATGACTTTATCATGTTCAGAACATTGAAGAACTGAAAATATCTTTTTAGTGGTACTGATCCATTGTTCAGCAACAAGTGGATCAGAAGACCCACTGAAAGAAGGTGGACGTTGCCTCATGAAGGACTCAATAGAATATTGTTCCCTTCTCTGCTCATTTGGAAGTCCAGAATGATTCATAGCTTGTGTAAGTACAGCAATAAGATTTTTCACTCCATCTCCCATAACATTTGTTTGTTCAGGAGGACAATCATTGCATTGTCCATTGCATTGATCAACACGGTTCCTTCGGGTTCCAGCCATCGTCTAAAACCCAAAAAGAATAGTGTGAGAGGAAAAAATCATGCTAGGGAAAACAACATAATAAAGGGGTAGTACCCTTAATATCTAACATCTTAGGTTAAATTCTAAGATCGTTACCGTAGTTCTAGGACTATATCCTATATGTATACTTATCCTTAGAGACATCCCTAGACATACCTTAGAAATATCTCTAGGGATCTCACTAACGTTATCACATCCTAGTTTCCAAAGGTTGACTAAACCTTTCCTATGATACCAACTGTAACAGTCTGGAATTACTTCCAGTGGACTATAATTGATACCTATCAGGGCACTCCATGGGAGGCTACACCCCCTGGGCGGGACACACCACCATCCCCAGTGGCAGCCATTTCCTCATGAAGCCCTTGGGCGGAGAGCCATGCTTCGTCCAACACTCACATGTGTGAGTTCCCAAGGATCGGATACATTCCTAACTCCTTTGCCTCTGATACCAACTGTAGGGACCCGAAACTTGACGTACATGGACATTACATTACGTTTGTGGAAGACTTAGTACATAACAAAAACACACCAACAAGGATCGTAATAGTTTAGTGTCTTTGGAAACTCGGAATATAATCTTCTAATCCCGGTGAAAGATCTTCAACATCTCCCAAAACGATATTCCTTTTTTTTACCTAAAACCTTTCTTTATATCCTGGGGAAAAGAAAACATAAAAGGGTGAGCTCAAATGCTCAGTAAGGGTAAACAAAAGAAATATCAATCACATCATATTCATAAGAACATAACATTTTGGAAATCATAACCTGCAAAAGAGAGCATAATTTCATAACATGGGATAAATCATGGCATTGAAATGTAATCACAATAATCATAACTTAAAACATTAAACTTTGTGTCATTCACACATAATCATAGAGAATCATTTCTTATTAGTCAAGACTCATTGCCAAGACTATCTTAGTGGACAAAGTCCCTTTCTGAATCGAATAACCCTCGTTTCAGTCCTGTTTCACTGAACCGGTATAACCTACCGTTCTAGCCCTGTCTATCTCATGAGATATAAAATCTTTACCCAATGCATTAGAGGGAGATATAGGTCCCACCCATCTCATAATGATACCATTCTTATGTGTGCCACAAAATCATAAACCATATATCATTGCATAACCCATGTAATAAAAATTGGAATCTTAAACATCATGACATCATAAAACAATTCATATACGATAAAGGAATTCATAAATAATTCCATCAAAACATAATCAAATCAATGTAATAATAGGGATAAAAACAGAACTATTTATTATCTTATATGGAAATTAATTTTGATAAAACACTTGAACTCCATTCTTGAGGAAAATATCCTTTCTTCTTCAAAAACATTTTTCATTTCTTAATATGTCATAAAACTTTAAACTAAAAGAATTTTATTAAAAATAATCTTGAAAACTTTTAAAGGAAGCTTCTTGGAAATAATGTTTTAAAAATTTATTCATGCCGTATAAGTTAAAAAAAACATTCTTCGTACTTTTGTCGGAAAAGTCAAAAAGTACCTCGTACGAAAAAACGACAAAAGATTCCTTTCATATTCTTTACTAAAAACTCACCGAAGGGTAAAATTGGATTTAAACTATTGTAAGTGGATGGAAACAATATTACATATTGAGGGAACATGGATGTGGTTGATAAAATATACCCCAGTAAATTTCAAAGTACAAACAATCTCGGATAAAAATGAGATTGCGATATTTCCCTTACCTTAGGTCCGATTTGCTTCGTATGTGTCCGAACCTCCTGTATAATGATTTAAATAATGTCATTGAGTTATTACAGAATCATATTCATTATTATGATATCATATATGGTTCACTTATGACATTATATTACCCGTTCTTTTGTAAATTCCATGTTAAAGAAGCGTTTTGGGTAAAATCGTTTCATTTATCGTATGTGTTTTGACTTGTTGTTCTTGACATTATTATTACTTATATCAGGATTTACTTACTTCCAGAATATAAAATATGATTTATATATCATATATATTCAGTATATATATATATAATAGATAGATAAATGAAATGAAAAACACCGTTCATGGAGACGGTAGTCCGTACGTACGCATGAACGCTGTTTTCCTTTCCTTATTGTCTTGAATGGAAGTAAGTAGATGACATACATATATATATATATATATACATAATTCCAGTATCTTTATAATTTCATATATTTCATTATTATTTCTTATATATACTTTATAATCATTCGTAAATGGTTAACATGGAGAATGAATCTCATCGCGTCGTGGAGACGGTAGTCCGTACGTACGCACGAGCGATGATATCATTTCCATAAATATTGAATTGAATTGGAGTGGATGATACAATATATCAGAATCAATATGATGTTGTAATAACTATGTATAGTTATTCTTTACACCATTATACCCATCCATGTAAGGTGGTGGTGGAAAATAGATTAGACCACGGCGTGGAGACGGTATTCTGTACGTACGCACGCGCGGTGATTTCCTTTTTCCGTAGGATGGATAGAAGGTGAATTAGAGTTGTTTCATATTCATATCAGTATATAAGAAATACTTATGTTATTACTTTATCATGAAACAACTAAAGAAGAAGAAGTTGAAGAAGAATGAAATTGAAAAGATCGGTAATGGATATTACCTCTTCTTTGAAACGCCTCTTTGAATCCTCCACTTAGGGAACTAAGATTGGTCTTTGAAGAAGACCAAGACCTCTAGGATTATTATAGGTAAGTGGATAAGGGATTTTGGAAGGGGTTGGCCGAGCTTGAGTGCTCAAATTGGTGTGAGGAGGAGGGGTAGGAGGTACCCTTTTATAAGGGGGGAGAGGGGCACCTTAGGAATATCTCAAAATATTATTTTATATTAAAGTCAAAATCGGTTTATAATGGTTCCAAAGGGTCTTATTTCGAAGCTAAAGTGGGGATGGGTCGAAAGCCTATCAAAAAATAGGATTTAGACAAGTTTAGTGTATTAATTTAACCTTATCAATTAGATTTAACTCTAAGTTAAATAATTTAACTTTTACCGTGTCTTTTTGTTTTCTTTCACTATATGGTTAATACACTTACTATAACAATCCAAAAGAATCCCAAATTGTTTATTATTAATATATATATCCTTATCTAAGTCATTTTGCCGAACCTTAGATTTTTAAGAATAAAATACAATTAATAATATAATATTTTATTTAAAAACTTTTTTTTGTCAATTTTGACACTATTTGATATATGATTTTTTTGAAAGTCATAACAGAATTATATGTTCGAACCCAGTTGATTAAATCAACACTAATATATCATAGTAACCTAGAAAATTAGTGTAATTCATAAAAAGTCTTAAATTACATTTATTTTGGTATTTATAATATCTATTATGTCAATATTTCATTAATAAGATAATTACTGCATCATCTTTGTGTCATAAATAAATTATATTATTTGATGTCTAAAAATTACAAATAAACTACCATTATGTAGGAAATATTTTTATCTTTCTAATGAATATTTATAGTCGAATTTATCTTATGTATAACCCCATATTAATAATGTTTTAGTAAATAAACTTTGATTTTAACTCTTTTAACCTTTCTTTAAATAATATAATAATAAATGTCCTAATCTAATCCAAGTTGGCCTAAATGGTCATATTTTATTCCTAAGTTTTTTTTTGATCGAATTTCACTTATCCAATAGAATTAGGACATGTGTTAGGGTAATAATAATATCATTTTTACCCTTAATTAACCTATTTACTTTTAACTGTGGTAAAAAAAGTAAAAAGTTACTATTCACCAAAAATTATTTTCATCTCATTGAACCACATTTTAGTCCTTGATATTAACCATGTCTCTCGGATTTTTGAAATTCCATTCACAGAAGCGGTAAAATTAAGTTTTATGCAAAATTCAGTTTTTAACCTACCACTTAGTGGTTTCACTATTCATCGAAAATTGAAAGTTTTCAGAAAAATACCAAAAATTAGGCCTAAGCTATATTTGATATTATGAACTCAAAAATGATGTCTATTTTACCAAATTCAAAACATATCAGTTGCATTAACTAATTTAAAAATTAATTCTCGTCGTCAAAACAAATAGCGTGTTTTTAAGAGATAATAACTATCAAAAGATTGACACTAGTTTATAACTGGTTTAAATGTGAAATTACATCCAATGACCAACATTGTATTAAATTGTAAAAATATATTCTAAATATACTTTAAAACCACTCAAATTAATAATTTATCACTATTAATTATTTCGATTAAAAAAGTTGTTTTTAATTAAAATTTAGTAATTTTCACTATTCATCAGAATATGAAAGTTATCCGAAAAGTACCAAAATTTCACCCTAAGCTAATTTCGATATTACGAATCCAAAAATGAATTCCATTTTGAAAAATAAAATTTACTAAATTTCAAAAAGTGGTTATTACTATTCATAACAGCTAGTTTTAATTCTTAATAGCATATCGTTGTTTAGCGAAACTCGGTGTTGCGTACAACACACGCTATCGTGGAAGGTCATGATTGCATATAATTGAAGACATGTCAGAGATGTGTATTGTGAAATCTCCTTTTGGTGTAGCATATAACACAAGACATTAATAAAATTAAAAATAATATTTTTCATAAAATCTCGGGCTGTTACAATAGATCATAAAGGAACATCAATCATGATAAAATAGCATGGGAATAAAACATGTAATTGTGGAAACCATTAAGCACATGATATGATTTCCATAGTAGCCAAGGTATTGCTGCTAAGACCATCTTAGTTGACAAATTCCCTTTCTGAATTGAGTTCACTCCTCGTTTCAGTCATGTAAAACTGAACCGGATTAACATACCTTTCCAGCCATGTCTATCTCATGAGATATAAATCTTTATCCAATGCATTATAGGGAGATATAGGTCCCACCCATCTCATTATGAAAACATTCTTACTTGTGCCACAACATAAATATACATCATTCATCATAACCCAAATAATAAAATGGGTTTCATAAACATCATCCCATCATAACATAATCCATATAAAACAAATGGATATCATTTCATCATAAGAAAACTGAAACCTTTTAAATAATATATAAATTATACTTGAAACATACACACATTAAATAATTCCATCTTATATGGAAAATGTCTTTGATAAAACACTTGAAAGGAATTCATGAGGAAAATATCCTTTATTCTTCAAAATCATTTTATTTTCACAAAATGCAATGAAATTTTAAAAGAAAAGTATTTTGTTTTAAATTTTCATAAAATTTTGTAGATTAAGCTTCATTAAAATGAGGCATTATGAAATCATAAAAATCCGTTCACGCTGTATAGGTTAAAAATTACATTCTTCTCATACTTTTGTTGGAAAAGCCAAAAAATACCTCATATGGTAAACAAAAGAAATATTCCTTAAATACGATGTGGTAAAAGTAAAAAAGGGTAAAAATGACTTTAAACATACATGTATGAATATTAAACATTTTATAAAAACATTTTGGGAACATATGGACCTGGATGACAAACATAACCCCAGTAAATACTTACGAATAAACAATCTCAGATAAGAATGAGATTGGAATAATTATCCCATACCTCAGGTCTGATATGCTTCGTACATATCCGATCCTCCTGTATAATGATTTAAATAATGTCATTGACTTATTATAGAATCATATTCATTGTTATGATATCATATATGGTTCACTTATGACATTATATTACCCGTTCTTTTGTAAACTCCTTGTTAATACAACATTTTGGGTAAAATTGTTTTATTCATCGTACGTGTTTAGACTTGTTGTTATTGATATTATTATTACTTATATCTTGATTTAATTAATTAAATAATTTAAATAATGATTTATATTTCATATATATATTTATTACATATACATATATAATAGATAGATAAATGAAATGAAGTACACCGTTCATGGAGACGGTAGGCCGTACGTACGCATAAACGGTGTTTTCCTTTCCTTATTGAATGGAATGGAATTAATTAGATGAAATATATATATATAAATAAATCCAGTAGCTTTATCAGGTCATATATTTCATTCATATTCATTATATATACTTTATAATCATTCTTGAATGGTTAACATGGAGAATGAATCTCATCGCGTCGCGGAGTGGGTAATCTGTATGTATGCACGAGCGATGATATCATTCTCATATTTATTGAATGGAATTAGAGTGCATGATATAATATATTAGAATCATTATGATGTTATAATAATTATATATAATTATTCTTTACACCATTATACCCATCCAAGTAAGGTGGTGGTGGAAAAACTGATTACACCACCCCGTGGAGACAGTATTCCATACATACGCACGCGCGGTGATTTCATTTTCTGTAGGATGGATAGAAGGTGAAATAGGGTTGTTTCATATTTATAATAACATATCAGTATAAAATTAATACTTATTTTATTTCTTTATAATTAAACAACTAAAGAAGAGGAAGTAGAAGAAGAAAGAAACTTGAAAGAGTATGTAGAAGAGATTACCTCTTCCTCAATGAACCTCCTTTAAACATTTTATTAGGGAACTAGATTTGGTCTTTTGAAATAAAAGAACCTCTATGATATAAATAGATATGTTGAGAAGAGGAAATTGGTAGGGGTTGGCTGATATTCAAGGCTAAAAAGGGTGTGAAGTGAAGAGGGAAGGGGTGCCCTTTTTATAAGGGAGGGGAGGGGCACCTTAGGAAAAACTTAAAATATTATTTTATAATAAAGTCATATTTGCTTTTTAATAGCTCCAAATTTATTTATTTCGAAGCAAAGATGGTGATGGGTCTAAATTCTCTCAAAAAATAGGTTTTAGACAAGTTTAGGTTACTATTTTATCCTTATCTTTTAGATTTAACTCTATGTTAAATAATTTTACTTTTACCATGTCTTTTTGTTTTCTTACACTATTTGGTTAATAAACATACTATAACAAGACAAACGAACCCCAAGTGGTTCATTATTATTATATATATCCTTATATAAGTCATTTTTATGAACCTTATATTTTTAGGAATAAAATAACAATTAATAATATAATATTTGTTTTAAAAACTATATTATGTAAATTTTGACACTATTTGGTACATGATTTTTGTGAAACTCATATCAGCATGATTAGTTTGAAAAAAGTTAATTAAATCAATAATAACATGTCATATTAACCTATAAAATTAGTTTAATTCATAAAAGGTCTACAATTACATTTATTTGGGTATTTATAACATCAATAATGTTAATATTTCAGTAATAAGGAAATTAATGCATCATCATTGTGTCATTAATAAATTAAAATATATAATGTTTAAAAATTAGAAATAAAATAACATTATTTAGGGAATATTTTTAGCTTTTTAATGAATTTTTATAATATAATTTATATTATGTATAACCATATAATAAAAATGTTTTAGTTTTTAAACATTGATTTTAACTCTTTTAACTCTTTTTTAAATTAAATAAAAATAAATGTCCTAATCTAATACATGCGGACTTAAAGGGTAATATTTTATTCCTAAGGTTGTTTTTGGTCGAATTAAACATATCCAATATAATTAGGACATGTGTATGGGTAATAATAATATCATTTTTACTCTTAATTACCCTATCTACTTTTAACCGTGGTAAATAATAGTAAAAAGTTACTATTCACCAAAAATTATTTTTATCTTATTGAACCACATTTTACTCCATGATATTAACTGTGTCTCTCTGATTTTCGAAATTCCACTCACAGAAGCAGTAAAATTATGTTTTATGTCAATTTTTAAACTCTCCTAGGAGGTGGGTAAAAGAGGGTGAAAAGTTCAATAAACTTTTTATATATCTAAAATTATTATAAAATGACTCCAATGAATTACTTTGAAGTTATATAGGTATTATGTATCAATTTTGACCTAAAATAAATTTAAATAAAATAAATAAATATTTAAATAAAATGTCTTTTTTTAAATAGTAACCTAGTGTTTTCACTATTCATCAAAAATTGAAAGTTTTCATAAAAATACCAAAAATTCACCTTAGGCTAATTTCGATATTCCGAATCCAAAAATAAAGTCCATTTTGAAAGATAAAATTTATGAAATTTCAGAAAGTGGGTATTACTATTCATAATGGCTAGTTCATAATAATATTATAATAATATATCGTTTAGTAAAACTTGGTATTGTGTACTACACACGCTATCGAAGAAGGTCTTGATTGCGTGTAATGCAAGACAAGTCAGGGATGTGTGTAGTGAAATATCTGTTTGGTGTTGCGTATAATATAATCAAAACTTATTTCATTTATAAATTAAACAAATTCAATACTTAATATTCCGTAGAATAATTTCCACAAAACGAACTTGAAATTGTGTGAAACACGAGCCAAGAATAGTGTTGCATAAACTACAAGCTAATACGGTGTTGTATATAGTACAACCTAATATTGGTGAAGTGTATTATATATGAGATCAAAGAAATTAAAAATAATATATCTCATAAAATCATAGGGTGTTACATTCTACCCCCATTAAAATGAATTTTTCCCTCGAAATTCATCAGGGTTATAAATGGTTTACTACTTGAAAGTTTCTTTCATAGAAACCCACATCGTAAAAAGGAATACTAAAACTTAATTTTAAAAAGTGAAGTCTGAAATATATCGGTTACCCAAATTAACTCATCAATGGGTTTCCAAATTGGTGAAAATATGAATATGGAAGAGAAACCTAACCATCAAGTTCTAATGGAGAGTGGTAGAGAACATGGATATGAAAAATCCAACAATCACAAAGCCCTAAATTTGTGATGATCTAAGGTACCATATGATTCATCGAATATAAGTGCACTAGGACAACATTTTTGGTTTTCAAGATCATTTCCCTAATATTGAAAAATTTTTGAATTAAAAGAAATAATCACTTGATTTTGGTACAATCTCACCATTTTTCTTTCCTTGATCAATTTCCACTTCATCTATTAAAGAAATGAAGTCGAATTTTTCATTCTTGAAGTGTTAGTAGATCATGCGAAAGAATGATAGGTCATTCCATATGTCTCAAACAAAAGGTTAGCAAAAGTTATTAAATATACATAAGTGTATTTATAGTGAGGTTAATCATATATGGTTCCTATATATCATGCCACTTAGTAAATAAAAACTAATTTCTACTAACCAGAGACTTCTTGTAGGCTAGTGGTAGGTGATAAAGGCCGGTCACACTTCGGTTGTGGGTTCGATTGCCGCAACCTTGTCCGACGCGACGGGTAGTCGCCCATCATGCAGGTTGTACTTTTTCTAAAACTACATTATACCAATCCACAAATAATATCAGAAAAAGATCTATCCATAAACAATACCGACTTATGTCCAACATAATCCATTCCAATCTTTAGGCTTATCCAAAATTGTTATGTCCAAGATCATAGTATAAATAAACAATTATTAGAAATGTCATCTGGTGAGCATGTGAATACAATCATTTATCGCCCATATATCATACGATATATCTTGTTGTTCACATTACAAACATGTGAATACCTTAATCATGTATTCTTTTGAAACATGAATTACTATAGAACCTTAGTGAAAACAATAATGATGTCAAAAGTTAACTCTCTCCATATACCAAAATCCAAAAATTTCTATATACTCAAACCATGATATCACTTGCCCTTATATCAGTCATGAGCTCATGAATACTATTAAACACATTATTTTCTCCTTATCCCTTCATTATGCGCATATCATCTTCTTTCCAAAAATATTTCAATCACTTTTCATTGTTACCGATACCATATAATTATTGAAAACATCAAAAAACCATTACATAGATATTATAATATTCCACAATGATATAAATGAGATTCCTCAACATTATTTTGGAATCCCATTACATAAAAACATAATCATTCCACCACATCGTTGTCTTTCTCAACATCTCCAATAGTGATCGCATGTGACTTCCCTTTGTCCTTTTCCTCAAGAGTTTGTTGATGGAGATCATCATTAACCCTTGGATTAGGGAATTGGTTTGCATAATGCCCCATTTCTTTGCACTTGAAGCATTGAAGTGTTGGTGGTGCGTTCTCTATAGTCATTTATTTATTCACATCATTGGAAACCCTTATTCCATTACATTGACACTCAACATCTAGATGACCTTATTTTCCACACTTCAAACATTTTCTAGTCCCTTTAAGGCAATCTCCAATATGCTTCTTTAAAAACATTGAGCATAATGAAACATTCACCTTCTTTTCACCATTGTTCTGAGGTTTTTCCTTGAACTCCATATTTCATTTCTTGTCAAAACCATGAGATGGATATGTTACAGCAATATTCAGTTCTACCATGATAGAACAATGCACAATTTATTCATTTATATTGAAGTCTCTTATCGCTAATGCCCTTTGAAGACTTGGTTTTAAGCCACTGATGAATCTATCAACTTTACTTTCAGGTTGGATGATAATGCCAGATGCATACCTTTCAAGCCTTGTAAAATTCGCCTCTTATATACAAATAGATTCATCATCCTTTTGCTTAAGCTCAAGTAACTCCTTTTCCATATTTGTTCGAAGAATATGAGGGAAGTAATTTTTGAAAAAAAGTTCTTGAACTCGTCCCATTCCATGGATTCAATTTCATCTTGGGGCCTCGTATTATTAATTAGAGTCCAACATTGATCTGCTTCACCTTTTAAATGGAAAACAGCCAGAATAACTTTTTCATGTTCTGAACATCGAAGTATGGAAAATATCTTTTTAATGGTACTGATCCATTGTTCGGAAAAAGGTGGATCAGAAGACCAACAGAAAGAAGGTGGACGTTGCCTCATGAAGGACTCAATAGAATATTTTTCCCTTCACTGCTCATTTGGAATTCCTGAATGATTCATAGATTGTGTAAGTATGGCAATAAGATTTTGAACTCCATCTCCCATAACATTGGTTTCTTTAGGAGGACAATCGTTTCATTGTCCATTACATTGATCAACATGGTTCCTTCGGTTTCTAGCCATCGTCTAAAACCCAAAAAGAATAGTGTGAGGGGAAAAAATCATGCTAGAAAAAACAACATAATAAAGTGAGATTACCTTACATATATAACATCTTAGGTCTAATTATAATATTGTTATAGTAATTCTAGGACTATAACCTATACATATACTTAACTTTAGGGACATCCCTAGACACACCTTAGAAATATGTCTAGGGATCTCACTAATGTTCTCACATCCATGTATCCAAAGGTTTACTAAAACTTCCTCTAATACCAACTATAGAGACCCAAATCTTGATGTACATGGACATTACATTACTTATGTGGAATAATTAATATATAACAAAAACAAACACACAAGGACCGTAATATTTTAGTGTCTATGGAAACTCAGAACATAATCTTCTAATCGTGGTGAAAGATCTTCAACATCTCCCATAAAGATCTTCCCCTTTTGTTTTATTACCTAAAACCTTTCTTTATATCCAAGAGAAAAGAAAAAATATAAAGGGTTATCTCAAATGCTCAGTAAGGGTAAGCATGGAGAAAATAAAACAAACCATATACATTTGTACTTCAAAACATGAACACAATATTTACACATCAAAATCTTGAGTTGTGAAATAAATATTGGTAGTACGTAAGGCATAGATCATAAAGGAACTTCAATCATGATAAAATAGGATGGGAATAAAACATTTAATTGTGGAAACCATTAAGCACATGATATGATTTCCATAGTATCCAAGACATTGCTGCTAAGACCATATTAGTGGACAAAGTCCCTTTCTGAATTGAGTTCACTCCTCGTTTCAGTCCTGTAACACTGAACCATATTAACTTACCATTCTTGCCATGTCTATGTCATTAGATATAAATCATTGCCCAATTCATTGGAGGGAGATATAGGTCCCACCTATCTCATAATTAAATCATTCTTACTTGTGCCACAACATAAACATAAATCATTCATCATAACCCAAAGAATAAAATTGGTTTCATGAACATCATCCCATTATAACATAATCCATATAAAACAAATGGATATAATTTAATCATAAGAAAACTGTAACCATTTAAATAATAGAGAAATTATACTTGAAACATACACATATGAAATAATGCCATATTATATAGAAAATGGTTTTGATAAAACACTTGAAATGAATTCTGGAAGAAAATATCATTTCTTCTTCAAAATCATTTTATTTTCACAAAATGCCATGAAATTTTAAAAGAAAAGTATTTTGTTGAAAATTTTCATAAAATCTTGTAGAGTAAGCTTCATAAAAATGAGGCATTATGAAACCATAGAAATCCTTTCATGCCATATAAGTTAAAAATTACATTCTTCTTGTACTTTTGTTGGAAAAGTCAAAAAGTACCTCATATGGTAAACAAAAGAAATATTCCTTACATACGATGTGGTAAAAGTAAATAAAAGGGTAAAAAAGACATTAAAAATACATGGATTAATATTAAAAATTTTATGAAAACATTTTTAGAACATATGGACATGGTTGATAAACATAACCCCTGTAAATACTTACGAATAAACAATCTCAGATATGAATGAGATTGGAATAATTATCCCTTACCTTAGGTACAATATGCTTTGTATGTATCTGAACCTCCTGTATAATGATTTAAATAATGTCATTGACTTATTACAGAATCATATTCAATGTTATTATATCATATATGGTTCACTTATGACTTTATATTACCCGTTCTTTTGTAAATTCCATGTTAAAGTAGTGTTTTGGGTAAAATCGTTTTATTCATCGTACGTGTTTGGACTTGTTGTTCTTCATATTATTATTACCTATATCATGATTTACATAATTATAGAATGTAAATCATGATTTATATATCATATATATATTCAGTACATATACATATATAATAGATAGATAAATGAAATGAAATACACCGTTCATGGAGAAAGTAGACCATATATACGCATGAACGTTGTTTTCCTTTCCTTATTGACTTGAATGGAATTAAGTAGATGAACTATATATATATATAAATAAATATAGTAGATTTTCAGGTCATATATTTCATTAATAATCATTAGATATACATTATAATCTTTCTTGAAGGGTTAACATGGAGAATGGATCTCATCGCGTCATGGAGACGGTAATCCGTATGTATGCACGAGCAATGATATCATTCCCATATTTATTGAATGGAATTAGAGTGGGTGATATAATATCTTATAATCAGTATGATGTTATAATAATCATATATAGTTATTCTTTACACCATTATACCCATCCAAGTATGGTGGTGGTGGAAAAACTGATTACACCACGGCGTGGAAACGGTATTCCATACATACGCACGCGAAATTATTTCATTTTCTATAGGATGGATAGAAGGTTAAATAGGGTTGTTTAATATTTATAATAACATATCAGTATACAATTAATACTAATATTATTAATTTATAATGAAACAACTAAATAAGAGGAAGTAGAAGAAGAAAGAAACTTGAAGGAGTCGGTAGAAGAGATTACCTCTTCCTCGACGCACCTCCTTTAAACTTTTTATTAGGGTACTAGAGTTGGTATTTTGAGAAGAACATGACATAAATGATATAACTATATAGGTTGAGAAGAAGAATTGGTAGGGGTTTGCTGAGCTTCAAGGCTCAAAAGGGTGTGAAGAGAAGAGGGAAGGGGTGCCCTTTTTATAAGGGAGGGGAGGGGCACCTTAAGAAAAACTGAAAATATTATTCTATAATAAAGTCATATTCAGTTATTAATAGCTCCGAATTAATTTATTTCTAAGATAATGTTGGGAGAGGTCGAAATAATCTCAACAAATAGGTTTTATACAAGTTTAGGTTACTATTTTATCCTTATCATTTGGATTTAACTCTATGTTAAATAATTTAACATTTACCGTGTCTTTTGGTTTTCTTACACTATATGGTTAATAAAATTACTATAACAATCCAAAAGAACCCAAAGTAGTTCATTATTAATATATATATCCTTATATATTTCATTTTTCGAAATGATATATTTTCACAAATAAAATATCAATTAATAATATAATATTTGTTTTAAAAACTATTTTATGTCAATTTTGACACTATTTGGTACTTGATTTTTGTGAAACTCATATCAACATGATTAGTTCGAAAAAAGTTAATTAAATAAATAATAAAATGTCATATTAACCTATAAAATTAGTGTAATTCATAAAAAGTCTAAAATTACATTTATTTGGGTATTTATAACATCAATTGTGTTAATATTTCTTTAATTAGGTAATTAATGCATCATCATTGTGTCATAAATAAATTAAATTATTTAATGTAAAAAAATTATAAATAAAATACCATTATGTAGAGAATATTTTTATATTTCTAATTAATATTTATAGTCTAATTTATCTTATGTATAACCATATATTAAAAATGTATTAGTTTTTAAACTTTCATTTTAACTCTTTTAACTCTTCTTTAATAAAAATAAAAATAAATGTCCTAATCTATTTCAAGTGGACCTAAAGGGTAATATTTTATTCCTAAAGTTGTTTTTAGTCGAATTAAACTTATCCAATAGAATTATGACATGTGTTAGGATAATAATAATATCATTTTTACCCTTAATTACCCTATTTACTTTTAACCTTGGTAAATAATTGTAAAAAGTTACTATTCACCAAAAATTATTTTATCTTATTGAACCACATTTTACTCCTTGATATTACGCATGTCTCTCGGAATTTCAAAATTCCACTCATAGATGTGGTAAAATTTAGTTTTATGTCAATTTTCATACTCTCCTAGGAGGTGGGAAAAAGACGGTGAAAAGTTCAATAAAATTTTTATATATCTAAAATTATTATAAAATGACTCCAATGAATTACTATGAACTTATATAGGTATTATTTATCAATTTTGACTTAAAATAAATTTAAATAAAAAAATAATTATTTAAATAAAAAGTTGGTTTTTAAATATTAACCCATTGATTTCACTATTCATCAAAAATTGAATGTTTTCAGAAAAATACAAAAAATTCAGCCTAGCCTAATTTTGATATTCTGAATCCAAAAATGAAGTCCATTTTAAAAGATTAAATTTATAAAATTTCAAAAAGTGGTTATTACTATTCATAACAGCTAGTTCATAATAATATTATAATAATATCTCGTTTAGTGAAACTTGGTATTACGTACAACACACGATATCGAAGAAGGTCTTGATTGCATGTAATGCAAGACATGTTAGGGTTGCATGTAGTGAAAGCTCTATTTGGTGTTGCATATAACATAATCAAAACTTATTTCATTTATACATTAAACAAAATCTATACTTAATGTTTCGTAGAATAATTTCCACAAAATGAACTTGAAATTGTGTGAAACACGAGCCAAGAATAGTGTTGCATATACTGCAAGCTAATATGGTGTTGCATATAGTACATCCTAATGTTGGTGTAGTGTATAATATAAGACATCAATGAAATTGAAAATAATATATCTTATAAAATCTTGGGGTGTTACAATAAGAATGTGTTTCGCCATTAATAGAAACCCACACCTCATCTTCTATAACAGGTTATCTTTGAATACTTATACACCTAATATATTTATGTACATATTAATCTAGATAGTTATAATCCTTAAATATCTATGAAATTTATTTCATTTATTTCATATATATTTAATCCATTCATGTTATATTTTTGAAGATAACAAAATTTTATCACTTATCATGATATAAATCACAAATTTATTTTTAATTTCATATATTTAATGTTCATTTATTATCTTTAATATGATTTAATTTTTTTAACTTATCTTCCATTATGATTTTTAATGGTTTAATATTCTAATTAGGCATGATATAAACAACACTCATTACACTATACCTGTTAATATTTTTTCATTAATGACGAATTATATTTTTTTAATGTTCTTTGTATAATTTAAATTGAAAATATACTTCATGGTTTCAAGAAAGAATGATTAATGGTCATCTAACATGCATTTTGTTTGAATCAGGTAAATATTTTATTTGAGGTAATTGGTATTAGTTATGAATACCATTATTTTTTTATTAGTGGAAGAAAGTGTTAATTTTTATAAAAGTGCTGATGATAGACTATTTAGATAAATTAATAAATTAAAATTAGTTTCTTACGTCAATATATATTTTATGGTAGTAATTTACTATACATGATTTTAAATTACTAATGTATTATTTATGGTCCATCAATTAGTGATCTATATTTTTATTTTATGTAATTAATACGAACAATTTATACACAATCTTTTTTAAATAATTCAGTTTTTTCATAAAAAGTTCCTCAATTTATTTATTCTCATTATTTTTTCCCTCTAGGTTCCATTAATTTGAGGTCTCCCAAGTGGAATTAATTATGATAGGATTTAATTTTAGCAAGTCTAATAGATTAAAGGGTATGCATTTCAATGCTTTAAATATTATATATATAATTCATAGACAATTAATGGGGATATGATTATAATTATGACATAAAATGATACTCCAAACTATATGAATCTTAATAATTTGTATAATATATTTGTAATAAAAAAATTTAAATGTAATTAACTATATTTTGTAGATAGATGTTCAAGTATGTTGAGTGGTGAGAATACTATACCAACATTTGATATAGTAACAAATATAATATATATTAATGTATCATCATAAATATGTATATATTTTTATAATATTTTTAAATTTCATTTCGTGTATTATGAAGTATTCAATTTTAATTTGAAAATTAATTTTCAATATGTATTATGAATTTTAATTATGTACTTGTGTAATTAAGAATTATTAATTTCTGTCTCTTTAAATTTTTAAAATCCTACCCGTGTATATCTATACAATTTTATATATTTATTTATTAATAAAATTAAGTAACATATATGTGTTAGAATGTTTTTATTATAATTTAATTGTTTTATTTTTTGATGGATGAATTCATTTCAAAATTAATTATTATTCTCATTATTATTATACATTATATATTTATAAATAAATATTATTATTTTCATATATTTAGTGTTTTTTAATAAAGATCCTAATATAGTCATACATGAATAATAATGAATTTGGTGGTTTATAAAATCAATTTCTTATTCTTATTTTACATTTCTTTAATTATATTAATATATTATTTTCAATATTGATACTATTTGAATTAAAAAACTAATTTTTTTACTCTACATTAGTATTTATCATAATTAATTTCATGGAATTTATTTATTTTACTAAAATTATTCTAATTCTCATGAACAATCATACTCTGTGTATTCCTATATTAATATTGATAGCTTCTAGTCCAAAAATATGTCATCACACATCAAATACCCAACAACTCAACTTATTATATACCATCATTATTTTATAAACTCACTTTCCATATTAATGTCTTGATATTTTTTAATTTATTCTATTTGGATCCACTCTATTTATTTCCAATTATAATTTTATTTTTTATTGTACAATGTGTAAATGTTTTGATGATTTTCCTTATTTAAATGAATTTCAAATTTATTTTATTCCATTTAGCTTCTCAAGTTAATTTATTTTTCTCTAATATTCTCATTTAACAAAGTATTATTGAGATAATATGAATTGGTGTATGTATTTTATTGATATAAATGTCACATGATATGTGAAATAAATGTATTACAAGCATTAGTGTTCTATTTTACATTATTTTTGTCATGAAAATGATGTGGCCATCTTTGAGAATAGAATTGACCATGTTTATGGACAATCAGTTATTTTTAAGATATTCAAATAATTGTTTCCTTCCAATGAAATTATAATTGTAGGTCATTTTTATTACATTAGATAATTTTATTCATTATTTTCATTGTTATTTTTTTAACATTTTTGATCTTACAGATTTTATAGCACTGCTGGAAAACCCACGGGTTAATGTCGAAGTGTAGCTGAAGGCTACACCAACAAAAGAGAAACCTCAAACAGAAATTGATTAAATTAGAAACCTTCAATGTATACATATTTAATTATTTGTATTTGTGAATATTTTTATCCTTAAGAATAAAATATGGTAGATGTTTCTTGTTTTTAATAAGTTGGGTTTTTTATTGCTAAATAAAACATGTAATTTCTATGATTTTTTGGACAAATATGAAGTTACTATTAAGAATAATGCATAAATTAAATGTTTTATAGAGAGAAACAAGAAACATGATGAATTTTTTAATGAATTTTTAAATAGGTATGAACCAATAATAAATACACCCAAAGCTAGTGTGATAATGTTTAAAAGAAATATTTTTAAAATAGACAACTAAAAATTGGTTGAATGAGGATGTATTTGGTTATGAATTTATTTTATATTTATAAAAACTCAATGAATTTTGTTATGTTTTCATGTTTGATATACCATGCATTATGTAATTATTTTTAATTTTTAATCTAACTTTCATGTCATATTTTTTAGGTTCATATTAATCAAAATTTAGTCACTAATTTATTCTTGAAAATATTAATGTCTTTTATCATTTAAAAAAACTTATATTTTGGTTTTTAAATCAAACTGCATTTTTAGAATTCTACATCATATGATGGATTTAATAATTAGGAATAATATACTTAATATAGAATCCCTTTTATAATTTTTATTCATAATATATAATCTTGTTTGGATTGAATTAAATTGTAATATTGGACAATATTTCATCAGTTATAATATTCTATATAGAAAACGTCTTTACTGCACATTTTTTATGATGGGTATGCCTCTAAAACCTAAAATATAGTTATTTTTTTTGGATTTTAATATCTTTTGAAGGAATTATATCCAGTATCACTATTCATCAACATATATTACAAAGAAAATGAAGTCTTGAAAATTAGGAAATCAATTTTATTCCCAGAAATGACTTCTATAAATCTTTATTTTTGAAATAACAATGATTTATATACTAATATTACTTTATTATAAAGTAGTTATTTATTATTCTTATTTATTAATCATCCATATTATTTATTATACAATAGATATTTGTAATCTATATTTTTTAAGATATCCTTTTGAACATTTTCTTTTTTCTATGTTTTTCCCACATATGTGTTTTTAGTGATTTTCTCATTTCATAGCATACATTTATTGTAATTTCTATGATGATGATTTTCCATCTAAAATTAGTGTTAAAATATCATTGTTTTATATATTAGTATTATTTGGTTCAATTATATTAAATTTCAGTGTCAAAAAACCTAGATTGTTATTATTATTTAAAAAAACTCACATCAAATATCATGTAATCGCATGGGGGAGATACTTGTCTATATATATATATATTGACACCGTTCTAAAAAATTTATTATTTTTAAAATTTAATATTTTCTATTAATATGTGTTTTATGTTTTTAAAATAATTATAATCTTATTTAGAAATGTTTTTCATTCTGTGACTCGGTACATTTAAAATGATGACAAGGAAATAGGGAATTTTTTGATCACACAAGAAATGCATACCAAAAAGGACAAAACTATTTTGGCCCATTATGTGTAGGATTGGTCCACCCTACCTTGGTTATACCTATTAATCATCCATTTTTGTTTTTGTGTGTGTATTAATATTTATATGTCTATATCTATATATTGATATATATAAATATATATACTAAAAAAATATAAAATATGAAATATTTATTACTTATTATATATATAGTAATTTAGAATTATGAATTACAAATTACCAATAATATAAAATTTTATGAATATTAATTATTAAATATAATTAAATTATTATTTACTGTTTAAATATAACATTACATGGTGGGTTAAACCACCCATAAAACTAAATTGAAATTATATAACAATATATCCACTAAAAATCACATCAAAAGAGAAACTTCCAAAAAATAGTACAACCAACCCTATGAAACCATTGATAAATATATTTTATTTAGTGACTAATAAATGAGTAGGATTCATTAATGGAAAAAAGAATAAATTTAGAGGATATTTTTATGTTAGATATGAGATCATAAAAAGAAAAAGGGGGGATGATTGAATTATCATTTAAACATCTGGAATTATAGATGAAAAATTAAATTAAGGAATTGAGTGTCAATGATATATCTATATAATAAAGAAATTATTATAACAGAATGAAGTTCAATTATATTTATAAATAACTCTTCTATTTTGGATTAAAATAAATATAAGTTGAACTTCTGTATAGATTTATGAAGATAATTAATTAACATCCATTAAATGGAGTTGATTTTATATGGATTTTTTAGAATTTGGTTCATGAATAAAAAGAATAATATTTAATTATTTAGAGTTATTTGAAAATGGGTTTTAAGGATAAATAAGTATGATGAATTTCATTCATTCACAATATTTGGAGTTATAATTTCAAATATATTAGTATATAGTGTGTAAAATATGTAGTCTCAAGATTTCACACTCTAATTAATACCCCAACAACACTAATATATCACTTTTCTTGACCCTGATTCATTTTATCTCAAATAATGAATTTATTTATTTTCATAATTTCTTATAAATTCATGTATTATTCAAAATATGAGGCATGAAATGGATTAAAGTATTTAAAATCTGTAGTAGGTTCTAGATCTAAACTATACTTTTGTAATTAATCAAAAAATATTTCAAACTATCCTTTCCAATTAGCTATAAGTTTTGATAAATTTATCACAATAAAATTCATCATGTCATTAATAAATAAATTCTATATTATCCAATATTTAATCCAAAACTAAAAAATTTCTATGCACACAACTCTATTCATGCAAAAAATATTCCTAATATGGGAGTAAAATTAGGAAATAAAGTCTATAATACATGAGTTTAATCAATAACTAGATGAATAAGATTAAATGTTGATACTTAATTTAAATCTAATAAATTTATAATTGATTGAATATGAATTGAAAAAATTTATACAATACATAGATGGATTTTATTAAAATAAGGAACATAAAATGAATTAATAGAATAAATATAATCAAACTATTGAATTTGTAACTAGAATTTCATATTAATAAAAAAATATATTACTATAGAATATTATAAAGTAAATGAGTAAAACTAAGTCTACTAATTGTATATTAAAAATACTACCCATTACAAAACTACTTATACAATACAAAATAAATAGTGAGGAATTGATGAAAAATGATGATAAAAAAATTATTGTTGAATCCTTTTAGTTTAGTCTAGTTCATCTTTATCCTTCAATTTAAAATTGGTGTTCATTCTAGACCAAACATGTTCCCTATTTTCTGGACAAAAACTAGGATACCAATCATTAAATATGGTGCAATGAATCAGGAAAAAATGACCTTTAATGGATTTTCATCTAAGATACCATTCACATTAGTAGTTAGGGAATATTCATCCAAAAACATCTCTTCAATATTAACATTTTAATCTACTAGTCAACCAATCTCCTTGAATTTCATTGTCAACATTTAGCTAACATAGAATAGACATGGGTACATTATCACAGTATCTCAATTGATGATTTTTTATTTTATTTCTAATTTATGTAAAATTGATTTATGGAAATAAAACATCTATTAATCTTGGGAATTCTAATTTTATCTTAGAGGATTACTTGGTTTAAAGGATTTAATCATTCATAGATTCACCTTAATCATCCATGGATTATAATTTAATAAAATTTAGTTTTGTTGATGAAATATTAGGCTTATATAAGGCTTGATTTTTATTTATTCTTACATGATTGACTTGTTTTATATCACAGGATCCACAAACATTGAGTTATTATAAGACATTCAAATAAAACTAGTTTAATCATACATGAGTAAGAGTTTAATATGACACATGAATCAATTCCCCAAATTTATCCATATATAGGTAGGTATTTCAATTGAAATATGTAAGCACAATTCAATTTCAGGATATTAAATAAGAAAAATATACATGGATGTAATATGACACTATTAGTTTTAAATTCTACACAGGATTAATCTAATAAAAATGAAACCACCTATATAAGATTCAAAACAAATTTAAAGTAATTAAATCCAAAACTATATCATAAAAAAATATAACTTATATGTATAGTATTAAATGATTATATATTCATTACCATAAGTAATAAGAGAAATCATAAAAATAATTTTATTACATTAATGTTAATAAAAATAAATACCCCATATAATAAAAAATACTTTGAAAATATAAAATACAAAAAATGAAAAATATGTTTTTTTCAATAATAATTTTATTTAAAATATTAAAAAACCTAAATAATTAATTAGTAAATAATAATATAAAAAATAAATATAAATTATCTACTCCCATATAATAATAATAATAAAGAATTTAATCAAGCCTAATAGGAGTAATAAAATATAATGGCATGTAACAAATCAAATTAATTAAATTATAAAAAATGCCCTTAGGCCAAGAAATTATATAAATTTAAAATTCAAAATATTTAAAAATGTAATCTTTCTAAATAAGTATCATCATTTCTAATTAAATCATGTTATATATTTCTTTATAAATTTAAAATTTTATTAATATTCATTTGTATAATGGAATAGTTTTGAAGGATTTGGTGCCACCTTTATATTTGTAAACTCTTAAGAATATAACAAGGGATCGCACCTTAGGGTTATCTCCCAAGTATCATAACCAATTTATCAATATTCTAAATTAATTAATTATATTTTTTATGTTTTATATTTAATTAAATCAAGGTAGAGGGGGGGGGGGATTGTGGTGTGCAATTTTAGGAAAATAAAATGAATTTAATTAAATATATAAAAGTGTTCGTGGGAAAAGGTTCAGTCCTAGGTGATTCTGACATGGGCCCTTTAAAAACCATCTAATCTTTCATAATTTACTTGATGTCTTGCTCAATTTCAGTTATAGACTACCAAAATCAACATATATAGTAAGGAATGTTTCACCTTTGGGTATTCCCTTGGCATACATTACCTCACACCCTCCATGTTGTAAGGTGATGAATATCTCATGATCGTAGACATATAATAACCTTCCACCCCATCCCATCATAAATCATTCATTTCCGAGAACAACTAATTCCAACTTTTATGAAATTATATAGAAAAAGGGAAGAAGAAAATATGAGTTGATATTTTAATGAATCCACATGAGATTACATGAATACAAAATCACTACAAAATCCCTCACCACACCTACTACCTCCACTAAAATGAAGAAAAAATATTAATTAATTTAATTGAAGAAACTTGGGAGCCCTATGGAATCATGTTAGATCCTGATCCACATGTAGTCTCTTCAATATCCTAGTTCCCCTCCCTTATTACCATCCCCACTATCATTTTCATCATATCAGGATCATGTATTCTCCCACTATTGCTCTCTCTATCACCCAATGTCTGTGTAGTTATATCAAGCTCTTCCCAGCTTCCTCTAATCCCACAGACCCTGTTCTGCAACTATACAATTTTTACACTACATCCCCTTCAAAAATATTTACCTATACCCCTATATATTATTAGGATTCTAACACCACTTTCACATAAGATCCCCTATCTCCTCACCTTCTCTCAAGGTTGTCTACCTCCCCTTAATCAACTCCTTATATATAATCCTTTAATCCACATAGGTATCTGGTTAGTATCAATTTTGTTTTCTATGATATTGGAACGATCGATTCGAAACCCTCATTTTATATTTTTTACCTTGATTATATCTTTTATAACTACGAAGATTCATATTAGATTTTTTTAATCCTAGGACACATTTTTATTTTGATACCAAATCTCCCATTTTATCAGCTCTTATTCTTATCTACACATATGTCATCCTCAAATATCATTAGTGCTATCATCATTAATAGAAACCAACACCTCCTCTTTCATGATAGGTTGTCTCTAACTAATTATAAACCCACTATGTTTATGTGAGCATTCCTTTAAATCAATATAATACTACAATGTTAATGAATTTTATTTCATTGGGTCTATTAAATCATTTAATCAAGTTAATTGGTGTCAACATTAACTAGAGTTATTTATTAATAGATTGATGAGGGATTAATTTTCTAAATAAGTCTTGATGTTTGAACATTTATAGAAATAAAGAAATTAAAATTAGTTTCATATTTCAATGAATATCATATTTCATTATTTAGTTATCCATTATTTTTAATAGTTAATATCATGTTCATGCTTTTTAAATTATTGATCTCTATTTTTATTTTGTATAATAAGTTCTTGAAATTGATCCATAATTTATTTATAAAACATAGTTTAGTATTTTCTTCAATGTTCAATTTTTTAGCGCCATTATTTATTTCATCCAGTTTCCATTGATTTTCCGTCTTACTAGAGATATCACTCTAAATAGGCTTTGGTTTCATATAGTCTATCAACTCAAGTAGTATTTATATAAATTTATTTAATAATATATATATATATATAATTTGTAGAAAATTAATATAGAGATGATTGCATTTATCGAATAAAATTATACACTAAAAATAATGTTTCTTAATACTTTCTATATTATGTATGTAGTAACAAAAAATTTAATTTACAAAATCCATCTTTATAGATAGATTTTCGGTTCATGCTGAGATGTGATAATAATATACCAGCCTTTGATATAAAAAAATTATAAAATTTATTAATATATATTCACAAATATGTATAGTTTTCAAAAATAACTTTATATTCTGTTTTCTATATTATAAAATATTTAATTTCAATTTGATAAGTAATTATTTATATGACTTATTAGTTTTAATTATACATGTGTGTAATCATGCATTATTCATTTCCATCTATTTAAATTTCTACAATCATACCAATATATATTAATACAATTGTCTATATATATTTATTACTATATTTATATATAACATATGTGTTAAAATGTATTTTTACATTTAATTTTGATATTGATCAATGTATTAATTTATTTCAAACTTAATTTTTATTCTCTTGGTATTATTATAATTTATATATTTATATTTAAAAATAACTATTTTCAGATTTTAAAATTGATTTTAATAAATATTTTATACTGGTTATACATGAATAAAAAAGAATTTTGTGGTTTTCTATATCCTCATTCTTATTCCCATTCTAAATTAAATTAATTTCTCATTTAATTTCATATTTTATTGCAATATTTATACTATTTAAATTCAACCAATTGTCATTTTTTCTTCTACATTGGGTTTTATCATAATTCATTTTGTAAACTTTTTAAATTTTTCTCAAATCACTCTAATAACAATGAATAAACCTATTAGATATATTATTCTATTAATATTAAAACCTTATTATTCAAATCTATGACATTAGACCTCTAATCCCCATCTGTTTCAAATCATACCATACCATAATTATATTTTACACTCACTTTCCATATTCATGTTTTCATATTATTTTAATTTATTCAATTTTGATTAACTATATTCAATTCAGTTTATTGTTTTATTTTATTATCTACCTTGTTTAATTATTTTAATTATTTACTCTATTTAACTGATTATTTATAGATTATTTTATACTCAGTATCATCTATAACTCAATTATTTTTCTATAAAAATCTCATTCACTGAAGAATTATTCATATAATATGAATTGGTTAATGGATTTCATTAAACTAAATGTTACATGATATGTATAATCAGGGGATGCAAGGTTTTGGTATTCCAAATGATTTTTTGCTTTTATGCAATAGTTGTTGTTTTCTATGAGGATAAAAGTGGAAATATTTTTGTTCAGAATTTTATTGTCAAAATATTCTGTAACTATTCATTATACCTTTTAAATTTTAATTAGTTTTTAGTTTTTTCATGACATAAATTTTATCTTTATTGTTATTGTTATTTTTTTAATTCTTAATATTATTTTTCTTACAAATTTTATAGAACTGCTAAAACATCAAGGGGTTAATGTCAAAGGGTAGTTCAAGGCTACACCCAAAAAAGAGAAACCACAGACATTCATTAATTGAATTGTTGTCTTTTAGTTTATCCATATTTATGTTTTTTTGTAAATATTTTTATCCTATTAATAACGGGTTAATAGATTTTTTATGTTTTAAAAAAGTTGGGATATTAAAATTCAATAGGTCCCGGTATTTCAAATTTTTTGCATAAAAATCTCAAACTACTAGTAAGAAACATGAATAAATGAAATTTTATAGAAAGAGAAACATAAAACATAATGGAACATATTTTTATTAATTTTTAAAATGTTTTTAATTGGAAATTAACACACCTAAAGCAAATGTATTATGGTTCAATGGAAATATTATAAAAATATAAAACTAAAAATAGTTTATATGAGGTTGTATTTTGATATGAGAAATCACCATATCTATTTATGAAAACATAAATCAAAATTTTATGTTTTCATGTTAAATATACCTTTCATTATTTACTTATTTAAAATTTTTAGTCAAACTACCTCTTTAAAAATTTTATATTTATATTAATAAAAATTTAATTCTATACTATTACCTCAAATATTCTTCTCATTCATCATTTTCAAAAATATTTTTAGTTATTTTGTTTTTTAATAAACTTAAATTTTTAGAATCCAATATTATATGATAGATTTAGAAATTATGAATAATGAGATTAATATAGAATTCATTATCGAAATTTATTTTTCATAATATGGAATCTTTTTAGAATTGAATTAAATTATGATATGGAATAACATTTCATCTCTAAATATATTCTTCTTTGCAGAAGCATTTTATATAAGATTTTTATTATTAATATTCCATTAAAAAAGTTAAAAAATTCATTCATTTGGATTTTACTAGATTATAAATTAATGATATTAAAAATTATTTTTTATTCACTTAAATTACAAATAAAATGAAGTTTGAAAAAATGAGGAATCATTTTCCCTTATATGTATGACTTATATGCTTGTTAATTTATAAAATATAAATGATTTATAAAATTATATTCCATTATTATATTGATGGTATTTCTAATTAAGAATTATTCAACATCCAAATGAATGATTATATAGTGGATATTTTTTATTTATATTTATTGGTGATTCCCTTTTGAACTATATTTTGTATATGAATTTTACAACATGTGCATTTTGTTATGGTTTTCTCACATCTAAGAATACGCTTATGGTTTTTTCTATTCTGATGATTTTAAAAATACAATTAAATAAAAAAACTATTTTCCTCATGTATTATTATTATCTACTTCAATTATACTAAACTAGAGTTTCATAAAATATATTTAGTTTTTTTTTTAATTTTAAAAAATACCCCTCAAATCTAATAGAATCACATGGGGAAAAATACAAGTATATATATTTATATATATTGAAAAATATGTGATAAATATTATATTTTTAATATTTAATATTACATATCAATATCTATTTTCATTTTTAAAATGTTTCTAATATTAATTATAAATATTATTTCTTCCATGACTTGTTCTATTTAAATTGATAATTATACAATACAAATTTTTTATCCAACATGAAATATAGACCTAAAAGAGAAATAATTTTTATCCAATTCCTTGTAATCTTTTACCACTCCTCCTTAGTTATTTCTATTAAGAAATCCTATGTGTTTTTGTGTGTGTGTGTTCTTTAATACATATGTATATATATATGTTAATATATATTTTAGAAACTATCAACTATAAATTATTTATTAAAACAAATTAATATTGTGATTAATAATTAATAATTATGAATTAATAATAATATAACATTTTATTAATACTAATTATTAAATTTAAAATTTAAAATTTTAATTATTTAAATATAACATTCTATGGGGGTTTAAACTACACCTAAAAAACTGAAATTAAATAATAAGACCTCCAATAGAAAATCACATTAAAAAAATTCTAAAAAACATTATAACAAACACTAATAAACTATTGATAAATGTTATTATTTTTATAGTGTTAGGTATATATTGAAGAATCCTTAAAAGAGGAAAATGTTATCAAGAGAATATATTTATATCAAGTATGATATTAGAAAAAGAAGAATAAAGGATGAAAAACATATCATTTATACATTTGGCTTTATATAATGGAAAAAATTTAGGAAATGAGTGTCATGGATATATCTATAGAATAAATAAGTTATTATAATGAAATGAAGATCATTTATATTAACAAAGATCCATTTTTATTATGATTCATATCAAAGGATGGTAAACATGAGTAGAGATTTATGATGATAGTGAATTAACTACCATTATGTGGATTTGATTTTATAATTAATTTGAGATAGCAGATTATTGGATAAAAAAAGAACAACCCTTTCTTAAGAGTTATTTCAATATACTTATGAAAATGGAATAAGTAATGGGAATTTCATTGGTGTGCTATATATTGAGTTGTAATGATAAATATATTATCTTATAGAATGTAGAATATATTGTCATAAGATTTCACACTCAAATTCATATATCAAAAAGAGTAATATATGAGTAGTTTTTCCTTGAATAATTTTCTCTCAAGGGACGTAGTTATTTCATCGATTAATTTCTTCTAAATGGATGGATGAAGGATCCATATTTAAACTATAATGGTAAAATTTATCGAAAACTTATTTTAAATCAACCTTTCTAATAAGCTATAATTTTTCGTAAATTATCCAAAATAAAATTCGTCATGATAGGTAAAATTAAATTCTAAAGTACCCAATATTTAATATAAAACTAAATAATTTTAGCACACTCAACTCTATTCATTCAGAAAATCTATTAATTTGGGAGTATAATTCTGACATAAACTTAATAATCCATGAGTTTATTGCATCACTATATTAAGGATATTAAATAATGATAAAAATTAGAACAGTGATGAAATAAAAAATGGATTGAAAATGAATTGAAACTATTTATACAATGAACACATGAGTTACACTAACAATAGTGAACTTACAATGAATCAACATAACTTATAGAATCTAACAGTTGAAATTTTATCTAGAATATTTCATTAATAAAAATCTCTACTACTATAGATAATTACGAGGAAGTTTAGAAGAAAAAGTCTAAGAATTTTAGATTAAAACTACTAAATAAGGAAAAACTATTGTCACATGACTAAATAAATAGAAAGGAATTTTAGAAATAGACAAATGGAAACACTAATGGTTGTAACCTTTTACCTTGGTTTAGTTTTGATTTATCATTCTATTTTATATCAGTTATCATTATTGAAAGAAAATGTTTCCTATTATATTGTAAACAAATAGTATACCCATCAACAACTCAAGTGAAATGAATCCAGACAACATGGCCCTCCATGAATTTTCATCTATGATGCCTTTAATAGTAGTGTTTGGTGAGTCCTATTCCAAAAAAAACTATTCAATGTAAACCTTTTAGTTTATAAGTCATCAAATATCCTTTAATTTTTTTCTTATCCTTATCTTACATCGAATGCATATGGAATATTCATCAATACATCTCAATTGTAGATTGTTGATTTTTAATGAAATTAAAATTGAATTATACAAATCAAACTGCAACTAACATTGGGACTTCTAATGTAATATTGCAAGACGAGTTGGATTAAAGGATTTAATATTTCATGGATTCCCTTAAATATTCCATGGATTTTAATTTAATCTAATGTAGCTCTATTGAAGAAATATTAGTCTTACACGAGCTTCACCTTTTTTTCTCACATGAGTCTAATCTCCCATGATTCAATGAATTTGATTTATTCTAATGCATATAAATCCAATTCATTTAATCTGACGTGAGTAAGAGTTTAATATGATATTTGAAGAAATTACTAAAATTAATGTATACATTTTTAGGTAGTTCAACTAAAATATAAATGAACTAATCAATTACATGACATTAAATAAGAAAAGCATACACCAACATAAGATTTTAATAATAATTACAAACTCTATATAAGAATAATATAAAATAAAGAATCTAAATATATAATATAAAAAATATTTTAATTAATTAAAACAAGAAATTTTCATTAAAAAAGACAACCTATTTGTATAATATTAAAACATTTATATATTCATTACCATAAATACTAAGTGTAATATGAAAAATAATTTATTTAAATTAAAATTAATAAAAAATAATACCTGAAATAGTAAAAAATAATTCTAAATTATAAAGTAAAAAACTTTTTTCAATAGCAATTATATTCAAAATATAATAAAACTAAAATAATTAACAAAAAATAAAAAATAAAAAATAAATATGAAATATAAACACCCCCAAACATAAGATAAATAATTTCATCATGCCTAAGAAGAGTAATAAAATACAAAAATGTTTTAATAGTAAAAATAATTAAACTATCAAAATGTTAAATTATGTCAAGAAAAAATTTAAATTTAAAATTCAAAGTCTTGAAAAATTTAAACTTCTCGAATAATTTTATTCTTTAGTCATCGAATCATGTGATCATTTTGATTATAAATTTAAAATTTCATTAATATTTATTAGAGAAATGGAATCTTTTTGAAGGATATGGTCCCGATTTAATATTTCTAAGCTCATATTAATATAAATAAGGAGCTAGACTTATGGTTATATCTTAAAGTTTTTATCCAAGTTATCACTTTTCTAAAATAATTAATTATATTTTATGTGTTTTATATTTAATTAAATTATTCTCTAAGTGGGAAGGGGTGTGTGGTGTGTGATTTTATATAAATAACACAAATGTAATTAAATTGAAACAAGTGTTCATTATAAATGATTATGTCCTAAGTTCAGCTGACATAAATCCTTCATTATCAATCTAATTTGTTCAGGATTTATTTAATAAACCACACAATATCATTAATATTCAACCAAACTCATCTTAGATTGTAAAGATTATTTCAATTCTGGGTATTCACTAGGAAAAATTTACCTCATCTCATCTATGGTGTTAGGTGATGAATATGACTTGATCTTATATATATCATAACTTTCCACCCCATCATATTGTAAATTGTTTGTTTCATGGCCCACATCATTCCAGCTTTTATGAAATGAGTTGGGAAAATGGAGGGAGAAGTGTTGATTTTAGGTTTGAATAAATCTGTTGAAGATACTAACAGAAAATATATAACAACTACAAAATATCTCAACATACATATTTCAACATAAAAAAGTGAACCAAAACATAAAAAAATTAAGTGAATGAACTTGGGAACACCATGGATTTGTGTTAGCTCCCAATCTTTATGTCAACTACTCTATATCCTATTTACCCTATCTTTTCCCTTACCAGATAAACTTTTATTCCTACCAAGATCATATATTAATTCATAGTTTTTATCTCTAATTCCCACTCATTATGAATCCATCTCAATCCCTTTTTGCAATCCCCTTACCCACACATTCCTCGTTCTGCTTCTCCCCACTTACCATGCACTATATCCCTCACAGATCCCTCCCCCTACTTCTGTTTCCATCTCAACTTCTCATTGAGCTCCTCTATATCCTCAACTCCCCGATGATTCTACACCACCCCTTATTCATTTAATGGTCTACTATCCTTTTATCCCAATCAGTCTATAGTATTTATCCATTTTATTTTCCCTGATTTTTTACTTCCCAATTCGAAATCAAAATTTCAATTCATATTTTTTTATTTGATTATTTGTTTCCGAAAAATGATCAAGGATATCACATATATTAATTATTATTATAGGTTTTTTTCTAAAACCATGTCTCATGATTTTATCCATGCCATCTCCTATTTTAATAGATGACCTTCTCTGTTATCAGTAGGGTTTTCAACAATAATAGAAACCCTAGCCTCCTTTTTCACAACTAGTTATCTCTAACTATATATAGATCTAATATATTTATGTATATCTTCATATAAATATTTATAATCCAAATATATTGATTAATTTTACTTCATTAATTTCATATATTTTTTATCCAGTAGAGTTAATTTTCTTTGAAGTTATCTTTTTTTATTACTTCTCAGGATGTAAATTTCAAATTTATTTAAAAATTTTCAATTATTCATCTCATTGATTATCTTTCATATGAATTAAAATTTTAAGTTATATTACACTGTGGTTACCAATGCTATAATTTTTTAATTATAAATGAAAAAAATAAAACTAATTATACCATGTATGATCAAATATATTCATTCATAACCATTGATCATTTTTTTAATTTATTTCTACAATGTTAATTTAAAATATTCTTCATGGTTTCAATAAATACAAAATTTTTGTCATCAGAAGTTCCATTTTTTAGTCTAGGTTAATCTGATAATTGACTTAATTGGTGTAAATGTTTACAAACATTATTACTTCATCGATAGATGAAGGTACTAGTTTTTATATAAGTGGTGTCGTTCAATAATTTGATGAAATCATGAAATTGAAATTAGGTTCTTAATTCAATTTAAATTTTATTATAGTATGTAATTGTGTATAATTATAAATTAGTCATGTATTGTCCATGATCTATCAATGTGTAATGTCTATTTTTATTTCCTACAACTAAATTCTATAATTGATTCATCATTTTTTTTATAAAAAAGAATCTATTTTTTCTTAAATATTTCATTTGTTTTTTCCTGCTGGATATTTTTTTCTACGTTGTTATATTAATTTTATGTTTTCTAAGAAAAATCACTCAGGATAAGCTTTGGTTTTAGCATTTATAAGAGCTCCAGAAGTATTCATATGAGTTATTTAAATGTTATATATATAACTTATAGAAAATTAATGCATAAATTATTATAGGTTTGGTATAAATTGATACGTTAGTCTACAATACGACAAAATTGTCCTTTAACAGAGCTAGAAAAGTCATGTATCAGTGATAAAAAAGAGATGATATTCAAAGCGTAGTTAAAAGCCTGAAAATTTTAACAGTGCTAAAAAATTGATGTTAAAGGTGTCCTTTAACATTGAGTTTTTAGATCTACTAAATCCCCTTTCAATATCGTTTTTAGAACTGTTAAAGGGGGCATTCAACAATAGTAAAAAAGAATTGTTAAAATCCCTACAGATAAAGTGTGTATTTTCTCAATGAACCCTACTTTATCAGCACTTTCTCCACCCCTTTATCAGATATTTTCATTATCCCACCCTTCCATGCATTCCCTTTCCTCCTCTGAGTTTCAGACCTAAGACCTCCTGTATATACACCAGCACCTTTACCACTCCCATATACTTGTTTTTACATTTTATAACATATCTTTATATTTTTATATATTTCCTCACATTTTTTATCTATCTATTTATATATATGTTTCTATATATATTTATATATTCATAAATATATTTTATATGTAAATATGTTTAATTATTTATTTATAAAATTATATTTTAATGTATCAATATATAAAAAATAAGCATATATTATTATATATTTTATTTTAAATAAAATTGAGTTTTGAGAAATGATAAAATATAAAATACAAAATATCAATATGAATTTAAGACCTGGGAATAAATTCACTCCCTACTAAAAAAGAACAAAAAGACCCTTCATAAATGAGGCTTAAAATCCATCAAAAGTTAAAAAATTTGGGTACCCCGACTAAAAGCTCCATTTTGGACGCCATATGGGCCTTAAAAAATGTAACAGATGTTTACCTATGTCACTATGGTCTTAGAGATCATAACAAGATTTTATTTGATACATGGTAGAGCCCAAAGAGACACCTGGATCCAATGTTATGGACATTTGAAGTTTGAGTAATATTTTCTACTTATTTTAGTTCTTTTATTAGTTTTTTGAAATTTTTATCTTCAAATTGATATGAAATTTCTATTACTCAGTAATAACTAGAAAATTATTAATTAAAAATATATATTTATTTATTTTATATGAAATTTTCTCTAAATATCTTATATATTAAGTTTAAATTTATATTTTCCATATCTAAAACCAATTTAAAAAAATATATATTTTATTTATGTCAATATAAATATATAAATATATAAATATATTATTTTTAATGAAATATATATTTTTGAAGTATAATTCTATGAGCGCTTGTAAAAAACGATGATAAAGTTACAATTTAACTACTCTTATAAAAAATAACTGATAAATGACCCCATTAATAGTGCTAAAAATCATTGTTAAAGACCCCCTTTAACATGGCACTTTTAGTGATGATAAAGGGTGTATATAACAACGTTCTTTTCTAGCGCTATTAAATTCTAAGTGCTAGATAAACTGATTCTTTGTAGTTATATTTGTATCTTAACACTTTCTATATTATATAAGTAATAATAAAAATTTTAATTGAGATTATTCAACTTTTGTAGATATATTTCATATAAAATTATGTTGAGTGGTGATAATATTGTACCATAATTTGATAAAGCGAAAATGTAACATACATTAAAGTATCTGCATAAATTATTATAGTTTCTTATAATAATTTTATATTCATAATTATATATTATTTTGTAATTTATTTTAATTTGATATTTAAATTACAATAAGTTTTATTATTTTTAATTATATATGTTCATAATCATGAATTATTAATTACGATCCATTTAAATTTCTATAATCCCACCAATTTATATATTTATCATTTTTAATACATTTTTATGACTGAAAACCAGTACCATTTATGTGTTACAATGTTTTTCATTGAATTTATTTGTGATATTTTCTGTTGTAGGAAATTTTTTCAAATATAAATTTTATTCACAGTGTAATATTATAAGATATATATTGATATATAAATATAATTATTTTCATCTATTTAGAGTGAATTTATTAAATATTTTCATCCAGTCGTACATGTATAGTAATGAATTCCATGGTTTTAAATAACCTCATTTATATTTCCATTTTTCATTTCCTTTCATGCCCTTATTTAATTTCAGTTTTTTAAATCTTGATAATGTTTAATTTCACAAAAATGGAAATTTATCCTTTAGTTTAGTATTTATCATAATTCATTTCATGGACTTTATTGATTTATATAAAATTCCTCTATTTCCCATGACTAATCCTACTAAATGTATTATACTAATAAAATTGATAGCTTCTAGTCCAAATATACGCTCTCAGACTTCTATACCCCATCACTTTCAATTCATCACCTTCAACAAATATATTTTACACCGAATTTCTATATTCTGGATTTGATATTTTTTCATGTATTCTATTTTTATTCACTATATTCTATTAATATTACCATATTATTTTATTATTGTTCCATATGTAATTATTTAACGATTTCAGCTATTTAATTAACCATTTAAAATTAATTTTATTCCCATTACCATCAATAATCCATGTATTTTTCTCTAACATTATCATTCACCAAACCATTATTCATATAATAGGAATTGGTTCATGGATTTTATTGGCCAAAATGTCACATGATATGTGTAATGGAGGGGCACGAGGCTTTGGCCTTATAGTTGACATTTTTTGGTGTAATGATAGTGACATTTTTGTCTTTTATGAGTGAAATGGAGATGTTGTTGGTCAGTTGGTTATTTTTCCAAGATTACATAAATTTTTTATCCTTCGAATCAAATTTTAATTGTAGTTTACTTTTTACGTGACATAATCACTATCTTTATTGTAATTTTTTAGTCATTGTTGTTCTTATCATTTTTATAGAACAACCAGATCACCAAGGGGTTAATGTTAAAGTGTAATTGAAGGCTGAAATAGGAAAAGAGAAACCTCTACCATACATTTATTTTAATAGAAAGATTTAAGTCATCTATATTTAATTATTGGTATCTGTAAATATTTTTATAATGTTAAAAAATTTGATAGATGATTTACATTTTAAATAAGCTGGGTTTGTTGTTTTCAATACATCCAAGTATTTCTATGTTTTTTTGACAAATCTAAAACTCATATTTAAAAGTATTCATAAATGAAATATTTGAGGGAGAGAAACATGAAACCTGATGGAAAAAATTTATATGATTTATGAAAAATTTAAAAACAAAAAATAAATTCACCCAAAGATAAAGTGTTAAGGTTTAGAAGAAATATTTTAAAATTATAAAACTAAATTGGTTTGAATGGGGATTTATTTTATAATGAAAAATTTCCTTTTCTATTTTTAGAAACCCAACACATTTTTTTATGTTATCATGTTTAATAAAACTTTTATTATGCATTTTTTTTAAAATTTGTAATAAAACTAGAATTTCCAAAATATTAGATTCATATTAATCAAAATTTAGTTATTAATTTATTCCCAAAAATATTCACGTCGTTCATCATTTTCAAAGGTGTTTTAAATTATATTTTTAATAAAATTTCATTTTCATAATCCAACATTTGATGTTGGATTTATGAATTCTACATAATGGATTTGATAAATAATTCCTTATGGAAATGTTTTTTTTCATGATACAGATTATTTTTTGCATTGAATTAAATTACAATATAGAATATTATTTCATCTAATAATATAATTCTTATTGAATAATAATTAACTATCGAATTTTTATAATGAAGATGGTACTGAAACTAGAAATATAGTCATTCTTTTTGTATTTTTCTATCTTAAGAGGGGATAACATTCAATATCCATTTTCTTCATATTCCTCTACAAATAAATCTATGTTCATGAAAATGGGAAATGATTTTTATTTCCAGGGATTACTTTTACGTATCTTTATTTAAGAAAAACTAACGATTTTAAAAATTATATTACATAACTAAATAGTAGTTATTTATGATTAAGATTTATTAATTATCCACATGAGTTTTAATATAGCGAATTTTTTTCATTTAGATATTTTAGGATTATCTTTTGGATGTTTTTGTATATTAATTTTCCGTCATATTCAGTTGTATATTATTTTCTTATGGATTATAATATACTTATGGTTACGTCTAATACAATGATTTTATGTATATAATTAATTCATAAAACTACTTTTCTTACGTATTATTGTTTTTTGGTTCAATTACATTAAACTATAGTTTTAGAAAACCTATTTATTCATTATTATTTAAAAAATATTCACATCAAATTTTGTGTAATAACATGTGGGGGATATATATATATATATTGACACTTATGTGATAAATTTATTGTGTTTAATATTTAAAATTATTTATTAATATGATTTTAAATTTATTTTAAAAAAATTAAAATATTATTTAGAAATTTTATTTGGTCCATGACTTGATGAATAAACCATAAGAAATTTTCTAATCTTTTATGAAATGTATACCTAAATGGAAAAAGAATGTTTTGGACCATTCCATGTAGGTTTAGCACACATGACCTTAGTTCTTCCAGTTACGAATCCCAATGTGTTTTTCTGTGTTAATATATATATATATATATCTCTCTATGTGTGTTAATATATATATATATATATTAATAACTATAAGTTATAAATTATTTACTACTTATTATATATAATGCGATTAATTATTAAGAATTACTAATAACTAATAATATTACATTTTATTAATATTAAGTACTATATATAATTTATTAATTATATATTATTTAAATATAATATACTATGGTGGGTTAAAAAAACTTATATATAAACTACTATTAAATTATAAAATCTCAAAAAATGGTCACTTCTAAATAGAAACTACCATAAAATAGTTTAACCAACACTATTAAACCATTGATAAATGTTATTATTTTTGTACTAACAGTTTAATGAGGAGGATTAATCTACGGAGGAGGAAGACATTAAGAGGATATATTTATACCAGTTATGAGATCATAAGAAGAATAAAATATGATTAAAAAATTATCATTTATAAATATTAAAACATAGATGAAAAATAATATTAATAAAACAAGCATAAAATATATATCTATACAATAAAAAAATTATAATATTTCAAAGAATATAAATTTTATTAAAAATTAAATGTTCTATTTTAGATGTTTATGAATAAAAGTAAACTTCTGTAGATAATTATGAGGAATTATAATTAACTTTCCTTATATAGAGTTAATTTTATTTGGATTTTTATGTAGCCAATTCGTGTATGAAAATAAGAAAAACTCATTCTATGAAGTTATTTGAATATAGATTTGAAGAATGAATAAGTAATGTTAATTTTTTTGTGTATTATATTTATAGTTATAATTCCATAGTTTTTAGTTTATTGTGTGAATAATATGTTTTTCATAATATTTCAAACTAAAATTAATTAGAAATCCACACTAATATATCACTATTGTTGAATTTTAGTCAATATACATCTTGGAGTGTATTTAATTATTTTCCTATTTTTTAAATGGATTGATGAATAAAACTTTTAGGCACATAATGGATTAAGGTATTTAAAATCTATAGTGGGATCCATATCTATACTAAAACGATTTCAATTCATTAAAAAACATTTCAAATCATCCTTTATAATGAGTTATAAGTTTTCATAAATTAAACTATTTCAAATTTATAAAGTTACGAATAATTAAAATCTACACAGTCTAATATTTAAGTCTAAACAAAATAATTTCATCAAACCAAAATATTCCCATTCCAAAAAAATCCTTTTAATCTCGGAGAATAATTCTAAAATTAACACAATAATCCATGAGTTTACTTAGTCACTACATGAATGAGATTAAAAACTGATACTGAATTGAACCCAAATGACATAAAAATGTATAGAAGATATATTGAAAAAATGTAAACAATGAACAAGTCAATTCAATTAAAAATAGTGAACATATAGTGAATCATTAGAAAAAATAACTTTCAACTATTGAAACAATAACTACAATATCACATTAATAAAAAAATTCAACTATATAGAATTGTGAAGGAAATAAAGACAATAAATTCTATTAATTATATATTACAACTACTTATTATTTCAAAACTACTATTACAATTCAAAATAAATAGAGCATAATTGAAGAAAAACAAAAACGAAAACACTAATGGAATCCAATTTTTACCATGGCCTCATTCAGCATTACCAATCAATTTCAAATCATTTTTCATTGTAGACAAAAATATGTTTCCTGTTATGTGGTTAAAAACATGGATACCCCTCAATAAATCATGTGTATTAAATAATAAAAATATATACATCGATGTATTTTCATCTAAGATACTATCACATTCGTAGATGGGAAGTATTCTTCTAAAATAATCTATTCAATATCATCCTTTTAATCATTAATTCAACAAATATTCTTAAATTTTTTTTGTTTCTATTTAGCTTGTGTATAATGAATATGGGTTATTTATCAATACATCTTTATTTTATCATTGTTTATATTATTTATAATGAAATTAAATTTTATTTATTCAATCCAAATGTATACTAATATTGGGACTGTATTTTAATCTTAAAAAATGAGATGAGTTAAGGGATTTAATATTTCAAATCATATCATTAACCATTAATGACTTCTAATATAATTTTATATATCTCAATTAATGAAGGATTAGTCTTAAATGAGGCTCATCTCTACTTATTCTTACATGAGTGACTTGTTTTATCTCAAAATATTCACTAGCTTTGAGTTATTATACTGTTTGAAACTTCTTATAGTTTAACGATATGAGAGTAAGAGTTTAATATAATGCAAGAATACATTCCCTTAATGTATTCATACATAGTTATTCAGTTTACATGAAATATATATGTGAAAATAAATTACATGATATTAAATGAGATAAGTACACACCAATGTAATATTAGACAAGTAGTTACAAATTCTACATAGAAATAAGATAGAAAAATTAAAATACCCATATAATATTCAAGAAAATTAAAGTAAATAAATCCAAAACAATTTCTAAAAAAGATAAAATTTATGAAAAAGGATAAAATATTTATATATTCATTAATATAAATTCTAAGAGTAATCTTAAAAATTAAATTACAAAATATTTATTTCAATAAAACGTATATTTAAAATATAAAAAACATAAATCAGTAATAAATAGATAATAAAATAAAAAATAAATATGAATTATAATCTCTCTCACACATAAGATAAAAAATTTCTACTTGACTAAGAGAATTAATAAAATGTAAAAAAGTAACTAATAAAATTAATTTAGATATAATATATATCACTTATGATAGGAAAATATTAATATTTTAAATTTTAAATCTTTAAAAATAAAAACATCATGAATCATTCTACTATTTATTCAATTAATCAAGTTACCCATTTCTGTATAAATTTTAAATTTCTATGACATCCATTGGTGCAATGGAATCTTGTTGAAGGATTTGATACCACTTTAATATTTTTATACACCTAAAATGATAACTAGGTAGGAGGCATTATGAATATCTCCCAATGAACTTAGCTAATTTATCACTATTTTAAATAAAATAATTATATTTTTGGTGTTTTATGTTTAATAGAATAAAGTGATACGATATTTTTTTGTAGTGTGTGATTTAATGAAAATAAAATACAAGTAATTAAAACTGTAAAATGGTTAGTTGTAAATGAATTAGACCTAGGTTTGGATAACATGGATCCATCATTATCCATCTAATTTTTTAATAATTTATTTCATTTCCAACATAATATCATTTATGTACCACCATACTCAAATTATATTTTAAGTCTTTTTTTACTTTTGGTTATTCCCTCAGAATATCAATCCTCACCTTCTCCTTGGTATAAAGTAATAAATATACTATAATTATAGAAATTTTATAACTTTCCAAGCCATTCTATCATAAATCATTCATTTCATGGACCAAATCATTGACCCAATTTTGGAATGATATGGGAAAAAGGAATGAAAAATAATGATTTTAGATTTGAATGAATCCACTTAAGAAACAAGGAGAAAATAAGAAATCAATAACAACCCCATCAAAATACCTATTACATTATAAAAAATGATCCAAAACATAAAATAATTTACGTGAAGAAATATTGGGATGTTTTGGGATCTTCTTTTGGGACCTAATTATAGGCTAGATACTCACTGTCATGAGCATTGAGAAGAGGCATGAAGGTAAAAATGAGAAGAATAAACATGTAAGAAGAAATAAGTACTATTATATTATAATTTATAAAATAAGATTACAAAATAAAGTAAAACAATATTATATTATAATCATTTAAGAACTTGAATATTTATAAATTAGATTAGAGTATAAATTTATAAGCAATATAGGCGCTCCTTGTATGCATGTATGAGTTCCATGTGTGGGAATAATAGAGGAGGTTATTCTTTGTAGACATTCTCAATTATTAAACTGTTATATTGTTACTCCCCCAAAATTTATTATCCCTCCCATGTGACTTATTAAATCTACATGGAACATCATTTTATTACATTTTTTATTTAAACATGAAAATCAGATAGATAATATTCCATTGAATATTAAATGATTTCATTGTAAACACATGTACTTGATGAGACCATTCATTGTAGTAACTTCTTCTAGAATGTATTGATGATGGAATAATATTAATATTAAACTAGAAGCCAATATATTTTTCATTATATTTTTATGTTATGTTATATGTATAACACAATGCATATTAGGGGATAAATATTGATTACGATAAGATAATATGATGCCTGGAAGGTTTTATATATATTTGATGGAATGGGTTACATCATTATAGTGTAATATATCGGTTTTCCTTTTATACAATTGAAATATATTTTGTGAAATTGGACATACAAATACCATACATGAGATTATTAAATCCTTACATTTTGATTTTCTATGGGAAATATCTTAAATTAGGACTTCCCTACTAAAATTATTTTACATACCGTTGTTCGCTTGTAGAGGTACTCAATAGCGATCTCCCAAGGTATAATACCTTAAAAATCATCTATTTTGTGGGAGATAAATTATATAACAAGTCATATATAATTTTTAAAATATATAAACATCTTATGAATTATTCCCTTATGTACTCTGAACCCATGCATTTTGATTCGGTGCAGATCTATTTCCCAAAGGCTGGTAGTCACATAGAATTACATTCAACACTTTCGATTGTACATTGGTCAAGATGATGGGAGATCAGATAATATCTTAGTGTTTATTATTAAATAGTCTAGGTATATCTTATATATATCATACATATTTTAGAAACCCTTCCTAAAAACAAGACTGTTTACCTTTAGTTGTGAAAGTGATTGATTATTACCTTGCATTAATAAAAACATCTATATGTATTAGAGGTTATCAAGTTACCTTATACTATAATGGTTTGTATCCATACAACCATAAAAATTAGAATTTCTCAATAATCATGAAGTTGGTTGGTTTTTTGATGTTTGGATTTGAATCATGAGATGATGTTCATGTGTATACCTATAAAGGGAATCAAGACCCATGTAGTTAGGTTCTATTTAATAGAACATGTCTTACCACTTAACATTACGTGATAAATATCATTTTATTTCACTTTAATGCCATTATTCCATGATCACGTGATGTTACTTTTATGTTCAGGCATCTAACACCAATGGTTTGTCTTTTATCATCGTAAATACAATTCATTTTCCAATAAATCTAACAATTTTGAGAATAAAAAAATATTATATGATGTTTAACATTATTCATATAGTACTACCTGGTGAAAGATTTCCTAGAGGATATATTTTTGGGACTAATACATGGTAATCTCCTTTGGACTCAACATTGTTTTTTATGTAGAGTAATTGGGTATATTAAGGGCTTAAACATGATAAGATATCTATATGTGTACTGGTTCTTTAATGGGTTTCAATGTGATAAGATAATAAAATGTGTTTATAGTTGAGACTAATATCTATTTTGTGTCCCATATATTGATTATCATATACTATATATTTTCAATAGGTCATGTATGGATGATGTAACTCATGAGTGATATAATTCATTGAATATGGGGTAGGGATAACACCCAATCAGAGGACCATATATATATACCTCTAAATCATTTATCAGATAGCTAATTTGGGACAATCATGATATGAATCTTTAGATGAGGGAGGTTTTCAAAATCATATAATGATATAGATTCTCATTATTAAGGAATACATTTATTTAACACCTAGAGGATCCTATAAATTAGGGGCAAAAACATAGGGAAGGTATCTCATGGGAGGAATGAACCCAATTATCAATGGAATATATGATCAAAGGGAATAACTATAGAATGCGTTTTATCATAATCTTTTGTGGCCAATGTTTTTGGAGGATTCCCTGATGTAATAGTCTTCTCAAGGATTTTATATTTGAAAATGGAATCCAAGAAAGTCATTTTGTTTAATTTAATATCGTTAAATTGTCTGAGAAAAAAACAAGAATTGAAAGGGTATCAAGTGTTCCCAATGTGGATCCTTCCTGAAGTAACTGACCGTGAGTCAAATTTTTCATGGAAATTGATCATTATAAATGGGATACAACTTTCTTTAAGAAACTAACAATTTTCATAATATTTATTTTTTATTCAATTAGGAAGGATTTATTGAAATTCATGGTGATTAAAGACTATTGGTTGAAAAGTATTCATGAAAGTAGTCATCTATAAAGGATTTTTGTGGAAATCCCTCATAATAGACCTTATAGGGGAGGTTTTGTGAAATTAAATTATGAACAATTATTTACTAAAAATCTTTTCCATGGCAGCTTTACCCTTTTATCTACCTCGTATATCATAAATTACCTAAGGTTAGGCACATAAGTTTTTATGAAATTAGATAGTTTGAAAATGGTGGGATTTCATGAACAAGAAGATTCTACTCTTCAATTTTCTATCAACAAGTTATATAATTCACCTAATAAATGTGCATTATATATTATTTATAGAATAAACATGTCAAAATTAATGTTAAAACTATAATGGAAGAATATTATTAAAATGTATCAGTTTTATAATACCTCAATGTCCATCCTTGTACTGTGAGGATGTTACACAACCTCAAAGTATCTTTTTGAAAATAACACAAAGTGTTTCCTTGTGTTTCTGATTTGATACATTCCACAAGGTATGTTCACCATGATTTCATGATATGTGTCTATCCATGTGAATAATTAGGTTATTCTGGAAACCACATGAGTTATTGAGGAAAATCCCCCCCTAAATTTTTATTATTTTATATTCCTCTTTAAATCATCCAACAACATTCATGTGTGTCAAAAAATGCCCCCTTTAAAATTTGATCCAATCAGAATGAAAATGATTTAATTTTCCATAAACCATATTTCTTTCATACTTTTCACATGGGTCACATCTTACCATATAAACACTCAAGGTGGGGGCCCCAATTCATTACTCTAGGATAGATTTTTGGTTAAATGAATCTTTACTTACTTATAAATGAAAAAATTCAAAAAAATATCATTTATGAATCAAACTCAATTAAATACTCCTTCCAAATTAAAATCATTGAGAAGAATCAACCTCTAAGTTATCCATGTAATTTCTATATGATGTGGCTTCCATATAATAATTTTGACAATTATATAAATATATTAATCTTTTCCTTATACCAAACATCTTCTGAGATTTGAAAGAATTATAATTGTTGGGTTCTGGAAGGATAATGACTTCAAGATTATATTATAATTCAGAATCAAAGAAAAAAACTACAAAGGACTTTAATTTTAGGAATACAATTGTTGACCCTCGATATCACACAAAATATCAAAATTAAATCCTTAAAAATATTATAAAAAATATATTTAGGGATATATGGTATTAAATAGGCTTCCCACATATAACATGTAGATTCAAGATTATGTTTCCATCCCCAAATCTAATTAGAACCTACCATTGATATGGGTTGTGAATTCCCTTGACTACATCATAATAAAACATTACACTGAATAATAATTCACCCATGAGGAAAATTTATGTTATATATAAATCCTGAATAGTTTACCCAATGGATTAGAATAAAAATATACGATCCATAAACCTATCACTCAACATTATAACATGTTTCTTAGCGTAGGTTAATCATCAACCATAGTAGTGGAAGAAATTTAGAAACCTTGAAGAAATATCATCATGCGATTGAAAAAAATTAAAAATTAAAAACAAATAAAAGAATACATTTCACCATTTAATGAAACATTAATTACATTTTTTTTATAGTCAGGATGAAGATCCACAAGGAATAACCCAAAGGTTCTTCCCTCTGAGATGTATCCTTAGGAAAATCTGAATCATTCAAATGTTTTTGTGTGGTATTCTTTAACCTTAATGATATACTAGTACCTCAAAATAAATTAATGTAAAAAGAGAGATATCTTGCAGGGAAAATTTTAATGATAAGGTTGTTTTAGAATCAAACACACAATACCTATTGCTGAGCCTCCATTATATAGGCTACAAGGACACTCAATATTTTAGGAATATACATCATGAAATTATATTTACAATTAATTATTTTATGATTAATTTCAACAATTACAGTTCATGTAATTTTCAACAAAAATTTCACAAAAATTAAAGATAATTCATATGGTGTTTTAGGGTTAACTATTTATTGTTCAAATGGTGAAATGAGTTTTCAAAATTCTAAATGTATCATACCACTTGATACTTATAGTTATAGATGAATCGTATTATACAATATGATATGTTGTTTTTTAGATTATGAAATCTAAATTTTGTGAAATATGACATGCTTATAGACATAAATTTAATCCATTTTAAATATTTTTTTCATATGATATGATACAAAAAATCATAAGATGTTATATCTATGGATTTATAGAATATTTATTTTAATATCATACTTTCACTAAATCCAAAAATACTTTCATGACATCACATCTTATGTTGTTTCTTATGTGACAAATTTTGAATTCATAACCAAAATATTTTAGGATTTAAACCAAACCATTTTGGGAAAGATATCATAAACTTCACCTTAGGTGTCATTATATGCAATAAATTGTGAAAACCCATACAAATACATTTTTTATAAAACGTCAAAAAAATTAGAGAACCTCTCCAAGTCAAACTCAATACCCTTTTAGTGAACCACAATGTGTGTAACCAAGGTCTTTCGTGGAGTTGAAAATAAATATCGATAAAAAAATATATAATTTTAATACAAGTAAAGCCATTAGAAAAGAATATATTCTACACAAGATATAAAGGGCTCTAACATGTTCTCCATCAAGCATATGTAACTGTATACCTTTTTCCAAAATCTGCATCACATGCTACCCTACATTTTCATACTTTCCCTTTATGCAATACATCATGTTACCATGGGAAGTTGTGCAGGTAAATCCCATATGTTCACTTAAAACATTCTAACTCCCCAAGTATAGACTAACGGGGTTAATGAATATATCACAATTGATTCTTCTAATAGACAAATACATCACATTCACCTATCCTAGTTTATAATCTCACCGTATATATCATATAAATATGGCAATAAATTTACATGATCTATCTCAATAGTGGGTCCATATTTCAAAACCTTTATATAAGAGTATATTTTACATATTATTAAATCTCTAACTAATAACAAGATTTATGACATTCCAAACCACCCTCTAATTATCTTATCCATAAGGATTGTGTAAGAAAGGTGTCAAAAATATTTTTCTTATATGTTTCATATTATTACTATAATAAATTAAAATTATATATGTTAAATAAATGTTTTAATGAAATTATTTGTTTATATATACATTAAAAATACTAATCATCTAATTATTATTACTCTATAAATAATTATAATAAATGAATGTTATACTTAATAAATTATTTTTTAAAAAAATATTGTTAATGTGTCATTATTTATTATATTAGAATAAATTTATATGGATTTTATAAAATAAATACAAAAAAATTGATTTTATATTTGGAATCAACATGCTCAAACTAGTAATGAGGTCAATTTAATATTTAGGAACAAAACAAATTCCCTGAGATAAATGTTAATTAGTACATTAAAGGTAAAATGGTGTACGAGGGTTAAATTAAAGGGTAATGTAAACAAATATCAAAAAAACTATTTTAAAAATAATTGATGACATAATTATCAACATCATGTTATCTTATGTTTATTTTGTTCACTTTATATACACATTCCATAAAAAATCACCCTCTTTATTCATTAAGGAATGGGTATTTCTGAAAATGTCACTAAAGTGCACCTATAAAAAGAACCCTCCTATAAACACATCAAATATATAATTTTAATTAGTTTAATATTGAACACCTAAAATATTATCTCCTTAACAAGCCTCTATCATGTTTGGTAACTTGTGGTCAAACTAAGGATCCCCAAATCCTTCATTTCGAAGTGGCACTCTGAGGGAATAATCATGTTTGAAATGAAACTATTATCATCTCCCTAATCCGTTTCATTTTATTTTCAATCAACCAATTCTTAAATATGGTTGAACAGTTTAATAAAATTATTTTTACACCATTATTATTCAATAAAATTTTTATGTTCATTTTTATTCAATCTTTATAATTCTTTTGTATTTGGGATGGTTTTATCACCGACATGTATGATGATAAAATAAATATATATCATTAATGAATAATAAAAACTAAATAATGATAATATAATTTAATAATGATAAATTTAAGATATTTTAATTACTATATATTTATAATATATATATATAAATATTTATATTCAATTATAAAAAAATCATTTTATTTAATCAAAATTCATAGAAAATGATATTTTAATTTCCCTTTACGAGCTATCACCATAACATGGAAAAATAACTATTTGACTTTATATCTATATCAAATAGACCTATTTAACATACATTTATATAATGGATTGTTTTAACCTAGTATTAAGGACTGAGTACCAAAATCACGAAAGCAATCTAGCATAGAAATACTGGACAATTAACACCCAAATTTTAGTTTTTACACAGAATGATTAATAAATCGGTAACAATAAATTATACATAAATGTCATCATTTAAAAAAATATATAAATATGGTTTATATATTGAAAAATAATAAATCTATTTTTTATTGGTGGTTTGAGTATGTCGGTTTCTGATAGATTTCATTCCTACATTCGTTTCGAGTTAATGCAGACCAACTTTCCAAAGTTGAGTGATCACTTAGATTTTTTAAAAGATATATGAAGAAAATTAATTGGACGAGAGAATGGGAGTTTATCGATATGAAACTCTTTTGGGATGAATTATTTCATAATCCAGGACTCTATTAAATGATAAATTCATATTCATGAATCCTTTATTAAATCCAAAATACAGAATAGGTAACCCTTATATGAATAATTAATTATTATCAAGAATTTATTTTAGAATCATTTCTATGTATCTGAGGTTATTCAGCAATAAAATGACATGTATGGTTATGAGGTTATAAATCAATGATAATTTTTTTTAAATTGGTTAGGGATTCATATATCCTTAATTATTAGGATTCTAGTTTTATGTTATATACTGGGATCATTTGGAATTTATTACCATCTAGAAATATGAGATTTATTTTAATTCCAGGATTAGGCCGATGAGATTGGTTTCCTACACAAACATTTGAAAGGAATCCTGACCTATGTTGTTTGGCATCACTAAATGAAACACACCATACCTTTTAATTTTATGTGATGAAGACCAAACCATGTAGTTTAACATATTTCAGTAAGGAAATCTTGGGGAAAGGTTCTTTTCCATGCCTAGTTTTAGACTTATGTTTAAGTGGCTTGACGAATGTAAGAGGGGTGTATTCTCCTAGGATGGATGTGAACCTATAAGGAATTTTTCCTATAGTATGTTTTAGTGAGTTTGGAATGTAGGGTCTAGACCCTAGGGATTCGAACTATGCCTCCCATTTGCATAGGAATGAATTATAATATAGGATGAATGGTTGGCACATACCCCTATAGAGGAGGATTAATTTAGAGGGTATAATCATGTCTTATAAAGAATAAGAGGCCCATGGATTCCTTATTAAGAATATTTCAAATTGTAGACTCAATTAAAAGGAAATATATCCCTTTGAGTTAATGATAAAATGGTTGGGTCTTATATTGAATAAGAGGCCCATTTGATAGGTGGGAGGAAGATCTATAAAGGTAATATCCTCCCAAGGAATCATTGGATCATGTGGATGTCATGATCATTACTAAAATCTAAGACCATGTGATTCAAGATCGATGTGAGAAATAATAAGAACTAGAAGATCTATCAATTCAAACAATATCCTTCATCTACTGGTGGATGAGGTTGGAACAATACAAAAAACAGGGTTTATCTAACACTAGGGATTTAACAACACTAGCTAAAACTGATGTTAAAGGTCCCGTTTGTTAATGCTAAAAAAGTATTGATAAAAGGGACATTAAAAGTGCTAAAAAAGAACTATTGGGGGGGGGGGTATTTATCATTGTTTATTTCAAATAGCTGATTAAGGAACACCCATTATTATTGATTTTAGAAAAGCATTGATAAATTGCTGCTTTTATCAATGCTTGCAAAAAAAGTGCTGATAATGGTGGTGGGGAGAACTATCAGCTTTTTTTAGAAGTGATGATAAAATAACCCCTTTATCAATTATTTTTTAAAAGTGATGAAAAAAGTATACTTCACAAAAATTATATTTCATTAAACATAATATATTAATATATAAATAAATTTATATTGATATAAATATAATATATATTTTTTGAAAATCTATTTTAGATAAGATAAATTGGAATATGAACTTAATATATAAGATATTTAGTAGAAATAAATTATAAAATAATTTAAAAAATAATTTTAATTAATAATATAATTATTATTACCATGTAATAGTCAATTAATATCATTTTGAAAATAAAAAAATCTCAGGAAATTAATAAAATATATAAAATAAGTTAAAAAGGTAACTCAAACATCAAACATCCATAACTTTTGATCTGAGTGTTCGTTTGGAGTCTACCACATATCAAATCAAATCCTGTGACGAGATCTATGATTCTAGTGAAAAAGGTAAACCCATGTCACTCTTTTTAAGGCCACAATATTTCTATAGGTCCTCTAAAACTAAGTTTTTAGTTGTCCTTCCTAGATTTTTTAACATTCGATGGAATATTTAGCTCATTTACGAGGTTATTTTTTCCCTTTTTTGTTGGAGAAAAAATTTATTCTTAGATCATACAATCATATAGGTATTATGATTATGAAATTTTATCATTTTATAAAAATTTTCATCATTTATAATCAAATAAATTACAATATATACATATTTTTGATATATTCACACATAAAAATTAAATCTTATAAATAAATAAACAAAAATATTTATGTATAAAATATATTTATTAATATATAAACATATATATAAATATATGGATAAAAAATTTAATGAAATATTTATAAATTTATAGATATATCCCAAAATGAAAATCAAAACAATATAGGGGACTGGCAAAGACATTAATGTATATTCTGGAGGTCTAGGGTTCAAAATTCACTGGAGGATGGGGCACACACGTAAGGGTTGGATTATCTAAAGCGAAGATAAAGGGGTGGGGGAAACGCTAATAAAGGGGTGTGGGAAGTGATGATAAAGGGTTGGTGGTGGGAAGTGATAATGAAGGGTGTTGTGTGGGGCTAGAAATAAATGTTTTATATACCCTTTATCAGTGCTTTTTTAGCACTACAAAATCCCCCATTAAAATTGATAAATAATGATGATGAAATGGAACATTAACAGTGATAAAAATCTATGTTAAAGGGGGATTTTAACTAAACATTTTCCTCACCAATAAAAACATCAGGGCTTTAACCATGCTCAAGTTAAGAACGCCCTTTTATCATTGAAAAGTAAAATTCTAGCGCTGTTAAAGGCTGTTTTTAAATAAGTGGTAAAATTGGAAAGGGAAAAATATTTGATGTTCCCATATTCATTTTTGTTCTCTATCCCTAGAGTACACAAGGAAGGATGGATATGAAATCTTGAATGAAATATTATGGGATTAATCCTGGACGTATGCAATGTTCCAAATATTAGAGTGGATGAGAAAAGGATAAGGAATTATCCATCATCCAAGAGGAATCCAAGTGGTTTACCAAAATATCTGAAATTGGGAGGTCCCAAACACTACCACCAATGTTGGGGTCCCCATTTCCAAGTGGATGAAAAATTGTAAACATCATTAGTACCTTATCCATTTGGTAAGATAAGTACATAAAAAAATTTTCCAAGGGAATTCACATTTAAATGGGAGACACATTGATGTTTACTTTTCTATGATCATGAAACTCTGGAAGCCTTGGTGGATGATACTCTTAGACAGTTAAGGAAGGGGACTATATATGGACTAGAAATTTTTAGGAGAGTTTTATGGAGAGACTTGTTTGGATAGTTCAGGTAGGTTCCAAGGTAATATTGAACACTACATTGAATAAGGGTACCAAGATAGAAGGACTATATCATTATTATTTTATGATATATGGGATGGTTGTCCAAAAAGATTCCATCCACACACGTTTCACAAAATGGTGGTCCATAAAAGAATTTTCTATATGGATGGATTTCTAAAAATTTTCTTTATATACAGATTGTTTCTTATAATAGACCAACCTTTTCCAGGTGGTATGATGAGTTATATTCCTAAATTTCAAATATATGATAAGTTACTACCTACCGAAACCACTTATTGATACCATCATTCCATCTCCCATCCCTCTTTATGTGGGGGATTTATAGGGGTATTGATGTATTTATTACATTGTTGATCAGAAGTAATAAAAAACCCACCTCCCATGATGGATATCAGTTTTTAGGTGTTCTAAAGAAAATCCATCACCCGAAAATGACATTTCTTTTAATGGGGGGGGGGGGGGGTAAACGTGATATCTCACCTTGTAAACAATGTTTTTTAAAAGGTTTCAATAGATAATGCCTCACCTTCTAGATGAATTTTTTTTATGGGGTCATAAAATTGATAACTTTTCCTATAAATTAAATATCATTTGTGATGGTCCTACAAATTATTCCTTGTAATTTAAACAGAATTCATTTTTGGGGGTCCTATGTAGAGCATAACCCTCATAATGAGAATTCTATGCAAAAAATTCCTTTTATCATTGTCCTTGAACAATTGTAATATTCATAAGGAGAGCCAATTGGTTTTACTTTTTTTCATTAGATATTCATAAATAACTTTTGATCTTTCATGAAAATTTTTTTAGACCAAAAATAATTCCACAGTCAAAATAATATATAATCAGCTCGAAGACAAGTCACTTATGAGGGATAAATTATTATATTTGAATGATCTATGGGGTGGATGAAAACATTGATGAGGTAAAACGACTATGAAATGTGTTAGGATATCAAATATTTTTCAATATATTTAATCAAGTTCTTTTCTTTCATGTCTGAATTTATAGCGTAGAATATTTCAGTGCATATAAGTTTCTTCTATGGATTGACTTTCCTAGGAAGTGAATAATAACCATCCATGAACTGTTATCTTCCAAAAAATATCCAATTTTTATGGAAAAATTATTATTTTGTAGTTTTAAAATGTTCCCCATGGTGTCTTAAATAAATTTTGAACTATATAGTCTTAAATGATTCTTGGTCCACATAACATGTTATGCAGTTTGTTAGAATTTACTATGCTGGTTATTTAAGATTTGCAGAACTTTTTTGTATCCAAAATTTTCTTTTCTTATTTTCTATAAGATATTTAATGTTTCTTATATAATCCACTGCCATTGCTGATGGAAAGAGGAACACCATGGTTGATTGCTATGACAAAAACAATAAAACATGATATCATCCAACATCATCAATTTTTATCGAGAATCATGAGTGATTTAATTCAAGGGTATCTTATCCCAGATTAGATACATATCTATGAATTTATATTTCCATAAAATGTATCTATCTCAATATCACATTAAGAGAATCAACAAATGGCTTGGTTAATCATGTTTAGCAACAAACCCCATGAAAATATCTCAGGGAATGGTTCTTTTATCTAAGAGGCTTACCTTGAGGTGTTTGCTTTGAATTATACCCCATTTTCATTAGTAGAATTAGTATAAGATCTTGAATGAGATATACATTTCAATCAACATATTAGGAAGAAATGGATTAATGTTTAATCTCTAGGATTTTCACCGAAATGGGATCTTTTCCCATAGGATCATCCACTTCAGAAAAAATAGGTAATTATTGGGTTTTCTAGGGATATGAGGAGTTCAATGATGAATTAAATCTGGTAGGATTGTGTGATACCATATGGGGGTCATAGAAATTTAATCATTAAAATTATTCCACCATCTATCACCTTCTTAGAGCTTAGATACCTGATACAAATATATTCTACCTAGTTAATGGGTATGTTGGTATTATTCTTTGGGATATTCATATGATCCTGGGGGAACCCATAATGGGTTATTGTATGATGAGATCCCTCTTATTTCAATAGTGTGGGATGGACCTGAGATAACACCTCTACGTATGGGGGAATTTTTTAATATATAATTTAATCACTATAATGTCATGCCCTGCCCCTAGATGGATGTAGATTTATATTATTGGATTCATGATTTATATATGAAAAATGGTCACAAACCTCCTACAGGGATGCCAAGGACATGTTCTACTAATAAAACATCAACAAACAACAGAGCTTACTAGATGATGCTTAAGGACAGTCGATTTAATAAATGGGATTGGAAAGTTTTCCCTTGGGTTTATCAATTGGTTTTATTGTAATATTTCATATAAATTATTTGAAGTGTCTAATAGCTACTAGTGAATGAATAAAACAAGGGTGTTAGTGTTTAAGCCTTTGTGATGGAATTCCAATTTGTGATCATGATATGAGTCAATATAGTGGTCTTAGTAATGGGATAAATATATCATATATTGAGAATAATTAGTTAGTGGAACATCAGTATATGATCACAGTTTCCTTCCAACTCCTCTAAGGAAGGATATCACTTCATATGGGTTGATATGGATTCATTAATGACTAGTGATTTCAAGATGATCGATTTAGACCATATATATAGTTTATATATTGGGTGAATCCACTGATATTTCAATAATGTGATGTGATGAACATGCATAATTATCCATTTTTTTTAATACACCCCTTATTTTTCGCCTACTGGTACCCTGATGAATGACACAACTGGTGATAAGACCAACTAATGGGATCTCATTTCCATGAAGGAGGGAATTTTGGTTTCTAGAATTAATGGAAATATAATATGTGAATTGTATTCACCTTTATATTTTTGTTGAAATTACATTGCCTCTAAAAGAGGGGTCCTATGTTGATTAACAACATGTGTCATTTAAAGCATATTAAATCTTATTGTCAGAAAAATTTTATGTTCACATGGGAATATATGGTATCCTGGATTGAATGTCTATCCATGAGAGTCAATCCCTATCTTTTTAATTCTTTTGCAGAATTTTGGATCCACTCATTCCCAAATGGGAAAAAGGATAATCTAGTATCCTTTATTACAGGACTTCCCATAGTTGAGTTTGTAGTGGTTGAGGGGCATGAAAGAGATTTAGTTATGGTTGGAAATGGTATTTTATTGAAAAAACTCATAATTTATGAAATACATAATAATTGTTTTATGATCCAGGGAATATCACCTCAAAATACTAGTTATTCTCCTATAGATCGAGATACTAATCCACATTCCCAAGTTACTATCCTCTCAGAAGAATCATATATCATGGATTATATGGAATGAGGAACATAGAAAAATTTTATTCCTATAAATGGTATTTGGTCCTTCCTTATGGGGAAATAAATTATTTTTACTAGGTATAGTGGAATATCAGTTCTTGGGATACCTTATAATATGATGCATAATAATTTGGTCGAAGCGTATATATGGGACCTTGAATACCCCATTCATTTTCTTCATATTGAATTCATACATTTTGAGAAGTTACATAAAATATTAAGGCCATAAATATGGTTTGAATACTTTTAAAATATTTCATAGGGGACTAATAAGGCGGATTTTTCAGTTCCATGACACACAATTGAATGATTTCATCCTCACAATATGGGACTTGGATGTGCCCCACCATAATGGGAGTGGTACCTGAGATGTATAACGGTATGTTCTTTGATTTTATATCACACCACCTATAAGTTTTTAATCCTATAAATTATCCACCAAAGTATTGGTAGCAATTCATGATGCTTGTAGAGAGTGGAAGATTTTGAGGATGGATGTTTTTTCCAAGAAAATAAAGGGTGTGATTTAAGCTAAAGAAATTGATTTTCCAAAATATGGGACAATTACAAAACATGAAAACATATATTTATAAGAAAATACTGAATAGGTCCATGCATATCTTGAGGATATTGATGGATCCATTCATCCATTCTACGGTAGGATCGATTAGTCTAATCAGGTGAGGAAAATACTGGGGGTGGGGGTGGAAATGACCAATTCTGGTGAAGAGGTATCAAATATACTTATTTTGAATATATTTTTTATTTTATCTTAATTTTTTAACCCTCAATATATTTCTCCCAAATTTTAGTAGGGGAGGGGTGGTCCATCACCCATTCCATCTCTAGAATTTATTATGGGAGGAAGCACTATTGAAATGGATGTTCCTATGGGTGAATGGGTCATTGAAAAAGGATCTCTCAGGGTAGCTGATCATATAAAATTAGTGATTATAGATACCAAAAGAGTACTTCCACCCCATATTCCACCAACCATGATCCCTATGAGATTATCTTTTTGGTATGTCAAAAGGTGTAGGCAAGTGAGTAAGTTTGAACTTCAAATCTAATATGGGAAAAAAGTATGAATTATATCCTTAGTAACTAATTTTAATTATGTATGTTCATTAATTTTAATGAGTAAAATTGTTTATGGGTTGTAATAGGATATATAATTCAATAGATGACAACTGTTAAAGAGCATGTGTCCCGTTTTCTTGTGGAGTCGTATATAATGGGAATGATGGTTCTAATAAAATTCGAAATAAATGAGTATATGAGACAGAAAAGTTTCATTGTGAGAGTAGAGGGTGAGGGTGCTAATGCTACCTTTGGGTCTGACTAACCAATTTACCCTAGATACTAGAATAGTGGGGGAATAAGTGATGTATACCAAAGAATTTTTGATTCAATCTATTTCTCCAAGTTCACTAATGGTTATCCCCACAGGCTGAATGTTTCTGAGTGACCTTTTGGAGGTTGTTATCCTGGATGAACATTTCCACATTGTTTGTGTCTACCCAAAATATTTGTCTCCTGAGGCCAACCAACATTATATAGTGTTAGAACCTATAATTATTTTAATTAGGATGATAATGGATGAAGGGGCTAGTGCCTCAACTAATTAGGGTCAGTCTCTTGAATTATTGGTTATTTCGTATCCTTCTTTACCAGGTATTCATTACTGGATACTTATTTTAAGAGATTTTTTTACAAGTATCTGAGACCCCAAATGCCTTGAATTTTGTATTCGCTATGGTGACCATGACTTGGAATGCAGTAAAACCCATTTATTTTTAAAATATTTATGATATGAAAAATCTTGTGTCTTAGTCCAAGAATTTTTTATTCCATTTGAGAGTGATTTTTAAGCATATAAGGATACCCTAAATAATTTCTCTGGCACCTAGAAAAACATATACAGGTATATATAGAAATTAATTTCTCATGCTCCACATAAAATCCACCGTCAAAATTTCTCATGTTGTTGTATATTTTTTCTAGGCATAGTTATGGGATATTCGACTACCATGCCATATATTCCATGTTGCAAGAAGAGTTGGTTGGTTGAGATAGGGTGATAACACTACATTCTTAGATAAAAAATATAGATTTTATGTCCCATTTCTTCTACAATAAAAAATATTCATCTTAATGAGGCCTCTAAACAATATAGAATATCATCCCAACATGAAATTTTCATTTCAGAAATGTAGTACATAGCAGAACATCTCCATCAAGGGTTAGATCAGATCAATAAGTAATTCGATCGTGCTGAAGAATATACTAAAAATTAGTAGGGATTTTATTGAGAACAAATCCATTTTTACTTTATATTTCATGGAATCATATTAGAATCCACAACTAAGATTCACTCTTTTCATTGGATGTTTTAACATCTTACAGGACCGACCAATATAGAAGGTATTCTAGATCAAGAATCCTTAACCAATAGTTGTGAGATTAATAATAACAAATGAGTCCTTAAGTCTCTGAATACCAAACTCCCTATATAGATATTACTTTCGTGTAGGGGGAGGGTTATATAATTCATAGCTTTTGTCCTCAATTTAAAGAACATGTTCTAGAATCTTTTTTGCAGATCAAACTCATACATGAGAAATGTGGAAATAATACTATATGGAATATAAGGTTTTTATTCCAAATACCTCTATATTGATCAATCTCACATGTTTAGGGAATAATGAGGCAATAATAAATTGTCCATTTAAGATATTTTGGGTCATGTGGGAAGATCTTCCACATCTTATTTATGGTCATGTTATAGGGCAAGTCTCTAATATTTGAATGAAAAAAGACTCAATTATGATAATCAATGTGACTTTCCATGTTCTCTAACATCACATGAGTCATTATAGTCCCATTAAACATGATTCAACTAGGGAAATAATTTAAATACAAACAAAAGTGCATGACAGGGAACATGTGAATGTATTTTAGCCTCACTCAGAAATCATGGAGGAACATTATTGATGTCTATAAAAATCTGATTTGGACTTAATATCCATGAATAATAAATACATGAAAAAGTATTGGACCCATGTATATATATATATATATATATATCTATTTATCACATAGAGGAAGAGAATTTTTATATTTCATCCCGGTATGGTCTTAGAATAATATGAGTCTTTTAAAGAAATTGAGTATTAAACCCTACTGTTAATCTTTAGATTGGGATCACATATTTGGTACCTTCTAATGGATATATCTTTCATTTAGGTAATAGTTCATATATAATTGACCATTTTTCCTGGATTTTTAATTTCATGCTACAAGGACTCAGATGTTTTAATGTTTGGGGTAATGTGATAAGGGCCAAAAGATTGGTGGTATCCATTATACTGTGATCTATCCTTGAATATTCCATCATCCTTCATGCATGAAAAGGAATGACTGAAAAATTTAATATGGGAGCTTCCAAATCCAAATAGTGAAATGGTAAAAATTTTCTACTAATGGCTTACCATGTCTGAAATATGGTTTTCAATATACTTTTTTCAAAGATTAACAATATATATGAAGTCTCTATTAAGGATGAAGGTTCCTCTAGTTGAAATTTCTTTTAAGGGTGACTTATATAGAGACAAAAGGGCCATTTTATGCATAGTAAAAAAATGGTTTCCTAGGAATCAAACTTTCTATCACTGATGGCCAGGTAAATCTTAAAGTGGTTCATATTTCTTTTAGATATAGAGTTTTATTTGTGTAAGAAATGTTCCTGATAATGCCAGGATCATTTCATGTCAAAATCACTCAGAAATGGGAATAAATGTTTCTAATTATTTATGAATCATACACATGTAGGGTGATTTATTTTATAATGGATTGACCATGATGTAGGATACAGACTTCACTACATATCTCATCAAAGTGAGAATCAAGCAACACATTGTTCTTCGAAATATTCCACACATTGATCGAATCATAGTGTAGAGAGGGTGATTGTTTTTATTCTTATATGAGTTTACAAGTAGGGTGAAAACATGTAAAGTGCCCTTTTATGCAGATTTGGATTATACATAGAAGAGTGTCAGAATTTTTATATTACATACAGACCCTGATATATGATCTGGGTTCCACTACATATTCTGTCAAAGTAAGAATCAATCCACATGTAGCTCTTCAATTGATGAGTGGTGGTATACCAACACCCAAAATAGTGGTCCAATCATGTGATGTCTATAGTAATTTTGAATTTAATTTCACACAAGAGACATCAACCATGTAGTTTAATATCATGCAGTAAATAATTTTTGTTTATCATTGAAGGTCTTGTATCCAAAACCATATTACACTTGATGTGAACTAATATTCCTTGATCATTCAAGAAAAACATTATAAATACTCATAATCCCATGTCATATATTATTGGTGTGAGAAACCTAGATTGGAAATGGTTTGATTCATAACATAGAGGTGATTGTAAAGAAGAATATCAGAATTTGATAATGTGGTGAAAGGACCATGATATAGGATCTAGGTGTCGGTACATATCTATGTGGAAAGAGAATCAAGTAACATGTAGTTCTAGGAAACCATTAAGTTTATGTTCATATGGAAAGGATTAAAGTAACCAAATATCATGGAAATGATGAGTGATATTTTTCTTACTGGTCCATGGATGTTATTAAATTATTCAAATGTGAGGAGGGAAGTTTTAAACCATGATCTTATGGGATATATGATCCAGAAAAATGATATGGGACAAGTATGTATGTAATTATCATGGAACATGTTTGGAAATATTTTTTTATCATAATGTAATAAGGTCTTAAGGATATAGAAGTGGTATGAGGAAGAATGTGCCTCTGGTTGACATGAATTTTGAGGGGGGATTATAAAATTCCCAATATGTGAAAATTATGAATAGTCAAAACAATGGTTTCATCATGAATTAGACATTCTATAACCAATGGAAAAGGAATGTATATGGAAATCCACAATTTCCAAGGACAAGGAGTATGATGTGTGGAATGAATGTGTATGATCACAATGGATGCATTTGGACTGACACTGGTCCTAGATGGTGAAATCCCTGTATAGATCATTGTTTATATATAGGTGAGGGGTCATATAATTTACTTCATGGCTGGGACCAGGTGATAATTTCTAGGCATATTTATGTATCCCATTGATATGATAATCGATACACATATTTTTATAGGGAAAGAAGTCTGTTATGGAAGTATCACCAAGGGTTGTGATTCGCTCATGAATAGACCAAAATGTTATAAACTATTACACCATAAAATAGGGAAATAAATCATGAAATTTAACATATTGAGTTATGGAAACTGCCATATAGATTAATGTCCTATGAAAAGGATATTAGGTTATGTAGTTTAGGGTCTGAAAACTTTTACTATGATATCTTATTATTTTATTTCATAATACCGAGACCATATGTCAAGCCTTTTAGGGTCTTGCATCCCAAACTATATGTCGTATAGTTTATCATATTGTTATAAGGACAAAATGCATTACTTTTAAGGTCAATCATATAGGACAAAATATGTTATGTATTTTAACATCTTTTATCAGATATTAAATATGAGTCTTTATCAAATGAAATATTTTTTGAGAAATATAGAATTGGTAGGAGGTGTAGTGTGTTCCCAATCCATTGTGATTAATTAGTAAGAACCATTGGGATTGAATTTATATATGATGTATGTTCCTTCCAACATACGTTTAAGATTTTGGTGTTTCTTCCTAGGTATCATTGAAGTCTTCAAAGCCAAAACCAATTCATCATATTGGAACAAGTGAAGATAAACTTTCTTATTGAAGGCCTTGTTATTTGATTAAAATATAATTCCATATGATGAATGGTATAAAAATATTTCTCAATGAGAATCTCTAAGTCATCAATTGATTTATATTATTCTTTATCATCAAATAGTTTTCCATAGATAACTAATAAGAGTGAGGATAATTAAACATCAATTGGTATAACATCCTCTTCTATTTAAACCATCAAATAAGAGGTTTAATGAGCAGCAGTGTAGGTCATGGTTCAGTAATCCAATAAGGTTGGTAAGATCATATTAGCATAAGATTTATTTTCTTTATCCACTTTTTTCTAGAGAAATTTTGACTAAGATTTACTAAAAGACACTATATGTCCATTTTTTCCGCATGGTAGCATGAAGAATGGTTAGATTTTATGTTATACTCCTATTAAAAATTCATCAATTCAGAGGAATAAATATTGGGGTTGTTTTCCATAAGTATTGTGCGAGGGACACCAAATATGGTGATGAGGTTGGATTTCACAAAATTGATGATACTTCTTGTACTAAATTCCTTAAGAGTTATCACCTTGGACCATTTAGAAAATAATTTTGTTTTATTGAGGAACTATTGGAACCAATTGATCAAATATATAGGGTATATCCCTACAACATATATTACCCTCCATGAAAACAATCAAAAGTATTTAGATGTAAGTAGAAACTCTGGGGGTTAATGGAATAAATACAAATTCACCTGTGAAGAATGATAATTTTTGACAAATTGTGTACTATCCTACATCATCAAATGCCTTAAATACTCAACCCTACTAATTTTGTAACAAATATTGGGTTTTTAATATTAGGAACCACCAGTGTCAAAATGAAATTTCTATATGGTGTAATTAATCTTCTTTGCATCAATTCATATGAGTATAATTTCATCAAAAATTCACTTATAAGGAATATTCTAATGTCTTGGGATATCATAAAAGGGGAAACTGACCTACCTCCCTCAAATATGTTCATTTAAAACTAATTTTCTGTGGAAGGTCTATGCTTTCTAAGTATTCTAGGATATATGCCATCCACCTATTTTCAACATTATCTTTTAAATTGAAGAACAAATCTTTTTGATCTATTCCATTCCACTTTTAGAAAACGATGATACTATATTGTGATAGTATATGTTGATGAATTTTTTATCCTTCTCAGGATATTCCAAGGATACAGTAGCATTTGATAATGTGTCATTCAAAGAATTTTGTTATCGTGGTAGGTGAGTTAGTTTTAGATCACAGTGGAATTCCTCCATCAACCCTCAACGATAATTAAGAAAGGGGTTTACATTTTTCTTTTCTATGGAGTAATCACTATTGATCTTCTTGATTACCAATATAGAATAACCTTTGTTTATAATGTGATTTTTCAAAATCTACAATACCAATTGCAAGCGTACGATGAGGGGTTGGAATTCACCCTCATTTATAGAGCATGCTTATGAAAGTATAAATGAGTGTGGTAGAATTTACTTTCGTAAAAAATTGAGAAAAATTCCCAACCTAACTTTATTAATCTTGATGTCTTCCATTATCTTTCTAGTTGGGATTATAGTAGCACCTTGAAATTTTATTTCCCACATCTGGGTATAGTCCTGGATATGGAATATTTCTTCACTAAGCAGGTCAACACTCATCGACACTTCTTCCATAGAGGGATGTTCTTCAAAGGAATTTACTCTGTATTTTTTACTTCATTTCCTTTTTCATCACTAACCAGATGTCTAACTATTGCAGAATGACCATCAATCATGTCAAAAATCCATTCAACATGGGATTATTGAGGATACATTTGATCGGGTAATTTCAAGAGATAAAGTGGACCTCATTATGCATTCCATAACGACTTTACTTCAGAATTACAAAAATCAAAGCCAAACTATTATTGTCGATATCTAAATACCGAGTATTAGTGTCAATAATGGTGTCACTGAGACAATAATGGTTATTTTCACTACCATCAATATTTTCTACATGAGAAAGGCACCCAACGAACATTCTAAGGTTTTCATGTATGGGATGAGAAACATTTTTTCAACTGGTGGAATCCACATTAGTAGGCTCAAGGGATAATTCATGAGGATATTAAATTCTTTTGGCAGTGATCAGTCAACCGAATCATGAACCCTTTTTTATAAACATTTTTCATGGAAAACACTTTCCAGAAAGGTTTTCTATAAAGCATATAATATAAGAAATGTTTCCTTGCAGTCCACTTATATCTTTGATGTTATGAGGCGGTGAAATAAATAGAATTACCTATGTCTTCATAGGTTCATCTTCGATTATATGATGACATACTACGAAGATAATGTATTTTCTTAACGTAGTTGGGAATGAAAATTTCAGGGGATTCTTCTTTACATAGTGTTGTGTAATATTGTTGAAAATTATTCAAAAAATAGGCAAGGTGACCAGAACATTGTTTTTAGTTTACCACCAAGTATTCAATATAACTGTAAACTGATTTTCCTAGGAAGGGTTTAATGATGTGATACATATCATCTGGGTAAGTAAATCCAACAATTTTTAAACTGAAGGGAATCACTTAGTAGTAAAATATTCCCAAGAGTACTTAAATGTATTTTATTCTTCATCTACAAATGGAAATAGAATTTTATTATACCCTTAATAGACATCTATTAAGAAGAGGGATTGATATCCAATTTTTTCATCGATTAAAAGTTATATGATCATAATCAGGAATCTATCTTTACGAAAATGTTGTTTAGGTCTCTAAAATCGATAGAAAACATGGTATTACCATTCTATTTATTAATGGATAATAGTTTAGTGATCCATTACAAGTGATGGAATTCTGAAATGAAATTATTTTTAATTAGTTTTTCAATTTTATCTTCAACCATGGTGGTATGAATCAAATGTGTTCTTCTAGATTCCAGATTTTAATGATGGTGATCTTGTGGAAATCCAAAGTGATGGGTATCCACATTAGGATCAATTACTAAAATTTATTTGTAATTCCAATAAAACAAATCTTGATGATTCTTTATAAAATAGGTATAAATCTCATATTCCTCAAGGGAATAGTCACACTGATCAATATTAGTCATGAATCCTCCTTTATACCTAGATTTACTTATTGGATTTCATCAAAAGTGGTGAATAATCATTCCTTGAATGTTGGAGGGGTATCTCTGAGGTCATTTTTATTCCTATTCTTCCTTTTTATCCTCTAATTACTCTATTTACATTTAGGATGGATGAGATATTAATAGAAATTGTTATGTTTAAGAGAAGTTTCATGCCTTGAAAGGTATCTTCCAATGGTAATATCCTGAATTATATAGGTTAGAAAATTAATTAGTGAAATAATAATGTATTTAGGATAAGTTTTTGGAATTTACATTTGAGGTATCAGTGATAATAGAGGATTTATATATAAATTCAACACCACTTAGTGCAATTGATGCAGGTGATATCTTGCAGATCAGTGATCATGTCTTTAAATCTGAGATGATGTCTTCAAACTGAAAAATGGTCAACACATATTCATAATTGAGGTCTTATAATGTGTTATTTAGATTCATTTATAGACCATTTGGAGTGGTATTATATATGTATCCATTATTCATGGGTTTCTTCCCATATCTTCAGGTGAATCCTACATCAATATATAGAGATACACATGTCTTGAATAGAAATGTTTCACCATGTAACTTCCCAATCTTAATATTGATACATTATTTAAGAAATAGATGGTATGATGAAGGGATTTATATATAGTGATATAACTAAGTCCTTACTAAAAATACATTAAATGCTTTATATTTTCAAATTACCATGAATTCAGATTCAATAACATGATCCTTAAACTGATCTCTAATCGTAATTCACCCTAGTGTTTTCTATTCACTTTTATCATACCCTTTGAGTGTTGTAGCATAAGGGTAGAAATCAACTTTAGTGTATCATAATTGGAAAATCATCCAAACAATATTGAGGTTGACTTATGAGAAATTGAAATGAAATATTGATGTAGGTCAATGTCATATAATATTCTGGATATATATAGAGAAATAATGTGTCTCTTTATAACATCATCTATGTTCAAATCGGTGAAATAAATTATTATATGAAATTATATAGTTTCAATATTTTAATGATATACCTCGGTGGCCGCAAGATTAGCTTCAATACCTTGATGGAAAATAAGAGCCTCTATAGGTGCTTCCCATAGATCATTGATATATTTAGAGCATTCATAATTAAATTATTTTCCTAAAATATGGTCAATTGATTTATGATATTGTAATTTTGGGAAAAGGGTCTACATTTACCTATGGGTAACTGTTACGCATAACAAATTTTTGGAATTTACATGCTTGAGGTAGGTTATTTCGATTGTTGAGAATATGTGAACAACATTTTTGTACTGTTGGATCAGGCCCCTTGGGTTCCCCACTTTCCCGGGCTAGTTAGGTTGTCACCTATTCATCAATTGGTCTTTTTAAATTATTAGTTTTGAATTATATTTTTCATGTGTGGAGGAATTTTATTTCTCTTGATGGGATTATTGATGATATTTATCATTGGATTTAGTAGGATAGATATATCTATGAGGGATTCAATCGTGTTTACCTTACTTTCCTTGGTCCATATGTACTTAAATCATGTCTCCCCAATTTGGTGTGGACAGATTAGGTTTATAAAAACATCCACCAACAGATAAAAGATCCATTAAATGAATAAAATTAATGAATATAAAGATCAATTTTTCTTTTGAAGATGATTCTATTTAATGGTTCAGTTCCATTTGTCTCATTTGCTAGGGGTGGAACCTTTTGTACCATTATATTGCATGGTTCTTGTTGTTCCATATTGTAGAGAGGGTGTTGTTCTCTTGGGGTTGAAGTAATGAAGTCCTAGAGAGTTAAAGTTAAATTTATCCTAGGTGTAGGTTTATCTTACACTTTCCCCTCTTTCAGGCCATTACAATTATTGGAAGATTGGATTTGGAGGGTTGTGGAGTTAAAATTGTTGATTGTGATGTAAAAAAGCGACTGGGAGTAGAATTTTTTGTTTTAAGTACTTTTAAAGTATAACATAAGTTTGGTTAATTTTTTTCTAGTCGTCCAGTCATAGAAATTATTCACATTATTTCTAGTAACATCATTAAATTCACCCTCTTCCTCCAGTGGGATATTTAGAAAAGAAACTGCCTATGCTAGTGGTTTTCCCTGCTTCACTTGCCCATATTCATCCATCTTTTGTAGGATATCATTGAAAACAAAAATACAACACACTTATATTTTAAAAGAAAAAAAATTATATCTGTTAGATTAAAAGAAAAAATATTGATATTATCTTTTTTTACACACAACACACATTTTATCTATTATTACACATAACCTAGATATTTTAATGTTTGATATCAGATTCAACATGCAACACTGAGCTTAAACGAACCATGATATATAAATTTTTTATAACCTAGACATTAAATTTATGTGTGTGAATAAATATAAATAACCCAAAAATTCAGGGTCTGGAAAAAACCTGTCCCTATCAAAATAATAAAAAATAGGAAATTGGCAGAAGAATAGGGAATACAAAGATGCGAATGGCAGACACCACACATATCCAAATCAACAAAATGAGAACAAAAATCTGGAGTAACAAAGGACCATCTCGGTGAGACCTTCATGATAACCTGCTTTGAAATCACATCAGCAGCTTGGTTTCCCTCCCTGTAGACATGAGTGATATCCAAATGAAAGTGATCAAGAGCACTGAGACAAGCACTCCTTGATAGTACCACTTTCCAGGGAACATTCTATAAACACATCATCAAAATTTGTACCACTGTGGTAGTGTCAGATTCCACCTAGATGTGTTTCTAACCATGTGGAGTCGCATAATTGATGGATTTTATCATCTCCCAAAGCTCGACATCAATATCAGATCCAATACCAATATAGTGGTAAAAGCAACCTTTAACGAAGCCCCGATGGGGGAAGAAGATGGCATCATAGCCTTACAGTCCTAGTGCACCCGCAACCATCCCATCCATGTTCACTTTCAACCATGGGTAGATGGGTGGGATCCATCTGATTGATTTTAGCACCATATGATTCTTTACCCTATCAGGCAGACATAGAGTCTTTAGAATAATCAAGTCAAAGAAAAGTATTATTCATCACACCTCTTTGAATTTTAGAGGCAGCTAACACCTCCCTATAAATGAAATTTAACCCAGCCTTTAAAGAGGGCATGTAGCTATAAAAAACAATGCTATTCTAGGCATTCCATATGAAATAAAATGCAGCAGCAACAATGGACAACAACAGTGCATATATATGCTCACAGTATCCGTCCGCCAGTATGGAGCACATGGACCCTTCAAATTTGTCTTCCTGGAGGGTGGTGCCAAACAGAGCCTATAACTGGTTCCATATATGACACGTGTAAGTGCATAAAAAGAAAATATGCTGGATAGTTTCATTGGACCGCATGCATAGATAGCAAACAAATGTGGTTTGTAACCTAGTTCGTTGTATCATGCTCTTCATAGGTATCCTTCGTTTCCAGACCCACCATAGTAGGAGGTATCGAGCAGGAGGTATAAAGGGATTTCTAAATCCACAAAACCAATAAAGAGTGGAATTATAATCATCACACAGGTGCCTATAATACTCCATATAGTTGATTGTCCCATTTTAACTAGGATTACAAACTAGAAAATCTTGGGCATTGAAGTTGTAATGCTGTACCTACTACAGGATAAGACTGGGTAGACATCCCTACACATCATGATGCTGGTATAAATCATCAATTGAGGGTGCTTTCAAGGGGGATGGAATATCCATTAACTCATTGATGGGATTGCCCATCCACCACGTTGTCCACATATTAAGACCAGAACTTGGAGATACCAGCCAAATAGAGCAATGCACAATGCCATGGTAGGAATGTTTGATGGCAGGCCAAATAAAGGAAGAAACATACATGGAATTCCCATTGTTCAACATAGATTGAAACCTCTATGAAAGGAATTCCGGTGACATATCACCGCCAAAAACCAAGTTCCAAGTGAACATACTAATAAGGGAATCATTTAATAAGATTAAATCCTTAACACACATACTTACTTTATCAATTGGCATGATGCTATCTCTCCAGGAAATAGTTATATGCTTCCTATCATAAATGGATCCCGTCCAGATAATGTTTTTGATCAGCACTTGAAGCTCTATGATGATGTTCCAGGGCTATTTATAAATAGATAAGGTGTATAAAAACATTTTTGTGATCACAAAATTCACCAACCAAATTATACTAGCCTGGGAGATTGATTTCCCTTTCCATGCGACCATATGAGAAATAATTCTAGAGTAAATGATTTCAAGATAAACACATTTCACTCTTCACCAAATAAGGGGCATCCTAATATAAATGAATGGAAGGGTTTTCCTCCTCACCCCAAGGGTCCTAACAATTCTATTCTGTTTGGCGATGGTTATGACTTTCTCGAACATAATAAAATATTTATTCCAACTAATCACCTACCCCAAAATGTCTTCATTGTGCGCAAATATTTTCTGAATACAAGAAATTTCCCATTTATCATCTTACATGAAATGAAGAATATCATTAGTGTATGAGATATGAGAGGGTGTGAAGTAATCCCTTCCAGCACTTATTTTATTATAAAGGTCATCTTGAACATGGTGATGTAGACACACACTTAAGTAGTCCTCAGAAAGAGAAAATAGAAGCCCAGAGAGGGGATCCCCTTATCTAACACCTCTAGTACATGTAAAGTACCCTCTAGGTGACCCATTGATGAGAATTGAAATCCAGGCACTACTCAAAATGGTAGAAACCAGTTTAATAAAGAGCTTAGAGAATCCATGTTTCTTGAGAATCACAAATAAGAAATTACAAAAAATGGTGTCAAATGCCTTGGAGATAACCATCTTAAGAGAAAAGCATCCATTATTTCATTTCATTCTCATCATGTTAACACTTTCTGATGCCATGAGAAGATATCTTTGAAGTTTCCTCTTAGGCACAAACCACAATTGATTAGGAGTGATTAATTCACCAGTATTGTTGCTCATCCTTAAGGCAATGATCTTTCTTATGACTTTAGGTATCGTTTTCCCAATAAGAACTGGCTTAAAGTCTTTAATATCCACATCACTTTCCTTCTCTTGAAGTAAGGAAATAAAACATGCATTGACACTTTATGTCATGAATGCATTATTGAACATTTCAACCACATCACTAATCACTTCCAGGTGCACAATATCTCAGTGGAACATAAATTTTTTTTGGTGAAACTAGTAAGCCCAGAAACACTGTCAATATTCCGGAAAAATAATGCCTTTTTTATTTCCTTCTATATTGGCACCTCCATCAACATCTGATTGTGTTGAGTAACAATGGTGGCCTGCATATTTTCTAGTAGGTTGAAAAAATTGGGAGTCCCTTTCTCTAAGTAAAGGACATCAAAATAGTTAACAACATCCCTGAAGATTTCAGCCTCTGAGCTATATAATGAACCATTGATTTCAATAGTAGTGATACTTCGATGTGTCCTCTTCCCTCTATGAAAACATTGAAAAATATTTGAGTTCATATCCCCCTCTTGAATCAATTTAGTGTTATATTGGATTTTAACAAGCCTTGCATGATCGTGCATGAAGGTTATCAAGGTGCGAGAGGGCCTAAATCCCTTCCCTTGTTGGGACCTACTAATTTTGACTTGCATTATAGAAAGAGAATAGGTGATATTAAGCTGCCTTAATGTCATTTTCTAGATCAAAAAATGATACCTTGCTCCAATCCTTGAGCTGCTTCTTCACATGCTTTAGCTTACTAGCCAATATTTCAAGGGGGCTTCCAATCGCATTCATCAACCAAGTATTGGAGATGACTTCCCAACAACCAGGAGTAACCAACCTGGAGTTGTTGAATCAAAAGGAAGGGGGAGGATCACCGTTGACTGGTGAAAAAATCCACTAAGATCAGTCTATGGTCAGAGTGACATTTGGGAAAAATGAGGCCTGATACTGCATTAACATCATGCTTGTCATCAATTTTAACAAAGCACCTATCCAGTTTACTTGCTTAACACCCATTGAGGGTATACCTGCTCCATGTAAATTGTGCACCCATGATGGGCAATTCATTCAGATTACAACTGTCAATTCATGAGGAGAAATTAGTGTCTACCAATGTATTAAAATGGTGCTAGTTTTCTCCTCAGGATGATGAACTGTATTGAAGTCACCCATGACAACCCATCTATGAGGCACCTGAGAAGAAATGGTTTCAAAATCACTTCACAACATCCTTCTTTTGATGTAGAAGTTGGATGCATACACAAAAGAGCAAGTAATGGTAAATCACTGAAACCCAATAGCGATAGAGACAACCTGCTAATTCCTATTGCAAGTTAAAATAATGATATCATCATGCTTGAAAATACAAAGGGATTAAACCCCATTGTCACTCATATTCTACGAAACAAATGAGTAACAAAGAGGTTCCCATTTAAAAGTGACCCACTTATCAAAGGTCATATTCAGTTCAGCTAATGCAATCAACAAATGGTTGTCGGTCACAATGAAGTGCCTAAGGGCCTCGACCATGGGAGAATTCCCAAACCCTTGACAATTCCAAAATAGGATCTTCATTTGGATAGGATTGTTTTGCCTCAGGTGTGAAGCCCACCCTTCTTTTTGCTTCTGCCGTTATCTTATTGATTTTACTTTTCCCTTTCCCTTTGGGTGGATCTTCCACTATGGAAGTCCCATTCTTCTCATCAGATTCATTAGAAGCATCACAATCACCAGCCCATAGCATCCCAATAAGAGGCATAAATTTATTGGTTGAATAAGGGATTCCCAATAGGGAATCCTGTGATATTTTTCTGTTGGCAGCTTTCATACTGGGGACTTTGGAGAAAGGGACCTACAGTACCTAAGGTGGATCATACGTAACAAGAGGATCATTGGCAGAGCCATATGCATCTTCCAGCTAATTCGGTGCCTCCATGAAAATGTCCCTAGATGCCTTGCCTGCCTCTTGGTCATCCTCATGCACAACTTCTTGACAAGGAGTGATGTCCACCTTGTTAGGAAGGGGAGGATCTTTCCCACCCATCGGACTCAACATATCCAAACCACTCCCATGATCCTGATGCTCAGAAAAAACCATGCACAATACAACAATCGGAGGCCAAGGAGGAGAACCATCCTCTTTGTTGGCCACTGGATACTGCAACAAAAGTTCATGCACAGAAGGAGGACTGAAAGAGACATCATTTTTGTTATCATCTGGACAATGCACCATATGTTCATTAAGAGCCACATCTTCATTCATTAAATACAATGAAGTATCCATTTTAACCATCCGTATTTTCCTCTCAATAGGCAAAACATTCAACTATGCATCAGACTTCTCAATATCAATAATACCAGCAATAAAAACCACCTCTGGATCCAACACAAGGTCCTCTTCTATTGTATTCAACATCTGAAGGGATGAGTCACCTCACAGTGTTACCTTATCCTTATCACTACCCTTCATACATGACTCCTCACAATGAAACTTGATGTTTCAGAAACTACAGAACTTAGACCTATTGCATACATGGACCAAGTGACTAAAAATGCTACAATCTAAACAGAACATTGGCTCCCTTTCATAATGGATTTCCAACTCAGAACTATCATCCCTTGTGTTAAGTACCACCTCCTCAACTAGAGTGGTAGCCATGTCTACTTCAACTGAAACCCAGGAAAAGTTCCCAAATCATGGATTATCCATTTTTCTATCAATCATAATGGGGTTTCCAACTAAGGTTGCAATATCCCACATGATTGTGGGGTTTCAATATAGCTAGTGGAGCCTGAAAATTCGAATCCATATTTGCGTATGAGTGTTCCTCAAATCAAAGAGATCAAAGTTACGATCCGATTCCTATATCCGAATAATTCTAGGCTTTAGTGATAAGGCACAAAATTTCCAAGAACGCCTCATTATCTCATCAAAAGGGAAGATTACATGGATGTATCACGTTCCCATGGCAGTCATGCGGTAGTCCCCAAAAACCCATAATCCTGAAATCATATTCACCAGATTGACAAACTGCCAGGTCCACTCACCCTTCAAAGTCAAAACTCTCACAATAATCGAGTACCTGCAGATCTTTATCCTCTCTTCAATGGATTATTTTTTGGCAGAAACACAACCAACATGACCATTGCGAACAATTATTCATGGAGAGGGGAGACGAAAATCAGAGAATGCCACGCTAACAGCTGATTTAATAACTTCAGTGAAGTTCTTCTTCAGATCATATGGTTCCACAGATTTCCCACCTGTACCTAAGAAATTCTTCCTGGAGGAACAGTGATCAAATAGATCCTTGTGCCTCACATGATCAACCTGAACAAAATCAATCCTTTCCTTGGATTTTGAATCAGCATGCCCGACCTGCGCCTTTGAGCCATTCTCACTCGAGTATCCTGCTTGCTCCGCCATCCGAATAAATTTAAATATATTATGATATATATATATATATGTATATTCTACTCAATAAAAATTATTGATATAGGTTTATTAAAAAATCAATCAATTTTTAGTAAAGTGATTTAATTCCTCAAAAATATATTTTCTTCAAAAAGAATTTTTATAATATTTTAGGAAAAATATATTATAATAAATTTTTTGAACATTTAAAAAATTTATTTGATAATAAAATTCATTTTTTTAAATTTAATATAACAATTATGTTGGTTGTAATTTTTCAATTGTCTGAAAATATTTATTTTTTAGTGAATAGTGAAAAATATCATTTTTTGTAATAATGTCATTTATTTAAAATAAATTAAGTTATTTAAATGCCCCATTATGTAATAAGAAAACCTATTTATTCTTTTTTTATATTTTATTTCTAAAATTCAATTGAATAATAAATATATTTTATTTTAGAATGAAGTGGTTTTGGGGTAAAAATATTTTTTTCTAAAAATTATTTTAAAGTGTATAAAATTTTGAAATTTTATTATTTTAAAAAAACTAATAAGGAATTATTTAAATGAATATTTTATACCGTATATTAATAAAGTTTAATTTATATTCAAACAATTATTATTAGTAGTCATAGTGTAAATATAAAATCTTCTTGTGCTTGAAAAAATAAACTTATCAAAAACTATCTTTTTAATCACGTCTGTAGGTTTTTATTTAAATATACATTTTTTCACAATAATAAAATTTATTTCAAAAAATTAATCTAAAAATTTGAAATAATAAACTCAAAATTAGATTCAGGTGAATTTTTGAGAATATCTTGAATGCTTTCTTTTTTTGATGATTTGTTAAAATATAAATTTTTAATTGAAAAAGTTTAATTACGTTTAATTTATTTTTAAGGTTATACTATACAATGAATTTTTTTTAAAATAAAATTAGTTCCATTTTATATAAATTAATCCAATTCAATTTATTTTAAACAATTTCATAATGGCATTTTATATAAAACACTGAAATGTTTTGATCTTTTTTACCTTTAAAAACTTGTTTTCTTGTACTGTCTACAAGATTAATTTTAAATTCAAATTTTCAAATTATATTAATGAACTATTTAAAAATAGATTAAATATTTTTAACAAAATTACATTACAATATATAATAATTCCAATTTAATTATTTATCTAAATGAGTAGCGAAGATAGTTAAATTCAATCACAATGGATAAGGTAAAAATGAGTTAACTAGGGGATTAAACTTTATATATTTGGGGAAAAAGATATAGAAAATTTTAAACACCCCATTTTATGACCATATTTAGACCTTATATTCTATATTCCAGATAATATTCCATTATTGGGTCCTAGGGAAATGAAAAAACCATGGGTGGAATTCACCATTTCAAAGAATTACAACCATGCCACTAACCCCACTTATAAAACACCACCCCCTCTCTAGTCTTATTCACACATTCAAAACTATTTTTTTTTAGAAAACACCATTCCAATTTAATTCCAAAATTACATCATATCACCATATATTCATCATATTTGGAATGAGTCCACCCTAGGACATCATTTGTTGGAAACCTATGGAGGACACTCAAAGAAGAGGTAACATTTTTCAATGAGCATTTTTATTATATTTTTTCTACACAACATTAATTTATTCTTATTACAAAATTATATAATAAAATAAATATCTTTAATTTATTAATATTTTATTTTGGTGATTTTACATCCTAAAGCCACACAAAATTCCATAAAATGGGTTATAAAATCATCATTCATGTGTGTGACAGACAACTACCTCACGAATCGATGTCATCTATTTTTCCATTACCACCACTTATGGTTGGGTATTATGATATATATATATATATATTATATTTATAATATAATTAAAAATGTTTAGTAATTATATCATATATAACATCTTATTTTCCATTCCTCATGGGTTATGGTAACGTCACTCATGTGTAAGGTGGACCATTGCCTCAAGATGTGGTGTGATTCAATTTTCAATTACGCATTACATGAAATGTAACAAGGGAAAAGTTAACTAATATATGTAATATACATGATATATTTATTAATTATATGAAATTTTTATCATTATTAAAATATATTATATAATTTTATTGTCTTACATTTTTACTCACTAAAAAATGATAACTTCATTCATGGAGGTTCGAACTACCGCCTCAACAAAGCGATGTGATTCCTTTTTTCATCCCCACATCATAAGAATGACATATATAAGTACATAGAAATAAATTTTATAGTATTTATGATATTACTATAATAATATAAATATAAAATGTTTTTTACCTTTTTCTATAATGATCATTGAAAAATGGAAAAGTTACTCATGCCTATATACGGCATACCATCTACATGATCATAATGTTAGTTCATTTTTGATAAAATAATTAACTAATTGGTTTTAAAATTATAATTTATTTATAAATATTATAATTATATAATTATTATTATTATGTATAATTTTAAATAATGACCACTTTGACCACAGTCAACCCATCCAAGTCATTTTTGACACATATACCAAATATGGCCAAAACATCCAATGTAAAAAAAATTGGTTAAGTAATTTTATATAACATCTTAATAAGTAAAATAAATATAATAATAATAATTGAAAATTTTATAAATAAATTAAATTACTAACACATGTTTATTATTATGGATGTTAAAGGCACATGAGATATCTCAGACTCAAGGTAAGGGTTTTCTTATCTAACTTTTATTTCTATGAGATATATTCCATATTCAACACCAATTTTTGTTGTGTGTATTAAATAAAACCCATGAATATATTTTATTATTACTATTCTTAAATTTATATGGATTTAAAAATACATTTTAGGATCTCTCATCCATAGGGTTTACAGTATCAAAGTTACCAAATAAAAAAAGGGATTTTTGTCCCAATTTGCCTTCTTTGAGAAATATGTAACAATTTAGACCGATATTATTTTGTGAGGAATATATATTTATACATTTAAATGTTATGTAATGAATATAATTATTTTCATGATATTATATGTTAAATTTAATGTCATTTATTCTTGGTGATTATGATTCAATGATACAAAAGTAGTCAGAGTCTTTTGTTTCAATGTCGTTGTTTATCAAGATTTTTTATCATTATGTTTCCAATGATGATATATTATAATCCATATCACAAGAGATACATTAATTTTTTTGATCAGGATTTTAATTATCTTTAAAAATTCTATAACTATTTTTTGATTTTTATAACATCGAATTTTTTAGAATACGTTTCTATAAAAATCGACATTATTTCTCTCTATGGTCAGAAAACTTTTTTTCTTCTAAATTTTTTTTTTCTAGAAAGGTTTTCATTTTTTTAACATTAAAAAATGATTTATTAAAGAATTTTTTCCCATTTTATCTGTTTATTATTTTTAATGGAATATTCTTATATCCTTAGAAACAAGACACTTTCTTATCCTTTTGATTGTAAGAAATGAATATTCATTATTGCATGTATAAAATTACGTACCAACATAACTAAAATTTATTTAAATATTTATGTAGATTAGTTTGAGTTTATTTTTAAATAAAATTTTTTCTTATGATTATGATATTTTTTGTATTTAATGATTATTTTCAAATAAAATTATTTTCAAAATGTTTAATGTTTTCAATGGTGACTTCATTGGGGTTATTTTTTACTTGTACCATCCTAATTCTATATCTAGATGTATTATAATTTTTCAAATAGATTTATGTTGAACCCAATTCTTATCCATGGGTTAGTCATGCTTCAATGAAATTTACATAGATCCCATTTATTTTTTTGTTGGATAATAATGTTATAAATGTTATAATGGTTGTTTTATGAGATTTATAATGAAATTCAAGATCTATGTACATTATATCAGGTTATTGGACATATTATATGATCGATCTACCTATATAGTATTAGGTGAGCCTATTACCACTCATATAATGGTGTGCCTCATGTAGCATCAGTTGATCCTATTATATCTTATATTATATGGTAGCCTAGATAGAATTGGGTGAACCCACTATAACTTAAATTATTAGTACGTCGAGATATCACTCTAATTCATTGAGTAATTATTATTCTCCCTATAGAATTATATTAGAAATTAAAAATATAGTTATTCTAGTTTTAAGAGTTATATAAGTGTTCTATGATGATAATGTTCCAAGATATCAACACATTTTATCTATGTTTTCAATGGGATTATAATGTTTCTTATGATCAATATTGATATTAAATGGATCTTTATTATTGATTCATATAACTAATTATTTTTTTAATCATTTTTATAGGTTTTATGATCGATGGTTCATGTTTTTAAGGGTATGAGTTCATTTGTGATTCACTAATTCACTCTGATTTTGTCTGCAAACCCTTATGCACTTATTATTCCCATTGATGACATTAAATTGTTAATCCTTATGTTTATCCCTACTGAGCATTTTAGATAACCCTTCTTACACTTCATTTTATCCCTGTTATAAAGAATGAAGTTTAAATAATAATGTCTAGAAGGAATTTAAAATGAATTATGATGATGCCTTAATGTGAAATAATAATAGTTGGGTTAAGTGGTGAAAATGATCATTTAACGACATAAGTATTTTTTATGGAGGAGTTTTTCTTATTTATTATAACTCTAAACTTAATAGTTACTTGAAAATGTAATTGATAAAAATTTTTCCTTTTGATTTTTAATGTTTGGATTGAATAAATGGGCCACAATTATTATAATAGAATCCATAAATATATAATTTTGGATTTAAACACTAGATATCAAAGTCCATGTTCTAGGATGTTATAGTTGGTATCGAAGGTCAATTTAGATAAATTTGTAGATTAAGATAATTTTAGGTGAGGTTATATTGAGAATTATGTATTCCATCAACGGTCTATAGGATTTTGGTAGATCATGAGTTCAATGTATAATAAACCTCATTTGATATTTTAAATATTAAAAATTTTAAAGTTATTAATGAAATTTTGGGTGACATTTTATTGTGTTGGGATATTTGTAAACCCTATGATCAACATGAAGTACTATTTTTAGAGGAATTATATTTCATGTTTATATAATGAAAGGACAACCCAAAGTCCAGGTAACAACCCTTCGCATCCAGCAAGGTCTCAGGGAATGAACCCATAACCGAAGGGTGACATGGGTGTAGAACCTACCACGGGTGAACACGATTCCCTCATTAGTATGAAATTATTATTGGTGAATATTAGGTTTATTTCAGAAACATATTGGATATTACATGGAAAATAACAATTAATTTATCAGGGAATAATATATTATCGAATCATTATAATCATTGGGTTATTTACATACTAAATAAATGTTTGAATAATTTTAAGGATAATTATTTATTGAATGACTTTTTTTGAAATTTGGGAATTACTATTGAAATTTGGAGATTAATTTACTAATGGTTATTAATTTTGGAAATTATATTACCATGTTATAATAATTTTTGTTTCAGATAATGTCTAATGATAGGGGGTATAACATTATTTACTTTTATGGTTATGTGGTATATAAAAGTTTATATTAGTACTAAATGAATTAAAAATTCATCCAAAATACTCATCGTTTGAAAAAAAGGAGATTTTTTAAAAAATATTTTAAAGGATGATGTTTTAAAAATCATGTATGTATATTTCCATGTTATCTTATGATATATATAAAGATAATTATCTAACTCTAGGAAAAGTATCTGGAATGTTTTTATCCTAGTACCTTTAATTAGGATGAACTCGTGATCTTTTCGATCATAAAAAATTTATAGTTTTGAGGCCCTTACATTCCATTGATCATTCACATTCTTATGATCAATGGCCTAAAAACATTCTATAAGTAATTATGTTTCCCTCTAATTACATGTATTCACGTAGCACAAAAGTTATCCTTCATAGACACCAATTTATGTGTTATTAAATATGAACTATATACTTCCATTTCTATCATATTAAGAGGATGTTTTATTAACCCTTATTACGATGTGGGTTCACAAGAAATTAATCTACAAATTTATATCCTTTTATTGATTTATTTAAAATTTATCATTATGAATAAGATGCTTGAAACTAGAGTTGAATATATATTAGATTATATTTTGATAAAGATAAATCCTTGTGATAATAATGAGTGAAGATTTATATATTTGTTAACATACACATGGATGATGTTGGGAAACCTTATTTGAAGCTTAAATAGGTTTTTTTAGATTTTTTATTATTATGGTTATTATGGAAATTTATTGGAATGTATTCTAATATAATTTCATGTGTTTTATAGAAGCCTAGAAATTAGTGAGGGAAATTTTTTAAAACTTTTCAGGGATTCAAAAAAGTAAGAAATATGGAAAAATAAATATGGAAGAGTATATTGGATCTATAAAGGTCCTTTTATGTTGTATATTTTTAGAAAACCTCGAAATTCATAAAAATAATAAGAGTCATTGAAATCATATTTAAGAGTCATATTGAAGGTTAAATGAGACATTAAAGATTCATTTAGGTTATATGTTTTTGAATAATGTAATGGTAATGGGGTGGATAAAAGTTACTCTAGGTATATTAACGATGCATAAAGTAAATATATAAGTAGAATCAAAGAATTAGAAAATTAATTTCATGTATAAAATTAATCTTCGTGTTTGTAAAAGTAAATCCAAGATAGAGGAAATATGTGTGAATCATTTTGAGGCATATGTTCGGAAAATTGGGAAAAGTCCTCGAATGTAAAATTTATTTATAGAATACATAAAACTCAATGAATTATAAAACCTGTGAGGTTTTGGTAAGATAAAAGGGAATTCTATAAGAATATTTTAAAATGTTTTTACAAATTTATCAAAATTGAATTTGGAATAAAAACAAAAATATAAAAATGATGTGTTATTCTTTAATGTCTCAAATACCTAGAGGTAATAATTAAGTCATGATTTTATCAAATGTTTTGGATAATTAAATTATATTGTTTTCATAAATTTATCATGGTTTCGATTTCATGATGATAATTATCACTCCATGATGCTTTATTAGGGTAAGATAAAAGTTTATATATGATGTATTAATGAAATGAGAATATGGCTATTCTAAAGTGAATGATAAGAAGATAATATAGGATCAAATCAAAACACAGTATATGAAGTAAAACCTAAATCATAAATTGTTAATGATGGATGAATATTTGATTTCACTATGAGATATTACTTTACACTAATATAGTAACTCCACATGTTCTCATATTGATGTTTAGTTTAATGTAAAAGTAGTAATTGAAGAATTTTGATGGATTTTTTTTTGATAATTGAGGGAACCATCAAGATTAAAATTTCAAGTATAAATGAAGTTTTTATGATATAGTATTCATGAATTTATTATTTAGAACTATATTAGAAAAAATGGAATAATAAGTCATATGAATTAAAACTGAATATATTGTGGAAAAAATATTCACATGGTTTTATGAATATATATAAATAGAAAAATAATATGAAATGTGTGTTTATCTGATGTTGTTTCTATCTAGAAAATTTTGTGAGTAGAAGGAGAGAGAGAGAGAGAATTGGCATTGGGTACATATTGAAGATTTAAGGGATTAAAATCCATAGATTTTAATTCTTCTTATAAATATATTATCATTTTATGTTAAATAATAAGAAGAAAAATAATAATAAGTAGAAAGAGACCATATAATAATCTATTGAGGATTTAATATGCGAATGACGATGATATAAGTTTCTCTGCCTATGATATCTTAAAATCATATGGTTTGAAGAGATTCTAGTCATCCCTTGGGATTACTACAATCTAAGGAATGATAGCAATTTGATTTCTCTATGGAAACCCATTTTTCTTAGATTATCACACTTCATATAAGAGAAATATGAAACCTATACATGAAAATATAGGGTTGATTCTAGAGCCTAACATCTATATGTTGGTGGTCTCATAATACATAGTTGGTTCTAGAAGTTTCTGTCCAAGGATATTATATTGTCTAAGCTTTCTATTGACAATAAAAGGGAACATGTGTGCATGTGGGATAACAACCACAACACACCAAGGATATATCCATCCATCTTATAGGTGCACTTCGTTAACAACTATCTATGTTTTAGGTTGTTTCCATGTTTATTATACAGGTTTTAAGAAAAATAAGATAGGAAATAATGAGATATTGATTCATCAAATAAGTTATAATGTAAGAGGGGGAAAATTCTTAATTGGAAACAAGTCACTAAATTAATTCAACCCATACTTTAGTGCGGATAACTAATCCTAATTGAATAGTAATTGGTATCATGATTTAGATCCACCTCTAAATGGATTATTAACAGACACTATGTTTTTTTAATTTCTAATTTTAACTACATAAATTCATTTTAAAGTAATTTATATATAAGATGGGTATTTTTGTGAAACAACATTTATATCTTCCAAGACTCAACAAAATATAAGGAATAAAAGATAAAAAATGATGAATGAGTCATCTATATTATATAAATATAATTATAATGAATACATTACATTCTATAATTGTGTTGGTATCATAACTAGAATTAAAATTGAAGATTTGGTTGAAAAATAAACTAAAAATAAGTTATAAAAAATTATACCTTGGTGCTGCATAATATTAACATGAATACGACGTAACTATTATTTAATTTCTTGACAGTTTCCCTAATAAACGATAAACAAGTAGGAAAGATCACATTTCTTGAGATGAACTTGATAAAGTATATGTTGTTAGTCCTAAACAATTTTAGATACCCAGGTACCTTAACACCCTAGCTGACTCCAACATGGCTTGAAGGGTATTATCATTCCCCAAGGGTTAGAAAATACCACTTAGAATAATTCAATATAAAATAGTTAATAAAGGTTTGATAAAAAGTAAAAGACAAAAAATAAAAGATAGTATGCTCAAGACTCCAAAAAGGTGAATGTTAAAAAAACAAAATAGGTATAACAAAAACCAAATTAGTACATCATCAATGTACTATGTAGAAAGAAAAACATCCCAAGATGATAACAACAAACCATTTTCCAATGTACATGACAATACACCACCACGAAGTAACGCTTTCCCTTTACTCAGACATAGTATAAGAAAATCCATATAATCTTGAAGAAAAAGGTAGGGTGAGAGCTATAAAAACTAATAGGGTCTCAAAAACAATTCCATAATCAATTAGATAACAATGCTCCTTCAATTCTAAAAATCTGAATAAAGAATTGCTTGAAATTTAATTTTTTGTATTAAAATCCAAAACATGATTTCATCTTATAAATATGAAAGATATATAAGAAAAACATTAAAATAGGCTTTAATGAACATATTATATAAAAAATTACATATAAATCAACTAAAATGAATAAAATGGTTAAAAAATGAAATGTCTTCTCTATCAATTCAAACAACTCATAGTATAACAATAACCATATACAAAATCCCCTTAGTAATTTAGTTCGTCATGTAATTGGAACCTCACACATTTTATAGTGATCACGAATCGAGTTAGGTGTGCACAAAGAAATACCCAAATGGGTAACCAATCAAGATTAATCTATACCCTAATAGGGAACCCATTATCGATAGTAACACTAAAGTTTTATTAATATAGTTTTCATCACCAATCTAGTGCTAGGGAGGAAATGTCGTATAATGCTTGTCCTAGTTACCACTAACTACCTAGGCTGACATGTTCTCCAAAACAAATAAAATTAGATATTACTATTTTTAAAAAAGGTTAAAATAAAATTCCTCCATTTTTATTTTCAACATGCATTTCTTTTCCAAAACAAAATTGATGGTTTTCATCATTTCATGCCATTTTAAATCGGTTATCAATTTAGGCCATTTTCTAGAAATCAAAATCTAAACATTTAATAAAAATTATTTCCAAATGAATCAGTCAATTTTTATAAATCCACCCACAATTTACATTCTATTGACATTGGTGTTTTATCATTATTTGTAACCCTTTTAAATATATAATAAAATCATCATGATTCTATGTTTCAAAATAATGTAAAAACTCATTTGAAAATAATATATAAATTCAAGGATTTAATTACTGGGTAATGAATCCTAGAACCACATACCATTAATCAAGGATAAAAAATTGACACTTGAAATGAGATCCATTAACAAAGATAAAAGGTGTTGGAGATCTAGAAAAAAACTAAAATCAAGATCCAATTAAAAAGATTTTATATCCATCCAATATGTGATGATCCATCAAAATATAAGTTTGAATAAAGGATATAATATACGAAAAAAATAGAGAGAAGATCCATTTACCTTAGAGGGATTAGATCTTCCACCAGTTTTTTGATTCTCTAAAGTAGGGGTTTAGAGTATCTCTAGTATCATCTAGAGATTATTCAAAGTCAAGGAATTTATGTTAGGGTAGATTAAGAGATTAGTGATACTAAATGGGGGAAACTATTTAAAACATATTTTTGAATAAAATAAACCCATGCGAACAGTTTCTAGGATAAGCTCACATGGTAAGAAAAAATACATGTCATAACCCTAATCCTCTTTCAGAATCACATTCCAAGGCTCAGAGTTTGTTCTATTCTTGTACATAGTTTTTAAAACTGTGTTCCATCTTCTAAAAGTCTCACTATCCAGGGTTGAATAGTTTTCACTGGGGAGTTGCACGGTTTGGGTAAAAAATGATCCAACCATGGGGAACCAAAAATAAACTCAAAAAATTTCCAAATTTGATCCAAGAAAGTCCAAGGCAAAACCCAACAAAGTAATGATAAAAATAAGGGTCACTGAGTACCTAAAAACAAGTGAAAGGATGTTATATTGAATCATTTTCCTTCTTGTAATAAACCCTATAGAAGTGTTCCAAATATATTCATACATTTAAGTTTTTTTCTTTTAATTAATTTAATGGTGACATGTACAACATGGTGTAAGAATTATAAATAAATAAAAATTCCCTAAAAAAATGAAATTTTAAGAAAAATTATCCCAAACAAACTAGATGATAAAATTATACGAAATTAATTACTTAAAAAAATTCTTTATTTTTTAAAGGGGTTTTACAATTATACTCTAGATAAATATGAATCCTTAAAAGGGATTGAGGAGAATATTTATACAATGGTTGAATAGAAAAAAATACTTCATTAATATAAAGAATCATAAATTGGTATTCATGTTAATGAGGATAAAAGGGCATGATAATTCACTGTAAGATAAAGAAGAAATCATGAATATTTTTTAAGAATATGGTGAAGATCAAGTAGGTTTTTAATGGTAAAAATTGATATATGATGACAAAATCAATCTCAATATAAAATGTCTTGAATTCAAGGTCTTGTTAAAAAATATAAAAAATGTTTATATTGATTATTCACAAGATGTTGAACAATGGTTTCCTTCAAACATTTTTCTGAATGGGTTATTTATTTCTATACGCCACTATCATGGAAATTTAATAACCTTATAACATCTTAAAATAAACTATTTTCAATCCCAAATTAAAAAATTATCATTTTCCTAAGAAAATATTATTTTTACTAAATCTATTTTCTTGAATAGTTCAAATATATTTAAAAAAATAGATAAATATTGTTGAATGAAATTATATATAAACAATCCATGATATCTATAGTGGTTGAAATAATGTGTGTAAGTGATTCTTCCCCAATGAAATCCCAATTTTAAGAAAAAATTTCTTAAACAATATAGGGAATAATGTCTGAATATAATGATTTTTTAATGAAGAGATCATGTTTTTTTGTTCATTAATAGTTATACGGAAGGTTTGGTCACAAGAAACATATACATTTGTATTATATTTCCTCTACTGAAAAAAATTAATCCTATATTAAAGGTAATAATTTTTTTATTTGCTGAAAGGTTCACAAAAGGAAGGTATACAAATATCAATCTCAAACAGATTAGAAACTCTTGGAAATAGTTGTGGAAGCAAGAATAAAATTTATTATAGTAGAGATACGATTTTTTAAAACAATAATTCTTTTTGAAAATGAATTTAAAACAATACCCCAAAATTTTAAATACAAGATAGGTTAAGGGAAGTCTACATTGGGTTATGTACAAGATCAATTTATTTAAAAAAGAATTCTCAAATCATCTTAAAATAATTATACATGAAAAAAAAGAGTTTTTTATTTTGTGGTATAAAAGAACACATTATATTCCATTTTAAACAATACATTAATAATAGTATCTATGTAATCAGTATAATAAAAAAAATAACATAATTCATCCATGAAATAAATAAGAGAATTGGTTTGGTGGAGGAAATTATTGAGATACCATGTGAAATTTCTATGAAACCTGGCCATGTTATCGAATAATGATTGATATTTTGGACTTATACATTTGAAATTAGAATAAATAAAGAATATAAAGATAAGTTAATGTAAGTGATAATATTAAATTATTGATTCCACATGAATAAAACAATTTTCATGACAAGTTTTCTAAGAATAGTAACCAAATATATATTGAGTGTATGTGTGTAGGTTGCAAAAAAGATGGTTATATATTAATGTATTGTTTAATAACCCTTCTATCATGGGAGGTGGTTCCAAATAAGATGAATAGAACACCAAAAGACTCATGTTCTATGGTGGATAATATAAATAAGTAAATTATAGTAAAAGAAGTTATTTAATGAAACAAAGTTACCATACAACCCATTGATAATTCTATTTTTAAATATAAAAGAGAAATCTTGATGAATTCTATAAAAAAATAGAGATGTAATGAAAGGAATTTAATTTTTGAGAAGAAAATTGAAACCTTTATACTATAACTAATAATATATGGATTTATAACTTATTCTTTTATTTCATGTTTTTATATTCTATATAGTGAATTAATGGTGATGCATGATTAAGTGGTAAAACAGAAAAATATATGCATGTTATGTAAATATTATAAAATAAATGAAATTATATGTATTGGGAACAATCTAAAATTTTAATATCTTGAATTTTATTTTATTATTGAGGCTAAAATAATGAATTAAAGATAGATTTCAACCCTTGATGGAGGGAATTTTTGAGAATCTACTAGAATATATCATTTTATTGAAATTTATGTACTTAAAAATTCTTAATTATGCTGTTAATAAAGTGGTTTGTTTTCATATTATACCATCCTTTTTTATATGAAATTTTTTTGGTGTTATGTTTGACAAATTAAATTTATAAAAGGAACATAGAATTGATATGTTTTCTATGAAATTTACGGGTTGACTAGAGTTTAAACTTCTACTTATTCATAATGATTTTAACCTATGTGTTGATATGAGTGTATGAGTAATGGTTAGAATATATTTTGTAAATATATATATATATATATTAAAATTGATATCATCAATGAAATATATTGATAAAGTGTAGGAACTGACTTTATGGTTAATATCATATTCTGTTTTCATATAGAAAACTCTATCATCTAAATTACTCCCTCTTGTTTATGAATCCAATCAGGTCTTATATAGAGTTAGAGTATAGAAATTCACGGTACATTGATTTTTGGGAATTTATACCACCATCTATAAATTTTATTTCTATTTATTGTCAATAAGGGAGATAGAAAAGGCAATTAAAAATAACATATTCAAATGTATTTTCTGTATTGGTGTTGAAATCAAGTAAAAAGAGAAGATTGCTAAACCCACTATGTGTTTAGTTATATTTTTTATAAATAGTAAATATAGAAATGAGCATGATGTCAATATTTATTGAAGAATAATATATTATGAATATTTTTTAGTGACTGAGCATGTTCATGTGAAGAATGTTGATATTACCAAGAAAGGTTTTATTAAATATTGAGTTGTGAATATTTCATGGGTATTTTGGAGTCAAATTTTAATACTGGGATTTAGTGGCTATAGTTATAAACATAATATATTTTTTAGGTTAATTTTTTTATAGATATATACTTAGAGATCCCTCAAATATGGAAATGTTTTTTTTTGGTTTGAGTTACTATCAATAATAACATTTTTTAGAGATTATTCTTTTTCAAAAGTTGATTGATGGAAATTTAGATATTTCTTTATGGAATATAAAGGGACTTCGTGGTTATAGTGAAGATTAATATATAAGGTCATTATTTTCACAGTGTTTGAGAAGATTAAATTATGAAAAAAATTATATGGAATATGTAGATTGATAGAAATTTTATTTATACTAAGAAGCAAGATGAAACGAGAGTTGAATAAGGGTTGGTATATATTTAAAAAAACATTCATCCTTGTGATAATAGTTAATGAATTTTTTTATTGAAATGATTTTTGATGATATTTAAAAAACTATGTAGAATATTAAATAACTATTTCTAAGAAGGGAAATTATTCTAGAGATGATTGAATCAGATTGGATGGTATTGCAATGTAATTTGAAGTGTTTTGGGGAATCCTTGAAAATGAGGATAAATTGTTTCTATTGTCAATTAATATATAATTGATAATGAAATGAATATGTAAATATATAATAAATTATACAAAATAAATAATATTATTTATAAAATATAATTTTTTAAAAAATTCTAAAGGAATATAATTTGTAAGAGGAATTTAACTCATATATAAGAGTCATAATAAAAGAAACATGAGATATATAAGAGTCATTGAACTCATACAATTATGAAAAAACAAAATGTTATGTGGTAAATAAATGTACGCAGGGGGATATTCTTCATTTAAAAAAGTAAATGTTGGAGAAGAACATAAGTATTAAAAAATTCATTATATATGTAAAAATAATTGTTTAGAACATTAAATTATATCCAATGTATAGGAAATCCATAGAATTCATTTGGGAGTAGATGGTATAATTTTTTTGAAAAGTCCCAAAATATAAATTCATTTCTAAAACACATAAAATCCAATAATATGTACAATAGGGGGAATTTATGGAAGTTATGAGGTAATTTTAGATGAAGAATTTGTTGATGTCAATAATAATTCCCAGAATGAGCCTTGGAATAAGGATTAAAACATTTAAATTATCTGTCATTTTTCAATATTAAAATATCATATGAATATGATTAATTAATTATTTAATATATGGTTTGTAGAGAATAAAAGTATAGAGTTTCTACATCATAATGAATGTTTCTGTGTCTATAAGATATTTTTCATGTCGTTGAGCTATCTATGAATGAGAGATAGGTCATTGTTATTTTAGTTTTATAAAATATAGTCATACCATGATAAGATTCCCATAACATTATGAATAATTAATATTATTTCATGGGATATCATCAAATGATAATAAAATATTTCACACCACTATCATAAAGTCTATTACGAATGAATATTTGAATTTACTATGAAATATTCATTCATGTTAAAACATCCACACTGTATGTTTTCATTTAGTCATAGGATTTAAAGTGAAATAAGCATTTAATAAATCTAAAGGAAAGTTTCCATGATAATTTAGAAAGATTATAAGGATTTAAATATAAAGTATCAAGGAGGTTATTATGGTCTCATATTCATTCATTTAATATTTATAATTATACTGGATTTATTGGAACATTAATTTAGGTGAATTAAAAATGAATATATCATAATGAGAATATAAATATGGTTTTATGAATATTTATATATGATGTTAAAAATATTAAAAAAATGTGTACTAATTTAACATGATTACAATCATTCATATTACCTAAGTCATATAAAGAGAAATAGAGAACCAACCACATGTTCATATTAATGATTAATTTGATTCTAACCTATTGAGTTCAAGTTCTTATAATAAGGTGACTATCACTACATGAAAAATAATAAGAGAGAGAGAATGATTACTTAGGAGTGTGGAAGAAGATACAATTATTTATTTCAATAGATGACATGTTTACTCAGGAGTGTTTTACTTACACACACAAAATTTTCATTTACATAAGAACTTTTCTTATATAACTAGTATTATGATTATCTTACATTATTATTTTCAATGTTATTTCTGATTTTGATAATTTTATTCATATAAAAACTGAATCTTTTATTGAATGGGTATCATATTTTTTTAATAATTTAATAAGAAATTTTTTTAAATGCGCTTCCTCTAAAATAATGAACCCTTTTAAATTTATCATATCCCCTAGTGGATAAACATCCATATTTCATTGATAAATGTATCTAGTATGAAATTACATTCATCACTGAATAATTTAGGTAGGGAATCATCTCAATCATATCATATATACATCTTGGATTATTGAGTGGTAAACACTTTGTACAATCCATCATAAGAATAAAATAAACACCCATCCTTTAGTATCCGGACTCTAATGATTTATTACCTAAGTGCAAAATAAATTTCAAAATGACATTCTGTTTCCTAAATATTAGTGTTAGTCATTTCCACTATTCCAAACACAATATAATATATGGGTACCCAACATTGGAAGAACCTCCCATATTTAAGGATCAAGGTAAAAAAATGTGATTACATTGGAAGGAATTAAAAACATTGTATGTCTAAAGGGTATTTAAATTCTCAATATTATCTAATGTTTTTCCCTTTTTACATGTTTTTATTCATTTAATTATTAATTTTTGAATCTTATTCATTACTCTAAACCAATATGTTCAAACCATATTGATTTTCTACGCTTCACAAAACTCAAAAATTATGTTGCTAACCCATGTGAAAGAAAAACTATATTCATCCATATAAAAATACATACCATACATATGTTACATGAAACCCTTTAATTATTGCATAATTCAGAATTAATTTTCTAATTCATGTTCATAACCTAGTACAAGTCAATGTATTTTTTGAAGGAAACTAAATCATTTATCATGCCTAACATGAAACTACATAGATTTATTTATGATAAATTAGAACCAGTTTAGTAGTTTAAACTAAATCATACATCCATTAATAATATAAAAATTTATAATTAGGAATAATACAAGTAATAAACCAAATAAATGAAAAATTCAATTTTATAAACATGAGATAAGCTATCTATAAAAAATTGATAAGTAAATAGTAATAAAAAATTTATAATTTCAATATATATTATAGTCATTCCACAAATTAAATAAATAAAAACACTTTATATTTATTTCTAACAAAAATCCTTTAATATTTTTTCATTACAAATATATTTATTTAAATATTTGAAATTTTATTAAATATAATCATTATATATATATATATATATTATTACGTAAATAATGTATATAATATAAAAATCATATATTTATATTATTTAAACATTCATCATATAATTTATTTAAATCCATATTTGATATGGATTAAAAAATTATCTAATAAATACTTCAATTTGAATAATTAAAATTAATTAATTATGAAAAATTTATCATTTTAAATATAAACCCTCTTGTATCCTTTAATTTTAAAATTAAGTAAACACATTATAATTTAAACTTATAATTTATATATAAACTATCTATATCCAATTTCATTCATTCCATATCATTTCAAAATAGACATTTCAATATTAAATTTTAATATTATGGATTCTTATGTTATAATGTTTTCACAAACATTTATCAATTAATTTTGAAAAATTTATAATTAAAAAACGTATTAACACCAATACAATTTAATAAATACCTCAAAATATTTTTATATTATTTATAAAAAGTTTATAAATAATTTATTCAATTTTAAAATTAAAATTATGATTTTTTATAGACATATCATTTTATATGATATATACATGGCCATATGATGTGAAAGGCTAGATCTGATAGGTGTTTGATTCTATCTATCATATAATATGATAGAAAACATGACTAACATAAAGAGACACATGTGCACGATATATTTCATGTGGATAAACATGATCTAGATCTGTATAACATTAAAATAAGCATTTCATATGGATAAATTATATGTTCCATGTCCCGTGACTTACAATATATGGACTATATAAGATTAATCTGATGCAACTAAGGCCTGAGTGGATTTTATAAATGTGGTTGATATCTGCGTAAGATTAATCCATAGGAATTGAGTTATTCATAAGAATAAATTCCTTGATATATAACATAGAATCTATCATGTTATATTATATTGGGGTTATGCATATAATTAATTTACCACATGGGTCCCATCATATGTTAATAGACCTCAACATGTGCAGAATTTATAACAATTACTATGTCCTATGTAATATAAATTAATTATTACAAATATGTGGGCCAGATAGTTAGTAGTGAAGGATTAATCCAAAAATACATTATCTATGTAAGGATACCTCTGTGGGTTTGTTTGTCAAGACCTATGATGTGATAGTTGAGGAGGATTAATTTAGCAATTATACTACGTAGCCTATATTAATGTCATGATATCCCATTAGGCCTTTATGAGGAATAGTTTAACCCTTAAAATATACAGCGTATATAAAAAAGGAACTAAACCCATATTTCCATGCATGAAAATAAAAAATCATCATACCATATAAAATGATGAAACTGCCTATATACCTCTCACTAATGAACACTATTGGAATAATATTCATCATATTCATCAATAAGATCACAAATGGGAATCCTTATTAAATTGCACTTATAGGTGTATCAATTGGATAACTAAATTTACCATCCCAAGTAAAATAACCTTCATAAACCCATGATATTATGGTATATCTCTCGAGATATGGGCGAGAGTCAAAGATAGATACCTATGAAAGCGATAATCTAAAAGTGGCATAAAACACTTTTTAGAAAACCAACACATGCTTTTGACCTCATTATATATCCATCATGATGTTCTGATGTCAACCATGCATTTATTTATTCTTCACAAAATGCTCGAGTAAAGATTATGACATATTTAGTCATGGAAACATAAATATTATAAATGCTACTTTGAAAAACTTATAATAATTAAAACGATCATTAAAGATGATATAAACATTAACCTTTCACTACATGAAAAATTGAATTTAGAGGTAGTCCTAACTACCATTAAATATATTATGAATCTTTTTAAAAAACATCATAAATTTATATGCTGGGAATCATTTCATGGCGGTTTTTAAAACCATCAATAATTATTTTGTAGAAGTTTTTTCATGGAAATTTAAACCACCATTAAATGATTAACATTGGTTTTTTATATAAATATTATTTAAAAAGAAAAATATCAACTTAAATAAACTTGTTTTATTAATATAATTTATAATTATATTTAATATATTTATTAATTTATTTAACACTTATTATTTCATTTCTAATAGTTTTGATATTTATATATATATGGGAAAACAACATCCATGATAAAAAATAGCCAATACATTAATTTTATTTACATATATTAATATATCAATATATATTTATTGACCTAATAAAGGAAAGATGAGGTATGTTGACGAATTTTTAATAGATCCTAAAAAGAAGTCCAAACTATGGAAAGATTACTCAAATATAATGCCTACCATGATAATTTTACCAACTTGTTTTTCCTATAGAGAGAATGGATATAGATAATCATTTTAGTCACATGGGAGGTTATTCTAATTGGTATACTGACTGTAACATCCGAGGTAAATAAAGAATAAAAAATTTTCATATTTATTAATATTGGAAAATTAAATATTAATTTTACTTTAAAGGGGTTGCTATGTTCGATAGCGTACCCGATACGCAACAAAGAGTTTCTTTGAAATCATACGTCGCACACTAGTAATAAAATAATATTATTTTAAATGGTAGTTTACACATAGCCATTTTATGGAAGGGAATGAATATAAATAACTAAAATATGATTATATATGGTTGTTAAATGTTTTTACATTTATCCAATAAAGGATAAAAGCCTAAAATATGAAAAGAATTCAATTTTAGGCATAGATACTCTAATATTCACTAAAGGTCCACTTATCACCTTTTGATGGGGAACCATCATTAAATATAGTTTTGTTCACTATTATAAATTCTATTGGGAAAATAAAATTCTTCTTTTGAATCGGGGCATCAAAATTTATTTTGTGTAAATTTTTGGTATTTTTCCAATAAAGTTCATTTTTAATGAATAGTGAAAAATGTTGTATTTTAATTCAAAACATCTTTTTAATCTAATTTATTTATATGATTATATTATCTTTTTAATTGGTTTTAAAGTGAAATTAGAATATATTTTTACCGTTTAATCCAATAGTGGTTGTCGGAATTAATTTCACTTTGAAATTGGACTTATACTAGTGTCAATCTTTTGATATATATTATTTCATAAAAACAGGCTATTTGTCATGACAACGAGAATTAATTATTAAATTAATTAATGTAACTTATATGTTTTTAATTTTGTAAAATAGAAATCATTTTTGAATTTGGAATATCAAATATATCTTATGGTGAAGTTTTGTTATTTTTCTAAAAAACATCAATTTTTGATGAATAGTGAAACCACTAAGTGGTACTTAAAAAAACTGAATTTTCGTTTAAATGAAATTTTACCACCTCTGTGTTTTGTGTTTCAAAAATCCGACATAAATGGTTGTCATTAAGAAGTAAAATGTGGTTTAATGGGATTAAATAATTTTTTGGTGAATAGTAACTTTTATGTTTTTAATCACGATTAGAGGTAATTAGTGTAATTTAAGCTAAAAATAATGTTTCAATAATATGAAATGACCTTGACACATGTCCTACCCTTATTGGATGTGTCATGGACGACCAAGACAATCCATGGGTCTACTTGGGGACCACATGAAGCCACTTTGGTTGGAAAATGACATTAATAACTTTTTATTTAATGTTAAAATGAAAATGCCACAAACATGTGTTGTTTTACTAAAAAACATTTTACATGGGGTTATACAAGTCCTATTTTTGACTATAAATATTCATCAAAATGATAAAAATATTTTCTACATCCTGATTTTTTTTATAATTTTTAGACATTTTATAAATTAAATTATTTATTACACCATGATGATGCAGCATTTACCTCATTATTTAACGATTAAAATAAAATGTGAAGATAATGTACAATATAAGACCTAAACTTGTAAAAAACCTATTGGATGGGTGGATTTCTAACTATTATCACCTTATCCTAGAAATATATAATTTTGGGACCTTTAAAATCTTAAAATCATTTTATAATAATGTAACCTTTTATAACTTTCCAAGAGTGCCCCTCCTCTCCTCTTATAAAAGGCCCCCAACACTACCACCTTACCCACACCTCTCAAGCCTTTGGCTCGGCCAACACCTGACCATTTTGTCTCTCCACATCCCTCTATTACTCCTAGAAGCATCACTTTGGGTAGAAGTCTTTCCAAGGAATCCTTTGAGCTCAAATCAAAAAGAGTTTCCCGATTTAAACGTAGTGTCTTCTCTTGTGTTCTTTTGTTTTATTTTGCTTCTCTAGCCCCCTAAACTCTTTATATTCTTTTATTTTCTAACAATACCAGTATATTAAATATACTAGGATGTGTTTATGTGAATTATTCTATCTACACTTAAACACACACCTTCGTCTAATGGTTAAAGAACATAATGTTTCTGTTGATAGCGAATTTATGCCTCACGAAACGATGATTGTTAAATATTATATTCACACATTTCATGGTGGCCATTAAGATGTCAATCTATTTATATATGATAGATATTATGTTTATGTTTTCCTTATGCTTCTGTATTTTTCATTTGGGGCATACCTTTATGGTTTCCATTGTGGGTAAACACGATAATTTCATTTAAGGAAGTGCGGACTACCGCCCCCTCAAAGTGATTTGATTCCTTAATGCCATATTTGGGACATATAAAGGATGGTGTTAATTTTATTATATATGATGTTATACTGGAATTATAATATACCCTTATGTCATTATGATTTCACTCCATTAAATACGAAATATAAATGAAAGTAGCGCTCATGCGTACGTACGACTTACCGTCTCCATGAACGGTGCATTTCATTTCCTACCTCTAAATGTTATGTTCTATTATAAATACATGTATGTGAGGGATATATATGAAATATATGATATCAAAATCATGAATATCATTTTGTATATAATTAAACTTTGACCACATAAACAACATGTAATTATAAGAAGTCCATTTTTGACTCAAGTACCAAATATCGACAAGATGAACTTTATTAAATTAAATGATTACATAACGTTTTAACATGGATATAAGTGATATAAAAGGTATAATAAACTTGAAAAAGGTTCTTAAGAAAGTTGAAATTAACTTTAGTTTATTATTCAGGAGATTAAAGAGCAATCAAGTCACATTAGACACGAGGTAAGGGAACTTCTTAACCCAATTTCCGTTCTTTGGGCTCCTACATTCAAATTCTATCATGATATTATTATTTACTATCTTCTATTTGTACTATGTTTATGTGTACTTATAGTGAATAAACATAATAGATCTATTTTATTTAAAAAATTATCTTTGTAAGGGAACTTCTTAACCCAATTTCCATTCTTTGGGTTAATCTCCTACATTCAAATTATGTCATGATATTATTATGTCCTATCTTGTATTTATAATTTATTTATGTATACTTATAGTTAATACACATAATAGATCTATTTTATTTAAAAAATTATCTTTGTATGGGACTTCGTCTCAATCTCCATTCATTGAGGATTATTTTATTTTATATGCAACTTTCTTTTATACGGTGTATAAACCCATTTGACTTTTATGTTTATTCAAAAGGAATCTTTTTATACGAAGTGTTTACTAAATGATAAAAGGGAATGTTTTTTTGTCGTATGAATGCGGCGACAACGACTTCTCCACCGCCGTGACCATTATTTGAGTTTTGGCTTCCTCTACAATCCATAACTTTTTTTTGAATGAAAAATAAATACCATGTTTTACTTTTATTTTATTTTGTTATTGAAAATGGTTTTCATAATGTTTTTATATCAATGTGTTGTATTGATATCTTGTGATTAAAAAGCGGAAATGTTATGTTTCCTTTATGCATGTTTTATGTGATACGATTATGTTATGGTTCTTGGGAATTGTTATGAAGAAGGGTGGTTTTGTGATAAACTAAGGGCGGGTGAGCCCGATATAGCTCTCCAATGCATTGGGTAACGTGAAGGAGTTAAATGTTAAGGTTTATCCGAAGAGATTTATGGGAATATACTGTGATGGGTATTTCAAACATAACCATGATGGTTACTCCCTACGTAAGAATTTTATGAATGCCTCAAGTTACCTTTATGTCTTATGATTTCTATGATTTATTCATGATTTGATGAGGTATGTGAAGATGTTTTATGAGTAAAGTATGATTTCTTGTATGGACTAATGTTTTCATTTCGTACTTTTATATCCCTTACTGAGATTTTATGCTCATCCCATGTTTTTGAAATTTTTTTCACAGGTTAAGGGAAAGGTACATGATGTGACGATTGTGTCAAAGAAGTGTTAAGAAGGAATCCATGTTTTAATTTAAATATGATTCCGTTGATGGGAAAAATGAGTACTATCTTTTATTTAACCACTTTTTTAATGTAGAATGTAATGCATGTTTTATGATCTAATTCTCTAAAACTCTATACCTGAAAAGATCCTCAATGTGTATTCTTGAAGTAACTCAAGATTATGTAATGTTTAAGGTTGGGGCCTTACAGTTGGTATCAAAGGTCCGTTTAGATAACATTAGGAGTTAGAATTCTATTAAATGATTATCCAATTTTTTATGGACAAATTTAAATGATATAGAATTTTAAGATTACCATGTTGGTTCATCTAAGACATGTCTGTTCAGAATGGTTTTCCGTAGAGGAAATAGGGAAGCAGTGCTAGTAAGGCATACAGAAGGAAATGACTTTCCAAATCAGCACCCTGAGATGGTCGAAATTGGAACTGAACAGTTTTTTGCATTAATGACGCAATTAACTCAATAGATAAATGGTGGTTGTATCCATGAACGACATCAGCCAGATCAACCACAGAGGAACATGGCAGTGGGGGAACATCTCATGAGGCAACATCCCCCATCATTCTAGGGATCATCTGACCCTGCGCTAGCTGAAGGGTGGATTAAAGTACTGGAGAAGATTTTCGATGTCATGGGTTATTCAGAAAATCAAACGGTTAGTCTTTCTATTTACTGTTTGGAGGGTGAAGCAGATCAGTGGTGGTCGATGGTTAAAAATATCAGGGATGCTAATGAGATTCATGCTCTCAACTGGGATGAATTAAAAGGTATGTTTCATGAGAAGTATTTTCCTAAGGATGTTCAACTTAGGATGAAAAAACCATTCCTGGAATTGAGGAAAGAGGAATACTCAGTGGCTGCCTATGAAGAAAGGTTCACTCGATTGGAAAGGTATGCTCCAAATTTTATCCGAGACATTGATAGTAAAATAAATCGTTTTTACATAGGATTAAAGCCAAAATATTGAAGGGATTTAGCTTATCGTGAGTTAAAAAGATATGAAAATCTTGTTAGATGTGCTGATAAGGTGGAAATGGAGTTTGTCAATAATAAAGTGTTTAATAACAACCAGTAGAAGAAGAGACCGAGGTGGTAGGAGAAAGGAAAGAATTCTTCAAAAAGGTCTGACGGTAAGAAAAATAAGTTTCCAGTTTTTGATAAATGTGGTAAAAGGCATGCTGGGGAATGTCTTTTGAATTCTGGAAAGTACTACCGATGCGGTAAGATGGTACATAAGGCATGTGATTGCACTGAAAAAAATCAGGGTGATGGTAAGACCAAATTTGATTTATAGTTAGTGAAATGTTTTAAGTGCAATGAGATGGGTCACTATGCAAATGAGTGTCCTACAAAGAGCTCGAGTGATGGGAAGCAGTTATACTACAAGCAGAAAGGGGTGGTGAAATCCTTTTGCAACTACTTCAGCAGATATCGAGCCATTAAATGAAGTTGTATCAGGTAATTTGTTTGTTTTTTCAGATTATGCTAGTGTATTGTTTGATTCGGGGTCTACACATTCTTTCATCTCTGAAAACAATTCTAGTAAAATTGGAATACCATATCAAGAAATGACTCCTGAACTTGTGGTAAAAACACATGGTGGAAATGTTGAGGCAACAAGAATTTATAAGAATCTTCCTATCCCTATACATGGAAAGAACATACTTGCAAACCTTATTGTTTTACCTCTAGTAGAGTGTGATGTTATCCTGGGTATGGATTGGCTCTCTATTTACCATGCTAAGATTGACTGTAGATCTGAAGAAGTTTCCTTCTAGAAAGACTTTCAGTTTGTGTACAAGAATGAACCCTTACTGTTGATAACATATCAAGAGGCCGAGAAACTTGTAAAAGATGGAAATGAATGTTACCTTTCACATATCATTGAAAATAATGGAACTGTTCAGATTAATGATGTGCCAGTGGTAAATGAGTATCCTGATGTTTTTCCTGATTTGTTTCCTGGAATAATACCAGATCGGGAAGTTGAATTTACTGTTGACTTAGTTCCTGATGCAAAGCCCATTTCAAAACCCCCTTATCGAATGGCTCAAACTGAACTTTTAGAGTTGAAGGAGCAATTTTAGGATTTATTAGAGAAATGGTTCATTCGACCTAGAACATCACCATGGGGTGTTCCTATTTTATTTGTTAAAAAGAAAGATGGTTTTATGAGACTTTGCATTGAATATAGATCCTTTAATAATATCACTATTAAGAACAAGTATCTTTTGCCTCATATCGATGATTTGTTTGATCATCTCTAGGGAGCTCAGTTTTTTTCAAAGATTGACCTGAGATCGGGGTACCATCAGTTGAAGGTAAAGGATGTAGATATTACGAAGACCACATTTTGAACAAGATATGGACCTTATGAATTTGTAGTAATGCCTTTTGGGATAACCAATGCACCTGCTGTATTCATGGACTTTATGAATAGAATTTTCCATGAGTTCTTGGATAAGTTTGTGGTTGTCTTCATTGATGATATTTTGGTGTTTTATAAAAGTAAAGAGGAGCATGAAAGACATTTAAGGGTTATTTTTAAAACCTTAAAAGAAAAGAAATTGTATGGAAAATTCAGCAAGTGTGAGTTTTGGTTGCAACATATTTCTTTCCTTGGTCACATTGTTTCTAAAGATGGGATAACTGTTGATCCTACAAAAACAAAGGTTTGTGAAGAATGTCCAAGAACCACAAATGAAACTGCTATTTGCAGCTTCCTTGGTTTGGTAGGATATTATCGAAGGATTGTTAGAAATTTTTCACGGTGATCTAGTCCAATGACTAAGCTAACTCGGAAGGGTGTTAAATTTATTTGGAAAAAAGAATGTGATGATTGTTTTCAAGAACTGAAAAGAAGAATGGTGAATGCTCCAGTTTTGGCACTACATTCCAGGAATGGTGATTTTGTTATCTATAGTGATGCTTTATTGAAAGGACTTGGTCACGTCCTAATGCAAAATGATCAGGTAATTGCTTATGCTTCACGATAGTTTAATACTCATGAGGTAAATTACCCTACACATTATTTGGAATTAGTTGCTGTAGTTTTCGCTTAAAAAATTTGGAGGCATCATTTGTATAGAGTAATGCGTGATATATATACCGATCAAAAAAGTTTAAAGTATATATTCACTCGTAAAGAATTTAACATGAGATAGAGGATATGGCTAGAATTAATCAAGGATTATGATTTTACAATTCATTACCATACCAGAAAAGAAAATAAAGTGGCTGAGGCTTTGAGTCGAAAAAGTAGTGATTCATTAATAATGTTGCATTACGAACATGATCCTTTGGTTAAGGATTTGATGGTATTTGTCATAGAAGTTGTTGGTGTATGAAGTTCTTCTATTTTGTTTCAGGTATCAGTGAGATCATCTCTATCAGACAAGAATTACGCAAGCATGGAAGCAAGACATCGAGTTTCAGAAAAAGGTAGAGCTGGTTCAGAAGGGTATACTAGCTGAATTCATCATTGATAATGATTTTGTTTTGAGATTTGGGAAGAGATTGTGTGTGCCTTTTGATTCATATTTTAAGAGAGAGTTGTTTTGTTAAGCTCATAGTTCTCCGTTTTCAGTTCATCCAGGCAGTAATAAGATATATAGAGATCTTCGGGAGTATTACTGGTGGGATGGAATGAAAAGGGATATTGTTGATTTTACTATGAAGTGTTTGACGTGTCAACAGGTAAAACCAGAGCATCAGTTACCAAAAGGGATGCTTTAGCCTTTACCAGTACTAGAGTGGAAATGAGAGAATATATCCATGGACTTCATTGTGGGATTGCCAAAGACACCTCGAGGTAATAATGCAATCTGGGTTATTGTTGATCGCTTGACTAAATCTGCTCATTTCCTTGCTATACGAGATAATTTTTCCTTAGATCAACTTTCCAGTTTGTATCTTAAAGAGATAGTCAGGTTACATGGAATTCCTCTCTCCATTGTATCTGGTCATGATCCCAGGTTTACTTCTAACATTTGGAAAGTCCTTCAGAAGTCGTTGGGTACTGAATTAAATTTTAGTACAACTTTTCATCCTCAATCAGATGGGCAGTCAAAATGAATGATTAAGACTTTGGAGGATATGCTAAGTGCTTGTTCGATGGATTATTAGGGAATTTGAGACCTACATCATTATTTGGTTGAGTTTTCTTATAATAATAGTTTTCATTATAGTATACAGATGGCTCCATTTGATCCATTATATGGTAAATGGTGTCGAACTCCAGCTTTTTGGGATGAAGAGGGTGAAAGGAAGCTGATGGGACCAGAATTGGTAGAAGAGATGGCAGAAAAAGTTCAGTTGATTCAGAAACACATGAGAACAGCTCAGAGCAGGAAGAAGAGTTATGCGGAGAACCGGAGGAAGGAACTATCTTTCGAGGTAGGTGATCATGTTTTTCTCAAAGTTTCACCATGGAAAATTGAAATGTGATTTGGTAAGAAATGAAAGCTGAGTCCAAGGTTCATTGGACCATATGAAATTATGGAGAAAGTTGGATCAATCGAGTGGCTTTACCGCCGATCTTATCTCAGGTACACAATGTTTTTAATGTTTCTATGTTGAGAAAGTATATGCCAGATCCATCTCATGTTTTGAGCCCAGAGGTAGTTCAGTTGGAAGAGAATCTCTCTTATGAAGAACAACCAGTCCAGATTCTTGACCGAAGAGAGAAAGTGTTGCGAAATAAGGAAATTCACCGGGTAATGTTTTTGTGGAAAAACCATATGGTTGAAGAGGCAACATGGGAATCTGAAAATGCTTTGAGGGATAAATACCCCCACTTATTTTGATAAGTGAATAAAATTGAAGGGACGCAATTCCCAAAAGGGGGGAAGGATGTAATATCCCATGTAAATAAAGAATAAAAAATTTTCATATTTATTAACATTTTAGAATTAAATATTAATTTTACTTTAAAGGGGTTTCTATGTTCGATAGCGTACCCGATACGCAACAAAGAGTTTCTTTGAAATCTGACGTTGCACACTAGTAATAAAATAATATTATTTTAAATGGTTGTTAACATGTAGCCATTGTATTGGCGGTAATGAATAAAAATAACTAAAATATGATTATATATGTTTGTTAAATTTTTTTACATTAATCCAATAAAAGATAAAGGCCTAAAATACGAAAAGAATTCAATTTTAGGCCTAGATACTCTAATATTCACTAAAGGTCCACTTATCGCCTTTTGATGGTGAACCGTATTTAATTATAGTTTTGGTCACCCTAATACATTATATTGGACCAAATAAAATTCTTCTTTAGAATCGGGAAATCCAAATTTACTTTGTGTAAATTTTTGATCTTTATCCGATAAAGTTCATTTTTAATGAATAGTGAAAAATGGTGTATTTTAATTCAAAACCTCTTTTTAATATAACTTATTTATTTGATTATATTATCTTTTGAATTGGTTTTAAAGTGAAATTAGAATATATTTTCACCATTTAATCCAATAGTGGTCATTGAAATTAATTTCACTTTGAAATTGGACTTACAGTAGTGTCAATCTTTTGATATATATTTTTTCATAAAAACACGCTATTTTTCATGACAACGGGAATTAATTATTAAATTAATTAATGTAACTTATATGTTTTTAATTTTTTAAAATAGACATCATTTTGGAATTCAGAATATCAAATATAGCTTTTGGTGATGTTTTGGTATTTTTCTGAAAAACTTCAATTTTTGATGAATAGTGAAACCACTCAGTGGTACTTAAAAAAACTGATTTTTCGTTTAAATGAAATTTTACCACCTCTGTGTTTTTAATTTCAAAAATACGACATACATGTTTGTCATTAAGATGTAAAATTTGGTTCAATGGGATTAAAATAATTTTTTGGTGAATAGTAACTTTTATGTTTTTAATCGCGATTAGAGGTAATTAGTGTAATTTAAGGTAAAAATAAAGATTTAATAATATGAAATGACCTTGAAACATGTCCTACCATTATTGTATGTCTCATGGCAGACCAAGAAAATCCATGGGTTAACTTGGGGACCCCACGGAGCCAATTTTGTAGGAAAATGACATTAATAACTTTTTATTTAATGTTAAAATGAAAATGTCACAAACATGTGTTATTTTACTAAAACAGTTTTCACATGGGGTTATACAAGTCATATGTTTGACTATAAATTTTAATTATAAATCTAAAGATATTTCCTACATCAAGATATTTTTTTATAATTTTTAGACATCAAATAAATTAAATTATTTATGACAGCATGATGATGCAGCGATTACCTCATTATTTTACAATTTAAATAAAATGAAAAGATAATGTAAAATCTAAGACCTAAACTTGTCAAAAACCTATTGGATGTGTGTATTTCGAACTATTATCACCTTATCCTAGAAATATATAATTTTAGGACATTTAAAATCCAGAAAGCATTTTATAATAAAGTAACCTTTTATTACTTTCCTAGAGTGCCCCTCCTCTCCTCTTATAAAAGGCCCCCACCTCTACCACCATACCCACACCTCTCAAGTCTTTGGATGGGCCAAAACCTACCAATTTTGTCTATCCACATACCTCTCTTACTCCTAGAAGCCTCACTTTGGGCAGAATTCTTTTCAAGGAAGCTTTTGAGCTCAAATCAAAAAGAGTTACCCGATTTAAAGGTAGTGTCTTCTCTTGTGTTCTTATGTTTTATTTCGTTTCTCCAACCCCAAAAATCTTTCTATTTTTTTATTTTGTAACAAAAAAAGTATCTTAAATATACTTGTATGTTTTTATGTGAAATATTCTAGCTACAATTACGCACACCATTGTCTAATGGTTAAAGAACATAATGTTTCTGTGGATGGCGAATTTCTGCCTCACGAAACGATGATTGTTCAATATTATTTTAACACCTTTCATAGTGGACATTAAAACTTAACTCTATTTATATATGATATATATTATGTTTATGTTTTCTTTATGCTTCTGTATTTTTTATTTGTGTCATACCTTTATGGTTTCCATTGTGGGTAAACAAGATAATTTCATTTTAGGAAGTGCGGACTACCGCCCCCTCAAAATGATTTGATTCGTTAATGCCATATATGGGACGTATAATGGACGGAGTTAATTTTATTATATATGATGTTATACTGTAATTATAATATACCCTTATATCATTATGATGTCACTCCATTAAATACTAAATAGAAATGAAAGTAGCTCTCATGCGTACGTACGGCTTACAGTCTCCATGAACAGTGCATTTCATTTCATATCTCTAAATGTTATGTACTATTATAAATACAGGTATATTCTGGATATATATGAAATATATGATATCCATGTCATGAATATAATTCTGGATATAATGAACTTTTTACCACATAAACAACATGTAATTATAAGAAGTCCATTTTTGACTTAAGTGCCAAATGTCGACAAAATGAACTTTATTAAATTAAATGATTACATAACGTTTATAACATGGAACTAAGAAATATAAAATGAATAATAAACTTTAAAAAGGTTCTTAAGAATGTAGAAATCAACTTTAGTTTATTATTCAGGAGATTAAAGATCAATCGAGTCACGTCAAACACGAGGTAAGGGAACTTCTCAACCCAATTTCCATTCATTGGGTTAATATCCTACTTTCAAATTATGTCATGATATTATTACGTCCTATCTTGTACTTGTACTTTCTTTATGTGTACTTATAGTGAATACAAATTATAGATCTATTTTATTTAAAAAATTATCTTTGTAAGTGAACTTCTTAACCCAATTTCCATTCTTTGGGTTAATCTCTTACTTTCAAATTATGTCATGATATTATTATGTCCTATCTTGTATTTGTACTTTCTTTATATGTACTTATAGTGAATACACATAATAGATCTATTTTATTTAAAATATTATCCTTTTATAGGACTTAATCTCAATCTCCATTCATTGAGGCATATTTTGTTTTATACACAACTTTCTTTTATACGGTGTATAAACCCCTTTGACTTTTACGTTTATTCAAAAGGAATCTTTTTATACGAAGCGTTTACTAAACGACAAAAGGGAATGTTTGTTTTTCGTATGTATGCGGCGAAAACGACTTCTCCACCACCGTGACCATTATTTGAGTTTCGGATTCCTCTACAAGCCATAACTTTTTTTGAATGAAAAATGAATACCATGTTTTACTTTTCTTTTATATTGGAATTAAAAATGGTCTTTATAATGTTTTTATATCAATGTGTTGTATTGATATATTGCGATTGAAAAGTGTAACTGTTATGTTTCATTATGCATATTTTATGTTATACGATTATGTTATGGTTCATGGGAATTGTTATGAAGACGTGTGGTTCCATGATAAACTAAGGGCGGGTGAGCCCGATATTGCTATCCAATGTATTGGGTAATGAGAAAGAGTTAAACATTAAGGTTTCTCTGAAGAGATTTAGGGAATATACTATGATGGGTATTTGAAACGTAACAATGAGGGTTACTCCCTATGTAAGAATGTTTTAATGCCTCAAGTTACATTTATGTCTTATGATTTATATGATTTATTCATGATTTAATGAGGTATGTGATTATGTTTTATGAGTAAAGTATGATTCAATGCATGGAGTAATGTTCTCATTTCACACTTTTATATCCCTTACTAATCTTTTTATGCTCATCCCAAGTTTTTGAAATGTTTTTCACAAGTCAAGGTAAAGGTAAAAGATGTGATGATAGTGCCAAGGAAGGGTCAAGAAAGAATCCATGTTTTATTTTAAATATGATTCCGTTGATGGGAAAAATGAGTAATATCATTTATGTAACCACTTTGTTTAAATGTGGAATGTAATGCATGTTTAATGATCTAATTCTCTAAAACTCTAAGCCTGAAAAGATCCTCAACGTGTATTCTTGAAGAAACTCAAGATTAAGTAATGCTTAAGGCTGGGGCCTTATACTGACCATGAGAATTTTAATATTATAGACTTTGATCTTTGTGTTTTTTCACCTACGGATTTTGGCATTGTTGAAATGAGGGCATGATTGCCTTATTTGAGTTCATTCTCTCCATCGTTGTATCTTTTTTTACATTATTTTTAATAAAGGGGTACTTGAACATCAACATGATTCGATCTACTAATTTCAATATTTTTTTACATCACATGAAAATTTCATGGATGTCACTCATCCGTACACTCCTCTCACACATTTACACTTAACTCTCTATATACTAACCAGTACACCAAATGAATGTACGAGTTAGAATATATCAATTAATTTTATTTATCATATTTTATAAATAAAATAAAATATATATATATATATATATAAATAATGAATATAATTAAAAATTCATAATGAATTAATAATTATTCAAAAATAGATTATAATTATTTTTTAATTATAAATTAATAAATTATTTAATTAATTATATGTAATAAATTCTTTAATAAGTATTAATTTTTAAATAAAAATTAATTAATAAAAAATAATTAATCATTGTCGATTAATAATTAATAATGGAAAAGTAATTAAAATTTTAATTAACATATAATTAATAATTATAAATAATTGATAATTGATAAATAGAAAATAATAACAGCCAATTAAAAAACAATAACTAATAATTTATAATTAATAACTAATGATTAATGATTAATAATTACTAATTAATAGTTAACAATAAAGAATTATTAATTACTCATAAACATTTTTAAATAGTTAGCAATTAATAATTAATAATTGATAATTGATAATATATTTATTTTTTAAAAAATTAATAATTAATAATGATAAATAATTAATAATTAGTTTAAAATATAATTAATGAAATAATAAATAAATAAATATAAAAAATAATTTATTATTATATAAAAAATAATTGATTATTAATTATTAATTTTTATCATGTAATTAAAATTTTGAATAATTTATACTAATAATACCAAATATTAATATTTTCATGGTGGATTTTAAAAAATCATAACAAAAATTAAATAAAAAATTTATATTTAGTAATTTGTTTAACTTATGGTAAATGGTGGTGGTTTCCAATATACCATAATGAATTACTGATTTTTTTTTCTAAAAACCATCGCTCAATAAAATAAATGTAAAATATTTAAGGGTGGTTTTCAAAAAACTGTTAAACAATTTCCACTAAATGATCATTTTTTTAATGTAAATAATGTTTTCGGTTTGATAAGAACTAAATTGAAATAATACTATAAAAATATACGTTGTGTTAAAACTCCCCAATCCATATCTAGAAAAGAGAAAATCTGTAGGTTCTCTCAAATAAGGCCTCAAATAGTTCCATGCTAATAATTGAGTTGTAGATATTGTTTTATGTGAAATCTATTAGGGATAAATGATTAAATTAGCTACTAAAAAAATTTATCATGCAAGACCTTAATAAGTACATAAATGCTTGAAAGGTTCTCTCTAGTTTCATATCATTCTATGAGTGGATCATTTTAGTCACCTAGAAATAGGTATTGAAATCCTTATGAAGGAGTCTCTATATCCAGGATGCGAATAAATTTTCATTATAATTAATAATCATTATATTTCCTCTATATAATCATATGGTCTCATCTATGCACTAACATAATATGAATTCTAAAAAACTCTGCATCTAATAGTGTAGGAAGTAGGATGACTTGGTGAGTAGGTCGATGATCACCCAAATAACATTGTGTCCCTTCACTGAATATGGAATTTGAAATGCATGGCTGATTTTCTCCTATCGACCGGTCAAAGTATCGACAGTCTTCTAATGTTTATATCAGCACTCGGTTCGAATCCTCAGGAATGGTACTTTTTAAATAGTCGATTGTTTTTATTTGATTGTATTTTGATTAGGGGGTTTGATTGTAGAACTTAATTGGAATGATTGATTTATCATGATTGATTTAACAAATTGATAAATATTGGGGTGATTTCATCATTAGGTAGTTAAGCATGTGAAATCAATTTATCTTTGCTTTATATTGAATGAAATTAACACCCACTTCACAAGATAACGTTGATTTGAATTCCTAAGTGTTAAGGCTTTAATCCAATCCTTAAATTAACATAGTTTTCTAATATCAATCAGAGCATGTTTATGGTGGTGTATTTATGGTTCCAATAATCCATGGAAATGACATGTTAAACAAAATTAGTCATTAATCCAGGACATTTTAAGTCCAACATATACAATATTAAAACAAGAATATTCATCGAGCAAATACTCTAAATCACTTAATATCCCTAAATTGTTACTCACCACAATAATGGAATTACTCATCCATTTGGGTGTTTAATATTCTGGTTATAATGATTATGAAGATAAATTAATAAGATATGAAAAAGAAAGGGATAAGAAAAGAGTGGTGCGTCGAACACACACACACACGGACAATGATGATAATTTAAAATGGACTTTCGGTTGAACGAGGAAGCAAAATAAGGGAAGGGGATTAAACTATATTTAAACTATTTTAAGAACATTAACATTAAACTATAGAAGGTGGATGAGAATATGATATGTTGAAGAAGAAACTTTCATTAATACAGAATTACAAAGAAAGAGACTTAAAAGATTACAAAAATGGAAAACACAGAAGTAAATGAAAACAAAGAGAGGAGGAAAGGTCTCTAAAGTGAAAACTTGAGTATGGAAGGTCATCCCAAGACTCTAAAAAGGATTTGGTCGTGACAATGTGTGCTCCTCTCTACTGAAATGCCAAATCCTTTTGAAGGAGAGGAGGGGGATGCATTTATAGCCCAAGGAAGTGGACTATTTTCATTCCCAATAATTCCCTCCATTTGGCTCGACAATTTGGTCATCCATAGAGCTGAATCTCGAGATATCTCTTTCTTAATAGTTGAATATAATAATGTTGTCTGTACTCTCTCAAAATTTGGATTCATTTAGACCTATGGAGCCAATGTTATGGCCAGTTGATTAAACAATTTTAATCTTCCCATTTCAATATAATCTTTTTGAAGTCCAAAATGTGAAAGGGTTTTTAATAGGAAGATCCCTTCAAAGCCAAATTATTTCTTAAAAAATGTCGACTTCCTATATATCTTCTTTCACACTACAAAATATCATATATATTTGATGATTAAATCATGAGATATGTCATGCATATTTTGGACCCTTGTTATTTTATTTGGCCCTTCAAATTTTTATCCATGATTCCTTTGGATAATCTCGAACATATGGTGGAGTTTCATAAAATTTGGGCTTCGGGATTTAGGCTAGTAACTCAATCATCATTGATGGTCCAGTTTCATCACAAATTATTTAGGGCTTCTTGTGTTGACCATATGTGCCTTCAAAATTGGCCCATGATTTCTTCTAATGATATGTGAGAAATAGAATAAGGAATCCTAAAAAATAAGAACCACAAAATTTGAATTAGTAGGGTGAGATTTATAAATAAAATAGTAAATTGACTCAATTTTACTACTTCTAAAAATGCTCAAAAATTATACATAGTATTAAAACACTAATATTTTACAGAAATTATGGACATTTCATATAAAATCAGTAAAGTTAGTATATAATAAGTTATGAAAATATTAATTACATCAACTCCCCCATACTTAGTCTTATTCATGTCCTCATGTGCAACAAATATAAAAACATGGAAAAATAATTTCACTCACCAAAAAATAATAAAATTTTGTTTTCCCCAATCAGGGGAGGATTAGACAATTTCAGTCATCCATATTGAATTCCACCACAAGTTGTTAAATAAAAAATGTTCCAAAAACAATTCATTTTTCGTGATCAAAATTTAGAAATGGAAAATGTGGACACTCAAAACTCCCACCTCTCAAGATGATAAAATTCATTTGTGGAGGTTCACTCTTTCACCAACCAAAAGTGAAAATCTTAGAGTTTTAAAGAGATCTCAACATCCAATCCCTATCCAAAGTGCACAATAATCAAGAGTTATTTTTAAGGGGTTTTCTGTGGCTATGGGATGGTAGGAATATAATGTTTAAGAGATATAATAAGAGGGGTAAAACACCAACATAGAAAAAGCAATGGACGCATATTTTTTGAAATGGGAAACAAAAGGAAATGGAAACACATATTTATGAGGGAATGAAAATGTGAAATAAGACAAAAAATTGGAAGGAAATATGAATTTAATTAGAATATGGAATATTTACAAAACAGAAAACTTCTTCCAATAAGAATATAATGCACGTGTTATTTTTTTTTGTTTTTTTGAAATTTAAACTTGAAACAGATCTCACACTCATATCCCAACCCATATTTGATCTCCTCACGACACTAATTGTAATATTTCTATCAAGGTTAACGGTTGAGGAAGAGTAATTTTTGACCTACCCTAGACACAACCAATTTTTTTATTTTTTTTATTTTTCTTGATTTTTTTTTTGATTTTTCTTGATTTTTTTGAAATCATGTCAATAAAATTTAACAAAGTACATAAATATATGTACATTACATTCCCCAAAACTCACTGAATATCATCCTCTCCCCCCATACTAAAATGGATTATTTCCATAATGTATATGATAACTTGGTGAAAATCAACAAGAGGGTACCCTAAATGAAATCCATTCCCCCCACACATAAATTTTTTTAAAAAAATTATGCAATGAAAATCCATTTTGATATTGGGTGGGAAAAGGTATTGGGTATGTAATGTGGCTATCAATGAAAAGGGTTTCATTGGCTCGAAGGGGCTTTCAAAATAAGGATTAATGTATGGTTAATCAGAGGCTATTTCGCTATTTTTATTCTCATGTGGTTCATAAAATGACTCTATCATATTAATTCACACTAAAGTAGGAAATTAAGCTCGAAGGTCTAAAAAATTGAGATTCACAAATGGGGGTGAAAAAACACTCATTTTGAAAATATGGCCATAGTTAGCCTTAGCATGAAATCTAATGTAGGTTCTCAGGGTTGGGTAAAATCAATTTCCAAATCAAAAATCGTGCATTCAAAATTTGTTGGTTTTGAAAAAAAAATTATTTATCCAAAGTCATGATGGAAATACAAAATTTCTAAGATGAAAACATGCATGTTGACTCCCCAAAAAGGTTGGACAAAATTTCAAAACATGATGGTCATTAAGAATGACTCTTTATTTTTTTGTATTTTTTTTTATGATTTTTTTTGTTTTTTAGAGTATTTTTTAGTTTTTAATAAAGACACAATCACACAAAATATAGATAGAAAAATAAAGGGTTTGAAAAAGAAAGTGGTAAAAAAATAAATGACAAAGGAAGAAGAAGAAATAGGTAGAGGGATGAATAGAGATAGGGAGAGTTAAATGGAAAGTGGTGCCCCTAGTTTGGATTTGGTGGGTTTCCATCTCCATCTGGGCACAAGGTGTGCCAAATTGGTGGAAGATGTGTGTCTTTAGGCACAACCCATTTTCCTCTTTTTTGACCAAGAACAGCCCCAACAGCTTTATCAGAAGCCTCACACATCAACTCAAAGGGTAAGGACCAATTTGGGGGTTGGATTATTGGAGCAGATGTAAGAGCAGTATTGAGTTCAATAAAGGCTCTCTTGAAAACCTCATCGAAATGGAAAGTGACATCATTTTGGAGCAATCAATTGAGTGGGAGGGAAATCCTTCTGAAGTTATGGATGAATCCCTGATTGAACCCAGCATGACCGAGGAATGAACAAATATCTCAAATAGTGTTTGGTTCAGGAAGTGATTGGATCACTTCAATTTTGGCAGGATCAACTTCAATTCTATCTTTTGAAAGTATATGCCCTAGAACAATCCCATTTGCAACCATGAAGTGAAAATTTTCAAAATTTAACACAAGGTTACACTTGACACACTTTTTAAGGACTATAGAGAGTGAATTCAAGAATGATTCAAATGACTCACTATAAATGGTAAAATCATCCATGAAGACTTCCATGAAGTGCTCAATGAATTCAGAAAAGATACTCATCATACACCTGTGAAATGTTGAAGGAGAATTACAATGAACAAAAAGGCATTCTCCTATATGCATATGTTAAAAATGGGCATGTGAAGGTAGTATTTTCTTGGTCCTAAGGTGAGATTGGGATTTGGAAGTTGCCAGTGTATCCATCAAAAAAAGAAATAGTGTGACTTTCTGGCTAATCGTTCCATCATTTGATCAAGGAATAGAAGAGGGTAGTAATATTTTCTTGTTTCAATATTCAATTTCTGATAGTTGATGCACACACTCCATTTGTTTTTCACTCGAGTTGTGACTACCTCCCCATGTTCATTTGTGACAACAGTTATCCCAGCCTTCTTTGGTACAACAGGAATTAGACTAAACCATTCACTATTAGAAATTATGATGAAATTACAAGCTAGAAGAAGATTTGTGATCTCTTCCATAACTACCTCAAGGAAGAGTGGATTGAGTATTCTTTGTGGTTTTCTAATTGATTTTGATTATTCTTCAAGAGGGATGTGATGCATTCAAAGAGCAGGGTTGAATCCTGGTATGTCATATAGGGTCCAACCTTGGGACTTTTTATTCCAATTACACCTAAAAATGTTTGGACTCCTCATTTTCGGTAAGTGAAGAAGTGATAATGTCATGATAAGAGTGATCATGGAGGAGGATTCATATCATAGGTGTTCAGGAAGAGGTTTCAGATCAGTCTCATCTTTTATTTGTGGGTTAGAAAACTAAGGAGTGGAGGAAGGGACTTCAGTTTCTTCACATTCATTCTCCTTAATACTGTCCAAGGTGGAGCAGTAGAGATCAGAGTTGATGTAGGATTCAAGAGAGTTTTCAAGATCCTCTAGATTGATAGAGTCAAAGAATGAAAGGTCTACATCAACTTCACCATTTATGACTTTGTTAATCATGGTGCAGATTTCACAAGATCCTTTATCATTAGAACATGATGAACATGATGAAATGAGGTTCAATTGACTCTTAGAAGTGTCCTCAAAATCATAGATTGAGAATGCAGATTAATCCTCTGATGGGTATCATGTGTCTTGGAAAATGTTGAATTTGACCATTTGGTCACCAAATTCCATGGATAAGATTCTTGAATCATCATCAATTTTGGTTATAGCAGTTATGAGGAATGGTCTTCCTAGAATTAGGGGAGATCAAGAAGATTTCTTCTCAACATCCATGTTATGTACATAAAAATCTGCTAGGAAGTTAAGATCATTAACATGAACAAGGACATCCTCAATTATACCGTGAGGACAAGCAGTACTTCGATTCGCTAACAGAATGGAAACACCCATTGGATGTAAGGGACCAAGACCAAGGTTGGAGATGATATATTTGGGCATGAAATTAATTGAGGCTTATGGGTCTATGAGTGCATCATTGATGTTGGAAATTCCAACTTGGCATGGAATCATAAAGGTCCCTTGATCTTTGCACTTTATGGGAATAAATTTTTGGGTGGAAAAATTTTTGAAGGTCTTAAGTTTCCTGTTGTGGGTACACAACTCCTTGAGAAACTTGGAATACTTAGGAATTTGTTTATGGCATCTAATAGGGGAATGTTGAGTTTAACATGTCTAATCATGTAGAGTATTTCAGGATCAGGTTCAAAGGAATTATTTGGCTTAGAAATGGCTTGAGGAAAAGGAATTCAGTTCCTAAGTGGAATTGAAGTAGGTGAGGGAATGGTTTCAGGTTCCTTTTGAAGTTTATTTTTCTTTTCATTTTCTAGGTCAACATTTAAAGTTGTTTATATGACTTATCTTGAGGTATAACAATTTTCTTTCTTGATCTTAGTGAAATTTCACTTAAATTAACCTTAGGGTTGGGTAATGGTTGAGCTGAATGATGGGAATAATTGGATGGTTTCTACTAACAATGGTGGTATGCAAGTTGAGAGATTTGGGATTAAATGTTCTTAAGTTTAGAATGGGTGAAAAAGGAAAGATCTTCCACTGAACTTTCCCTTGGTTTCTTGGAAAAAGAGGCTTGTCCTAGATTGGGATTACCAAGATTTTGGTTTTTGGGAAATCGATTGTATTGGTTTTGGAATTGGGAAGGCTCACTAGGATAATGGAATCCAGGAGGAGGATTGTTCCTTTGAGGTTGAGGAATAAAAGGATAAGGTTGTTTGAAATTACCAACACCTTGACCATATTGAAACTGGTTTGGGTTTTGAGGAGGTAATAGAGGGGGATGAGAGATGGGATTACCATACCTTAGGCCATGGTTATAGGAAGAAGAGAAGGGCTCAGAGTGTGGTTGGTTGAAGTTTCTATCAAATTGACTTGATAGTTGAGGGTTTGTGTTCTGCTGAGCATATACTGCATTGAGCTACATTGGTCCAGATAAATCAGATTGATCCTCTTGAAGTTGGGGAAATGTGTCAGTTGGATGAGTTGGAGAGTTACTGATTCCCTAGTTTTTGACTGGTCCAAGAAACATTGATTGCGGAGAAGATGAGGTTGGGGATTTGGATGCCACAGCTAGTTGTCACACAAGACTTATAAGTTCACTCATCCACTCGGTCATCTTGTTCGGCACAATTGATTGATTATCTTTGGCTTGTATGAATTGATCATGTTCTCGATTATATAATTATTGTGTGTTTGTAGCCATGTTACATATGATATCTCTTGCAGTTGTAGGTGTTTTATCAACAAGAGGACCACCACTTGCGGCATCAATGAGAGTTCTCTCCATAGAAAATAACCCCTCATAGAAGTTTGTGATAAAAATTTGGTTAGGGATTTGGTGTTGTGGAAAGGTTGAAACAAGTTTTATGAACCTATCCCAGAACTCATGGAGCGATTCACTTGGGAACTCATGGATACCACTTATTTCTTTTCAAATAGAAGCAGTATGAGAAGAAGGAATGAATTTCTCTTAAAAGAGTCGATTCATGTCATTCCTTGTGGTTATGCAACCTAGAGAGATGTAGTAAATCCATGACTTTCCGGAGTCATCTAGGGAGAAAGGGAATGCTTGGAGTTTGATTTGTTCCTCAGAAACCAATTGATGATTCATGGTAGAGAAAACCACTTTGAACTCTTTAAGGTGGAGATATGGATCCTCACTGGATTGCCCATGGAAATGAGTGAGAAGATGAATCAAATGTGATTTGAGTTCAAAGTCAGCTTCTATGTTTGGAAATTGAATACCAAGTGGTTGGTAATTCATAACAGGGGTAGTTGGGTTTTTAAGTGTTTGTTCCCTAGGATTGGCCATATCTAATTCAATTGGTCTGGTTCTTGAATTATTTTATTTTCTCTTATGTTCCTCCTAAGTTGGCGATGTGTTCACTCGATTTCAGGGTCAACAAAATATGTGGGATTGTTTAAGAGGATATAGGGAATTTAGAGTGATGTTTTAAGGAAAAGGAAGATGCGTTTTCTTTGTTTTTTATTTCTATTTATGATTTTTATGAGAAGACTTGTTTTTCTTTGTGTTTTTTAATCATTTTTTTAATTTTGATTTTATTTATTTTCTTCCAATAACCAGAAACTAATGACTACATAAAGCACCATCCTTGGCAACGATACCATTTGAAATGCATGGATGATTGTCACATATCGACTGGTCAATGTTTTGACACTCTTCTAATGTGTATAACAACACTCAGGTCGAATCCCCAGCGGTGATAATTTTTAAATAGTTGATTGTTTTCAGTGGATTGTATTTTGATTAGGGGGGTTTGTTTGTAGAGATTAATTGGAATTATTGAATGATTATGATTTATTTAAAAAATTGATAAATATTGGGGTGAGTTCAGAATTATGTAGTTAAGCTTGTGAAATCATTTAGCCTTGCTTTATATTGCATTAAATTAACACCCACATCACAAGATAACGTTGATTGGAATTTATAAGTGTTAATGCTTTAATCCAATACTCAAATTAACATAGTGTTATATTATGAATTATAGCTTGTTAATGGTGGTGTATTTATGGTTCCAATAATCCATGGAAACCTCACGTTAAATAAAACAAGTCATTAATCCATGACATGTTAAGTCCATCACACATGATGTTAAATCAAAGAATATTGATCGAAAAAATACTCTCAATCAATTAACATCCCTAAATTTTTACTCACCCCAATAATGGATTTAATGAGGTATTTGTGTGTTTAATATTCTGGTTATAATGATTATGATGATAAATTAATAATAGAAGAAAAATAAAGGGATAAGAAAAGAGTGGTGCGTCGAACCCACACACAAAGACAATGATGATAATTAAAAACGGAATTTCGATAGAATGAGGAAGAAAAAGAAGGGAAGGGGATTTAACTGTATTTAAACAATTTTAAAATCATTAACATTAAACTACATAAGGTGGATGAGAATAATATATATTGAAGAAGAAACAAGCATTAATACATAATTACAAATAAAAATACTTACAAGATTACAAAAATGAAGAACCCAAAATAAAATGAGAACAAGGAGAAGAGGAAAGGTCTCTCAAGTGAAAAAAAGAGTATGGAAGGTCCTCCCAAGAATTTGTAAAGGATTTGTACATTCCAATGTGTGCTCCTCTCTATTGAAATTCCAACTCCTTTTGAAGGAGAGATGGGGGATGTATTTATAGCCCAAGGAAGTGGACTGTTTGCATTCCCAATATGTCCCTCCACTTGTCTCGATGATTTAACATCCATAAATCCGAATATCGAGATATCTCTTTCTTAAAAGTTGAATATAATAATGTTGTATGAACTCTCTCAATATTTGGAGTCATTTGGAATGATGGATCCAAGGTTATGGCAGGTTGATTAAACAATTTTAATATGTCTATTTCAATCCAATGTTTTTGAAGTCCAAAATATAAAATGGATTTTGAATAGGAAGATTGCTACAAAGACTAATTATTTCTTCAAAAATGTAGGCTGCCTATATCTCCTATTTCACACTTAGATTTCTCAGATATATTTGATGATTACATCATGAGATATGGTATGCATAGTTTCAGGATTTTAATTCCCGACCAGAATGGAGGGCTGGACTTCAAGGAATTCTTTGGGCCTCTTATTCTTTTATTTGGAACTTAATATTTTTATCCATTATTACTTTTGATAATATAGAAAATATTGTAGGGTTTCATAAAATTTTGTCTTCGGGATTTAGATCAATAACTCAATCATCATTGTTGGTCTCGTTTCATCACAAATTGTTTGGGTCTTCATGTGTTGACCATATGAGCATTAAAATTGAAGAATAAGCCCATGATTAATTCTAATGATATGTGAGAAATTGAATAAGGAATCCTAAGAAACAATAACCACAATATTTTAATCTTTAGGGTGAGATTTATAAATAAAATAGTAAACTGGATCAATTGGACTACTTCTAAAAATGCTCAAAAATTATACTTAGTATTAAAATATTAATATTTCACACAAATTATGAACATTTATTATAAAATCAGTAAAGGGAGTATATAATAAGTCATAAATATATAAATAACATCAGAATTACTATAAAAAAATTCCTTAATATATCATCCTACATTCTACACTTGACCCTCAAGGGGTTAGGCTAAACCTATTGGAACTTGGTTCTATGAATTCACACATTGATAGGTTAGAATTGAGACATTATCTTTGTTGTGATCATCCACTTTACTAGATATTAAAACTGTTGTTTTACATCCATGTACATATTAATCATAAATGGATGTTCAACTAATGTGTAACTATGAAACTCTATTGACACTTCCTCGTATAATGTGATTGGAACTAATTCCCACCCCTGTAAGAGAATGATATGCTCCCCCTTCATAAAAAACCATAGGTGTATCTCTAGAGAATATATAGTGTTATATGATATTTTAGTTACAGTCTCTTGGTTGGGCGTCACTTTGATTCTAAATAATTATTGGATCGACCACCATTGATTGAAGACAAGGGACATATCTCTCTAACACTTAAGAAAACAACATCAAATCTAGTTAATTAGATGGTTTCTCCATCAACATAGATCAAAATTTTCTACAAAGAGAACCAAACACCATGTTTACCAACCTTGAAGTGTTGACTATCTCAAATTCAAAATCATATGGAATCCCAAGGCATTTCTTATGAACCATGTACATATCTCACATATAGACAATATACCTAAGAATCATATCATTGTTCATAACTGCGAATAAATTTTTACCATTCCTTGTTTTTGGTGTCATATGAAATCACTTTTATGGGTTAAGAATGTACCCCAATAGAAATTCCAACCTCACATTATTGTAACCCAGAAAACCAAATTAAAAATAAAAAATAGAAAAATTCATGATTCAAAAATCCAAATTTCAAAAACAATAATCAAATTTAAAAAATCGAAAAGACCCATACCTTGATCAATAATTTTTAAATCCATGAGTAAATCATCCTACAATGTACCATCATGAAGACTACCATAATAAAAATCACATATTTATCCACGCTCAATCCATACCATCTTACAACCCATAACGTCACTAAACATTCTGGAAAATAAACAAAGAGTTGTGCATCTAAGCATTTTAAATATTAATGAATCACATCATCTCCAATAATTCAAATCAAGAGGATGCATACAATAACTTGTTCAATATTCATATGAACAACTTTAATGGCATGAAGATCACTATGAGAACATGTACATACAAATTTAAGCATGAAATAAAGAGAATTTATTCCCATTTACATGATTAATTCCCCTTTAATGTTTTATATATAATATAAACGAAAGAGAAATGCTGTTATAAAATAACATGTTATGAAAAACAGAACCATTCATCACTCTATATGCTTCCTAGATAGGCTATCATTGTACATCCAATCTATGAATCTAGTGTTTTTATCTTGGTGTATGTCGGCATATCTCTCCAACTAGATATCAATAAAGTTAGTCAACACCATAAATGAATCCATGTCAAATATAGGACAAAAATCCATAAAAAATAAATAATTTTTTGAGGTTGATCACACTATCTTTTAAAGCCTAGTATCCTCTGGATATCTCCCCTAATCAAGAATATTCCACTATTGTGATTTCAAGGAATCATTTCGAGGTCTTTAAATGTTTATTTATTAATTTTAAATCATTCATAACATAATAAACGGTGTTATATATTTGGCATTGAGAACCAAAGTTCTTGTAGAGTCTCCATTATATTGAAATTCTCATTGATAACCCACATTATGGGGTTGGAGTCTAAAAGAAACCTTAAGTTCAATATTCCCTCAAGTATTTGGATAATATCTCCATGGGGAATTCTAAGATTCCCTACTGATATAGTCTACATATATTTGTAAAGGTGGGAGCAGTCTTTCCAATTATTTGTCTTCTTCTATGAAACGGATTATAGGTCATCAGAATCCCTAGTGCATTTTTCCATTTCTTCCAACCTATATAGAAAAAACATTCCACAAGATCATCATTTTACCATTATAATGTAAAATATAACCTTTATTTATATCTCTACCATTAGAGACATTAACTTATAGAGAAAAATGTGTGTTCATTACCAAACATGAACCATCACACCATGGTTTCTTAATATTCTTTCAAAATACTATTGTTTTACACACATCATCATAAGTTGAGGTCATGAAGAAACCTCTTTGGGGAGAAAATCTGTTGTTCAATTAGACCTCTAGGATTCCACCACCTCTTGACTACATAGTTGGGAATACATTTTTATGTCCATATAAGACTGCTTGTTGTGTGGAATCCACACCACCCTATGGATGTATCTTATCCCAGACTAAACCTTATCTATTATCCCACTATCTAAAATAAAATTATTACATTTACCATTCTTATTGTTGGATTGATCATGCTTTATTTGTAAATATGATAGAATACCTATAAAAAATCATGAATCTACAGGATCCTCTTTCTCTGGCCGAGAATAATTCATGCGTGTAGTGATGGGGTGACCTTAAAGGGACGAACAATCCGTAGGAGAATGTCCTAGGTGCACTAGGGAAGGTATCACTATCTCATTAATCACCTCCCCACTCTCGTGGGAGTCACTACTGTCCTATTATGGGTTGGTGTCTTCCCATGGACCAAACTAAAACTCAAACAATTTTTTAACTTGAGGATAGTCATTAAGTTCAGGGAAACTAGAGACATGTCTATCACTCAACTCTCAAATACACCGACCCTCTACACTTCCTCCAACATAGTCGCATCTTACTACTCCTATAAGGAAAATATATGACATTCATTAGAGGCATGACTTTTCGACAAAATATTTTAAATAAAGTAGGTTATTCTTTCTAAATCACCTCTTTCATGAATAAATACTATTCATTTATATTAATACATGTAAATTCATGGATATATCATTTTAAATTATCTTCCACACATAGGAAGCCATAAGTGGGAAGCTACAGTTTTGTCGAACAAGGTTTCAAGCACAAGAATCTACACCATGAATTTATGAAAAGTCTCAATATTTATGGTTTAAAAAATGTAATGGTAATCCTTGAAGGTGTTCCCAAACAATTTCAAAATGTGTACCTTAACCCTTGTGATAGTTGATCACCAATATAATAAAAAGGAAATGTGAATGGACCAAAATACACTTATTCTCAAAACCTTGTCTTTAAAAAACCATCCTCCTCCAGAAAATGTCAGAATAATATCCTTAAATCAAGACTACCAATCGATGCGTAGTGCTAAGAACACCACGAAAACATTTAAAAGGGCATGAAATCATGAAAATAACAAAATATGTGCCAAATTATATAAACTATCACTCAAAAAATATGATCTATGGAGAGGGATAATTCCATGTAAGAAATATACACCACAGGAAGACTATCCGAGAGCCTAGAGACCTTTGACCCTAGCTTAATGGAAGTATATTAAAGCACTAAGCTTGAGTTGGAAGATGAAGCTGAGGATTAATAGGACCCCTATCCCTTTAGTGAGGGATGGGCTATCATGGTGAACAGTAACCAGATAGGTCATCATTGAGAGATAGAAGCTGAGCGAGCAACATTCCTCAATATCATAATTCAATCACTGAGAAGATAATTCATCCATTTTTTCATTGAAAATAACACCATTATGAGATCTATGTTTTTGATTTTTTAGTTATTATCATATGTTCTATGCTACGTAGAATAAGAAATAATAAATACCTATATTTACATTAAGACACATCCATGCCCCATCTCTAAGGTATCCCCAACCAGCACATACTCAACTCCTTCCTTGGTATGTATCAAAATAGGAGCATTATTTAACCTCTGATATAGATAACCAAAATCCATATTATATTTATAAAACATAGTGAATGGTCACATATTTTAGTTTAATTCCAAAATCATATCTCCAATCATGGATAATTGTTCAAAAAATCATGGGAAATACACCACCAATTTAAGAAAATAGAACAACTAAATGTGTTCTTGGGTGGATCCCAAGTGACCAATGCCATAATATTTATAGATTGAACCTAAAATCTTCACCAAACCTATAATTAATGAACATATCATCAATGAATAAACCATGAATTATTCCTTGAGTGAATAGAACACATGGTTCATGAGTCCCATGATCATAGTTAGAGTGTTCATCATGAAAAAATGAATAAATAAAATCTTATAGCACTGATAAAGAAATAGGAATTCCATTTTTGAAATGTCCACCCTAATAACCATGATGTTAGTGATAACCTAACCTAAGATCAACTTTTAAAAACCATCTCTCTCTCTTATCTAGGTTAGTGTGGTTATTTATCCACTGTAAAATCTATTTGTTCTTTATTTCTACTTGGTTTAGGTGATGATAGTTAGTATAAAACCTTTAACTCACATTCACCCTTTTAGTGAAAAATACTAAAACATTCATGAGGAGAAACAATGGGTTAGGTATAACTTTTATCTAAAAAATTACCCAACATCACTTCAGATTCCCAATACAACTTGGGACCATCAAATAAGTTATATAAGATATAAATGTGGTACCATGCTACCATTCAATGAAAATAAATCTTTTAATGAAGGGGAAATCACAAAAAACCTATCAGAATATTTATATATATTACTCCAATACCATATGATTATGATCGTCTAAAGAATATTTGTCACGTATAGACATACTTTCCAATTAAAGGGGGATCAACTACAACCTTTTGCATGTTTTCCCTACTCACCCTTCTAAGAGATCTGATTGACCCATGAAATATAACCTTGATCCATCATCTTGATAACTCATCGGTCTATGATTATTGTAGCTTATATGGGTATGAAGATAAATTAAATTTTCATACCAAGGATGATGTATTAGGGATTCATCTTGTATAAAATTTTATCCCATGATAATTTTTATCCACTACGAACAAACTCACACTATTAGATGATGTAGGTGAGCATGTGATTTCTTCTTGTATAATTATGTAGCCACATAGGTTGAAATAAATGATCCTCTAGTATACATAGATTTCAAACTTGATATGAAAATAGAAAACAATGGATCATACTAGTATCATTGATTATGTGTTCCGAAATATAAAAGACACAGATCATAACTTGAATCTTATTGGTCACTACCTCATTAAAACCCTCCACAACATGCATCTCTATGTAGCCCCAAAATCCGACACCCTGGGCCAAGCGACTACCATATATCCAGACAAGTGATGTTCTGAAATTTATCTGCACTAAGTAGAAAGAGCAGATAAAGGGGGGCCATTATCATTGCTAGTGAAAAGCACTGATAGATCTTCCATTTATCTGTGCTATTTTTAGCATTGATCGAAGGTTTTAATTGAATATATTATTAAATTAGATAAAATTGTTATATTTATATTAAAAAAATGTTAATTTGTGTACATTGAATAAGAAATGCATGTTTATAATTAATATAATTTTTTTATAATTCGAATATATATTTTTTTAATTTCATTAATAACTAAATATATTTATTATATTTATTATATTTATATATTTATTATATTTATATATTTATAATTAAATATTTAAATCTATTTATTTACAGTTATATATTTAAATTATATATAAATAATTTTTAAATATATATTTATAATTATATATAAATTCTTTTTAAATATATATATAAATATATATAAATATATGTTTCAAATGAATTTGGTCAATTGATGCATGAATATAATTGACATTCATATGATATGTATTCATTATGAATGTTCATGTATACATTACACCCTCATTACCATTCATGCTATCCATAAATATGATGACTCATTTTTTTATGAGATCTATACTTTACTATGGGTATATGATTCATTCATGTTAACATAAATCTATTATTTTCTCATAAATACTTAAAATCACAATATATATATTTAAATAATAAATATATATAATATATATAATTATAAATATTTATTTATATATAATTACTTTTAAAAATATATTTATAAATATAAATATATATATATATCAATATATGTATTTATAAAAATAATTATAAAATTAAAATAATTCTTTTAAATATTAAATATATTTATCATATTTATAGTTTTATATAAATAACATTTAAAGATATTTATTTATAATTTTAATTATATATATATAAATATATTTATTGTAATTGTTTTAAATGATAAATATATTTATTATATTTATAATTATATATACACATTTTAAAAAATTAAAATATATACTTTTATTATAATTTTATAAATATATATATTAATATTTTAATATACACATATATATACAAATAAATGAATTTATAATTATCTAAAAATATTTATACAAAAATTTATTTATAATTATAATTATAAATATATTTATATTTAAATAATTAGAAAATTATAATAAATATATTTATATTCAATATAATTTTCTAAATATATATAATTATATAAATATATTTATAAATATATAAAAATATTTTTATACATATACAAATATTTATAATTATAATTATAATTAATATATATGTATATAATTATAAAATTATAATAAATATATTTATTAAATTTATAATTATAATTATATATATTATTATTTATAAATATAAATAAATAAATATATTTAAATAAATGTGAAATTAAAATAAATATATTAAATATATATAGTAATAAATATAAATAAATAAATAAGTATATTTAAATACTTATGAAATTAAAAAATATATATATATAATATATATATACATTTTAATCTCATAATTATGTAAATAAATATATATCTATATTTAAATAATTGTTATATTATAATAAATATATTTATAATTAATATATGTATATTATTTATTACTATACTTATTAATAAATATATATCATTTTATAGTCCTAAATATAAATAAAAAATAGATAGTTATGTATATATTATAATTATAAATATAATAAATATATTTTTTATAATTTCATAATTTTTTAAATATAAATAAATATATTTTTATATATATATATTTAAAAAATAATTAAATTATATAAAATAAAAAAATTGATATATTTATTTTAATTTCATAAGTATATATATATATATTAATTTATTTTTATTTATGACTTTGTAATTAGTAATTTTATTTTAATTTCATAAGTATTTAAAAATATATATAATATTATTTATATTTATCATTATAATTAAATTACATAGGTAATAAATATATATTTATAATAAATATGTAATAATTATATATTTATTATAAATATAAATAAATTTATATTAATAAAATAATTATAAAATTATAATAGATATACACGAATATAATTCTAAATAAATATAGATATATTTAAATAATTATTAAATTATTATATAGGTATTTATTATATATAATTATAAAATTAATAAATATATTTATTATAAATTATTAATTATAAATAAATATATATATTTTATGTATTTAAATATAAATTAATATTTATTTATTTAATGTTATTATATATATATATTTTTTTATTATACATAAAATTTAATAAATATATATATAAATATAAATAATTTTTTATCATCATAGTTTTATTAGTGCTTTTATAGCACTGAAAAGGAATGGCCTTTATCAGGGCTATAATAACATTGATAAAATTTTTCTTTATCAGTGTTAAAATTTCAGTGTTGATAAAGTGGTCTTTTATCAGTACTTTTTTTAGTGATGATAAAGGCAGGTTTTTTCATGGCTTTTTATTTTAGAGTTGAAAAAACACACCTTTATTAGTGTTTTTAGCTAGTGCTGATAAATGGTTTACTTGATTTTATAAATAAATCCTAACATTCTCCTCCTCCTGTTGCATGACTCATGCTCTCATGGAAGCCAAACCCTATCGCCTCCCCGTCCTTATCATACTCTACCACCTCTTCCTTTACTTCCACCACCGCGAAGCCCTCCTCATCCTCTCAGGCTGACTCCTACTTCCATGAATCTCACCTTTGCTGCTATGAATCCCCCCTCCTCCTATGTCATTGACTCCTACCACCATGAAGACCTCCTCTACCACCATGAAGCCATCCTTCACAGTGAAGTTCTTCTCTGCAAACCCTACCTATGCTACTCAACCACACCTTTATTTTGAATCCCTCGTCTTTTGTGAACCCACTTCCACCATGAACCCAAATCCTCATGTTCTTCCACTGTGAGTACTCCTGTAATGCTCTATGTACATTTTTTGTTCAATAAGTATATGGTTAGCTATTGGATTCTTGTTTCCCCATTGATGTTTAATGAAGTAGGAATTGGTTTTCCTTGTTTGGTGATTTTGAGAATGGAGGCCATGGTTGGATGGAGATCATGTCATAGAATATAACACATTCATTTTTAGTTAAATTTTTTTTGTGTTGTTTCACATGTTTTTCATCATCTGTTTACATATGGATATATTTTATTTTTTCTGACTACATTCATATAGTGATTTTTGTGTTTATTTAATATTTTATTTCTATTATAGAGAAATGTATTGTTTATTTTTTTGATAATTAATGGAATATAAATGTTTCATGCTAGATCCTAGGATATTTCAATAAAATATTATCTATTTACTCAAAGTTGGAAATTTTTTTCCCACAAATTAAACCATTTCATTGAGTGATAGGCACCAGCCCTAGTGAGGAGATGTACACTCTTTGGGTTGTAGTGAACTAATTCATCGATTTTAATATTGGGTCATTATAATTTCACCCACATATCATCATACTGTCTCCCATTATCATCAAATTTCATGTATATGTTAGAAGAGTAGATTATAGATATCATTATACCCATGTACAATAAATATGATTAGTTATTATCCAATGAAATTACCACATATAACAATATACAATCATCCACTATTCAACTAATCCCAACCCATGAAAAAAATCTCTATACGATTTAGAGTAGTAGAATATTAAAAAACCTGACACTGAAAAAAAGTTGATGATGGAGTTATGTGAAGAAAAAGTCTAAGGAATATGAGTATGAATGGATATAGGGAAAAAATAAGGAAAAATTAATAAAGTAAGGATGAAATTATTCTTAGAGGCTTATGTCTACTACATCATGCACTAGGTGGAACAAGCTTAATTACCTGATCCACTTACTGATTTGGTCTGAGATGAATTTCCAGTTTAAGAGAAATAAATACTATGATACCTAGAACAATTCCTATAATTAAAGTACCCTGAGCTCCTATAAAAATATTTATGTTTTTTGGTGCACCTTGAAGGGGAAACTCCAGTCCATAGTGGAAACACCTTCAGGGTGTTGATCCCAACTTGAAGCCCAACCCAATATTTGGTCAAGAAATGTATTTTATATAATAGAGTCATAACTATAGGAACTTATATTTGGAATAATTCTTCCATATTATAGGTTTATAAGGTCATAACTAAGTATATGAAAATCTAAATGGTTCACCTACCTGATGAAGCATCCTATAACCAAGATCCATTCATAGTCTACTTCATATTGATGATTAAACCAGCTCACCAGCTGATTCTCTAGTTTTAGGGTTGTTATCTATTCATTACTCAAACACCCAAATCCATATATTATAAATCTCTACATTACAAGGTAGTATTGAATACCACTCTAATTATATTTTATATTAGTAAATTACACATTCAGACACTATCGAATTGGTTGGGAATTTCATGTTTTTTTCAAAGGGTAAACCAAGAGTCGTCCGTATTAGAAAGGCTTAGAAGGACTTAACCAATAACTTGGTATGGTTAATTTTCATAGATTTTCATGAGATATATTTCTTTGATCTTAATGGGATATTTTTGAAAACACCAGTCTTAAAAATAAACGAGTTGGGTAATGAGTATGTCTTATATTGTGGTGTATCAGGAGTTAGAATTTTAATAGTTCTAGTACATTATAGTCATGTGGATGCCTATGGGTCTGAATAGTTAAGGAAACCTAAGATAAACTTCTAAAATACTTTATTAAAATTGAAAATATTTGTGATTTTGATGAGGTTTTATTAGTGTAATCCTTGTGGTGATATATTATTGGAATACACTAGAAAGTGTTTTAAATATATTTAATCACAATGTGAAATGAACTATTGATAGTGATGAATGTTTTAGTAATTATAGTCCTTTAAATATGACCTAAGTTATATCCTTAATATGGGTAACATTTTTTATTATTTATTATATTGGAAGGATCAAGCATAGGTGGTACATGACTAAAGAATCAATTGGATTATGGTTGACCACTTTGATGAAATGTGATGTTATATTCAAAGTATCATGGAAAAGTGACATTTATGTCTTTATCTACCACTTATTAACTCCTTAGTAGTATCATGGGAGTAAACTATATGATTCATACTATATATTCATGAGAGAAATGATAAAACATTTGCACCATTATATTATATAAAATGTTGGTTATTTTTATTCACGTATCCTTTATAAGGTGACTCTACTGGGATTTTTATATATATAAAAAATACTAATTAACTCTTCTAAAATAATTCAAGTGTGTTTAAACGTTTCTTAAAAAATTATATGGGTTAATCATATTCTTTTTTGGTTTTAAATAGTATTAAAATGATTTAAACACATGGCATTGTTTTAGGTTGCATGCCAAGGGTTTGTCAACTCACCCGATTGACATTCATTAAGCGAATTTAATGTTTAAAAAATGTTTGTAATACAGTTTTCATTTTTAAAAGGGTATTTTATTTTAAAGATGAATTTGAGTAAATGGTTGGGTTTTTAATGGGATATCATGTGTGATTTTATAAATAGATTTAAATGGAATATTGAGTTAGACTCTAAGGGGATGAGTCATAATAAAATTAATGTAATAAAAACTATCATTCAAATATTTCATTTCATTAATTTGAGAGTCCCTTTTGTATATTATTATTGTTAAATATTATTATCAACATATCAAATAATATGGATATGAATAATTAATGCATTTATTTCAAGTATAAAATAGGATGCATGTATTTGAGAGGACCCTTTTGTCAATAATTAATGCATGTATTTCAAGTATTTGATAAATGAATATAAATATGGAGTGAAAGATTTCATCAAGTTTACAAATGATCATTTATATGACCCTTATCAAATAATTTTTCCATACTTACATTTTTTTTCCAAGAAAAGTTTGTCTAGTGGAATTGGAAGAACACTTGATCTGTCATGGTATAGATCAAAGTTATAAATCATGGAATAAACATTGGAATAAAGGGAATGTAGCTAGTTGTTGGGATATCACTTTGTTTTATGGATCCTAATATATAATTACAAGTGTAGAAAATAAAGAAGACTGTATCAAGGACATGATTATATATGTGAATTATGATCAAGATAATATTGATGAAATGATAAGGATAATTTAATATGAACTTCATGATTTACCAAAATTGCTTGAGATGTTAATGATATTATCTAAGGTGTCATTGTATGGTGGTTGCAATAAATATATAGCATCATTAGGTGCAATGATGTTGTATAAGGTCAAATCATGCAATGAATATAACAATGAATGTTTTATAGAATTAAATGCTCTCTTAAATGAAATGATATCAGAAGATAATGAGCTCTTGAGCCAAACATAAGAAAAAAATGAATTCAATGCTCAATGTGTATGATCTTTAAAATAATACATGTCTATTCGAATGAATATATACTATTTCTTAAGGACCAAAAATCAATTAGAGAGAACCCAAATTGTGGTTATTCGAGAGATATTAATGATGAATCCGGTCCTACGAAAGTTGTATTGTAATTTCCAACCATTCCATGGTTTAGGTGCCTATATAGAAGTGATGAGAAAATTAGGAAATTTATGTGTAATGAAAACATAATAAATAAAGATGGGAAACTCTCTTACCTTGTAAAAACTCCTCAGTGGAAGATAATTTATCATGATTATCATGAATTTTGAAATGTTCTGAGAATTCATTGTCTTGCGTTATCTATAGATGGAGTGAATCCTTTTGGTTTTCAATGCAGCGCTCACAGTACATGGCTGATTATGTTGGTAAATTATAAATTTCCACCATGGTTATGCATGAAATTAAAATACACCATGTTATCTATTCCCATGTCATGAACAAAACTACTAGGTAATGATATTTATGTTTAATTGGCTATATTGATCATGGAATTAAAATTATTTTGGAATTCAAGTGGTATGTTGTACGATTCTTACAGAAATAAATATTTCATGTTGAGATCCGTGTTGTACGTGATGATAATTGAATTTCATGTTTTTGTAAATTTTTTATGATATAAAATAAAAATAACTCAACGGTGCCCCTTCTACGAACAAGGTACATAGTAAATTATGTTGAAACATTCTTCAAAAACCATTTTTCTAGAAAATCGTAGATTTCTACCATGAGAACATAAGTACCTATCTTGGATGACATCATTCTATAGAAGTATAGAAGAATTTAAAACACCATCTTCGCAGATAGGTGATCAACTATTTTATATTGTAAAATATGTGGACACTACTTTAGGTAAACATTTTCAAAAAACATAATGAAAACTAGTTGAATAAATAGATCAATTTTTTGAATTACCATACTGGAGTTATCTTTATGTTAGAAATATTATTGATGTAATGCATGTTAAAAAAAATTCATGTGATAGTGTCATCAACACAATGCTAAATTCACCAACCAATTAAAAGGATAGATTTAAACTAGGTTCTACATGGGTGAAATTGGAAGAGTAGAAGTCTTGGTGCTAGTGAGGGGGGAAAAATGAACTTTTCTTCCCAAATATTCTTACAGTCCTTCTAGGAAGGAGAGATATATGTTTTTGAAATTCTTGAATGATGTAATGGTTTCAGGGTGGTATTCATAAAATATAAACAACATCATTTCAATGACTGATTTAATGTTAAAGGGTATGAAAGAACATTACTACAATGTTTTGATGAAATATTTAATGACTATAGAATTATATTTTATTTTTGAAAGATTGTCCATCAAACATGAATCAAACTCTGTTTCTTATTCAAAACTATATGCAGAAAAGTTATAGACCCAGTATAAATACTAACAATGGGAAGAGAAATTGCCATCATAATATGAGAATTGAAAATTGTTTTCCCGAAAAAATTCTTTGATTTGATGGTTCATTTGATGGTTTACCTAGTGAGTGAGATTCGACAATATGGTCATGTACACTATATATGGATCAACCCCATTTAAAGATATATGAATATTTTTAATGGGTATGATAAAAATCGAAACCAGTCAAAGGGTTGTATTACAGAGAGATATATTGTTTAGGAAGCCATTGAATTATATACTGAATATGTATCTGGTGTGAAAAGCATTGTTCTACTTAAATATCATTACACTGGGTGTCTTAGAGGTAAAATAATTTCTAGAATAGCTGTTTTCCCAATCAATATTATAAATAAGAACCAGGCGTACCTTTGTGTTTTTCATAATAGTTTGGAGGTTTCTACGTATTTTTTTACCCATAAAGAAATTCCTAGTCATTTAAATCCATCATGGGATAAATGATAAATATCAAACAACCAAAATCAATAGTTTATAAGATGGTTTCAAGACCATAATTTTAAAGAGCAAGATGAAAAATCTAGATTGAATTTTAGAATGACTTCGATTGATAGCCGGGCGATCAAGTGAATATGTATTATCTTATAATGGTTATATAATTAATGGTTATAAATTCTATAAAAATGAGAATCTTGAAGACAGTACCATGAAAAATAGTAGATTTACACTCATGGGTTAATGGAGACATGTTTTTGGTACTATGGATTGAAATCCAATTTATAAAAATAGTCCATGCTTTATAATCATTCAAAAAATATGGGACTTAGATTATAAAACATTCGATGTTCATATTTTTCAATTCAAGTGGGTGAATAACATGAGTGTTGTTAAATAAGAAGAATTTTTATTCCTGAAAGTTGATGTTATTCAGAAAGGATAAAATGATGAACTATTTATTATGGAATCACAAGCATTACAAGTATTATATTGTGCAGATAACGCAAACCAAAAGTAGTCAATTGTTATGTATTCGACCAAAACCACTAAGGGGTCAGATGAAAATATAACTGTGTATGAACCTTTCATTTGTACAATACAATCATTAAATTGAGTTCCCAATACAGACTGTATTTTATATGTCAAAGGAAACCATAATTAAGGGATTTGGAACATCGATATAGGGGTCAGATCCCTTCATCCTTTAAAAAATAAAAAGAGTGTTTAATAATCAGGTTTCATTTTCTCTATAAAATAAATCATGTTAACTCATGTTATTATCTATTCTATGTATCAATATTGTTGTACAAATTTAATGTTAAACCACTTCTAAAAATAATGACTTCCATACATGTTAGTTCTCTCAATCTCGTGGAATAAATGGTCCCTCAACCTCCTACTACTCACAGTGCAGAGGAACAACCTTCTTAACATGTGGGTGCTCCCATTCCTGAGGAAAATGGGTTTCTAAACCAACTATTTTTCCCAGTGTAGAGGTAAAATGACCATATTACCATGTCATTGCTACCACTGTTGAGGGAAAAATTGATGATGTTGATTATGGGGAAATGGTAGGTGACAAAAGACCAGCATAAAAAAATAGGAGCGCCTTAGTTTGACGGTGTTACAAAAAAAATAATTAAGGATAAAGTCAAAGGCACTAAATTTGAGGTGTGATGGAATGTGTATAGTCATCATGTAAACCCCAACAGGGCTATGTTTAGAAGTTATATTGGAATCATCACTATGAAACGTGTGATGATTGCTGTAGATTCCTAACACCATGTTGTGCCTGGGATGATGACATTGTTGTGGGAAGAGATTACGGTAACCTTATTATATCATTTATTCATTTAAATAAAATAAAACAAATTATCATTTTGTTACTCTTCATAATCCACTGCAGAATGCATTTATAGTATGTGGATCTCACAAGAAGAATGTTTTAATACTTTTTGAAAGGATTCATAGAGGATTCTTGACAATTATAACAAGACATCATCTTAAAGATAGTGAATGGTAAATAAAATCCACCCACCATTTATCTATAAAAACCTGATATCCCAAGTAGCATGATCTGTTTTTACTAGAATTCATGAGGATGTGTATTTTTAGGTACATTGTGTCTAGTAATATGTTTTTTTGACGATACCTGTATTTACCATGGTTATTGAATAATTAATATTTATGAAACAAAAACATAGTGCTAGAAATAAATTACAAGTCAAAAAACTAGTATACCTCTAATGTAATGCAAGGATGGGGTGAACTTCACCTGAAAAAAAATTAGTACAAATATTAAATTTACCATAATACTTTTATGTGACATGAAACAAAACCATAATTATGTTCCTATCTTTGTATGTAGATTGATGGAAGGAGATCCAAAGACACTTCCATCCAATGCCATGTGCAATGGAAGGAGTTACATGTAAATAAATAAGTGATACTAATATATGAAATCAAATAAAAGTGTGATAAACATGTGTAAGTATTACATAATAAAAATTTGTTTTGATTTAAATTACTATTAAACAGTAATGATCAATTATTATTATATATTTTCTATCCAAAATAGTCATAGAAATTATAAAAATATATTCTAGATGAACAAAAACTATTAGTGACCTTTAAGCAGGGAAAACAAGATCGCCCCGTCATTGGTGTTGGTTTTGGGGTGACACCCCCGAAAATATTTTAGAAAAAACAAGAGGATGATCAATGTCAATTAATAAAATAGATGAGAGAAAAAATATATACCCTTGATAGGAAATTCCAATGGAAGAGAGTGATGATGGAAATTTTATTAGGGGACAGGAAAAGTGAATAAGAAAGTCAATCATAGGCACTACATAGAGATCTTGCACCACCCCACCAGTTATGAGCCTAGCCATTCCCCTCAAAGAGATATCATAGAAAAGGTAATCAATGCTATAATAAATGTTTTTATTAAATGTGAATCTGAAATACACTGATATATATATATATATATTGTACTGATATTTTGTCGGGTGACAATGATTGTTATTTATATCAAGAAACACCCACTCATAACCTCTTTTATGAGGGTTATGATGGTAAATATTCAAAATGACATGATACATAACATACCACTCTCAACTGGTCATTTGTGAGGGTTGATCAGCGTATCCCATGATCCAAGTCTAGAGATACCTATTCCAATTAATGAGGATGATATTAATAATGTCAAAAAAATGTAACAGTCATTACATGACCATAAAATCATGTAAAAAATCATGTCAACAAAGAGGTATTCATTTCAAATTTACTTTTAAAGATAAACCATCAAAAATTAAAAAAAATACGTTTAGAACCAATGATTTGTTGTTATAGATAGAAAACGATAAGTGAATGAAATGAAAGACTATCTCAAACCCATATAAAGGATCGACTAAATGATCAAAAAGATCTGTTGAAATCACCTTTACCCCACCCATTATATATCCACACATACTAGCATTAAAGATTTATATGGATATAAAGATAAAAGATAGTCCCAATGACATAGTTTATTTTGATTAAAATATGTACAAAAATAAAGATCAATATTTCATTGGTGTTGAGAGTGAATCTAAAATGGGCTAATAGGAATGGCTAGGTTGCTCAGTTTTATAAGTATACAAGTTGTATGTATTCATGATTTGATTTTTCATAAGCTGATAAAATCTTTTATTAATCAGTAAATAAATATTATGTTTTTTTAGAAGTATATTTGAAATACAATGGAAGGTATTTTACATTGGAATTTTTTTGACCTAATTATTTTCACATCACCAGTACAGAGCAAAATAAATTGATACCAAAAAAAGGAAGAAATATTGTTAGGTTTGATCAAAACCATTGAAAGAAAATTTTTGGATGAAAGACTCGATTTAATACCAAAGATGTATAATTAAGACTCGATAATGTAATCGTACCAAATTTATTTTCATTTATTTCAGTACTTATTTATTTTTGTGTTTTTAGGATTTATTGGCTGCTCATTGCTATAAATATATATAACCAAAAGATTTATTTTTTGGATTCAGTGCATGGATATCCAAAAAACCATCCTCACATGACATCATTTTTGAATTTGTAATACACTACATCAAATGTTTTAAAACTAAAAATCATGTTATATTATTTATAATTCCTTTTAATGAGGATTCTGTTATGATAAGTATCATGATTAATGACCTAGATGCCTCTACTTTATACTTGATTTATCTCTCAATAGACTTCGTTTGTGAGCTTGGGTTTCAGCCCTTGAGGCTACAAGTTATGGTCCCTTTCGGCTATATACCTTCAAATAGTGTCTTTCCTAGCTTTTCTCTCTGCCAACATTTGTATGATTTCTATTCATCCATTCAGTGTGTGTTTGTTCTGTGATATCTATGGGCATCACCTCACTGAATGCCTCATTCCTCGTTTTCTCCCTAATTAGTGGATTCTCCATTTTTATCCATCTATATTAAATTTCCCCCATCTTGTTTCCGATGTGGAGGAATATGCTCAGTTGCAGCCTGTAGGGTTCTAAGGATTCACATCATTGTCTTCCGTCAGCTCTTCCTCCTCCCTGGTGTTCGTATGTAATCTGTTGCTTCTTGCTCTCACTCTTAGTGCGTATTCCATGGAAGTGAGGTCCTTTTTATCTCCCTTTTTCTCTTGTTTTCCTCTCCCAAAAAGCATGGCCCCATATTTTTCCTCTTATATGGATCTATGGGTGATTTGGGATTGTGATGGGTGTAGGATAGATGCTTCATTTTTTGCATCGTTCTGTTTGTTTTTGTGGTTTTGTCCCATGTGGAAGCACGAGTTTGGTCTTTCTTCTTCTCTTGTTTCCAAATATTTAATTCTATGGACCCCATATCGTTTTGTTGAGATGGTGTTCATGGGAGTTTTGGGATATGAGGGTGACCCATCGGTGGTGTTCTAGGGGGTTTGGATTGGCTTCTTACATACTTTGTTTTTCATCATTTTTGGTTTAAGTATCTATAGTGGTGATGGTTTATCATCGTATTGGATTTAGGAGTTTTGTCCCTAGAAATGGTTCTAGGTATTCATGGTGGTGATCGACGATGACCTTTCCATGATTTCTATGGTTGCGGTTCATTTTTAATGACTTTTCTGGTCTTCATTCATTGTTTTGGGTTTTCTTTCTATTGGTTTGTGGTATTCTTTTTATTTGATGGTGGCAAGGTTGGATCTATTTTTTCACTTATTCAATAAATAATGGTAGAATAGTTTGATATTTTTTTCACTTCTTTACTATGTCGCTTCTTGGCGATGATGCAGATGTTGAGTGGACTTTGCTAAAGATGTTGAGGTACAATGAGTCTAGTTTCAGTGGAGTTTGACACATTGCATTCATGGTGAATTTGTTGTAATTTCACATTATGTTGAAATTTTGTTTTTTGATGTTTTGATTTTGGTATCCATATATGGTAATTGTGAGGTTCCCACTAACCCTAAAGTGGCATATTTGAAAATTCAGAAGAAATGAGTTTGGTGATAAAGATTTTATTATGATAGGGTGATGCATCAAAATCGTAAAACAGATTAATGAGGCCAGGGGATAAGGACAAGAAAAGAGAAAATTATTGGGGATTGAAAAGTATTAGGTTATATAAAATATTATTTCACTATCCAAACACATATCAAAAAATTAGTTTCTCTATTAATGTTTCTATTATTTTCGAAACGAACCAGTGGAAAATATTACAGCTTTTATATTTGTAAATTTATGAGAGCTACCATATTCCATGAATAATTTAGAATCCATAAATAGTTATTTTTGAAGTTAATTACAATTTAATTTCAAATATTTATTAATCCTTTGTGAATTTATATTTTTCCAATACTACTATAACTGTAAAAAATTCTCATATTTACAAGACGATATAGATCTTCATAGAAGAGAATGTGAATCATACATGATAAAAGAATGTAAAATAATTTCATGAAGATGTGTCTTCTATATAAGTATTATATTATTTCATATTTATGATTAATTTACATTTTTCTGGTATTACTCACATAAGAATTTTTTTCTTATACAAGTGGATTCCATTATTTGAGTTGAGGCGGTTTGTTCTAAGATTCTCATACACATCAGAGATTACTCTTCAAGGATGCAACTAAGATAATGACAATAAGGAAATGGGTCAACATTGTAGAAAGGTAAATTTATACTAATTTTTTAATGAATTAATTTTTCATCATTTTATCTACAATTTGTATGTTAATTTCTTTATAATTTTTATTTAACCCTTATTAATTTTTTTATAGTTCTTTTGGGATGTAAAATTTTCAATTCTACTCTATATAACAAGATGGAAAAAAGAGATCTTATTGAATGTAAAGTACAATTTTCTAGTAGTTGAATGCAAATTATGTCTTCCCAAAAGATCTATCATGAATATTTTCGTAAAAAATATACTATTCAGCTGCATATTAATCCTTTACACCTTAATCTGATACGAATTCTGCTTGGTATGACTAAATGTGTATGTTTTTAAATTATAATATTCAGTTATCCTTTAAGATTCATATCTTCTGAATTACTATAATTTGATCCATTAATCATGATTATGATCTATGATATGCAAGGTATGAATTTATAATGTTAACATCAACTTCTAGCATATTTATGCTAATGTTATCGTTATATGATCATTGATATCTCCCTTTTATACATTTATTGAGCATCAATGATCACCCTTTATTATGTTTCATATCCTTATATTATAAATAATGGTTTTATAAATAAAATGTCTTAGAAGGTTTTTGATAAAGGACAACTTAATGATAGAATCTTATGAACTAGTTCTATATGTTTTCCTGTTTCCCAAAGAACTAGACCTGAAATATTATGGCATAGATCATTATGTTATGTGAGGAAAATTAATCAACTAAGATGTGGAATCTATTTAAGGAATTGTTGTGTAAATATAGGCAGTGTCATAGCAACTAATCTACTAGAAATTGAGAAAAAATTATAGGTGACTGGTATTACTTAAAGTATGTCTTTTTATTTAAAATTGACATTACTTTTAGTTAAAAGAATAAGTGACATTGTATAAACATAGAAAACAAAATCAAATTTTTTTGATATTTTTTTATTATTATTCATGAGTCATTTTTGATTTGTATAAATTAAATACACCTCAATATATTGCATGGTATGGCAGGTATGACTTTATGTGTGTATTTTCATATTAAATTGACATTAAATTTTAAAAGAAGATTACGAGACATACTAAAACCGAGAATTTTTTTTTGTATTATTTGGATAAATTATGAAAACAATAATTGAGTCATTTTTGATGTGTAGGAATCATTGACACCTCAATCCGACACATGGTGTGACCGATATGACTATAATATTTTTTTTTCTAGTTTAAAATAGGCATTTTATTTCAAAACATGTCAATAAATGAAAACCATTAAAATAGAGAAGATTTTTTAGACAATTTAGGATAGAGAAACAAAATTCATTTGTGATGTGTATGCTGCAGTCTCATGTCAAACCAATGCACAATGCAACCGGTATGAAGTATAATGTTTGTTTCCATTTTAAAAAGTCATTTTAGTAAAGAAACAAAACTAGCATACTGAAAAATAAAAAAAACATATTCAGATTGTTTTTATACTCTATTAAAATTTTCTATAGGTCATATTTGATGTGTAGGAGTCTTTTCCAACTCAATACGACACACGGTGTGTCCAACACTACTCAATGTATGACTTTATTTAAAATTAGCATCAATTTAAGTAAAAACAATAAGTGACATAATGAGAATTGAGAAAATTAATTTGGGTTGTTTTTATATTTTATTTAAATGATCTAAGAGTCATTTTTGACATATAGGAGTAAACCTTTCCTATATAAGACACATGGTATGATAGTCATGACTAATATTGTGTCATTTTATTTAAAATTTTCATTAATTTATTTAAAAAGTACACGTGACATACTGAAAATTGACCAAGACATTTGGATTGTTTTGATATTATAAGAAAATTATCCATGAGACACTTTTGAAATGATGGAATTAGACACACCATAATAAGACATATAGTGTGGCTGGTATAACTCCAAGTGTTTCTGTTTATTTAAAATTGACATGAATTTAAGTAAAAAAAGGTGAAATATTGTAAACCAAGAAAATGAGTTTGTTTTATTTTTATATTTTAGAAAAATAATATATTATTAATTTTTTTACATATAGAAATTGGACATACATCAATAAACTGGATGATATTACTGTTTTTACTCAAAGTGTCTCTTTTTAATTAAAATTGACAATCATTTAATTAAAAAAGTGACAAATTAAAATTTAAGAAAAAAATTCAGGATGTTGTGATATTTTAGTAAAATAATTAATTTGTAATTTTTGATGTGAAAGGATCATTATCACCTCAACGAGATGCATGTTGTGGAATGTATAACTCAAAGTATATTTTTTTATTTAAAATTTACATTTATTCTAGTATAAAAAACAAGTGACATACTGAAAACCAAGAAAATGAATTTGGATTATATATATATTTTAAATATATATAGTAGTAATTTTTGAGGTTTAAGAATTAGTATAACATCAATAAGATGCATGGTGTGGCCGATATTAGTCAATGTATTTATTTTTATTTACAATTGACAATATTTTATGTAAAAACCACAAGTGACATATTAAAAACCCAAAAAACATATTCATTTTTTTATATTTTAGGAAAATTATATATTATAAATTTTTGACATGTATAAATTTTACACAGCTCAATACGACACACGGTGTGGCTAGTTCAACTCAAAGTATCTCCTTTTATTTAAAATTAACATTAATTTAAGTAGAAACACATAATGAAAAATGAGGAAATAAATTCAGATTATTTAGATATTTTATTAAAATTATATATTAGTCATTTTTGACATTTACAAATCAGAAACAAATAATTAAGATGAATGTTGTTGATAATATCACTCAAAGTGTCTATTTTTACTGAAAAATGAAATTAATTTAAGTAAAAACAACCAGTGACATACTAGAATCCAAGAAAACACATTCATATTATTTTTATATTTTATGAAAATAATATGTGAATAATTTTTTATGTATGTGGATCAGTTTCACATCCATATGACACATGGTTTGGCCGGTATTAAACAGAATTTATTTTATATATATATAAAATTGACATTAATTTAAGTAAAAAACAAAAGTTGACATACTGAAATCCCATCAAACGCATTGGGATCGTATTTATAATTTAAGAAAACAATATATTTATAATTTTTGATGTGTATGAATTATTATCAACTAAATAAATTGAATGGTGTGGACAGTATGACTCAATGTGTCTCTTTTTATTTAAAACTGATATTAATTTATGTAAAAACAACATGATTCATACTAAAACCTGAGCAAATGCATTTGGATTGTATTGATATTTTAGGAAAACAATATATTAGTAATTTGTTATGGGTAAGGATCAGACACACCTCCATATGATACACATTATGGCTATAATAACTCAATATTTCACTTTTTATTTGAAATATACATTTATATAAGTAAAAACAACAAGTGACATACTGAAAGCTGAGAAAACAAATAATATTGTTTTGATACATTAGGAAAATGATCTAGTAGACATTTTTTATGTTTTTAAGTCAACCTAACCATAATCCGATGCATGGTGTGACTAGTATGACTACAAGTGTACGTTATAAGTTTAAAATTATCATTTCAGTTTAAAACGTGCCACTCACTGAAATTGAACCAAACACCCTCCAATTATCTTGATATTTTAGGACAACGATTAATAATACATTTTTATGTCTATAATGAATCTTCACATAAAAATGATGCATGATGTAACCATTATGAGTTAAAAAATGAGTTTCTAGTTTAAAATTTAATTTTATTAAGAAAACAGAACTAATATATTGAAAACCAATAAAAAACTTTGGGATTATTTTGTTACTTTATGAAAATGATCCATAAATAATTTTTGATTGTTAGGAATTATACACATCTCAATATGATGAACAGTGTGTCCAGTATAACTCCAAATGTGTCATTATTTAAAATTGAAATTATTTTTTGTAAAATAAGAAGTGACATAATCAAACCCAAGTAAACGGATTCAGATTAATTTGATATTTTTGGAAAAGGATCGATAACTAATTGATAACGTTTTGAAATCAAATCCACCTTAATATAATGAATGTTGTGACCGATATAACTCCAAATGTATCATTTTTATTAAATATTGACATTTTAATATTGTGTTCTTCCATATTAATGTTTAATTTATTTTATTATAGTATCAATAATATAATATTTGTTTTCTTATATAGGTGGAACCTTTTTCTTTGTTTGATATTTTTTTGGAAACTGATTCCATGTTCAGACATTTTTGAGAGGGGATCTTGGGAATAAAAATATGAAATAATTCTTTTTTAGAATGTTTGATGAAAAATTGTAAATGTAATTATATTAAAAATTTGTTTAAAATGTAAAAAATAAGTGTTTTTTGTATATACCATGGGTGGAAATTTTCATATTCATTATTTACATTTAACATATATATATAATTGGTGGAAATTATATCATTATTAGAAATTATAGGTAAATTATAGGTTTTTTATTCTGGGTGTGATGTTATATTAACATCACATGTAGGCGGATAGGTCATTATTAGCATTATTTTTAGCACTCATAAAGGACCCCCTTTATCAATGATAAAAATATCATTAATAATGGTGGTATTTATGACTGCTAGAAATGTTCTGATAAAGGAGGAGTTTTATCATCATATTTTTAGCACGGATAATGGACCCACTTTATCAGTGCTTTCTAGTGTAGATAAAGGGGACCTCTGATTAACATCACTGTGATTAATAATGATATTTTATCTATATTAATGGTGTTTTTGAACCCTATATAATTATATATATGTAGTATTGAGTGAGGGAACCTAGTAATGGTGGTGGTGGAAGTGGGTCACAACATTTTCCACTTCTATGTTCAAATAGTGCTCTACTTGCTCCTCTTTCAAAACAATTGGAGTTGGTTCCCTAGAACTTGTTGACATTGTATATTCAATTATTATATAATTAAAATAAATAAATATAAATTAATATCTTATAACATGATGAGTGTTATTATATATAATATTAATTTGATAATTTTCATGGAGTATTTTTCTCATCAAATGTTTATAGTAGTTCCCCTCTATAATGACAACCATGAAGTGTCATGATAATATTCATAAAACATATGTCCTATGCCCAGATTACATCCTTATAACTAGACATATATTATTTTTTAAAATAAGGTGCAAAGCGATCATAACTCATTGAAACATATTTTATTTATGTTCTCACTTGAAAATCTCCAAGAAGGGAGGTAAAGAGAATAGACCTTCCAATAATAATTCTACATATCATTTGTGTCATCGTATATTCCTACCCTTGAATATGTATATTAGTATTTCCACTTGAAATTATTATCAATGTATATATGAATCACATGCTTTGATGGAATTTCAAAAAATATTATGTCATGTGCTCGTGGTAATGTTGGATACATTAGGTACGTTATATGTTATATGGAATTAATTGAATTATAAATAAAGGACTTTCATTTCTAATATCATATGAAAATATCCTAGGACCATTGATTAAAATGTAACTATTTTATCACATACATGGCTATTATGGTTCATTAGTGAGTTTATTTTAGGGATTCATATTAATTATAAAAAAATTATATCTGTTGATGAAAAAATATAAAAATTCATTGATGAGATTAATGGAAAATAGATTATATTAGAAAATAAGTATTCAAATGATTTTATTTAAATTATTAAATAAATTTATTTCTATATAGATGTATTTACAAGATTATATAGTATAATCGTGATCTTTAGTCAAATTATCCTAATGAAACAGACAATGTGGTATAAAGGGTCAAACAATAAATTTCTATAGAATCTCAATTAAATTTTTTTAGAATGGAAAGGTGAGGATAAATATTATTCTAATTATTTAGGAATAATAATTATTATGATTTTTGTGATTGCATAAATTCAATCTTCCATTATTGGGATTAGAATATATATAACTTGAATAGTAAAACTACTATTTTGTAACAAGTAAATGAGAAATTTATCTATCTATTTTTTTCATTAAAAAGCTAATAATTATTTATATATCAAAATAATATTTATTTGGTTAGGAAAAAAATTATTTTCAACATATTTAATAAAATATTTTTCTATTTATTTATTAAATGAATAACATATATGTATATATATTTAAATATATATTTATTATAAAATTATCCAATAATTTTAAGGATAATTAGAAGAATCAGTTAATTCCTTGTATATAAATTATATTTCTTACTGAATATCATCTAATATTTTTTCATTATTTAATAAATTAATTTTAAAATTACAATAGTTATCTCACATCATAGAGAATATTATTATTTTTATTATTGTTATTTGATGTGGGGTTTACCTAAAATAATTAAACTAGTTATAGGACATTACACAATTACTAATTGTCTAACACTATGCATATAAACCAAATTATATCATTTCAATGGTTATGTTAATTATTGTGAACTATAATATTATTTCAAGGGAATTCTTTATGGACTAATGATAACTTTTTGAATAATGAAATCATGAATTAGAAAACATCATATTCTTCTATTTCAGGACTAAGGAAACAAGAGACAAATTTTTAAGGTAGAAAACATTCACATTTTAATTAGTGGATATTGATAAAATATGATTGGATTCATTATTCTAGTAATGAAAATAAAAATAGTGATATTGTGAGATACATAGTGATTGTGTGGATTCCACAAGAAGAATTTTTTCTTTTGATTGTTCACCATAATGACATTATGATAAAAAGGCCAACTGAATACATAAATGATGAATGAATTATTAGGTTGAGGTAATTTTTATTGTATATATTAACTATATATTATATGTGAAAAGAACATATTTTTGAATAATTAGAGGTTTAATTGATTTAATTATGGGAATTTTATCCAAGGAAATCAATAAAAAAACATTGTTAGACACTGGTCAAACTACTTCCACATGCCGTTAAAACCTTAAAAAATTACCTCTTAGAGAGTTTCCATTACCACAGAGATACACCCATTATTTCTCCCCTGTCTCTAACATAGAGTAAACTCACCCATAATTCCATGTTATCCCTTTGTATCTCATCAGTTTTAGTAGTATGAATCTATATGACCTCAACCTCTATATGAAAAACAAATCCTTTATCCCTAATAGTTTAATACTATGTAAAACTCTACTTTTATGATTCCATGTGACTGGGATTTTTCATTCATGTATATTTAATTATGGGATCTTAGTTATATTAATTTATGATCTATTAAAGATGAAAATGTTCATGGAAACCCAAAAATTTATTCAACAAATAGATGCACCTCTAATAAGAATCTCTTAATCACATATAATTTCTCAAAAACTCTAACATAGATTAGGGATTTTAGAGTAATATCCTCAATCAATATCTCTATATAGATGCCTTATTATTGGTTCCCCACTCAAAGGAATCCATGATACCCATTCCGAGAACGTACCTTAGGAGATTAGTAAAATTTTATTCATACTTCATTACAATCAAGCTACCCTAAATAAGTTCTGACGACTCTATTATTAGCATTCTCAGTGTCACAAGATTGGTGTAATCTAAAAATATATTCTCAAACAATGAATAACTTAAAATATCATCATTACATATCTGAGTAGTCAAGGCCTACTAGTGAAAAATTTTATCGTAACGAATACTAAATGAAAAAAAACATTTGATCAACATATGTCCGAGCTAAGTGAAACACCTACGCCACCACCTCTAACCATTCATACATGACCTATGAGTCAATATCACCTCAAAAAATGGGAGGAATCTATCACTGAACCACATAAAACTCATCTAGTTTATGTGTATTGACATCCTTTATAGAAGGGGCCATTGTCTACATAGAAAGTAGAATATCACACCCCCACACAATGGTTGAGGGTATTTTTATTGCATATCAGGTAGATGATATACTTTATTAATGCCTAGTAGGGCTACCACATGATTAGTTTTATAGATAGAGGCCTTATCACATAGGTGATTGGTGATGAGAGGCTCTAACACTAGGTTGGGAACATCATAACTCCACATCGTGATCCAATATAATTGTTTGTGATGTTCAATCCTATATTTAAAAATACGAACCCACAATTATTGAAGAATTTATTAATGAGTTGAATCAATAAATAAATGGAAATTAATAGTGGGCCACTATAAGATGTATTAATCATCGCATTCCTGACATGAAAATGATTTATTGGGGTTCTATGATAATCAATAGAATATCAAAGTTAGGAAAAAAGAATGTTTCAACTAACACACCGATCATTGTGTTCTCTATTTTGAAAAATGAACTCAGATACCATTTAAATAATCACAAAAAATTGATAAACCAACTTCAAAATTCTTCTAACTATAATTTTTACATAAGATACAACATACTCTAATAGTACTCTCACATGACTCAAATAAAAGGGAACCTACCTAGGAAAGAATAAAGATATAGGTGCCACCATAATACAACCAATAGTAGGCAATGAACCAGTAAAAATACCCAAAACTAATATCTCACATATGGGATACATTATACCGATAAACCAATAAAAATTCTCATATCTCCAAAATAGAAGTTAATAATAAAATATTTAAAATAATAATAATAAATAATAAAATATGTTTATGGTATATATAAAGACCGATATATTCCCACATAGTTTTTAATTATATGGTAATATTAGGAGTCCGTGAAAATTAACGGTGCATGATTCCGAGGCCCGGTGTGCTCGGAATGAATTTCTAAACTTTTTTTCGGTATGTTTAGTAAAACGCAAGAATGATTTTGTAAATTTTGAATTGGAGCTCAGAATTAAATCTGAGGACACCATTTAACACGCATCGTCGATATTTTCATAAGGAGAACTTCTCCTCTACCATAATGGGTCGAGGGTAGAAGTTAGTTTTTTCATATGTTCGTGGGAGAATAAAAAATAAAATAAATAACTTTTTATTTATTTTATTTGAAACCACCATTTTGAATGCTTGGTGGGGGGACCACCTGAACACCCAATTAATGTGAGAAAAACCCTTAGAATTACCCTAGTTAATGTGGAAACTTCAATTTAAATAATGTGTAAACATTAATTAAATTAATAAACATAATTAATTAAGATGGATTCTCAAATTTCTTGTGGATTAAAAAATAGTTGGAGAAAGAGGAGAGCCTTGGAGAGAGATTTTGGAGTAATTTCTTCCAATGAAGAATACCCCCAGATTAAGAATGTGGATAAAGCACAAGCATGGATCAAGGGCGTGGTCTAGGAGCTATGAACACCAACGTCACCAACATCATCTCATTCCTCGCGACATCTTCAACGAATGTTAAGGTATGGGTTTTAATTTGAAGTTTGATTAAATATTTTTGTTGATTCATTATATTATCGTTTCACAAATGACGATGTCCAAATAAACATGGGAATCATCCCACACATATGCCTTACCCCATTTTATTTCATTCTTTGCACGATATTTGCATGTTATCTGACACCAAATAATTAAGTACGTTGGAAAATCAATGTTTTGTTGAGAACTAAATATGGGGGAGAAGCCCTTAACCCGAGGATTGAAAATATGCAGTAATCATGTTTTCTGGGCTTGGAATTAAATTTTGGTGGCCCACAGAAGAGGATGGGGACCAATAACCGAATGAATGCGATTCAAGCAGGCATCGATGGAGGTACGGCAGTGCACATCCCTGTCACTGGTTGAGTAGGAGGTCACGGCCCGTAGGCCCTGGAAGAGTAGGGTGGCTGCTGGAATCTACCCGGCTGCATGGTGGAGCGGCGGTGCACATTAGCGCTACCAGAGCAGGAGGCCGCGGTCACAGCTGCTTGGTCGTGACAGAGGTCAGAGGGTGGCTCTCAACTGGCTAGCCGTGGGGGGACCAGCGGTGCACAACTGTGCCGCTGGGAGTAGAACTTGTCAGAAAACTAGTCATCCTCATCATGCAGAGTTGACCACCAAGTTGTCCCATGTGCCAAAAGGGAAACCAAATAGCTATCAGGCTGTTCTAAATACCTGGGGGGGGGGGTCCCCTCATGTTGCAGTTAGGGCAGACCCTGCTACGAAGGGCCACCCAACCGTGGGCTGCACTGCAGGCCACCTAGCGGGCCGGGCTGGGCCAGAACACGAACCAGCCCATTCGGGATAAACCCAGACCTGGTCGGGTCGAACTGAATAGGGTTGGGTCAGCCCCAGCCTGGTCGGGCCGGGTTGGACCAGACCCAGGCTCATATGGACCTAGATACTCAATTTTGGTTATAACTTGAGAACCGAGCATCTGTTTTATGAAACGTCTACAGATTTCGGATCTTTGGATCAAGACGGTATTTTTGGAATACTCCACTTGAGTTTTGGGTAATGTTTGAGTGCTGTTGGGTTGGATCGAACACCGAGTCCAACCAGGCCCTTTTAGCCGAAACACTAATAACTTAAAGACCGAGCATCTGATTGAAGCACTGTCAGTTGCATTGGGTCACTTATGATGTGATGGACCATTGTGATAATTCTTCATGGAACTTCATGGTAGTTGAGGTACGAACGATGGCCTGATAATTGGTTCCCCAAATGTGCTATGAGCGGGAATCCACTGGCTGGTAGTGAGGCGGAGGTTGGAGACAGACCATACGGATATTAGTACCGAGTGATCCAATGTGGGTCAACACTAATCCTGTATGGGACAGATCTTGTGTGGTTCAGCGCTCAGTGATCCTATGTGGTTCAATGCATACTGATCCTATGTGGGTCAGATCCTGTGTGGGTAAGCACTCAGCGATCCTGTGTGGGTCATTGCAGGGGTTAGTTACCTATCGATCATGGGAGGATCAGATCAGGTGTGAGTCATTTTGGGGGTTAGTACCTATATATCCTGTGTGGTTTAGACTTTATATGGTCATCAATAGTTCCTCTTGACAGAATAAGATGATCTAGCATCGCGACTGATCATTTGTGCTTCTATACATCACTCATACCTGGTGTGAGCTGAGTCCTTACCTTTATGGTAGTAATCTGTGTTGTGTACCTATGTGGTACTTCTACCTTCGTGGTGTTACATTTGTATATATTGATAACTTAGGTATATGTATGAGCATATAAATAAGAAGTGTTGATGAATACTGCTTCGTGTTTTGTGGGTTTTCCTTTGTAGAACTCTAGGTGACCTACGATGGTCTCGTGGTCCCTACATAGTATCGTTATACTCCCTCCTACACGGGCTACGCCCACACCTTACTATGTCTTATGATGAAGACAGACAATAGATATCGAGGTTAAGGGTACCATACTAGAGGATGATCGGAGGTGGAAATTAGATGAGATGATCTGCAAGGAAAACTATTTGAGAGATGTACCTACCCATCAGGTATGGTCCTTTTCGGGTGTTCATAGGTTCAGTTCATTTTTAGTTTTACTTGTACTTTCTAGTTGGGCGTGTATTCAGGCCCTTTACTTAATGTGCACACCCTGTTTACTTTATAGTTTCCCTTGTGCTTGTACCTTGTTATGTGCTTAGTTTGTGTGTGTTTACAGGTATAAAGGCAATGCATTACCGGTTTTAGGGTTATACATTTCTGGTTCTAGTCGCCAACCCCTGTCATATGAAGGTGTGCATGGGGTAGTCACAACACATGCCCCAGGGCAGGGGTAGTGACAGTACATGATAAACATCCACAATACTATGAAAAGTGCAACACAAAAAAATAGTAGTGAATATAAGTATCGAATATAAAAATACAAATTTAACCATTTTATACATATAGAAAGTGGTAAATACTATGTATATCTTCATTATATTGGGAAAATGTTAGACAGAGATGGTTTTACGAAGAATAAAATGTTTTTTTGAATATTGATATATTTTTATTCAAAAAGAAGAAATCAATTCACTTTCTAAAATTAATGGAAAATAGGATGATGCATTGAAAATTTGTATTTCAAAAATATTATTAGTTTTTAGGAGAAATTTCGATGCAAAAATTATGAAGGAAAGGGTTAGAAAAAGTGTTTCTAATAATATTCAGGTTTGATTGTGGAGAAAGGCATTGTTCGATGATAGAGAAGTTGCAGCAATTTTATTTGAAAATATATCGATGATAAATATGATCGATTAAAGACTACATATCATGAAATATAAGGTTTATTTTACGAAATCAGCTATTTTTTGATAAATATAGATGACTGCAATGCAGCATTGGTGTTCTTGACAAAGAATATGTTTAATTTGGTGATATTTCCCATTGTTTACCAAATTTTTGGGACAAAAAATTAGATATTAGAGAAAATAGGTTTTGTAAAAGGTTGTTTCACACAATATTGAAGGTGGTTTGGAATGTTTCACTCAAGACACGTTTTGAGGCTAGCCCATCAAAATATGGTAAGGGACATAATCATGTGAATGAATTTTTTTCACGAAAAGTAGTTTGAACGCACACAAGAAATAAAGATGAAGTGTAAAGATTCTTACTTTCCAAATATGATGTCAAATATGGTTTTACATAGTAAGGTAAAATGTTACACATGCAGTGAAAAAAGTGTTAGGATCTCACACATAGTGTTGGAAATGCAAATAAATAAGAGGATTCCTCCCATTATCATTAAGATCAACCCTTAAGGAAAATCAGCACTCTGAATCAAATAATAATTTTTCAGGAATGAATTTTCATGTAAGAAGAGAGTTGCGCGTAAGAATAGGTTTTCATGAAAAACATAAAAGTTGTGTGCAATTGGTATTTTTGTGAGAAATTAAAATTCTTATATCAAAGAGGAAAAGATATGGGCACGGTGCTCAATAGTTTTTTGAAAGAATGATGTTTTCTTCACTAATGTTGTTCCACAACAAGAAGTTCCTACTATCTTCTGGGTAGAAAAAGAGAAGAATTGTTTTGAGAGATCAATTTTGTGAAAGTTTTACATGAATAACTGAAAAATTTTATTACCCTATTTGTTCTAAGAAGGAGAACACAAACTAATGGAGTGTTTCCATAGTGCTACATGGGTGTAAGGTCACATCATATTCGTTGCATTCCATATCAAAGGATTATTTTGTAGTGGATTCTATGGTATTGGATTATTTTCAAAACATAGCAATAATATATATATTACTACTAAGTAGTAAAGATTATAATTTATTATGACCATGTGGATGTGTGTTTGAATTGGGTTCAGTATGTAAATAAATATTTAAGAGGAGGTGAAGGTTGTTTTATAAGGACATATAAAAGAAACTTTTATCACTAATTTACCCCTCCCGCTCTTAGTGATTCATGAATATTGAAAGGGAAACGTCATTTCTGAAATGAACACTAACAATACACATAACAATAGATAACCAATAAATTAAAACTCTACCAAACTTTTGTCCCTTATGGTCACGTCAAAAATTTATGTCATATGCATAACAAACCACATGTTTGGGAGAAACTACCATGTAGTGTTCCAAATAAATATACCTAATATGATTACCCAAAAAACAAAAAGAAGGAAGAATGAGCCACAATTCATCATAAAAACCAATAAAAATGAGAATAAAATATATTTTTAATGATAAATATATGTGGATGTAAGAGTGTCCCAATATCCATAGACCATATATACAAGGATTAAATTCACCAAAAAACTAAAAAATTCAAACAATTTAGTTTCCCAACAACCACATAACCTATGAGAATCTGTGTGGAGGGACTCATGCCTCACCAATGTATACATTCCAATTGATAAAGTTCCTACCCTAATAGATGACTCATGAATCATTGAGAAAAGGAAATCATTATAGAGTGTAACGAATCCAAATAACGGGGATCTACGCCTCTTCAGTGGAAGAGTTCATAAATCCATCAATCCTATGTGGGACCCACAGAATTTTGGGTCTATTTTAGTATCGAACTAATACCCATGTTGGATAACCCATGACCCAAGTATGTTGGGGAGTTCAAAACACTATAATGTATATGGTATTCACACACTGTATCATCAACATCTCTCTATGGTAGAATCAAACCATGTGTATCCTTATATTGTAATACCCAAATCCAATCATTAGACCATAATTCATTGTTAAATTATTAATTGTTTAAAATTTATTTATTTATGAATTTTTCATAAATAGTTTATTTTGTGATTAAATATATGAATTTATTATTTATTTTGTTTATTATATTGATTATTATTCATAGATTTAATTTTTATATAAACAATGAATGTTTACATTAGTTTATGGAGTTAAAATACTTATAATATTTTGTACACATATCTCTAAGCGGTTAAATTCTAGTTATGATAATTAATTTATTTTTTCATATATTTAATTTTTATTTTATTTGGTTATGATCATTAATTTAATGTTTTAATATTATATTAGGGTGTTGTACTCAATTATATATTTATTATGAAATCACAATATTCATTATATGAAAAACATTTCATTTAATTTGATATTTAGGATCTATATTTTTGTGAATTTGTCTTCCCGAAACTGATCTATGAAATAATAGAACATAATGTAATTTCAAAGAAAAAATTATTGATATGAAGTTTGTTGTTAAATTACTTCCACTATATTTGTACAGAACTATAACAGTGTGTATCTTACCAATCAACGGATGAAGTGGCCTTCTAATTAAATCTAGATAAGTTTTTATTAATGCTATTTTAATTGATATTGAGTTTTATATAATTCAACCATTGGATTTTTTTATAATGTTGACTATAAATAGATCCATGTCTCATGCAACATAATTTCAAATTTACGAGAATAAATAATTCAAAGAGTTGTTATTCACGTTGACTCTTTTCAATTTCTTGTTTTATTAAGTGATTCTGATGCAATATAATTTATTTTGAGTTTTTTTCTATGATAAAAGGTTAAAAGTAATTGATAATATAGATCTAGTTTTTAAATCTAGATTCTACATTGGTTGAAAAATTATTCTTAATAAATATCATTATATAAGTATTTGGTTTTTCAACAAATAAACTACATTTTTTTTAATCATCAAACATATTATATATTTATTTTAGTTTTGTGATTCATTAAATGTAATTCAGTTTTTCAGATTTGTATTGTTTAAAGATACTATCCTTTATTTATTTTATCAGTAGTTTAAAATAATTATCAGTTTTATTTTTAGTGTATAAATTGTATATCATACAATAATTATTTTAGTTACATTAATCTAATTTTTATTTTAAAAAAAAAATTTATCTTAATACATGATGTCATTAAAAATTTATGTTTTTTATCTATAACCCCCATTTTATTTCTCACACCATCATACCCAAAAAAAATTGGTATCATAGGTAGTATTTACCATGTTTTTTAAATATATTTTATGTTAAACTGTATTTGGAATCATTATTAATTAATCATAATTTCAAATGGTTTCTATAAACAGTGTTTGTAATGTAAATTTCAATTTTTAATGGTCAAATTAATGGTTAGAACACATAAAAATTTAAATCCACTAAGACCAACTGTTTTTAATAAATATTATTATGAATAGTAGCCTAATCGTATGAAATCCTACATATCAATACTAGAATAAATAACTTTATCATTCTGATTGGAAATTATAACGTTTTAGAGAATCACTTGATTCAATTTTTTCATGAAGAGAATTATTAATATCACATAGACGAAAAGTTATTAATAATTCATTATGTTATATGAATATAAAAATTCCCATCCATATATCATCATATGAATTGGAAAATAAAATTTGGACGAAACTTGAGTTGAATCATTTTGGAACTATCAATATTTTAGAAACTCATAGTGCTATAGTTGGACATGATTTCCAAGATTTGGATTTTATAGCCGGAGAAAATGTGACACAAAATCATCAATGCTTTATAAAAATAGTCAATAGTTTACAATCATCGGGTGAAAAATAGATATCTTATGTTAAACATATGAAATTTTTATAGAAATTATTACAACAAAGTGGGAGTCGAAGAGGACTGTAATTTATAATACATAGAATGTGATAATGTTAAGTCTAGATAATTTAATTTTAATATTATTATAGTATAATAGAATACTAAAACAATATATTAAAATAGTGAGAAAATTAAAATATTTTTATTATACTTCAGGTTATCATAATCTTAGTCAAATTAATTTTTGACCTAATAATTCTAAATAAATTGTTTATAAAAAAAATTCAATCAGATCCAAATGATTCTAATGATAACAATAATGACATATAGATATTGAATAATGTACAAATAAGATTTTAAAAAATTAAAAATTATAAAATACTCATTATAAATACAATAAATACAATATAGATAATAATAACTCTTTAGAGGTTATATTCTGTGATTGTAAGACCTAAAGTAATATCAGACCAAATTATCGTAAAATGAATAAGTAATATATATATATAAGACTATTTTCTATAAAAATAATGAAAATCCTTAATGATCTGGATACATTTAGAACTATTAAAAATCATAATTCTTCAGAGAGTTTTTCATATGATAGAGGGAAGGAAAGCCAAAAAAATGGATATCATATGAAGATTCCGACAAATGAAAAGTAATTCATGTTAAATGTAACTACATAATATCTTAAAATTTTATATCTTGATTCAAAATTTAATTTCAATACTAAAGATTATTAAAATATTTTATTAAAATTTGAAAAAGATAATCCATCTAATGTTAAAAAGGTCGATTCATCAGAATAGGAAGAAACTTTATATTCGGTATCTAAAATTGCTTGATAAATTACTCTTAAGAGTAAATAAAATAATAAACTAAAAAACATATTAGTTTTATGAGAAATAACCTATTAAAAAAATAAAATATTCTTAAAATAATATTCATAAATTAAAAAGTTGTAATTAAATTATAATAAAAAAATATTTATTCTCATCAAAAGTCAATTATTCATAATTTAGATGACCTAATTTCAATTCATCAGAATTTCATTGACTAGAACTTGGGGTATTAAAAATATGATGAATATGGGAAAAATTTTATGATTCAACTTAACTAAAAAGTTATTTTTTAGATAATTTTTATCTAATTATACTACTAGTAATGAAAATTTTGAAACAATTATTAAAAAATAAGTCCCTATAGAAACATGAATATAATAGCTTTTATATTTTATCAGCCTTATATTCAGTTAAATTACTATGTACCTAAAGGTGAACTATTTTTTACTAATTTTCAAAGAGGAGGTCACTGGAGTGAATATATTTCATTAAATAATCTTAATCTTGTTATGTTCTCAAATATATTATTTTAAAAGGACAAGAAACTATCCAATATGAAATATTTATAAAGAAGTGGGTTCCTATAATTTTATTTATCAACATAACCAGACCAAAACATGTGTGGGAATGATGAACATACTTTTATCTATTTTATTAAATGATAATGAGTACTAGTTGAAGAAACAAATGGTGCATGGGAAGATGTTTTTCTCCACATATGATTGGATAAATGTAAAACTTCTAAAATTTCAGCAATATGAAAGAAGAAAGGGTTAATTTTAGAGACAATGCATCAGGTAAAATCATGAGAGTTAGTGGAATTTATTTTTATGTAAAATCGATTATTTCAAATGTTTGTATATTTTAGGGATTAAGAATAACCTTATTAGCAAAAATTAGTTATGTGATATGGGATACCTTGTGAAATTTAGTAATTGAAAATGTAATGTTCAATGTTCAAAGGCAATCCCATTTTATCTTCTAGTAGGTATAAAAATGTATACACACTCAAATTATAAAAACTATGTAGTTGGGATTTTACTTATTTAAGCGCATATTATTAATTATATAGGTTATTTAATAGTTTTACAAGACATCGTAACACTAAGATATTAACTAAAATTTCTAGTAAAGGAAAATTTTAGGATCTACTATAACAAATGTTTAATTAAACCAAAGCCTACGATCCTAATCAAATTGGAATGAAAAATAATAATTATTTTATATCTTAAATTATCAACCCAACAACTGAATCTTTAGAGTTAGTGCACAAGAATATTTTTGGTCCTACAAAAATGGAATTATGAGATGAAAATATAATATATCTATCTTTTTTTATTATTTCACTAAATTTTGATGGTTTGTTCTCACTCTAAATTCTTAACATTTTAAACATTTTAATGTTTTTATTGATTAAATTAAAAATGATAAAAATATTACCTGGGTTACTATTTAGAGTGATCATATTTGGGAGTTTATAAATTATAATTGTGAAACATTTTTAGTCAATAGGGTATTACTCATATCTTTTCCTAACAAAGAACGCAATAGAAAAAGGTTGTAATCAAAATAAAAAATTCAATTAATCATGAAATAACATGATGTTTTATAATTGAATATTCCATTACTATAAAATATTTTATGAGGTTGTTTGTACTGATTATTATAATATAAATTGAGTTATACTCAAAAAATATCTAAATATAAATATTTATTGGTTATGTACTGGACGAAAATAAAATATTTCTTACATCAGTGTTTTTTGATGTAGAGTATTAATCATTAATACAAAATATTAGTTTCATAAATTCAATTAAAAAAATGATAGATTTATTTTGATGTGATATTAAAGAATTATTAAGGATGAAAATGTTTTAAAAAAAGAAATAGTATTGTTGATGAAATAGTTTATGTAATATTTTTTAAAACCAATCCTTTTTTTCAAAACCACCAAAATTCCAAAATACCAATGATGTTTTCATAAAACTGAATTCCCTAACAATAGATAATATATGAATACCAAATAAAATTACATAGATGTTATACTAAATTTTTTTTTAATTTCAAAAAGATACTTTAATAGAATATGTACAACCAATAAAAGAATATTTTATTAAAAATTTACATAAAAATAAATTGATATTAAGGAATCACACTTCTAATTATATTATTGGAGATGGAAGTCAAACTATGAAAATGATTGTCTTTATTACACATTAATTCATGATTTATAACATAATAATAGAGATAATAAAACTGAGAAGTTCAAGAAATATAGTGACTTTGGGAATTAAGTACATTAAACAAAAACATAAAATAGGGGTCACATAAGTATTATTTAAAACTTCTTTAATATTCGTTTTTTAGTTGATTATTCATAAAACTGCATGGGATAACCTAAGGAATTACATAAAAAATTGGTGAGATATAAATCCTACAAAGAGAATAATAATGAACTAAAATAAATAAGGTATTAAATGTTAGAAAATAACAATATAAATGGGTCATAAAAGGGGCGAGAATCATAAACATGAACAATGAGCTATCAAAGAACATGACAACATAAAATCAACCTAGGAATGAAATCATAAAACTAATTCTAGAATAACATATAATAAGTCATAAAATAATGAGATTATGATACACTCCCATGTAGTATACATGGATTTTCTTTAGACTAAAAAATTACCCTATTCATTGGATTGCTATTTGAGAGAACCCATTATAATCATATCATATACATTCATTAGTGTGTCATGTAGATCATGTACCAACAAAAATATTTCATCACATTTAATTACATTTTCAGACATTGTTGAATAATTACATATAATTACCTAATAAATTATATAATGGAATATCTTGATGAATACCCTTGACTATCAATAGTTATGGTATTCACAACAGAAAGGTTGGTAATGGAAAAACCACTGTGAAATTTTACCATCATAATGGTAGTACATAATGGTTCTTGAAATGGGTTAAAGAGAGTAAAATAGGTATATAATTATTTAAACATAAAATTGAAAGTAATATGGATGTGGAAAATTATTTACTAACATTAGAAATTGGAAATAATATTCACTAAATGAATAATATTCTTGATTAAATAGGAGAGGGAGATGGCCCCTTATTAAATTTCAATATAGAACTAACATTGGTAAATGCTATAATAAGAGGAGATAAATGATATATAATTGTGATGAAATACATTTAAAGTTGAGGTATCATTATAAGTTCATGAAAACATAACCAATTTATATTCAAAATGGATAAATACAATGATAGTGCATAAATAGAAAATAAGAGAAAGATGTCCCTTAATTTTGTTATTAAAAAATGCATGATAATTTTGGTAGCATAACGGGTGTTTGTAAAGGATCATGGTAGGGATTAATGAGATTTAAATAGTCTATCATCACATTTAAATCAATATTTTATTAATAGTTATTTATAAAAACATACCCAAAAATGAAAAAAATGGAAATACAGAGGCATAACATAAAAGATGTGCCTGAATAAAAAGAAGAGAGGGAGATCCCTTACATTGAGATGGTGATTCCAACAGCATGGGAGGAGCTTATTTAGATCTTTTGAGAGACATGGAATTAATTTTTATATAGTATTTTTGAATAATGGCATGATATAAGGTTTTTAGTGAAGAGTAATGCTATTTTTGGTCGGTTTATATTGGAAAAGAGAGGGGGTTCATTATTTTTTCCCAAACCATTGTTTTGGATTCAATAAAATAATGTAATATAAACTAGAAAACCTCAAATTCTTTTAAACATGGTTTATTAAAATGAATATTGGTTAGAATTATTTTATAAGTTATGGATACAAACCCTTTAAAATATTACCCTTAGTGATGTGGAAGCAATTCATGTTCTTAAAGAAATGATTTTAAAACCTTAAAATATAATATATGTTTTAGAGGTTTCATAAATGATTTATAAAATTAACCAAATAACATAAGATCACATAATTATAAATGGTAAACATTTATTTCTTGGATACCCATTTTATCATTTATTACCTCACTTTTGGGTCATTTTGATGTCATAATACACAATGTATATTTTTTACAGTATTTCTTTTCACCCAAAAATTTTACTATCATATAAAATTATAATAAATGTATGATTGGATAATTTTGATCCAATTATTCATGAAATAATATTTATTTTATCAAATTAATTTTTGAAATATTTTATTTTTCAGTTTTTATATAAAATTGACATTTAATGAGAAATGACGAGTTTTATTAAAAATAACAGATTTTGAGACCTAATTAAAATTAAAATTTAAATCATTAAATTTATATTTATATATATATATTAAAATAAGTATTTAACTATATTATTTTATTAAATTATCATTTTGTTTTAAAATTCATGAATTTATAAGAAACATAATTTCTTTATTCAAATTTCATAGTATCGAAAAATACATTTTTTGTTTTATCATATCAAAATAAAAATCATTTATACTGTAAAAAATAAGAAGAAAATATAATAACTATTATATAAAAAATTAAATAAATAAATATATTTATTATTATGGTCTTTATATATATCCCTTTATTATACTAGCAAATTCCATGATGGTATGGTGTTGGATGCTTAGATTTTCATGGGGTGGTTTAGGGTACAAGGTTTGTGCCCTGATATTGATGAGCTTTAAATTTTTATATAATCATATTTTCTAATGATTTTTTTATTAGATATCATCTGGGACATTGTTATGGGGAAACAATAGTGAATCTATATCCCTCAGAATCTCTAATAAATGGGTTCATATTGTACGATTCTTCTGGTCAAGGCCATTACTTCTTCTTTCTATGTCAATTGGAATTATCAAAACCCGATATTAACACTAATCTTATGAATACTATTAAAAAATATATTATAAATGGTTATGATTCCTAATTTTCTCTTAAATACCCAATGTTATAATTAAACAAAATAATATCAAGTGTTGTCTATAATCACAATTAGAAATTTAATTCCATCACAAAGGGAATTTTATTTATAAACGTTTGGGTGGATAAAATCTTCCCCATTCAAAATTCTCTCGCATGAAATTTTCGTTTCACATGATAAAGTAGATGACGGTAATTTTTTTAATAACCTCCTCTAGTTACCACACCACTTCTTCAAACTTATGGTTTCTCTATAGCACTTTAACAAGGTGAATTGTCTTATTTCGTAATACAAGACATCTATGTTCTATGATCTTTATCATATTATACATATATAAATTATCATTATCCAATGATACAAATTATATATATATAATGTGTAAGGGGTATGGTATATCCTTACTCAATATAGATACATGGGGCACATCTTTTAATTGAGATAGATTAGGTGGGAGTGATAATCCATTGGGTATCATTCCAATGTGATTGAGGATCTCAAAGTCACCAATGTATCATGGAATAAAATTTATATTATTCCAAAATATATTAAATTTATTCCATGTATATATATAGAGGAATACCTTATCTCTAACATCAAAATCTAGATTTCATCAATGATTTACAGCATAGATAATTTTTAACCTCTGATCATCTCTGATGTGTTGTTGAATGATCTTGACATTTTACACCATTTCATTGACCATTTTAGGACCCATTATCTTGTGTTCACCAATATCATCTCAGCATGTAGGTGTTCCACACCCTTCCCATAAATGGATATATAGGTATCCCTTTGGATTCTTGAGTGTAAACAATTATTGTACGAGAACTTGACAAATGGAATATATTGATCTAAAACTCCTTACAGTCCATTGATAATTATCTCAACATGTCATCATGTTTTTGATAGTCCACTCATATTTTCTATCATTTTAAGGGTGATAATATATGATGAGGTTTAAATCAGTATTTATATCATTTTATAGACTCTTCCAGAACATGGAGGAAAATCATAGATCTTGATATGATATAATTAATTTTGATTTTCCATTCATCCTCACCACTTATCTAATGTATATACTTCAGATGACTAGTGACAAATCCCATTTTTATGTTTTCTAATTTCTATATAGTTATGGGTAATGGTCACATCATCCCCTTGGATTTTCTCCATTAAGACACCACTTACTAACATCCAAGACACCTTGATGTTAATTTTGAAATAACCTTCTTCATATTGTCCCACATATATGTCTATTAGATATATTGATACATCTTTTTAATTCATGGATGGTTGGAGATGGCCGATCTATGTGCATCATCCTACGTCACCTACTTGAACATGAGGTTTTATGGTACACATAGTGTTCACCCAAATATTACAACCCCTTCTTCATTAATTTTTAACTATTAGGATTTCCCTTTTTATTATAGCTTCCACATTCTTCTAAATTTCCACATCAACTATTCAATCATCCATTATATTTTACACAAGTGAAGGTTGAACAATAATTTCTGAAAGGATTGACGATTGTACAATTATTATTATTCCCGTGTCTATCCTTTTCATGTATAAGAAGATTATATCCTTATCGATTCTCATAAATGATAAAATTATTTTATCTTTTCTACTTAGATTATATGATAATTTATTTTCATTAATAGTATGGTAGTAGATTGGGGATTTATATTCATTATTCAACTCTAACCATTTTCATTGGAACATATTCAACTCTTTCTTAGTGAATATATACTTGAGTATCTTATGATCTGTATATATTTTATACTTCTACCCAAAGTGAAAATTCCATTATATTTTCAATTTAAAGATAAATATAAATAAATCAAAATCTTGTTTTGGGTAGTTTTATTGATGATCATTCAACTTATTTTTAGTATTGGCTATCCCTTTTTAATTCTGCATTAGTACACAACCTAGTCCCCTCTTCGAAGCATCACAGTATAGCACAAAAATCTCCCATCTTGTGGGTAGTTTCAGAACAAGTGTAGTGATAAGCCTATTTTTGAACTCATGGAACTGCTCTGCAAATTAATTTTTCAAGATAAAAATTACTCTCTTATGAGGTATCTTGGTTAGGGATTTAGAAAATCTAGAAAAATTCTAATAAATCATCGACAATACCAATAATGTCCATGAAAACTAAGTAAATTTGTCACAAATGTTGTACTCGGCCATCCTTCAATTGAATCTATATTTAAAGGGTATATGGATATCCCATTATTTGTGATATAATGCCCCATTAATTAGAATCTCTTAAAAAAACACAATTTTTTTAATTTTCATAGATCTTCTATTTTTTATGGGTTTTAGTAGAACGATTAGATAATCCTCATTCTCCTACATTATTTTTGAGTAAATTAAATTATCATCTATATATACTAACAAAAATTATTCTAGGTAATCTATAAAGACAATATTAATCATGTCCATGAATATTTATAGATAATTAGTGAGTCTAAATGGAATTACTATAAACTCATAGAGTTCAAGCCTTATACAGAAAGAAGTCTTCGGGATATCCTCCATATTTAACCTTACTTAATAATACCCAAATTGACGATTACCTATGGAGGTGTATTGGGATCCACATAACTTATTGAACAAGAAATCAATATATGTTATAGGATACTTATTATTTATTGAAATCTTGTTTATCTGAACATAATTTATGAAAAGGAACATTGACCCATCATTCTTCTTGATGAAGAGGAACGGTGCAGGCCAAGGTAAATCACATGGGTGTATGAAATATTTATCTAGATTACTCTGTAGTTTTTTCTTCAGATACTCAATCTCCACAAAAACCAATTTATATGGAGTCATTGATATTAGAAAATCCCTAGCTATAATCTTGATAAAAATTCAACCACTCTTCTTGGAGGAAGAATAGGATATTATCCAGGAAATAGATAATCATATTCCCTAAAAATGGGAATGCCTTCAAGGATTATAGTTTCTTTATAATAAATAATGTTACGTATATTTTCTTGCTCTTAAGAAAATAATATCCATGAATGAGATGTTGGTTATAATGAAGGTTCATCATCCTCCTTTCATTTATAAAGAATTATAGGATGATTCATGATATAGAGAGTGATTTATATCTCATAGAAATTTATGTTGGATCAATATAAAGAAAGATAATCCACACCCAAAATTGAATCAAATTCAACTAAAGGTAGTATTTCAAGGTTCACTAGGAAGTACATCCCAAAAATATTGATAGTGAAATAGTTATATACTTGGGATGCAATTATTTTCCAATTTTTCATTTTCCCTAAAAAAATCTAATTCCATGATTTTTGTTAATGTTTTAATAGTTCTAGTAATCTTGAGTGTTATGAAAGAATGTGTAGAACCAAAATCAAAAATTATAATCTCTATTATTTAATTAATAACTAGCATACCTATAAACCCTTCATTGTGGGTATCCACTGCCACGGTTTTGATTGACTATTCTTTCCCACATTTCCCTAGAGTTATTTGCAATGATTGTCACTGGAAAACCACAGAATAGAGCATTAATTAACATAGTTTCTTTGTTACTTATAGTTGAAAAATTGGATAATATCATAATTTTAGATTTGATCATTTATCTCTTCCATTAAATTGGTGGGTTTATACCATAAAAAATCACTTTCTAAGTTTAGTTTTTTTCCTGACCTAAATAATTTCCACACACCATTAAGTCATTTTATAGGGTGATTCGCTCCACATTTTTTACAAGTGGGATGTTGAAATATTTTACTACTGTTATATTTCTTAATTACATCACTAGAATTAACTCCAATTTCTTCTTCTTATCCCCATGAGACCCTTGATATTAACCATTCTCTATTTTGACTTTAATGTCACAACAAAAAAATTCTTTATAACTATAAATGACTTGGATGACCAGATCATTTAATTTACTTATTTTGTTCCCGAGATTAAGTGTCCTACTTTTTATTTGGGGGTAAGAAAAAATTCCAATGTGTCAGGATAGTTTTTTAAAATTTTACTCGTACTATCTGATGGATTCAGTATCTTTTTTTCTTGTGAAAGGAAATCCCATATGATTTTATGGTAGAGATTGTGATTAGAATATTTTTTTAAAAACAAATCTATAATTTTTTCCAACCCATTGATTCAATATATTCTTCAGGAATCATATTCTTGATCAATTTCCACCACTAATAAAATTCGCTCTCTATATGATAATGATCTAGTATAGCCTTCCCTTTCTCTAAACATTTAAGGATAGAAAATATATTTTTAATGGTGTTTATATAATGTTACTTGATTAAAGGATCATACGATCCATTGAAATTCATAGGCTTCTTTTGAATAAATGTATCAATTACAGCTTGTTGTTGTTGGGTCGGAGAGTGATGGCAAGAGGGGGGTGAATTGCCTTTTAAAAAATAATTAACAATTTAAAATAAAAGTAAAAAGTGCAGCGGAAATAAAAGAGGCAAGACACAAAACTTGATAACGGAGTTCGGCTTAAACCAAAGCCTACGTCTCCGCTCCCAACTCAACCGTTGAGAGATTTACTACCGCTTGCTTTTTAATGGTTTTAGCAAGAAACCCACTAGACTTTAAGGTAGTCTAGAACCTATTATAGCTTGCTTTTAATGGTTGAGAAAGAACCCACTAGCCTTCTTACAGGTGAAGGCTAGCTCACCTATGACTCAAGCCTTTTAAAGGTAAGGCTTTACTAACCTCTTCACACCTTGAAGGTGGTGTGAAAACCCAAACAAAAGGAAGATAAAAGAAATGGGGGTTTGTAGGCACAAACCCAAATTGATGCTCAAAAAGATAAATAATGAAAAACCATAAGAGGAGAAGCCTTGGGCGTCAAAGGATTGACGAAGTTGATGAAGAGCACTCCCAATCTTCTTTGATGGTGCTCCTTGGATGTGGAAGTGGGTTGGAGCAATTGAGGTTCCTTGAAGGAATCCACCGGAGGTTTGCCAAATGATGAAAAATGTGTCCGTTGGCTTCCGTTGGCTTCCGTTGGCTTGGTTATTGTTCCTCTCCCATTCCGGGGCTTCCTAGTCCTTTATTTATAGAGGGGGAACCTTCATATGGCCGTTCGGGGTCTTCAGAGCCATTGGAAAAGTCTTCAGAGCCGTTGGGAGCAGGCTGGTCAAAGCCCAACGACTAGTTTGACTGGCTCCACCGACTGACCGGTGATTGGCCACCGGTTGGCTGGTGCTTTCGAAAATGGAGAGGCCTTCTGCCCAGGCACCAATGGATGGCTGGTGAGGAGGCCACCGGTTGGCCGTGGACTGAAATCAGTCCACTTTTTCCTTATGGCTTTCTTGGCCCAATTCCTTGGAAACCTGAAATCATGCCTATCATCCAAAAACACTTAAAACAAGATTAGATAAAAAAGAGATTGATTGTGATCATGAAAATTAAACCACGAGGGGTATGAGAGGTACAACAATCTCCCCCTATTTTGATGATCACAATCACCAAAAAAAGCAATGTAAAAGACTGAAATGAAAGGCATGCTTTAAAGGATAAATTGAAACGTAAAGCAAATCATGAGAGAACGATTTCTCCCCCAATCAACCAAGAATTTCTCCCCCTTTGTGATTATCAAAATAGCACGGGGCATAAAACTTGATTGAGGGGATGAAAAACAAGATAGAGATTTTAAACTAATTGAAATTTTTTAAATTTGAATTGAAAGTTTTGAATTGAAAGTTTTGAAAATAAAGCAAAAATTCTTAAACGATCCTAACTCCCCCTAAATAAAAACAACAAATCACCAGGGAGAGGTTTTTTAAACCGAGACAAATTTTGGCCCGGAGAGACTCGCTAAAAGGGATTTCTCAATCCACACTTGTCTAGTGGCGGGTCTTCTCCTATGAAATTCATCGTTAAAGAAAATAGTTTTGGGCCTTCCATACCGGGCATTTTTGCAATTGCACTCATAAATTAAGTGCCCGGGTTTTTTACAATAGTTGCAAAATTTATATTGGGAGCTCCCCCTTACAAAAATAGTAGGAGCATGGGAAGAGGAAGCTTGCTTGGAATATCCAAGCCCTTGGGTGGTTCTAGATACGCATTGGGAACCAAGGAGCTTCGAGAGGTTATGTTCACCTTCGGTGAACTTTGCTAGGGATTCCCTTAAATCCTTGATTGTTGATTCCATAGAATCAACATCGGGATGGTTTTGGACCTTGAGGGACAAATCCTCCTTTTCTTTGAGAATTTGTACCTTTTCGGAAGAAATTTTTTTGAAATTCTTTTTTAAAGCAATAAATTTGGCAGAAAGTTCGTGAAAACCTTCCTATAATTGATCTCTAGCATGTTGGAGATCCTCATAAGATAAATGATTGAAATAATTTGAAGAACAAGAGGAAGAGGAGTCGGAAGAGGTTACCTCATGAAATGCCATTAGGCATTTTTTACCATTGTCACTTGAGGAGGAGGAGGAGGAGGATGTGGAGCTGTCACTCCATGTGGCCTTGAATGCCTTCTTCTTTTCCTTTTGCTTGGCCCTTGTCTTGTGGAGTGGGAAATCGGGCTTGTGATGGGTAACCTCCAAAAGTTTCCAGATTTCATGAATTGAAGTGCATGTGGAAACTCGATTGAATTAATTACGATCAAGGCCTCTATAAAGAGCGTTCATGGCTTTGCCATCAAGCTCGAAATTTTTAATATCGGCTTGAGTCCATTTGGATTCATCGGGAGAAGAAAGAGAATAACCATGCATGACAATTTTATAAATAGGATAACCTATACTTCTAAGAAAAGTGGTCATGCGTGTTTTCCAATAAGTATAGTCGGTTCCATCAAAGAATGGAGCACGACCCAAAGAATAGCCTTCGGGGGCGAAAGAAGTTGAAGACATCACAAAGGATCTTGAATTTGAAACCGGTGATGGTATTACTCAAATTTTACCTCTGATACCAATTGTTGGGTCGGAGAGTGATGGCAAGAGGGGGGTGAATTGCCTTTTAAAAAATAATTAACAATTTAAAATCAAAGTAAAAAGTGCAGCGGAAATAAATGAGGCAAGACACAAAACTTGATAACGAAGTTCGGCTTAAACCAAAGCATACGTCTCCGCTCCTAACTCAACCGTTGAGAGATTTACTACCGCTTGCTTTTTAATGGTTTTAGCAAGAAACCCATTAGACTTTAAGGTAGTCTAGAACCTATTACAGCTTGCTTTTAATGGTTGAGCAAGAACCCACTAGCCTTCTTACAAGTGAAGGATACCTCACCTATGACTCAAGCCTTTTAAAGGGAAGGCTTGACTGACCTCTTCACACCTTTAAGGTGGTGTGAAAACCCAAACAAAAGGAAGATAAAAGAAATGGGGATTTGTAGGCACAAACCCAAATTGATGCTCAAAAAGATAAATAATGAAAAACCGTAAGAGGAGAAGCCTTGGGCGTCAAAGGATTGATGAAGTTGATGAAGAGTGCTCCCAAGCTTCTTTGATGGTGCTCCTTGGATGTGGAAGTGGGTTGGAGCAATTGAGGTTCCTTGAAGGAATCAGCCGGAGGTTTTCCAAATGATGAAAAATGTGTTTGTTGGATTCCGTTGGCTTCCGTTGGCTTGGTTATTGTTCCTCTCCCATTCTGGGGCTTCCTAGTCCTTTATTTATAGAGGGGGAACCCTCATATGGCCGTTCGGGGTCTTCGGAGCCGTTGGAAAAGTCTTCGGAGCCATTGGGAGCAGGCTGGTCAAAGCCCAATGGCTAGTTTTACTGGCTCCACCGGCTGACCGGTGCTTGGCCACCGGTTGACTGGTGCTTTGGGGAATAGAGAGGCCTTCTGCCCAGGCACCACCGGCTGGCCGGTGAGGAGGCCACCGGTTGGCCGGTGGTGAGACAGTAGGTGTCCCTTCTGTCTGGGTTCCACCGGCTGGCTGGTGATGGGACACCGGTTGGCCGGTGGACTGAAATCAGTCCACTTTTGCCTTCTGGATTTCTTGGCCCAATTCCTTGGCAACCTGAAATCATGCCTCTCATCCAAAAACACTTAAAACAAGATTAGATAAAAAAGAGAGTGATTGTGATCATGAAAATTAAACCACGAGGGGTACGAGAGGTACAACAGTTGTTTCTTAGGAGAATTTGGGAATTCCTTATGATTTAGGTATCTATTTAGAACATGATTAAACTAAGAGAGTATTGTAAAATAGTTCTTCATTCATTCTCTCATAAGGTTGGGAACCTCGTTTGGGAAGTTATCAGATTTCCCTTCACATTGGTTATTTATTGGTTCCTCATATTTCTAGACATTGGATAGAATAATGGGAAAATTATGGATGAGCAATTTTAAAATATTAAACACACATATAATAATCAAATAACATTAAAAAGATAATTTATAAATTATATATACTACTTAACTAATGAATTTATAGGATTCAACCGATTTTATCCATTATCAATTGTTTATAAAAAACACTTATGTGAATTTTAATTCAATAAATAATGTTTTGTAAAAATATTTTAAATATGTCAAAGAATATCCCCTAGGAGTTTAAATCCAAGTGTGTAGCAAGGAATTTTTTGTGCACCAGGTGATGATCGAGTCCATATCAATTTATATTTTTGAGATTATTACCGCTAGGCACCCCTATGCCAGAGCCACATCCACATAACTTATCCAGACATGGTTGTATTCTATTCAAAACCACATACTCTATAATTTACCAAAATGTAGGTATGTTTTATTATTTTTATTCTTATTCCAAATTCTTTTTTAAAATTTTCTAATAAAAATCCGAAAATTAACTATAATTTCCTTTGAAACCAATTTTAGAAACCCTTGTCATTATTATACATGAACTCATTATTTATTAAAAGATGATACAAAAAATAAAATCCTAAAATATTTATATATATAGTATCTTTGAGAATTAGGTACATTACATAATAATATAAAATAGGTGGTGCATCAACATTATTGAAAAATCTGTTAACTAGCTCATATTATTCCATAGTTCCTAAAACTGCATGGGATAACCCGAGGACATACATAAAAATGAGAGGAGACATATAGCCTAGTGAGAGAATAAGAAAATAATTATATGAAGAATGTATCACTTGTTCAAAAATAGGTATATTAATGGGACATAAAAGGGGTGATAATCTGAAACATGAACAATGAATTATGATTTTTTTTTGAAAATTTAAAGGAAACATGGGAATGTTGAAACAAATCTAAACATGAAATCATAAACATAAGTGAAGTATAAACACCAATTCATAATAAAAAAATGTTATTAATATAACTTTATGTACACCATAAATGGATTCTCATAAGACTAAAATATTTCCCAATACATTGGAGTGTTTTCTATGTGCACCAAATATAAACATATCATTTACATGCATAACTTTGTCACATTGATCATAATAATAAGAACATATTTAATCACATTTTATTCCCTGATCTTGGATTGTGGAATAAATAAATGGAAGTCCCCAATAAAATAAGATTAGGTATGTATGGGTGAAAACAATTGATTATAAAAAGAGATGATATACAAAACACAATGGTCTATCATGGAATATTTATAGGGATGTTTCAACAACATATCGACAGTGTATAATAGTTATTAAAATGGTTTTATGAGAGGTAAATGAGTATATCATTATTCGGACATCAAATGGACATGAAGGGAGATGTGGAAAAAATTTGTCCCAAAATTATTAATTGGAAATAAAAAGCATAAAATGAGGAGGATTATTGAATAAAGAGGGATTGGAGAGGATCCCACACTAATCATTGTATAGTAACGACTTAAGTAAATGATGTAACGAGAGGGGATAAATGTTATTTAATTATTTTGAAATAAATTTCACAATAAATAGATATTTATAAATTAATGAAAACATAACCAATTCAGATTCAAATGGGTAAAATAATATTAATGTTCTTGAATGGAAAAAGAGAGAAAAAGGTCACTTACATTTGGTTTGATAAAGCACAAGACAATTTTTGAAGCACAAAATGTGTAAATATTGGTTCATAGGAGGGATTAATAAAAAACATTATCCTATCATCACATGAAAAAATGGTATTAATAGGGATGTAGTAAAACATTCCAAAACATGAATAAAAGGAAGTGAAGAGGTATGTCATAAATGAGACGCTTGAATAAAAAGAAGAGAGGGAGATCCCATACGTTGAGAGAGGGATTAAAAAATCATGGGAGGGGCTTATTTAAAGCATGGGAGGAGCTTCTTGAAATCTTGGGGAATCATGAGAATACTATAGATATGTGATTTCATATTATGTACATGATACAAGGTTATTGAGTGAGTAGGAAAGGCATATTAGGTGGGTTTATATAGTAAAAGAGAGGGGAGTTCATTATTTTTTCCCTAACATAGGGTTTGGATTCTATATAATAAAATAATAAAAAACCCTCCTTTTGTTTTTACCATAGTATCTTTATTAATAAGATCGGTTTTAATTATTTCAATAGTAAAATGGCCTAACTCATTAAAATATTACTCTTTCTAGATATATGAATTTTCCCATTAAAAAAATAATTGATATTTAATGAGAAATATTAGTTGTTTTTATAATTATAGTTTTTGATCACAAAAAATATTACATTTGACATCATGAAAATTATATTACCAAATATATTTAATAAGTATTATTTAACTTTATTATTTTATAAAATTATAATTTATTTTTATAATTCATTAATTCCATAAAAATGAATTTCATAATTGAAATTTCATATTACAAAAAAATAATTTTTTTATCTCATCTTAATAGAAAATAATTTATAAAATAACAATAATAAGAAGTAAATATTGTCATTAATCTATTGAAAATAAAATTTAAATAATTATATTAGTAGGGTCTTGATATATACCCTATTATTACACAATCAAATTATATGAGGGGAAGGTGTTTGATTGTGATATTTTCATGGTGTGGTTCAACATACATGGTTTGGGTTGTGATCTCAATGATCATAAGATTCCCCCATAAATGGTTTTGATCCTTCATTAGTTGGTAGATGTTAGATTTGGGTAGTTCGTTTTTAAATACCAGTGATGATATCTCCCTTTCAAACTCTAATAAATTGGATTTATAGGTTATGATCCTATTGGTCGAGGATATCTCTTACTTTATCTTTGTCAATGGTATTTATCAAAACTATATATTTATAATAATAATATGATCAATGTTCAATGACTATATTATCAATGAATACGATTCTTAAGGAAGTTATAAATTTTCTATGATATAATTAAAATAAATAAGTGCATGTGTTTTCTGAAATCATAACAGGGAATTGAATTCAATCAAAAAATGTATTTTATTTATAACAGTTCATGTTTTTACAAAATCTGATTAAACATAATGTTACTAGATAAATAATTGTGATATTAATGATTTCTTATAAAAATTTGAACATAAAACAGATATTGATTCTTTATGTGGTAAAATTTGGATATTTAATATGCATGAATATATTAATCAATTTGAACAGAACCTTGTTTATACTATAGTTAAACTTCATACAGATCAATATATAATGATGAACAATTAGTTTTTTTAAAAAAAGCAGATAAAAATGGAAACATTATTATAAAATAAATATATAATTTTTATAAATACAATTTCCAAGAATAAAAAATTGATTATAGTTAAACTTTTCATTTGTATCCATATTAGAATCTGTCATAATCTTATTAACCTTTACAACACAACTGAATTTTACATTATTTAAAATGGATATAGAAGGTGATTTCCTTAATAAATATGTTTAATATGTATTTTTTGTTGAATTAGCTTCCATTTTTCTAAACCATAAGTTTACTAACAATGTATTTAAATATACCAGAGCATTATATGGACATAAACAACCCCCAAGAGCTTATAATGAAAGTGTTTTTGGATAAATAATTCAAAATAAACATGTTAAAGGAAGTCATGATCCAACTATTTTCATAGATAACATTTTAAGAAAGGATATTTTTTTGAATATATTTTGATGAAATAATTTTTTATTATACTCATAAATATATTTTTTAGAAAACATTATGATTTTATAAGGAATTATTTTGAAATGAGCATGATGGGAGAAATTATATTTTTCTCATTGGTTTTTATATTTCCCAAAAACCATAAGGAAATATTTTGATGCAACATAAAAATATTGATTTTTTTCGACATTTTGTGTTTTATAATGAATAAAATACTAGTACTATTTTTGTAATTTCTATCAAATGAGATCTTTATGAAAATGAAAAATTCTTAGATGTGCATCATTATAGGTGTATGATAAGAATTTTACTATATAATACATAAAATCAAAAGGAAATAATTTTTTTTTGTATTTATATGTGTTATATTTTAATCTAGTATAAATGATTTTTATTTTAAAGAAGCATAAAAAATCCTCAAATACCATAGATTTATATTAGAAAATTTATTATTGTATTATTATAGAAATGGTTTTGATTTGAAAAGGTACATAGATGATGAAATTAAAGGTTTTACATATAATAGAAAATATAATTTTGGAAAAATTAATTTATTAGTTTAATATTTTGTCTCTTGATCCATCATAAAAAAAATATATATATCACTTTCCACTCGTAAAGAAGAATATATAGCATCTAGAAGTATTTTTGGTCAATTTTTGTGGATACAACACACACTGATATATAGGGTTAGAACATTTAACATGGGTTTTATTACATGGTTTTACTATAATGTTTATTGGAAATTATTTTAAGTGGACAATTGATACTAGTGCATGAATAAATCAGTGGTGTTAGACTTTCATCCTTCTTGATGGAATCCCAATTAGTGATCATGAGATGATTCAATATATTGGTCCTAGTTATGGGACATATATATCATATACCGGTAAGCATTAGTATGGGAAACCTCACTATAGGCTCACAGTCCCCTTCCAAATCCTCTAGGGATGGATAACACTTCATATAGGGGTCTATGAATTCATCAATGACTAGTAAATTCCAAAGTCCCGATTAAGACCCTAAATAAGTGTATATGTGGTGTGAATCCATTGACATTGGGGTAATGTGATGTGATGAACATGCCAAATTATCATAATTTTTTTCTGTATATGCCCATTATTATTCACCTATTGGTTCCATAATTAATGATACAACTGGTTATAATACAAGATAGGCGAGCTTATTTTATTTAAGGAGGGAATTTTGGTTTCAAGAATTGATTAAAATATGAATAGTGAAGGGTATTCACCTTTCTGATTTTTCTAGAAATTAGATTGCATCCTTAAGAGGTGTCCTAGGCTGATTAACAATGTGTGTCATTTAAAGCATATGATAGCCACTAATCAGATTATGTTTATGACCAAATGAGAATATACGGGAACTCGGATTGAACTTCAATCCACGAGCATCAATACTGGTCCTATTAAATCTTATAGGGAAGTTTGGATCCCTTCATACCCCAATAGATAAATGTGTAATCTTGTATCTATTATTAAGGGTCTTCCCATAGATGAGTTTGTAGAGGGTTAGGAGCATGAAATAGAAATAGTTAAGTTGGAAAAGGGTATTTCAATGAGGAAATTTATCATTTATGAAATAAATAAGAAGTGGTTGATGATAAGGCTCTATAACATCAAAATACATGTTATGCTACAATGGGCCAAGATGTTGATCCATATTCCCAGTTTGTGTCCCCTTATAAGTAGCTTATCTCATGGATTAGATTAAATGGAAACATAGAGAAATTTTATTCATATAAAGGAGATTTAGATCTTTCCATCAAGGGAACTGAATTATTTTTACAGGGTATGGTTGAATTTATGTTCTTGAGGTGATTTATTATATGGAACATACTAAATTATTCAAATATCACAGATGAGATCTTTAAGCCACCATTCATTTTATTCATGTTCAATTCATACTTTGTAGTCAATACCTGAAATTTTAAGACCATATGAAAGAAAGAGTGAAGATAGTCACAATATTTTACAAAGGACTGATGAGGCAGATTTTTTGGATCCATGGCACATAAGGGAATTATTACATCCTCACAATATGGTACATAAAAGTTCCCTACCCCAAGGGGAGTGCTACTAAGATGTAAAAAAATAGACGTGGTAATTTGTTCTCAAGCCACTTCTAGTTTTGGAATCCTATACATTATCCACCCCAGTCTTGGTAGCATTTCATGAAGCTTGTAAAGAGTAGAACACATTGAGAAGGGATGTTTCTACTGAGGAAATAAGGTGTGTTATTTAACCAGATGAAATTGATTTTATTGGATATGGGATGATTACTACACATGAAAACATCTCATTTAGTGAAAATATTTAATAGGTCCATTAATATATTGAGGATATGGATGGATCTGTTCATCCATTTAATAATAGGTTCAGTTAGTCCAAATGAGTGAGGATAATACTAGTGGTGAGGGTGGAAATGACCAATTTTGGTGAAGAGGTAGCACAAGTTCTTATTTTTAATCTATTTTTTAATATCTTAATTTTTTAAACCTTATTAACATTTAACCCTATATTTTAGGAAGTGATGTGTGATCCATTTCGCATTCCTTATCTAGAATATATGGAGGGATGAACAGTTTTTTGAATGGACATTCTTGTGTGTTAAAGGGTCATTGAAACATGATTTCTCGGGGAAGCTGGGCATATGCAGGTAGTGATTATAGACCCAAAATGATTATTTTCACCCCATCTTGTTCTAATTATTCTCCTTGTGAGATTATCATTCTAGAATATCACAAGGTGTAGGCAAGTGATAAATTTATAAATTCACATCTAATTTGGGATAAAAAGTAAGCATTATATCATTATTATGTAATTCTAATTCTATATATTCATTCATGTTAATTATTCAACTTGAGTTGGGTTTATCATAGGATATATAATTCATAAAATGAAAACTATTTGACACCACGTGTCCCCTTTTCTTATCGAGCTTTATACAATGGGAATAAGAGTTCTAAGGTAATGTAAAATTAATGTGGATATGAAATGAAAACATTACATTACATGAGAAGAGCGTGATAGAGCTAATGCTATTCCTTTAGGTTTGACTAACCAATTTCCCCTTGATAGTTCAATGGTTGGGGGATAAGCGATGTGGACACAAGAATGATTGAGTCAATCTATTTCTCCATGTTCACTGATTTACATCCCTAGAGGCTCAGTGTTTGTGAGTGACATTATGGAGGTTATTAACCTAGATGAACATTACCACATTGTGTGTGTCTAACCAAAATATATTACTTTTAAGGCCATCCTACTATATATAGTGTTGGAACCTGTAATTCTTGTTAGTGTGATGATAATTACAAAGGAGGTCAGTGCCTAAATAGACGAGGTTGAGTCTCTCGACATCTTGGCTATCTCATATCCTTCATTACCAGGTATATATTTCTGGATACCCGTTTTAGTATTTTTTTACATGAATTTAAGATCCCAGATGCTTTAAATTTCTTATCGGCTATGGAGACCATGACTTTGTGTGCTGCGAAACCCATTCATTTTGAAAATATTTATGATAGGAATTATCTTGTTGGCCCATTCCTTGAAATTTTTCATCAAATTGAGAGTGATTTTTATACAGAATAGGATACACTGAATAATTTTCTTGTCACGAGGAAAAACATTTGTAGGGATATATAGAAATTTATTTCTCATGTTCCACATCAAATCTACCATCAAATTTTTCATGTTGTGTCACATGTTCTCTATGATTAGTTATGAGAGATTTGACTACCATGCCATACATTCTAATTTGGAAGTGGTTTTTGTTTGGTGATATAGGGTTATCACACAACATTAATATCTCTAAAATTTAGTGTTTATGTCACATTCTTTCTACAACAAAAAATATCATGATTAATGAGGAGTTTGACCAAGATGGAATATCAACCCAACACAAAATCCGAGTCTCAAAAATGAGGAACTTGGTGGAACAACTCCTTCAAGAGATTGATTAGATCAATAAATAATTGGATCATTATGATGAATAGGCTAATAAATATTATGTTTTTGTTTGATAAAAAATCACTTTTTATTATATATTTCATATAAATATAATAGAATCCACAACTAAGATTCCATCTTTTCATTGATAATTTTACGGTCCTAGAGGACCAACCAATATAGAAAACATTTTAGTTCTAGAATCCATAACAAATAGTTGTGAGAGTAATAATACCTAATGTGTCATTAAGTACATGAATACAAAACTCCATACATTGATTTTACTTTTTTATAGGGAGAGGGTCATTTAATTCCTATCATGTGTCCAAAAATTATTGAACATATTCTATAATATTATTTGTAGATCAAACTCATACATGAGAAATGGGGTATTAAAATTCTAAGGTGTATATGGATTTTTCTCCAAATACATCTATATGTATAAATATATCATGTGTAGGGAATATTGAGGAAATAATAAATGGGCCACCTAAGAAATTCTTTGTCATGTGGGAAGGTTGTGTACATCTTATCTTTTCTTCATGTTAAGGGGTAAGTATTTTGTATTTGAATGGAAAACAAATTATGATCATAAAAGTGACTCTCAACGTTATCTAAGATCGCATGAGTCATTCTAGTCCTAGTAAATAATATTAAACATGGAAAATAATTTAAATCCCAATAAGAGTGCATGACAGGGTACATGTGGTGGTATTTTCACCTCCATGGGAATTCATGGAAGAAATATATTGAAGTCTGTAAATATTCATGGTTGGACCTAATATCCATGACTAGTGAATTCTTGATAAAGGTTTGGACCCTTGTATTGATCAAATTAATACAAATAGGAAGGGAATTTTTATATTTCATCATGTTATGGGATTAGAGTAATGTGAGAATTTTAAGGAAATGATGTATACAACACTACTATTAATCTATAGAATAGGATCACATAATGGGTAACTTTTAATGGATATATCCTTCATTTATGTAATAGCTCATTTAAAATTTACCTTGTTCATGTTTTTATAATTTCATGCTACAAGGAATCAGATGTTCAAATGTTGTGGGAAATGTGATAATGGCCAAAAGATTAGTAGTTTTCCATTCGATATTAATCTATCCCAAAATGATCTATCATCCTTAAAAAATTAATTGGGAAGGTTGTAAAATGTAATATAGGACATTCCATATCCCAAAAGTGATATGGAACATGTTTTTATGGAATGACGTAGGACCATGTTGAACGTTGGTTTTCTATATATTGTGGTTAGGGCATACAAATATAGAAGAGGTCTCTCCATATGATAAAGGTTCCTCTGGTTGAAAGGCCTTTTAGGGTGACTTATTTAGAGCAAAAAACGGCCATATTAGGCTTAGAAAAAAGTTGTTTACTCCAGAATAAAAAATTCCACCACTAATGGTCATGGAAATCTTTAAGAGGTTTATATTTTCCAAGATGTAGAGTTTTATTTGTATAAAAACAGTTCCCTAGTATGAAAGGATCATTTCATGTGAAAATCACATAGAAATGGGGATAAATGTTTCATATTATTGTATGAATCATACATATGTAGGGTATTTTTTTGACATGGATGGACCATGATGTGTTATTCATGTATTGATTTATATATCATCAATGTGATATTCTAGCCACCCATTGTTCTTGGAAATATTTGACACAAAAATCGATTCATAGTGTAGAGAGGGGGATTTTTTTCTAGTATGATCTCTCAAGAAGTGTGAAAACATGTAATGTTCCCTTTTATGTAGATTTAGTTCATACATAAAAGAGTGTGGGATTATTTATATTACAGCTAGACCCATATATAAGATCTAGGTACCACTACATATTATGCCAATGTGAGAATCGAGAAACATGTAGCTCTTCGAGTGATGGGTGGTGGTATACGAAAATGAAACATAGCGGTCCTTTCATGTGACAACATAAAAATTTTTAATTTAATTTCATGAAAGAGTCATCAACCATGAAGTTTAACATCAGGTGGTAAATAATTTGTCTCTAACTTTTACGATATTTTATCCCAAACCTTGTTAAACCTGATATGAACTGAAATTCCTTGATCAAGTGAGGAAATCATAATCAAAACTCATAATCCCATGTGATCTATTCTTGGAGTGAGAAACTAGTATTGGAAAAGGTTTCTTTCACAACATAATGGTGATTATAATGATTAATATAGGAATTTTATCATGTGGTGGTTGGAAAATGATATAGGATCTAAGTGTCGCTACATATCTATATGGACTAAGAATAAAGTAACCATTAGTTTTTGGAAACCATTATGTTTATGTTCATAAGGAAAGGATTATGGTAACATAATATAGTGGAAATGGAGAGTGATATTAGTCTTACTAGTCCGTGGATGTTCTGAAATGCTTCAGATGTGAGGACCAAAATTGTAAACCATGATCTTAGGGGTTATATGATCAAGAAAAATGATATGATAAAGTTTTGTATGGAGTTATCACGGAAACGTTTCTAAAATATATTTGTATCATGATGTTATTAGGGATTATGGATATAGAAGAGGTCTGAGGAAGTAGCTGCCTCTAGTTGACTAGCCTTTTGAGGAGGAATTATGAAAATCCAAACAAGGGAATATTATGGACAACAAAAAAATTGGTTTCCTCATGAATTAGACATTCCATAATAAGTTGAAAATTAATGAATATGGAAATCCAAAATTTCCATGGACAAGGGGTATGATGTGTGGAAGGAATGTGTCTGATCACAAATGAATAATTTAGACCGACATTGTTCTTAGAGGGTGAATTCCCCATATAGATCATTGTTTATTTGTAAGTGAGGGGTTATTTAATTTACCTCATGGTTGTTCCTAGGTCATCTATTCTATTAATCTATATATATCCCATTGAGAGGAGAATCAATCCATATATACTTTTGGTAAAAAAAGGTGTTGTAGCAGACTTGCACAAAGTGTTGTGATTCTCTCAAGAACGGACCAAAATGTTAGGAAGTATTACATTGTGAAATAATGAAATAAAACATGTTTATTTACAACACGAGGTAAGTATATTTATACATAGTTTAATGTTATATTACTAGGATTTTAGGCTATGTAGTTTTGGGTTTGGAAACATGGACTATGACATTTTATAGTTTTAGGTCAAAATACTGAGACCATATGTCATGACTTTTAGGGTCTGTCATCCCAGACCATATATCGTGTTGTTTATAATATTATGATAAGGACTGATTTAATATCATTTAAGGTCATACATATAAGACCAATGAGGATATTTAGTTTAACATCTTTTATCAAAGATGAAATATGAGGCTTTATAGAATGAAGTATTTCTTAAGAAATATAGCATCGGTAGGATGAGTAGTGTGTTCCCCATCCATTGTGATTAATGATTAAGAACAATTGGGATATAATTAATGTATGATTTAAGGTCCTTAAAACATTTGTTCATGAATATTTCATTTTCCCCATGTATCATTGGAGTCCTCATAGACAAAACCAATTCTCCATATAAAAAAAGGAGGATGAAAATTCTTATTGAATGCATTTATTATCTAATTATAGTATAATTTCAAATTATACATGGTATAAAAACTCTTCTCATGTAGAATATCTAACTCATAAAATAATTTATATTTTTGTTAATCATCAAATTGTATTCCATAGATATCTATTCAGAGTGAATATAATTGGACATCAACAGGTAGAACATCCAATTTTATGTAAACCATCGAATAATAGGTTGGATGAGTATTAGTATGGGTCACAGTTCAGTAAACCCACAGGGTGTGTAAGAGCTTGTTTGGATGATAATTATTTTTTATCCACTATTTTATATATAATGTTTGATTTAGTATAACTAAAAGGTAATATATTTCCATTTTTTATCAATGGTAGCAATAAGGATGGTTATATTTAATGAATTACTCCTAGTTAAAAATCAAAAATTTAAAGGAATAATGGTTGGTGTTGTTTTACATCAGTATTGTTTTAGGGACACCAAATATGGAAAAGATATTATATTTCAAGAAATTTGAGATACTTTTTGTCCTGAATATCTTAAGGTGTAACACCATGGACCGTTCAGAAAATAAGTTTGTTTCATTAAGGATGTATTGGAACCACTTGTTAAAGTCTAGATGGTATAGCCCTACAACATCTGGTACCCACACAGTAAACAACCAGAATTATTTAGATGTATATAGAAACTCTTTGGGTTGATGGCTGAAATTATAATTTAGTTGTAAAGAATCATACTTTTTGACAAAATATTTCCTAACGTGCATCATCGAATGTCATAAGTATTCAATACCCTTAATTGTTAGACATATATTGGTTTCTGACTATTGGGATCCACCAACATCAACTTTAACTTTATATATGGTGGAATTAATCTTATGTCCATCAATGCCTATTAGTATAAATTCATCAAATATTCGCCTATAATGAATCTTCTAATGACTTGGGATATCATAAATGGTCAAATTTACTGCCCTTCATTAGATATGTTCTTTTAAAACTATGTCTGGTAGAAGGGATATGTTTTAAGGTATTCTAGGAAGTGTGTCATCAACCAATTTTCAATATTATCTATTAAAGTGTTGAATTGATCTTGTTGGTTTCTTCCATTAAAATTTTACAAAACGACGACACTATTTTGTGATATGAGATGTTAATGAATGTTTTATCCTGATCTAGAACATACAAGGCTGAAGTTTCATCTGATAATTAATCTTTCTATGTATTTTGTAAACGTGGTACATTAGTTTGTTTTGGATTGTTTGGAAATTCCTCTATCAACCCTCAAAGATAATTAAGCAAGGGGATATGTTCTTTTTTTATATGGTTTAATAAGTGTTTAGTACTAAATTTCTAATATAGAATCAACCTTGATTTTATGGTGATTCATAAGTATCTACATTACCAACTTCAAGCCTACAATGGGGGATTGGTATTCACCCTCATTGCTAGTGCATAGTAATGATAGTAAAAATGAGTAAGGTAGGATTTTCCTTCCTCCAAAAATGAGAACAATTAACAACCAAACATTATTATTCTTGGGGTCTTCCTTTATCTTTCTAGTTGGGATTTAGGATGAAACATCATATTATTTTTCCCACATACATGTATAGTCTTAGATAAATAATATTTCCACACTAGGAAGTTCAACACTCATCAACACATCTTCCACAGAGGGATGTTCTTCCAGGAAATTTATTAAGGATTCCAGTTTATTTCATTTTTTAGTCTAAACCAGATGTATAACTGTTGCAGAATGACCATGCATCTTGAAAAACATCCATTGAACATGGGATTTTTTAGGATATATTTGATCGGGTAAATTCAAGCTCTCAAATAGACCTCATGGTGCTATATATAATGCCTTAATTTATGAATTGCAAAAATCAGAGAAAACAATTCTTGTCAGTATTTGAATATCAGGTCTTAGAGTCAATAATGGTGTGAATCAGATAATAAAGGTTGTTTTCACTACCATAATAATTTTTCTACATGATAAATCCACCCAAAAACTATTTTATGGTTGTCATTTATAGAATGAGAAACTTTTTTTTGACTGGGGGCATCAACATTAGTTGGATCAAAAGATATTGGGGATATCAAATTCTTAATGGAATTAATTAGTCCACTAAAACATAAACCCTTTTTTCATTAACATTGAGAATTGAAAAAACTTTCTTGAGAGGTTTTCTATGAAGAATTGAATGTTGGTAGGTCTTTATTGAAATCCTTCTATCTCATTGAGGTTATGAGGAGATTAAATGAATATAATTACCTTAGTCGTATTAAGGTCAACATATACTGCATTATGGAATACTACAAAGCTAATAAATTTTCATAAGGTAATTCCAAAATAAGAATTTATGAGATTCATCTATAGAATATGTTGTGGAATATTGTTAATCATTATTAAAAAATATGTAAGATGAACAGAATGTTTTTATGAGTTTACCACCAAGTATTCGACATAAAAATAAAATGAGTTTTCCTAGAAGGGTTTGATGTTGTGATTCATAGCATGTTGGTATGTAGTGAAAACAATATATAAATTGATGGGAATCAAACAGTAGTAAAATACTCCCAAGGGAGCCTTAAAGGTGGAGGATTCATCATCTTCTAAGAAAAATAAAATTTTATTATACTCTTGATATCCCTTCATGTAAAATAGGGATTAAAATCCAATGGTTGAATCAAATAGAAGTTATGATATCATAATATGGAAGCCATCATTATGATAATGTCGATTGAGTTCTCTAAAATCAATGATTAACATGATATTCCCATTATTTTTTTGAGGGGTAAAATTTAACTGAGCTATTATGGGAGATGGAATTCATGAATGAAATTATCTTTGATTAGTTGATAAATTTAAGCTTCAACCATTAAAGTATAAGAAAATGTGTTCTTCTAGATTTATTACTCTAACTGTAGTGGTCTTTTAGAAATCCAATGTGATGGGTATCCACATTTGGAAAAAAAACTAGAATTTATTTTTAATTACAATAAAAAATATTGATGATTTTTTTAGAGAATAGGCATAATTCCCTTATTCATTGATGGGAATAGATGCACCAATCAACATTGGTTGTGAATCCTCATATGTTATTAGATTAATCATTTGGATTTCATCTACTATGGTGGATAATCAATCGTTGAATGTTGAAGGAGTATATCTGAGGTATTTTTTTATCATCTTCATCATTTTTATCTTCCACTTACTCTGTGTCCATGTCAGGATGGAGGAGAGATTAAGGGGAACTATTATTGTTAGCGGAATATCAGTTCCATAAGAGATATCTTCCAATGGTAATATCGTAACATCCATAGGTTTATAGAATGAATTAGTGGCATACTAATTAATTTTAGGATAAGGTTAGAGAATTTCCATCTGAGGTATCTCTATTAATGTAGGATTCATTGATTTATTCCAGACCCCCGTGTGCAATTGATGTGGTGGATATCACGATGATCAGCTATCACATCTCTAAATTTGAGATGATGTCTTCAACATGACTAATGGTCAAAACGTATTCGCCATTGAGGCCTTATAATAGACTATTAGGGTTCATTTCTAGATAATTTGGAGTGGTAATATGTGTGTATCCATCATTCATGGGTTTCTTCCCTTCTCCTTAGTAGAATATAGCATCAATATTTTGAGATACAGAAGAATCAAATTGAATTTTTTCACCATGTAACATCCAAATCATACCATTGATACAATATTTATGTAATGGATGTTATGATGAAGGGTTCTATATATATTGATGTAACTAAGGCCTTCTAAAAAAATCTTTAAATGATTTATCATTATGAATTACCAAGAAATTAGAGTCAAACACATTATCTTCAAACTGAACACTTATTGTAATTCACCATAGCAGTTTCTATTCACATTTATCATACCCTTATAGTATTAGAGAAAAAGGGGACAAATCTGATTTAGTGTATCGTAATCGAAAAATCATTCTAACAAGAATGAGTTTGACTCTTGACCCATTAGAAATGATATAATAATGTATGTAAATGTAATATAATCTTTAGGATGTATACAAACACATTAATTTCCCTTATATAACAACATCAATGTCCCAATTAGTGAAATAAATAACTATATGAAATTTTATAAAGTCAGTATTTTAATGATAAACCTCATTGGTAGTAACATCATATTCAAACACATGAGGTAAAATAAGATCCTATACTAGTTCTTTCTATAGACCATTGATATATTTATATCATACATAATTGAATGATTTTATAACACTATTTCAAATAGATTCATGATGTTGTTAGTTTGGGAAAAGGGTTTACAATTCCCAATGTAGAACTATTACCTATAAAGAATTTTTGGAATTTACATTCTTGGGGTAGGTGAGTCAAGTTGTTGAGAATATGTGAAGAAATGTTTTTCTACAATTGGATCAGGTCCCCTTGGCATTCCTACTTTAATGGTCTAGTTAGGTTGTCACCTTTTTATCAATGAAACATTCAAAATTTTTAGTTCTTAATGATATTATACATGTGTGGGGGAATTTTATTTCTCTTGATCGGCTTGTTTAAGGGTTTTACCAATGGTTCCAATAGCATAGATATCTCCAGAAGAGATTTTACCATGCCTACCACACATTCCTTATATCAGGTGGCCTCAATTAATATCTCCCCAAGTTGGTTTGGTAACCTCTAGTTTTAAATAATTGTCACCATCTTACAAGGGATCCATTAAATGAATAAAATTGATGGATCTGAAGATCAATTTTGCTTCTAAAGAAGAATCTATTTAATAGTTTAGTTTCTTTTATCCCATTTGGTGGGGTAGTTCCTTTTTTACCCTTCAATGGGATGATTCCAGTTGTACCATTTGGAAGTAAGGGTCATGTTCTCATGGAATTTAAGTAATAAAGTCTGAGAGAGTCAAAGATAACATTAGCATAGGTGTATGCTTTTCTTCCATTTTTCCCTTCTATTACGACATTCAATTTTTTTGATGATTGGATATAGATGGTTTTGGAGTAGAAGGATTATATTATTATGTAGAAAAATAATGGTAGAAAAATTTGTTGTTTTAAAATTTTTTATAGGACATCATAAGTGTGGTTAATTTTTTCTAGTCATCAAATCTCTGAAATTATACACATTGTTTCATGTAAAATACTGAAACACACTCTATTTCTTTGTAGGGTCATAAAAAACATAGACTACCTAGGTAAGTGGTTTTCCCTACTTTACTATCCAATAATCAACCATCTTTTGTAGGATATCATTGAAAACAAAACTATAACACCTGGGTTTTTTTACACAAAGTTGTATTTGATATCTTAGAAGAAACAAAATACCTAGTTTATCTTTTTTTTCCCAGAAAACTCATTTTATTTTTCATTTCACAAAACACTGATATTTTTAAGTTTGATAGAAAATTCAACATGGAACACTGAGCTTAAACAAACCATGATATTTATAACCCTTATAACATAGCCATTAAATTGGTGGATGTGAATAAATTTAAATACATTATGTTATATATATATATATATTCAATTCAATATAAATTATTGATAAAGTTTTAGTAAATAATCAATCAATTTTTAGTAAGGTGATTTTATTATTCAAAAATATGTTTTCTTCAAAAATAAGATTTTAACACATTTCATGAAAATAATATTACAATAATTTTTTTTGAAATTTTATAAAATTTATTTTATGAATATATCTTCATTTAAAAAAATTTAGTGTAAAAATAAATTTGCTTCAAATTTTTGAAATTTAGGAAAATATTGATTTTTCATGTGAATAGCTAAAAATACAAATTGTTGTAGAAATGTCATTTATTTTAAATAAATTATGTAATTTAGATGCCCCATTATGTTTTATAGAAGTTTAAGTATATTTTAGTAATATGTCATTCACATAATTTCATTTGAATAATAAATATATTGTATTTTATAATAAGTTTTTTGGGGGTTTAAAAAAGGGATTTTTCTTTAACACTATTTTATAGAATAGAATGTTTCCGAATATTAATAATTTTAAATGAATCATATTAAGAAATTATTTAACTGAAAATTTTATATTATATATCAAAAAAATTTAATTTTTATTCATTTAATTATTATTATGATTCATAGTGTTAATACAAAATCATGTTGTGATTTCAAAAAATACAAGTCTCTAAACTATCATTTTCATCGCATCTGCAGATTTTTATTTAAATTTAATTTTTTACACAATAATAAAATTTACATCAAAAAAATAATGTTAAATTTTTATATAATAATATCATAATTATATTATGGTGAATTTTATATAATTCTTGAATAGTTTTACGATGAATGGTAAAAAATATATATTTTTAATTTAAAAATTTCCATTAAGATTAATTTATTTTTAAGGTTAAACTATATTTATTTATTTTTGAATTAAAATTAATTCAATTTTATATAAATTAATCCAATATATTTCATCTTAATCAATTTTATAATGATCTTTGATATAAAAAAATTGTAAAATTGTAACATTTATCTCCTTAAAAACTCGTTTTCTTGTCATGTCTATGAGATTAATTTCGAATTAAAATTTTCCACTTCTCTGAATGAAATTATTAATAATATATTAAATATTTTAACTCAAAAAAATATATAATATCTAATAATTCCAATTTTTTATTGACCAATATCACTAGTGAAAATAGTTATAATTAATCATAATGGTTATGGTAAAAATGAGTTCACTAAGGGGATAAACTAAACTTTTCTGGAAAAATGATATAGATTATTGTAAAAATAAAAATTTATGACCATATTTAGACCTTATGTATTATATTAGGGATTATTTACCATTATTGGGTCATGGTGACATGAAAAAACCATGGGTGTAATTCAGTCTTTCAGAAAATTACAACTGTTTCACTAACCCCACTTATAAAAGGCCACCACTATCATATATTCTTCTCACATTAAAACCTATTGGTTTTGGAAAATACATATAAAAATTAATTAGAAAATTACTTACTATCACCATATATTCATTATTTTGGTCATCAGTCAAACCTAGGAAGTAATTTTTTGGAAACCTTTAAAGGACTCCCTAAGAAGAGGTAACATTATTCAACGGGCATTTTTATTATATTTTATTCTACAGTACATTAATTTTTCCTTAGAACATAATTATATAATAAAATTATTATCTTTAACTTATTTATATATTTTTATGTTTTGTTTAATCCCTAAAACCACACACACTTCCATCAATTGGGTTACGAAATCATTATTCATATGTATGATAAACGACCACCTAAAGAGTTGATGTCATTAATTTTTCCATTACCACCACTTATGGTTGGGTATTAGAATGTATATAAAGTATATATATTATATTTAAAACATAACTAATTTTTTTCAATATATAATATATAAATTCTTATTTTACATTTCCATGGGGTTACGGTAATGCCGCTCATGAGAAAGGTGGACTAGAGCCACATGAAGAGATTTGATTCGATTTTCAATAACACATTAAATGAAAGGTAATAAGGAGAAATTTTATTAATATATATAATATTAATGATATAATTATTATTTATATGAAATATGTATCATTGTTAAAAGATTTTAGATCATTTTCATTTCTTACTACTTCACTCACTGAAAAATGATAACGACATTCTTGGACGGGAGGACTACCACCTCAAAAAAGTGATGTGGTTCCTTTTTTCATAACCACATAACAATAATGACATTTATAAGTATATATAATTAAATAATATGGTATTTATGATATTATTATAATAATATAAATATAATATATTACTTTCATTTTATCTATAATGATCATTGAAATATGGAAATGTTAGTCAAGCATATGTACGGACTACCATCTCCAAGATCATAGTGTTAGTTCATTTTTCATTACCTTATATAGTGATTGTTTTTAAAATTATAATTTATGAATAAATATTATAATTATTTCACTATTATTATTCTGTATAATTTTAAATATTTAACGCATTGACCATAGTCAACCTATCAAATTCATTGTTGACATATAAATCGAATATGGTCAAAACATCCAATATAAAACTAATTAATTATGTAATTGTATATAAAATTGTAATAAGTAAAATAAAATTATTAATAGTATTTTAAAATTTTATAAATAAATTATATAATTAACATAATTTCATTATTCAAAAAGATAAAGACACAACTGATATGTCAGACTCAAGGTATGGGTTTTCTCATCTTACTTTCAATTCTATGAGAGATATTTCCTATTCACCACTAATTTTTGTTTTGTGGTTTATATATCACACAAGAAAATGTTTTATTTTTATTATCCATATATCAGGAGATGCATTATTTTTTTATTTGGTTATTAATGTTATTAAAAAAAATATTTCCATTTTACAGTATTTTTTACTTCAAAATTTTTAGAAAATGTTTTAATGACAATTCTAATTTTTTTTCTATTTGGTCAGAAATTTGTTTTCTTCTACAAATATATTTCAATAAATTATTTCAAAAATATTTTTAAAATTTTAAAAATGATTTACTAAATATATATTTACCCATTTAATATTTTTATAAAATGTTTTTAATGATATATTATTATATATTTTAAAACAATACACTTTTTAACCCTTTTATTGTGAAAATGGAATTTTTTTTACAACATGTATAGAATTACCCATCAATATTACTGTTATTTATCAGATGCTTTATTTTGAATCTTTTGAAGTAATTTTAAAATAATATATTTTCTTAAAATTATGAAAATTATTGGTTTTTAAAATGATTTTAAAATATGATTATTTTAATTATGTTTTATGTTTTATAAGCTGTCTTTCAAAAGGAAAAGGATATTTTCCTGAAGAATTTTTTAATTATATTTTAATTTTATTTCAATTATTCAATGTCGAAAACCATTGTTATTACCTCACCTTCATTTATGATATTTTTATTGATATCATCCTTATTATCTTTCAATATGTATTATGATTTTTTCAAATATAATTATATGGATCCTATCTCTTTTCCATGGGTTAATCATGTTTGACAGAGATTTTTATGGAAGAAAATTATTTTTTGTTGGATAATCATGTAATAATAGAAAAAATGTTGTTTTATGATTTGTATGATGAAATTATATATCTAAGTACTTTATATAATGTTCTTGTACAAAGAATATAATGGAGCGGCCAAGATAGTTTTGGGTGAGACCATTGCAACTTATTTGATGCGGTGTCTCAGATAGAAATTTTTGATCCTATTATATCTTATATGATGTGCTGGACTAGATATAATTGGGTGATCCCACTATAACTTATATGATGAGTAAATCTACATAGCTCTTTAATGCATTGGAAAATTATTATTCTCTATAGAGAATTATATTAGAAATTGTAAATATGGTTATTCTGATAGTAAGGTTCTTATAGGTGTTCTATGATGACAATTCACCAAGATATGAACACATTTCATCTTTTATTTCCATGGGTTTATAATATTTATGATGATAAATATTGATATAACATGGCACATGATGGTTGATTATTATTTCTCATTACAATTTTTAAAACCTTATTCTATAATTTGTGATTGACAATTCATGTCTTTATGGGTATGAATTCATTTATGATTCACTAATTCATTCTAATTATTTCTTCAAACCCTTAGGCAACTTTTATTCTCTTAGATGAAATTCAATTATGAATGCTTATTTTTACAACTAATTAGTATTTGAGAAAACCCTTATTATGATTCCATTTGACTAGGTCATAAAAAATGAGGTTTAAATAATTAAGCCTAGTAGGAATTTTATATGAATGATTATGATTTGTTAATATGAAATAAGAATCAGCGGGTTACGTGGTGAAAGTGATTATTTAATTACTTAAGTATTTCATATGAATGATTTTTACTTATCCATTAAAACACTAAACCTAAAAGGTAATTGATAATGTAATTTATTGAATTTTTACCTTTGATTTTATAAGTTTTGGATAGATTAAATTGGTCAATGTTATTGTAATAAAAAACAAAATCGAAAATTTAGGATTTCAACACTAGATACAAGAGTCTAGGTTCTAGAATGTTATAGTTTTTATAGAATTTCGATTTAGATAACATTAGATATTAGAATGTTTTAATGTGAGGTTATCTTGAGAATTATATATACCATCATATGCCTACACTATTAGGGCTGGTCATGAGTTCAATGTCTTATAATCCTCATTTTACCTTTTAAGTAGTAAATATTTTGAGGGTATTAAAGACATTTTGAGTTAAATTTTATTAGGTTGGGGTATTTGTAAACCCTAGAATTAACATGATGTATTATTTTTAGAGGACTTATTTTTAATGTTTAAAGAAAGAAACAATATTCCAAAGGTTAGGTAACCACCCTTCACATCTAGAAAGGTCCCAGGGCTTGAACACACAACCTAAGGGTGACATGGGTATAGAACATACAAATGACCAACATAATGTCCTCATTAGTTTAAAATTTTTATAGGTAAACATTTGGTTTATTTAAGAATAATTTTGGATTTTATTTGAGGAATAATGATTGATTTATATTGGAATAATATATTATCAAATAATTATAATATTTTGGTTTTTATCATAGTAAATAAATGTTTAAATAATTTTAGGGATAATTATTTATAGAATTATTTTTTTGAAATTTGGGTATTACTGTAGAAATTTTAAGATTAATGTATTAATGTAAATTCATTTTAAGAAATATATTACCAAGTTTTAATCATTTTGGTATCAATTAATGTATAAAGATAGAAGGTATTACGTTATTTCCCTATATGATTATGTGGTGTTTAAAAGTATATTTTACTACTTCCAGAATTAATAATTCTTCCAGAATACACATCATACAGAAAAGGAGATGTGTGTTTAGAAAAAAATTATTAATGTATGATGTTTTACTAATCAAGTAAGTATATATTCATATTCTTTTATTCTAGATTGTAAGATAATTCCACAACTCTGGGAAAAAGATCTAGAAACAAAATTATTATCTTCTTACCTTTAATTATTAATAATTTATGGCCTTTTGATCATCACAGATTTCTGGTTCTTAGGCCCTTACTTTCTATTGATCATTCAAATTATTGTGATAAATGACCTAAAACACTCTCTATAACTAATTATGGTTTTCGTCTATCTCCATATTCTCATTTTCCACAAATGTTCTCCAACATAGAAACCTAGTTATGTATTATTCAATACAAACTCAATAATTCGATTTAAATTTTATTAAGTAGATGATTTATTAAACCTTATTACAAAATGGGTTCACAACAAAATTACTTCAAAATTTATATTCTTTTATTACTAAGATAATGTTCAAATAGGGAGGATGAAATTTATTAAATGGGTATAATGTAACATGACGAGATTTGAACAGAATAAAAATATAATCAGTAGAATAATGTAAATATAAAACCGAGTTAATATTTAGTTACAAATAACTCTCATTTTATCTTGTGTTACATGTAACCCTAATATTTTTATGTTTTATAGCATATTCAACTTGAAACACCGAGCATAAACTACTCATGATGTATATAATAATTTTAATTTTATCTTCAAATTTGTTGGAATGAATATAATTAAATACTTCATAATATATATATATAGTATACATAAAAAAATGTATTGATAACATGTAATTTAATAATCTGGTGATTTTTAGTAAACTGAATTAATAAATCAATAATATGTTTTATTCCTAATTGATTTTTTATTTCACTAGATGAAAAACATATTAAAATAAACTATTATAAATTTTATTAATGATATTTAATAAATATATCTTCATTTTTTAATATAAATATCAAAATTTACTTTTGTTGAAATTTCGGGATTTTTAAAAAATATTGATCTTCCACTGAATAGTGAAAATACAAATTTTTTTAAAATTATAATTTCTTTTCAATAAAATAAGTAATTTAAATTTAATATCATGATTAAAAGTAAAATAATAATTATTTATTAATATATAATACACTTAATTAAATTTTAGCCATCATTATATTTTATTTTAGTATAAGGATTCTTTTTTTTGTTTAAAAAATGAATTTTTCTGAAACTATTTTATAGTACATAATTTTTGTATATTTTAATTAAATGAAAAGAAACCTAAATAGGAAATATTTAAAAGAAATATATGGATTATATATCAACAAAATTTAATTTATATTCATACAGTTATTATTATGGGATATAGATTTAATTTAAAGTCAACTTGTTATTTGAAAAAATACACTTCTCGAAAACCTGTTATTACTCGCATTTGTGTTTTTTTCCATAAATTTAATTATTTAAAATTTTATAAAATATAAATTTAACCTAATTTTAGAAATAATCATATCGAAATTATATTATGAGTAATATTTAATAATTTTTTTAAATTTTTTGTTTTTTGATGAATAATGAAAATATATAGTTTTAATTGAAAAAAGATGTTCTCATTTTAATTAATTATATGTTTAAATATGATTTCAAATTTGGTTTGAAGTAAAATTGGTTATATTTCCATATAATTTAATCCAATTTTTCAAATTAGAATAAATTTTATATTTATATTTGATATTAACTCATTATAATCATTCAGACATTTCCCCTTTTAAAAATACACTTTCTCATCATGTTTGTAGGATTAATTATAGGTATAATATTTTAACATATGTAAATGGAATATGTAAAAATTGAATAGTTATTTGGAATAATAAAAATTTATATTGTATAATGAAGAAAACAGAAATTTTTACAACAATTATTAGCAAAAACTTTTAAAATTAATAATAGTGAGTATAGTAAACATGAGTTTGGAAAGGTTTATACGTTAATATTAAGGGGAATAATTACCTAGAAACCTGTCCAAAATAATTTTGTACCCATATATAGAAGTTATACAATATATTATCAATAAAGAACTATTATTTGGATCTAGTGATATGAAAAAATGTGGATGGAATTAACTCTTTTAAGATATTACATGTGTACCACTCACAGAACTTATAAAAGGCCACACACTATCCTCTATTCATCAAACTTTGAAACCTATTTTCCCCTAAAACATATCCAAATTACATACCAAATTCCCTAATATCATCTTATTAGTACTATATTTGGCATGAATACAACCTAGGAAGGCCTTTTGAGGAATCCTTATGAGGATACCCAAAGAGGAGGTAACATACTTTAATGTGCCTTTTTATTTTACATACTTCTCCTCATCCTTGAATTATTTTTATAAAATTATTATATTAATAAAATAAGTATATTACATATTTTAATATGTTTTATAGTTAATTTTATGACCTAAAACAACATGCACTTCCATCTAATGGGTTACAAAATCACTATTCAACCACATCGTGTAAAGGGATTTCATGTTATGTAATTATTCACGGGTTTTAATAGAATAAATTATAGTTGAAGAATGTTTCAATGAATAGAATTGAAAAAATTTACACACTGTGTAAATTTAATACATGACTTTTAAATACTCATACATTTGTTTTAAACATGTTGTGGAGCTAATTTTCTTTAGAAAAATGATCCATCTCTTCTCCTCTCAACCTAGAGTGACCCACTTGTCCATTTTGGAGTTCCAACCCCATTTTTAGACATCCTGTTCACCCTATCAATCCATAGTAAGTCTCTTTTGTCCTATTTGTATCTTTTTCACCTTGTTTCTCCAACCATCATGGTGAAATTGTATACCAAATTGCATTGTTGGTTTTGATCATGACCATGAATTGATCTTGGAACCAATTTACAATCACCATCACCCTCTTCTTCATGGGGTTTGGTAGTATGAAGCATTGTTAGATCATTGATATAAGGTTGGGGGATTAATCATTAAATCCTATTGTTTAATAATTACAAGATTATGCTACATAATGATTCCCCCCTCTTTGTGTGCACCCAAATTCATTAAATAATTGAATGATATTAACCAATGAATTACTAATGTTTCTAATGGATTTTTTAATTAGCTAGTGGATTAAAGTATGTTTATTATTAAATGATATCTAGGGTGAGTTCTAGTTATAGAATTCCAATTTTGTGGAGCAATGCTTTTTGATATAAATGTTGATCAATTTTTAATTGAATTATATGTTTAATTAGAATGAATAATGGTAATTCACATAATTAACCATTGATATATATGATCTGATATTATGATATCCATGTGGTATGACAAGTATTGTGTTGTATTTTTAGATGCTTATGTATTGGGATAAAACCAGGAACTTCCAAAATAATATGCTATAATTATAATAGTAAGTGGGCTTAGGTCAGTCACTATGTTGTAATTATTATAAGGATTTGACCTAGAAATTTTGTAATATTTATAATTCTTCGACCTAGAGATAATTTAACGCTTATAGGGATTTGTCCCAGATTTTTTATTGTTGACATGGTCATAAGAAATACTTATAGATATTATAGAATGGATTAGAAGTACTTTGATTACAATGGACATTTGGATATGGTTGGAATTATCGGAATACATACATAGTGTTATTTGGAAATGAAGCTTAAAAAGGTTGTTGTGGTATTTTATTAATTATTATATTAATTTTATACATACCTATTTATCACTTTATTTCATAAACTTATTATCAGACTAGTTTTAATTAGACACATTGGTGTTGACTTAATGTGTTATACCCACAACCTATTTGTGTTATTATTTGGCATCGAAGTAGATTTCATGGATGTAGGATTAGGTAAGGATAAGGGATCTTGATGTTGAATTATTATTTTTTGTTGGGATATAGTTTGGAGATGGTATCGACATGGGGCACAAAACCCAAGACCTTGAGTCTTTTATTTTAGCATGTTAGTCTTTTTCTTTTATTATCCTAGCATGAAATTTAGATACATTCCATCACATCATTAAATTATTCCGTTATCATTATTGGATTATTCCGTTGGCTATTATCATTGTCTTCCACTATTGTCTTAAATTTTATTATTATTTCTATTCTATTATTATTTTTTTATATACCTATAAAACTTTATATCTAGGGGATATAGTCTTCCCACTATACATTTCACACCCCTGCAACTATTTGGAGGCCTTTGACGTACAGGGAGGTATTTGTGAGGTCCCATAACAAACCCATTCTAGACATGTGAGAGAGTGTCAGAATGGGGCACGTAACAAAGTGGTATCAATGTAAAAGATTATTATTTCTTTCTTATTTTCATTATGGGTGATCTAGAATGTAGACGAGGATTTTTTGGGCATTGGTAATGATATTTTTAATGGGATTAACTAACCCATATATAATAAATATATGAGTACCCACAGTTGGGATTGTGGTTGGTGTTGTCTGCTTTTTTACAGTTGGTGTTATTTCACCTTGGGTGATTCAGATGCCATATGTGGTTATTTTTTTATAATTTTATTAATTATAATGATTATACTTGTGGCCCGGTATAGCATGAGGTAAGAATACATCCATCTTCTTGGAACATATGGATATATGTAAATGTATTGTTCATGATAAGGAAATATATATTTTTTCATGTAGTATATACTTGTCTATTGAACTATGATAAGAGATATATATTTCACTAGATAAATAAAATGAGTTATTATGTCATGATAAATTACTTGTAAGTCATGTCTAGAGAGACAAGGAGATGGTGGTTCTCTGTTGTAGTCATGTGTTTGGTTGACCTTGTTACTAGATAGTTATCTAAAGTCTGTGTTTGTGTTATAGGTAAAAGGGCCCCATGTCATCTTATACATGAGAATTAGGATAGTGGAAATCATCATACTCCAAATGAAATTGTACCAAAACATCCTGAATTTCTTGAGGACCCGATTAAATTTTATATTTTTGACAACTTTTTGGGGGTTATCAGTCACTCGAAAGGGAGAATTTTGATACATTTTTATCAATGAAGGAGTTGAAAAGAGAGTTTAAAATTCATCATCTACCAGTGTTTAATGGTGAAAGGGACCCCAGGAAGCCAATTTATGGATTTATTCTATCTAGAAAATCCTCAGGCATCTTGATACACCTGCAGATAAGAAGTTGAATCTTATTATGTATATGATTCATGGACTTACCAAGTGTTGGTGGGATATTTTGGAAGATGTTAGGCAGTAGAATGAGCTGTCTTAGAAGAAATATGATATGAATTTCATGATTTATTTCTATCCCCAAACTTTGAGGGATGAAAAGATCATGAGTTCATGCATCTTCCACATGGGGGTTTGTTAGTACTACACTATGCTGGTTGTTTTACCGACCTACAAATTTTTGTGCCTTCTTTGGCATCTTAGGATATCTTTATAGAAATATGTTTCTAAAAGAGTCATTGTTATGAGATCCTTTCACATGTAATCATTTTCTATTTAATAATATTTGAATATCTGATGAATTGATCACTCAACATTGAAGGGAATCAAAAAAAGGCTATGAGCTGCAACCCAATTTTTTAAGTAGGGAATCATGGGATCTCATCTTTGATTTGTAATAAACTCATTTATAAAGAATTCTACCAGAGTAGTAGGGAAGGAGAAGTCAGCATAGTAGATAACCATATAACGGTTCTTTTTGGTTTTAGTGCTATAAGTGTTGAATGTTGGGTCAAAAGTTCCTAAAATTTCCTTACCCCATAGTCGAATGTCACATATGTGGAATACTGGGACATATTTAGAGTTTTTGTTCTATCTTTCCATAGTAGACCAATTGAAAAGGATCATCACACTCACCAGAATCGAGAAAGGGCTCAACTGCACCTTAGTAGGCTGATAGTTGGAGTTATATATGAATTTTAGGATGAAACATAAGTCATGGTACCCCAGTGAATCAGTGGAATTAAAAAGAAATGTATTTTGTTTTGGGTATTAAAACTAGAGCTCGAGGTAGAGAGACAAGTCAATTTCACATTGTGTAGACTAGTCCAGCTAACATGGATATATGGCCATCTATCATCAAAGGTATGATTATTGTATCATTTACCTTTTCATGTGTTATGTTTGACATAGGAGAGTCTCATTATTTTCTATCTGATCCTTTTTCAAATAGTTTGGGCTTGGATTTGGAAAGCATAAATGGTGCTTTAACCATTGACACACCCTTGGGAGTGCGGTTAGAAAATATCAAATGTTCCAATGAGTGTTCTATAGATATTGGTGGTTAATGTTTTTCATCAGACCCTTTTGTTCTATAAATTATAGTCTTCAACATGATTGTTTGAATGGATTCTAAGTCGAATACCTGGATAATATCAATTGTTATAGGAGGGTAGTTTCATTACTACCTCTATAAGGAAGATATTATTCCCAAAGAGTGAGTGGGATATTCATACTGGTCACATGGGACTAATTCAGTGCATATTAGATTATATCATGGATTATATTTCTTGTCATTCTCTAGATAATGGTGAAATGTATCATTATTCATTTTTCCCAGTGATAGACCATTTTTAGGATGTATTCCCTGATGATTTATATGTCTTTCCATCTGATCAATAGGTTGAGTTCACAATCATGTTGGTGTCGTGAGAAGAGGAAATTCTATCCCACCTTACCGAATGAGACTAGTAGTGGTTTGAGAGTTAAAGATTTAGTTGGATGATCTAGAATCTAAAGGATTTATATGATTTATTACTTCACCTTGGGGCTATCTAGATCTCATTACTGTAAAGGATGACAAGTCTTTGCATTTATGTTTTGATTATCATAGATTTAACTACATGACCATCAAAAAATGGTATCATCTTCCACACATTGATGATTATTTTGATTAACTGAGAGTTTATAATATCTTCACAAAGAAAAAATTGGGTGTAGGATATAATAAACTAAGAGTGAGACTATCATAAATACAAAGGACTTCATTTAGGAACATGTATAGCTTGTATGAATTCGTAGTGTTGTTTTTTGATTTGACTTATGCACCTACATTATTCAGGGACCTAATTAATATGATTCTCATCATTTTCAAGATCAGATTATGGTAGTTTTTGTTGAAGATATATTATTGTAGCCCCATTAAGATGATAATCATAGCATATATCTTCACATCATCTTGAGTATATTGAGATATTGTTGGCTTTAAACAAAGCTAACTAAATTTAATTTCTGGATAAATAAAGTGAAATTCTTGGGCCATGTCATCTCAGAGGATGAGTTATTAGTGGAACCAGATAATGTAACAACTATGGTAACTTGGGAACAACCAAATAATGTCATAAAAATACAGTGCAATATGGGTTTAGCAGGTTATTACTAGTGTCTTATACATTATTTCTCCCATTTATTTGAATTAATGCATGGAATTACCAAGACCAGGGTGAATCTTGTTTGGTGTGATTCCCGTGAAATATTTTTTCATGTTATGAAAGGTATAATGACCTCATAACCAATCCTTACATTTCTGGTTGTAGATAAATCATATGTCTTGTATTGTGATGAATTCAGAGCTAGACTTAGAGTACTTCTAATGCATGATGATTTTGTGATTTCTTATGAATATAAGATGCTCATACCACATGATAGAAATTACCCTTCTTATGATATAGAGTTAGAACTAGTGGTACATGCCCTGAGATATTATAGACACTATTTTAAGGGTGAGAGGTTTGTGGTATACAAGGATAAAAAAAATGCCAGGTTCATTTTTTTTCAATGAGGCCTTAAACATTGATCCAGGAGGTGGGTTGAGTATCTGTAGTCTTTCGACATTGAATTGGATTATACACCAAGAAAGGGAAAACATGTTGCTGATTATTTTAGAAGAATGAGGTGAATAGATGCAGTACATGAGTTTTGTGATGAGTGGAAGATAATGGACCTTGTTGCAGACATTCTTCTAGGTGATCATAAATTTCAAGGGTGATTCACTCTGTCTTCAACATATATTATAACCTTGATTTTGGATCAAATTAATAGTGAGAATTTTTTCTAATACATAGGGGACATTTCCGATAGAAAAATTATATGGTGGGGAGATTCCATTAGGATGGTGTCTCAGTAGAGGAAATTCAATTCATTTCCATGAATGAGTATGGGTTCCTATGGGATTACATGAAGAGGTAATGGAGAAGTTTTTTGATACTGTATGGGTGGTACATATTTGTTTAACTAATATGTATAATGATCTTCAAAGATAATACTGGTGGTCATGAATGATGAAAGAGGTTCCCAGATTCATGGAAATATTCTTCACTTTTCCACACGTTAAAGATGAGCATTAGAGGCTAGTAGGGATTTTTTAGCCTTTATCCTCTATAGTGTGTAAATGGGATGATGTCACAATAGATTTTCTAATGGGTTTACTAAGGATGAACCATAAGAATGATCGTATATGGGTTATTTTGGACCGAATAACAATGGTAGCCCTCTTCTTATATATATAAGAAACATTTAAAAGTGAATATCTAGGAAATGTTTACATCTTTGAGGTGGTTATGTTGAATGATATTCTTAGGAGAGTACTTTCAGATAGAGATCATCATTCTACATCACATTTCTAACATGGTGTTCTAAATGATCTTAGATCACAAGTTATTTTAAGCAAACCCTATCATTCACATATTTATGGTAAATTTGAGGAAACTATTATGGTTCTGGGGGATATATTATGAGTTTGTGGTTTGGCATTTGGTGGTTCCTGGGAGAAACATATGACACTCATGATGTTTTCAAATAATAATACCTTCCAAGCATCAATCCAAATGGAATCGTTTTAGGATTTTTAGAAAGGTCATTCTATTCACCTATATTTTTATGGAGGTAGGTGAGTCCGCAATTTTTGGTACTAATATCATATAGGCGATGTATGAACTGGTTTAGCTGTTCAAGAAGCGGTCGGTGACCGCAAAAAGTTGGAAGAAATCATATAATGACAATCGAAGATGGCCTATTAAGTTTTAGGTTCTACTTTATTTTTCCCCATTGTGCCACCTAGGATGGGACATCATCCAATTAGGAAATCGGTAATGCTGCCACCTAGGATTGTTGATCAATTTGAAATAGTGTAAAGAGTCAGTCTAATAGAAAACCTCTTGTCCCTTCCACAATGCTATAGTCCATTCATGATGTGTTCCATGTGTCACTCTATGAAGATATCATCCATAACCTTCCCACAAGATAGGCATAGAAGAAATAAAGTATTATACAAATTATCCTTTTGAGGATAATATGATATAGGATGTGATGTGTAGTAAGAAATATATTTGGGGTCATACTACACTATTGGATCATGTGTATCGAAAATATGTGAGCATTCAGAAAAAGACATGGGAGAAAGAGTCTGATATGAAAACATAGTGTCTAGACATTTTCACTAAGACCTAATAGTTTTTCTTGGAGTATATTATTGATGAGATATTGTAATGTTGGTTGGTTTTATGTTATTACCTTTTTACAAATATATTTCCCTCTACGTTTTTTATTTAAGCCTTGGTGGTTGGGTCTTATTCAGAGATGGAAGGACTTTCTTGGGTAAAATGACCTAATATTTGGGGATATATGCCTGTTTAGATTAATATAGTGTAGGTAAAAATTGGGCAATGTGTTTGAATGGGTTCCTGGTAAGTTGAAGATCATTAAAGGACATTTATAGACTTAGAGGAAAAGGGAAGAAAATTTAGTTTCAAAACATTTACACGTTGTGTAAAAGTATTACACATCATGTAATTGTTCATAGATTATAATAAAATAAATCTAATGTGATGTTTTTTCAGTGAATTAAAAAAAAAATACTTGATGTTTATATATATTAAAAATTGTGTAACCGCTTAACCTGCTATTTTAAAAATGATTTGTGGATTCTTTAACATTAGAAAAATGTTGTAGCGATTTTCATTTCAACATAGGGTGACCCTCTAGTAGATTTTGGAGTGGCAAACCCCTTTCTATACATCTTATTCAAACAATCTATCACTGATAATTTGTTTTGGTCAAATTTATTTCTTCTTCTATTTGGTTCTCTTTCCTTCACGGTTAAATCATTTACCCAATATTGTTTTTTGTTTTGATCCTGATCACTCTGTGATCTTGGAACCCCTTCTTAATAATTTCACCCTCTTCCTCATGGGTGTGGGAGGTAGGAAGCTTTGTTATATTGTTGGTATCAGATATAGGGTCTAAAAATTAAACCCTATGGTCTATAATTATATGTTTATGTAATATCATGATTTCACCCTCTTTGTGGGAGGCCAAATTCTATAAATAACCGAGTTATGTTTTCCCATGATTTCATTTGGATTCATATTTATTTATAATTCGATAATGGATTAATGTGTGTTTAGCATTAAATGAGACCTATGGTGATTTATTTTTATAAAATATCTATTTTGTGTAATATTTATTATTGATATAATTGTTGATCAATTGTGAAGTGAATTTTATGTGTAATTTGAAAGAATAATGGTAATTATAAAAGTAAACCATTGAGATATATGATGTGATATTATGATATCCATACTGTATGAAAGTTATTATGTTATATTATTAGATTATTATATAATGGTCTAGCACCACACACATTCACATGAATATATTGTAATGCTTATAGTGAGCGGGCTCAGTGATGTCCCTATGTTGTAATGATTATAAGTCTCTTCCTCGAAAATGTTTTTAAGGATTATAGGTCATTAACTTTAAGATGCAGTAATTCAAAAATGGATTTGTCTCAAATTGTTTATGGTTGAAATGTTTGTAAGATATGATCATAGTTAGTTTGGAATAGCGGCAAATCAGTTTGTATACGTTGAACATTTGTATATGGCAGGAATGGTTGCAAGACATGTTTAGAATTATTCTAGTATGAAACTGAAGAATGTAGTAGTGGTATTTTACTAATTTGGTAATTAATTTAATATGAATGTTTATCGATTTGTTGAATACACTTCTTATAAGGATGGTTTTATTTAGACATGATGGTGTTGATCTACTGATTTATACTCACAACCTATTCGGGCCTCTATTTGGCTCTTGAGAAGACCTATTGGATGCAGTTTTAGGCAAGGACAAGGTATCTTGTAGTTGTTTTCTTATTTGGCCTAGAGTTTGTAGAGGGTATCGGAATGGGGCTCTGGAATTAGGACCTTACAGATTTTATTTTATAGTTCTACTCATTTTCAAGTATTTTTCAACGATTAAATTTAAATATATTCTATCACATCATTAAAATATGCATTTATTATTATTGTATTATTCAGTTGACTGTGATTTTTTTCTTCCTCAATTTTATTTATAGTGATTATTATTTTTATTCTATTATGATTTTTTCTATGGCTATAATACTTCATTCATTGGGTTATTGTCTCCCCACTATATACTTCACACCCCCAGTGCTAGTGTGAATCCTCTGGTGGATGATGGTGCATGCAAGATGTCTCATAGAAAACTCTTTCTAGTCATGTGAGAGAGTTTTAGATTGGGGGTTGTTATAAAAATTCTTCTATTGGGATTGTGATTCAATGTTACAAAAGTGGTAATATTCTTTTGTTATAATCTCATCATTTTTTGAGATTTTTTATGATTATGATTCGAATGATGATATCTTATTATCTATATCTCAAAAAACTCATGATTTTTTTTATTTTCTAATTATTCATAATACTTAAAATTAATATTACCACTTTTCCACCATTTTAGAATAATTTTTTTAGAAAATGTTTTTAAAAAATATTACTCACTTTATCTCAACATTCAAAAATATGTTTTCTTTAGGAAACATGTTTTATAAAAATATTTTTAATTTTATTAAGTATTTTGGAATAATTTATTAAATAAATTTAACCATTTTTTCATTCTAAAAAAACCTATGGAATATTCTTATATATTTTTGAATAAGGAACATTTTAAAACTTTTTATATAAAAAAATCAATGTTATTTAGAAAATGTATGAAAATACCAGCTGACATGACTTTAAATTATTTTAATCATCATTTACATGTTTATAAAGTTTTTTTTAATAAAAATCCTATTATTATGGGAATTTTTTTTAAAAAAACACCAATTTAATAGGAAAATTATTTTAAATTTTTGATGTTTTAAACGTTGATTTTAGAAATGAAAAGTATATCTTCCTCAAGAATGTTTTAATGATAATTTTCTGGCATTTACATTCATCAATGTCAATGAAAATATTGTTACTTATACTCCACCGAGGATTTTTTTATACCATCCACATTTATTATCTCGATGGATTATGATTGTTTCAAAGATATTGTTAGGGAACCCATTCATCTTCCATCAAATAATCATTTTTGAATTATTTTTTTAGGTATCCCATTTATTTTCCAGGGTTTAATCAGGACATAAAAGGGATAATTATTTTTTATGAGTTTTTCAATGAAATTCAATATATATGTACATTATATGTGGTTTATGGATATCCTGTACAATGGTGAAGCCCAAATTGCACCAGGTGTGACCATTAGAACTTATATAATGGATTTTCTCAGGTAGCACCAGGTGAAACCATTACAAATTATACATTGGTGTGTCCTAGATAGCACCAGATGAGACTATAATATCTTATACGATGGGGGAGACTAAATAAATCACCAATGGTTTGGGTAATTATTATATTCTATCAAGAATTATAATGGAATTCATCTATATAGATGTACAATGATTCCAACACATTTTATATATTATTTTTATGGGTTTATAATTCTTCCTATTATAAATATTGATATCACATGGCTTGTGATTATTGATTCCTATAAATCTTTCATTTCCTTATGTCTTATTCCATGATTCATGATTGATGGTTTGTAATTTATGGGTATGAGTTTATTTATGATTCGACCATGTACTCAAATTATGTCACCATACCCTTATTGACATCTTATTATTTTTGATTAAATTAAATTATTAGTACTTATGTTAAACCTTACTGTGAATTTTAACTATCTCTTCCTATGTTTCATTTTCCCTGTGTAATAAAGAAAGAGGATGAATGAATTATGATAAGAAGAGATTTCATTTAGATGATGATGACTTAATGTGAAATAAGAAATGATCTATTAAGTCGGATTGATGATGATTTGAAAAAAGGTACTTTCTTATGTTGTTATTTTTTGAAGTGAAATTAAATGATAAATCTCAATGGTCTGTGAGAATGTATGTGATCCAATAATTCTTTTATTTTTATATTGTTTGGATTGAAAAATGGGTAATGGTTATCAGAATCAAATCCATAAATTAAATTTTATAATTTCAACATGGGATCCAAGAGTGATGGTTAAGGGAAATTATAGAAATACTACTAAAGGTATGCCACACAAATTAGTGAAAGGGGCAATAATTTAGGTGATCCTAAAAGACAACTTTATTGGTTCATTTGGTTTATGGGATTATTAAAAAATTTCATTCCATGGATACTAAGAATTAGCTATAAATCTACTCATATCATAAAGATTATACTCTCTTTTCATGATCTTCTAACTGGGAGTAATTTGGATCTCTACTTTCATATTGACATGTTTTTATTGAGTTTTTTGTTTCCTCCACATAGGGAATACACATGATAATGTGTAGGCTTTTAAACAGGATCCAATGCATGAGATGGGTTTATAATGATGATTGTAGTTTCTTCTTTGACTTTCCTCTTTTTTAAGCTTTTAGTACTGATTGAGATTTATGTTTGGTTTTCATGATGGAGTCTTCAAATCATTTTGAAATTGCAGCATTGTCTCAGAACCCACCAGTATACATTACAGGAATGAGTGGTGTCTCCAACTCATTGTTGATGATTTTATGCAAACACCTAACAAATGTTCCTGTTGAAATTGAATATTTATAGAGTAAGTTAAACCCTTCCACCTAGAGATAAATTCTGATAAACACTCATTTTATAGATATTTCCAATATTAGAGTTCAAGGATCATTACCTTCCATGTAATTTTGATAAATATATAAATAAATTATTTGCAGAGGATTTACTATCCATGGATCGACCTTGTGGGTAAGCTGGTGTACCATATAAAGGTCAATCCCTATATATTTTGCAAAATACATTAGAGTCTGGTGGACTCTTATAGAAACCATGTTCCCACCGTGCGGCCACATTGAGATACTTAATTTGTCAGCTGTTAGTATGTATCTCCCAATCCGTCATATCTTGGAAATGCAGAATTTAACAATTTGGGGGGGGGGAAGACTCACATCTACCCATTTGGAGTATGTTTTCTCTTTCGGGATCCACTAGAGCACATTGTCCCCTATATATTTTAGTCCAGATTCCAATGTTTCTATAGTGTCAACAAGTCATGTGGAAATATCCATTTGAGCATTGTCTAGAGCAGGTATCATCATAGGATAAACTAGATTTCAGGGTCATATTATCATTTATTACCGACTTGGTGAGTTGTAGCCAGACTAACATTGGTCTTGTTTTTTTTCCAATGGAGGTAAGTATTAGTATTTTTTTTCACTGGTAATACAAAAAATTATATTCCTTGATCCTACATTGAGTTGACATTGTGGCTCTATATTCACTGTATTGACATGATCCTCTTGACAATATACATTGACTGGTGGAGTGAAATGAGGTTCTATTTGAAGAATATATCCAGAAGGATTATTACCCCAGATCAATTAATCATTAAGACTTTTAAGAAAAATAATTTTTATCTCATACTAATTTAGTCTTTCTCCATGTGTGAGGGGTGTGAAACCCTGAAGTAATAGTTGGAATTTAATTTTAGCCTTTTAATTTTTACTTGGATTACTCCCATCGATGAGGAAATTTATCCTTCAAGGTAGTTACTACTTTTTTAGAAATATTCTAATATCTGGTACACCCACCTTCTTCAGTCATTTTTGTGTGGACTGTATTTTGAATTGAAATATCCTCCTCATTGTCTTCTGTATTGACCTGATATTTTGTATAATTTTTAGAAGTGGTGATATTGAAATTTACTAACATGAACTACATCAGGACCATTTTAATATTCTGTGAATAATGGGATAACTATTTTTAAATAGGAGCATCCAGCAGAAGAAATATGATTACAAGGTGCAGTTTCTGTTTCAACAGGTATTCCTTTCAACAACTGTGGGATCCTATCCTTTACCTCAAGGATCCCTTAGAATATATTTTGAAATTGGTGATATGAAGGGAACCTCCGAATATTCTTTTTGTTCACATCAATGAAGAAAAAAATGTTTCACAAGATGGGATGGGTTAGGAAAATTTATGGTGTGAAACTCCTCCCAGTTTATAAAAGAATAATTTTTTTGGGGAAGAGGTTGAGGTAGAAATTTCAAAAGCCTACAAAATAGGGGTTCTCATATTCAATATTGATAACATTTCAGTGTTGATTTTCCGGCCACAAAGGTTGTGTTAAAAAAATATCAATCATTTATTTTGTTGATTCTCCTATACATCCATGGATGACGTTGTTCCGAACTTTTTTATTATTTTACTGATCATTTTTCAAAAAAAAAGGATGGTTGAATTGTATAATTTTCATCTAAGTCACCAATTTCAGAAGATATATTAATTTTCCAATGACTGTATTCAATTAATTGGCATGATTGTAAAAATTCGCATACTTTTGATGCAAGCATATTTTTATGGATTTATCTATTCTGTTATGATGTCTATGAGATTTTTTATGAGTTAGATCATATTGATCATAACATATGTTGTGAGTAGATCATGTCTTCCTAAGACGAAATAAGTCTATGACATTACATGATTTCATCTATGGTGGGATTTTATAGTTGGTGAACAAGGTGAAACTCAATTCCCCATGTCCGCCCCATTCTATGATTTGAAAAATATATGGTGCATTGATGATCAGATGACATAATAGTTTTAATGCATCCATTCATGCACACTGAAGGGATCATTGTTTTTTGTTCCATGATTGTGTTTTAGCAGCTAAGAGGGCCACCATGTCGATTTGATGTTTCATCTACTCTATTACCTTGTCAATAATTGCATATTAGTTGTGAGAGAAGACTTGTTTTCATGTAATTAAGAGTTTTCCACATATTATAGGGAGTCAAATGAACCCATTCTTCCAAAAATGCATTTTGAATGTTGCTGTGAGGACTGGCTAAATTCTAGAACATCACTTGTATGTTATCCTTGGGCAACTTTCTCCTCATGATAAATATTTATCTTTTATCATTCATAATATGTTCCTCAACCAAATATCACCAATAATGTTTTTCCCTATTTATAATTTATATATAATGAGATCTATAAGGATATCCTCTTTCATATTAAAACATAGGTGATCTAAAAGGTTTTTCAAAGAATTACTACTACCTTGGTCTCTCTTATAGTTGATAAAGAATACCGCTTCTCAATGGAAAGGTGGCATGCATTACTTCCATCATTTTCCCAAGCGTCTCATGGTAGGAGGTATTTTTGAGAGTTTATTAGTCAATGTGAGGGCCTGATTGATGAAATGATGTTTCATTGTGGTGGGGACCTTCACAAAAAATTTCATAATGGGGAGGAATACATGAATTTATTGAAGTCCAAATGTGAGAAGAAATTAGGTATCATATAACTTGAGGAGGACCTTCCAAAAAGATCTGAATAAAGGGAGGAAATTCATACTACTTTCAATTCTGTCCCTAAAGGGGGTTAACGTGGAACCCATATAGACATGTATCTTGCAAAAAATTAGATTCCATACACAAAATAAGCCTTCATTGTAAAATTTTTAGGGAGGATCATCAAAATTTTTTGAAGATAAGTTATTGGGAGGTCCTTCACAATTTCCTCTTCTATATTAAAAATTTGATAACAAAGGAGTAGGATTTTGATCCTCTAATGATAAACATATGAGATATTCAAAAGATCCATAAATCAATAGAGTTGATTTGTAGATTTAATCATCATTTTATAATTTTATTTAGTGAGATTATTTTTTATGTTCTTTCCTATGGGAAATTGGGGTCATCTGATGTTGGTCACGACATTCACATAAAAGGAAAATTTTAGTAGAACTTATTTGACTGCTAGAATTTACTGATAGGTCTCTAGAACATTGGTGGGGATTTGTGGCTTCTATAAAATGGCCACTAGGGTAGATTGATAACCTTTAGTTGAAAAAAAAGTTATAGGATAGGTTTGGAAATCCATTTATTACAGTATTTTCCCTTTACCCTCCATGATGGGACTACGAATATGTATTTGGACCATTATGATTCTTAAATTAAAATACTAAATCACTTCAAATGTAGAGTCGGGGTTGTATTCCTGATGCCAAGTCATCATTTTTTCAATCATTATATATTAGAAAACATATAGAATGTGGACATGAATAGAGGCCAATCCCTCCATCGTTTCTAAGATATGTGGGGTGATTTCTGCAGTTGTAAGGGGAATCTATTCCAATTATATAACTGGATAAAGGATGTATTCATTCTTTTTTTCACTATATATTTTTATTATATATAGAAAATTATGATGTATGGTGGAAGATATATTATAATGGACATGTTTGTGGTCAGGATCTGCAAATTTGTTACCCCAAATACCACCAAACTATATTGTTGGGATTGGTGGCTGATATTATGTGTGTGTTTCTTATCATTATTTGTTAACATATTTGGATGAAAGTAGTATTCAGTGGTAATGGAGGTAGTGTCATGTTACTTATTGAATATTCATTATCCTCTATTTCCTATAACAATAGACATGATCTTAGTGACTTGGGCTAGTATCCTATGGGTGCCACCCTTATCATATTGAGGTTTTTATGTTTTATGGTGTTGGAAGAGGTAGATTCTGATAGGAACCCTTAAGAGGGAACCAAATTTGTCTAGATAAGGATTTTAGTGATCTATTTATTAGCCTTTATATGATTTGTGGGGAACTTATTACTAAATTATGGGGATATACCCCTAAAATGGTTTTAGATGGAAATTTCTGTTTTCGAATTCTGGGACACCATCTATTAATAAGTGGATGGTTAGTGGGGATTAATGAGTGAAATGTATTTTCATGTAGACTCTATGGTTGGTATGAAACCATTTCTATTGTACTCTTAAATGATCACATTTGAGACAAGGAACTGAAGGTTTCGGGTTGGTAATAATGTTCTCTAACTTGATAACCACCCTCTTGTGCGACAAAAAATGCATATTCTCAAGAAACAGAAACATATTACAGTGGAGTGAATTTAGTTATTTTAAAAAGTTCATCAATACAAATAACAAAAAAATAAGAATATTGAATCAAATAACCTTCTCAATAAATTAATACATGCATAATTAATGGGTTTGGATCCATTTTTAGCCCCCATTTTTTTTTTGAAAAATAGGCTTGACATGTGGGAAATATAGTCATGTTGGTTAAAGAATCACATAAGGTTCATCATTTTTTTGTTTTTGATAGATTTCAGGCCCACACTCACATTGACTTAATGTTTTCATACCTTCTAATAGTAGAAAATTACATGGATATTTCCAATGAGATATTTAGAAAACACTTTTGTCGAGATGAGGGAGGTTAGGCTCATCGTACCCCTTTGAGGTTAATTATTTCATATGCTTGTACCCTTTTATAGATTTAAGACATTTTTTAATCCTTTATTAAATCCCCAATAAATAATACATCTCCCTTATATGCATAGTTAATTATTAACATGTATTGATTTTTGAATCATCTATATATATCTGAGGATATTTATCATTGGATACATTTGTATGTGTAAATGGTTATGCATTGATAGTACCTTTTTTTAAATGGAATAAAGATTCTTATATCATTTATTATAATTATTCTATTTTTAAGCCACACATTAGGGTGCTCTATAATTTATCGTTACCAAGGAAGATGATATTTTTTTGACGTCAGGATTGGGCCCATGATATGGGTTTCACTCATATCATTATGAAATAAAAAAGAAAAAACATAGTTTTCTTCCATTTCATAGGATACATAATACCTTTTAATGTAATTTGATTAAGACCAAACTATAAGGACCCGCCCTTACACCTTTCTTAATAATGACTTAAATGAATAATTCACATTGAGGTTCTTTTCAGGTGTAGATTTTTAGAGAATTAGGACCTAACTATTACATCTCAAAATATTACAAAGTAGACACTTCTACACAGTTTCCATTTTTTTTAAAAACATGAACTCTTTAAAAAAAGAGTCATGTATAGTTCAATGTTTAAGATAGAATGTCTTTCCTTGATCCCATCCTTGACCCAATTCATCTTTAAGTCCTATGTAAAACATTTCCAAAACATGGTATGAGCATAAAAAGCTTAGTATGGGATATAAAAATACGGAAAGAAAACATTAGTCTATGTATAAATAAGAATCAACAAAATAATACTTCACTCATAAAACATAAGCACTTTAGCATACCTCATGAAATCATAAGATTTATGAATAACTCATGGAAATCATAAGACATAAAGGTAACTTGAGGAATTCACAGCATTCTTACGTAGGGAATAACCCTCATGGATACGTTTGGAATACCCATCACAGTATATTCCTTAAATCTCTTCAGAGAAACCTTAGAATTTAACTCCTTCGTGTTACCCAATGCATTGAAGAGCTATCATGGGCTCGCTCGCCCTCAGTTTATCACGAAACCACCCTTCTTCATAAAAATTACCAAGAACCATAACACAATTGTATCACATAAAACATGCATAAAGGAACATAACATTTCTGCATTTCAATCAAAAGATATCAATACAACACATTGATATAATTTAGAGATTATCAAAAACATTTTCAATTGAAAAATACATAAAAGATTATATGGTATTTATTTTCCTTTTAAAAACATTACGTCTTGTTAAGGAATCCAAATATCAAATAATACTCATGCGGCGAAAAGGTCAGTGTCACCACGTATGGTAAAAAACATTCATTTTTTTCATTTAGTAAAATACTTCATAGAGGAATGATTCCCATAAAATAAAATGAAAATTCAAAAAGGGTTTTATACACTCTATAAAATAATGTTGTGTATAAAAAAAATACACCTCAATGAAAGGAGATTGAGATGAATTTCCTTACAAAGATGGTATCCTTAGATTAAAGATAAATAAATTATGTAATTATGTGTGTAAAATTTAAATATAGAGAACATAATTGGATATTAAGTTTAAAAAAATCAGTGTGCATTCACACATATTCATATCCTGACATAATCAAGAAGTAGAGGTTTAACCCAAATAATTGAAATTAGGTTAAGAAGTTCCCTTACAAAAATTCAACAGCCTAACGGCGTCACATTAAAATTAAAAAAATAAATTGATGAGAGAGAAAATGGTATCTCATCAATTGGATATAAAAATTACATCAATAAGGATATATAAGAACATATCCCAGCATAAAAAGATGTAAATTAAAAGACATAACAAAAATAAGTATTTTAAAATGAGGAGGGTGAAATGTTCCTTTACCGATTTGGGTTACTTTTGAAACGTACACCCCATGAAAGAAGGACCACACAATGTTGATGAAAATACCCATAAATGAATGTATTTCACAAAAAGAGTAGAATTATTGGCAGTGCATACACAACTCAAACGAGATAGTGACAAATATTGCATGAATATCACAGGAATAAAAGTGAGATAAAAAATCCCTTACCTTGTTGTAATAAATCGAGTCTTATGACTACAAGATAATAAGCACCAAATGAATCATAGAATACCATGAATATAATCATGATAATATATATCAAATCTAAGTACTCAATACACCGCATGCAACAAATAAGTGGCGAACAATGGAAATCTCATATAATTAGAAGTGTGGTAGGAAATCCCTTACGAAAATTCGGCAGCCTAACGACGCCACCTAAAATTTATTAAAATGAATTAATGAGAGTAAGATGTGGTATCCGATCATATGAAAATAAAAATTACAGTATGGTGAATATAAAATAACATCCTCCAACATAATATCATGTAGAATAAAAGAAATGACATAAAAGAGAGTACTTGAAAAAAAAGAGAGGTCATATCCCTTACCTCAAGTAAGACTTGTCTTGTTCGTTTCATTGTATTCCTGAATAATAAAATTTGGTCAATTTAAAACTTCATAAGGATCTCCTTTAACGTTTATTATTTAATTCATATCACTTATTATAATGTTATAATAATGAGTTAATTATGTGAGTTAATATCAGATGTTTTTGTTGATGTTCGGTATATGAGTCAAAAATGAACATGTTTGAAAAGAATTGTCCTTGTAGTTATAAGTACACCATCTCCAGAATAGTATTAATGTTTTAAATATCATATATATCTAGTATATATTCATTTTATAATATTCCAAAACATTTGGAGATAAAAAACGAATTCAATCGTTCATGGAGACGGTAGGTCATACGTACACATGAATGCTACTTTCATTTCTATATAATATTAATGGAATTAAAACTATATGAGAGATATATATTATAATTCCAGAATTATATTCATCATTTAGATGAAATATATATCATATATATCCATTATATATATGTACATATAATAGTACATAACACTTGGAGATAAGAAATGAAATGTACCGTTCATGGAGACTGTAAGCTGTACGTACACAACAACGCTACATTCATTTCTGTTATGTACATTAATGGAATGAAAACATAATGATACATAAGTATATTATAATTATAGTATAATATTATATATACAATCATTAACTCCATCCTTTATACATCCTACATATGGCATTAACGATTCAAATCAGTTTGAGGGGGCGGTAGTCCGCACTTCCTAAAATGAAATTATCGTGTTTACCCATTATGGAAACCATAAAGGTATGGAATACATGAAAAATAAAGAATAATAAGTAAAAAAACAAACATAATATATATATATCATATATAAATATAGTTACATCTTAATGGACACCTTGAGAGGTGTTAAAAGAAGATTGAACAATCATCACTTCGTGAGGCAGTAATTCGCCACCCACAGAAACAATATGTTCTTTAACCATTAGATGGATGTGTGTATAAGTGTAGCTCGAATAATTCTCATAAAAACATCCTAGTATATTTAATGTACTGGTTTTGTTACAGACTAATTGAATAAAAATAGTTTAGGTGGTTGGAGAAGCAAAATAAAACAAAAGAACATAAGAGAAGACATTACCTTCAAATCAAGTAACTCTTTTTGATTTGAGCCCAAAGGATTCCTTGGAAATAATTCTTCACAACATGATGCTTGTAGGTGTAAAATAGGTATGTGGAGAGACAATATGATCAGGCGTTTGATTATCCAAGGTCTTGAGAGGTGTGTGTAAGGGGGTAGAGGTGGGGACCTTTTATAAGAGGGAGAAGGGGCACTCTGGGAATGTCATGAAATGTTACTTTATATTGAAATGATTTTCGGAATTTAAAGGTCCCACAATGATATATTTTTGGGATAAGGTGATAAGGGTTTGATATAAACCCATAAAATAGATTTTAGACAAGTTTATGTCTTATATTTTACCTTATCTTTTCATTTTATTTAAATCGTTCATTAATGAGGTAATCACTGCATCATCAAGGTGTCATAAATAAATTTATTTATTTAATGTCTAAAAATTATAAAAAGAATACCATGATTTAGGAAATATATTTATCTTTCTAATGAATATTAATAGTCTAATAGATCATTTATATAAACAAAACTAAAATTGTTTTATTTAGGTGACACATCCGTTGGTTATACTATCCTTTTAAAAAAATATATAATAAATGGTCACTATCACAATAAAGTGATTTCATGGGGCCCCAAAGCTTGTAACACGTCATCCCATGGTCGGAAATAACTCAAAAAAGGATTTTAACACAATTTTTGGTCATTTTATATTATTATGATATTATTTTATTACCCTTAACAACCCAATTACTAATTAATCACGATAATTATAGATAATTGACGTCGTTACTATTCATAATGTCAAAAAACATAAGCATATTAATTACATAATTTGGACCTCATTATTCCAAATATGGAATCTATTTTATCAAATTACAAACATATAAAATTCAGTAATTAATTTAAAAATATTTCTCATTTTCCAAAAACAAAGACGGGTTTTTAAGAAATTAAATCTAACAAAAGATTGATTTGTTTTTATATCCAATTTAAAAGTGAAATTAAATCCAATGACCAAAATTGTATTAAATGATAAAAATATAATTCAATTACACTTTAAATCCAATTAAAAGGACTATATAACTATATAATTAAAATATATGGAAAAGCAGTTTTGAAGTAACATGCAGTATTTTTTACTATTCATTAAAAAGGAACATTTTTTCAGAAAAATACCAAAAAATTATCAAAAGTAAATTTGATAATAAAAATTAACAAATTATGTACATTTTAAAAAACACAAAACATAGAAGTTTCATTAATCAATTTTATAATTCATTCTCACTGTCAAGACAAATAGCATGCTTTTAAGAAACAATATCAATCAATATATTGACACTTGTTTATATCCAATTTCAAAGTGAAATTAATTAAAATTACCCCCATTAGATTAAATTGTAAAAATATATTTTAATAAAAAAATTAAACTAAAATAAAAATATATTCTAACCATATAAATAAATTATATTAAAAGTTGGTTTTGAATTAAAATACAACATTTTCACTATTCATTAGAAAATGAACTTTATCGGGAAAATAAAAAAAATTTACTCAAAGTAAATTTTGATGTCTTGATTCTAAAAAAGGATTTTATTTTTTCAATTTAACATATAAAAATTTCTAAAAAGTATGTTTTTAATGGGTTCGTAATCAAAAGGCGGTTAATCAACCTTTTAAAGAATATTAGAATATTTATGCTTAAAATTGGATTCGTTCGAATCTTAAGCCTCTATAATTTATTAGGTAATAGTTAAAATATATAACTAACATATATAATAATTTTGTATTTATGTTTGGTCATTCTCACCATTACAATAGCTAGGTGTTTACTACCATTTAAAATAATATTATTATATTATTAGTGTGAAACGTAAGATTTCAAAGAAACTAGTTGTTGCGTATTTGGTACGCCATAAAACATAGCATCCCCTTCAAAGTAATATTAATATTTTATTTTAAAATTTTTAATAAATATGAAAATTTCATATTCATTATTTACCTGGGATGTTACATCCTTCCCCGCTTTATGGAATTGCATCCTCGCAATTTTTAAAATTGGACTTTGAAACTTCGTTGAAAGCCCCACCTCAGAAAAGGATTCAATTAAACTGTCACTTTAAAAGAGTGAAATTGAAGTACAAAGGTCACCTGATATAAACCGCATTAGGATTCCATGTAAGAAAACATGGATATGGAAGAGAAAACAAAGGGTCATGTTCTAATGGAGAGTGATAGAAAACATGATTAGAAAAAAGTAAACCAGTAGAAAATCACAAACTTGTCATGTGTTAAACAATATTTGATTCCCTAGTAGGGAAAGTTAACAGAAAATGTTTTTGTTTTAAGTTACTTTTCATTGAGGAATTTATTTATGAGATTAACTAAATCCTAAGGAAACATACTTACCTGTCATGTAGACTTTCATCTCTTACTTGATTTCATACACAAACTCATATTTTCTCCCAAAGATGAGTATTTATGATTACTTGTTCACATTGAGAGCGCTATTATCAACTTATTGAGAATCACCTAATCCAGAAAAATGAACTATATATTTACCATGTGTTTAGACCATAACAAAAAACAAAATTATAAGTACGCGATCAGATAATAACCAAAAAGGATAATCTTTTTCAAAAGGAATTACTACTCTTAATCTCCAAAAATTTTCCAACAAAACCCAAAGTTCAACGAAGAAAATTCAATAAAATACTATCCATAAAATTATTTAAAATTAATCCAAACTAAAATTGAAACCCAAATCACTGAAGGATTTAATCACATAGTATTCCGTGGTAAATCATAACATTTATATCCACATAATATCAATTATACTTAACGTCTCATACTAAAAAGTAATTAACCTAATCACATATCCTCCATGATAGGTTAATTGTTTCCATAGATAACTAAAAAAAACTTATTCCTGATTCATAAGATCATATAACTAAAAATAATTTGTCAAAAAAACAAGGGTCTTCACATAGTCTAGCGGTAGGTGATAAATCCCAGTCGAATTTTGGTTGTTGGTTCGATTCCCACAACTTTTTCTGATGCGACGGGTTTTCACACGGTCTGCGTGTTGTCCGTTTTCATAAACTATATAATTATTAAAACATTCCCCAAAAAGAGATAAAATATTCAAAAATAACCATAACATAATTTAACCTCATGTTTATCTCATGCCTTTCATTTTTCATCATAACATATAGTAACCCATAATTACCTCAAAAGTAAGGATCATATAAACCCTAATGGTTACCTTTATAATTATTACATGAACATCCACATCGATTTGGTTCTATTATACAAGATCCATTAGAGAACTCACCAAGGTTCAAGTGGTTGATCATTAATGCTAAAAGTTGGTTTAGAATAACCATGAGATTTCTCATTGAATCCCACATTTCATCCAGTCTCTTAATCAGAGAACCACCAATAGTTCCTTCAAACCCATTGTCACTTTGGTTCCTGCTAGATCCATCCATTTACTAAAATGAGAAATTTCACTGTGAATATATCATTAAAATAATCATATAATATCTTATTAGGATGGTAAATACAATGATATAATTATTCATATTATCTGAAACTCATTCACTTTATCGAAAAAAAATCTATGGCTATTTCTGAAATCTTATCCATTATGGAAATCTCACCTTTTCTTAAAGAATACCCTAGCTCTAAAGATATCTAAACCGACCTCTAATACCAAAAATATGGAACCGGCCATAATGATTTCTTAATATTGAATTAAATTAAAAATTCACATTTAGGATCTTTTCAGGTTTAGAGTTTTAGAGAATTATGGTCTAACTATTACATCTCAAAATATTACATAGTAGACACATATACAAAGCTTCCATTTTTTACAAAACATGAACTCATGAAAAAAAGAGTCATGTAAAGTTCCATGTTTAAAATAGCATGTCTTTCCTTGATCCCATCCTTCACACAATTCATCTTTAAGTCCACTAGAAAAAATTTCAAAAACATTGGATGAGCATTACAAGCTCAGTAAGGGATATAAAAATATGGAAAGAAAACATTAGTCCATGTAAACATAAGAATCAACAAAATCATAATTTACTAATAAAACATAATCACTTTAGCATACCTCATGAAATCATAATATTTATGAATAACTCATGGGAATCATAAGACAGAAAGGTAACTTCTGGCATTCATAATATTCTTACATAGGGCGTAACCCTCATGAATATGTTTGGAATACCCATCACAGTATATTCCCTAAACCTCTTCGGAGAAACCTTAGTATTTAACTCTTTCGAGTTACCCAATGCATTGAAGAGCTATAACGGGCTTACCCGCCCTTATTTTATCACGAAACCACCCGTCTTCATAAACAATTACCAAAAACCATAACATAATCATGTCACATAAAACATGCATAAAGGAACATAATGTTTCTACATTTAAATAACAAGATATCAATACAACACATTGATATAATTTGGACATTATCAAAACCATTTTCAATCCCAAAATACATAAAAGAGTATATGGTATTTATTTTCCTTTTAAAAACATTACGGCATGTTAAGGAAGCCAAAGATCAAATAATTCTCAAGGTGGTAGGAAGGACATTGTCACCGCATACATTAAACAAAACATTTCATTGGTCGTTTAGTAAAACGCTTCATAGAGAAACAATTCCCTTAAAATGATATGAAAATTCAAAAAGGTTTTTATACACTGTATAAAATAATGTTGTGTATAAAACAAAATATGCCTCAATGAAAGGAGATTGAGACGCAGTCCCTTACAATGATAGTGTCCTTAGAATAAGGATAAATCAATTACGTTATTACGTGTGAAGAATATAAATACACATAATATAAGTGTATATTTAGTGTAAAACAATCAGGGGTCATTCACACATATTCATATCATGACATAATCAAGACGTATAGGTTTAAACCAAAGAATTGAAATTTGGTTAAAAAGTTCCCTTACAAAAATTCGACAGCCTAACAGTGTCACATTAAAATTCAGAAAATGAGTTGATGAGAGAAAAAATTGTATATCATCACTTGGACATAAAATTTACATCAATAAGGATATATAATAACATATCACATCATAATAATATGTAAATAAAAAGACATAACCAAAATAAGTCTTTTAAAAATAGGAGGGTGAAATATTCCTTTACTGATTTGGGTAACTTTTGAAACGTACACACCATGAAAGAAGGACCACACAATATTGATGTAAATACCCATAAATGATAGTATTTTACAAAAAGAGTATAATAACATAAATTACATACACCACTAAAAGGATATAGTGACAAACATTACATGAATATCATGGGAATAAAAGTGAGATAAAAACCCATTACCTTATTATAATAAATCAAGTCTTAAGACCAAAAGATAATAATCACCAAATGAATCACAGAATACCATGAATAGAATCATGATAATATATAAAAAATGTCAGTACTAAATAGCACACATGCATTAAATAAGTGGTGAACAATGGAAATCTCACGGAATTAAAAGCGAGGTAAGAAATCCCTTCAAAAAATTTGGCAGCCTAACGACACCGTTTAAATTTTTTTTAAAATGAATTGATGACAGTAAGAGGGGGTATCCCATCATATGAAAATAAAAATTACAGTATGGTGAATATTAAATAGCTTCCTCAAACATAAGAACATGGAGCATAAAAGAAATGACATAAAAGAGAGTACTTGAAAAGAAAGAGAGAGGTCAGATCCCTTACCTCAAGTATGACTTTACATGTTCGTTTCTTTATATTCCTGAATAATAAACTTCAGTAAATTTACAATTGCTTAAGGACCTCATTTAAAGTTCATTAATCAATTTATATCACATATTATAATGTTAAAATAATTAGTTAATTATGTCAGTTCATATCAGACGTTTTTGTCAATGTTTAGTGTATGAGTCAAAAATAAACTTGTTTGAAAAGAATGGTCTATGTAGTTATAAGTAAACCATATCCAGAATAGTATAAAGGATTTAAATATCATATATATCCATTATATATTCATTTTATAATATTCCATAACCTTTGGAGATAAAAAATGAAATTCACCGTTCTTGGAGACGGTAGGCCATACGTATGCATGAACGCTACGTTCATTTCTATGTAATATCAATGGAATTAAAACTAAATGAGAGAGATATATATTATTATTCCAGAATTATATTCATTATTTAGATGAAATATATTTCATATATATCCATTATATATATGTACTTATAATAGTACATAAAATTTGTAGAGAAGAAATGAAATGTACCGTCCATGGAGACGGTAAGCCGTAAGTATGGATGAGTGCTACTTTCATTTTTGTTTCATTCTTTAATGGAATGAAAAAATAATGATACAAGAGTATATTATAATTACATTATAATATAATATATAATATCATCAACTCCATACTTTATACATCCAACATATGGCATTAATGATTCAAGTCACTTTGAGGGGGTGGTAGTCCGCACTTCCTAAAATGAAATTATCGCGTTTACCAATTATGGAAACCATAAAGGTATGGAATAAATGAAAAATATAGGAGAATAAGAAAAAACTAAACATAATATATATATAATATATAAATATAGTTACATCTTAATGGCCACCGTGAGAGGTGGTAAAAGAATTTTGTTCAATCATCGTTTTGTGAGGCTGTAATTCGCCACCCACAGAAACAATATCTTCTTTAACCATTAGATGGATGTGTGTATAAGTGTAGCTTGAATAATTGTGATAAAAACAAATTATTATATTGTATATACTGGTGCTATTACAAAATAATGGAATAAAAAGGAGTTTAGGGGGTTGGAGATGCAAAATAAAACAAAAGAACATAAGAGAATACATTACCTTCAAATCAGGTAACTCTATTGGATATGTTCACAAATGCTACCTTGGAAAGACTTCTTCCCATCGTGATAATTATAAGATTAAGAGAGGTTTTTTGAGAGAAAATATGAGTAGGGTTTGGATTAGCCAAGGGACTTAGAGTTGTGTGTAAGGGGGTAGAGGTGGGGGCCTTTTATAAGAGGGAGGAGGGGCACTCTTTGAAGGTCATGAAATGTTACTTTACTTGGAAATGATTTCAGTATTTTAAAGGTTCCAAAACTATATATTTTGAGGATAAGGTGATAAGGGTTCGAAATCCACCCATAAAATAGGTTTTAGACAAGTCTAAGTCTTAGCTTTTACCTTATCCTTTAATTTTATTGAAATAGTTAATTAATGAGGTAATCACATCATTATCAATGTGTTATAAATAAATTTATTTATTTAATGTCTAAAAATTATAAAAAAATACCATGATGTAAGAAATATTTTTATATTTATAATGAATATTTATAATATAAGAGATAATTTATATAAACAAAACTAATTTTTTTTACTTAGGTGATACATACATTGGTTATACTTTCCTTTTAAAAAAATATAATAAAAGGTCACTATCGCAATAAGGTGATTCCACAGGGTCCCAAAGTTTGGAAAAAGGAATCCAATGGTCAGAAATGATTCAAAAAAATGATTTAGACACAATTTATGGTCATTTTATATTATTATGATATTATTTTGTTACCCTTAACTACCTGATTACTAATTAATCATGATAAATATAGTTAATTGACGTCCTTACTATTCATAATGTCTAAAAAAATAGAGTCTTAATTACATAATTTGGACCTTATGATTCCAAATATGGAATAAATTTTATCAAATTACAAACATATAAATTTCATTAATTAATTTAAAAATATTTCCCCTTTCCCAAATCCAAAGACGGGGTTTTAGGAAGTAAAATCTATCAAAAGAATCATTTGTTTTTATATACAATTTAAAAGTGAAATTAAATCCAATGGCCAAAATTGTATTAAATTATAAAAATATACTTAAATTACACTTTAAAAGACAATTAAAAGGACATTATAACTATATAATTAAATTATATGAAAATGCAGTTTTGAAGTAAAATGCAGTATTTATCACTATTCATTAAAAAGGTAGATTTTTTCAGAAAATACCAAAACATTAACCAAATTAAATATGATAATTCAAATTCAAAAATGATTTCCATTAAAAAAATTCAAAAAATAGAATATTTATTAATTAATTTTATAATCATTTCCCTCTGTCAAGACAAATAGCGTATTTTTAAGAAGTATTTTCTATCAAATGATTGACACTTGTTTATGTCCAATTTAAAAGTGAAATTAATTCAAATGAACACCATTGGTTTAAATGGTAAAAATATATTTTAACTACACATTAAACTCATTTAAAACTACAATCTAACCATATAAATAAATTTGATTAAAATGTGGTTTTGAATTAAAATACAACATTTTCACTATTCATTAAAAAAATGAACTTTATCAGAAAAATAACAAAAAATTACACAAAGTAAAATTCGATGTCTTGATTCTAAAAAACAATTTTATTTTTTCAATATAACATAAAAAAATTATATAAAAGTAGGTTTAAAAAGGGTTAGCCATCAGAAGTCGGTCAATCAACCTTTTATAGAATATTAGAATATTTATGCTTAAAATTGGATTCATTCGCATCTTAAGCCTCTATCATTTATTGTGTAATTGTTAAAATATTTAACAAACATATATAATCATTTTGTAGTTAGTTATGTATATTACCGCCATTAAAACAGATAGGTGTTTTCTACCATTTAAAATAATATTATTATATTATTAGTGTGCAATGTAAGATTTCAAAGAAACTCGTTGTTGCGTATTGGGCACGCCATCAAACATAGCATCCATTTTAAAGTAATATTAATATATTATTTCAAAAATGTGAATAAATATGAAAATTTCATATTCATTATTTACCTGGGTTGTTACATCCTTCCCCCCATTTTGGAATTGCACCCTCACAATTTTTAAAATTGTACATTGAAACTTAATTGAAAGCCCCACATCAGAAAAGGAGTCAATTAAATTGTCACTTTAAAAGAATGTGAAGTACAATGGTCGCCCGAGTTCATGAATATTAGGATTCCATGTAGGAAAACATGGATATGGAAGGGAAAACAAAGGGTCATGTTCTGATGGAGAGTGATAGAAAACATGATTAGGAGAAAGTTAACCACCATAATATCACAAACTAGTGTTTTGTTAAACGGTAATTGATTCCCCAGATGGAAAAAGTTAACAAACAATGTTTTTGTTTTAAGTTATATTTAATTGAGGAATTTAATTATGACAATAACTAAATCATAAGGAAACATACTTACTATTCATGTAGACTTTCATCTTTTACTATATTTCTAACACAAACTCATATTTTCTCCAAAAGATGAGTATTTATGATGACTTGTTCACATTAAGAGATCTATAATCAACTTATTGAGAGTAACCTAATCTAGAAAAGGTGAACTATATATTTACCACGTCATTAGACCTTAACCAAAACCAAAATTGTTTGTATGATATCAGATAATACCCAAAAAGAATAATCTTTTACAAAAAAAAGATACTCTTAATCTCCAAAATTTATCCAAAAAAACCCAAAGTTCAACAAAGACCATTCAACAAACTGATGTCCATAAAATTATTCAATAGTAATCCAAAATAATATTGAAACCCAAATCACTAAAAGATTTAATCACATAGTCTTCCAAGGTAAATCTTAACATTTATCTCCAAATAACATCAGTTACTCTTAAAGTCTCATATTGAAAAGTAATTAACCTAATAACATATCCTCCATGATAGGTTAATCATTTTCATAGATAACCCAAAATCAACTTATTCCTGATTAATAAGATCATCTAAATAAAAATAATTAGTTATACTAACCAGGGTCTTCATGTAGTCTAGTGGTAGGTGATAAATCCCAGTCACACTTTGGTTGTGGGTTTGATTCCCACAGCTTCGTCTGACGCGACGGGTTGTCACATAGTCTGCGTGTTGTCCTTTTTCAAAAACTATATAATTCTTAAAACATTCACCAAAAGGAGATAAAATCATAAAAAATAACCATAACATAATTTATCCTCATGTTTATCTCATGCCTTTCATTTTCCATCATAACATATAGTAACCCTTAATTACCTCAAAAGTAAGGATCATATAAACCCTAAGGGTTACCTTTATAATTATTACCTGAACTTCCACATCGATTTGATTCTCTCATACATGATGCATTAGAGAACTCACCAAGGATCAAGTGGTTGATCATGACTCCTGAAAGTTGGTTTAGAATTACCACGAGATTTCTCATTGAATCCCCCATTTCATCCAGTCTCTTAATCATTGAACCACCGCAGTTTCCTTCAAAACCACTGTCACTTTAGTGCCTAATAGATCCATCCATTTACTAAAACCAGAAATGTTAGTGTTAGTATATCATTAAAATCATCATATAATATCTTATGAGTAGGGTAAATACAAAGATATAATTATTCATATTATCTTAAAGTCATTCACTTTATCAAAAAAAATCTATGACTATTTCTAAAATCCTATCCATTATAGTAATGTCACTTGTGCTTAATGAATACCCTAACTCAAATGTTATCTAAACCCAAATTTGATACCAACTATAAGGACCCAACCTTAAAACTATCTTAATATTGAATTACATTAATAATTCACATTGAGGTTCTTTTCAGGTTTAGATTTTTAGAGAATTAGCACCTAACTATTAAATCTCAAACGATTACAATGTATACACTTCTAGACAGTTTCTATTTTTTCTACAAAACATGAACTCTTGAAAAAAAATATTCTTTTCTAGTTCCATGTTTAAGATATCATGTCTTTCCTTGATCCACTCCATGACCCAATTCATCTTTAAGTCCTATGGAAAACATTTCAAAAACATGGGATGAGCATAAAAAGATCATTAAGGGATATAAAAATACGGAATGAAAACATTAGTCCACGTATACATAAGAATTAACGAAATTGTACATTACTCATAAAACATAAGCACATTAGAATACCTCATGAAATCATAACATTTATGAATAAATAATTGAAATCATAAGACATAAAGGTAACTTGAGGCATTCATAACATTCTTACATATGGCATAACCGACATGGATACGTTCGGAATACCTGTCATAGTATATTTCCTAAATCCCTTCGGAGAAACCTTAGTGTGTAACTCTTTCACGTTACCCAATGCATTGGAGAGCTATCACGGGCTCACCCGCCCTTATTTTATGATGGAACCACCCGTCTTCATAATCAATTCCCAAGAACCATAACATAATCGTATCAAATAAAACAAGCATAAAGGAACATAACATTTCGGCATTTCAATCACAAGATATCAATACAACACATTGATATAATTAAGACATTATCAAATCAATTTTAAATACCATAATACATAAAAGAGTATATGGTATTTATATTCCTTTTAAAAAAATTATGGCTTGTTATGGATGCCAAAGAGCAAATAATACTCACGGTGGTGAAAGGTCATTTTCACCACATACGTGAGAAAAAAACATTCCTTTTTGTCATTTAGTAAAACGATTTGTAGAGGAAATATTCCCTTCAAATGAAATGAAAAGTCCAAAAGGGTTTTATACACTGTATAAAATAATGTTTTTTATAAAAAAAAATATGCCTCAATGAAAGGAGATTGAGACGAAGTCCATAACAAAGATGGTGTCCTTAGATTAAGAATAAATCATTTATGTAATAATGTGTGAAAAATATAAATACACAAAATATAAGGGGATATTAAGTGTACAATAATCAGGGTTCATTAACACATATTCATATCATGACATAATCTAGATGTAGAGGTTTAATCCAAAGAATTGAAATTGGGTTAAGAAGTTCCCCTACAAAAAGTCGACAGCCTTACGACATTACATTAAAATTCAGAAAATTTCTTGATGAGAGAGAAAATGGTATCTCATCACTTGGACATAAAATTTACATCAATAAGGATATATAAGAATGTATCCTAGCATAATAAGATGTAAATTAAAATGCATAACAAAAATAAATCTTTAAAAAAGAGGAGGCTGAAATGTTCCTTTACCGGTTTGGGTAACTTTCGAAATGTACTCCCCATGAAAGAAGACCACACAATGTTGATGTAAATAACAATACATGAAATTATTTTACAAAAAGATTATAATAATTGGTTTTACATAAACCACCCAATGATATAGTTCCAAATATTTCATGAATATCATGGGAATAAAAGTGAGATAAAAACCTCTTACATCGTTGTAATAAATCAAGTCGTATGACCAAAAGATAATAAAAATAAATGAATCAAAGAATACCATGAATAGAATCATGATAATATATATCAAATGGAATTAATAAATACACCACATCCAATAAATAAGTGGCAAACAATTTAAATCTTACAGAATTAAAAGTGAGGTATGAAATCCATTACGAAAATTCGGCAGCCTAACAGCGCCACTTAAAATTTCATAAAATTAATTGATGAGAGTAAGAGGGGGTCTCCCATCATATGAAAATACAAATTAAATTATTTTGAATATAAAAAAACTTCCTCCAACATAATAACATGTATAATTAATGAAATGACATAAAAGAGAGTACATGAAAAGGAAGAGAGAGGTCAGATCCCTTACCTCAAGTCCAACTTGTCTTGTTCTTTCTTTATATTTCTTAATAATAAATATTCATAAATTTAAAATATTTTAAGGACCTCCTTTAATGTTTATTATTAAATTCATATCACATATTATAATTTTATAATAATTAGTTAATTATGTGGGTTCATATTAGACGTTTTTGTCAATGTCTGGTATACGAGTCAAAAGTGAACTTGTTTGAAAAGAACTATCCATGTAGTTATAAGTACACCATATCCAGAATAGTATTAATTATTTAAATATCATATATATCCTGTATATATTCATTTTTTAATATTTCCTAAAATTTGGAGATAAAAAATGAAATGCACCGTTCATGGAGATGTTAAGTCGTACGTATGCATGAACGCTACATTCATTTCTATGTCATATTAATGGAATTAAAACTAAATGAGAGAGATATATATATTATAATTATAGAATTATATTCATCATTTAGATGAAATATATATCATATATATCCATTATATATATGTACTTTTAATAGTACATAACATTTAGAGATAAGAAATGAAATGTACATTTCATGCAGACAGTAAGCCATACGTACGCATGAACGCTACTTTCATTTCTATTTCATACTTTAATGTAATGAAAACATAATTACACATAAGTATATTATAATTACAGTATAATATCATATATAATATCATTAACTCCATCCATTATAAATCTCACATATTCCATTAATGATTCAAATCACTTTGAGGGGGTGGTAGTCCACACTTCCAAAAATGAAATTATCACGTTTACCCATTATGGAAACCATAAAGGTATAAAATAAATGAAAAATACAGAAGCATAAGGAAAACATAAAAATAATATATATATATATATATATCATATATAAATACAGTGACATATTAATGGCCACCATGGGAGGTGTTAAAATAATATTGAATAATCATCGTTTCGTGAGGCAGTAATTCGCCACCCACAGAAATAGTATGTTCTTTAACCATTATTTTGATGTGTGTATAAGTGTAGATTGAATAATTATCATTCCAAAAATCCTAGTATATTTATGATACTGTTTTTATTACAAAATAATGGAATAAAAAGAGTTTTGGGGGTTGGAGAAGCAAAATAAAACAAAAGAAAATAAGAGAAGACTTTTCCTTCAAATGAGGTAACTCTTTTTTATTTGAGCCCATAGTCTTCATTGGAAAGACTTCTGCCAAAAGTGAGGCTTCTAGAAGTAAGATAGGGATTTGCAGAGAAAATATGCATAGGGGTTGGATGATCCAAGAGATTGAGAGGTGTGTTTAAGGGGGTAGAGGTGGGGCTATTTATAAGAGGGAGGAGGGTCACTCTTGGAAGGTCATGAAATGTTACTTTATTTTTAAATGATTTTTTGATTCTGAAGGTCCCATAATGATATATTTCAAGGATAAGGTGATAAGGGTTAGAAATACACCCATACAATAGGTTTTAGACCAGTTTAATTCTTATATTTTACCTTATCCTTTCATTTTATTTAAATCATTTATTAGCGAGGTAATCACTATATCATCAAGGCGTCAAAAAAATTATTTATTTAATGTCTAAAAATTATAAAAAAAACTACCATGATGTAGGAAATATTTTTCACATTCTAATGAATATTTTTAGTCTAAGAGATAATTTATATAAACTAAACTTATTTTTTTACTTAGGTGATACATACTTTGGTTATATTTAAATTAGATGAAAAAGTAGATATGAAGTAAAATGTAGTATTTTTCACTATTCCTAAAAAAATATTTTTTCAGAAAAATACCAAAACTTTTTCCAAAGTAAATTTGATATTCCCAATTCAAAAATGATGTCAATTTTAAAAAATTAAAATCATTTGAAGTTGCATTAATTAATTTTATAATTATTTCCTGCAGTCAAGACAAATAACTTGTTTTTATGAAACAATATCTATCAAAAGATTGTCACTTGTTTATGTCCAATTTCAAAGTGAAATTAATTCAAATGGCCACCATTGGATTAAATGGAAAAAATATATTTTAACTTAACATTAAAATAAAATAAAAATATAATCTAAACATATAAATAAATTATATTAAAAGGTGGTTTTGAATTAAAATGCATCCTCTTCGCTATTCATTAAAAAATGATCTTTATTGGAAAAATAACAAAAATTTACACAAAGTAAATTTTGACGTCATGATTCTAAAAAAGGATTTTATTTTATCAATATAACATATAAAAATTGTCAAAAAGTAGGTTTAAAAATGTTTCTCCATCAAAAGGCTTTTAATCAACCTTTTAAAGAATATTAGAATACTTATGCTTAAAATTGAATTCATTCACATCTTAAGCCTATATCATTTATTGGGTAATTTTTAAAATATTTTACAAGCATATAAAATCATTTTGTAGTTAGTTATGCTCATTAAATCCTTTATAATGGCTCAGTGTTAACTACCATTTAAAATAATATTTTTATAATATTAGTGTGCAACGTAAGATTTCAAAGAAACTTGTTGTTGCATATTGGGTACGCTATCGATCATAGCGTCCCATTTAAAGTAATATTAATATTTTATTTCAAAAATGTTAATAAATATGAAATTTAATATTCTTTATTTACCTGGGATGTTGCATCCTTCCCCCCTTTTTGGAATTGCATCCTCACAATTTTTGAAATTGGACTTTTAAACTTCCTTGAAAGCCCCACATCGTAAAAAGAGTCAATTAAACTATCACTTTAAAAGAAAGAAATTGAAGTACAAAGGTCACCCAAGTTAACCAATATTATGATTACATATAGGAAAACATGGATATAGAAGAGAAAACAAAGGGTCATGTTTTGATGTAGTGTGACATGAAACATGAATATGAGAAAATGAGCCACCATAAAATCACAAACTTGTGATGGGTTAAATGGTGTTTGATTACCCAGTAGGAAAAGTTAACAGACATTTTTTTTTCTATAAGTTACTTTTCCTTGAGGAATTTATTTATGAGCTTAACTAAGTCATATGAAAACATACTTACTTGTCGTGTAGACTTTCATCTCTTACTAGATTTCTTACACATACTCATATTTTCTCCAAAAGATGAGTATTTATGATGATTTTTTCACATTAAGAGTGCTATAATCAACTTCTTGAGAATCACCTAATCCAGAATAGATGAACTATATATTTACCATGTATTTAGACCTTAAACGAAACCAAAATAGTTTGTTCAAGATCAGATAATACCCAAAAATGATAATCATTTACAAAACGAAAAACTAATCTTAATCTCCAAAATTGGTCAACGAAACCCAAAGTTCAACAAAGACCTTTCAATAAACTACTGTATATAAAATTCATAAAAAATAATCTAAACTATGATTGAATCCCAAATATCTAAAAGATTTAATCACATAGTCTTCCAAGGTAAATCATAATATTTATCTCCAAAAAACATCAGTTACTCTTAATGTATCATGCTGAAAAGTAATTGACCTAATCACATATCCTCCATGATAGTCTAATAATTTACATAAATAACCCAAAATCAACTTATTCCTGATTCATAAGATCATCTAACTAAAAATAATTAGTCATACTAAATAGGGTATTCACGCAGTCCTGTGGTAGGTGATAAATCCCAGTCACACATTTGTTGTGGGTTTGATTCTAGCAGCTTTGTCCAATGCGACGGGTTGTCACACGTTTTGTGTGCTGTCCTTTTCCCAAAACTATACAATTCTTAAAACATTCCCCAAAAGAGATAAAATCTTCAAAAATAACCATAACATAATTTAACCTCTATTTTATCTCATGCCTTTGATATTCCATCATACCATATAGTAACCCATAATTACCTCAAAAGTAAGGTATATATAAACCCTAATGGTTACCTTTATAATTATAACCTAATATTTCACATCGAGTTGGTTCTCTCATACATGATGTATTAGAGAACTAGCCAAGGTTCAAGTGGTTGATCATGACTCCGGAAAGTTGGTTTCGAATAACCACAATATTTCTCATTGAATCCCCCATTTCATCTAGTCTCTTAATCATATAACCACCGCAGTTTCCTTCAAACCCATTGTCACTTTGGTGCCTGCTATATCAATCCATTTACTAAAACCAGAAATGTCAGTGTGACTATATCATTAAAATAATCATATAATATCTTATTAGGAGGGTAAATACATAGATATAATTATTAATATTATCTTATAATCATTAACTTTATCAAAAAAAAATCTATGACTATTTCTGAAAACCGAACCATTATGGTAATGTCATTTGTGCTTAAAAAATACCATAACTCTAAAGTCATTTAAACCTACCTCTAATACCAAATATAAGGATATGGCCTTAAAACATTCTTAATATTGAAATAAATGAATAATTCACATTGAGGATCTTTTTAGGTTTAGAGTTTTAGAGAATTAGTACCAAACTATTACGTCTCAAAAGATTACAAAGTAGACACTTCTACACAGTTTCCATTTATTTACAAAACATGAACTCTTGAAAAGAAAGTGCCATGTATAGTTCCATGTTTAAGATTTCATGTCTTTACATGATCCCATATGTGACCCAATTCAACTTTATGTCTTGTGTAAAACATTTCAATAACCTCGGATGAGCATAAAAAGCTCAGTAAGGGATATAAAAATACGGAATGAAAACATTAGTCCATGTATACATAAGAATCAATGAAATCATACTTTATTCATAAAACATAAGCACATTAGAATACCTCATGAAATCATATGATTTATGAATAACTCATGGAAATCATAAGACATAAAGGTAACTTGAGGCATTCATAACATTCTTACATAGGGCATAACCCTCATGGATACATTTGGAATACCCGTCATAGTATATTACCTAAATCTCTTTGGAGAAACCTTAGACCTTAACTCCTTCGCATTAACCAATGAATTGGAGAGCTATCATGGTCTCACCTGCCCTTATTTTATCACGGAACCATCCATCTTCATAAACAATGCCCAAGATCCATAACATAATCGTATAACATAAAACATGTGAAAAGGAACAAAACATTTCCCCATTTCAATCACAAGATATCAATACAACACATTGATATAATTAAGACATTATCAAAACTATTTTCAATACCAAAATAATAAAAGAGTATATGGTATTTATTTTCCTTTTAAAGACATTACGACTTGTTAAGGAAGCTAAAGATCAAATAATACTCGCGGTGGCGGAATGTTCATTGTCAATGCGTACATTAAAAAACATTTCTTTTTGTCATTTAGTAAAATGATTCATAGAGCAAAGATTCCCTTGAAATGAAATGAAAAGTAAAAAAGGGATTTATACACTTAATAAAAGAAATTTGTGTATAAAAAACATGCCTCAATGAAAGGATATTGAGATGAAGTCCCTTACGAAGACAGTATCCTTAGATTAAGGATAAATCAATTATGTAATTTTGTCTGACAAATATAAATACACACAATATAATTGGATATTAAGTGTAAAAAAATCAGGGGTCATTCACACATATTCATATCATGACATAATCAAGAAGTAGTTGTTTAACCCAAACAATTGAAATTAAGTTAATAAGTTCCCTTACAAAAATTCGACAGCCTAACAGTGTCACATTAAAATTCATAAAATGAGTTGATGAGTGAGAAAATGGCATCTCATCACTTGGAAATAAAATTTACATCAATAAGGATATATAAGAGAATATCCTAGAATTATAATATGTAAATTAAATGACATAACAAAAAGTAGTCTTTTTAAAAGAGGAGTGTGAAATGTTCCTTTACCGATTTGGGTAACTTTCAAGACGTTCACCCCATGAAATAAGGACACACAATGTTGATGTTAATACCCATAAATGAACGTATTTTAAAAAAATAGTAGAAAAATTTGAAGTACATACACCAATCAAAGGTTATAGTGACAAATATAGCATGAATATCATGGGAATAAAAGTGAGATAAAAACCCCTGACCTCATTGTAATAAATTGAGTCGTATGACCAAAAGATAATAAGAACCAAATGAAAAATAGAATAACATGAATAGAATCATGATAATATATATCAAATGGAAGTACAAAATACACCACATGAAAAAAATAAGTGGTAAACAATGTAAATCTAATAGAATTAAAAGTGAGGTAAGAAATCACTTACGAAAATTCGGCAGCCAAATGACGACACTTAAAATTTATTAAAATGAATTGATGAGAGTACGAGGGGGACTCCAATCATATGAAAATAAAAATTATATTATGGTGAATATAAAATAACTTCCTCTAACATAATAAAACTGAGCATAAAATAAATGACATAAAAGAGAGTACTTGAAAGGAAAGAGAGAGGTCAGATCCCATAGCTCATGTCCGACTTGTCTTGTATCTTTCATTATATTCCTGAATAATAAACATTGATCAATTTAAAATTTCTTAAGGACCTCCTTTAATGTTTTTTATTAAATTAATATAACATATTATAATGTTATAATAATTAGTTAATTATGTGAGTTCATATCAGACGTTTTTGTCGATGTTTGGTATATGAGTCAAAAATAAACTTGTTTGAAATGAATTGTTCATGTAGTTATAAGTAAACCATCTCCAGAATAGTATTAATGATTTAAATATCATATATATCTAGTATATATTCATTTTATAATATTACATAACATTTGGAGATAAAAAATGAAATGCACCGTTCATGGAGATGGTAGGTCGTACGTATGCTTGAACGCTACTTTCATTTCTATGTCATATTAATGGAATTAAAACTAAATGAGAGATATATATATTATAATACTAGAATTATATTAATCATTTAGATGAAATATATTTCATATATATCCATTATATATATGTACATATAATAGTACATAACATTTGGAGATAAGAAATAAAATGTACTGTTCATGGGGATGGTAAGCCGTACGTACGCATGAATGCTGCTTTATTTTCAATTTCATACTTTAATGGAATGAAAAAACAATGATAAATAAGTATATTATAATTACAGTATAATATCATATATAATATCATTAACTCCATCCTTTATACATACCACATATGGCATTAACGATTCAAATCACTTTGAGGGGGCAGTAGTCCACACTTCCTAAAATGAAATTATTGCGTTTACCCATTATAGAAACCATAAAGGTATGGAACAAATGAAAAATACAGAAGAATAAGGAAAACATAAACATAATATATATATATATATATATCATATATAAATACTGTGAAATCTTAATGGCCACCTAGAGAGGTGTTAAAAGAAGATTGAACAATCATCGTTTCGTGAGGCAGTAATTCGCCACCCACAGAAACAGTATGTTCTTTTACCATTAAATGGAAGAATGTATAAGTTTAGCTTGAATAATTCTCATAATAACATCCTAGTATATTTAATATACTGTTTTGTTACAAAATAAATGAATAAAAAGTGTTTAGTGGGTTGGATAAGCAAAATAAAAGAAAAGAACATAAGAGAAGATATTACCTTTAAATCAGGTAACTCTATTTCATTTGAGCCCAAAGGCTTCATTGGAAAGACTTATACCCAACACGAGGCTTATATAAGTAAGATATGGATGGGGAGAGACAATATGTGCAGGGTTTATATGAGGAAAGGGCTTGATAGGTGTCTGTAAGGGGTAGAGGTGGGGGCCTTTTATAAGAGGGAGGAGGGGCACTTTTGGAAGGTCATGAAATATTACTTTATTTTGAAATGATTTTAGGATTTTAAAGGCCCCACAATGATATATTTCATGGATAAGGTGATAAGGGTTAGAAATCCACCCATACAATAGGTTTTAGAAAATTGCAAGTCTTATATTTTTGCTTATCTTTTCATTTTACTTAAATCGTTCACTAATGAGGTAATCACTACATCATCAAGGTGTTATAAATAAATTTATTTATTTAATGTATAAAAATTATAAAAAAATTACGATTATGTAGGAAATATTTTTAGATTTCTAATTAATATTTATATTCTAAGAGATCATTTATATAAAAAACTAAATATGTTTTACTCAGGTGATACATACTTTTGTTATACTTACCTTTTAAAAAGAATGTAATAGAAGGTCACTATCAAAATAATGTGATTCCATGGGGTCCTAAAGTTTGGAACAATGCATCCCATGGTCTGAAATTTCCCAATAAAAGTATTTTGACGCAATTTGGGGAAATTTTATATTATTATGATATTATTTTATTACCCTTACCTACCTGATTACTAATTAATCACGATAATTATAGATAATTGACGTCGTTTCTATTCGTAATGTCCAAAAAAAGAGTCTTAATTACATAATTTGGAACTTATGATTACAAATATGGATTAAATTTTATCAAATTAAAAAAATATATATTTTAGAAATTAATTTAAAAATATTTCCCATTTTCCAAAACAAAAGATGGGTTTTTAAGAAGTAAAATCTATCAAAAGATTGATTTGTTTTTATATCCAATTTAAAAGTGAAATTACATAAAATGACAAAAATTGTATTAAATGAAAAAATATAATTCTATTACACTTTATAACCATTTAAAATGATAATCTAACTATATAATTAAATTAGATGAAAAAGCAGTTTTGATGTAAAATGCAGTATTTTTCACTATTCATTAAAAATTAATATTTTTCCAAAAAATACCAAAAATTTATCCAAAGTAAATTTGATATTCCAAATTCAAAAATGATTTCCATTTTAAAAAATTCAAAACATACAAGTTCCATTTATTAATTTTATAATTATTTCCCGCGGTCAAGACAAATAACGCGTTTTTAAGAAACAATATCTATCAAAAGATTGTCACTTGTTTATGTCCAATTTCAAAGTGAAATTAATTAAAATGACCACCATTGGATTAAATGGTAAGAATATATTTTAACTACACATTAAACTAAAATAATAATATAATCTAACCATATAAATAAATTAGATTAAAAAGTGGTTTTGAATTAAAATACATCATTTTTCATTATTCATTAAAAATAAACATTATCGGAAAAATAACACAAAATTACACAAAGTAAATTTTGATGTCTTGATTCTAAAAAAGTATTTTATTTTTTCAATATAACATATAATTTTTTTAAAAAAGTAGTTTTAAAAAGGGTTCGCAATCAAAAGGCGGTTAATCAGCCTTTTAAAGAATATTTAGTATACTTATGCTTAAAATTGAATTCATTCGCATCTTAAGACTCTATCATTTATTGGGTAATTGTTAAAATATTTTACAAACATATATAATCGTTTTTTATTTAGTTCTGTTCATTCCTGCCCTTAAAATGGCTAGGTGTTTACTACCATTTAAAATAATATTTTTATATTATTAGTGTGCAACGTAAGATTTCAAAGAAACTCGTTGTTGCATATTGGGTATGCCATAGAACATAGAATCCCCTTTAAATTAATATTAATATTTTATTTCAAAAATGTTAAACATATGAAAATTCCATATTTTTTTATTTACCTGGGATGTTACACAAACTGTGCAGTTTAACATCATGTGGAAGGGCTGTCTTTGATAAAAGTTTCTAGTCCTGGTTAGTGTTGAACATATACGGATGCAGCCTGAGGGACCTAAAAGGGATGTAACCTCCTTGGATGGGTGTGACCCCACTGGGAATATGTTACAAAAAGTAGTTGTTTGAGTTTTGGAAGCTAGTTATGGACATCTAGAAAGCTTCTTATATATCCCCTTTACAAAAGAATCAAATCACATATACTTCAAATGGTTTGGGATTAAACCTATATATAAGTCCCAATTGAGTGATAATAGTGTGTTTATTATACTAAATAAGAGTACCAAGGAACATTTAGCAAGAATATATCCCAAAAAAGTATCATATCACAAGGAATATGGCTATTTGATTTATTCATAACATGATTGGAGAAGATATCGAATATGAGGTGCATTTGATATGTAAGCGAACGATATGGAAATAGAATCTTCTCCCAAGGTAGCTACTAGATCTTGAAGATATGGGTTATTACAAACCTCTAATATCATGTGAGTCATTCACCTTTTTAGAAACAAAGACAATCATAAGATCTAAAAAATAATATTATCTCCATTGTCCGTTGTTGGATGAGGTCAGAACTATGGGGGATAGAAAAGACTTCAATGTACCCATATCCCATTTTATTCTAAATCCCTAGGATATAGAAGGTAAGAGGGATATAAAATACTATAATAAATACTATATGATTACTATATAATAGATTCCATGTTATTGATTTCAGAGAGGATGAGAGAAGGATAAGGCACTAGCCCTCATCAAATGGGAGAGTAAGTGGTTCCCCTCCTTATCTGAAATGGGGAGGTCCCTGAAACATCCACCATGGTTGGGGTCCTCATTATAGAGGTGATGAAAAATTTAAAATAACATGAGTACCATACCCATAGTGTGGGATAAATTTGGGAAAATGTTTTTTGAAGGAATGCACTATCAAATGGGAGACACACAAATGTTTCCTTTTCCCAGAACATGAAATTCTGGTGGCCTTGGGGGATGATACTCTCATCTAGTTCATGAAGGGGACAATTCATGGACTAGATCTTCATAGGAGAGTTTTAAGGGGAATTTTTTTTGGTTTTTAGAGGGTATAATTTAATGAAGATCACTAAAACAACAATGGGGATGATACAAAAAACATCTATCCCACTTATTGATCTCTATATTGTATGGTTGTCCGTAAAGGCCACATTTGCATACATGTTATAGAATAGTGGTCTAAAAAGTATTTTTAAATATGGTTGGCTACCCAAAAATATTTTTTATATGTTTATTGGTTCTTGGGAGAGGCAACCAATATTGGGTTTTTGGGTGAGTTCCCTTTATATCGTTACAATATGCAGTAAGTGATTACATTCAGAAACCACTTCCTTGGACCATTTCTCACCATCCCCATCCATCCTTATGTGGGGTAATTATAATGGTAATGATGTAACCATTATCCAGTTAGCCAATACTAATAAAACATTTCTACCCATGAAGGATATTGGTTTGCGAGTGTGCTGATGTTAACACTTCACCATAGAAATGAAATTTTGTGTTTAGGGGGTAGAAAGGTGATTCATCCCCCAGAAAATGATGTTTCATTTGTAGGGGTCCTAGAGGTCATGAATCAACCAAAAAACAAAATTATTTGTGTGGGGACCAAAAAATAAGTCTTTTACTAAAAACTAAATATCATTTTCAAGGGTCTTAAAAAGGACACATTGAACTGCAAACAAAATTTCATTTGTCGTGATCCTATTCGGAGAGATGACCCAAATAGCCTGCATGCATTGAATAAAATACTCCATTACAGATCATCATACAAGAACAATTTTAATCTCCCTAAGAGAGCTCAATTTATTTTTTTGAAGTCTTTTAATATTCATAAATTCCTTGTAATCTTATATGAAAACTTTTACAAACCCAATAATGTCGGACCAAACAAAAATAAAAGGTAATGTTTTTATAGACCAAATATTTTTTCATTCGATCATACAATTTATTTTTTGATTACGTTCTTCTATGATTATATTATTATAACATATTACTATATTATATAATATTCACCATTTTTAATATGATTTTAATTTATTTTACATATCCTTATCTTCATATTATTCTTACACAATAAATTATGATGTCTATAAGAATTGTTCTTGACTGAATAATTTTTTCATTCCCTAAAAAACTGTCATATTTAAAAAATTAATTCAATGATTGATATATTATTTTATTTTATTTATTTCATGTCTTATTTTCTCTTCTTATCTAAGGAAATTAAATTTGTATGATAAAATATTCTTCTTTTATGGATTTATTTATTCATAAAAAACATTTCACTAAGTATAATTCTCATTGTCTCTATTAGCTCTTTCTCATCCATGTTCATATTCTATCTTATAAAAAATGTATTATTTTTATTTTTTAAAATAAAAATATGTATTTTCTTTATTAATCTTCTTTTTTCTCTTTAACTCTTTTAAAAAGTAAATTTTAAAACCATTTCATCAGTGTGGGTTTTCTCTATAACTATTTCAAATTATTAAAAATAACATTCCATTCAATTTTTAATTTTTCATATATTATGCTCAACAATATTTTACTTAACCATTATTTATTTTAAAGGAATAATTATTTTTGGATTATTTTTAAATATAAATCTAAAAATTATTTATTTCACCTTCTTAGAAATCATTTTCGTAGGAAACTTGTAACTTCATTTTTAACTTCGATGTTAAAAATGATTTTTGCAAACTATTTTTAGAATTTCACTTGAATATTCTATCCATCTTTACAAGATATATATCTTATGGATTTATATTCAATATCACATTTAATATGACTTTACGATATACTTCATTGGGAATATTGGATTTTTAGTATCATTTGATCTATTTATTGATGTCATTTTATGTAATACATTTTAAAAATGTTTTCTAACCCATATTATTTACTTCATGTTTTTGTGATAATATATTGTTAATTTTATATTGAACACAAATTCATGATTTATCATTATATTATTATTAGATACCTCCAATGCTCTGGGTAGTGTTATTTATATGTTAATATTATTATTGTATAAGAGTAATAAATTTATGTATCAAATCATCAATGACACTAAATATTTGTGTTTAGGGATTGTGAGTTTTATTTGAGAGATATAATGTTTAAATTGATTAAATTATGTTAAATATATAATATTTATATTCAGGTCATATCAATTTTTATCATAAAACTCTATATGAACAAAAATAATTGGCCACCTTTGGCATTACTTACAGTACCACTTCAACTCCGATATCATAAATGTTTGGGAATATTTAATATCAACTACTCTATAGCAACCTAGAGATGCTAAAACTATAATATCCAACCTATAAAATAGATTCCAATAATCATGGAATGAATAATGATTCCTCTTAAAGTCCACTATCAAAAATCACATATAAGGAAACCCGTTGTAGGATCCAATTCCATTTCACCACAACACTTTCATAATGTAGGTGGCCATTAGTTATCACACAATCAAAGTACAATTTTCAATTGACTTATCATAGTTTAGATCGACCTTCCACACCTGTCAATGAATTAAGGGATATAGTTTAGTTATATTTTTGGACATTTAACCTCACCCACCAATAACCATTTATCAAATGGTAAATATAACCCACATAAAATTGGGGAAATCTATGGAACAATTACCTCAAAATAGTATAGGCCACATCCAAGAATAACATTGTAAGAATAAACTTAATTTGTGAAAAATAATAAATTTATATTATACCATCCAATTTAGGGATATTAAATGAGGAATTGTGAAAAAATAAGGGAAATATTTAACATAGTAAGGAGGAATATCTATCTTACCTATAACGATTCCACCAAATCATCAATTCTAAAACTCATACTTAGACAAGGGAGGAGTTATGGTAACAATAGATAAAATGAATAGAAAATGGATATAGAGTCATTTATAAATCTAAGGGGGAGTTAGAAAGATTTATAAAATTTTAATATATTTTTTTATTTTAATTAAAAATTAGAAAAAGAATATATTACATGGGGTAATAAGTGCACTCACACCGGGTACTTAGTGAATACTAGATACCCATCAAAGTAGATAGTCTAGATTGTGGTCTTACTGATCACATAACCCTTACCACCTCACCACTGAATAACATGTAATAGTACAATGATTAACCCTGGTATATTTTATAAATGATTTACTCTAAAATAAAACTAATTTTCTCAAATACCATCCCCATCCCCCCTCCATATACTAAAAAATTTACACCCCTAAAATTCATATAGAATGAGTGATTTTAAAATAAATTTACATATTTTATATTTGTATAATTATAATAGTAAATTAATATTCAGGTATACTGGTTATATGAAGTCATAATAGACTGTGTGACTACTCAATAAATGTTTCCTTGAGGTATAGATATAGTATTGGTTATTTTTGATCATTTATCCAAGGATAAACTTTTTTTGATTATTTTATATATATAATTTCTATATGACAATGGAAAATAACATATGTGAGAATTGGTTATATATTATGGAGTTTCCAATGTATTATTTCTAATAAGTATTTGATTATGAATATTTGTTTTTTGGGAGATCAATTAGAATTGGGTTTATAGGTGGAGAAAAATACTTCTTATGATAATAAAAAAGATTGTCAGTTTTAATAAATGATTAAAATATTAAATGATATTTTATGATCATTTATTGGTCGTTAATGTGGTGGTCAAGAGAACTTCTTAAACTTTGTAGAGTTTTTATATAACAAAAACTACCAACTGATTATTTCTATTTGTTACTAGAAGATCTATATATTTATAAATGTTTGTATCTTTGGTGTTAGATGGAAAATTGTGATTCTTCTATTATTGGACCTAACATATTCCAACTGATTATTAATAGAGTTTAGCTGATCAAGATGTATTTTATTATTGATCTGAGTAGATAAAAATCACATGTAGATAGATGGAATCAACATATAAAACTGAACATGGCTGATCACATTTTTCATCGAGCGTTACTATAATTATATTTTATGATATTTTATCAACAAATAATGTTTTCATATAATTTAATGGGAGATTTTTAATCGATTAATTTTTTTCATGAAATTTATTATCAGTTGTATATCCCCAAAAACATTTGGTATATTGAATGATGTTTTTAATTTTCTACAATTAACAAAGTATTAAAAATAAATATAATAAAGAACCCCAAATAAAAAAGTGTGTAATTCTATTAATTTTTAATAAAATATTATGTATTTTTACTAATTATGATTATAAAATCTTGTAAAAATTCTAGGAATCAGAAAACAAGGAAAAGTGAGAGGTTTTGGAAATTTTCCAAAGAATAATATTACCAAAAAATATAAAAGAGAGGACACCATACAACTCATAGAATCTAAAGTGGATTTTATCTTCACCATAGCGAGCAAGTTTTTGAGAACCAAAACTTGGATAAAGTAATCTATACCTAGGGGCCAAAAAAATTTAATCAGACTAATAACCCAAAATATAATGGGATATATTTTTGGGAATTGATTTCTAATAATTTTCTCATTAAGTGACTTCATTTATTATTTTATACCCCTGCAGACAATAGTATAAATTTTCTCACTAATTTTTTATTTTTAATCCTTCTCCAATGAATCTTGGTGGAATCTCTCACCATTGGTTGTGTTAGTCAGGTATCTGTATGCATTACTTATCATGGTTAGAAATTCAGGGTTTCTCTTTATACCTTCATTTATTTCATTCCTAATCCCTATGTAAGGGATTTTCTTCTTTCCCTTATGTATATTAATTGATTGAGTTAAATTAACATAAATATATTGGATGGATTTTTTTTGAAATTACAATGTATTAGGTCACTGAAATTCCAATTAATATATGGGTTTTTGAACCCATGTTTATACGAGTTTTATAAGGTGAGGGTAAATATATCCTATTGGAACTAAATTTGTGTTATTTATTAATTAAGTGGTGGTTGGTGTCTTTCTAATCTATTTTAGGACCGTTGATCCTTGTTCATTGTTATTTTGGTCACTGGTGAACACGCCACATTAATTTTTTTCCGTATATTATATAATTAGAACACATGATATTATTCATACTGTGATATTTATGACTGGAAATTGGGTGGTATCCATGAACGTTACTTGATAAATGAAATTCATGTGGTTTTGTTCACAATTATGGTTATCCTTATTATTTTGTTGTTATATTTTTTATGATTGATTTGTCTTCAATTTTTGGGTCATGTGTTAATGTGGAACCACAATCATTCTAATGGGTGGCCATCTTGAGTTATTCCTTTATATGTATATAAACTGGAGGGATCAATTTATCTTGTGGGTGTATTGGTGGATTAATAGAATAAGATAAAATTGTTTTATATATTTACCCTAACATGTGGTGTTTGGAAAGGAATAATGATATTGAATTAGTATCTATTATGAGTCATGATTATATGGGGGAGTGGAGTCTATCCCAGCATACAATATATGTCATTTTCAAGTGGGTTAATGGAGGCTAAACTAGTATCCCATATATTTTGTGTTTGAAGAAGTCATTGTAGGATGAAATAGTATCATTTATGTGTGGTTTTAGATTGGTTATTGGAGGATGATCTTGTTTTTTGATTATGTGGAGTAAAGGGAAGTTGGTGGAGGATAACCAAGTATCCTTTTCTGGTTATAATGTTCTGGGTTAGTGGGAATTAATTTAAAATTTTGGTTATGTCTTAAAAATTAAAACTAATATAGGCTATAATAGGTATGATGACTCACATGGTTCCTTGATTAGAGCTTGATTATGAAATAGATTATTATTATTAATGGTTGTTACATCTTTATAATATTATACATGCACTCTTCTATACTGATTTTTTTTATGGTCACATTTGGTTGTGGACGATTGAGTATGTTTTTTACACTAAATACATACCTCAGGGTGGGAATATAGAATACATAGTAGAAGATTCATGTAAGGTAAGGGGACCGATGATTGATAATTGAGTAGGATGGATAACTATGACTAGGATTAGGGACTAAGTAGATCTATAGGACCAAATTTTACTGATATCTACATTCAATTGTTTCTTTTTTTTCTACACTGATATATAATAAACCCATTTAGTAAAGTACTATGAGATATATAAAATGAATAAAATTTATATTGGTTTTATAATTGGTTATATAATATGGTGTTTTTGTCATTATATTATCATTGCAATTTTTATATTATTCAATAACATTTGGAGTGATGGGTTGATCTAATAACCATTTTTATTTTAGTTTATGTTTTATAGGGTGATGTCTTACCATTATATCATTAAACAATGACCGATTGTTAGGAACCTATATAATATTGGGTGGTATAAATAATTTCAAGTGACACTTTGGCTCTAGTACTATTAAGGTTGATCAGGATATTGATTCTTCAATAGTTGGGTTTTTGAGGGGACTATTCTTATCAAAATAAAGTAGAAATGAACATCCAAACCCTGTTGAAGTTATATGGTATAGCCATTAATTTATATTTAAAAGATAATTTTTTCAAAATATACCACTATATATTTTTTTATGGACTAGATAACCTCCTTGACATGTGATTAATTGATATCACTAAGAAGTATTTAAAAAATTCCTCCCACTTTTGTATCATGGGGATATATGAAATTCTTGGAAAAGAAATTTTTCAATCCACTATCGGATAAATCATTATTTAATGTCTTACGGAAAATGAATAACTCAATGTTCTTAAATTCAAAGAGTTATCATAGTATATCAACAAATTTCATAACTATAAGCCTCGTTATATATCTATTCATGGATACCCCTAGATTATAAATGATTATCAATATTAAATTATAATTTTCATAAGATTTTTATTAATTAATTTTTTTAAATTGTAACACTTCTATTTTTAATTAATATATTAATGTGTAAACAATTATGTTATATATTAAAACTCCTTATATTATTATATCATGATAAAAAACAAAATATGAAATCTTAATGTGGGAGGGTCCCAGAGATTATATTTTGTTTTATCACTTTACACATACACTATAATTTCTGGCACTATGGCATAGTTTCACTCACTATGATGTGGTTTTATAAATAAAAGACTATAACATTGTTAATATCATCATTTTGTGTTTTGACCATGAGTTCATATTTTAGAATAAACCCCCTATATGCAAAAAAACCTCATAGACTTATAATATGGTCACTTGATATCACATCATATGTAACAACTTATTATACTATATCACAAACTCTTTCTAGATATCTTTTTGGAAATCCATTGAGAAAAACTATCTTTCATTTTCCCCTAATGTTACTAAATAATTTATAAGAGATAATTTAATACATAAACTATGTCCTATAAGTAATGCAAAACCAAAATGTAATCTCCATGAATGAAAATGTGAAATCATGACATTATTAAAAATGAATAATATATATATATATATATATTATACAAATTAATGATGTTTCCATGATCATCATCATGTTATTGAATATGATTTTTAATAGGGAGAAAAATGATATATGTCTTACATAAAGTATCCACATGATAATTGAATATCCCATTACATTGGTGATATCCTTAACACACACATGATATGCTAGTATCCCTCTCAAGAAGAGTTTTAGGGAAAAAGAGAGATATGGGATTTGGGGTTAGTGTATAAGAGGAATGAAAATCTTTCAAGAAATACATAACATGGTATTGGCCCTCTTATATAGACCTAGATATATTCCAATTCCTTCCATGAATTTACTAATGTGTCACAATGTTCATGACTAAAGTTACGTCTATATTTATCCATGCATGGATTTATTTTATAAATTTTAATTCAAAACTACATTAACAAGGATATATAAGGTGGACGGTGATCCAAACATTAACCATTAAATCTTAAATTTCCATATCTATAATATTATTTTTGAGAAAATAATATCATGTTACTAATCCAAAATATATTGTATGATTACTATGGATGGGGTATGTAATTTATATTTTATGCAATAAGGTATACCCAAACATTGTTGTATTATATATCCTAATCATATCAATTATGATTATGGATTTAGGGGATATCTACTTAAATATTTTACGTGGACAAATAAAATAATATATTTTGTTACATTTAATCATATATTTTATCATGTACAATTTCTTGTAAACTTATATCGAAAATGATTTTCAAAATTATTTTCTAAAGTTAACATCAAATTCATTGTCTATCACATAATATGTAATACCTTGTGAATAATCATCTAATACTCCGTTGGTATATTCCCAAATAACCTTTAGAGTTTATATTTATTTCAAAATTTACATCCATTTAATTAGAAAAAAAATTATAAATGCAATGTCCATAATAGTTTTTGAAAAAAATGAATTCATGAATACATAAATATAAGAAAATAGTGTCCCATTGAAAAGAATTGGTACTTATCAATCCACAAAGGGATATGATATTATCTCCCTCAAACACATGTATCTCTATACATGTGTCCACCAGCTATATCAATACCTGAATATATCTTATATAATCCCTATTTATATGACATTGAGCGAACATGGGATATAGAGTTTATATGTTCTATATAGACTAAACATACATTCATAGTTCCCTAAGTACAGATTGACTGGGTCAATGTACACATCAAATGTTAATAACATTAATAAATGATCACATAACTTGTCCCTCACCCAAGTAAATAATGACATAGTATTTTCTATATGGGAAAAGTTTTATGAATCCTTAGTCCAACTTTATCATGGTACTAGTTTTTTTACTCTTCATATGAGATGATACATCCCATATTCGCTAATATCTTACTAATGAAATGACCAGAAACATACATAACCACCCATTTATTAGATAAGAATCAAGGCTTTCAAACTAAAGGTTCCAAACATTGAAGGTTCTTATATTAGGTATCTTACTATCCAAAGGTATTGGGTACTCCAAATAAAAACCATTCACCTATAGTTTAGTAAGACATATTATATGGCACTCAATGTGATATAATTCAAGGGTTATCCAATGCATAAGAACAATTTTATACAACAATAAAAAATTTGATATATCGATTCAAGAATTATATTCAATATAACAACACACTACTAGAATTCTAGGTATTTGCGATGGGGTCCCATTGTAAATAGCCCGTTGTAGAAAACGATGTCAAAAAAAAAATATTTGCGATGGGCCCATCCCATATAATAATTTTTGCGACAGGAAACTTCACCATCACTAATAAGTCTCTGATTATATAATTTATATATATAAACATTTTTTAAGATGTGCCCATCGTAAATACATTTTGTGACGGGCCTGTAAACCCATCACAAATAGGTTTTGAAAAAAAAATTATGCTATTTCTGATGGGCCCATTGCAAAAACTTTTCGGGATGGACCTGTAATCCCTTCGAAAGTAGTTTTTTGAAAATATATATTTAGACTATTTGTGATGTGCCCTTTGCAAATAATTTTTTGCGACGGGCCCGTAATCTCTTCACAAATAGTTTTATAAAAAATATTTAGGCTATTTGCGACGGGAACCCGTCGCAACAGATCCTGTCGCAAGAAATAATTAAATTTTAAACAAAATAAATTTAATAAAATTGTAATTATTGAAAAATTAATTTTAATATTATTAAAATAATATAAATAATAAAAAATATTAAAATTCTCAACATTCATAAAAAAATATAAAAAAAATCATAAAATATTATTATTATTAATTTTATTATTGTTAAAATAATAAAAAAAATAAAAATTATTGAAACTCGCTATATTCACAAAAAAAATCATAAAAATATTAAAAAATAAATTATGTAATATTCGCACTAATATAAAAGAATGAGACTGTAAATAGTTCATATTACAACAAATGATAAATTCAAATGTTTTTAACATAAAAGAAATCACAGGGGGGGCGTCTTCTGGAGGAGGTGGTGGAGCTGAAGGAGATGGTGGAGGAAACTCCATCCCTAAACTATGAGTCATACGGTTCATGTACTCCATCTGCTCGTGATGTTGCTGCATCCATCGGCGTATCTCCTCCTCGTGCTGCTGTTTCTGCTGCTACTACAGTTGACGCATCTCTTCTTGCGGCTTATTTAAACTTTCTATAAGGTCACTCTAGGCTCGGAACTGCTCTTGATAAAGTGATGAAGAAGATGATGCCTCTCCATGAGATCCTCTCGAGCTGGACGCCGACATAACATCAGTACCATAATAAGTACAAGGAGTCACATGAGAGATGATACCAACTACTCGGCCCTTCTCAAAGCCATACCGGGTCGCCTGCATCCATGCCACCTTCTCGAAATAGTGGGCACTGGTCTGGTCAGTCGCCTCGTTATGACGCTCAGCCTATATCTGAGAGGTCACAGCCACATATGAAACCTTCGATTAAAATTTGAAATTAAAATTGTGAAACTATTATAGGCAGTTAATTGTTAAACAGAACAAAATAAGACTAACCACAATCTAATAGTAGCGATCACCTATAATCTCTCAGGTGGCAAGATCACTGTACATCCTCCGAGAAACATCGTACTCTGTAATATAGGGATACTCAAATGCCTATATGAATATAAAATATTTTAAAAAACTTAGTAGATGCTCTCTATGCGTACTGAATGTAAGAATACCAGCTTGATGTGTTACCTCCTGTCTCCCCCAGTTCTGCTGACCCAATGAAGACCTCCTTTGAAATCCACCATCCAACTAGTATGCACATATTCCATCCCAAACCTAAGATGAAATGTACTCTGGTTGGTGCGCTCTACACAACTCATCAAATACCGTCACTCTTGATATCTTAATGGTCATCTTTCTCAAATTGTGATAAAAATGACACAAATGCTCATGTAAAACCACATCCCATGCTACATGTATATCATAATGCATGCTATCATCGATGGGATACAATAAACCCTATAAATAATTTATAATATCAAGTTATTAAAAAAATATATTTTAAACTAAATATTATTTATTTACTTACCATCCAATGATTGTACATGCTGAGCTACACATCAACACGAATTTGTTCCCATGTGATCCATGGCTGAGAAAAATAATTGCACAGAATAGTTCTCCCATGTCCAACAACTACATGTTACAAACTGTGAAACAAGAATAAATATTAAATCAATTAGTATATATATATAAATAAATAAATGAATGTTAACTAAAATATATAGGATACTATACCTCTGTGTGTGTTGATTGAAGTCAAGATATGGACATTGCTCAGGGATAGGTTCAGGAATCATCAGTCTTGCAAGATCACACCCCCTTCGCGTACATCCTGAACCATCAGTAGTCTTAGGGTCAGATGATCCCACATCCCCCTCATCCAAATCTAGCTTAGCCTCCTGTAAATCATGAGGTAGATCAGAGTCCATCTGAAGCACAAGATGATTTTTGTTAGCAGATAGATGAAATTATGTATTATATATAGTTATATATTAGTTATGATCATAACCAGCATTTAACTGTTTCAATGTTCACCTTCATCATCATCTTCATATCTAACGATGTTAATGTCTTCATATTCCTCCTCGACATCATCAATATCCATACGAGTTTCAATTTCCCCATCCCGTGTCATTTCAAATTCATTTGTAACATCATTAACATCTTTATCACCATTGACCCTTAATTGTAGGGTATCATCATCGATATTCATGTTTCATTGTAAAAAACATGGATTTTGAGTAGTCTCTTGAAAATTTTCAATTCCTTCCACGTCAGAAGAACCACATTTAGTTTGAGTAAATTGATTTTCCAGAAATTTCATTTTTATTATGCTCCACCAATCACTCATTCTCTTTATGTATCATAGTACTTTGTTTAATAAATTTGACGTGTTTATTGAGCCAGTAAAAATGGTTCATTTACTTCAAGAAGTCTTTTATATTTAATATCGACGATTGTATGAGTCAGATGAACACACAACCCTCTATCAGTATCCAACCACCGAAATTTAAACATAATTATGTAATTCTGTCTAAGATAACATAGATCCTCCCAAAAAATCTCCACTGTTCATTGTTTTTTTGATTCCCCATATGCACTTTTATGGAATTGAAAACCATTCACCACATATACATTATTAGATTTAACCAATTTTGATAGGGGGGGGGGGGTTACTAAATATACATAGTCCCTTATCAATTTTATCTACATGCTGAGACACCTCAAAATTTGTAAAATAATTATCAATATAATAAATATTAAACTAAATTGATATTAAACCATTAATAATTTATGTTACCAGTTTTTGAAACCATTGAGAAAAATTTTATTGTCTGCGTTCTTCAAGTGTTCATGCAGTAATTTGTGGATGTTGTTTCTTGATATGATTATCATATAACCTAAAAATAAAATAACTTTACATAATGTAAAAATAATTATAGAATAAGTGATAGAAGAACTCACAGTACAAATTCTTTCATTTTGTCATAGTTGAGTAGAACATATCTATGATCTCTGTGATGTTCCTTGTCGGAAAGCCATCATTCTTGAACTCCACCGAAGCCAAGATTTTGCTGATTAAAAACTGATAATTGATTTTCCATTTCAACATTAACATTTCACTTATTCTGTCCCATACGGTTTTGTTTTGAGGGATATTCAAATTCAAAATAGTGGGAGCAGAAAAAAAGAAATATCCTCTTGCAAATAAGCTTCAGCAATTGAGCCTTCAACTAATGCATTGTTACGTACCTTTTTCTTAAATTTTTGCATTCATCTCTCAAATGGGTACATCCATCGAAACTGTATGAGACATCCACATTTAGCTTCAGGTAGAAAATGTAATATCAGATGTTCCATTGAGTCAAAGAAAGCCAGTGATTTTTTTTCAAGTTTATATATAATTAGAGCAACATCTTCTTCCAGTTTGGTTAGCACATCGTTGTCTATTGTCACTGCACAAAAATATCTAAAAAATATGATATGTCAGTTATCGAATCCCAAATCATATAATTAAAGAAACCTCTTAATCCAATCAGTATAATCCTTTTCATTATAACATGACAATCATGACTTTTTAATCTGGTAATATGATCACTCTTAACACATCTACCCAAATTGGAAGCATATCCATCTAAAAGTCTCAAATATGCATTCCACCGACAAAATAATAATTGACTCTATTTGGAAATTATATAAGTTTCTTTTGGATTCATTTACCTCTTCAATGAGACATTTTCAAATAGTTCATGTTCTGGTCACCTGCAAATTTTGGAAAGATATAATTGTGCTTTTACAGTATCTTTGGCCTTACCTAGTGTATTAAAAATTCTATGAAATAAATTATCAAAATAGTTCTTTTCAATATGCATGAAATCCAATGTGTGGTGGACTAACAAATCATACCAATATGGTAGATCCCAAAAAATTATTCGTTTTATCCAATTATGTTCTTTCCCAAATATATGAATTTTTTTTGGTTTACTGTTGGCCCAAATTTGATGGGAGGTAATGAAAATACAACTGATTTTAACTCTCTACCTAAGAACACTTTTGGAGGTCCATCCCTTTCAATTGTTACTTTTTTGAAATGAGATTGTTTCCTTCGAAAAGGATGATCGGTTTAATGAAATCTGTGATGATAGTCAATATAGAATGGTTTTATTCCACAGACGAGCATAAAATATTTTTTTGTCTTTTATATAGTAAGGACATGTTTTTGGACTATGTGCACTCCATCCAGATAACATGCCATATCCTGGAAAGTCACTAATCATCCTCATCAATGCAAATTTTATTATGAAATTTTGTTTCGCAGTAACATCATATGTACTAACACCATTACTGTACAATGCATTTAACTTATTAATCCATGGTTTCAAATAAAAATCAATATTCATTTATTGATGTCCTGGGATTTATAAGGTCAAAAATATATAGGGATCCTTCATCAACATCCATGGAGGTAGATTGTACGGAGTTATAAAGACACACCAACATGAATACTAACTACCATAAGAACCAAACGGACAGAAACCATCAGTAGAAAGACCCAATTGCATGTTACCTGCTTCTAAAGAAAAATATGGATGCAGATATCAAAATGTTTCCATGAATCACCATTAGATGGATGATTTAATCTTTTAACAGTTGAAATATTGGTTTTGTGCCATAACATCATTGACGCTGTGTTATGAGACATATATAAACATTGCAGCCTGGATGTAAGGGTGAAATATCTCAACTGTTTTATAGGAATCGATCCAGACTTCCCTGGTTGAGATTTTTTATACCTCGATTGTCCACCTGTGGGACATCTAACCAACGACTCATTTTCACCAGAATATAAGATGCAATCATTTGGACATGCATGAATGTTACGATAAATAAGGCCTAGATTATGAAAAAACCTCTTTCTCTCATAATAATTTGTAGGCATCACATTTCTTTCAGGTAAAAGTGTTTTAACCAATGAAAATATCTGATCAAAATAGTTGTTTGGCATCGAATTATCTGATTTAATAGCCATAAATTTTGAAACCACTTCTAATTTTCTTAAAATGTAACTAGAATATTATGCATCCTCAGAAGACATCAAAAACTCATAAAATTCAGATGGTGCCAACTCAAGAGTTAAATTAATATCATCGTGAGTTTCAGTTTGTTGAACAGATGTACCTGTATCTTCATGTACTATATTTTGGGAACGTGATGGATCCAGAATCATGTTATTTGTATCTTCTCTAGAACTGTGTTCACTGTGTTGATACCAAAAAACATAATCTGGTTAAAAACCAAACTAGAAGAGATGTCCCCCAACCTTGTAAAATGCGTCAAACGTTCTCAGAGCACATTTTTTACAAGGGCGCTAAATTTTGCCTTCTGAAACATATTCTGGGTTTGATGATGCCAATGCTAACAAAGCTTCAACACCCTAAATACAAACATGATTTAATCCAGAACAATTTGGATTTCTACGCTGATTTATACAAGCGCGATCATTTAATAATGACTGATGATGACTACCTTATTCAATACTTTTCTACAAAATATAAAATCATCACTATTTTTGAATAATTTGAAATTATAAAAACAATATCTAAAAAAAGAAGAAAAATAATTACTAATACTTCTTAATAATTACCATTAATTAAAGGTGACACAACTTCTAGTGTATTGATGACTCTCTTTTGTCTAATGGATCATTTACTAATAATTACTAATTATTCATAAATATTCCTAATTATTCCTAATTATATCAAATTATTACTAATTAATCCTAATTATTACTAAATATTCCTAATTATTACTAATTATTGTTATTTATTATAATTTTTTTTATTTTTTACTAATTATTGCTCATTGTTGCAAATTATTACTAGTTATTGCTAATTATTACTAATTGTTGCTAATTATTCCTAATTATTGCTAATTATTGCTATTTATTTCTAATTATAGCTAATTATTCTTGATTATTGCTAATTATTGCTAATTATTGCTAATTATTCCTATTTATGGCTACTTATTGCTATTTATTGCTATTTATTGGTATTTATTGCTATTATTACTATTTATTTCTATTTATTAATAATTATTGTTATTTATTACTATTTATTACTAATTTTTTCTAATTAATAATAATTATTTCTAATTATTTATAATTATTCATAATTATTCATAATTATTCCTAATTATTTCTAATTATTGCTATTTATTGCTATTTATTTCTAATTATTCCTTATTATTCCTAATTATTACATATTTTTTCTAACTACTACTAATTATTTCTAATTATTGCTAATTATAAGTATTTATTAGCATTTATTATTAATTATTACTAATTATTCATATTTATTACAAATTATTCCTATTTGTTACTAATTATTGATTTTTATTACTAATTACTGTATTTGTTGCTATTTATTTCTATTTATTGCTATTTATTGCTATTTATTGCTATATTTTGTCATTTATTACTAACAATTATTAATTATTACAAATTATTGCTAATTATTCCCAATTATTGACAACTATTGCAAATTATTAGTAATTATTCCTAATTATTATTATTTATTACTAATTATTACAATTTATTTCTAATTATTACAATTTATTACTAATTATTACTAATTATTTGTAATTATTACAATTGGTTAGTAATTATTAAAATTTATTAGTCATTATATTGCAATTTTTTTTTAATTATTAATAATTACTACTAATTATTACAATATATTACTAATTATTACTAATTATTACTAATTATTACAATTTATTACTAATTATTACAATTTATTACTAAATTTTACAATTTATTACTAATTATTAATAATTATTAGTATGTATTACTAATTATTACAAATTATCTATATATATTAATAAATATTACTAATTATTACTAATTATTACAATTTATTACTAATTATTAGAACTTATTACTAATTATTAGTAATTATTGCAATTTATTTGTAGTTATTAAAATTTATTACTAAATATAACATTTTATTAAAATTTATTAGGAATTATTAGAATTTATTACTAAGTATTACAATTTATTGCTTATTATTACAAATTATTACAAATTATTATAATTTATTACAAATTAATATAGTTTAATACTAATTAATACAATTTATTACTATTTAATACTCATTATTACAATTTATTACTAATTATTACAATTTTTACTAATTATTACAATTTATTACTAATTATTACAATTTATTTCTAATTATTACAATTTATTACTATTTATGACAATTTATTACTCATTATTACTATTGATTACTATTTATTACTCATTATTACTATTTATTACTCTTTATTTCTATTATTACTCAATATTAATATTTAGTACTATTTATTAACAATTATTAATATTTGTAACTAATTGTTAGTATTTATTATTATTTATTACCAATTATTATTAATTACTATAAATTAATTATATAATTTACTAATTATCGTTAATAATTATTATTTACTACTAATTATTAGAAATTAATACTAAAAGTTTCAATTTATTAGTACAAATAAATACTCATGACAAAACAATTTAAATTTAATTAAATTACAATTAATCAACAATAATAAAAATTAACATAAAAAATAAAATAAATAATAAATTAAATAAAACATAAATACCTTCAAACGTGATTTTTTATTGATGTAGAAGGCTTCACAACTTCTTCATGAACAAAAAAATTAACTTAGAAAAATTTTCCCTCTAAAATCAGAGTTCAGAAAGAAACAAGATCTTAGAATTGAGAGGAGTGAGAGGAAAACAGATGGGGGTATATATAGGTTAGATTATTTGCGACGGGTAACCCATTACAAATAGTACCTTTTGCGATGGGACCCGTCGTAAATACCTACGCCCGCATTAATTTCTGTCAGCAGTTAAAAAGTTATTTGTGATGGGTCGTGTCGAAAATAGTCTCCACCAACACACCTTTTGGGACGGGACAACATCCCGTCACAAAAAGCTATTAACCACTACCGAGTATTTGGCACGGGGCCCATCGCAAATACTTCAGTATTTGCAAAGGTGGGATCCCACCGTCGAAAATAACCTTTTCCCTGTTTGGCACGCTACCCTAGCCAAACCTTTTGTTACGGGGAACGAAATCCCGTCAGAAATAATGGGTTATTTGCGATGGGTCGGTACGCCCATCGCAAATAACCCCTTGGATGGACTTTCTGTGACAGGAATAAATCCCGTCGCAAAAACTCCTTTTTACTGTAGTGATAAAATTTGACCATTATTTATAATACTCAAGGATGTACATTTTTTAAGGAAGACTCTATGTTTTACTTTTAGGAGTAAATTATATTTTCATTTAATGATTTATTCAAATATGCATATAAAAAACATGAAAGACTGATAATGTAAATAATTACTTTTGAAAAACATGATACACTGTATATTATAAAAATCCAATAATAACACTTATTAAAACCATATATAAGAACCCATCTGAAATATTTTATATGAAAGAATTTCTGTTAAGAGTTATGTCTTCTAAATATTAATGGTTTTGTTAATATCATTAGGTCTCTTTGTAATTTCAATTATATATTTATTTTTTCATTGAATATATCCCACCCAATAAACTCTATACAACCATTAAGTAATATAATATGAATAATAGTTAGACATAGGAATATTATTCCTAATTTTCCACTACTTTAACATATTAAATATTCTTAACATTGTAATATCAATGTTCCAATGTTAATAATTTTTGTTGTTTATTTATAACTCTGTTTAATTACAATAATGTAATTGGAATGTTTTTTTTAAGTCAAAAATTTCCATTGAATTTTTTTGTTAAATAATGTAAATATTTAAATTATTACTTTTCCAAAACATTATATTGTATTTTTGATATAAATCCATATACAATTTTATTACTAAAATAATTTTTTTTGGTAACACTGAACTTAATTATGTTAAAACATACTCATAATATTCTCTCAGACAATATATTATCTTTATAGAATATTTATAAGAAATATAAACACCTTTTTGTTGGTAAATAATACTTTTTTTCTCTTATTTTGAATAATTAACAAATAAACTATCATTTTCAATCTTATATGATATTCATTTTATAGATCTATATTTGAAAATGACGAATCAATAATTAAAAATAATACATTAATTTTTGGTTGAATCTCAATTGTGCATATTTTTTGAAATATATGGATAAAATGTTTTATCCTATATAAAAAAAAATTTTCCATGTCTTATTTTCAATATTTTATAGAATATGATTGATCATAAAACATGTGATAAATATAATACTGATTATTATAAATATTTGTTAGTAAAAATACTACTTTTATAATATATGATAAATGAGATGTAGATTTTCATCATTTATAATGTTTGATGTGAAATTGATATATTTCTTTACATTAAAATCATTCATATAAAAAAATAATTATCACATGAATGTAAAATACCAATTTATAAATTCATCAATTGTTTTGTAATTAATTTATATTTAAAGGATTTTTAATGTATATATTTTGTTGCATATACCCTTTGATACCAAATTATTTGTTTAAAAAATGAAAATATAGACATTACATGATATTTATAAAACCCATTTGTTATCTTGTAAAATATGATATTATAGAAATAATTTAATTCCATACTAATAACTATAGTTTTCAATGACCTTGGATAGATTCTCCAAAAATTAATTTTGGTCTCAATAAATAAATTTTATTCTAATTATTTGAGCTTTTACCCACTTATCCTTTTAACACAGAACCATAACCTAGACATCACTGTCCATGTTCATTTATCCTCAAAACATTTATAATATTGAGTATACATTTCATGATCTCATTCGTCTTGTAAAAACATTTCCATTGACAGAAATATAATTAAATTATTTTCTAGAACAAGTGTGAAAGGATGCATTTTGTCACTTAAATTCATTAATACACCAAATTATATTTAATATATTATTAGAGTTTAAATTTACTTTTTTCACTATGTATTTAATTATTTTTAAACAATTCATACCTCTTGGTGTTAAGATTTATTTTTTGTTAATAATATTGATATAAATAATAATGGTGACAATACGTATTGAATAGTAATAGTTTGGAATTATTTTATATTGCACAAGAATAACAATAGAAAGTTGGTTGAAGTTCCAGATAAAGGTGTAATTAAATGTTGATGTGTGAATATTTCATGAGAATTTGGGAATCACCATCATATATTGAAATTTTGTGGCCATAATTATTCATATGAAAATCGAGGATGGTTTAAGAGCTTCCATTCGGGATATTCTTAGACATTCATTTAATATTGAAAAGTTATTTTTCTGAATTACTACTATTTATAACAACTAATGATAAATAGTCAGTTTAAAAATATAATTGAATATGATGTGGATTTTTCAATATATATTTTAATAATTTTTTTCATGATTATAGTGAATAAATAAGATGGTATGTTAATTAATTAAATATCATTGAGATGATTATAGGTTATGAACAATTCTATAGAGTGTGTGGGTTTATTGAAATTTTATCCTTATGAATCAGTAGGTTTAAAATTGAGTTGAATATAGGTTGGATTGTATTTTGATAATGATCAACGTTCGGGATAATAATGAGTAAAGATTTATATATTTATTAACATACAAATTGATGATTTTGGGGAAATTAATTTAAAGCTTAAATAGATTTTGTATATTTGGTATTATTCTTGTGGTTGTTGAAATTGATTTGAAGGTATTCTAATGTAATTTTATAAGTTTTATAGAACCCTATAAATTAGTGATTGAAATTTTATTTTATAACTTGATAGAGATTTGAAAAATTAATAAATATGTAAAAATAACTATGGAAGAGTATATTAGATATGTAAAAGACCCTATGTGTTGTAAGTTTTTAGAAAAATTCCAAAGTCAAAGAATGTATAAGAGTGATTGAACTCATATTTAAGATTCATATTGAGTATAAAATAAGAGATTAAATTGTAATTCATGTTCATTATTCCTGAAAAATGGATAATTTATGGGGTAGATAAAAGTTACTCCTCGGATATTCTCAATGCATAAAAGTAAATATATAAGTAGAATAAAATAATTTTAAATGGCTTTTCATAATTAAAATTAATCTTCTTGTTTGTAAAATTAAATCCACGCTAGATGATATATGTGTGAATCATTTTGAAGCATATATTTGGGAAATTTGGAAATGTCTTCAAATGTAAAATACATTTCTAAAATACATAAAATTCAATGAATTATCCAAAAGGTGAGGTTTTTGGATGATACAGAGGGATTTTATAAGAATAATTTTGAAATGAAAATATGAAATTATAGTAACATAATTTGGAATAAAAAAATGATGATATAGTGTTATTCAATAAAGTTTCAAATTCCTGGAGATAATGATTAAGTAATGATTCGAGCAGAGGTTTTGGATAATTAAATTATAATGTTTCCATACATAAATCATGGTTTCTATATCATGATGATAATTTCTACCCCATGACACTTTCTTTGTATGAAATAAAAGTTGATATTTGATGTATTCATGAAATGAGAACACAGTTATTCAATAGTTCATGATATAAAGGATAATATAATATTGATTCACAACATAATATTTTATGTCACAACTAAATCATAATGTGTTAAGGATGAATGAATATTTAATTTCACTATGAGATATTACTTTACACTAAAATTTTTACTCTATATCTTCTCATACTGATGTTGATTCTAGTGTAAAAGTTGTTAATGATGATGTTTTTTGGAAATGTTTCTTGGTAATTGAGGGATTAACAAGGATTAAAATGCCAATTATAAATTATGTTTTTATGATATGGTATTCATGAATTAATTTTATAGAACAATATCAGACATAATGGACTAATATTACATATAAATTAAAATTAATAATATAATTGAAAAAATATTCACATGGTTTTATGAATATATTTAAAGATAAAATGAAGAACAAATGTTTGTTGATGTGATTTGTTTACAATATATTAATTGTGTGAGAAGAAGGAGAGATAGAGAGAACTGGAACTAGGTTTATATTGAAAATTAATGTTATTAAAATCCATAGATATACGATGCTTATTATAAATGTATTATCATTGTATATTAATGAAGAAAAAGAAAAATAATAATAAGAAGCAAGAGACCACACTTTCTTAAATTGAGGATCTTACATGCCAGTGAAGATAATATAATTATCTCAACCTATGGTATCTTAAAATCACAATGTTTTAAGACTTTCTATGCATCCCTTAAGATTAGTAAAATCTAAGGAAGGATATCAATTTCATTTATCTATGGAATACCCATGTGACTTAGCTAATAAAATTTCATATAGGAGAATGATGAAACCGATACTTAAAAATAAATGGTTGATTCTAGATCCAAATATCTTTAAGTTGGTTCTTTCATTATACCTAGTTAGTTCTAGAATTTTAGGTCCAAGGATATTCACTTTGTTTGATATTTATCTAGATAATAAAATGGAACATGTGTTCATGTGGGATAAAAACCTCAAAACACCATGGAAATAGACATCGATCTTAGAGGTGAAATCCATTTTCAAATATCTATGTTTTAGGTTTTTTCCTAGTATATTATTAATTTTTTTTGTAAACAAAGTGAGGAAAGATAGAGATATTGATTCATAAAATAACTGTTAAAGTAAGAGAAGGGAAAATTTTTAATTGGTTAGAAGTCTATAAACGAATTCAACCCCTATATCAGTGTGGAGAAATAATCCTAGTTGAATAATTTGTTGGTATCAGGATTCAGTTCCACCTATAATTTTATTCTCAACAAACTCTTTGATTTTTTAATTTTAATTTTATCCCTATAACTTCATTTTATAATGAAGTATTAAATAAGAATTTTATACTTGTGATTATAATTTTATCTCTTTCAAGACTTATCAAAATAGGAAGAAAAAAGAATAAAAAATTATGAATAAGGAATCCATATTATATAAATATAAATATAATAAAAAAATTACATGCAATAATTGTGGTGATATATTAGAGAAAATTAATATTGAATACATGGTCAGAAAAATATACTAAAATGAAGATATAAAATATTCTACATTCTTTTCTTCACTATATTAACATGAAGACGAGGTATGTATTATGTGATTTTCTGAAGTTTTCTGTAATAAACCATTAAAAAGTGGGAAAGATCACATTTCATCCAATCAACCTGATAAAGTACATGTGTATTTTCCCGAACCATCCTGAATACCCTAGTACCATAACACCTAATCCAAATCTAATAGAACTGGGAGGGAATACTTATTCCCCATGGGTTAGTAAAAAGCACTTGGAAGAATGAATGATAAAATAGGGAAGGAATGTTCCATAAAAAGTAGCATATAAATCTTAAAAGTTATTATTCTCAACACTCCAAAAAGGTGAAATTTCTAAAAACCAAATATGTTCATCAAAACCCAATATACTATATCATCGGAGTATTATGTATAAAGTATAAAATCCCAATATGATAACAGTAACTCATTTTCTAATGTACCAAGATCAAACACCATCTCCAAGTAGCACATTCCCTTTTCTCAGACCGAGCACTAATAAAATCTCTATTTAATTGAAGTAAAAGGTAGGTTGTGAGTTATAAATACCAGAAAAGTCTCAAAAACTATTCCATAATCAGTTATATAATAATTTTACATTAATACTATAAATTTAAATAATTCAAGGCATGAAATATAAGTTTTTTTATTTAAATCTAAAACATGAATTCATTTTAAAAAGATGTTTGATATATCAAAACAAAATTAGAATATGATTTAATGAAAATTTAATATAAAAAAGAATATATAATTAAACTTGAATGAATACAACATTTCATAAATTCAATGTCATGTATATCATGTCAAACAACTCAGAGTATAACATGATCCTTATATAAAATACTATTGGTAATTCAGTTTATCATGTAAATGTATCCTCACACATCTATTAGTGATCACGAATTGAGTTATTTGTGCACAAAAAAATTCACCCTAAAATGGGAACCCATAAGGGATAGTCTACACCCTAATTGGTGAAACCAATTATCAATAGTAATTCAAATGTTTTTATAATATTTTACATCAATAATCTATTGATTGGGAGGAAATTTCCTAGAATTATTATCCAAGTTAACACTAAATACACAGGATGAAAAGTTCTCTAAAATAAATAAAATTAGAAATTAACCATTTAAAATAGTTTAAAATGAAATTATCAAATTTCAATTTCCAACACATAATTCTCTTTTCAAAAAAATGTTGGTTTTTAACATTTCATTCCATTTCAAATTGATTTTCAATTAAAGAAATATTCTCAAAATCAACATGAAAACATTTAATCAAAATTATATTCAAATTAATCCATCAATTTTTATGAATCCACCACTATTTTCAATTAAAATGAAATTCGGGTTTTATGAATTTCCATAACCTTTTCAAATATATTATAAATCATCATTTTTCTTTGTTTTTAAACTAATTAAAAACACATTTTACCGTAATCTATAAATTAGAGGTTTGAATTACAGGGTAAATAATAATGGAACCACTAACAATTAAAACATGAAATTAGATCCATTAAAAACCATCAATTTTTCAAGAGATCATGAAAGAAATGGAATCAAGACCTTATTAAACAAAGTACAAATCCATCCATTACATAATGATCTATCAAAATATAAGGCTGAATAAATGAAATATAAGAATAAAATTATAGAGATAAGATCTACAGACCAGAGAGGTATTAGGTCTTCCACTGATACTTTGATTCTCTAATGGTGGGGTTTTGAGTATCCAAAGTCACATATTATGAGCCTCCCTAGCCATGTAATTCATGTTAGGGTCTATTGGGGAGACTAATGATATTAAATGGGGGATACGAAGCATTTCAAACATTTTTTTGTAATAAAATTAACCCATGAGAATGGTTTCTAGGAGAAGGCCACACAGTTAGAAAAAATATATGTCCTAACCATAATCCCCCTCAAAAATCACCTTCCAAGTGGCACTGTTCCACATTGTAATGTACATAGTTTTTAAACTGTGTTAAATCTATGAATAGGATCACTATCTAGGGTTTCATGGTTTTCACTAGGGATGTTCACCGTTTGGGAAAACCATGCACCAGCCATGAACAACCAAATAACCACCAAATCTTTCCAAATATCATACAATAAAACCCAAAACGAAACCCAACCAAATTATGATAAAAATAAGGGCCAAGGAGAACCTGAAAATAATTAAAAAGATGTTAAATAAAATATTTTTTATACTTATAAGATACCCAAAAAGAGTTTCCAAATATCTATCGACATTTAATTTTTTAACTTTTAAGTAATTTAATGATGAGATGTCGGATATTGTGTAAGAATTATAGATAAAAGAAAATTCTTTAAAAAATGATATTTTTTCAAAAATCATCACAAGAAAACTAGAGGTTTAATGTTTAAGGAATTAATTTCTTAAAAAAGAATCATATCTTTGAAGGGGATTCACAAGGAATCCGAAGATAAAGAAAAAATCATTAAAATGTATAGAGAAGAACCTTTGTGAAATGGTTTAATAGAAAAAAGAAATCTATGAAACAAAAAATGTTAAACTGGTATACATGATAATAAGGATAAAATATAATTATAATTCATTATAAGAGAAAGATGAAATCATAAATATTTTTTTGAAGAATAAGGAATAGATCAAGATTTTTTTTATGAAAAAATCAAATTGACATAAGATGAGAAAATCCATCTTAATATGAAATTAATGGTACTCAATGTCATGCTAAAAAATATAGAAAATGTTTTGGTTTATTATTAACAATATGTTGAGAGAATGTTTTCTGTCATGGAATTTTGAAAATTTTTTTTATTCCAATACACAACTATCATGAGGAAATAATAGGTTGAGAAAAACTTATGAAACACAAGTTTCATTCCAAAATAAAAAATTTATTATTTTTCTAGAAATCATTATTTTCACTGAATTTATTTTCTTTAATAGTTTAACTCTAATTAAAAATATTGGAAGATATTCTTGAATAAAATTGGATATAATCCTTCCACTATATTAGTAGTGGTTGAATAAAAGTGTGAAAGATATTCTTTCCCAAATAAATTAAAATTAGATGAAAAATATTCCAAAAAAATATTGGGGGACAAAGTCTAGATGTAATGATTTTTTAGGAAATAAAAATGAATTATTGGTCATTAATATTTATAAGGATGTTTTGGGCATAATACAGTTATATATTGTTATAATATTTCATCCTTTGAAAAAAATGAATCATAGATTAGATTTTATAATTTTTAAGTTTATGAATTTTTAACCAAAGGAAGGTATGTTTTTACCATTATGAGACATATTTGAAACTCTTGGAAATATTTGTTGAACAAGTAATCAATATTGTTACAGTGGAGATACATTATTTTTAAAAATTTAATTTTCAAATTAATTTAAAAAAATACAACAAAATTATAAAACCTATATATATCATGGTAATTTTTATTTTGGTTATGTACAACATAAATTTATTTATAAAAGAATTCTCATAGAACCATAGAATAATTATACCCTATGAAAAAAGAGTTAATTATTTAGTGGTATTATATACGACAATATATAAAATTTTGAGTAATACATTAACAATAGTATCTATGATATCATTATAAAGAAACAATGAACATAATTTATCCCTGAAATAAATAAGAGGATGTGTTTGGTGGAGAATAATTGTGAGAAACCAATTGAAATTTTCCTGAAATGTAACCATTTTTTCAAATACTGTGTGATAATTTGGACATATCAATTGGAAAATAGAAGAAATATAGAAGCGAAAAACATGTTAATTTATTTGATAATGTTAAAGGAGTAATTCCACAAGAATAAATCAAATTTTATGATAAGTTTTCTATGAATTATAACCCAATATATCTCAAGATTATGTGTGTATGATGCAAGAAAAATGGTTATATATTCATGGATTTTTTAATAATTATTCTATCATAAGAGGGTATTCTAAATAATATAAATATAATATCAAGAGAATCATGTTGTTTTATGGATATGATAGATAAGTATATTCTAGAAAAAGAAGTAATTGAATGAAACAATGTTACCATACAACATATGAATAATATCGTTTGTAAATATTAAAGATAAATATTGATGTGTTCTAATGAAATATAATGGTAAAGAAAAAAATTTAAATTTTTGAAGAAAAAACATGAAACCATTATTCTCTCACTAATAATCTATAGAGTTTCACCTTATTTCTGTATTTTTTGTTTTTATATTCTATATAGGGAATTAAAATTTACTCATGATTAAGGGGTAAAACACAAAAATATAATCATGTTATGTAACTGTTATAAAATTTATGAAATTAAACATATTTATAATAATATAAAATTATTATGTCACGATGTTTTTTTATTATTGGGTCTACATTTATGAAGTAAATATGTATTTCAACCCTTGATGGGGAAATTTTTTGAGAAGTTACTAAAATATCTAATTTTATTGAAATTTATGTTCAAGAAATGATTAATTACAGTTTCAATGAATATGGTTGTTTTCATATTGTATCATCCTTTTTTAATAAGAATATTTTTTTTGCAGTTAAGTGAAATAAGTTAAAATTATCAATGGAATAGACAATTTATGGATTTTATATGAATTATAAGGGTTTCCTAGAGTTTAAAATTCAACTTATTTTTAATTTTTTTAACATGTGTATTGATATGAGTATTGGATTTCTAGGTAGATAATTAAATTTATTTTTTTTTTTAAATTTATATCATCATATTATTATCTTAATATCCACTATGAAATATTTTTTAGTTATTATCATATTATGTATTCTTATAAAATATTATATCATCAATATTATTCGCTCTTGTTATCCAATCTAATCCTAGATCATTTAGAGTTAGTGTAGAATAATTCATGGTACACTAATTTATGTGAAATAATACCACCATATCTAAATTTTTTTATTATTAATAAGGGAGAGGAAAAATAAAATTAAAAAAGCACATTCAAATGTATTTTCTATATTTGTGATGAAATCAATTAAAAATGAGGATATTGTTAAGCCCACATTGTGTTTAGTTGTATTTTTTGTATATAATGAATATGGGAATGAACCTAATTGCAATATTTTTGGAATAATACTATATTAAGAGTAGTTTTTAGTGACCAAGAATGTTCATATGATGATTTTTGATGTTCCCAATCAAGGTTTTATTAAATATTGAGTTGTGAATATTTCATGAGTATTTGGGAATCAAATTTTAATATTGGTATTTAGTTTCAATAATTATACATATAATAATTTATGTTTTTTTTAATTTTGATTTTTAGATATGTAATTATAGATCCATTAAACATGGAAAAAAATTTGGTTTAAGTTTCAATCAATAATAATGTTTTTGGGAGATTAACCTTTTTCTAAGGATGATTGATGGTAATTTTAGATATTGAATCATAGAATATGTTGGTTATTTTCATGGGCATAGTGAGGATTAATATATATAGTCATTACGTTCATTATGACTGAGAAGATTATATAATGAGATAAAATTTAAGGAATGCGTAGATTGATAGAAAGTTTATTTCTCTGAAGAAGCAAGTTGAAACTAGAGTGAATAAAGAATTAGACTATATTTTTAAAATATCAATCCATGAGATAAAAATTAATGGGGATTTATATTTTTATTGAACTGAATTTATATGATATTTAAAAAACTAATGTGAATATTAAATAAGTGTTTCTAATAATTGAAATTAGTCTAGAGATGATTGCAGAAGATTTGAAGGAATTCCCAATTAAATTTATGGGTTTTAGAGAATCATAGAAACGAGAGCTAGAAACATTTTTATACCATGTATTTGAGACGTGATAATGAACTGAATATATAAATAGATAATAAATTATAGAAAATACGTAAAATTCTTGATATATTATAAATTTTCAAAAAATAGAAAATGAATATAATTTGTAATAGGCATTGAATTCATATGTAAGTGTCATATTGGAAGAAACCTGAGATATGTAATAGTCATTTAACTCATTCAATTAAAAAAAATTAAATGGTTATGTTGTATATTAAAGTAAATCTAGGGATATTATTCATTCGTAAAAGTAAATTTATGAGAAGAACATAAGTATTATAAAATTTATTCTATGTGTAAAAATAATTGGTTGTTATATAACAATATATCCACGATAGAGAAAATATATACGATTCATTTAGAAGAAAATAGTATGAAAAATTGGAAATATACTCAAATAGAAAATTCCTTTCTAAAATACATAAAATTCAATAATATAATCAATAAGGGAAATTTCTACAAGTTAATACGTAATTTCTAAAGAATAATTTCAAGATGTTAAGAAGAATTAATAGAATTAGCTTTTGGAACATAAAAGAATATCCAGCTTAGAAATTTAGTTTTATTATTTAAATATTAAAATATCATAGGCATGTTATTAATTAATTATTGAATATAAGGATCGTAGAGAATACCATTATATAGTTTCCACATTGCGATGAAGGTTTACATGTCTAGAATATATTTTTCGTGTCATGGAGAAGTCTTAGGATAAATGACAAGACAATTTTAGTCTTGTTATATAAATTGTAGTCATATCATGAGAAGATTCCCATATCGTGATGAATAATGAATGTGATTTCATGGGAGATCTTCACATGATAATAAGATATGTCACCCCACTATCATAAATTCTATGAAGAATGATTATTTTACTTCACTTTGAATATACTTTGATGGAAAAAAAGACACACTTCATGTCTGCATGTAGTCATAGGTTTTAAAGTGAAAGATAATATTAATAAATATAAAGAAAACATTCCGTGATAACTTAGAGAGATTATAAAGATTATAAGATCAAGTATTAAGGAGGTTATTATGTTCTCATATTCCCGAATTTACTATTGAGAATTATATTGGAAAATTGGACCAAGAATTTAGGTGAATTAAAATTACAAATATTATAATGAGAATATAAACATGGTTTTATGAATATATATATATATATAAAGATTAAAATAAGAAGAAATGTGTCCTTATTTAACATTATTACAATATTTAGTATTACATGAGACATATATGGAGAAATAGGGAACGAACCCTATATTCATATTAAAGAATCATTTGATTCAAAACAAGAGAGAAATAGTGCTTCTTAAAAAGTAAATATCCTTGTATGAAGAATAATAAGACAGAGTGAGAGATCATAATTGATTTTTTTGAGGATTATATAGGATAAATAAGAATATATAAGTATCAAATCCTATGATAAACTTATATTAGAATGCTCAATGAGTTTTATTGTAGTCATTTCAGATTACATCAAACTGAGGAAAGAGATATATTTTTTTTCAATTGAAGACAAGTGATTCTTTGGGGATCACAGTTCATAGAAGATAAGACCAAAACATATATTTTTAAATCCAGTCAAAGATAATTTTTTAGATTTATATCTATAACATATCACTTTACTTTTACCTTTGAGGTTTAAGTTGTATGATTTCATGATATTTCCTTGACCATGCTTTATCATCATAAAAAATGGGAATTGTGAATATTTGGACAATAAAAACTATAAAAAATAGAAATAGTAATCTATATTAGAGTTGATCCTTGTTAATTAACATTTTTTTATTGTGTTTTTTATTCACTTAATATAATACATGCATTAAAAAAATATGATAAAAGTGTGAGAGATCCATTCACCAAATAAATATAATGGTATGATAGGATAAAAAATTAATTGGTAATAACTCACCACACCGATTCACCCCTATAAATGTGGATCACTATTACAAGTGGATGAATATAAACCTTAATAAAGTAATTATATAATTCTAATAAGTATCTAGATTCATGTGTAGAACAACTTCAATAGTTAGATTCTCAGAAGAGTTCTTCTCAAAAACACATAATTTTCATTTACTTAAGAATTTTTCTTATGATACCAATATTATGTGTATCTTACATTATTAATTTATTTTCAAGAATTAATTTCAGTGTTATGTTTGATGTTGATAATTCTATTCAACTAAAATAGAATATTTTATTGAATGGGTACCATATTTGTTTATTATTTAATTTACACATTTTTTAAATGTGTTTCCTCTAAAATGATGTCCCCTTTTGAATTCTTCATATCACATAGTGGACCAAGATCCATATTTCATTGATAAATGAATCTATTATTATATTACTTTCATCACATAGTTATTTAGGCAGTGAATCATCTCAATAATATTATATATAGCTCATGGATAGTTTAGTGGCGAACTCTTTTTCCAATCTGTCATAAGGATGAAATCATCACCCATCCATTAGTATCCCGACTCTTAATATTTTCTATCTAAGTGTAATGGAAATCTAAAAATGTAAATTTGTTTCCAAAATATCAGTGTTAGTAATTTCCACCATGCCTAACACAATATAATCTATGGGTACCCAACATTTGAAGAACATACATTATTTAATGATTGAGGTCTGGAAATTTGATTACATTGGAAGAAATTTAAATCATAGTATTTATAAAAGGAATTTAAACTCACAATATTATCAAATGTTATTCCATTTTCCATATGTTAATTATTTTAATATTTTTTTTGAATTTTTTCCTTCCACCAAACCAATATATTCAATCAATATTGATGTGCTACTCTTCAGACAACTCACTTATTATGTTGTGAACCCAAATTAAAATAAAACTATATTCTTCCGTATTAAAATACATATTACTCACATGCTACATAAATCCATTTAACTTTTTTAGAAATCATAATTAATTTTCTAACTCAAGTTCATTACCAAGTATAAGTCAAAGTATTTTTATAAGAAAACTATATCATTTATCCCAACTAAAATGAATATACATAGACTAATTTATGATAAATTAGAACCAGTTTAATACTTTATACTAAATCATACATCCATTAATAATAGAAAAACTTATAATTCTGAATGATATGAAAAATGAACTAAATAAATGACCAATTCAATTTTATAAACATGTGATAAACTATCTATAAAAACATGATAAATAAATATTTATAAAAAAATTATAATTTCACTATATATTGTGGACATTCCACAATTAAAATAAATAAAAACGAATTATATATATTTCCTATATGAATTATTTCATATTTTTTCATTAAGTATAATTTTATTTAAATATTAGAAATTATATGATATTTAAACATTTTCTATTTATTTTATATTATGTAAATATATTATATTATATATAAAATTATATATTTATATTATTTAAACCCTCAACATATCATTTTTTAAAGTCATTTTTAAATGTATTATAAAATTATCTATTACGGCCTTTAATTTGAACAATTCAAATTAAGTAGTGATGAATAATTCATGATTTTAAATATAAAACCTTTTGTATCATTTCATTATTAAAAGTTATAAACACATTAATAATTTTACATATAATATCCTTATAAAGCATTTAAATCCAAATTTTTTGTCAATCCATATCATTCCAAAATAGGCATTTCATTATTAACTTTTAATATTATGGATGCTTAGTTTTTAAATTTTTCATAAACATTTATTAATTAATTTTGAAAATTTTATTATTAAAAAATTTATAAATTGCAATAAAAATTAATAAATGTCTCAATATATTTTTATATTATTTATATTTTTTGAAATTATCTTAATTAATTCATAAATTAAAATAATGAAAATTAAATTTTTTATAAACATATCTTTATTTTATGAAATATACATGGCCATATAATGTTAAAGGCCACATATGATAGGTTTTTGATGCTATATATCATTAAATATGATAGAAACAATTACTAACATAAAGAGACATCTGTTAACATGACCTTGCATGAAGTTAAACATGACCTAGATCTGTATAACATTAAAATCAACATTTCTTAAGGATAATTTTACATGTTACTCGTTTTGTGACTTTGAATATATGGACTATACAAGATTAATCTCATGTAACTAAGGCTTGAGAGTGATTTATCCATGTGGCTCATGTATGTATTAGATTAATCCATAATGATATGGTTCTTCATAGGATTATATCTCGTGATATATGACATAGCATCGATCATGGTGTACGATATATGGGTTATGTGTAAGATTAATCTACAACATGAAGACCATAATATATTAAGAAAGTGTAACTTGTGTAAAATAAATAAAAATCAATATTTCTTATGTAATATAAATTAATTATTACTATTATGTTGGTGATATCATAAGTAATGAAAGATTAATCCTACAGTACAATGTTGATTTAAGGATAACTCTATGGGTTTGGTTGTCATGACCTATGATATGATGATTAGGGAGGATAAACTTATTGAGTATACTATGTATCATATTGTAATGTCTTGATAGCCCATTATACCTTTATGAGGAATTGTTTAACACTTAAACTAAGAATAGTAAGTAAAAAAATAAACCAAACCATTATTTCCATGAAAGAAAATCCAAAGTCATCATACTATATAAAATGATGGAGTTGCCTTTATACCTCTCACTAATGAACACTGTTGGAATAATCAACATTATGTTCTTGAAGAAAATCACAAAGAGGAATCCAAATGAAATGCCTCGTATATAGTGTATCCATGGGATAACTAAATCGCCCATCGTGGGGGAAATAACTATCACACACCCATGATATTTTATTAACTATCTCGGGAAACGGGTGAGGGATAATGATAGATACTTGTTAAGGGTAGAATATAAAAGTGGCATGTTACTCTTCTGAGAAACCCAACAATTGATTTTAGCCTCATTATATATACATCTGGATATTCCCAGACCAATAATGCATTTATTATTTCTTTACCAAATGAATGATTATAGCTTCAAACATATTTATTCATGCATACATTTATATTATAAATACTGTTTTAAAACTCTTTAAAAAATGATAACCATCATTAAAGATGATATAATCATTTACCATTTACTATAGGAAAATATTATTTATACGTTTTCCTATCTACCATTAAATATTTCATGAATATATTTAAAATCATAATAAAACTGTATGTTGGGAATCGTTTCATGCTGGTTTTTAAAACCATTAAGAATTTTCTAGGAGTAGTTTTTTCAGGGAAATTTAAAACACCATTAAATGATTAGTAACCGTTTTTAAATTTTAATATTATTTAAGAAATCAAGAAAATAATCTAAATTTTTTTTTTTAAATTTATATAATTATTAATTATTTGAAATATTTTTCTTAATTTATTTACCATTAATTATTTATTTTTTATTTGTTTAAATATTTTAATAAAAATGGCACAACAACTTCCTAGATAAAAACTAAACACTCAATTATTTGTATTTATATATATTAATATATCAATACATGTTTCATGACCTAATAAATGAATGATGAATGATTTTAGAAGATTTCTAATTGATCCAGAATCGAAGTCCATACTAAAGAAAGATTACTCTACTGTTATGCCTACCATGAGAACTTGACCAACTTCATTTTACAATAGGGAGAATGAATCTTGCTAATTATTTTCGTTCCCTGGGAGATGATTCCTATTGGTATGGTGAACATATTATTTTAAGATTCTAGACTTTGAACTTTGTGTTTTTCCACTTGTGGATTTTGGCATTTTCTGAAATATGGCATGATTGACTTATTTGACCTCATTATCTCCAACATTGTATCTTTTTCCATTTATTTATATGAAATTTGTCCTAGAACATCAACATGTTTTGATCTACTAATTTTAGTATGTTTTACATCACACGAAAATTTACATGAATGTCACACCTCCTTGTGCTACTCTCACTCATTCACACTTAACTCTCTAAGAATTAACCACTCCACCAAATGAATGTACAAGTAATAACATATCAATTAATTTTATTTATCATATTTTATAAATAAAATAAAATATATATAATGAATAAATTAAATTATTAACAATGAATTAATAAATATTAAAAAACTAATTATAATTATTTATTAAATAAAAATTAATTAATTAATTAATTAATATTAATAACTTTAGAAATAAATATTATTTTTTGTTTAAAAATAAATTAATAAAAAAAAATTGAACATTATTAAATATTAATTAATAATTGATTAGTAATTAAAATTTAAAATAACATATAATCAATAATTATAAATAAGAAATAATTTATTAATAAAGAATAATAAAAGATAACTAGTAACTAAAAACTAATAATTAATAATTAATAACTAATGATTAATGATTTATAGTTAAAAATTATAGCTAATAATTTATAATTGATAATTGATATATTTTTTAAATAATTATTATTTTTAAATAATTAACAATTAATTTAAAATATTACTAGAAAATAAAAAACAAGTTAATATAATAAATATTTGTTATTAAATAATAAAAAATGATTATGAATTATTAATTATTATCATGTAATAAAAATTTGAAATATTTGTTACTAATAATTATTAAATATTAATAATTTTATTTTGGATTATTAATCTTCATCACTAAAATTAAATAAAATATAAAAAATTCATATGTAGTTATGATTTTAACTTCTGTTAAATGGTTGTTCTTTCTAATATACCATCGTGAATTACAGATTTTTTTTCAATAACCATCACTCATAAAATAAAACATAATCATTTAGAGGTGGTTTTAAAAATTCTGTTAAAAATTTCACTATGTGATCTATTTCGTATTCTAAATAACGTTTGAGGTTTGAAAAGAACAAAATTGAAATAGTACCTAGAAAACATATGTCGTGTTACAACACCCCAATCTCTATATGGATATGTGGAAATCATTAGGTTCTCCTAAACAAGGGCTCAAATAGTTCCATGCTAATAATAGATCCATGGGTATTGTTTTAGGTGAAATACATTAGGTATAGATGATCAAATCAACTAATAACAGAACTAGTCATGAAAACCCTCAATAGGTACATAAAAACATGAAAGGTTCTTTCTAATTTCTTTATCCTTATTAAGAGTAGAACATTGTACTCCACTAGAACTATGTCCTTAAATCCTTATGAAAGATTTTCTACAGCGAGGATGTGAAAATGTTTTGTTTATAATAAATAATCATTAATGGGATTATATGTAATCATTTGATGTTATCCATGCACTATCAAACAATGATTTACTCAAAACTCAAAATTTAAATGTGAAGGAAGTAGGCTGACTCAGTTAGTATTTCGATCGTTTCTTAAATAACATCGTGTCCCTTTCACAAAATGTGGATGTTCTATAAAAAATTTCATTATTACATCATCCCACTCTATAACCTTGTACCTAAAGGGGTTAGACCAAACCAATTAGAACATTGCACTCTTAATTCACTCATTGACAAGTTAGAATTGAGACTTGATCTTTGTTGTGATCATCCACAATCCTAGATATTAAAACTAATGTTTTACACCCTTTTATATATTCATAACAAACGGATGTTCTATTAATGGGGAACTTTGAAAATCCATTAACACTTCCACATATAGTGTGATTGGAACTACTGTCTACCCTTGTAAGAGGATGAAATTCTCCCCACCTTCAGAAAATCCACCAAGTGTATCTCTAGAGAATATAATGTCATATAGGATATTTCAGTTACAACCTCTCGGTGGGGACTCCATTACATTATAAATAAGTATTTGAGCCACCACCATTAATTGATGATATATGAAATATCTCACATAATCCCAAGAAAACTTCTTTAATGCTAGTTACTTAGATAATTTCTATATTATCATAGCATTGAACTTTTTACTAAGAGTGCCAACAATCTTGTTTCCCTACCTTGATGTATGGACAAACTCGAATTATAAATCCTATAGAAACACAACACATTCTCGATGTTCCAAGAATAGATCTCACTTGCAAAATATATACCTAATATTTCTATGATTTTCATAGACAATGAATCAATGAATACCATTCCATGTATTATGAGTTAAACAAAATCACTTTTATGGGTCAAGTGCGTACCTACACAGAGATGCTAAATTCAAATGACAGTAACCATAAAAATAAATTAAATATCAGAAATAAATAAAATTTCAATCTTCAAAAATCAAAATTCATAAAAAAAATAAAATAAAAAAACAAAATAATTGAACAACCCCATAACTTGAACCATAATTTTCAAATCCATGAGTGAATCATCTTACACAATACCCTCATGCATACATCCTTAATCAGAATCCATTGTGTGTTAATGCTCAATCAATACTGGGTTATAACCCATCCACTCACTAAAAATTCTAGAAAATATCTCAATTGGGTTGCATTAGTGCATTTTAAATATAAATGAATAACTTTATATACATTAGTCCAGATAAGCCAAATTTATACAATAACTTGTTCACTATTCATATGAATAGATTATGTTAAATGAAGATCACTATGAGCCCATGTACATACCAATTAAAGAATGAAATAAAGATCAAGAATTCACATTTCATAGATTAAGTACACATTAATGTTTGTATATCTCAGAAACAAAAGGATAATGTTGTAATAAAAAAACTAGGTAGCCAATACCAAACTACTCTTCACTTCATAAGCTTATTAGAAAGGATATACTAGTATATATAATCTGTGTATCTAGTGTTTTTTATAGGTGTATGTAAATTTATATCTCTAAATTGATATCAATTAATTTAGTCGAATCAACAAATGACACCGTGTCAAATGGAAGTCCCAAATAAAAGAATAATAAATCATGTTATGAGGTGTATCACATTATCTTTTAAAGACTGAGATCCTCTGGATATCTCCCCTAATCAAGAATATTCCAATATTGTTCCTCCAAGGAATCCATTCCATGTCTTTAAATTATTATTTATTCTTTTTAAATCGTTCTTATCTTAATAAACACTTCCATCATCTTGTAATTGAGAACTAAAGTTCCTATGGAGTCTCCATTATATTACCATTCTCATGGATCAACCACTTTAGAGGGGTTACGGTCTGAAAAAGAATTTGAGTTCAAGGTTCCCTCTAGCCATTAGTCTATATATGACCAGGGGATTCCATGATTCCCCACTAATCTAGTCACCATTGATTAGGAAACGTAGGAGTAATTATTCTAATTTTTTTTCACTTCTTCAAAATTCCATAAAAGGCACTAGAATCTATTGTGTCTTTTTCTCCATTATTCCTATGTAAATAGGAAAAAAATTCCATAAGATCAACCTCGTCCCATTATAATGGAAAAATATTACCTTCATTTACATATCAACCATTAGCGAAATTAACCTCTAGAGAATAATGTGTTCCCATTACCAGACCTGCATCATCACACCAGGACTTCTTATTATTCTTCCATAATTCCATTGATTTTCAACCATAATCCTAATTTGAGGTCCGTAAGAAACCTCATAGTGTAGAAAATATTTTGTTCAATTGGACCCCTAGGATTCCTCTAAATCTTAACTTCGTAGTTAGAAGTCCATTTTATACGTCTTTATATAAAAACTTGTTTTTTGAAATAAACACCACCTTTTGGATGTATCTTGTCCTAGATAGAACCCTATCTATTATCAGCCAATTCAAAATAACATTTTTCCTTAACCATTATTATTCTTGGATTGATCATGTTTTCTTTATAAATTTAAATGATGACATGTAAAATTCATGAAAAGCTAGGAATATCAAACTTTTACCAAGAATTATTTCTACCTGTAGTGATGGGGTCACCTTGGATGGCCGCACTATCAATTAGATAACGTTCTTTAGAACTAGGGAAGGGATCACTTCCTGGTTAATCACATCCCTACTATATTTGGGGGAACTACTAACCCGTGTTTGGGTTAGGGGGATCATGAAATCAAATTGTTTTTTAACTAGAGGATAGTCATTCGATTCAAGAACATTAGATACATTCCTATATTTAACATCACAAATATCATAACCCCTCTTACATTATTCCTAGTGAGATATATCTTAGTACATCCTGAAGGAAACTATATGAAATACATTTGAAGCATGAACTTTACGAAATAAAATTGAAAAAAGCAGGCCATGCTTTATGAATCACCTACTTATAGAATAAATAATATCCTTTTATATTTATCTAAGTAAAATAATGTATATATTATGTTAAATTAGAATCCATACATAGGTATCCATAAGTGGGTAGCTACAATGATGTCAAACCCAATTTTAGGCATAAGAATCTTCCCAAATAATTTATGAAAGGTCTCAAAATTGATTTTTTTAAAATTTATGGTTAAACCATAATGGTTTTCCCAATATATAGGTAAAGAAGAATCATAACCCATGTGATAATCGATATCAAATCTAAAAAAAATCCAATATAAATGGACCATAATACTCTTATTTTCATGACCATTACTTAGAAATCATCATCCTTTCAAAAAATTAGAAATAAAATATTCAAATCAAGAATACCAATCGATACGTAGTGCTAAAACCCGCATGAAAACAATACAAAAGAATAAAATCATGAAAATATAGAAATATGTGACTAATATGAGAAACTAGTACCAAGATAATCTAAACTAAGGTGAGAGATAATTCCACGGAAGAAATATCCACCATGGGAAGACCCTCCAAGAGCCTAGGGACCTTCAAGCCTAGCTTTACGGATGTAATCTTCGAGCACCAAGCCATATCGAGAAGAGAAAGTTGAGGATTAAGATGTCCTACTCACCATTTAGTGGGGTAGGGGATATCCCAATCAACATCATATAGCTAGGTCATCATTAATAGCAGGAAGCTATGTCGGAAGCATTCCCTAATCCCAGGAATCAATCACTGAGAAGATAATTCATCCATTTATTCAATTAAAACAACACCATTATGAGCTCTATGTTATTTATTTTTTTAGTTGTTATCATTATTTTTTATCTAAATAGAATCATATATAATAACTACCTATATTAACATTAATACAAAAACACTCCCCATATCCAAGGCATCCCCAAACACCACATTCTCAACTCTTTCCCTAGTAACTCTTAAAAAAGGAGCATTATTAAACATCTAATTTAGTTAAAAAAAATCTATATAATATTTATAAAACATAGTTAATGGATATCTATTTTAGTTAAATATAACAATAAGATCTCTAATCGTAGATAATTGTTCTCAAAATATTTTGAAACACCCCACTTATTTAAGAAAAAAGAACAGGTAAATGTGTCCTTGGGTAGATCCCAAGTGACGATTACCACAATCATTATATGTTTAGATTATACTATTCACCCAACCTATAATCTAAGAGGATATAAAAAATTAATATACCATGAATTAGTCCATGAATGACTAAAACACATGGTTCATGAGTCCTATGATCACAGTTGGTGTGTTCATCATTCCAAAATGAATCAATAAAAACTTATAATGATAATAAAGAAAATGGAATTAAATTTTTCAGATGTCACCCTCATAATCATGTTGTTAGTGATAACCTGAGTTAAGATCAACCTTTGAAAATCATTTTTCTATATTATATATGTTATAGAGCTTATTAATCCTCAACAAAATGTATTTGTTCTTTATTAATACTTGGGATAGGAAATGATAGTCAATATAAATCCTTACATTCCCACTCACGATTTTAGGGAAAATACTAAAATATTATTGATGAGAAACACTAGTTTAGACAAAATACTTATCTAAAAAATTATCCAACTTCCCTTTTTCCCTTCCCATGCTCATTTGGGGCCGTCAAATATGTTTTATAAGATATAAATGTGGTACCAAGGTACAATTGAATAAAAAATCAATCTGTCAATGAGGGTGAAATCCCAGAACATCATATTAGAGAATTTATATATCATTCTTTACCACCATATGACTAAGATTTTCAAAATAATCTTCAACACATATATACATACTCTCATATTGGAGGGTGATCAGTTACAACCTTTTTCATGTAGGCCACACTCACCATTATAGGAGATCTGATTGACCCATGAAACATAACCTTGATCCATCATATTCATAACACATTGAACTATGATGATAATAGCCTATATGGGTAAGACGATAAATTAAAAATTTAGTACCAGGGATGTTGTATTAGGGATTCATCCTGGATAAAATTTTATCCAATGAGAACTTATATCCACTAAAAACAGACTCATACCATTGGAAGATGTGGGTGACCATTTGACTTCTTCCAGTATAATTATGTAGCCAAATAGGTTGAAATAAAGGTTCTTCTAGCATATATACATATCTAACGTGATATGAAAAAATTTGATCATACTGGTGTCATTGAGTATGAGTTCACATGTATAAAAGACACAGATCAAACCCTGAATCATATTAGAAACTGCTATATCAAAACCCTCCATGGCATCAATCTATCAGTATCCCTAGAATTAGACTCCCTAGGCTTAGTCACTACCATATATCCAAGAATGGAATGTGATGAATATTATCAGCACTAAGAGGAAAGCACTGATAAAGGGTGTCCTTCATCATCGCTAGCGAAAAGTACTAACAAATCATCCCTTTATGAGTGATATTGTTATCACCGATAAAAGTTTGTTTAAAAAATATTATTAATAACTATAAAATTATTATTATTATATATATATATATTCAAAATTAATGTTTAATATTATTCATTGAATAAAAATTAATTTTTATAATTAATATAAATATTTTAAAAACTAAACTATATATATTTTAAATTTTTTTAAATAATAAATATATATATGTTATTTATTATATTTATTATGTTTATATATTTACATATTTATAATTACATTTTTATAATTATATATTTATAATTATATAATTATAATTATATATTTATAATTCTCTATAAATATTTTTTAAATATATATTTATTATTTTATATAAATATTTTTTAAATATTTATATTTATAATTATAATTATATATATTTATATTTAAGAAAATATATTTTTCCAATGTATTTGGTCAATTAATGCATGAATATAATTGGAATTCATATGTTATGTATTCATCATAAATTTTCATCTATACACTACACCCTCATTACAACTCAAGTTGTCCATATATATGATCACTCGTTTTTTAGAGATCTATACTTTACTAGGAGTATATGATTCATTCATGTTCCCCAAAAGCTATTATGTTCTCATAAATACTTAAAAACATGATAAAAATATTTAAATAATAAATATATTTATTATATATAAAATTATAAATATTTAGTTATATATAATTACTTTTTAAAATATATTTTAAATTATAAATATATATAACTCAATATATGTTTATATTTAAATATTTATAACATTTCAATAATTTTCGTAAATGATAAATATATTTATTATATTTATAGTTATATATAAATAAATTTAAATATATATACATATATATATATATATATGTATTTAATGAATATATATGTATATACATATAAATATACCTTCACTAAAGAATTATATTTATTTTAATTTTTGACATAAAATATATATTTAGTATATTTATAATTATATATAAACTATTTATAAAATTACAATAAATGTATTTAATATAATTTGATAAACAAATATATTTATATATTGATATATATATATACATATAACTGTTTTTATAATTATAGAAAAATATTTAGAAAAATATTTATTTATAATATTTTTTATAGATATATATATATACTAAAATAATTAGAAAATTATAATAAATATATTTATAATAATTATAATATCTTAATTATATATAATTATTGAAATATATTTATAAATATATGCTAATATTTTTTTATATATACTAATATTTGTAATTTTAGTTATAAAAAATATATATATATATGTTAATAAATATAAAATTATATTTAATATATTTAATATATTTATAATTATTATTATAAATAAAAAATATTTATTTTTATTTATAAATAGAAATAAATATATTTATTTAAATACTTATGAAATTAAACTAATTGTAATAATAATATATATACATAAATATAGATAAATATATATATATGTTTAAATAATTATAAAATTACAATATATATAAACTATATATATATTTTATAATATCACAATTATTAAAATAAAAATTCATTTATATTTAAATAACTATAAAATTCTAATAAATATATTTATAATAAATATATTTATCATACTTATAACTATACTTATAAATAATTATATTGCTTTTTAAAGTCAAAAATATAAATAAATTATTATAAATACAATGTATATAATTAAATAAATAAAAATATATTTATAATTATAAATATAATAAATATATTTTTTAAAATTTCATAATTATTTTAATAAATATATATATCTTCAAATAATAATAAAATTATAAAAATTACAAAAAATCAATATATTTATATTAATTTGTTAAGTTTTTATATATATAATAATTTTTTTTATATTTGTGATTATATATAATTAGTATATTTATTTTTATTTCATAAGTATTTAGATATATATATAAATTTTTTTATATTTTTTATAATAATTAAAATGTATATGTAATAAATATATATTTATAATAAATATGTAATAACTATATATTAATAATAAATAAATATAAAATTATATTTATTAAATAATTATAAAATTATTATAGATATATACAAATATAATTCAAAATAAATAAATATATATTTATATAATTTTAAAATTTTAAAAAATATATTAATTTTATGTAATTATAAATAAAATAAATATATACTTTATAAGTTTACAGTAAAAAATATATTTATATATATTAATTATGTCAATATAAAAATAAATATATTTAAAAAAATCTATTATTGTAATGAAATATATATATATATTATACATAAAAGTTTATAATTATATATAAAAATATATATAATTTATTATCATTATGGTTTTATCAGTACTTTTGTAGCACTGATATGGATTGGCTTTTATCAGGGCGATAAATGGGTTTCAAAATCTGCCTTTATCATTGCTTAATTTTTAGTGCTGAAAAAGACGCCATTTATCAATACATTTTTAGCACTAATAAAGGCATGTTTTATCAGTGTTTTCTATTTTATCATTGATAAAACATACGTTTATCAGCGCTTTTTAGCTTGCACTTATAAATGGTTTACCCAGTTTTATAAATAAACCCTTACAGTCTCTTCCTCCTATCACATGACTAATTCTCTTGTGCAAGTCGAACCATGTCGCCTCCTCCTCCTCATCCTTCTATGACACCTCATCCTCCTTAGCCACCATCATGAAGCCCTCCTCCTCTTCCTCTTCAGCAGACACTTGCTTCCATGAAGCCCTCCTCTGCCTTCATGAATCCCTCCTCCTCCCATGATGCAATCTCCTACCACTATGAAGCCCTCTTTTTCCAATGCAAATCTCACCTTCTTCATGAATTTCTCCACTACATTCCCCTCCCATGCCACCAAACCCCACCTCTACTATGGAGACCTAATCTTATGTGAACCCAAATCCACTATGAACCCAACTCCTTAGGTGATTCTACTGTGAGTATTCTAATAATTTTTGAAGTACATTTTTGGTTCAATAAGTATATGTTTTTCTCTTGGATTATTATTTCCCAACTAATGTTTAGTTTCATAAGAATTTCTTTTGAATGTTATGTGATATTGAGAGTGGACGCCTTTTTTGGATGGAGATCATTTCATGGAATATAACCCATCCATTTTATTTATGTTTTTTAGTGTAGGTTGAAATGCTTTTTACATCTGTTTACATATTGATGTAGTTAATTATTTCTGACTGCATTCATACAATGATGTCGGTGTTTCTATTATATTTTTATTCAGTTATAGTGGAATGTAATGTTTATTATTCTCCAGAATTATGGGAAATGAATGTTTCATGTCTGTTATTAAGATATATCGATTATAGCTTATCTATTTACTTAAAGGGGTAAAATTGTTCCCCATATATGAAACCAATATACTAAGTGATAATCAGTATCCCAAGTGAAGCTATGGTCACTATTGGGGTAGTAGTGTACTAATGCATTTTTTTGAGATTTGGCCATTATACTTTCACCCATATGTCATCATACTATCACCTATAGTCATAAATATTCATATCCATGATGGAGGAGTTGATTATATATATTATTATAACCATGTATAATTAAAAAAATTAGTTACTATCAAAAATAATTAACCCATATAACAATATACTTTCATCCACTATAGCAGAAACCCCAATCCATGAAAAATATTCTCTATATGATTTGGAGTAGTAGAATAATGAAAAATTGGACACTAAAAATATGTGAATATGGAGTTATATGAATAAAATGACTAATGAATAAGATTAGGAATGGATATAGGAATAAAACTAGGGGAAAAATAATGATTTATTGATGAAACTATTATTGGAGGCTTATCCTGGCTACATCATGCACTCGGTGGAGCATGTTCATTTACATGATTTACTTAATGATTTGGTGTGAGATGAATATATTATTGAAGCGAAACAAATACATTGATACCTATAAAAATTTATATTACTCAATTACACTGAGATACTATTAAAATATTTATGTATTTAGTGAACCTTGAGTGGGAAACCCCTGTCCATACCATAAACACCTACAGGGCATAGCTCCCAAATCGAAACCCAACCCAATCATTAGTCATCAAATGATATTTTTAGTACATATTGATTTATATAGGGAACAATATTTGGAATAATCCATTTGTCTTCTAGGTTTATAAGGAAATAATTGAGGATATTACAATCTATATGGTTCACCTCCCTGATGAAGCATCTTATAATCAATATCTTTTATTAGGATAGTTCATGGTGATGATTAATCTAGCTCACCAGCCGATTCCCTAGTTATGGTATTGCTATCAACGTATCACCCAAAAACTAAAATAAATATAGGGGAAACCTCTATGATGCAAGGTAGTACGGATAAAACTTCCTAATTATATTTTATAATAGTAAATAAGTTATTCTGACACTATAGAATTGGTTTGTAATTTCATGTTATTACGTAAGGGCCATCTAAGATTCTTCCCGATTATAAATACTAATAAGGACTGAATGAATAATATGCTATGGTTCTATTTAATAGAATTCCATAGTAATATTTCTAAGATATTAATGTTTGATTGATTAAAACACCAATATAATCCACAAATGAGTTGTGTAATGAGTATAGATTATATTGTGATGAATCAGGAGTTGGGAGTTTAATATTTCAAGTCCATGATTATCATGTGGATTCTTATGGTTCTAAATAGTTAAGTAAACATAATAGAAACATCGTAAAACCTTTAATATTTTTTAAATAGTTCTTATTTTTATGGGGTTTTATTGGTTTTTTCTTTAGGGTAATATATTTTGGGAATACCCTAAAAAGTGTTTTAATTATATTTATTCACAAAGTGAAATGAACCATTTATAGTGAAAAAGGTTTGAGTAGCTATAGTCCATTAACATTGACAAAATTTATATCATCTAGAAGGGGATATTTTGTTCTAATGTATTATATTGGAAAGATCACGATTAGGTTGTACATAATTCAAGAATAAATTGGAAAATTGTTGCCCACATCAAAGAGATGTGACGTTATATTCAAATGTATTATGACCAAGTGACACTTATGTATTTATCTATAACTAATTAACTCATTAGTAGTATTATGAGAGTAAACAATATGATTCATAATATTTACTCATGATAGAAATGAGAAACCTTTTACACCCTTAAATTTTTTAAAATGTTCGTTTTTTTCATGTATCCTTTATAAAGTGCCTCTCATAGGATTGAAGTATTTATAAAAAAGCATTAGTGGATATTTTTAAATGATTTATGTTCCTTGAAATGTTTATTAAAAAATTATATGTGTTCAACATACCTTTGTTTTTTTAAATATATTTTAAATTATTCAAACCCTTATCACGGACTTAGGATTCATGCCTAGTTGTTTTCAACTCACCCGATTATCTTTCATTAAGGGATATTAATGTTTGAAAATTTTATTTAATGCTAGTTTAATTTTAAAATGGTTGTGTTATTTTTAAGAGTAATTTTTGTAAACTATTGGTTTTTAATGGGGGTTTAAGTCTGATTTTATAAATAGTTTTCAAACGAATTTGGATTTAGCTTATAAGGGGATGAGTCCTAATAAACAAAATGCAATAATAACAGTCATTAAAATGTTGGGATCCCCAAATTTGAATGTCCCCTTTGTGTTTTGTAAAATATTTAATATGACTGATTCATATAATATGGATATGAATAATTAATTGATGGATATGAATCGTTTGAAAAAATAGTAAGAATATGGAGTGAATGAGTTCAGCATGTTTGCAAATGATCATGTATACGACCCTGATCAAATACATTATCCATGTTTACACATTAAGAAAAGCTAGTCTAGGGGAATTAGAATAACACTTGATTTATCATGGAATATAATGTAGTTATTAATATTTTAATAAACATGTTAAAAAAGAACATGTAGATAGTGGATTGGATATCACTTTGTTATATGTATCATCTGATATGATTATAAATGTAGAAAATGAAGAAGACTGTATCTAAGACATGATTATAGATGTGAATGACGAAGAAGATTGTATTGATAAAATGACAAAGATATTTGAAGATGAACTTCTTTATTGGACAAAATTGTTTGAGAAGTTAAAGAGTTGTACTAAAATGAAATTTTATTGTGTTTTCACTAAATATATAGCATTTTCACATGTACTAAAGTTTTATTATTTAAAAGAAGCCAATAGATGGAGCGATTCAAGTGTTATGGAATTACTTTCTCTCTAGAATGACATTATCCAAAAAGATAATGAGCTTTGTAGATGAACATACAACAAACAAAGAACTATATGCTAGATGGGTACGATATCTAAAATAATACATGCTTATCCGAATGAATATATACTATTTCATATGGAAAAATAATCCCTTAGTGAATGCACAATGTGTGGTGATTCCTGATAAATATAGATGAATATGGTTAGTAGAAAGTTGAATTGTAATTTCCAATAATTACTAGGTTTATGGGTCTATGTGGATTTGAGGAGACTACATGGAAATTGACAAGGCTTGCAGAAAAAACAAATAAATATGGGAAACTACATCACCCAATAGACTGTTCTAAGTGGAATAGAATTGATCATGAGTATCTAGAATTTGGAAACGTGCTGAGAAACCTTCATATTTCATAATATATAGATGGAGTGAATCCTTTTGGTTTCCAAGAGTAGCACTGATAGTACATGTCTAATTATGTTGGTATCTTATAACATTCTACCATGGTTATGCCTGAAATGAAAATACATAATGTTATATATGCATATATCATGAAAAAATCTACCCGGTAATTATATTGATGTTTATTTGGCTACATTGATCATGGATTTTAAATTATTGTGGTATTAAAGTATTAAATTGTTTGATTATTATAGAAATGAAGATTTCATATTGATATCCATGTTGTACAGGATGATTAATGACTTTATTAGTTGTGTATGTTTTCTATGATATTTCCTTAAAGGAACTCTTGGGTTCCCCATCTGCAAACAAGGTACACTGTATATTTGTTTGAAATATTCATAAAAAACCATGTTTTTAGGACATCACATATTTATACACAAATAAAATATGTAACTATCTCGGGACACATCATTTGTTGGATCTTCAGAAGATTGTAAAATAATGTCTCCACTGAATTTTGATCAAATGTTTTATATAGTAAAAGATGTGCACACCACTTTCAGAAAACTATTTTCGAAATACATTATGAAAACCAGTTGAAAAAAGATATCTATATTTTTTAATTACAAAACTGGAATTGTCTGTAAATTAGAAATTTTCATGATGTTGTGATGTTTGAAAAAGATTAATATGACAGTTTCATCAACACATTGATAAATTCATCCACCAAAACAGAGGATTGATTTAAAAAAGTCTAGACATGGTTGAAATGGGAATACAATAAGTGTTGATACCAGTGAAGAGTGAAAAATGATCTTTTCCTCCTAAAGCCTCTCACACTTTTTCCAGGAAGGAGAGATATCAGTTTTTCAACATCTTGAATGATATAATGGTTTCAGAGTGGTATTTATAAATTCTCAAGAACATCATGCCAATGATCGATTTAATGTTTAAGGAAAGGAAATCATATTACTTCCATGTTTTGAGGAATGATCTAATACCTATAGAATTATGTTTCATTTTTCCATGAATTTAAAATATACATGAACCAAACTATATTTCTTCATAAAAGCTATATGAAACAAAGTGATAGACCCTACAAAATTACCAACTATAAAAAGATAAATTACCATCATATTATGTGAATTGAAATTTTTTTTTTCGTTCCAACATTCTTTGGTGTGATGGTTTATTTTATGGTTTACATGGTGGGAGAGATTCAACTATGTGGTATTGTATAATATATTTGAATGTACCCCATTGAATGATATATGATGACTTTTAGATGGAATGTTAAAAATAAATACCATTCATAGGGGTTTATTACAATGAAATATATTGTTGATGAAGCCATTTAATTATATATTGAATACCTATCTGGTGTGGAAATAATTATTCTACAGAAATCACTTCACAATATGTGGATTAGAGGAGAAGGAATTTATGGAAGATATTCAATCAAAATAAATATTATAGATCAGGACCAGGCCCACATTTTCATTTTTCATAAAAGTTTGGAGGATTCCATATATTTTTTAACCCACAATGAAATTCATAGTCATTTGAATCTATCAAGGGAAGAAAGATAGATATCAAATACAAAAAAACAATAATATATATATTGTTTTCAAGACCATATTATTATGTATTTAAATGAAAATATGGATTCAATTTTAGAATGATTTTGATAGCGAGTCGGAGGACCAAGTGTGTATGAATTATCATAAAATGGTTATGTAATTAATGGATATATATTATATAGAAATGAGCATGATGAATAAAGTACCATGAAAAATAATGGAGATGCACTTGTAGTGGAATCAAGTAATATTTCTGGAACTAAGGATTGAAATCCAATTTATTTGTATATGCCATTATTTGGAATCATTAAGAAATTATGGGAGTTGGATTATACAACATTCCAAGTGCCTATTTTTCAATTCAAGTGGGTTGATAAAAGGGGTGTTGTTAAAATAGATAAATTGGGATTCATGAATGTTTATTTTAGTAAGAAAGTGTAAAAAAATGAACCTTATATAATGGTATCATAGGTAATACATGCCTTTTAGGTTTTAGATCTCACAAACCAAATGTGGTCAATTGTAATGTGATCAACCAAAAACACTAATGGGTCAGATGAAAATTCAGCTGATGATATCTCTTTCATTGGGAAATTATAGTTATTTCACAGTGGTACCAATATAGATGGTATTTATTATTTCAAATATGAACATAATGGATGGGTTTGGATCAACAATTTATGTGTCAAATCCCTTCAACATTTAATAAATAAAAAAAGAATTAGATAATCATGATAATTTTTTTCTATAATATTCATCGTATTACCTCATGTTATTATACATTTTATGCAATATTTATTCGCTCTAAATTAAATGATAAACCACTTATGAAAATAATGACTTCTGCACGTGCAGGTTCTCCCAATCCCGAAGAACAACATGTCTATCACACTCCAACTACTCGCAGTGTAGAGGAATGAACTTATGCACATGATGGTTCTCTCATTCCTATGTAAAAATAGGTTTCTAAATTTTTTTTCTCCCAGTGTAGAGGTAATATGGACATCTTCACATGAAAATACTACCACTATAAGAAAAACATATTGATGATATTGATTATGTGGAAATGGTAGGTGACAAAGGACCAACATCATAGAAAAAATATGAGTGCCTTTGATTGATGGTGTTAGAAAAAAATAATTAAGGAAAAAGTCAAAGGCATAAAATTCAAGGTGTGATGGAATGCATTGGGTAATCATGTTAACCCCAACAAGGCCAAGCTCAAATGTTATATTGGAATCATCAATCACCAATTCAAGCCGATTAATGTATATTCTTGGCAGTATGTTGTGACCAGGATGAAGAGATTGATGTGGGAAGATATTAGGACAACATTATGATATCATTAAATTATTTTAAAAAATAAAACAATGAAAAATTAACTTAATAATTATAATGAATTGTATAGTATATTTATAGTAGATTAATCCCACAAGATTTAATATAAATTCTTGCTGAAAGGATTTATAGAGGATTGATGAAGCGTTGTCGTGCATGCTCTCAAAAATATTTATTCCATGTGCAGCACAGCAGCTGACCTAGGTCGATATCTTGAAGAGATTTTGCAGTCAATCACTCACTAATTTTATTTCACTATGTATATATATATGAAATAAAATGACCAGATATACATATTTTAAAAACGATAATGAAATAATAAAATTAAATATACAGATGCAATGCAAACACAATGAATGAAAACATAATGATGTTAGACAGAAAGGAGATCCTCCCAAGAGATTATCCAGAGTGAACGTTCATCATCTCATTATTAGTTTCTAATTTACTTAATGAACCTACTCCATAGTATGCATGAACATCCCCTTCTGGATATGGTAATAAATATATAGTACACTCAACGATCGTTGAGTTACAGTACATCTACCTCCTTGATTGAGGGAGAATGTGACAGAAGTGAATGCTAAGCATTGGGTGGAATGTGGAGACACAAAGATGCCTTGCCCACTAAGACCCCCCTTATCCTAACTCTAAGTAAATAAGAAAAAATAAAACATTAATGATCAAAGACTTGGGTTCATCACTGGATTACTCCCTTGGGAAATTCCTTAGGTTAGCTACTCCTGACTAGGAGCATAAGAGTTCACAGTGGAAAGAAAACGGGGGAAGAAAACAAAAGAAAGAATGAAATATAGAGAAAGAAGAAAACATAAATAAAAATATTTAATGAAATTTAAGAATGAAGAAAATATAAAACAAAAGACTAAAGTATATAAAATGGCCAACAAACGCAATTCTTAAGTTTCCAATCCTTTGGAAAAAAGGGCGTACATTTTTATAGGGAGAGGGGGTGACATTTTGTCTCCAAAATATGTCCATCAGATGTATGCACATGGATGGCCTCATTAATGATAGAATTTGGTAATTTTGTCTTCTTAAATGTTGTTCCAAAACATCTCCTCTATTGAATCACGAAATGCCAGCTTTATCGGTCATGTTTGGATAGAGATATGGTCGCATAACTAATGAAATTTATTTTTGGACAGGCTGAATGTTCGTATTCCAATACACCGAGTTCCAACGCATTAATGGCCTTAAAAATGAAAGATCCAGATGCGGACATATTAATTACTATTCTTACTCTTAATTTCTTCCAGCTCCATGTAAATGTTAAGCACCAATGGGTCAGCCATTTATGAGATATGGTCCCAACAATAAAATTCTCCAGTTCTGTACACAGTTTTTGAGGCCTGGTTTGTGAGATGGATTTGAACTTCCCAAAGATTGATTTAGAATTAGGTCAAGAAGGATACAATTAATCACATCAAACATATAAACTGGTAAAATAAGAATTGTTCAATTTGGATTAGTTTAGAAAATGTTATGTTTGAAACATTAAAAAATGGAAACTATTTAAATCCCAAAGAAGCAATTTTTCCAATTAAGGTAAAAAATACTCCTAAAACTATAAAATGTCACAATTTCCCTTAAAATTACACATTTCTAGGATCAAAAACATTGAAGTTTAGAATAAAATAATTGAAATATTTGTTCTATTATTTCCCCCACACTTAAAAATTGCACTCCTGGGAAGTCATCTTATACAAAGGTCAAAAACAATCTTGTCAAAGAATAAATGACAACACAACTCAATTATCATATCAGAGAAAATATCATGCCTCCTACATGGATCAAAATTTCAGAAATCCTCAAAAATGATAAGAATCCATTTAATCTCATGTTATTCCTCACATAAATGTCATACCTACCTCCCCAAAAAAATATTTCTCTCTTCACTCAAGGATATTTTAATGTGGAGTTTTTCTCATTCCCAAGAACATGTATGATCTTCATAGGCTTGATATCCTCTTAATATCTACACATCACAAATTCAAAAATGTATCAATAATGAGGTCTTTTTTATGGGTTGTTCTGAGGTTGAGGGTTGGCAGGTTTAAAATGTAAAAACATCTAAGGTTGAATGAGGAAGGTTAAGCTCTAAAGTTAAGTAAATGCATGAAAACAGTTTTGCTCAATAATGGTGTGCTTCCCAATCAGCTCAAAAATGAATAACCTACAAACACCTCTTTCACTAGGAAGTTCACACATGGAATTTCTCCATCAATGATTTTTATCCCTCTTTTCCCCAATTGTAGCATTGTTTTAGCTTGAATTTAGATCTATATTTCTCTTCAGAATAATGTTTTTGAGGAAAAGAGATACAGCTTTTGATCTTCAAAAATTGGTGAACACCAAGCCTATCATAGTAATGATATTTTGGTCCACCCATCAATCTTCACATCATAAAATTTTTCCCCCAAATTAGCAATAAATATATTATCGCATTCAATTCAACTGAAAAGGATTCTTTAAGAAAAAAATACAACCCATCTTCTCCCTCCCCCACACTTGAGATCAGCAATATTCATGAATTTAACATCTAGAGAAGGTTGGAAAGGGATAAATTGATTGTAATGTGGCTTACTAACAAGGTATTTCATGGATACAAGGGGCTTAAAGAAGGTCAGGTATAAATTTAGGCCAAAATAAGCGATTAATGCAAAAGGTGGTTCCAAAGTGGTGCCTCAATCATACTTAACACATTATATAAACTCTAATAGCATTGAAAAAGAGAAAAATAGAATGTTTTGGGTCAAAAAATATGTCTCAAGACTCTAAAGAAAAATATAAATATAAGAAGATGTCAAACAGGTTTAGAAACCTCTCGGGTTGGGAATGATTTTCAATTTGGACAGCACTAGTGCACATTAGTTTCGTAGTTAATCACGCTTCATCAAATGAAAAGATCAGAAATCAAAAACAAAATCCATTCAGAAATCATTTAAAACCTCAAATACTCAAGTCAACCAATGTGCGAAAGATATCAATATGGTTTGAATTTTCTCAAGGTATTCTATTCAGCTCAAGATTCCTAAAAACACAAAAAAATATGAAAAATGAAAACAAGAAAATTTCAAAAAAAACAACATGAAGAATAAAAGAACTCACAAAATTCCTAAAAACAAGTTAAAATACATCCCCAAAAATTATTCCATTTACTACCCTCTTTTAGCTCAAATCAAATAAAGAAATATGTTCACATAGAATTTAAATTGGGTAGCAAACAAAATAAAAAAAATGAATGAAACAGCCTGATTTATTTTTCAGTGGCAGCCTTGTGTTATGATCCTAACTGCTACCACTTTAAAAATTCAAGAAATAAATGACAAGGCATAAAATATGAAATAATAAAGGGATAAAAAATAGATAAATCATTGTTTTACCCCCCAAGTGGGTGCTAGGTTTTTACTACCCCTAGACAGGCAGTTGCAGCAGATTATCCCTAATCAGATGGTGGGTGTTGTTTTTTTGAGATAAACCACCACATGTGACTTTTTCCAGTGTCCATCAGTAGACACCAAGAATAGAAAATACCAAAGTAAATAAGAATGTTCCCAACCCCCAAGAAAGAGTACAGAGAGAATTTAAGATCCATATTTGGAGGGAATAGAAAATAGGGGTGCTCCCTGTAAACTTCTATGGTGTCCTACTCCAAATGTTATGAAATTTGTGGTAGAGGAGGTAGTCGCACCACTACCAGCTTCTCGAATTATTCTTCCTCGATCACCACCACTTGGGTAGTATATTTTGTTTCATCCAAGGTCTGTTCCATTTGTGTTGTATCAGAAATTTCATGAAATGAGAAGTCAGAAAACAATTCAGTTTTAATAAGATTAAAACATGATGAATCAATAATGAAATCTTCCCTTTCAAGTAAGTAAGCTTGGAAATTGATTTCCTCTAGTAGGACCATTGTAAAATCCATCACATTAGGTTTATCTTATTCATTGTCTTCCAAAGAAAATAGTGAGGTAAAAAGGTTATGATTTTTCATTAGTAAGGATGAGAAGATCTAGTTTCGGGTTATCTTCAATAATGTGATTCTGAAATTCTTCCAAAAATTGTTGATCTCTCATAAGTGAATCAGCTGGAATGTGCACATCAGGGACCTCCTCAAGCAATGGTTGAGTGAGAGATGATATGATTAATTCCTTTAGAAGCACCTTCTCACCCTCCTTAGGTTCTTTGACATTAAAAATTATTGGTGAAATCTCTTCCACCACTCGTTCTGGTTCAGGTTTTGGTTCAGGTTCACGTTCAGGTTCAGGTTCAGGTTCAGGTTCAGGTTCAGGTTCGGGTTGCTCCATCACTGAACGAATATATTCATAAAACCATTAAGAGTTTATATTTAGTTTTTGAATGTGTTCAGGATGTTATTTCATATGAAATTTTAGAATCTCATCTTCTTGTTGCACCAGGTATTTGTTAGTCTATGTTGAATAATCACCATTGAAATACATCATGAACAAATTTTTTTTTAGTTTTTGAAATTTATGATTTTTTGTTGTTTTTTAATAAAAGGAAGAAAAATAATTTACAATAAGTGAATAAAAATAGTGAGTGAAGACCACTTGGATCCCTAGAAATGGTTTCAATTTGATGAAGCGTTGTCATGCGCGTCCTTAGAAATATTTATTCTAAGTGCAGCACAGTAACTGACCTAGGTCGATCTCTTGAAGAGATTTTTCAGTCAATCAATCGCTACTTATAATTAAATATGTATATATATATGAAATAAAATGACCACAAATAGTTATTTGGAAAATGATAACTAAATACTAAAATTAAATATCCATATGCAATGTAAACACAATGAATGCAAACAGAACGATGTTAGAGAGAAAGGAGATTCTCCCAAGAGATTATCTAGAGTGAACCTTCATAGTCTCTTTTTTAGTTTCTAATTTACATAATAAAAATGCTATATAGTATGAAAGAACATCCACTTCTTCTTATGGTTATGAATATACATTACAGTCAATGATCACCGAGGTACCATACATCCACCCCTCGATCGAGGGAGAATGTGACAGAAGTGGATGTTAGTCCTTGGGTGGCCTGTAGAAACACAAAGGCACCTTACCCACTAAGACCCCCATTGGCCTAAATCTATGTAAATAATAAAAAATAAAACATTAATGATCAAATAAATGGATTCATCACTAGATTACTCCCCCAGGAAATTCCTCTGGATAGCTACTCATGATCATAAGCATAAGAGTTCACAGTGAAAAGAAAACAGGGGAAGAAAACAAAAGAGAGAATGAAATGGAGAGAAAGAAGAACACATAAATAAATATATGTAATAAAATTACAGAATGAAAATAAAATAAAACATAAGACAAAACTATAGAAAATGGCCAAAAAAGACTATTCTTAAGTTTCCAACCCTTTGGAAAAAAGGGAGTACATTTTTATAGGTAGAGGGGGTGACATTTTGGCACCAAAATCTGTCCACTCGATGTATGCATGTGGATGGACTCATTAATGACAGAATTTTGGAATTGTTTCTACTTGGGAGTTTCTCCCCTACATCTCCTATGTCGACCCATGAATTTTATGCTTTATTTTCCAATGTTGGAGAGAGATATGGTCACATCACTCATGAAATTTAATCTAGACAGGATGACTGTTTGTATTCGAATACACCGAGTTCCAACACATTAATGGACTTGAAAATGAAAGATCCAGATGCAGATAACTTAATGAACATTCTTCCACTGGATGTGTTCCAGCTCTATGTAATATTTCAGCTCCAACAGGTCGACCATTTTTGAGATATGGTCCCAATAATAATATTCTTCAGTTCTGTACACAGTTTTCGAGGCCTAGTTTGTGAGCTAGATTTTAGCATCCCAATGATTGATTTAGCATTGGTTCCATAAGGATAAATTGAATCTCATCGAACAAAGAATCCTTTAAAAGAAGAATAATTCAATTTGGATAATTTTTCAAAATTTTATGGCCGAAATGTTATGATAAATGAAAACTGTTTAAATACCAAATAAGCCAATTTTCCAATTAAGCCAAGAAATACTCCTAATACTATAAAATGTGACAATTTCCCTTAAAATAACACATTTTTGAGATCAAAAACATTGAAATTAATAATAAAATAACTGAAAATAATTATTCTATCAAGTATTTCACTCAATTCTAACAAGACATCAACTAATCAATGTTGATGGGAATATAAAAATGCACACACTGTTTATCTATACAGACCCGGTATCCCAAGAAGCATGGGATGTGTTTATAATCATTCGTGTGGATGTGTATTTATAAGTAAATTGTGGAAAGTAATATGATATTTTGATGATATGTTTATTCATAACTTTGACTAAAAGTTTATTATTTATGAAAAAACAACTAGGTGTTGGAAATAAGGAATGAATAATAAAACCAGTGTACCCCTCCCATAATGAAAGGATGGGGTACACTTCACTTGATAAAAATTGCTATGAATTTTTAATCGATCGTTATACAATTATGTTACATAAAACAACACTATAATTATGTGCATATATTTATAGGTAGTTTGATTCCTCAAAATAAAAATCCCACTATAGGAATCCGGTGTTTTTCCATTGGTAATATACCAACACTTCCTTTAGACCATTGCTATAGTATAAAAGAGGGAAAAATTTTCCAATGTTTTTTCAAACTGTTGGCAATATGTAATTATAATAAATATTTCCCAAAGGTTTTTCAAAACTGTTGGGAATGAATTGTTTTCTTTAAAATATACCAATGGTTTATCGAAACTGTTGTTAAAGAGAGGCATTCTCAATGATTTTAAAATCTATTGGGAATGTTTTTCCCCAAATACCCAGCACACCATCTTTTACTCAGCCCAATTATAGACCCAAATATAGAGCTCCTCCCAAATTCTTCTCGGCCGAGAATCTACATCCATCCATATATCCATATTCAATTAAACAATTTTTTATTTCTACAATTCAAATTTGTATGTTTGACGTTAGTTTTTTGTTCTTCCATTTTTTTTCTCTTTGATGTTTTTATTTCAACTAAATTAGAGTTCCTACTATATTTGGAGTACCAAAGCCATTGATTTGTTTTATGCTTTTTATTCTAAACTTCTAACATGGTAACGAGTTTTTTAGTGGCGTGATATGGTACGTTCTATGGAATTTAGCTTAGTTGAAAATTGGATTTGGGTTTTGGCATTGGTTTGGTGATGCATTGAAATTGTAAACACTCCCACCCCACCCCCTAGACAGCCCCCACCCCATAGACTCCCCCATTGGAAACCCCTACCCCCCTACCCCCCACTCTTTGGACACCCCCACCCCTTGGAAAACTCCCTCCCCACACCCCCCTGTACACCCCCACCCCCTTGGACACACTAACCCATTGGACAACCCCCTTCACCACCACCTAGACAACCCCTCCCCATGTTCACACTGACCCCCACCCTCCCTGGACACCCCTCACCCCCATAGACATCCCCCCTCCCCCCGGGACAGCCTCCCCCCCCCACAACCACCTCCACCACCCATAGACACCCCCACCCCCTGGACACCCTCCACCCCTTGGACATCCCCCCCAACCCACCCCACCCCCTTAGACAACCCCCTGGACACCACCACACCTACTAGACACCACCACACCTCCTAAGTGACTAACCCAATTTTTAAATTCGAATTAAAAGTTTATATTATTTCCAATTTCCCCAATGATATTTTCTATTTGAACCATAAATCCTTATAAATTAAATTTATCATGTTTTGATAAATTGAACATGGAATGTTTTGTTAAATTGAATATATCATGTTTTGATAAATTGAGTGGGTATTTTGGAATGAAATATCTATTTGCATGAAGGGGTTCAATTCATAATAGATAAAAAATTAAATAAAATTATTCTAAGGGTGGCTGTAGGAGGGGTAGGGTGTTGTCTAGGTGTGCGGGGATTTCTTTGTGTGGGGGGGGGGGGAGGGTTGTCTAGGGTGTAGGGGGACTACAGGGGTGTGGGTGAGGGGGGAATGGGCTACCCAAGGAGGGGTGTGGGATATCTAGGGGGTCAGGGTGGGCTGTCCAGGCAGGGTAGGGGGTGTGGGGTATCCAGGGAGGACGGGGGTGTCCAAGTGGGGGGGTGGGGTGGGGGATGTCCAGGGGGCAGTGGGGTGGGTTGTCCTAGTGGGGTGGGGGTGGGCTATCCAGGTGGGGGGGGGGGGCTGCAGGAGAGGAGGGTGAGGGCTTTCTAGGGAGGGGGTGGGATCTCTAGGGAAGAGGTGGGCTGTTCATGGGGGGGGGGGGTTGTGGGGGGCTACCGGGGATGAGGGTGTGGGCTGTCGGGGGGGGGGGGGGATGTCTAGGGGTTGAGGTGGTGGGTTATCCATGTGGGGGTGGGGGTGTGGGCTGTCAAGGGGGGGTGGGATTTCAAAGGGGGTGAGGTTGGGATGTCCAGATGGGGGAGGGGGGGAGTTGGTTGTCTTGGGAGGCGGGGTTGGGCTATCAAGGTGTGGTGATGGTGGTGGTGGTGGGGGCTGTCCAGGTGGGGTGGGGGCTCTCTGGATGGAAGGGGGGGGGGGTTGTAGGGGTGAGGGAGGGGGTAGGATGTCCACGGAGGGGGTGCGTTCTTCTCTCTGATATTCTACAAAAATTAAATCAAATATAACCAATGTATAGTTGTTTTCACATGTTAAGACTTTTCTTGATGTTCCATACCAACAGTCACTCATACCCATCCAAGAAGATGTGATATCTGCACAGAAATATCACTTAGTTTCTTATCCACTATCCATATTTATCTCATAAAAATTAAGCATTCGTTCAAATCCATATCACCTAATGATATAATAAGGATCATACTCTTATGAGTAGTGTCCCATCAAACCATGGCTCATAAAATCTGATCCACGTATGATATTTGAGGGTGTTCTTACAATTGGGAGTGTTGTGATTTATATGTTTGATATTCATGGTTTAGACCAACAGTCTTCTCAGTCATCTACAATAAGATTGAAATAATGCTACAATTGGATAAAGATTTGATTTAACGACCCTTGTTTGGTGGTGGACACCCCTACCGCTTGGACAGCCCCCGCCCCCTTGGACAACCCCCCTGAACACCCCCACCCCCATGGACAGCCCTTCTACCCCCGTGGGTAGCCTTTCCACCCCCGTGGACTACCTGACCACCCCTTTTGGATAGCCCACCCACACCTGGACACCTTGTACATCTTGGATAGCCTAGCCACCACCATGGACGACCCACCCACCCACCTTGTACCCACCTTGTACCGCCCTGAACAGCCCCACCACCCCTCCTGGATAGCTCTCCCAACCCTTGGACACCTCCCACCCCTATATATCCCCCTATAAAGCCCCCAACCACTAGATGCCCAACCACCTGGATAGCCCCGCCACCCCCATGGATAGCCCGCCCACCCCTAGAAACCTCATACCCCCTGGAAAACCCCCACCCCCATGGACATCCTTCCCACCCCTTAGACACCCCGTACCCCCTAGACAGCCTCGCCACCCCCGTGGATAGCCCACCCACCCACCCCGTACCACCCTAAATAGCCCCTCCGACAACCCACCCACCCGCTAGACACCTCGACCCCTCTAGAAAACCCCCACCCCTATAAATCCCCCCTCCCACCCCGGGACACCCCTAACCCCCCAAGATTGCCCCGCCACCCACATGGACAGCCCCCCAACCCCATGGACACCCGCACCCCCGTGGACATCCCCTACCCCTTTGGAGAGCCCGCCCACCCCCTGGACACCACCACACCCTAGAAAGCCCCCACCCCCTGAACACCCTGACCCCACTGGACTGCCCCGCCCCCCACGTGGACAGCCCGACCAAACCATGTGGAAATCCCACCCACCCCTAGACACCCCATATGCCTTGGATAGCCCCACCCCACCCGCCACCCCCTAGACAGCCCACCCATCCCCTTGACACCTCATACCCCTTAGATAGCCCCAACCCATGGAACGCCCCACCCCCTGAACACCCATGACCCCCTAGGTAGCCCTAGAACCCCCGTAGACAACCCACCCACCCCTTGGACACCCCTATACCCCCTGGATAGCCCCCACTATAGTGGATAGCCCTGCCCACCCACCTAGACACCCATCCAGCAGTACCCCGGAAACCCCCACCCCCCCGGACTCCCCAAACCCCCAGAAAGCCCCCACCCCCCTTGACACCCCAACCACACTTGACCACCCCACCGACCCCATGGACAGCTTGACCACCCCCCGTGGATAGCTCACACACCCCATGGACACACCTTACCCCCTGGACAACCCCTCCACCCCCATGGACAGTTCTCCCACCCCCTGGACACCTTGTACCCCCTGGACAACCCAACCCACCCCATGGACAACCCACTCATCCCCTGGAAACCCCATCCCCTGTAAATCCTCCCCCCAATCCTTGTTCACCATCGACTCTGCTGGATAGCCTCGCCACCCCCATGGACAGCCCGCCCACCTCCCTGGACCCCATCTACCCCCCTAGACAGCCCCCCAATCCCATAGACATACCTCTCACCTGGACACCCCTGAACCCCCTAGACAACCCCCTCCCATGGAAACCTCTGACCCCCTTGGACAACCTCACCACCCCCTTGGACACCCCGCACCCCCTAGACACCCCCACCCCCTTGGGAAATGTATGTGATCACTCAAATAGCCTACTAAAATATAAAATTTCTTCAATAAAAAATTTAGTCAACTCTTGAAGAACTCTCGTCCAAATGTGTACATGATCTTGTACACTCATGTATTGTTCTTCAAATATATTTTTTATAAATATAGTATTTTGTTTTCTTTTATATTATGATTCTCATATAGAGTTGTGTGTCTGTTATCGTTTCATATAAAGTGAACAATTCTCATTTACATAAATATATTTTTGATGAAACTTCAATCTAATTAAATTTCTTTTTACGAAATGACTTACAACATTTTTTTATATAATGGATTGAAGTTGGATGTATGAAGTTGATCAGAACTCAAGAAATTTTCAAAAATAGTTTGGAGATATTTTTAGATTTATCATTTCACAATGCTTCAGATAATGGTCACATACACTTCCCCTATTATAAGTTTGTTTTAAGACCTTGGATGATCCGTGAAGAAGTTAGCTACCTTATAACCAAATATGGGTTTCAAGAAAACTACTTTGTATGGTATCACAATGGGGAGAAAATTACATCTCAAATAGTAGATGATCAAAATAAGAGGACTAGATTAGAGAATTTTTTATATGAACTGTTTTCGTTTATTCATCATCATGAAAAATAAAGGATTCCATCCCAAGAAGATCTCGATATGAGCAACCATGATTCATCTAATGAAAATGATGATGTTGTCAGGATAAAGAAATTGAATAATGCTGCCATGAATCCAGTATATCGATTATGCAGTAAAATGAATATGCTGGAATATTTAATCTGATTATTTCAATGGAAAATTATGTATGGGATTTGTAATACTTCCATTGATTACATTCTTACCTTATTGAAGGAATTACTTCCAGATGATGCAGATATTCCATAAAACCACTATATGGAATGGAAGTTAGTTGAGGAACTTGGATTTTTAAGAAAAAAATTCATTCTTTCCTGGAAAATTACAGTTTATTCTAGGAGGGAAATTCTGAATGGAATGATTATATAAAATTCGGGAAATCCCACTAGAATACAAAAGCTAATGGAACACCATCCTATGTGCCACATAATGTAATGTGGCACTTTCCATTGATCCCCAGCCTCCATAATCTTTTTATTTCTGATGAAATATCAATAAATATTTCATGGCATGATACCAAGAGAAATAAGACTAATGATGAGTTGGTTCCCCCAAAATATGGATTTTCATTACAGAGATTTGATGCTCGATATCATAGTTTTGCAGTTGACGTGCATAATGTGAGGTTGGGTCTTTTATGTGATGGTTTTAATCTATTTGGGCAGATGCTTACGTCACACAACACATAGCATATTTTTATACGCATTTATAATCTCCCCCCATGGCTGTGTATGAAAGGACCTTTCACTTTCATGAGTATACTCATATCTGGACCTTCTGATCTAGGAAATGATATAGACATATATATTCAGCCATTAATAAAAGAGTTGAAACATATTTGGGATGTGGGTGTGCGAACATACGATGCATGTTCAAAAGATATATTTCAAGTGAGTGTTGTGCTTATGTGGATGATCAATCATTTTCCATTTTATGCAATGATTCATGGATGGAGCATGAAGGGAAAAATATCATGTCCTGTTTGTATGATGAATACACATTCCAGAAGACTGAAACAACATTGTAGTTTTAGTTTCATGGGACATCGATGATTCTTTCTAATGGACCATGAATATTGAAATAATAGTTGAAGATTTTACTATAATATGGATACCAATGATCCACATTAGCGTATGTCTAAAATCATTGTTCTTAATGAATTGAATATTTCAGTTTTTCTTTTAGGAAGGGTGAAATGAAATCTGAAAAAAAAGAATGTTTCAACTAAAACCTATTATAATTGGAAGAAGAGATGTATCTTATTTGATTTTATTTATTGGTCAACAAATTTGTTACATCATTTCATAGACTTAATGCACATTGAAAAGAAAATACGTGAAATTTTGCTTTCTATTCATTTAAATGTTAAGGGAAAGAGAAAAGATGATTTATGTTATTGGTGTGACTTGGTGGGTTAAGGAATCTGTCAAAAATAGAATCCTGTGCGTATCAGTGAAAATAAATGAAAAATTCCATGTCGTTCTTATGTGATGGAACCCACAGAAAAAAAGCAATTTCTGGAATTACAAGAGACTATTAAAGATCATGATGGCTATTCCAGCAATATATCCAAATTGCTCAACATAAGAGAGTTGATGCTAAAATCTGTGAAGGCTCATGAGTATCACATCCTTCTGCATGAGTTGAATAAAATAGAAATTCATCATATTTTTTCCAATAATGTAATGGTGGATATTATATGGTTGTGCAATTGGTTTAGATATCTTTATGATAAGAAGTTTTCCATGTCATTCTTGCAAAAAAATGTCAGATGCCCCTATAATTCTGTGTTTGTTAGGGAGAATATTTCCTCCATCATTTTTCACATTAATTCTACATCTGAATTTCCACATTCCAAATAAAATAATTCTTGGAGGACCTATATATTTTCGTTGTATGTATCCTACTAAAAGAAATATGTACACATTAAAGTCATTGTCTATAACATAAATCATCCCGATGGTTCTATCATGAATGGTTACTTGGCTCATGAATGCATCGATTTATTCACTGTATATATGTCTGATCTTACTACAAGAATGAATAGACCAATGTGAAATTAAGAAGAATAGTATGAGAAAATTGAACCCAATTTTCCATCACTTCATCATTTAGGAGGAATTACAGGATCATATACATTGAAAAAATTAAGTCTTGAAGAGAGGGTGATTACACATCACACATTTTTGTTCAGCTATGATTTTTTCCATGACTACATCTAGTAAGTAAATTCTATATTTATATCTTACATATATATATATATATATTAAAATAGATCTATTTTTTACTTTCAAGGAACATAAAGCGATGATAAATATAAATCATCGTTATTTATCATTGAGAAGGAGGGATAATTTGCATAGAAAATATTTTTCTACAATGTTAATATTGAAGGTAATGATATTACTATTTAATGTAATTAAAACAATAATTAATTAAGTTTAATATTGATTTATATTTTAGGTATTGAGTTAGCCTACAGACTCTATATCTGAGGAAATAAGAGCTTTGGATTTTTGTCCTAATACCTTGGTTCGTCACATTAAATCAATTGTTATCAATGGGTACATATTTATTATCAATGAATGGGAAAAGAAGACTAGAACACAAAATGATGGTGTTATGGTTACTTCCACAACTGACTTTTATGCTTGTGCATCAGATAGTAGACCACGATTTGGAAATTTATGTTATTATGGAGTCGGCAAAATAATAATAATTTAAATTGTTATTATCATGGATGAGTCATGCTGATGAAATGTAAGTGGTTTGATTTGATGAAGAGGCATGGCATATATATTGAGGATTTTGGATATCAAGTAATTGATATGACTTGAACTCTTTCTAACAATGAACCATATATATTCACATCAATGATGTAACAAATTTTTTAGTTCAAAGACGTAGTTTGACCTGAATTTGATGTCATTATTGATGTAATTCCAAGTCAAATTTTTGATGATGGTGAAGATGGAATTGACACCATCCCTAAGGTAATTATAAATGATCCATTTATTACTTTTGATGAATCTAATACCTCAATTGTCAGAGTTTACTATGAACATGATGTTGTGGTCAAAAATATTTAAAATCATCCTTTCATGTTATCAATTATTTTGGTTTACATCGACTTAGACTGTTAAGGTTGGTACTATTCAAATTGATTTAATATTTATTACAAAAATGTTGTATCCAACATGACTTTTATGTGAATTTTCAATGTTTATAATTTGAAATTTTATTTTATTTTCATTTTCAAATTTGGTATTGAACAATATTCAAACCTATAAGACCAACGTTTCTAGCAATGTGAACATTTCAATTAATCAACTGTGATTTGTATAAAATTTTTATACCGTTGTGAACCATCTTTAACATTTTACTAGGTAATTAACATGATGGTATGTATTCTTCTTCAAAACATATATTGAAAACCTGCTTTATCTACCAGAGCTATGGAAATTAAAATTTTCCATAATTTTGAGAACTACTTTACCACTTATGAATATGGTAGAATAAATGTTACATGATTTTAATAGACAGATGGCACATATTGTTCCATTTCTATTTAATTCCATATTTGTTTTAAAATGAAGGAAATGAAACCAATTGGAGAGAGGCGACACAAATAGATTATGGACAAAAATCATTGCATGACTGAGCTGGGCATTCCACCACAAGTGCCTATATTTTGTATTTTATTTCAAATATATATATTTAAATAATATATAATGTCACGAACCAGCCTGAGTCGACCCTGAACCGGTCACCTAGGCCAGCCCACGAGAAGTCCCGAGAGGTGTTCCCGATCCTCCCGGATGGTGACAAGCACCAAGGGCATCAATAGAGTATACAAGGGAACGATTTCGCCCATATATAGACAATCAAAAAACAGCGGAAATAAAAGGACAGCCCAAAATGAATTTATATAAAAATTGAACAAAATATTTTTTATACAAGAAACTAAAGGTAGAACAAAAACAAAAACACAAATGAACAATCCCAATGACCAACTAACTCAATGTGACACTTCTGGTCACTATCTAACACAATGATTAAAAGTCTCCCAAGGTGATCGAACTAAAGATGAAACCTGCACAAGGGCTAAAAAAGAATAAGACTATAGGCGTGAGTATTAAAACTCAGTAGGTTAGCTCGGTATTCTATTCCCAATGCACATTACTTTAAAATAAAAGAAACATCAATTTATAGTTTTAAATTCAAGATTTGAATGTATGGTTTTCAAATGAGGTTCCATGCAATAATAATTATCAGACAAAAACATGCATGTTTAATAAACAAAAATGCAAGTAACAATTATTTTCAAATAGGTGAAACTTCAAAATGAAAATAGTTTTCAAGAGGGCTGATTTTAAGAATTTTAACATTAAAATAAATAACACATACTACTGAATTTACCAACCAAACACACCGTATGCCGACGGTGAGTACAAAATAGCCAATGAGCACTGGTCACAGGAATACCCCTAGGCACTTGTTAGTTGTGAGCCCCAGGTACCTCGTATCTCGATGAAAGTAACCATAATAAATATCTATTCTCGTGCACGAGCCACTAGTAGGGAACATACTCATAACCTAGTGGTCCCCAATCATCATCATCATCATAGTTTAGTTGGTGTTGTCATCGTCAAACTTGCTACGTGAAACAGGGGCCAACCCCCACAGAATCACTAGCATACTAGTACACGTCCGCCCACCTAGATACCCGGGATTCACTTTAGTTCTCAATAAAGTTACACATATTATCAAATACACATTTCAAATCCAAATTATATTCCAAAACCATAAGTACACAAACATCCCATAATCATTCTTCACATTTCATACACTAATCAACAAACCGCTAAATATTTTGGTAAAACAATTTCATGAAGTGTATTGAGGCTTCGCACAAAAAACTCTTTCAAAAACAATCTTTAAATTATAAACACACATCATAACCAAACCAAATCATATTTGGCAGCCCAATAAACAGTTAATAAAATCATTTAATGGACCATAAAACAATCCCAATTGCACAAATTGTTATATATAAGTAAAACACTCCTTTATTTCTAGGAAATTCCAAACGGACCTTTAATTATTTTCTCAAAACTATCCTTTGAAGAAGGTATGAATTTTAATTCTATTAAGGATCGGTATAAAAACAATTTACATCCGAAAACCACATTCATAAATCTCTTATAATACTCCGGTTACATATTCAAAACACAACCCTTTTCATAAAGATGTGAAACAGTCCATTTTTGGGCAACTCAGGCCAAAATATGTCATAAATCAAAACCCACTTGATTGTAAAAACAAATACAAATAGGAAATCCATATAAGTACAAAAAAATAACATTTATCATTATTTTAATTCCTTTATAAATCCAAAAAAATAACTTTTAAATCACACATCACACATAAAATCCAACCGGGCAATTTACCGAACACATAACATGCCCTTTTTTAACAAAACAATTTATTTTAAGTACATGAAAAGGAATAAAACACCAATTGAAAGCCATATTTTCATTCAAAATACTGTAACATGTTAAAAATACCATAGACCAGATTATAAACCTCACAAACTATTTGCAAAAGATAATGGAACATTTAAACAAACACTTGTTGAGAACTTTCATGACAAAACAACACTACCGTTCACAAACCAATGATTAAACAACCACTTTGAACACAAATAAAATTATCCAAAGTATGAAAAACAATAATAAACATATATATCTGGTGTTAAATATAATAAAATGATGAAACCTAAATAATAAAGTCATGTGCAAGGGGTATCCTACCTGAAATCTTTGGAGTAATTGAAACGCACACCCGAAATCACCCGCCGCGGGTTTATAAACCCTAAATCTATAAATACCAGACCTAAACAAACATAAAACCCATAAAAAAGCAATGTATAACAAAACCCTAGGTCTATCAAGACTAGGGTACAATATAAATCAAAGAAATATTGAAAGGAGGGGGTAGAGGAAGGAGAAAGGAGAAGGAATCTCACCTTTCACCCTAGAAAACTCTTCTTCTTCCATTAGATCTGCAACCCTAGAGGGAAGGGAATGGCTTGAAAATTCATGGAAATACTCCTAAGATCTGGAAGAACCAGGGAAATAAAATTGGTGGCCAAAAGAGTACGAATTGATTAATTTATTAATGATACAATTTACCTTGTCAAATCTGGACGATTTGAGGAATCCTGAGACGTTTCGCCCTCTTACACGACCCATATGAGCTCCAAAGAGGAAACAACGATATTGGGGGTCAGGATACGGATATTGGCTTCGGTTGGGAGGTGGAATCACCGAAAAATATTAAAAAATGAAAATGATATAAATGAAACAAATTATTTTTTTAAAAACAGGAAATGGGCCCATGGACTGGCCCAATACCTAAATAAGTGACCCAAATTCACCCGACTTAGTAATTTCTAATGGGTCCAAAAGGATAAATAAATTTTAATATATCAGTATAGGACAAGTGGGATGTTGAATGGGTGAAAAGGATAAAAAAAAGAGTTATAAAAGAATCAAATTCGGTTTTTAAAATTGGGAATGGGCTCACGGTTGGCCCAAATCAGGAAATAACCACACTTTCTTCAAAAACTACTAAACAAACAATGGGGATCCCAAATTAGGGTCATTAGAAATATATGAAACTTTAAAACTCAAGATTTATCTCATAAAATACCCATGAAAAGGATCGGTATTTCTAATGGGCCGGATCAATACAATGATAGAAAAGAAAAAAAAACCGTGTGTGACAATTCTCCCCACCATTAAAGCTTTCCTCCCCTGGAAAGCCATAACACTTTCCGGCTGAAAACAAAACAACACCTAAGGATTCCAGAATGTACTCTACACCATTAAGAATCAACTAGCACTAGAAATTTTCTTAGGATGAAAATCCAGGAGACCCATGGTGGGTCTCCCCACCATTAGAAACCAACTAGCAATGAATAAACAAGAATTGAGCATGAGCAAGAGTTGGGACTCACTCACACAAGCCCAAAAAAACCCTCCTACAAAAACAAACTATACCAAGTTAATAGAGTTACAACATGAACATATAAACCACCCACTCCCAAATAGATGGGACAATAACTTGGTCGACACATTCAACACAATTCTGGACCCCCGTCACTTGGGGATGGGATGGAAGGGGACCCAAAAATTTGGCCACTGAAACCACAAAAGAAACAAATAAACTACCAAAAACTCTCCACCTATGAATAGGTAACACCAATACTACACCTGATTTTTACAGGTGGTCCACACCGGGACATTGATTGAAAACCCACATCCATGAAGGAATAACCATAGACACTGTGTGAGGGGTTACGTCCACCACGCTTGTTGCGACAAAGGGAAATTCATAGAAATGAGGTACCAAAAATTTGACATAGTAACTAACTTACCAAAACAGAGGAGTAAGGATCTTAATCTAGCACTCCACACCTCTGTTGATTTCCTGACTGCGTGAAAATCTTCACTCCGAGGCCTATGGCTGGAGCCCTGATTCTTGAAGCATTTGCTGCACCGTAGTCAGGTGATAAGGGTCAGACCACTCAAAAAAACCACACTTGATCACCAAACAAAAACCTTCATCTAAATATGAACTAATAGATACAAATCAAAATTCCTTATCACTCCAAATGAGGGGCATAATAGATGAGGAATTAGACGAAACACATCAACATCATCGAAAACAACTGCTCTGTCCAAAAGAATTATCACGACCTAGAAGCACTTTTAATAGATCCCAAACTACTCTCTATTCCAACAAACAGGTTGAGGCATCATCAAAAGAGGTGGATTTAACATTTGAAATAAATCCTTAGGTTGATCAGTAGGAAATATTTCCCACGGAGAACTATCCCTGTCCACATCACAACATCAAACACATCTTTAGAAACCCAATGAAAATTTCTCCAAAACCAAGACACCAACAAGATATCATCTCAAGATACAACAAGAGTATGAATTGTCGATCACAAGTAAGATTACTGAATAAACAACTCTTCTAATACATAGAAATAAAACGGGCCACATAACCATTGGTTTATAAAAAAAGGACTACATTTTTCAACTCAAAACACTTTTGAAAAACAAACTAACTTGGTGGGTTTCAACATTCACCAATGGTGTTTCATCAAGTCTCACCCACATGCACATTTCCATGCCACCCCAGGCACCCAACCACCATACCATATATTTCATCCTTCCAGATATAAATAAAACCATGCATGTGAGCACTCATGAAAACATCAAAGGATAAAACAAAACAACATCATTCCAAAAATCATGTACCTTCAAAAGGAACACCAACCACCAAGTGAAAAACCCTTTTCATATTTCGCAAAAAAACCCACAATTCATTAAGAACCATTTTCTTAAAAACATACCCCTTTTCATTTTAAAAAAAACTTTTTAAATAACCAAGCCACTCCAAACAACCCCTTCCCATTTTTTAAAAAAAAAATCAGCAATGTATATTTTTCTAATCTGAGGTCCATTGAGACCAATACCGTTTGTAGTAAAACACCAACTGATCAAAACCAATTGCCAAAACTAATTTATCCAATTCAAAAACTTTTTAACATCCTAAAATACCCCATTTAAAAAAATATTCAGAATCACTTTAAAATTATTTGCAATTTCAAAACATTTTATTTCAATAAACCACAATTTTAGATTATGGATAATCCAATCCCTTTAAATCATTTCTGCTTCCCCCAATTTTTTTCACAAAAACACAACCTTCCAAAACCATTATTATATTTAATTTTTGAAACCCCCTTTTTCACTTTTCAAAATCTAATCCTTACATTAAAACCCATTTCCACAATTCTCACGCAAGGATTTTAAAAACAAATGTTCCGAATTCAAGAAAGGTTCAAGAGACCCAAAAAAAGGGAACTAGTGTCAGTGGATGACTTGGCCATATGGTTGGCGGCCATATGCCAAACACAACACCAACACAAAGAGACTTACTAGGACCATTCCCCAGCTCCACATGGCTTGCCAGGCCCTGTGAGCTCACAGAGGCCATTAGTCAGACTCCCCTTGTCATATCCCAACACCAAAAAAAAATCAACCAGAACAAAGGACACTAATAAAACTGGACTCCCTTGGAAACCTGAGGATTAGAACAAGAAAGAGTTCACGACGCTCTTCATGTACTTACCCCTCAAGTCCCAACAATCCTACTCCATCTACCTTGACATTCCCAAAATAACAAGGGCACTCTAAAAAGAAAGGTCCGCTAAGAGCCAACCTCCTCTGATACCATTTTGTCACGAACCAGCCTGAGTTGACCGTGAACCGGTCACCTAGGCCAGCCCGCGACAAGTCCCGAGAGGCATTCCCGATCCTCCCAGGATGGTGAAAAGCACCAAGGGCATCAATAGAGTACACAAGGGGACGATTTCGCCCATATATAGACAATCAAACAAATAGCAGAAATAAACGGATAACCCAAAATGAATTTATATAAAAATTGAACAAAATATTTTTTATACAAGAAACTAAAGGTAGAACAAAAACAAAAACTCAAATGAACAATCCCAATGAACAACTAACTCCATGTGACACTTCTGGTCACTCTCCAACACAATGATCAAAATTCACCCAAGGTGATCGAACTAAAGATGAAACCTGCACAAGGGCTAAAAAAAGAATTAGACTATAGGCGTGAGTATTAAAACTCAGTAGGTTAGCCCGATATTCTATTCCCAATGCACATTAATTTAAAATAAAAGAAACATCAATTTATAGTTTTAAATTCAAGATTTGAAAATATGTTTTTCAAATGAGGTTCCATGCTATAATAATTATCAGACAAAAACTTGCATGTTTAATAAACAAAAATGAAAGTAACAATTATTTTCAAAGAGGTGAAACTTCAAGGTGAAAATAGTTTTCAAGAGGGCTGCTTTAAAGAATTTTAACATTCAAATAAATAACACATACTAATAAATTTACCAACCAAACACACCGTATGCTGACGGTGAGTACAAAATATCAAATGAGCACTAGTCACAGGAATACCCCTAGGCACTTGTTAGTTGTGAGCCCCAGGTACCTCGTATCTCGGTGAATGTAAACATAATAAATATCTGTTCTCGTGCACGAGCCACTAGTAGGGAACATACCCATAACCTAGTGGTCCCCAATCATCATCATAATAATATTCTAGTTAGTGTTGTCATCGTCAAACTTGCTACGTGAAACAGGGGCCAACCCCCACAGAATCACTAGCATACTTGTACACGTCTGCCCACCTAGATACCCGGGATTCCCTTTAGTTCTCAATCAAGTTACACATATTATCAAATACACATTTCACATCCACATTCCATTACAAAACCATAAAATCACAAACATCCCATAATCATTCTTCACATTTCTTACACTAATCAACAAACCACTAAATATTTTGGTAAAACAATTTCATGAAGTGTATTGAGGCTTTGCACATAAAACTCTTTCAAAAACACTCTTTAAATTATAAACACACATCATAAACATACCAAATAATATTTGGAAGCCCAATAAACATTTAATAAAATAATTTAATGGACCATAAAACAATACCAATTGCACAAATTGTTATATACAAGTAAAACACTCCTTCATTTCTAGGAAATGCCAAACGGACCTTTAAATATTTTCTCAAAACTATCCTTTGACAAAGGTATGAATTTTAATTATATTAAGGATATGTATAAACACAGTTTACAGCAGAAAAACACATTCATAAATCTCTTATAATACTCAGGTTACATATTCAAAACACAACCCTTTTCATAAAGATGTGAAACAGTCCATTTTTGGGCAACTCGGGCCAAAATATGTTGTAAATCAAAACATACTTGATTGTAAAAACAAATAAAAATAGGAAATCCATATAATTACCAAAAAATACCATTTATCATTATTCCAATTCCTTTATAAATCCAAACAAATAACTTTTAAATCACACATCACACATAAAATCCAACCGGACAATTTACTGAACACATGACATGCCTTTTTTAAACAAAACAATTTATTTTAAGTACATGAAAAGGAATAAAACACCAATTGAAAGCCATATTTTCATTCAAGATACTGTAAAATATTAAAAATACCATAGACCAGATTATAAATCTCAAAAAATATTTGCAAAAGATAACGTAACATTTAAATAAACACTTGTTGAGAACTTTCATGACAAAACAACACTACCGTTCACAAACCAATGATTAAACAACCACATTGAACACCAATAAAATTATCCAAAGTATGAAAAACAATAATAAAAATATATATCTGGTGTTAAATATAATAAAATGATGAAACTTAAATAATAAAGTCATGTGCAAGGGGTATCCTACCTCAAATCTTTGGCGTAATTGAAACGCACACCCGAAATCACCCGCCGCGGGTTTATAAACCCTAAAACTATAAATACCAGACCTAAAAAAATATAAAACCCATAAAAAAGAATTTTATAACAAAACCCTAGGTCTATCAAAACTAGGGTACAATATAAATCAAAGAAATAATGAATGGAGGGGGAAGAGGAAGGAGAAAGGAGAAGGAATCTCACCTTTCACCCTAGAAAACTCTTGGTCTTCCATTAGATCTGCAAACCTATAGGGAATGAAATGGCTTGGTAATTAATGGAGATACTCCTAAGATCTGGAAGAACCAGGGAAATAAAATTTGTGGCCAAAAGAGTAAGAATTGATTAATTTATGAATGATACAATTTACCATGTCAAATCTGGACGATTTGAGGTATCCTGAGAAGTTTCTCCCTCTTACGCGACCCATATGAGCTCAAAAGAGGCACAAACGATATTGGGGGTGAGGATAGGGATATTGGCTTCGGGTGGGAGCTTGAATCACCGAAAAAGATTAAAAAATGAAAATGATATAAATGAAACAATGTATTTTTTTTAAAACAGGAAATGGGCCCATTGGCTGGCCCAATACCTAAATAAGTGACCCAAATTCACCTGACTTATGAATTTCTAATGGGTCCAAAAGGATAAATAAATTTTAATATATCAGTATAGGACAAGTTGGAAGTTGAATGGGAGAAAAAGGATGAAAAAAAAGAGTTATAAAAGAATCAAATTCGGTTTTTAAAATTGGGAATGGGCTCACGGTTGGCCCAAATCATGAAGTAACCACCCTTTCTTCAAAAACTACTAAACAAACAATGGGGATCCAAAATTATGGTTGTTAGACATATATGAAACTTCAAAACTCAAGATTTATCTCATAAAATACCCATGAAAAGGATCGGTATTTCTAATGGGCCGGATCAATGCAATGACAGAAAAGAAAAAAAAACTGTGTGTGACAATTCATCCCACCATTAAAGCTTTCCGCCCCCGGAAAGACATAACACTTTTCAGCTGAAAAAAAACAACACCTAAGGATTCCAGAATGTACTATCCACCATTAGGAATCATCTAGCACTAGAAAGTTTCTTAGGATGAAAATCCAGGAGACCCATGGTGGGTCTCCCCACCATTAGAAACCAACTAGCAATGAATAGACAAGAATTGAACATGAGCAAGAGTTGGACTCACTCACAAAAGCCCAAAAAACCCTCCAAAAACCTAATATACCAAGTTAATAGAGTTACAACATGAACATATAAACCACCCACTCCCAAATGGATGGGACAATAACTTGGTCGACACATTCAACACAATTCTGGACCCCCGTCACTTGGGGATGGGATGGAAGGGGATCCAATAATTTGGCCACTGAAACCACCAAAGAAACAAATAAACTACCCAAAACTCTCCACCTATGAATAGGTAACACCAATAATACACCAGAATTTTACAGGCGGTCCACACAGGGACATTGATTGAAAACCCACATCCATGAAGGAATAACCATAGACACTGTGTGAGGGGTTAAGTCCACCACGCTTGTTGCGACAAAGGGAAATTCATAGAAATGAGGAACCAAAACATTGACATAGTAACTAACTTACCAAAACAGAGGAGTAATGATCTTAACCTAGCACTCCACACCTCTGTTGATTTCCTGACTGCGTGAAAAGCTTCACTCCGAGGCCTATGGCTGGAGCCCTGATTCTTGAAGCATTTGCTGCACCGTAGTCAGGTGATAAGGGTCAGACCACTCAAAAAAAACCACACTTGATCACCAAACAAAAACCTTCATCTAAATAGGAACTCATAGATACAAATCAGAATTCCTTATCACTCCAAATTAGGGGCATAATAGGCGAGGAATTAGACGAAACACATCAACATCACCGAAAACAACTGCTCTGTCCAAAAGAATTATCACGACCTAGAAGCACTTTTAATAGATCCCAAACTACTCTCTATTCCAAAAAACAGGTTGAGGCATCATCAAAAGAGGTGGATTCAACATTTGAAATGAATCCTTAGGTTGATCAGTAGGAAATATTTCCCACGGAGAACTATCCATGGCCACATCACAACATCAAACACATCATTACAAGCCCAATGAAAATTTCTCCAAAACCAAGACACCAACAAGATATCATCTCAAGATACAACAAGAGTATGAATTGTAGATCACAAGTAAGATTACTGAATAAACAACTCTTCTACAACATAGAAAAAAAACGGGCCACATAACCATTGGTTTATAAAAAAATGACTACATTTTTTAACTCAAAACACTTTTGAAAAACAAACTAACTTGGTGGGTTTCAACATTCACCAATGGTGTTTCATCAAGTCTCACCCACATGCACATTTCCATGCCACCCCAGGCACCCAACCACCATACCATATATTTCATCCTTCCAGATATAAATAAAACCATGCATGTGAGCACTCATGAAAACATCAAAGGATAAAACAAAACAACATCATTCCAAAAATCATGTTCCTTCAAAAGGAACACCAACCACCAAGTGAAAAACCCTTTTCATATTTCGAAAAAAAACCACAATTCATTAAGAACCATTTTCATAAAAACCTAACCCTTCTCATTTTTAAAAAAAACATTTTAAATAACCAAGCCACTCCAAACAACCCCTTCCCATTTTTTTAAAAAAAAATCAGCAATGTATATTTTTATAATCTGAGGTCCATTGAGACCAACACCGTTTGTAGTAAAACACCAGCCGATCAAAACCAATTGCCAAAAATAATTTATCCAATTCAAAAACTTTTTAACATCCTAAAATACCCCATTTAAAAAAAATATACAGAATCACTTTAAAATTATTTGCAATTTCAAAACATTTTATTTCAACAGACCACAATTTTAGATTATGGATAATCCAATCCCTTTAAATCATTTCTACTTCCCCCAATTTTTTTCACAAAAACACAACCTTCCAAAACCATTATTATATTTAATTTTTGAAACCCCCTTTTTTTCACTTTTCAAAATCTAATCCTTATATTAAAACCCATTTCCACAATTATCACACAAGGATTTTAAAAACAAATGTTCAGAATTCTAGAAAGGTTCAAGAGACCCAAAAAAAGGGAACTAGTGTCAGTGGGTGACTTGACCATATGGTTGGCGGCCATATGCCAAACACAACACCAACACAGAGAGAATTATTAGGACCATTCCCCAGCTCCACATGGCTTGCCAGGCCCTGTGAGATCACGGAGGCCATTATTCAGACTCCCCTTGTCATATCCCAACACCAAAAAAAAATCAACCAGAACAAAGGACACTAATAAAACTGGACTCCCTTGGAAACCTGAGGATTAGAACAAGAAAGAGTTCGCGACGCTCTTCATGCACTTACCCCTCAAGTCCCAACAATCCTACTCCATCTACCTTGACATCCCCAAAATAACAAGGGCACTCTAAAAAGAAAGGTCCGCTAAGAGCCAACCTCCTCTGATACCATTTTGTCACGAACCAGCCTGAGTCGACCCTGAACCGGTCACCTAGGCCAGCCCGCGACAAGTCCCGAGAGGCGTTCCTGATCCTCCCAGGATGGTGACAAGCACCAAGGTCATCAATAGAGTACACAAGGGAACGATTTCTCCCATATATAGACAATCAAACAAACAGCGGAAATAAACGGACAGCCCAAAATGAATTTATATAAAAATTGAACAAATTTTTTTTTACACAAGAAACTAAAGGTAGAACAAAAAAAAAACTCAAATGAACAATCCAAATGACCAACTAACTCCATGTGACACTTCTGGTCACTCTCCAACACAATGATCAAAAGTGTCCCAAGGTGATCGAACTAAAGATGAAACCTGCACATGGGCTAAAAAAAGAAAAAGACTATAGGCGTGAGTATTAAAACTCAGTAGGTTAGCCCGGTATTCTATTCCAAATGCACATTAAATTAAAATAAAAGAAACATCAATTTATAGATTTAAATTCATGATTTTAAAGTATGGTTTTCAAATGAGTTTCCATGCTATAATAATTAGCAGACAAAAACATGCATGTTTAATAAACAAAAATGCAAGTAACAATTATTTTCAAAGAGGTGAAACTTCAAAATGAAAATAGTTTTCAATAGGGCTGCTTTAAAGAATTTTAAAATTCAAATAAATAACACATACTACTGAATTTACCAACCAAACACACCGTATGCCGACGGTGAGTAGAAAATAGCCAATGAGCACTAGTCACAGGAATACCCCTATGCACTAGTTAGTTGTGAGCCCCAGGTACCTCGTATCTCGGTGAAAGTAACCATAATAAATATCTGTTCTCATTCACGAGCCACTAGTAGGGAACATACCCATAACCTAGTGGTCCCCAATCATCATCATCATCATAGTTTAGTTAGTGATGTCATCGTCAAACATGCTACGTGAAACAGGGGCCAACCCCCACAGAATCACTAGCATACTAGTACACGTCCGCCCACCTAGATACACGGGATTCCCTTTAGTGCTCAATCAAGTTACACATATTATCAAATACACATTTCACATCCACATTCCATTACAAAACCATAAAAACACAAACAGCCCACAATCATTCTTCACATTTCTTACACTAATCAACAAACCGCTAAATATTTTGGTAAAACAATTTCATGAAGTGTATTGAGGCTTTGCACATAAAACTCTTTCAAAAACATTCTTTAAATTATAAACACACATCATAACCAAACCAAATAATATTTGGAAGCCCAATAAACATTTAATAAAATCATTTAGTGGACCATAAAACAATCCCAATTGAACAAATTGTTATATACAAGTAAAACACTCCTTCATTTCTTGGAAATGCCAAACAGACCTTTAATTATTTTCTCAAAACTATCCTTTGAAGAAGTTATAAATTTTAATTCTATTAAGGATCTATATAAACACAATTTACATCAGAAAACCACATTCATAAATCTCTTATAATACTCAGGTTACATATTCAAAACACAACCCTTTTCATAAAGATGTGAAACAGTCCATTTTTGGGCAACTCAGGCCAAAATATGTTGTAAATCAAAACCCACTTGATTGTAAAAACAAATAAAAATAAGAAATACATATAAGTACAAAAAAATACCATTTATCATTATTCCAATTCCTTTATAAATCCAAACAAATAACTTTTAAATCACACATCACACATAAAATCCAACCGGGCAATTTACCGAACACATGACATGCCCTTTTTAAACAAAACAATTTATTTTATGTACATGAAAAGGAATAAAACACCAATTGAAAGCCATATTTTCATTCAAGATACTGTAACATGTTAAAAATACCATAGACCAGATTATAAACCTCACAAAATATTTGAAAAAGATAACGGAACATTTAAACAAACACTTGTTGAGAACTTTCATGACAAAACAACACTACCGTTCACAAACCAATGATTAAACAACCACTTTGAACACCAATAAAATTATCCAAAGTATGAAAAACAATAATAAACATATTTATCTGGTGTTAAATATAATAAAATGATGAAACTTAAATAATAAAGTCATGTTAAATGGGTATCCTACCTCAAATCTTTGGCGTAATTGAAAGCACACCCGAAATCACCCGCCGCGGGTTTATAAACCCTAAAACTATAAATACCAGACCTAAACAAACATAAAACCCATCAAAAATCATTTTATAACAAAACCCTAGGTCGATCAAGACTATGGTACAATATAAATCAAAGAAATAATGAAAGGAGGGGGAAGGGGAAGGAGAAAGGAGAATGAATCTCACCTTTCACCCTAGAAAACACTTCGTCTTCCATTAGATCTTCAACACTACAGGGAAGGGAATGGATTGAAAATTCATGGGGATACTCCTAAGATCTGGAAGAACCAGGTAAAGAAAATTGGTGGCAAAAAGAGTAAGAATTGATTAATTTATGAATGATACAATTTACCTTGTCAAATATGGACGATTTGAGGTATCCTGAGAAGTTTCTCCCTCTTACGCGACCCATATGAGCTCCAAATAGGAAAAAACGATATTGGGGGTGAGGATAGGGATATTGGCTTCGGGTGGGAGGTGGAATCACCGAAATATATTAAAAAATGAAAATGATATAAATGAAACAAACTATTTTTTTTAAACAGGAAATGGGCCCATGGGCTGGCCCAATACCTAAATAAGTGACCCAAATTCACCCGACTTATGAATTTCTAATGGGTCCAAAAGGATAAATAAATTTTAATATATCAGTATAGGACAAGTGGGAAGTTGAATGGGTGAAAAAGGATGAAAAAAAAGAGTAATAAAAGAATCAAATTCGGTTTTTAAAACTGGGAATGAGCTCACGGTTGGCCCAAATCCTGAAGTAACCACCCTTTCTTCAAAAACTACTAAACAAACAATGGGGATCCCAAATTAGGTTGGTTAGACATATATGAAACTTAAAAACTCAAGATTTATCTCATAAAATACCCATGAAATGGTTCGGTATTTCTAATGGGCCGGATCAATACAATGACAGAAAAGTAAAAAAAACCGTGTGTGACATATAATGTCATGTGATTAATTTTTTTTAATTTTTTTTTCAGGATACATATATTAGGAGACGGTTATTTGATGATCATCCTAGTAGTGGTTCCAGTACCCAGGATGTTTGTACGAGGGGGGGGGGGGGTGGGTGGGTATGAGAGTTAGACAATATGATCGTCATAACTGATTAGACCATGCCCCTCCCTTTGACATACTATCCATCCCATATGCTGATCTCGATGTGTTGTTAGGGACACATAGGATATTTAGGCCTCCCATTTTTTCACCACCATTTACATATGAGCCTCCTCGCCTGTCTGTACCATATCTGATGATGATTTCCACTACCCATCCAACATTTGGCCAACCATCCCTTTCATCTTATTTTACATCTTATTCCTTCTCTCTAGTATTTTATATTCCATCTTCTTTGACTCCAAATCTGCCAGAGTCTATTCATGTAGAGCATACATTGGGACCCACTCCATCTTTATAATGTGTTATTTCAATTTATGTGGATCTAATAGTTCCCATTGATCAGACTACCACAGATATACTTATATAACCCTAAAAAAATTTACACCATTTTTTTCATTATAACATGTATTGATAAAAATATTTCATTTATTTTATAATAGACAAACTTACTATTAGGATGCGGGTGAGGGTGCATACAATAAAGCTTGTGGTGTGGAACTACCACACGTAGTTGATGGTGAACTATAATAAAGATAGTCAGATGAATAAAAATTAAGGGTAGTTATGTCAGAGTTTTTTTGTGACTCTTTCCAAATTCTCTGACATCATTCTTGTTAGCCCGCTCTCATGGAGACTACTTCCAAATGAAGTCATGGATAAATCATGGGTAGAGATATGGGTAAAAAAAATCATTTTTCTTTAATGCAATATATTAACGTTTGTATTTATATGAATTAATATTTTGGTGTTAGCTAAAGTTTAATTTCTCCAATAGTGAGGGTGCACGTCCAATAGGTCTAAAGGATTTAGGAGAGCTTTGGAGAACTTATCAGCATGATTTATACATTATATGGAATGGTAGAGTGGGCACAGAGTTAGGGGCAGTCCCTATCATGGATGATATTTTGTTAGAATAGCACCGACATATTATTACTCATTGGACGACTAGTAAATTTTAGTTATTAATCACATTAGAGGTATTTAAATGAAAATTTTCATGTTTTTAGTTAATATTAATTATTGAATTTTATTTGGGACTCATCTGGAAGAAATAAAAAACATTGATGCTAAGAAATATATCCACACATATGGACGTTCTAGGATTCTAGATCATGAGAGGCAGCAAATATGAAAGTTTATAATCTTTGTTTATGACTTAAAATTTTTATTGTTTCCTCTATAATTTATTTGATTGCTAAAGTTTTTATATAATTCTTGATATTCAATTTTTTTTTGGTATACTATTTTTAATTATGGTTTCCTATAATAAATTTCATTGTAGAGGAATAAATTTATTATTGAAGGATGTGTGCCTTGAGGGAAACTATTTTGCTCGAGTAGAATGATGAAAGATGGAAGTGCAGTTAATGCACTGACTCAACAATAGATTGTAAGTTTTACATTTTAGATTTAAAATTTTAATCTCCATTTTGTATCTTAATAATATATTTATATTTGTAACAGGATGCTTTAGAGGCCCTTGATTCTTAAGAACCATAGAATTTTGTGCCAAACGATCACTAACATCATGTGTTGGGAGATGAGAACCCTAGTAGTGTACACTGCAGACCTGGGAGGAGTATAGTTCCGACAAGGTATTCGCCCTCCTCAGGTACGATTTGTAGTGCCACTAAGTTGCAGAAAGTTAAGGAAAATGTAGAACAGACTCAAAAAGTGCCCACAGAGATGGCATGAAAGTCTTCTAGGGAAAACACTACATTTATGAAACTGATGGATGTTTTACGGCCAACACTTCCACTAGAGGCCAACACTACTTTTAATGAATATATGTCATCGATGTATTCTATATATGGTGAACCAAGTGGAAGTTATAGTGGTGGTCAAGATGATGGTGGGGATGAGGCTGAGGCGGAGGAAGTGGAGGGCGAGGAGTAGGCCAAGGCAGAGGAGGAGGGCGAGGAGGAGGCTGAGGCAGAGGAGGAGGGTGATGAGGAGACCGAGGATGAGTAAGAGGGTGAGGAGGAGGGAGGGGACGATGATGGTGATTACGATGAGGATGAGGGTGAGGGTGATGATGATTGTGATGATAATGATAGTTATGAGGGGAATATTGATCTGTTACATTTTTTTATGATATTGATGACCATTGATGTTTATTGATTTTTTTTACCTTAATATATGTGTGATTAGGTATGTAACATTATCCTTTTTTATATCTATAAATATTAAAACATGACTTGATGATTTTCTATGACTAATTCACCCCTCCCTTAGACAGTCCCCCATGCCCTGGACATTCCGTACCCCCTGGACTACCCTGCCATCCCCGTGGATAGCCCAACCACCCCTATGGGTAGGCCCTCCCCCTGTAGACAGCCCCCAACACCCCTGGACACCACTTACCCACTTGGACATCGATGCCCACCCCTGTGGACATCCCATCCCACCCCCTGAACACCCCTTACTGATTAGAAAGCCTGGTTACCCCAGTGGATATCTCGCCCACCCCCTGGACACCCCCTTTCCATGTGGTCAACCCCCACCCCTAGACAGCCCCACCCACCCCCTTGGATAGCCAACCCACCCACATGGACACCTCGACCCCCCTGGACAACCCGACCACCAATGTGGATAGCCCGCCCACCCCCCATGACTCCCCTCCCCCTGTAGACAGTTCCACACCCCATGGATAGCCCTCCAGCCCCCTAGACAGTCATACCTCCCGTGGCCAGCCCCCCCCCCCCCCCAAGACAAACTGCCCAACCCACTGGACACCCCCTACCCCGTGGACAGCACAACCACCCCAATGGACAGCTATCCCTCCCCCGTGGATAGCCCATCCACCCCCTGGACACCCCATACTCCCTTGGAATGCCCTACCCACCCTCGTGGATAGCTCTCCGACCCCCCTGGACACCCCCTACCCCCTGGACATCTCGACCACCCCCATGGACAGCCTGCCCACCCCCTAGACACCCCCACCCCATAGACACCACCCCACCCCCTGGACACCCCCCGAACACCACCCACCCCCTTGGACACCCCCATAGATATCCCCCCACCTCCATGGATAGCCCCCCCCCCCCACTGACACATCCCCCTGGACACCCTAGACTGTAACACCCCGACCCCAGTTACCCAGATTTGGTGCATTATTGTGTAACATTGGCATGATCACAAATGATGAAGTCTTGATAGACCGATTTGTTTATTAGCCTTGGAAAGACTAGATACATTAATAAATGTTACATTACATCATAAAGATAAAAATCAAAATAACATAGTCTATATAGTCCACACTTCTATCCCCTTCAGACTATCCCTGTAGGTCAGTCATAAAATATTTCTTCACATCCTGGGAAAAATAAAACATTGAAAAGGGTGAGTTCAGATGCTTAGTAAAGATAACAACATAGAGGAAGCTTTCATAAATAAACATAAACATTTAAGGCAATTCATAACTAAAACAAAATCCTTTTATACTTGAAATTCATTATAATATGGAAAAATTAAAATGAGATAATGCCATTTACTTATTCACATGGATATTCTACTGGTCGAATAATAACATTCAATATCAATAACCACTTTCATAATGACGGAATGCATAATGCCAGACTATCATAACCACGTAGCCAAGGCATCGTGCCAAGACAACAAATAAGATTTTGTCAAGGCCTCATGCCAAGACACTAGTTTGTCTCATGAGACCTGTTGAGGTATCAAGGAGCTATAGTGGGCTCCACCCGTCACTTATTAGGTCCAATGCAATCCTCATATGAATTAGTTTAAACATATCGTAAACCAAAACATAATCGTATCTCATAAAACATGCATAAAGGGAACATAACATTTCCACATTTCAATCACAAGATATCAACACAACACATTGATATAATAAAAAAAACACATTCGAAACCATTTTCAATACCAAAATAAATGAAAATTAAAACTTGGTATTCATTTTTCATTTTAAAAAAGTTATAGCTTGTAGAGGAAGCCGAAAGTCAAATAATGGTCACGGCGGTGGAGAAGTCGTTGTCGCCTCATACATACGAAAAAAAACATTCCAATTTGTCGTTTAGTAGAACGCTTCATATAAAAAATATTACATTTGAATAATCATAAAAGTCCAAGGGGTTTATACACCGTATAAAAGAAAATTGTGTATAAAACAAAATATGCCTCAATGATTGGAGATTGAGATGAAGTCCCTTTCAAATATAATTTTTTAAATAAAATAGATCTATTATGTGTATTCACTATAAGTACACATAAAGAAAGTACATATACAAGATAGGACATAATAATATCATGACATAATTTGAAAGTAGGAGATTAACCTAATGAACAGAAATTGGGTTAATAAGTTCCCTTAAATCGTGTCTGACTTGACTCGATCGTTCTTTAATCTCATTAATAATAAACTAGAGTTAATTTCTACTTTCTTAAGAACCATTTTAAAGTTAATTATCCCTTTTATATCACTTATTACCACGATATGAACATTATGTAATTATTTAAGTTAATAACGGCCGTTTTGTTGATCATTGGTACTTATGTCAAAAATAAACTTTTTATAATTACAAGTTGTTCATGGGGTAAAATATACATTACATCTAGAATTACATTCATGATTTATATATCATATATATCATATATATCCAGTATATAGTTGCCTATATAATATTATATAAAATTTAGAGGTAAGAAATGTAATGCACTGTTAATGGAGATCGTAAGTCGTACGTACGCATGAACGCTACTTTCATGTCTATTTTGTAATTAATGGAATTAAAAAAAATGATATATATATATATATTATATTTTATATAGATCACATAAGATAATTAATTTAATTCTTTATACATTCCATGTATTGCATGAACGAGTCACATCAGTTGAGGGGGTGGTAGTACACACATCCTCAAATGAAATTATCGCATTTGCACAACATAAAAAGCATAAAGGTGTTATTTAAATGTAAAATAAAGAAGAATAGAGAGGAAATATATATAATATATATCATAAATAAATATAGTTCTATCATAATGGCCACCATGATAGGTGGTAGGAGAAGTTAGAACAATCCTCGTTTCGTGAGGTGGTAATTCCCCATCAACGGAAACTGTATGTTCATTAACCATTAGACGGAGGTGTGTGTAAGTGTATCTAGAATAATTATCATAAAAACATCATAGTATATTGAAGATATTGGTGTTGTTATAAAATAAAGGAATAAAAAGAGTTTAGGGGGTTGGAGAAGAAAAATAAAACAAAAGAACCCAAGTGAAGACATTACCTTCAAAATCGGGTAACTCTTTTTGATTTGAGCCAAAGGCTTCCTTGGGAAGACATCTACCGAAAGTGAGTCTTCTAGAAGTAAGAGAGGGAAGTTGGGAGAGTTTTTTGGCTAGTGGTTGGCCAATCCAAATGGCTTGATGGTGTGAATAATTTGTTAGATGTGGGGGCCTTTTATAAGAGTAGAGGAGGGGCACACTTGGAATGCCATGAGATGTTACATTATTATGAAGTGATTTTCGGATTTCAAGGTCCCAAAATTATATGTTTCGAGGATAAGGTGATAAGGGTTCTAAATATACTCATCCAATAGTTTTTTACACGTTTATGGAATACATTTTACATTATCATTTCATTTTAATTAAATCGTTAATTAATGAGGTAATCATTTCATCATCATGGTGTTATAAACAATTTAATTTATTTAGTGTCTATAAATTATAAAAAAATTACCCTGATGTAGGAAATATTTTTATCATTCAAATGAATATTTATAGTTTAAAATTTAACTTATATAACCCCATGTAATAATTGTTTTAGTAAAACAACACATGTTTGTGACAATTTTATTTTTACTTTAAATAAAAAGTTATTAATGTCATTTTCTTACCCAAGTGGCTTCATGGGGAACCCAATTTGACCCATGGATTTTCATGGTCTGCCATGACTCATACAATAATGGTAGTACAATTTTAAATGTTTTTTCATATTTTTATAAAATCATTTTTACCTTAAATTTCAATAATTACCTTTAATCGCGATTAATTAAACGTAAAAGTTATTATTCACCAAAAAATTATTTTAATCCCATTGAACCGAATTTTACTTCCTAATGAAAACCATGTATGTCAGATTTTTGAAAATCAAATCACAGAAGTGGTAAGGTTTCATTTAAACAAAAAATCAGTTTTTAACTATCACTTAGTGGTTTTACAATTCATCAAAAATTGAAGTTTTTTCAAAACAATGCCAAAAATTCACCCTAAGCTATAATTGATATTCTGAATTAAAAAATTATGTCTATTTTACAAAATTTCAAACATATAAGTTTCATTTATTAATTATATAATTAATTCCTGATGTCTCAATAAATTGCATTTTTTAAGAAACAATATATATCAAAAGATTGACAATTATTTATGTCCAATTTCGAAGTGAAATTAATTCTAATGACCACCATTAGATAAAATGGTAAAAATATATTCTAATTATACTTTAAATCCACTCAATAGTATAATTCATCACTATAATTTATTTTTATTAAAAAATTTGTTTTTAAGTATTTTTCACTATTCATAAAAAATTGGAAGTTCTCATAAATTTACAAAAAATTCAACTTAGGATAATTTCGATATTCCGAATACAAAAATGAAGTACATTTTGAAATAAAAAATTTATTTAATTTTAAAACGTGGGTATTACTATTCATAACGGCCACTTTGATTGGTCGCGGTGTGTTAGAACTCGAGGCTGTGTACAACACACGTTGCTCTATTATTCAAAGTGAAGCGTACCGTGGAAGCTTGGGGTGATACATTCTTATCTCTTTTAATAAATTGCATCCTCGCAATTTGAAATTTTTATTTGAATATAAAATGTTGAAAATAGAAAATACCTTTGTGGAAAACCCACATCGGAAATAAGGTAAATAAAAATATAACATTAAAAGAATGAAAGAGAAGTACAAAGGTCACTCGAGATAGCCCATACTACGATTATATGAAAATATGGATATGGAGGAAAAACAAACCATCAAGGTATGATGGAGAGTTGTAGAAAACGGGATTAGGAGAAAGTTAACCATAAGAAAATCACAAACTTGTGATTCGTTAAACGATCATTGAATCTCCGGTTGGAAAAATTAACTGACCATGTTTTTGTTTTAAGTTACCTTTCTTAATGTTGAAGAATTTATTTAAGAGATTTAATATGAACGTAATGAAATATCCTTACTTATCATGTAGATTTTCATTTTTTAATAAATTTTTACCACAAACCCATCTTTCACTCAAAATGGTAACAAAACTCAAAAATATTCTATTTATCCTAGTTGTATAAGGTTAGAAATATTACCACATACCATTTAGATTAGGAAAACTATTTTTTAATAACCAGGGACTTCCTGTTGGCTACTGGTAGGTAATAAAGGCCTACTGCACTATGGTTGTGGGTTCGATTCCTATAGCTTTGTCTGATGCGATGGGTTATCCCCAAACCAGCAGGTTTCCTTATTCCTAAAACTATAGTATTATAATTTTCCAAAAATAATCTTCAAAAATATTTTAACCATAAAGAATACAATTCAAGGTTCTACTTAATCCATTCCAAATTTATAGTTATCCAAAATACCCCTATCCAGACATTCTCTAAAAGGTCTCTAAATTCCAAAATCAATTGTAACATCAGATTCCCCAACCAAAGTAATGTTTCTCTTATTGCCATATACTAAAAATATGATTACCTTCATCATATTAAAACCTTAATGAAAACAACATGTACTGCAGTACAATCCTTATATATATCACATTATTCTTATAAACAGAATATAATCCTTGAGTCCAATAACACCAATACATTAATTATTCCACTTCAACTGTAGTATTAGCATATGATTGTCCTTTATCCCTTGGCCTTTTCTAAGGTAAGTCTCCCAGATGCTTAGGACATCCATTTGGATAATTCCCCATTTCCCAACAATTGTAGAATTCAAAATTGAGTCTCTTTCTTTCCCTTGCAATCACGAGCCTGGTGACCTTTTTCTCTACATTTATAACAAACTTTCATTCCATTTAGGCATGTAACGGGGTGATTCTTCCCACAATTATTGCATAATAGATAATCCATCATTCCCGTTTTCCCTTTATCTGTCTATTGTTCCACCGTTGTCTTATTCCCTTGCTTTACTTTGTTGTCATAAGACATAGAAAATTCATTTTCTATCTTGATAGCACATGATACAATATCTTCATACATTGAGAAAGATTGTGATACTAAAGCTCGATGGAGAAATGGTTTTAACCCATAAATGAAATGGTCAATCATACTTCATGGGATACGTATATAATATGCAACATACCTCAATAACCTTGTAAAGTTATCCTCATACATTGCGACATTCTCATCCTCCGTTTGTCTCAGACTTAGAATTTTCCTTTCCATATCTGATCGATGGTCACAAGGGAAGTATTTTTCTAAGAAAAGCTCTTTGAACTCCCTCCATTCCATATTTGATACTTCATTATCTTCCATTGTGTTTTGAATCTGTGACCACCATTGATCGACATCTCTTGTGAGACGGTAAACTGCCATGACAACCTTCTCCCTTTCGCTACTCCCAAGGCGTGGAATATTTTCTCTAAGGCGTTTATCCATTGCTCAGAAAATAATGGATTTGTAACCCAATTAAATGTTGGTGGTTGTTTCCTCATGAATTAGTCTATCATTGATCCTCCACGTTGCGGATTAGGGTGCTCCATATGAGTAAGGTTATTATTCATAACATGAGTGAGTTGTCCCAGTATGGTGATAGGTTGATCAGCACCAATTGTATCTCTATCTCCACTCTAATTATCTTGAACAGGAGGGAAAACCCTACACAGAGTGCATGCATTGATACGGTTTCCATTCCTCCCACTAGGCGCCATTTATAAACAATGGCATAAACTATATTAGTTTATGAATCGAAATACATAATAACATACTTGAAAACAATTAACGGAAATTCAACTATTTATGGATATAATCCATAATCATTAAAAAAAATTTCTTTGAGGATGTATATACTCATAATCCCTTCATAATGGTTTGTAATAAAAATGAAAATTATCCAAAGCATATCACCTGGGAGTGTCGTAATCAAGAGTGCAGCAAGGCCCATTGTCGTGCACCGGTTCCCGTTCGATTCTTGCTCAAAGCGGTGTTTTGGGTTTTAACCCTTGGTATATCTGTTCCAGAGCCGTCTCTACCTGCTCATCTCTAGACAGGTATGTATTTCTTGGAAAAATTACAAAATCTCTATAATACCAAAATTCTAGGAAGTTCTTCTATAGTAATCCTCAAAGTCTATCTTAGGGCTATGTGTTCTAATTAGAGTTTATCCAAAATCTAGATTCCAAGGTTAGTACAAAACTGCATCGGACACCAACTATAACACCCTGACCCCAGTTACCCAGAGTTGGTGCATTATTGTGTAACATTGGCATGATCATAAAAGATCAATTCTCGAATGACCGATTAGTTTAGTAGCCTTGGAAACACTAGATACATTCATAAATGTTACATTAAATCACAAAGTGAAAAATCACAATAACATAATCTCCATAGTATACACTTCTATCCCTTTAGACTATCCCTCTAGGTCAGTCATAAAATATTTCTTCACATCCTGGGAAAAATAAAACATTGAAAAAGGTGAGCTCAGATGGTCAGTAAGGATAACAATATAGTGGAATCTTTAATAAATAAACATAAATATTTAAGGCAATGTATAACTAAAAAAAATCCTTTTAGACTTGAACATCAACATAACATGGAAAAAGTAAAATGAGATAATTCCATTTACTTATTCACATGGATATTCTACTGGTCGAATAATCACATGTAATATCAATAACCACTTTCATAATGATGGAATGCATAATGATAGACTATCATAACCACGTAGCCAAGGCCTCGTGCCAAGACTACAAATAAGATTTTGTCAAGGCCTCGTGCCAAGACACTAGTTTGTCTCATGAGACCTGCTGATTCATCTAGGAGCTATAGCAGGCTCCACTCATCACTTATTAAGTCCAATTCATTCCACATATTAATATGTTAAAACATATCATAGACCATAACATAATCGTGTCACATAAAACTTGCATAAAGGAAACATAACATTTCCACATTTCAATCACAAGATATCATCATAACAAGTTGATATAATACAAAAAACACTTTCAAAACCATTTTTAATACCAAAATAAAAAGAAATTAAGACATGGTATTTATTTTTCATTTAAAAAATGTTATATCCTGTAGAGGAAGCCGAAACACAAATAATGGTCACGGAGGCGGAGAAGTCGTTGTCGCCGCATATGTACGACAAAAAAATAGTCTCATTTGTCATTTAGTAAAACTCTTAGTATAAAGAAATATTTCTTTTGAGTAAACATAAATGTCAAAGGGGTTTATACACCATATAAAATAAATTTATCTATAAAACAAAATATGCCTCAATGAATGGAGATTGAGACGAAGTCCCTTACAAAGATCATTTTTTTAAAAAAGTAGATCTATTATGTGTATTCACTATATGTTAAACATTAAGAATGTAAAAATACAAGATAGGACATAATAATATCATGACATAATTTGAAAGTAGTAGATTAACCCAAAGAACAGAAATTGGGTTAAGAGGTTCCCTTACCTCATGTACGACTTGACTCGATCGTTCTTTAATCTCCTGAATAATAAACTAGATTTAATTTCTACATAATAAACTTTTTCAAATTCATTATCCCTTTTATATCAGTTATTACCATGTTATGAACATTATGTAATTATTTATGTTAATAACAGTCGTTTTGTCGATCTTTGGTACTTGAGTCAAAAATAAACTTCTTATAATTACAAGTTGTTCATGTGGTAAAATATCCATTACATACAGAATTATATTAATGATTTAGATATCATATATATCATATATATCCAGTATATACCTTCCTTTATAATATTACATAACATTTAGAGGTATGAAATGAAATGCACCGTTCATAGAGACGGTAAGTCGTACGTACGCATGAACACTGCTTTTATTTCTATTTCGTAATTAAAGGAATTAAAAAAATGATAGAGAGAGATATATATATTATATATGTTATATAGGTCACATATGTTCATTAATTTTATTCTTTATACATTCCATGTATTTCATGAACGAGTCACATCAGTTGAGGGGGTGGTAGTCCACACTTCCTCAAATACAGTTATCACATTTTCAGAACATGAAAAGCATAAAGGTATGATTTAAATTTAAAATAAATAAGTAGAGAGAGGAAATAAATATAATATATATCATAAATTAATATAGTTCCATCAAAATGGCAACCATGAGAGGTGGTAGGAGAAGATAGAACAATCCTCGTTTCGTGAGGCAGTAATTCGCCATCCACGGAAACAGTATGTTCTTTAACCATTAGACGGAGTTGTGTGTAAGTGTAGATCGAATAATTATCATAAAAACATCCTAGTATATTGAAGATACTGGTGTTGTTACAATATAAAGGAATAAAAAGAGTTTAGGGGGTTGGAGAAGCAAAATAAAACAAAAGAACCCAAGTGAGGACATTACCTTGAAAATCAGGTAACTCTTTTTGATTTGAGCCAAAGGATTCCTTCGAAAGACTTCTGCCCAAAGTGAGGCATATAAGAGTAAGAAAAAGAAGTTGGGAGAGTATTTGGGCAGAGGTTGGCTGAGCCAAATGGCTTGATGGGGTGAATAAGGTGGTAGAGGTGGGGGCATTTTAAAAGTGGAGAGGAGGGGCACTCTTGGAAAGACACACTACCACAAAAACAGTTTTTCCCAGCACCCCCCCCCCCCTTATCAGTGCTAACGAAAAGGTGCTGATAAAGGGGGGGGGATTTATCAGCCCTCAAAAAAGTGCTGATAAAGGGTGCCTTTATCAGTGCTAAAAAAGTGATGATAAATGTACCCCTTTATCAGCACTTTTTTGAGCAGAGTTAAAGGGACCCCCATTATCAGTGCTTTTTTGGTAGCGCTGATAAAGGGGTGCCTTTAAAAGCACTGGTAAAGGGTCGAATTCAAAAACAAAATTTACAAAAAATATATTAATATATTAATATATTAATATATTAATATATTAATATATTTTTATTGATATAGATATAATATATAATTTTTCAATATATTTTAGATAAGTATAAATGTACATTAACACTTAATATACTTAATATATAAGATATTTAGTGAAAATGGATTCTTAAAAAATTTAAAAAATATTTTTAATTAATACTTTTCTAATTATTATAGAGTAATAGTAATTTAATAACAATTTGAAGACTAAAAAAATTTAAAAAATTGAAAAAAGATCCAAAATAAGTTGAAAACCCAACTCAAACATCAAACAGCCATAACTTTGGATCTGGGTGTCCGTTTGAGCTATACCACATATCAAATAGAATCCTGTGACGAGATCCATAACACTATGATCGCGATAACCCCGGTCAAGCATTTTCCGAGGCCACAAGAGGCCCAGAAGGCCTCCAAAACTGAGTTTTTAGTCGCGGTACCCAGATTGTTTTTAACATTTTGTGGGTTTTCAGTGTCATTTGAGGGGGTATTATTGGATTTTTTGGTGGGAACTAAATTTATTCCAAGGTATTACATTAATATTGATATTATTTCTTTGAAATTTTACCATATTTTTATAATGTACCGCTATTTATAATAAAAAATATAAGTATATGTACATATTTTTTTATATATTCACACCTAAAAATTAAAATTTTAACATAAATAATTAAACATATTTACATATAAAATATATTAGCTCTATCTAAATAATATCTAATATCCATTTTATTTAAAATACCAATATATGAATATTGATATAACTACTATATATTAATATAACTACATATATATATATTAATCTAGCTATGTATATAAAAATTAATATAACTACATATATATTAATATTACTATATATATATTAATATCACTATAAATATATATATTAATGTCACTATAAATATATATATTCATATAACTATATATATATTTATATTACTAAAAATATATATTATTATATGAATAAATATGAATAAATATATATATAAATAGAGATATATATTATTATAACTATATATAGATTTATTAGTATAACTATATATATATATTAATATAAATATATATTACTATATGAATAAATATAACTATATGTATATAAATAGAGTTATATATTAATATAACTATATATAACAATATATTAATATCACTATATATATATATATATTAAAATAACTATATATATATGAATATAACTATATATATATATATTAATATAACTATATATATATTAATATAACTATATATATATATTAATATAACTATATATATATATATAAATATATATTACTATAAGAATAAATATAACTATATATATATATACAGATATCATCAAATAGAAAAGAAATCAAAATAGAGTAGTGGTAAGGGTTTATGCTCGTAGGGGGGAGGTCTCGAGTTCAAAACATGCTGGAGGCAGAGGCGTGCACATGGGGGTGGATGTTGGGGGCTAGTATTGATGAAGGGTGGAGGGGGTGCATGCGGGTTCTGGAGGGGCTAAAAATACTATTAAAAGGGGGGATCAAGTGATATAACCCCCCCACGATTGGCATGCTTTTTTTACGTTTTTGGAATTTTTTGAATTTTTTTATTTTTTTTTAAATTTTTTTAACTTTTATCAGTGCTTTTTAAAAAGTGCTGAAAAACAGGTCCTTTATCAGCGCTAAAACAAAAGCGCTTATAAAGGAAGCACTGTTATAGGACCCCTTCATCAGGGCTAAAAAAGCGCTGATAAAGGGGAACTTTTATCAGAGCTTTTTTAGCGCTGATAAAAGCCCCCTTTATCAGCTCTTTTTTTAAGCACTGATAAAAGGGGTCTTTATCAGCGCTTTTTTTAGCACTGATAAAGGGGACCCCCCCTTTATCTTCGCTGGCATTAAGAGCGCTTTTCCTAGCGCTGTTAAAGGCCCTTTTTAGCGCTGATATAGGGAATATTTGTAGTATTGTCATGAGATGTTACATTATTATGATGTGATTTTCAGATTTAAAATTTCCAAAAATTATATGTTTCTAGGATAAGATGATAATGTTGCTAAATATACTCATCCATTAGGTTTTTGACAAGTGTAAGACATAGATTTTACATTATCTTTTCATTTTATTTAAATCGTTAATTAATGAGGTAATCGTTGCATCATCATGGTGTTATAAAAAAATTAATTTATTTAATTTCTATAAATTATAAAAAAATTACCATGATGTAGGAAATGTTTTTATCTTTCCAATGAATATTTATAGATGAAAAGTTAACTTATATAACCCCATGTAATAATTTTTTTAGTAAAACAACACATTTTTGTGACAATTTTATTTTTACTTAAAATAAAAAGTTATTAATGTCATTTTCTTATCCAGGTGGTTCCATGGGGTCCCCAATTTGACCCATGTATTTTCATGGTCGGCCATGAATCATCCAATACAGTTAGGAAAAGTGTAAAGGTATTTTCATATTTTTATAATATCATTATACCTTAAATTTCACTAATTACCTTTAATTGTGATTAATTAAACTTAAAAGTTACTATTCACCAAAAATTATTTTAATTCCATTCAACCACATATTACTTCCTAATGACAACCATTCATGTTGGATTTTTGAAATTAAAATCACAGAAGTGGTGATGTTTCATTTAAACGAAAAATCAGTTTTTAACTATCACTTAGTGGTTTCACTATTCATCAAAAATTGATGTTTTTCATAACAAAGCCAAAAATTCACCCTAAGCTATAATTGATATTCCAAATTCAAAAATGATCTCTATTTATCAAAATTCAAAACATATAAGTTTCATTAATTAATTTTATAAATAATTCCTGATATCACCACACATAGCATTTTTTAAGAAACAACATAAATGAAAAGATTGACAATTGTTTATGTCCAATTTCAAAGTGAAATTAATTATAATGACCAACATTGGATAAAATGGTAAAAATATATTCTAATTATAATTTAAAACCACTAAATAGTATATTTTATCACTATAATTTATTTTGATTAAAAAATTTGTTTTTAAGTATTTTTCACTATTCATAAAAAATTGGAAGTTCTCTGAAAATTACTAAAAATTCATCTTAGGATAATTTCGATATTCCGAATACAAAAATTAAGTCCATATTTAAATATAAAATTTATTTAACTTCAAAAAGTGGGTATTACTACTCATAACGACTACTTTGATTGGTCGCGGTGTGTTAGAACTCGAGGTTGCGTACAACACACGCTGCACTATTATTCAAATAGAAGCATACCATGGAAGCTTTGGGTATTACATATACCCTCTTGAAAAGCCCCTCCACCCCCATTGAAATCCTTACCACCCCCCTAGATAGCCCCTCCCCCTATGGACATCCTTCCACCCCCTAGACACCCCGTACCCCCTTGGATAGCCCCACCCACCACCTAAACACCCCTTACCACCTAGAAGGCCCTACCCACCCCTTTAGAAATCCCCACCCACCCCTGGACATCCTCACCCACCCCGTGGATAGCCCCTACCCCTATGAATAGCCCCACCCCCATGGATAGCCTGCCCACCCCTATACAACCCTACCTCCCGTGGACACCCCACCCACCCCTTTGGACACCTCGTACCCCCTGGACATCCCCACCCACCCCCATGGACACCCCTACTCCACTGGAAAGCTCCCCCCCACGCCGTGGATAGCCCCTCCAACAACCTGGACACCCCAACCCCCTATACAGCCCCACCACTCCTGTGGACCACCCCCACACCCATGGACAGCCCCACCCCCAGGACAGCCCCCACCACCATGGAAACCACCCCACCCCACCCCCTTGAACACCCCCAACCCCTGTACAACCCCTACTCCCTGGACACCACCCCACCACTTGGTCACCCCACCCCATAGAACGCCCCACCATCCCCCTGGACTCCACGCCACCCCTCTGGAAACACCCATGGACAGCCCCCTGGACACCATCGCACCCATAAACACCCCATGGACACCTCCCCCCCCCCACCACCCTAGACAGCCCCTCCCCTAGACCCCCCCATAAACACCCCCACCACCTTGGAAAACCACCCCTAGACACCCCATCCCCCGGATACCTCAACACTCTGGACACCCCTACCCCTTGGAGAACAACCCTAAACACATGATCAACCCCCCAAACCCCTGAATTTGGAATTTAATTGTTTATGTATTTAATTAACTTAGGAATTATGTGTTAATGGTGTATGGGTATACTTGTTTTATGTGTATACCTACTATAATTAACATATGAATTATGTGTTCATTATGTTAAGGGTGTATGTAACCATTAATATGATGGGATCTTAGAAATGCGAGTGTCCTCTCACCATTATGAGATGTATCCACCCAAGAATATAAAATGGGTTAGTCGGAAGAGTGGTATCATGTGAAGATAGAAATGGGGAAAACTATGTCATGGTACATGTCATGGTTGGAAGAGTCTACAATTTTTATGTGATATTTCATGTGTTTTTTGTTCTATTTTAATTGAAAATTTTTCTATTTTATATATTGTTTTCAGATGTGTTTTCTGGTGTATGCAGTGGAGGGAAATGGTTTGTTGTTGTGTTTTTTTTGGAAAGACACTATAAAAATGTTATGAAACCATTGGTAATGTGTTTTTGGAGAATAGTTTTACCAGTGTTTTGAATAAACCATTAGTAATGCACTATACCAGTGGTTCAAAACCATTGTTATAGTGTATTTCTAGAATATTTTTACCAATTATTTGAAGGAACCGTTGGTAATACTATATACCAATGGTTTCAAACCATTGGTATTCTAAATGTTATATATTTATACAAATAGTTGATTAACCATTGTTATAGATATATACCAATAGTTTCATAGAAAACGTTGGAAAACATAAGGTTATAGTGCCATATACCATCATTTATAGGAAAACTATTAGTATAGGCCTTTTGCAATGACTTTCTAGCCAAAATCTTGCAAAAACTTTGGTATATAGTATACCAACAGTTTTGATTTCTATACCAACAATTACAAACCAATAATATATATTTTATTTCTAGTATTGTCCACTTCTATCACACACCTTGTGCTATGAAAACAGGCATGTGTAAATAAAAATGGTATACTAACAGATGAAAACACATTAAAATTTTGAAAAACATTTGTAAGTATTACATAATAAAAATTTATTTCTCTTTAAATCTCTAATAAATAACAATGATCACTTTTTTGTATAATTTCTATCTCAAATAGTCACAGAAATCAAAAAAACATGTTCTTGATGAACAAAAACTACCATTGGCCATGAAGAATACATGAAAATATGGCCCCATAATAGTTGCAAGATTTGGTGTGACATCCTGATCACATTTTTTTAAAAAAAGAGGAAAATTAATGTGAATTAATAAAATAGATGGGGGAAATAATATCTACCATTGACAGACATTTCCAATGGTATAGAGAGACTATGGAAACATTATTGGGGGAGAGTGAAGGAGAATAAGAAAATCAATAATTTCTATCACATGGAGATACCACCTTACACCCACGAGCTATGAGCCTAGCCATTCCTCTTAATGAGATATCTTCAAAAAGGTAATCAGTGTTCTAATAATTGTCTCTATGAAATTGGAATCTGAAATACACAAATACTTTTCTTATATTAATATTATATAGGGTTATAATTATTGTGATTTATATCTAGAAATACCCAACCATTGTATTTTGGTGAGGGTTACACTATTCAATATTCCAAATGAAATGCTACTAATAGGCAACTTTCAACTGGTCATGTGAGAGTGTTGATTAGTGTATCCCATGAGTCGAGTGTAGAGATACCTATTCCAATTAATGAAGTTGATATTAATATAATAATTTTTTTTAAAATTCATCAGTTTGCTATCAAATCATGTAAAAACACTTATTGAAAAGATGGTGTTAATTTATAATTTACTATTCAAGACAAACTTTTAACACATAATGAAAAAGGTTAGAACCAATTAATGTTATTAAATATGGACAAAGAGAATTTAATGAAATTAAGTACCATCACAACTACATCTAAAGAATTGACCAAGTGATCAAAAAGTTCTAGCAAAAGCAGCATTACCCCATCTGTTATATATACACATTTACTAACATTGAGGGATCATGTGGATACAAAGTTAAATGATGGTTTCTATCACAATGTTGATTATGAAGAAAACATCTATGGATAGAAACATCAAGACTTCATTGGATCTGAGAGTGAAACTAAAATTATTGAAAATGAACGGCAAGGTGGATTAATTGTAAATTTTTACTAGAGGTATGTTTTAGTGATTTTATTTTCTAAAAGATTATATAATGTGTTAATTATGACTAAATAAATTTCATATTTTTGGTAGAAGTATATATCAAATTCAATTAAATGGATCTTCAAATGAAAAATGTTGGTCATTTTTCCCTGACATCACCTATATGGAAAAAAATAGATAAAAATGGATGAAATAGTTGAAGCTATGATAAAATACTATGAATGAAAAATTTTGGATGACAGACTCTATGTAATACCAATGATGTAGAAGTAAGACTCTACAAAGAAATCATATCAAATTTCATTTCATTTAAATCATTAATTATATCTTTTTTAGGAAGTTTTGGATGTTCATTGCGGTAAATTTGTAAACACAAATGATTTATTTTTGGTATTAAATTCATGGATGTCTAGAAAACCATTCACACAAGATAGTGTTCATAAATTTATAATAAACTAAATCAAGAGTTTTAGAACTAAAAATCATGTTATATAATATATATTATAGTTTAATGGGGATTTTGTTATTATATGGTGGTGTATCAATATTGTGAAAAAAAGGAATGAGTCCAGGGGATAAGGATTAGAAAGGAGAAAAGAATTAGTTATGGAAAAGTATTATGGTATATATAATAATATTTCACTATCCATACAATTATAATTGTTTTTTAATTATTCTAAACAATGTTTCTTCAGAGTATGAAATAATAAAATGGAAATGATTACAAATTTTATGTTTGTAAATTAATGAGAGATGTCATATTCCATGAACAAACAGGCATTCCTAAAGAGGTATTTTTGCAGATAATTACTATTTTAATTAAAATTTATATTTATCCTTTTTGAATTTATATTTTTTTAGTACTACACAGACTATAAAAAAGGCTCATATTCATGAGTTGATTTAGATGTTCCTAGAAATGAATGGGCATCATATCTGATGAAATAATGTACAAAAATAGCATGAAGATGCAACTTACATAGAAGTGGTGTATTTTTTCAAATTTATGTCTTTTTTTAATTCTTTTTAGTTTTACTCACATAATAATTGTATACTTATGCACGTGGGTTCCATTTTTTGATTCGAGGAATTTTGTTCAAAAATTATCGCACTCGTTAGAGATTGGACATCAAGACTAGAACTAAGATAATGTAAATAAAGACAACGGGTCATGAATGTATAAAGGTGAATTAGTAATACTTAATTAATTAATAAATTTTTTTGCCATTTTATATACTATTTCTAAGTTAATTTCCTTATCATTTTTATGTAATACTTATTTTTGTACAGATCATTTGGGATGTCATATTTTCCATTAAACTAAATATAAAAATATAAAAAAATAGAACATGTTTAATTTAAAGATTGAATTCTCAGTAGTTGATTGAAAATTATGACTTCCCAAAAGATCTTTAATGAATATTTTCTTGAAAAATGTACTAATCAGTCATATCTGAATCACTCATACCTTAATATGATACAACATATGGTCGATATGACTCGAAGTTTATGTTTTTTTTATAATATTCTTTAATATTTTATTATTTTTTTCTTATGAACAAACAAGATTTGATCCATAAATCATTGTTATAATATATGATATGAAGAGTACAAATTTATAATGTTAACATCACCATATAATGTAAGAACCCATATCTTCTTTTTAGGTATGTTTTTCTCTATCCTGGTGTTTTTGAGTAAAAGAGGAGTTTTCGGAAAATTTTGATGTACAAATAGTATACTTATATGTACATGCCATGTACACTTTTTCTGTATGTAGCAGTGTGCAGACCATGTAACGGCCGAGCACACAGTCATGTGTGGTGACCAGGAGACTGCCTTATGTGGTGGTCGAATAAGGCCAGTACACGTAGTGTACTTAAAAAGTACATGACCTGAACTTTTTTTCATTAAACAGATCAAGGTCATGTCTGATGAAAAAACACATCTCTTTATGACCTATTTTGTCTGGGAGCATCTATATAACGTGTATCTTCACAAAGCCCCCGATCAATCATTCATTCTCCGAATCGAACTTTTTTGGTTGGGTTTGAATCACATTGGTATGTTCTCTCTTCTTCTTGGACACCTTCTTTTGATTCCTTCTTTCTCATGGGATATCCTTGGATGAATATTTTAGATATTTTTGTAGATATACTTAATTACAGGTCAATCTAAGGGCCGACACTGGGGTATATCGATCATATGATGCCGATGTAGGTGCTTTGTGCCTTTTTGTAGTTAGTCTTTGAGTTATCTATTCAAAAGTTCCCAATACCCTTGAATAGGGTATTGCCTGTTAATGTTTTTAACCCTAATGGTTTCCTACTATGCCTTTTTTGATTGGATAGAGGATATATGTTTTGAATATGGTTTATTTTTCCATGATATAGAGGTTTCTCCCATGTTTTCTTATTTTGACATTTCGTCTAGTTTTTCCTGTTAGGATGCTTCTTTTTTTTCCATGCCATGTCTTGTTAGGATGGAGTGCTTTATCTGACATGCTGCTATGATATAGAATGTTTATCCAAGTAGATCATGAGGTTTACTTTTTATTCCATGTATTGATGTTCTCGTTTGACTTACAGAGTGCTGTGAGAACCTGACGTAGTGGATCACAGAGAGAATGGACGTGAGAGATTCTCTAGAGGGCCTGTTTTTACTGTTACGATGTGAGATCATAGGGGGAATTAATGTATGTTCTTCCTCATATTGTCTGTAGTACCTTGACGTTGTCCACATGGGGAATCAAACATAAGTGATTCCCTAGAGCGACTTTTAGTTACCGATATGAGACTATAGGGGGAATATGATGGTGATTACTTCCTCAGAGAGTCTATAAAAAAGTTGAACCAAAGGGGTTAGACTGTGTGTACTTACCATAGGGTTTTTTATGTTTTCTAGGTATTACTATAGGGGATTGGGCAGCATGAACATCCCAGAGGGTTACCTGTTTGTGATTATCTTCATACTTGATATGTGGATTTTAATTTCTCTGAAACTGTAGGAATGTTTACTATTTAGTACATCCTTGATTACTGCTTCTTTTTCATTTTTCCTACCATATATATTCACTAAATATTTAGAACATATCTCTTGGTGGATTCCTAATGGGATTTAGTCTAACACCCTATTTGGTTCCTGCTTTTGGGAACAAATAGATTATATTGTTGAAGGTATAGTTAAGGACAGGCACCCTTTTACTACAGGTACATAACTTCATTGGAGATAGAGAGCATGGGACCAAGCTGAGGCTTTTGATGTTGAGGAGTTTTCTAGATATTTTTTTATATTGGAATTATTAATGTATTCCAGTATTATGACTTTTTGGGATATTTCCCTAGACACATGTTGCATGAATCATTTTATATGTGTTCTGTAGTTGTTTATTACTTTCAGTCTTCTATTGTTTACTTTTGTATGCCATTATTGTTACTTCCGCTATTGATATCTGTTTCTCTTCCACTGTGTTACTCTGCCAATGAAGGAATAGTTTTGCCACGGTCACACCCAATTCCCCCTCTTCTTGTCAGCAACATGTGGCATTAGGGGAAATACGCTTGAGGCCATGTGACTAATTGGGTACAGGGCGCCTCTGTTGGCTTCCGAATCCGGAAGTTTAGAAAGTGGTATCGAATGAATTCATTTATTAACAACTTACTGTTTGGAGCTTATATCCAGGGCTAGTAAGGAAAAGTTACATGGAAAAAAGCTATGCCTGGAAGTATTTATCTTCTGTACAGGGAAAATACAATTTACCATGTATAGCGATTTTTATGTTTCTATAGTATTAGAGTTGATTTTATTTTCACCATTGCGTGATTCACATGTTTTGTGCTGTCATCATTAATATTATTGAGGTTCTATTTTTGTTACAACCCAATGAGATGACGGTATTCCATCTTATTCATCATATAATCACTTGTTAGAAATCACATGCCATGCCATTAGGATGAATTAGAGATTGCATGTTGTTGTGATAGATGTTTTCATAGATATTCATGTTGTTGTGATAGAAACCATGATAAAATACAAGCTGTTTGATAAGGTATTAAATTTTTGTATGGTTTAGTGTGAATGAATGTCGAACATTGTTTCTTAAGGTGTTATGGGCCCTCATGGATCAAAATTTAGGGCACCATTAATCTTTTATACTTGTATATGACATGTATAAGATGCCAAGAATTGATTCTTGGGGAGTATGTGCCCTAAAGAATTGAAATTTGGCACTAAATGCTTGTTTCAGTGCCTTTCTAGGCTCCAATGTAGTTTCGGAGGCTTATTGTCTGGAAAAACCAAGAATAAAAGCAGGGTAGTGATGAATACATACCATGTGATCTTTTATTCAGGAATAAACTATAATTCGAACGTACTTGCTGCGTACTATGTGTACACACCGTGTAGTCTCTAACCATGTCACTGGCTGTGTGGGTAGAGAAATAGGGTTGGGAAAAATCATGGTGGGACAGGTAGTGTACCAGAATTATACACCAACTTTTTAGATCCTATGTTTTCCCATGTGGCTAATGACACAGATGGAAAATTCTTAGTCGATACACAACGTGTTAGTCTTGAACACCCCGTGTTGTGTGACCCTTGAATTCAGTCGTGTAATAAACAAAACGGGTCGGTGAAATCTTTTAGTACACACTGTGTCTTGCAGGAACATTCCATGTAGAGTGAGTTGTGTAATCGACCGTGTAACTAACAATACGGGTCAGCGAACTTCATCTCATACACGTCATGCCTGGAATTAACACACCGTGTAGTTTTGTTCCAGATAACCTCGTGGCTTAGCCATGTAAGGGAACTCAGGCAGGGGAAGAGGATTCATGTACACGCCATGTGTTATAAAAACATGCCATGTGTGGGGTGTTACATGATTAGTTTTGGAAGAAGTACATGCCCATGTGGAAGCTTAAAGATACATGATGTGTTGTTAAAATACATTCTATGAAACCCTTTTTTAAAAAACATGAATTCTTTCTTTCTCATATTCCCATCATGCAATTATAGTTTTCAGTCATTGATAATAATGATCTAAGGAGTTCACTTGATCTTTACAGATTCGTGGCACTGATATGTCTTCCAATTGTATGCTAGTTTCAGGGAAATGTTTAGACACCAAACATGGTTGATCAACGACTTCTAGTAGATCATCTAGTTGTGCCAGTCTTGTCACCAACCATCATTATAGACACAGGTGTTGATGCACTGTTCTAAGATGGGTTTATGTGTTTCATGAAAACCATTCGTGGAGTACCACTTCCTACCCCATCTATGGAAGAGCTGACACGGGTCTTCCAAAAGCTTCGTCCTCTCACTTTTACCGAGGAAGGAGGACCTCGAGCAGCAGAGTCATTGTTACAAGCCATTGCTTTCAATCTTTGAGCCTCTAGAGATTCCTCTAGAGAGGACGGTCAAGCTCACTACATATATGCTTCGGGACTCCACCAAGAAATGGTGGGATGTGATCTCAGACACAAGCAGATTATGGCATGACGTGAGTACTAGTGTGCCTTCTATGATTACTTCTACCTGGAAACGTTGAGTGCCGATCGAACCTGAGAGTTCATGAGTATGGAGAAGGGTACTCTTTCCATTATAGATTATTCTTTTAATTTCTTTGAGTTTCAATTCATCATTCCTACCCCAAGAGGTGATGAGTTATTCCTAGAAATAAAAATTGAGGATGGTTAGAGGCACGACATCCAATCGTAGGTGAACATTATCAGGTTTACTTCCATAAATTCTATCATCAACCAGACACTAATAACGAACCACAATTTTATTGATAATAGAGTTTTTATCCAGGGTGGTTCGACATCTTGAGTTTGTATTCCTCCTAATGATAGCAGGAAGTGTTGCAGGGGGTCTTCGTGCGGTTATCCATGGAGGTAAGACACTTCTTCTAGTAGAAAAGTGGTGTTTTACCAGCGCGGGAAGAGTGGGAATACGACGCCACATTGCCCGAGAGACCTAGTGGAGTGCCAATCAAGTAGTAAGATGGATTATCTTTATTGTTTCTATTAGATCTTTTCACAAGTAGTTGGTATAAATGGTTCTTCTATGACTCCTCATACAAGAGCTGTGCTACCAATTTCTCATTATTCTAGGAACTGGAGTTCTTCCAGCCATTTAGGCCGAGGTGGAGGTCACAGTCGTTGTAGTTAGTCACTAGGCATTCATCAACAATAAGGTAGATCATCTCTGAGTGGCTAGGCAGAGTCACAGGGTAGCGGTGCAAGTCAATCTTTTGCAGTAGAGCACACCCACCAAGATCCATATATTGGACACTATACTATTTGAGATACAATCCTATTTGCCTCAATTTTAGCTTCTTCTCTTTTCGCTACATGGGATTCCCATAACATTATATCTTTTGTTTTTGTGGAGATCCTTGGGATCTATATCTTTTCTTCTGGTGTTATCTGGACTTTATTCACTCATTTGGGGAAACAAATGGCTAGTGTACAACAATGAAAGGAGTTCCCTCTAGAGGTTGATAGGTTTCACATCTTTTGGGACCTCTATATCATAGAGTTGATTGGTTATGAAGTCATTATCAGAATGAATTGTTTAGTTTCCTTCTAGGATATTGTCGAATGTTATCTCCATTGGGTGTGTTTTACATCATCATAAGGAATATCCTTTCTTTATAAGGGCGAATCAGATGTCCATGCGAGCAGAGAGGGACCCGAGCATCATTGGTTGGGAGAAGTTACAACACGAATTGATAGTCTCTATCTGGATGAAATGAGGACATCATATAGGAAAATTATTCCAGTTGTGTGTCATTTTAGAGATGGATTTTAAGAGAACATTTCAGGGTTTCCTCTAGGGTGAGAGGAGGACTTTTCTATTGAGCTCGTGCCAGGAGCGGCAGCAGTGTCCATTCCTCCTAATAGGATGGCTACAACAGAGTTATAGGAACTCAAGAAGTAGTTATAGGAGTTGCAAGAAACGAGTTTCATATGACCCAATACCTCTCCTTGGAGTTCTCATGTCATGTTGGTGATGAAGGCCAACGATACCCTCTGACTTTTTGTGGATTATCAGAAGCTGAACTGGTTCATGGTCAAGAACCGATATCCCTTGCCGAGGATTGATGATCTATTTGATAAGATTCAAAGAGACCGAGTGTTCTAGAAGATTGACTTGAGATCGAATAATCATCAGTTGAATGTTAGGCCATATGATATAACACTAATAGACTTCTAGAGTTGGTATGGTCTATATGAGTATGAGGTTATGCCATTGGGTCTCTCAAATGCTCCAGTAGTTTTCATGGAACTGATGAACCGAGTGATCAATCCATACATGGATTCTTTCAAGGTGGTCTTCATGGAGGATATCATGTTGTACGGTCACACTCGACACGACCATTGTACCCATATTTAGATAATTGTGAGTACACGGATAGGGCATCCGTTATATTATATTCTCTCAAAATTCCACTTTTGGATGGACTAGATTCACTTCTTCGGTCATGTTATATCCGTGAAAAAGGAATCTGTTGACCTAGAAAAAGTGATAGATTTAGTTTCTGGGGAGATGTTGAAAAACGTCTTTGAGGTATGAAGTTTTCTAGGGATGGATGGATAATACATGCATTCCATACCAAACATTTCACACTTAGCAGCACTACTGACGGTTCTGACAAAGAAGGGTGCAATGTACTTGTGTAAAAATTCATGTGAGTCAGCCTTCTAAGAGCTGAACGAAATGTTGACTTCAGAACTGATACTAGTTTTGAAAGAGTTAGGAGAGATCTACACTATTTATTTTGATTCATTATGTATCGAGCTAGGAGTAGTTCATATGTAGGGAGAAGGAGTCATCGCATACGGGTCTCGGCAGTTGAGGCCACTTGAGAGGAATTACCCAATTCACAATCTTGAATTGGCTGCAGTTGTTTATTCCTTACGTTGTTGGATACATTATCTTCTGGGAGAGCATTTTGTTTTTAATGACCTGAAAAGCCTCAAGTATATCTTCACTTAGTGTGACCTGAATTTGAGACAGTGAAGGTGGGTTGAGTACCTTCAGTCCTTTGACATTGTGTTTTCCTACACGCATGAGAAAGGCCATACTATGGATGATTCATAGAGCAAGAGGACTCAGATACATGCAATTTAGGAGGTTCGTAGTGAGTGACACCTTATGGCTCTATTTTCTGAGATGCATTTGAAGGTGCATGACAGAAAGGGGTATAGATTTCTGTCTTATGTAGGTGTTACCCTTACTCTTCTTGCCCGAGTGTGAATGATGCAATTATCATTTTCTGAAGGGCTTGTCCTCCAAGGATGTGTGTCAAGAGATGACCCGATTCTTGGATGGGCTGTAGGTGAAGATTAGAAATTTCTTTTTCATGAGCGCATATGGGTTCCAATATACATACTCGAGGAGAAGATGTGATACTTTCAATCATCAGTTGGGATAGTTCATCCTAGTTTCACCTAGATGTATCATGATCTACACCGACAGTATTGGTTGCAAGGTATGTAGAGATATGTTGTTGGTTTTTTCTTGAGGTGTTATGCCTGCCAATAGGTAAAGGCCGAGCATCAGCGACCACCAGGGCTTTTTCAGTAGTTACCCATTCCTGAGTGGAAGTGGAATGATGTCGTGATGGATTTTTTTGATAGGTTTGTGAAGTTCATCTCTTGGAAATGATTCAGTTTGGTTATCATTGATAGACTCATGAAGGTTGCTCATTTCATTCCAAAACATGAGACATTCTGTTTTGATGTGATGGGAAGAATTTACATTCAAGAGATTATATCTTTACAAGGGGTTACACACTCCATTGTATTAGACAGGGACACACATTTTACATCTCGGGTCTGGAAAGGATTACAGAAGTCTTTGGGTACACATGTACTTTTGAGTACCTCTTACCATCCCCAGAAAGATGGCCATTCTGAGCAAACAATTCTGGTGCTTGAGGACATGTTTCGAGTATGCATCCTGTATGTTTTAGGTTTGTGAGAGAAGCGCATGCCATATGTAGAGTTTTCCTTCAACAATAGTTTTCAAGACACTATTTAGAAAGAAAATTATGATGATATTTATAGTAGGACATGCCGATCAACATTATGTTTGCTACATGTAGGAGAGGAAGCTATGTTGAGACCTCATCTTGTCCATGATACCATATAGAATATAGAGTTGATTTAGAAAAGGTTGGCTACTGCACAGTCTCGATAGAAGTCTAATGTTGATCATCGAAGAAGACCTCTAGTTTTCGAGGTTGAAGATCATGTTTTTCTATGTGTCACACTGAGGTTAGAGCACGTGAGGAATAGAAGACATGGCACGCTTTTTGCCTAGGTAATTCAGGCCATTTGAGGTGTTGGAGAGAGTCAGGATGGTTGCCTATTGGTTATAGTTACCTCATAGGTACCAGGATATGCATGACGTCTTTCACATTTCTCAGCTTCGACGTTACATCTCAGACTCATCCCTTATTTTTCAACCCGAGGTGGTTGAGTTAGAGGTGGACACCTCGTTTGAGGAGCATGATATCCGGATTGTTGATCAATGTATGAAAGTTCAACAGGGATAGTCTTTTCCTATTGTATGAGTGTTATGGAATCATGAGCGAGTACATGATGAGACCTGGGAGAGGGAGGACGATGTACAATCATAGTGGTCAGAGCTTTTTGGGGATTCTACTTCTACACCTCCTTGCTAGGGAAATTCGGGGATGAATTTCATTAAGGGTGGATGTTTTTAAGAACCCAAATATTTTTTTAGGTATTCATTTCTCTTTCACGGGGTTTTTGAGGAAGAGAGGAGTTTTAGGAAAATTTTTAAGTACATTCTGTGTACTTATATGTACACACCGTGTACTCTTTTTCTGCACGTAGCTGTGTGAAGACCATGAAACGTTCGAGCAAACAAAAGTGTATGGTGACTCAGAGACCACCTTTTATGGGAGAAAAATAAGGAGAGTACACACCCTGTACTTAAAAAGTACCCACTGTGTACTTTCATTTTTTATTAAACACATCGGGGTCACGTCTGATGAACATAACATATCCTTTCTTGACCTAGTTTATCCAAGAGAACCTGTACGATGTGAATCTTCACTGAGAATCTGTTCTTCGAATAGAAATTCGTCGGTTGTGTTGGAATCAGATAGGTGAGTTCTCCCTTTTTATTGAACACCTTCTTTTGATTCCTTCTCTCTCGTTAGATAACCTCAGTTGAACATTTTAGACATTTTTGTAGATCTACCTCATTCTAGGTCGATTCAAGGGATGAAGGATGGGTATATCAATCATACGATGATGAGGTAGGTGGTTTGTGACTTTTTGTTTTTAGTCTTTGAGTTATATGTTCAAAAGTGCCCAAAACCCTTGAAAGGAATATTGCATGTTTATGTTTTTAGCCATAATGGTTTCATGATATGCCTTGGTTTATTATATAGAGGTTATATGTTGGGAAGAGGGTCTATTTTTCAATTCTATAGAGGTTTTTACCATGTTTTCTAGTTTTGACCTTTGGTCTAGTTTTCTAGTTAGGCTACTGCTTTGTTTTCCATCCCTAGTCTTATTAGGATGGAGTGTTTTATCTGACTTGCTGTTATGCTATAAATTATTTAGCCATGTTGTTATTGAGGTTTAGTTTGGAAGACATGTATTTTTGTGCTCTTTCGACTTACAAAGGGCCATGAGAACCTGGTGTAGTGGACCATAGGGAGAATGAATGCAAGGGCTTCTCTAGAGGGTATGTTTTTTTATGTTATAATACGAGAACATATAGAGAATTGACATAAGTGCTTCCTCAGACTGTCTATAGTTCCTCAACATGGGACACATAGGGAATGAGATTTAAGGGCTTCCCCAAGGTGCCATTTACTTACTGATACAAGACTATATGGAGAATTTTTTTGGAGAGTGCTTCCTCAGAGAGTCTACACTAAAGGTGAACCTGAGGGGTAACACTATGTGTACATCCTAGAGGGATTCTTGTGATTACTAGGTAGGACTAGAGGGTTCTATGTTTTGAGTATGTCTTAGAGGGTTATCTATTTTTGATTATCTTCTGACTTGATATGTGTTGTTTGAATGCTTTTGAATAGTGGGAATGTTTACTTTTGAATACTTCCTTATTTACTTCTTCTTTTTCATATTGCCTACCATATATATTCATTGACTATTAGAAACAAATATCTTGGTGGTTGCCTACTGGTGATTATCCTCGCACCATATTTGGTCATGCCTTTGCGCCCAAATATATTATATAACTAAAGGTATGGATAAGGGAAAGTGCCCTCCTACATCAGGTACTTGACTGCTTTGGAGCTGGAGAGAATGGGACCAAGATGATTCTTGGGAAGTTGAGGAGTTTTCCACCTGTTATCTTTTTTATTTGGATTATTACTGTATTCTAGCATTATGACTTGTCTAGATATTTTTCCTAGACACATGTATCATGCAACATTTTATATTTGTGATCCAGTTGTTTATTACTTTATGTCATCTGCTGTTTACTGTTGTATGCCATTATAGTTTCTTTTTATATTGTTATCTGTTTCTCATCCGCTGTAACTCAGACAATGAGGGTATAGTTTCCCCAATATCACACCCAAGGCCCTCGCTGCTATTCGGAAGCCTCTAGGGATTGGTGAAATGCGCTTCAGGCAATGTGAACAACCGGGTACAAGGCATCTTTGGGAGGCTTCCGGAAATGGTACGTTACATATAACATATATATGCTCATGGTATCCTTATATGATCAATGATATCTCCCATAATTACACTTATTGAGCATAAATGAACACTCTTTATTATTTTTGATATCAATAGGTTATTAAGAATGCTTTTATAAATGAAATTTCTATGAAATATTGTAATTAAGGTTAACTTAATGAGAGATTCATATGGACTAGTTCATTTAGTTTGCAAGTTTCCAAATGCAATAGACCTAATATATTCTTGCATGAATCATTTTGTTATGTATGGAAAATTAGTCTAAAATGATTTCATATCTATGTATGAAATTTAAAACTCAATATAGTTTTTATGAGAGAAACTCACCAACTCGAAATTGAGAAAAAATAACAAGTGATTAGTATCACTCAAAGTGTGTATTTTTTTATTGAAAATTGACATTTATTTTAGTTAAAATAATATGTAACATATTAAAAACAGACTGGAAACTTTCATATTTTTTATTTTTTTTACAATGATAAATTAGTCATTTTTGATATGTACGAGCCAACCATACCTCAATCTGATGTATTTTTTGGATAGTATGACTTTATGTGTGTATTTTAACATTAAATTGACATTAAATTAAGAAAAAAGAACAAGTGACATACTGGAAACTGAGAAAAAGCATTTGATTGTTTTGAAACTTTATGTAAAAAAATTACTCATTTTTTAGGGGTTGGAATCAACGACAATTAAATTTGAAACATGGGGTGATGGGTAAAACTAAAAGTGTCCGTTATCAATTTAAAATCGATATTTTAGTTTTTAACATGTATATCTATAAAATGAAATCAAACATGCATTTATTGTCTTGATAATATTGGATAGAGACTCATAACTATATTTTAATGTGTATTAAGTCATATCATGTAAAAATGATTCATGATGTGATCGATATAACTCATAATGTATGTTTCCATTTTGAAATGTCATTTTTGTAAAAAAACAAAACTAACATACTGAAAACAAAGACAAAATATTCAAATGGTTTTTATAATCTTTTAAAATTATCAATAGGTCATATTTTATGTGTGGGAATTATCTCCACCTCAATGTGACACACGATGTGTCTAGTATTACTCAAAGTGTATATTTTTCTGTAAAAATGACATCAATTTAAGTAAAAACTATAAGTGACATACTGAGAGTTTAGAAAATGAATCCGGATTGGTTTTTTAATTTTTGTAAAATGATCCATGGGAAATTTTTGGAATTTTGAAGAGAAACTCACCTCAATATTACAGTTGGTGTGACTGGTATAAATCATAATGTGTCTTTTTAATTAAAATTGACATTAATTTATTTAAAAAGAACAAGTGACATACTAAAAATGGATCAACACATTTGTATTGTTTTAAGACATTAGAAAAATGATCCATGAGTATGTTTTGAAATGTAGGAATTAAACACACCTAAATACATCACATAGTATGCCCGATATAACTCAATGTGTATCTTTTTTTATAAATTGAAATGAATTTAAGTAAAAAAGAACAAGTGACATACTGAAAACCTAAAAAATGAATTAATATTGTTTTGATATTTTAGCAAAACAATATATTAGTAATTTTTGACATGAAGGAATAATTTGTACCTCAATAAGATGCATGGGGTGGCTGAAATCAGTCAAAGTATTTCTTTTTGTTAAAAATTGACATTAATTTTAGTAAAAACAAATGGAAAAATTCTAAAAATTGAGAAATCACATTATAGATGTTCTGATATTTTAGTACAATTATCATTTATAAATTATTTTTGTTTGAGGATCATTATGACCTCAATTAGACACATGAATTTCCGATATAAATCAATGAGTGTCAATTTATTTAAAATTGACATTTATTCAAGTAAAAACAATAAGTGATATATTAAAACCTAATGAAACACATTCAGATTGTTTTTATATTTTAGGAAAATGATTTATTACTCATTTTTTATGAGTAAGAATTATTCTCACTTTAATAAGAGGCACAGTGAGGCATATATCACTCAAATTGTTTCTTTTTATTTATAACTGACATTTATTTAATAAAAAACAACTAGTGACATAATGGAAACCAATAAAAAAAGTTATATTATGTTTATATTTTCAGAAAACAACCACTTAGTTATTTGTGACGTGTAGGAATTAGCCTCTCCTCAATAAGACACATGGTGTAGTCGGTACTACTCATTGTGTCTCTTTTTATATTAAATTGACATTAATTTAAGTTAAAACAATAAGTGTCATAGTGAAAACCGAGAAAATGTATTTGGATTTTATTGATATTTTAAGAAAATGATATATAAGTAATTTGTGACATTTAAGAATCAGACTCACTTAAATAAGATGCACATTATGGATAGTATCACTAAAGTGTAGTTTTTATTGAAAATTAACATAAATTTATGTAAAAACAGCAAGTGACATTATGAAAACTGAGAAAACACATTCATATTGCTTTGATATTTTAGGAAAATTATCTAATCGTCATTTTAATGTAAAGATATTAGTCTCACATTAATATGAGGCATGTTGTGGCTGGTATAATACAATGTGTATCCTTTTATAGAAAATTGATATTAATTTATGTACCAAGAAAAAGTGATTTACAGAAAACCCAAAAACACATTAAAATTATTTTGATATTGTAAAAAAAGGATCTATTAGTCATTTTTTATTGTTGGGAATCATTATCACCTCAATTAAATGAATTGTGTGGATAGTATCACGCAATGTGTCTCTTTTTATTTATAAATGATATTAATTTAAGTAAAAACAACATGTGACATAGTAAAAATCAAGAAAATGACTTTGCATTGTTTTTATATGTACGTAAAATGATCAATTAGTTATGTTTTATTTGTATGGAGAAGAAAAACCTCCATACGATTCACATTGTGGCTCGTATAACTTAATGTAACTCTTCTATATAAAATAGATATTTATTTAAGTAAAAAAACAAGTGACATACTAAAAACCTAGAAAACCCATTCAGTTTTTTTATACATTATGATAATGATCCATGAGTCATTGTTTATGTGTCGGAGTCAATCTAACCTCAATCTGATACATGGTGTGACCCGTTTCACTAGAAGTGTATGGTATTAGTTTTAATTTAAAATTTTAGTTTAAAATTCATCCCTCAATGAAAATGAAGCAAACACACTCCATTTTTCTTGATAGTTTATCATATCTATTAATAAGACTTTTCAAATGTTTATAAATACGTATTACATCAATCCCAATCCTGATGCAACCGGTTTGACACAAAATATATATATTCATTTTGAAAATACATTTTAGTAAAAAAAGCACAAAAGATATAATGAAAAAAAATAAAAATCATTTTAATTATTTTGAAAATTTAGATCAATGATCCCTAAATATTTTTTGATAGGTAGGAATCGACCTCACCTTAATAAAATGAACGATGTAGCTTGTATAACTCCAAATGTGTCATTACATAAAATTGACATTAATATTAGTAAAAGAGAAAGTGGCATAATCAAACCCCATCAAACACATTTCGATTATTTAGATATTTTTGTAAAATTACCCATAAATCATTTATAACATGTAGGAATCAACACCACCTTAATATGATGCACTATGTGATTGATATAACTCTAAATGTATCAATTTTTTTAAATATAGACATTTTATTAATGTTATGTTTCATATTAATGTTTTATTTATTAATTTTTAGTATTAATAACATAATAATTTTTTATAATATAGGGGGAATCTTTTTCTGGTGCTGATATGACTTGATCGGAAGCTGATATCGTAAGAAGACATTTTTTATGGGATCACAAGCCTCAAAAGGTAAAATATTAATGTTTTAGAACATTTGTTGAAAAATTTAAAATGTAATTATATAAAATATTTTGGTTGAAATGTAAATTACAATGTTTTATTATATACCATGGGTTGAAATTTTCAGATTCATGATTTCAATTAAATATATATATAATTGGTTGAAATTATAGAATTATTCATAATTATAGGGAAATTGTAGGTTTTTTTCTTGGGTTGATGTTATATTTACATCACATGCAGGCACATAAACCATTATCATCGTTATTTTTAGTGATAATAATGGTGGAATTTATGAGTGCTAAATAAGTGATGATAAAGTGGGTTCCTTATCAGTGCTTGTTTAGCGTGGATAATGGACCCCCTTTAGGAGTGATTTTTAGTGCTGATAAAGGGGGCCCCCACTATCAACCACATGATTAATTATTTGGTTTTATCCCTTTTAAAAGACATTTTTGGTGCTTTGAAAGTCCATATATGTAGTAGTTATTTTGGGACACCTAGGCATGATGTTGGTGGAAGTGGGTCACATCATTGTTCACTTCTATGTCCTATTAGTGCACAACTAGCTCCATTGTCAAAACTATTAAATTTGGTTCCCTAGAACCAATTGAGTGTTTTAAATTCTATTATAATATAATTCATGAAACTAAAGATCAATTAATATATTTTCACTTGATGAGTATTAAAATATATTAAATTAATTTGATAAATTTTTCCTAGTATTTTTCTTATAAAAATTTTATAGTACTTTTCAACTATAAAGATAACCATGAAGTTTCCTGATAATATTCTAAAAACATATTTTCCATGTTCGAATGGAATCCTTAGGATAAGACATATATTATGTTTTAACATAATGTACAAAGGGATCAAAACACATAGATACAAGTTATCCTAATGTTGTCACTTGGAAATCTCCATGAAGGGAGGTAATGAAAATTAGCCTTCTAATAAAAATTCCACATATTATTTGTGTCATTGTATATTCCAATAATTTAATCTATGTATTAGTCCTTACATATAAAATTATTATCAATGTATATATGAATCACATACTTCTATTGAAATTCAAAAACCATGATGACATATACACATTTTAATTTTGGAAACATTGAGAATGTTATAAGTTATAGTTCATTAATGGAATAATCACGAAAGGATTTTCCCCTTCCATGACTATATGTAAATATCCTAGGTACATTGATTGTAATGTAACTATTTTATTAAATATATGGATATTATGGTTCATTAGTATGTTTATTTTGGGGATTTGTAGAATGATAATATAAGAATACATATTGATGAACATGTTTGCCAAATGATTTATGAGATTAAAGGAAAAAGGATTAGTTTAGACAAAAAGTATTCAAATGATTTTATTAACATTATGAAATAAATTTAATTCTCTATGGATGTCATGACTTGTTTATAAATGATAATCTTGATCTTTAGGCCGAATAACATTATGACACTTAGAATGTGGTATAAAGGGTCACACAATAAATGTCTCTATAATATCAATTACATTTTATTTGAATTGAAAAGATAATATAAATATTATTCTAATGAATAAAGAATAATAATAATTTGGGTTTTGTTTATTTTAGAAATTCAATCACTAATTATTAGGATTAGAATATATATCAATTGAATAATAAAAATACTATTTTGGAATAGTAGAAATAATATTTACTTATCTATTTTTTAAAATTCACAAGGCAATAAATAATTATTTATTAAAATATTAGTTTTTTGTTTATGAAAATATGAAAATAAATACACTTTTAATTTATTTTATATAATATAGATATATTTATTTAATAAATGAATAATATAAATTTCTATGTTTATTTAAATATATATTTATTATTAAAGAATCAATATTTTTTAGGATAATTATATGGATGAGTTAATATCTTGTATATAAATTATATTTATTATTTAATATTATTTAAATAAATTTTTATTAATTTAATAAATTATATTTATATATCCAATAGTTCTGCCACATCATAGATTATATTATTTATATTATTAATTTTATATGATGTGGCGTTTTCCTAAAATAATGAAACTAGTAATGTGACTTTATCCAAATACAAATTGTTTATCCCTATGCATAGAAATAAAATTATACCATTTCTATGGATAAGGTGATTATTGTGCACTATAATGTTATCTCAAGAGAATTATCTCATGAATGAAGATAAATATTAGAATAATGAACTCATGAATTAGAAATCAACATATTCATTCATTTATAGACTAAGAAAATAAGAGATAATCCTTAAAGACTAAATGTATTCACATTGAAAAAAGTTGAGAGTGTTAAAATTATATTGGTTCCTTAATTATACTAATGAGAATAATAATAGCAATTTTATTAGATTCTTAGTGAATGTGTGGATACCACTAGAATATTTTTTTCTTTCATTTATTCACCATAGTGACAATATGATAAAAAGGCCAATTGAATTTATCAATGATGAAATAATTATAATGTTGAGGAAATTAATATTGTATATATTAATTATAAATTATATGCTAAAAGACCATATTTTTGAATATTTAGAGGTTTCATTCATTTAGGTATGAATATTTTGTCTAAATAAATCGATAAAAAACATTGTTAGAAATTGGCCAAACAACATCCACTAGACATTAGATCCTTTATAAATTACATCATATATAGTTTCCATAACCACTAAGGGACACCCTTTATTGATCCACTATCCCTAACATAGTGTAAGATCCACCATATGTCCATGTTATCCCTTTGCATCTCATCATTTTTATCTATATTTTTCCATGTGACATCGACCACCATAATCATAGAAAATCTATTATCCCTACTAGTTTAATCCAATTTGACAATCTCCTTTCATTAATCAATGTTACTAGGATTGTTCTTGCATGTAACAATAATTATGGGATCCTAGTTCCTTACATCGATGTGCTATTAATGAAGACTGGGTTCTAAGGAAACGAAAACATTCTTTAACAAATAGATTCACCTCTATTATGAATCTCTTAATCATATATACATTCTAAAAAACTCCAACATAAGTAGTTATTTTTAGTGTAATATCTTCGATCCATATCTCTATATAGATTCCTGATTAATGGTTCAACACCCACAAGAATCCATTATAACCCATGTTGAGAGATTAACAAATGAGATCGGTAAAATTAAATTCATATTTTATTACAGTCATGATACACTGTAAAATTTTTGAAAAATATTTTTTCACCATCCTCGATGTCAACATATTTGTTTAATTTCAAATTAGTTTCTCAAACAACGAATAATTTAAAATAGTATCATTATTGATATGAGTATTCAAGGCCCCATATTGACTCATTTTATCTTGAATATGACTAGATTCAAAATCAACATCTCATCAGTTAATGTCTGAACTAAGTGAATTACCTACCCCACCACCTGCAATAATTCCTACATGACATGAGAGTTAATCTCACCTCAAAACCTAGGAGGTATATATCACCAAAATTCATGAAACTAACCTGGTTTATATATATTTCCATGCTTCCCATAAGGTTCGATCATCTACTTAGATAGTAGAGGATCAAACCCCAAGACATTGGTTAAGGGAATATTTATTTGCATATTAGGTAGAGGATATACTCTATTCATTCCTAGAAGGGGTACCTCATGCATAGGTATATAGAAGGAGGTTTGATCACATAGCTGATTGGTTATAAGAGGCTCTAACACTGGAATGGGAACATCATAACACCACATTCTGATTCAATCCTATTGTTTTTAGGTTCAATACGATATTTAAAATGGTGAAGCCAATATTATTAAATCATATATTACTAAGTCGACTCAATAAATAAATGTAAATTTATAACATTACACTATAATATGAAACCATCATCATATTGAAACATAATAATTATTTCTTAGGGTTTTGAAATCATCAATTGATTATCAGAGTCCTAGAAAAATATTATTTCAACTACCACACCAATCATTGGGTTCCCTAGTTTGAAAAAGAAACCTGAGGAGCATTTACATCATAACCCAAAATTCATAAACCAACCAAACAATACATATAACTCTAAATTTTTCCCTAACATACAACCTACTATAATAATACTCTAACATGGGTCAAATGAAAGGGAACCTATATAGGCAAGTGGTAAGGTATAGGTTCCACCATAATACCACCTATAATAGGCTATGAACCAATGAAAAGCACTAAAAAGAACATTTCACAGATGTGAGACATTTTCATAATAAACCAATACAAAACCACATATATCCAATATACAATCCAAAAATACAAAATAAAACATAATAATAATCATTAATAAATTATGTGTCTAGTATGTGATAAAAATCCAAAATTGAATGAAAAGTGTAATTCCAATGCTGAGATTGAATATAATTATCCATTATCAAATAACAAATTTAACTCTTAAATAAGTATAAAAATGGATAAATACTCCTTACACCATCTCCATATTGGGAAAAAGATTGAGGGAGATGGTTTTTAGAAGAATGAATTTCTTTTGAATATTTCTATCTTCTGTTGTCAAAAATGATAAATCAATTCACATTTTAATAGTCTAGGAAAATATGAAGGTTAATTTTTAATTGGTGTTTCAAAAATATCATATGTTGTTTGGGGAAATCATGTTGCAATACTTATGATATAAATGGTTCTAAAATGTTTTTCTAATTATATTCATGTTTTATAAAAAATAAATATAGTGTTGAATGATAGAGATGTGGAAAATGTTTCCTTAGAAAATATGACAATGCTAAATATTATCGATCAAAGATTACATATCATGATAGATAAAGTTTTTTTTGAAATCACCTATTTGCTGACAAAGCCAGAAGATAGAAATGAAACATTTCTATTCTTTCAGAATAATATATTGAATTTGGTTCCATTTTTTACTGTATTAACAAATTTTTTTGGGAAAAAAATAGAGAATGGAGAAAGGTTTTTTAGAAAGGGAATTTGCCTACATGATTAAATTTTGTTTGGAATGGTGCACATAAGACATTTTTTGTATAATGATCCAGATTTTTCAATATACTTTTTTTAATTATATGGAATTATTATGAGTCTTTAAAAATTGACAGCACGTGATTCCGAGGCATAGTGTGCCTGGAATGAATTTATAAACATTTTTTTAGGTATGATCAGTAAACGCATGATCAACATTTTATAACTTTTGTACTAGAGCTCATAATTGAAATTTAAGGACATCATTGAACTCCCAGTGCCGATTTTCGCTTATGGGGACCTTCAACTCGACCACAATAGGTCGAGGGGGGAAGTTAGTTTTCCTCATTTTTTTGCGAGGTTAAAAGAATAAAAATAAAATTAAACAACTTTTATTATATTTTTTTAAAACCACCATTTTGAAACATAATGGTGGGGACCACCCAAACTCTCCTTCTATGTGAGTAAACCATTGGAATTATCCCAATTTAATGTTCCAACATTAATGTTCCAACATTAATGTGCCAGCTTCAATTGAATTAATAATCGTAACTCAATTAAAGTTGGATGCTGACTTCTTTTTTGGGAATATTTGGAAAAGGGGATCTTGGGATAACCCTTGTAGAAATAATCTCCAATGAAGAACAACCCTTTAGATCAAGAAATTTGACGTTGGAGCGTGGTTCAGAAGCCAGTTGCTGGAACGACGAAAGTCGATGACCCCTTCATCGACTCCATCTCATTCTTCATGACACATCCAATGAACGTCATGGTAGTGGTTTTAATTTGATGTATTATTTAAATCTATTTTTGATTATTCATATTCTTTATTCAAAATGAAAATGGCCAAAAAAACTTGTAAATCATTACACACTTATAACACGACCCTTCTCATTCATTCTTCATGCGTTCTTCATGCGTTCTTCAACACCAAATAATTAAGCATGTTAGAAACACTATGTATCATTGAGCGCCACATATGGACACAGAGATCATGAACAAAGTATCTTGAATATGTGAACATAATAATTTATGGACCTGAATCGTAGCTACAATGGCTCAAAGAAGATGTTGGCGGCTGACACCCGGTCGACCGTATGAAGGTAGGGAAGCGCGCGACCATGCTGCCAGTTGAGAAGGAGGATGCGGCCCATTGGCCATGGCGGTTGGCCCATGGGGCAGCTACATGGGGAGACGGAACAGTGCGTCTGCGCCGTAGGATTTGGATACTACGAACACATTTCCACGATAGAGGTTGGAGGGTGGCCTATATCCAGTCGGCCGGCCAAATCCCACCGAGCAGAACCGACAAGATGTCTTGCATTCCTATAGGATGATCAAATAGTCAGATGGGATATTAGGATAAACCGGTGAGAGAGGGGGGGCTCCCCCTGGGTATCGGTTAGGGTGGATCCTACCAAGGAGGGGCCTCCAACCATGGGCTGCCCCACGGGCCGTGCCAAGCGGGCTGGGTCAGGCCACCCCTTCGCAGGTGGGGCCAAACCATGTCCCGTCGGGCTTGGAACACTATGCCCCAGGCCAACCGGACTAGACCCGGACTAGGTCTGGTCGACCTGAACTAGATCAGGTCGGGCCGTGTCAGACCGACTGGGTCGGATCAGACCGAGGTCCATCAGGACCCAATTACACCTTTTTTACGGTAAGTTGAGAACGGCATGTCCATTTAATGAACCGTCTATGGAGTTGAGATCCTTGTAATGAGATGGTCCTTTTGGTAAACTCCAATTGAGTTTTGGATAAAGTTGGAGTAGGGCTGGGTAGGATCAAAACCCAAATCCAACTGGGACCTCGCAGCTGAAACACTAATAACATACAAACCATTAATCCGATTGACGCGACGTTTGTGGCATTAGCTCACTTATGTCATGAATAAAAATTGTGATTATTCTTACTAGAACTTTTTGGATGTTGAATTAAGACCACTGAATTGTGGAGCGGTTCTCCCAAACGTCCTAATAGCGGGAATCTAGTGGCTGGCAGTGAGGCAAAGGCTGGAGACAGATCGTATAGAGGTCAGTACCGTGAGATCCTATGTGGGTAAGCACCGATCATGTGTGGGTTTGATCCTATGTGGGTCAGTGCTCAACAATATTATGTGGGTTGGAACATACCGATCTTGTGTGGATTAGATCCTATGTGGGTTAGCGCTCAACGATCCTTTGTGGGTCAGCACATACCGATCCTATGGGGGCCATTACGTGGATTAATACCTATAGATCATGTCTGGGTCAGACTCTGTATAATCAGAAGTAGTTACTATTTACACAATAATATGATCTAGCTTCACGAATGATCATTTGTACTACAATACATCACTTATACCTAGGGTGACCTGATTCATTTACCTTCGTGGTGTTACCTATGTGGTACTTCTACCGTTGTGGTGTTAACTTTTTATATCATGATAACTTAGGAATATTTATGGTCATATACCAAAGTAGTGTTTATGACTATTGGTTTTTTTCATTGTGGGTTTTCCTTTGTGAAACTCTTGGAGACTTATGAGGTTCTCGGTGTCCTAACGTAGTATCATTATACTCACCCCTTCTCGGGCTATGCCCGTACCTTGCTGAGTCTTGTGCAGACAATAGAAATCATTGATCGAGGTTAAGGGTACTCGACTATAGGCTAATTGAAGGTGGATATTAGACGAGGTGATCTGTAGGGATGACAGTTTGAGAGCTACACCTATTCTTGAGGTTGGGACCTCGGCAGGTGTTCACAAAAGCTGTTCTTTTTCAGTTTTACTTGTACATCCCAATTGGAAATGTATTCTACCCCTTTATATTCTGTACACACCCTATTTACTTTATAGTTTACCTTGTTCATGTATCTTGTTGTGTGCTTGGTTTGGATGAGTTTACAGGTTTAGATGAAATGCCTTCCCGGTTTTTGGGATGTGCCTCTTTGATGCTAGTCGCCAGCCCCTGGCCTATGGAAGGAGGGATTGAGGTAGTCACAAAACGGGCCCCATGGGATGGGTAGTGACAAATTGGTATCAAAAGAGTTTAGTTCTATAGAACAACTTGGACTCTATTCTTTTAATCAACAATAGTGTTATGTGTTATGTGTGTGGTTATCAGAATAGGGAATCAAGTGTTGGTGATGTGGATAACGTATCCATACACCATGACCCTGACATATGATTTCTGACTCTGTGCATGAAAAGAATAATTGTGTGTGTGTTTTTGAAATGTTTTTTGATCACTTTGAGTCATCTCACTAGGTATAACTTAATGACTATGGCACACCTATTTATTTTTAGGATGCTGCCACGCAGACAGCCAGCTAGGGTTCTAGGTAGAGTGTGTCATGATATCCCATGAAATAATGAATCTTCCATGCAGGCCCCCTTAAAGTAGTTGTACCATCGGGGGGTGTCTTAGTAGCACCACTACCCATTGGGAAGCTGATTCCACCATCCTCAATAGTATTTGGTTCACGCCGCTTGAGATCATTGCACGAGGTCTAAGTCTAGAGGCCACCGAGGTTCCAGGGCGAGGTGGATCCATAGGAGGATGAGGACTAGATGGAGGATGTGGAAAGAGTTTTTTGACTGGTAGGGACACCATCTGATCTCATGGTGATCCTTACAGCCAGTCATTTGTAGGCATCAGTGGGATGTTGATGGAGAATGATGCTCCAAGTTCACAATGAAGTGACTCTCATCTTGGCGGACTTCTAGATAAATTTCAGGGAATATTTCGTCCATGATACCCTATGCACAGTGTGTATACATGAGATTCTCCACATTTATTAGGGTAGCATGACTGTGGCCCAGTATTCAAAGAGGTTCTCCGACCTCTACCGCTACTACACTGACAAGGTGCGAGAGCATTTTTTGAGGGCCCGAACCTTTGAGCATGGGCTCAGACAAGAGATCAATGCTTCTCTGGTTTCTTTCAGCATATCAATGTTGGTGGGGGTGTTAGAGAGAGCACTCTTAGTGGATAGATTTCTTACTGAGCAGTCACAGGCTGCGAGACCCACCACCGGACGACCTATAGAAGAGTCATTAGTAATTGTTAGCAGACATATGTTGTAGAGGTCTAAGAGAACCAAACCTAGAGGTGGAAAACAGAAGGATACTGGGTAAGTGGTGCGGGGATCTTGAGATATAGAATGAAATGTGAGGGACTTCTAGTATTAATCGTGTGGTGGGCAGGGACAAATGGGTCATGACTGCCTGACCCGCCATACAGACGGCCATTTGGCAGTCAACAAATTGCATGGGAAAAGGTGAAGATTCGATCAAGGAGGTCCAAAGGAAGGAGGCAGACATGGAAGATGAGAAGACCGTGCAATAGGAGGTGGGCAGCGATTCAAGGTTCTACCACCACCACCACCAGGTGGTTCATTCCGACCACATGGAGCATATGCATAGGTACGAGCTCATCTTTAGGAATCTAAAGCCTACGACCACGACACTGTAGAGACGATTTGAGGTTTAATATGTCTCTAATCCACCCAATATGTAGTACTTATAGACACAGGTTCCAGTCACTCATTTATTTCCATGACCCTTTTTCAGAGCTCGGAGATACCGGTGGAGCTATTTGTTCAATCGTTATGGATAGAGACTCCTAAAAGAGTATATTCGACGATTACACACTAGTACATGTTGTGTGAACTTAATCTAGGAGGTGAGAGTTTCGGCTGGGATATTCTAGTATCAACATCTAGTCCTTATGCCATTATCTTGGGTATGGATTGGTTATCTACAGTCCTTGTTCAGATCAACTATATTTGGCACAAAGTATGGTGTGTCCTCCTAGATTTGACCATATTGTCTTTCATCGGTGGGAAGATAACCTTTGCAGCATATGATGGACTTAACCATAGGAATGTGAAACTGATCACACATCAGTTGGCTGGCCTTACCCTGGGATCAGTTGATGTTGAGAGTCCGAGCAATCCTATAGTGGTGGACCAATACATTGATGTTTTCCCTGATGCTGTTTTGGGTCTACCTCCTCTCAGAGAGGTAGACATTTACATAGAATTATACCTCAGGACAACCCCGATATCTACTCCATCATATCATATGGATCCCACTGGCTTTGAGAGAAGCATGTAGTGTTGGAGGACATACAGGGCAAAGGGTTCATTAGGCCCAGTGTTTCTCCTTGGGAAACCCCGATTTTGATCACCCAGAAGGTGGATGAGGGTTTGAGAATATGTGTGGAATATCGACACCAGTACCAGGTGACCATGAAGAACAAGTTCCCACACATGATTATTGATTATATCTTTGAACGACTGAAGGGAGAAGAGTGATTTTCGAAGATATACCTCAGATCGGGCTATCACCCGCTCAGGGTAAGAGACGAGGATGTGTAGAAGACAACCTTCATATGTTGGTATGGACACTATGAGTTCAGGGTTATTCCATTTGGAATGAAAAAAACCCCAATAGTGTTCATGAGACTCAAGAACAGTATCTTCCAGCCATACCTCGATCGCTTTGTGGTAGTCTTCATTGATGACATCCTGATATACACAAAGATGGAGGAGGAGCATGCCTATCATCTGCAGATAGTTCTAGACACATTCTGAGGTCACCAAATTCATGATTATCTCTCAAAGTTCCTATATTGGATCTGAGAGGTTCACTTCTTGGGGCACTTCATCTCAGATGACGGAGTTGTAGTGGATCCAGAAAAGATTGAGGAAGTACTATCATGGAAGCCACCCAAGTGTGTGATAGAAGTGCGTTGTTTCCTGGGTTTTTCTTGCTATTTTTAGAGGATTGTGTCTGACTTTTATAGAGACGTGTCACCCTTATCAAAATTAATGAAGAAGGATAAACCCTTTGTGTGGTTGGAGATATTCTAATGGAGTTTCCAAGAGCTGAGGACGAGACTGACACATGCCTCCATCTTGAGGCTACCAAAGGTAGGTAGTGGGTACATCGTCTACTACGACACATCAGGGACCAGACATGGATGTGTCCAGATGTAGGAGAGAAAATTGATTGATTAGGGTTCTTGATAGCTATGAAATCGTGAGAAAAAATATGCTTCCCATGAATTGGAGTTAGTAGTAGTGATCTTCGCCTTGAGGTTGTGGTGAAATTACTTGATGGGAAAATGTTTTATTATCTTCTTGATCACAAGAGTCTTAGGTATATCTTCTCTCAGAAAAACATGAACGTGAGACAAAAACATTGCATTTAGTTCCTCCATGACTATGAATTAGAGATAGTATATACTCTTCAGAAGGGGAACGTACTAGCAGATTCACTCAGTAGGAGATCTAGTATACAATTACTGAGTGAGGCAACAGAGCAGCTAGCCGCGTTGCAGATATCCTACATGGAATGAGATGGAGCAGCAAATCCTCAATCTATGATAGTCACTCCCCCACTCCATCATCGAGTCAGGGAGTCATAGCTTGGGGACACTGACTACGAGGCTTGATGTGCTCATATATCCATAGGACATGCACATGATGAATTTTCTGATGGTGGAGAGAATTTAATTATATTTAGAGGGTGTACTATGGTACTAGTGGCACTTAGGGAGGAATTGTTGGGGGATTTCTATAAATACGCCCTAGCAGTACAACCAGGTGTGGAAAATATGTTCCATGACTTTCAGCATTAACACTGGTGGCTAGGAATGAAGAAAGTAGTGGCAGATGTTTTCTCACGGTGCCTCACTTGTCACCATGTGATGGTGGAGCATCAGGTTCTGGAAGGGTTAGTTCAGCCTCTAGAGGTTCCAGAGAGGACGTGGGATGGAATCTCAATAGACATTGTGATAGGAAATGCATGCACATCCAAGGGCCATGATTCTATCAGGTTGATTGTTGACTGACTCACTAATTCAGCCCACTTCCCACCGATCAGAGATTGGAGATCAGTACAGAGCTTGGGGCACCTTTATGTGCAAATGATTGTACGACTTGATGGGGTTACATCTACTATAGTCTTCGATAGTGATGTATGTCTCAAATCCTTACAATATATGGGGATGCAGGAGGTATTCAGGACACAGCTTTGGTTGAGTACCACCTTCCATCCTCAGACTCATGTTCAGACAGAGTGGACTATTTAGAACCTTGAGGACATGTTACATGCTTGCCTCCTAGTTTTCAGCTTCAACTGTGAAGATCACATTCCTTTGGTGGAGTTCTCATATAACAACATCTATCATTCCACTATCAGAATGGTACCATTTGAGGCATTGTATGGTAGAACTTAAAGACCACTTCTATGATGGACTTACCCAGGGGAGTCTGAACTCGTGGGACCTGAGATGGTGAATGATGCCATGGAGAAGGTGCAGATCATCTAGGAGCAGATGAAGGCTACACATAGCAGGTAGAAGTCCTATGCTGAGTGGTAATGAAGACCACTTTTGTTCGATGATGGTGAATTTTTTTTTCTACAGGTCTCACCTCGAGGAGGTTTTTAGAGATTTGGCTGGGGTGACAAGTTATCTATGAGGTTCATTAGACCCTTTCAGGTTCCCAGCAGTGTTGGAGAGGTGGCATACCGTTTAGCTCTTCCACCTCAGTTGCACTGGGTGCACAATTTTTTCCATGTATCCTAGCTAATGATATACGTACATGATTCTTCACATGTCATTGACTTATGTGATATGGACATCAATGATGGGGAGACATGTTTGGAGGTTCCGGAAGAGATTGAAAATCGACAGGAGCGAGTCCTTTGGGGGTGGTTGATACCTCTGGTGCCCGTTTGCTGGAAGCACAAGAACCTCTAGGAGAGCACATGAGATAAGGATGCACATATTCATGTCCAGTACAACCACTAGATTCCCTATTTTCTATTGTGGATTTCGAGGATGCAAATCCCGGAGGTGGGGAGAATGTAAAGACCCGTATTTTCCATGTAATGTATTTTAATTATATGGAATTATTACGGGCCCACGAAAATTTATAGTGCATGATTCCAAGGCCCGGTGTGCCCAAAATGAATTTACGTACATTTATTTAGGTATGATCATTAAACACGTTAGAGAAATTTTGTATCTAATGTACCGATGCTCCGAATTGGAATCTGAGGACAACGTTGAACTTGCAATGTCGATTTTTGATAATGGGATGTTCATCTCAACCGTAGTAGGTCAAGGGTGGAAGTTAGTTTTCCAAATTTTCATGGGAGGTTAAGAGAATATAAATAAAATAAAACCCCAAATTTTATTTTATCTTCTCAAAACCTCCATTTTAAAACATGGTGGTGGGGACCGCCCGAACTCTGCTTTAATGTGAGGAAACTATTGGAATTATCCAAATTTAATGTGCCAACATTAATGTTAAAACATTAATGTGCCAACTATAAATGAATTAATAATCCTAACAAAATTAAATATGGATCCTCACTTTTTTTTGTGAATTAATAGAAAAGGAGATCTTGGGAGAACCTTTGGAGAAATATTCTCCAACAATGAAAAATCCTTAGGATAAAAAACATTGATGTTGGAGCATGGTTGAGAAGCATGTTGTGGGAGCGACAAATGCTGATGTCCCCTTTATTGACTCCATCTCCTTCCTCAAGACATCTCCAATGAATGTCAAGGTTGGGGATTTAATTTGAAGTATGATTTAAATCTATTTGTTCGTTCTTCATATTCATGACTGCCAATGATTTTGGACAAACAAATGAGGCCATCGTTCCACACTTATACATAGACCCTTTTACTTTTGTTCATTGCGCATTATTTGTGCATTATTCAACGCCAAATTATTAAGAGCTCTGAAAACACAATGTCTCGTTGAGAGAGACTTATAGATGTTGAGATCTAGACCCGAGGATTGTGAATATGTGAACATCATAATTGTTAGACATGGAAGGATGCTACGATGGCTCATGGATGAAGGCAGTGGTTGGAACTAGGCCAACCATATAGAGGTTTGGTGTTGTGCGACTGTTCCACTGGTAGAGAAGAAGGCCCCAGCCTGTCAATCACGACAGAGCAGGGTAGTGGCCAGATCACCGGCTAGCCACATGGTGAGGTAGTGGTGTGCATCCGCACCACTAGATCTGGAGACCGCGACCACAAGGCCGTAGTGGAGGTTGGAGGGCGTTTGGCATCCGGTCGGCCGTGATGGAGCAGCAGCGCCATCCGCCCTGCTGGGAGGAGAACCGACTGGCTATTCTAGTTAGTGGAATCACATGGACTATGACTTCCAAGAGGTCCCACATGCTAGTACGATGAGCGAAAACTGAGGGGGGGGGGGGGGCTTTCCCCGGGTGTCGTCTAGGGTGGATTCCGCCATGGTGGGGCACCCGATCGTGATATACTAAGGGCTTCCACTTTCGTGAGCCAGGCCAGACCATGACCCATCGGGCCAGGCCCGCCATGGACATGGCTCACCGGGCTCGACCCGAACTGGGTTGGGTCAACCCGAACTGGATCATGCCGGGTCGGACCGGACCTGGGCCCATCCGGACCTAGATACATATTTTGGGCCGTAACTTGAGAACCGAGCTCCCATTTGGCAAACCATTAGTGGAGTTCAAATCCTTGGATCCAAAAGTTCCTTTCAGTATAATACACTTGAGTTGTTGATAAATTTGGTATATGGATTGGTTAGATCGAACCCTGAATCCAATTGGTCCCTCGGAGAGGGATCACTAATAACTTATAGACCATGCGTCCAATTGACGCAACGTCTTTTGCATTGGGTCCCTTATGATGTGACAGAACAATGGGATACTTCTTCATGGAACATCTAGGCAGTTGAGGTATGAATGATTTCTTGAGGAATGGTTCTCCAAAATGTGCTAATAGCTGGAATCTAGTGGGTAGATTTGAGGGAGAGGTTGGAGACAGATCATACAAAGTTTTGTACCAAGAGATCCTATGCGGATCAGCACTGATCCTCTGTGGGTCAGATCCTGTGTGGGTCAGTGCTCAGTGATCCTGTGTGGGTCATCACATACCAATACACTATGGGTCAGATCTTTTGTGGGTCAGTGGTCAACGATCATATGTGGGTCAGCACATACTGATCTGATGTGGGTAAAATCTGATGTGTGGTAGTGTTCATCAATCGTTTGTGGGTCAGCATATACAGATCATGTCTTGGTTAGATTCTATGTGGGTCATTGCGGGGGTAGGTACCTATATATCTTGTGTGGGTCATTTTATGTATAATTATTAGTACTACCTATTGATAGAATAAGATGGTCTAGCTTCACGACTGATCATCTGTTCAATTATACATCACTTATACCTGGTGTGAGCTGATTCTTTTACATTTGTGGTGTTACCTATGTTTTACTTCTATAATCTTGGTGTTACCTTTTGTATATCTTGATAAATTAGTTAAATATATGGAAATTTACCTTAATAGTGTTGATGACTATTGCTTTGTAAATTGTGATTTTTCATTTTAGGAAAAATAGGAGACCAACGAGGATATCAGTGTCTCTATTGAGTATCATTATACTCACCCCTTCATAGGCTATGCCTGCACCTTGCTTTGTCTTGTACAGATGATGGAAAACTCTGATCGAGGTTGGGGGTACCATACTAGAGGCTGATTGAAGGTGGACTGTAGACGAGATGATATATATGGACGACTGTTCGAGAGATGTACCAACCCTTTAGGTAGGGTCCTTAGAAGGTGTTCACATGAGTTATTATTTTTCATTTGTACTTGTACTTTCAAGATATAATTATATTCTAGAACCTTTACATACTAAACACACCTTGATTACTTCATTGTTTACCTTGTTCCTGTATCTTACTGTGTGATCGGTTTGGGTGAGTTTACAGATTTAGAGGTAATGCCTTCATGATTTTAGAGAAGTTCATTTCCGATGCCAGTCGTTAGCCCCTGGCCTATGGAAGGTGGGTTTGGGGTAGTCATGGCACGAGCCCCAGGGGATGGGTCATGACATTTTGAGATCATTACATCAAAATATGGTATATAAAAAATCACATTAAATACTTTTTTGAACAAAAAATTGTTTGCATGCACCCAAAAAATAAATATGATTTGAATGGTGAGAAATATTCTTACACTCCAAATGAGATGTCAAATATGGTTTTATGTGCTCAGGGGATATATTCCATGCATAGGGGAAGATGCAGATGGATATTATGCATGGGTTTTGAAATTCCTATAAATAAGTTTGTTACCCATTCATCAGCAAGATCAACCCTTATAGAAAATCAGGGCTTTGAATCATGTAATAATTTTCTATAAAGGATTTTTCATGTAAGAAGATATTTTCATGTATAAATAGGTTTTCATGAAAAACATAAAAGATGAGGGCAATCTCGTTTTCTATTATAATGTAAAATGTTACGTGCAAATTGATTTTTTTTAAAGAAATCCAATAATTGCGAGAATGACTAAGGTTTTCTTCACAATGGTTGTTTCATGATTGGAAGTTCCTACCAGCTATTGGGTAGGAAAGAGAAGAATTGTTTTGACGGATCATTTTTTTGGAATGTTTTCAAGAATAATTGAAACTCTATTTTACCCCATATGTGCTAAAAGGGAGAACACACACTATTGGATTGTTTTCATAGTTCTACATGAGTGTAAGGGAACATCCTAGTCTTTTTATTCAACATTAATGAATTTTTTTCGAGTGGATTGTGTGGTATTGGATTGTTTCCAAACTATACTAAGAATGTATCTATTATTGTTGACTAGTGAACCTTTTAATTTATTATTTACCTATGGATGTGTGTTTCAATTGTGTCTAATATAGAATAAAATCAGAAAGACAAATCTAAGGTTGTTTCATAAGTAAGGAAATATAAATGAAAAATATATCACTAATTAACCCATTACCCTATTAGTTAAACATTAACCTAGAAAAAGAAACTTCAATCCAAAAATGAAAATCGACAATAACCATAACCATTGAGCAGAAATAATCTACAACTCTACCTAATTTTTGTCCCTTATTTTCACCTCCAAAATTTATGTCATGTGCATAACAAACCACACGTGTGGGAGGAACTCCCATGTAGTGGTAAGAATAAATATACCGAGTATGATGCCCCTAAAAAAGAAATAAGAATGAACCACAAGTCATTATAAAAACCAAAACAAATGAGAATGAAATATATATTTAATTATTAAGAATTGAGGATGTAAGAGTGTCCCAATATCCATATAGCATATATATAAGGATCAAATTCACCAATGTACCAAAAATTTCAATCTACTTAGTTTCCCAAAAACAACATACCCTCAAGGAATATTCATTGGGTACTCATGTCACACTAATGTATAAATTTAAATATAAAAAGTGCCTACACTTATAGAGGACTCATGTATCATTTATAATAGAACACCATTCAAGGGTTTAATGAGTCTAAATATTCAGGATCTGCATCCCATTAGTGGAAGAGTTCATAACTCCATCAATCATATGGGAGACCCACAAATAATTGGAGTTATGTTAGTATCAAACCCATAGCGATGTTGGATGACCCATGGTTCAAGTATGTAGGGGAGTTCCAAAGTCTATAAAGTGCATGGGGGCCACACACTGTATCTTCTACATCAGTTAATGGTACTATGAAACCATTTGTATCCTCTTATTATAATACCCATACCTAATCATTAAACCATAATTTATTGTTAAATTATTATGTGTTTATAATTTCTTTACTAATAAATTATTCAAAAATATTTTATTTCATGATTAAATATATGAATTACCTATTTATTTAGTTCATTCCACTGTTTAATATTCAGGGATTTAATTTTTATATTATGAACGAATGGTTACTTTAGTTTAAGGAGTTAAAATACTTATATTATTTTCAAGAAATGTATATAAGGGGTTATATGATAGTTATGACAAATAATTTATTTTGTTCCTACATTGACATTTTCTTTTATAATATTATGAGCATAAATTTATAGTTTTATTATAATATTGTGGTGTTGTACTAATTTATTTCTTTATTTTGAAATCACACTATGCATTATAGAAAAAATAACTAATTTAATTTTATATTTACGATCTATATTTTGGAGAATATATCTTCCAAAAATAGATATATGAAATACTATAACATAAAATATATTAAAAAAATAATTCATCGGATGTTTGATGTTAGATTACATCGGTTGGATTTATAACGAAGAATAGTGATGTGGATATAACCCATCAATGGATGAGCTAACATTCTAATTATATCTAGAGAAGTTTGTATTGTTGTTGTTGCAACTGATCTTGATTTTTTCATAATATGACCATTTGTATTTTTTTATAATGATGAATATAAATACATCCATGCCTCATGAAACATAATTTTAAATTTATATGAAGAAATAATTTGATGGGTTGTTTTTTTGAATCATTTCAATTTCTTGTTTCTTTATGTGATTCTGAAACAATATAATTTTCTTTTTGTGTTTTTTTAGCTTAGATCTACCAATGTGTGAGGTTATCTCTATAAAATGTCATAGGTTTTTTTTGTAATTATTATTCAAATATCGTGTGATTAAGGGATTCCATTGATATAATTATAGAACTTGGGAAAATTTGGTGTTTGTAAATTCAATTGTGAGAAACTAATAACATGTATATTTTTGGGGATTCATTGATAGGAAGACATAATTTATAATAGGTATAAAATTAGTGATATGATACAAAATGTTGAATGTCATTGATGATATAGATCTATTCATTAAATCCACCTTTCACTATGGTTGAAAAGTGATTCTTAATAAACATCATTTAAATAACTATTTGGTTTTCTAAACAATACATTACATTTTATTTAAAACATCAATCATAATATTTATTTATAATAGTTTTTGTAATTCATTAAATATAATTCATTTTTTGTGATTTGTATTATTTAAAGATTCAATACATTAATTATTTCATCAGCAGATAAAAATATTTATCAGTTTTATTTTCACTATATGAACTGTATTTCATCTAGTACTTATTTTAGTTACTTTGATTTCATTTTTATTCAAAAAAATAATTTATCTCAATACATGATGTCATTGGAATTTTTTTTAACTATAACCCCCGGGTATTTTTTACCCTGGCACCCCCAGAAACAATATGCCTCATAGGTAGTATTTACATAGATTTTTAAATATTTTTTAAAAAATTATTTTCAATCTACATTAGTTAATCATAATTTAGAATCCTTTTTCTTAAACTATATTTTTAAATAAAATATCAATTTTTTTATGGTAGGAATATTGGTTAGAACACTTAAAAATATAAATATAATGAGACCACAAATTTTTAATGGATATGATTATAATGACTAGCCTAATCGTATGAAATCCTACATAATAAAACTAGAATAAACATACTTATCATTCTGATTGGAAATTAAAAAGTTTTAGATAATTACATTGTTCGATTATCTCTTGAAGAAATTTATTAATATCATATAAACCAAAATGATATTAATAATTCACTATGTTCTGTGACCTGGAACATTCACATCCTTATATTATCACATGAAATGGAAAATAAAAGATGGAAGAAACTAGAGATGAATCATTTTGGAACTATCAATATTTTAAAAACTCAAAGAGATATGAACAGACTTAATTAACATAATTTTAATATTCTACCAGGTTAAAAAGATAAAAAAATTCATCAATGATTTATGAAATTAGACAATAGTTTACAATCATTGGGTGAAAATAGATATCATAAGATAACCATATTGAATAGTTTATTGACATTATTTCTATAATATTGGAGTCTAAGAAGACAATAATGGATAATATTTATAATTTTTTAATGTTAAGCCTATATTATTTAATTGGAACATTATTGTATTATAAGATCATACTAGAACATATATTGAAAAATAGAAAAGTAAAAATTATAAACTTTTACATCTACTTCAGGTAGTCATCAAACTGATCCAATAAAATTTTCTACTAATTAGTATAAATATCTTGTTTATAATAAAACAAATTACGAATTAAAATCCAATTGATATATAATATAACAATAATGAAATTTATCAAATTGAAATAAGGATGAATAAGATTATCAAAAATTCAAAATTCCGAAATAATCATTATAAATACAAGAAATAGAAGGATGATAAGAAATACTATTTAGAAGTAATATTCTATGATTGTATGACCTAATATTATGTCAGTTTTATAATCAAAATTAGAAAAATAGAAAGATAATAAGGTATTATATAACAAAAAGAAATAAAATCTTAAATTTTATAGATATATTGATAACATGTGAAAATCATACATCTTCAGAGAGTATGTTCGAAAATAAAGGGAAATAAAGTCAAAAATAATATGGATATAATTCAATAATTATATAGAATGAAAAGAATTTCATGGTAAAGATAAATATATAATATCTTAAAAATGTATGTCTTGATTAAAAATTTAATATCAACACTGATGATAATTAATCAAATTTATCAAAATATGAAAATGATAATCCATCAAAAGTTAAATTGGTCGATTCATTAGAATATGAAGAATCATTACCATCAGTATAAAAAATATATAGATATATTACTATTATGATTCAAGAAAATAATAAACTTAAAAACAAATATAAATTTTAGGAGCCAAAATATATTAATGAAAATAATATTATTAAAAAAATAAATATCATAAATATAAAAATATTTAATTGAATTATAATAATAAACTAATTCATCTCATCCAAGAATCAATGAATAAAAACTTATATGATCTAATTTCAATTGATCATAATTTAATTGATTAGAACTTAGGGTATCGAAATTTTGATGATGATGATCAGAATTTGGTGATTCAACTTTAATATGAAGTTATTTTCATTAAAAATAATTATCTAATTTTACTTCAGGTAAAGAATATTTGGAAAAAAATGTTTATACCAAAAAAAATCTATATAAATTTAAAACATAATTTTTTTACATTTTATCATCATTTATATCAATTGAATTATTATGTACCTAAAAGTGCACTATTTTGTACTAAATTTCATAGAGGAGGTCATTGGAGTGATTATATTTCTTTAAACAAAGGTTAATCTTGTTTTTTTCTCAAATACATACTTTTTAATAACTGTAAACTATAAAATATAAAATATTTTCACAGATGTGGATTGTAATAATTTTATTTGTTAACATAATTCGACCCAAACATGTGTGGGAAAAACAAACATAATTTTATGTATTTCATTAAAAAATGTTGTGTACCAGTAGTAGAAAAAATGGTTCATGGGTCGTATTTCATTCCACCTATGATTGGATAAAATTAAAACATCTAAAATTTCAAAAATATAAAAGTCCAAAAAGATAATTTTAGAGACAATACAAGTGGTAAAATCGTGGGAGTCAGTGGAGTTTATTTTCTTGTAAAATATCACATTTCCAATGTTTTATATGTTTTAGGGATTAATAAGAACCTTATTAGCACAAATATTATATGGGATGTGGGATATCTTGTGAAATTTAGGAATATAAAATGTACAGTTCAAAGTTCTAAAGAAATCTCATTTTAACATATCGTAGGCATGATAATGTATCCACAGTCAACTTAATAAAAATATGTAATTATAATTTTACTTATTTAAGAACAAATAAATAATTATCTAGGATACACAATAGGATTAGAGGACATTGTATAATTAATACTTTAACTAACATTTCTAGGAAATGACATGTTTGGAATCTACTATAACATATGTTTAATTAAACCAAGGCCTATGATCCTAATCCATATGGAATGAATCATAATTTATTTTTTATATATTAAATTGATGTCTCAACTATAAAAGATTTAAAATTAGTTAACATTAATATTTTTGGTCCTATAATGATAGTATGTATTGTATGAAAATGTAATATATATTTCATTGTTGATGTTTATAGTACATTTAGTCGGTTTATTTCACTCGAAAATATGAATATTTTAAACATTTTACGAATTTTCATGATTTAATTAAAAATGAGAAAAATATGACATGAGATACAATATATAGTGATCATATTTGTGATTTTATAATTGATAAATTTTATACATTGGTATTTAAAATGGTTTTAGTCATATCCTTTCATCACAAATAACACTATAGAAAAAAAAGTTAGTTGAAATTAGAAATATAATTCATTATGAAATTACTTGAAGTTTTATAATTTATTATTCCATTGCTATACATTTTTTATGAGGTTTTTTCTACTAATTTTTATAATATAAAGTGATTTACACTCACAAAATTTCTAAATAAAAATCATTTTGAGTTTTGGACTTGAAAAAAATAACATATTTCATACAATAGTGTTTCTGGATATAAATTAGTCAATATTAAAAATAAATATTAGTTTCAAAAATCCGATTCCAAAACCGATAGAGGTATTTTTATTGGTTATTCTAAAATTATTTAGGATTATAGTGTTTTTAATAAAATAACTAATATTTTTTAGGAAGACATTCATGTATTTCTTTATGAAACAAATCCTTTTATTTTTTAAAAACCACTAAATTTTAAAAATACCAACGATGTTTTTGAAAATATTAATTCCCTCTCAAAATATAATTTATGAACACTGAATGTAATTCTATAGAAGTTATACCATATGATTTCAAATATCTAAAAGATACAAAATATATTATGTAAATACAAAAGCATAATACAAAAAATCAACTGATATTAATGCTACATTCCTACTGTTATATCATTAGGGATGTAAGTCAAACTTTGACAAAACTTGTTTTTATTACACATTAATTTAGGATTTATTACATAATAATAAACATAATAAAACCCATAAGTTTTAGAATTTTATTATCACTGTGAATTATGTACATTACATAAAAATATAAAATAGGGGTTACATCTTCATTATTGAAAACTTCTTCAATATTCTCATATTATTCCATTATTCTTAACACTGTATCAGATTACTGGAGGGCATACATAAGAAATGGGTGAGCTATAAAGCATATAAGGACATAACGTGAAGATGATATTAGATGTTAGACAATAATAATATCAATGGGGAATAAATGGGGAGAGAATCATAAACATGAATAATGATTCATGAATGAACATGATATAATAAATTCATAATGGGAATGTGGAAATAATGTTAAAAATGAAATAACAAAAATAATTCTAGGTTAAAAACCAATAAATAATAACATAATGTGGTTAAGGTCACCTCCCAATAACTATATATGGAATTTATTTATACTAAAAAATTATCCAATGAATTTGAGTTCTATCTGATAACACCCATTATAAACATATTATATACATCCGTAAGTTTTTCACCTAGATCATATATCAAAAGAAAATATTTCATCCAATTTAGTTACATAATAAGAGAGTTTTGAATAAATACCTAAAATTACCTAATTATATAAGTCATGTTATATATAGGTGAGTCCCCATGAGTGTAAATTTATATGGTATTCACAACACAAAATTTTTCAATGTAAAAATCACAATGAAATGTCCCAATCATAATGGTAGAACATAACGATACATAAAATGATTTAATTAGAGTGAAGGTGGTATCTAATTATTTATACATAAAATGGAAAATAATATGGTTATGAAAAATTATATACGTACATTTTGAATTGTAAATAATGTCTTTAAATGAATAATATTCTTGATTGAATATGAGAGTGAGATGGCCTCTTATTAAATTTCAGCATAGTAACGACTTTGGTAAATGCTATAATGAGAAGGGAAAATTGATTTATCATTGTTAGGAAATAAATATACAGTAGAGTTTTAATTATAAAGTCATGAAAACATAAACAATTGATATCTAAAATGGATAAATACAATGAATGTCTATGTATGGAAATGAAGAGAATGAGGCCCCGTAATTTTTTTATCTAAAAACACATGAAAATTTTGGTAGCATAACATGTGTAACATAAGGGTCATGGGAGGTATTAATGAGGGTGGAATTGGAAATTCATCATATTTAAATCAAATGTTTTATAATATTTAATTATTAAAACATACATAAAAATGAAAAAAAGGCATAACATAAAATTGGTGTTTGAATAAAAAATAAGAGAGGGAGATCCCTTACCATGAGATTGTGATTCCTACAACTTGGGAGGAGCTTCATGAGTGCATTGAAGAACCATGGAAGGACAGTAAATATGGTAGGTCAGATTAATGGCATGATATAAGGTTTTTTAGTGAAGAGTAATGGGATCTTTGGTAGGATTATAAAGGAAAATAGAGCAGGTTCTTTATTATTTCCCAAACCAATGTTTTTGATTATATTCAATAAAGTAATGAAACCCACACACCTCCCATGGTTTTTACCTTGGTTTTTAAAAATAATATTGGTTTTAATTATTTTATTATATATTTATATGAACTCAATAAAATATTACCCTTATTGTTGTGGAATTGATTTATGTTCTTAAAGAAATGATTTTAAAACATTAAAGTATAATATAGGTTTTGGAGGATTCATAAACGATTTATAAAATTATCCCAATGAAATAAAATCACATTATTTTAAAGGGTAAACATTTAATTTTATATATCCATTATATAATTTATTACCCCACTTGTAGGCTACCATGATTTCATAATACACAATGTATATTTATAACGTATTTATTTTTTACCCAAAAATTCTATTAACTTATAAAATTATAAAAACATTATGATTTGGTAATTTTTATGTTCTTATTCAAAAAATAATATTTATTTTATCAAAATAATATTCAAATTTTTTTTATTTTAAATTCTAAAATAGAACTTATATTTAATGAGAATTGATATGTTTTTTTGAAAATAACAGTTTTCCAGCCCTTATTAAAATTACATTTGATGTCAAAAAAATTATATTATCATTTATATATAACAAAAAATATTAAGTTATATTATTTTATGAAAATTTAATTTATTTTTAAAATTCATGAAATCATCAAAAAGTAATGTCTTAATTGAAATTTCAGATTACAAAAAAATACAGTTTGTGTTTTATCATATCAAAATAAAATCATTTATAATGTAAAAATAATATGAAGTAATTATAATCATAGTTAAATAAAAAATAAAATACACATATTAAATTTATTAGGGTATTGAATAAAATACATTTATTACAATAGAAATTTATGTGACGGTAATGTGTAGGATGGTGAGATTTTCATGGGGTGGTTCGATATAGGAGGTTTGGGCCAAGATATCGAAGAGCTTGAAAAATTTCCATAAAAAGTTTTTATCATGATTTATTTTTTGGATATTTTATTTTTCCTAGTTAGGGGAAAATCCAAGTGATTATATATCCCTTTGAAGCTCTAACAAATGGGCTTCATAGGTAATGATTCTACTGGTAGAGGCCATCTATTCCTTTATCTGTGTTAATTGGATTTATCAAAACCCTATATTAATACAAATAATATTTTTACTATTAAACAACTATATTATAAATTTTTATGATTATTAATGGCCTTTTAAATACAATAGAATATAAACAATCCATATAATTTCATTTTTTATCTATAATTATAATTAATAATTTCATTCAATCATAAATAGAATTTTATTTGTAAAAGTTTGGTTTGTTACAATATTCACCCCATAAATAATATATCACATGAAATTTTCCTTTCACATTCTAATACAGATGAGGGTAATTATTTTTCATTAGCACCTCCAGTTCCCATATTTCTTCTTCAAACTTATGGTTTCTCTATTGTAATCTAACCAATAGAATTGACTTATTTTGTAGAACTCTATCTCTATGATCAAATATCTTCATCGACTTCTCCTTATATGAATGATCTTTATCCAAAAGAAAATATTATAGATTTAGAACATGTTAGGGGTATGTTATATACTTACTCAATAGGTTTACATGGATCACATCATTCAATTGAGATAGATTAGCTGGGAGTTCTAGTTGATATGCCATCGCTCTGACATGATCAAAGATCTCAATGTGACCAATGTATCATTGATTAATATTTCCTTTGTTCCAAGATATATTGATTTTAGTCCATGGATATATGTATAGGAATACCTTATATACATACTCACACTCTAGGTTTCAACTATGATTTTCACTATAGCTCTTTTTTTCAACTCTGACCATCTATGATGTGCAGTTGAATGGTCGTGACCTTTTCCACCATTTCGGCAACAATTTCGGGACATAATAGATTTCATTCACCAACATCCTCCCATCGTATAGGTGTTCCACACCTCTTCCCATAAAAGTATTTATAAGTATCCATTTGTCTAATTGAGTGGAAACTATTATTGTATGAAATCATGACCAATGGAAGTTGTTGAACTCAAACTCCTCGAATCACATCGAGAATTATCTCAACCTATCATTATGTTTTTGGGCAGTACACTCATATTATCCATTATTTTGAAGGTGATAAGATGTGAAAAAGTTCAAATTGGTATATAGATAATGTTAGAGACTCTTTTTGAACTAGGGTGAAAATGTTGGATCTCGATCAGATAAATTGATATTGGTGTTCCATGTATCTTCACCACTTCTTGAATGTATATACTTGTATGTTTACTGAGTAATAAATCCACTTAGATTGTTATGAAGAGAGAATACTTTTAAATATAATCCACCATAAACCTTATAACCATATATCATCTTGACATCTTTAGAAAACCAGAGACAAAGCTCATTTTTATGTTTTCATATATCTACACAAGTATGGGAATTGTTGCATTATACCCTTCGATTCATTCCTTTAAAACATCAGTTACTGATGTTCAAGATACCTAGATGTATATTATCCAATTACCTTCTTAATATTTCCCAAAAATAGTGTCCTCATATATCTTGATATATATTTTTTTCTCCCTAGATGGATGACGAAGGTAAATCTATGGGTATCATCCAACAAAACCTTCTTTAACTCAGGGTTTTATAGAACAAATATTGGTGACCCAAATAATACAACTCCTTATTCATTAATTTTCATCTACGAGTGTTTCTCTTTTCGTATGGATTACATATTCATCTAACTTTCCACTTCATCACTTCATCTATTCAAGAATCCGTTATATTTTCTAAGAGGGATGGTTGTTCAATAATTTTTGAAAGGATTGATGATTTTACATCATTTATTATTCCCATGTACATACTTTTAATATTTAAGATAGATCAGATCCATCCTGATTTTCATAAGTGATAAAATTATTTTATTCTTTCTACTTAATTAGTATGATACTATACGTTAATTAACATTATAGTACTGGATTGAGGAGTCATATTTCTTTACTAACTCTAACTATCTTCATTGGTTCATATTCAACTCATTCTCTTGGATAATATTATTGAGGATCTTATGATCCATATATTTTTCATACATATACCCGAAGTGAAAATTCCATCATATCTTCAATGAAAATATCAATGTAAAAAACTCCAGATCTTTTTTGGGATAGTTTTTTATGAACCTTTATATTCTTTTAGGCATAGGATATAACTTTTTAATTATTCATTAGTATAAAAACTAATCCATTATTCAATGAATCCCTGTATAGAATAGAAATTTCCCCACATGTGGGTAGTTTAAGCATAGGTTTAGTGATAAGACTATTTTACAACTCATTGATCCACTAATCAAAATTATTGTTCTAGTGAAACATGACTCTCTTCTGAGTTATCTTGGATAGGGGGTTTAACAATCATGAAACATTTTTTATAAATCATCGATAACACCTATCATATCCTAGAAAACAACAGATATCAATAACATATTTATCCTCAACCATCCTTCAATAGCCTATGTCATTTAAAGTTATATATATATATCACACAATTTTTGATAGCAATCACCAATAATGAGAATACCTTCAACTAGAAATCACATTTTTTGTAGTTTTCATAGATCTTCTCTTTTTGTGTGGTTTTTAGCTCAATGTTTATATTACTATCATGATTCTAATTTATTTGAGTATATTAAATTATCATCTATAAAAACTACCAAAAATTTGTTTAGTTATTCTCTAAATACTCTATTAATCACATAAATGATGTATTGTATAGAATAAGTTAGTATGAATAGAATTATTGTGAACTCGTAGTGCTTGTACATTGTATGGAAAGTAGTATTGGGGGTATCCTTCATCCTCACCATTTATAATAACCCAATTGATGATTTCACATGGATAAGTATTGGGCTCCACAAAACTATTGGAACAGGTTATTAATATACGTTATAAGATTCTTGTTCTTTATTGTGATCTTCTTTAGCTCAAGATAATCAATGAGAATGAACATTGACTGGTCATTATTTTTTATAAAGATGACTATTTTACCCTAAGGTAAATCACTAGGGTGTATGAAGCCTTCATCTTGATTCCCCTAAAATATTTTTTTCAGATCCTCATGCTCCACAATAACAATTTTATATAGTGCCTTGGATATTAGAAAATCCCCATGTATAGGCTCGATTAAAAATTCAACCACTCTGATAGGAGGAAGACTAAGAAATTATTAACGAAATACATCATCATATTCCTTCAAAATGGTTATGCCTTTAGGGGTGATATTTTCCTTATAATAAATAATTTTATCTAGATTTTATTACTAGTAAGAAAATAATTTCCTTGAATAAGATAGTTTTTCTAATAAATTTTCATCCTCCTCCATGAATTTATAATGAATTAGAGGATGATTCCCGATATGAAGAGTGATTACATTCTGATGGAAATTTATGTCAGATCAATATAAGAAAAGCTAATCCACATAGAAAATTGAATCAATTTTAAAAAAATATTGTATCCTAAAGATCACAAGACTATCCATACCATAAATTTTGATATGGGAGGAGTTATATACTTGGTATAAAATAATTTACCCCATTTTCATTTTCACTAACAAATATAATTCAATGATTATTGGCAGTGTTTCAATAGTTCTACTAATCTGGAATAATATGAAAGAATGTGTAGAACCAAAAAAAAACTATAATATCCATTCATTAATGAATAACTAGATTACCTATCAACACTTCATTTTCATTATCCACCACATCAGTTATGATGACTTATGCTCACCCTTGTTTCCTGGGCTTTTTTATGTTGATTGTCTCCTAAAAACCATGTAATAGAGAATTTGTTTACAAAATTACATTTTTTTCTTACAATTGAATCATTTAATAATAAGTATATGTTTAAATTGGAATATATTTCTCATCGAATACATTGGTGGGTTTCTCCCATCAAAAATTTCTAGTAAGATTTCATTCTATTCCACACCTTAAGAATTTACACACCCCATTAATGAGATTTATTGGGTGCTTATTTCCATATTTTATACAAGTGAGATCCTGAAATTTCATACCACCATTATATTTTTCAATTGCAGCACCAGAATTATACGCAAATTTTTTCTTCTTATCCCCACCAGACCATTAATATTATCTGATCTCAATTTCGACATAGAGGGAACACAAAAAAATTTCCTCATAAAAATAAATGTACCTGACTAATATATCATTTAATATAATTGGTTGTTTCTCCAAAAATAAGGGTAATACTTTTAATTTATAGGTAACAAAAAAGGAAAGGGGTGTATCATCCATGTCTTGTAATTTTTAACTCATACTCTATGATATAGTTAGCATATCTTTTCATGAGGAAACCAAAATCCCTTTAACTTTTAATTCAATGAGTGTGATGAAAAAAAAATCAAAAAAATTAAATAATTATTTCAAACCAATTGATTCAATCCCTTCCTCATGATTCATATTCTTGATCAATTTCCACCACTGATGAACATCTCCATCCATATGATAAACATCTAGTATTACCTTCTCTTGGGCGAAACATTGAGGGATTGGAATGATCTATTCTATGGAGTTGATCTATTGTTCCACAATTAAGGGATTATAGGATCCATTTAATGTTATATTCTTTTATTAAATAATCGTATGAGTTACATCTTGTTGATTCTTTGGGGGATATGGGAATTCCTCATTATTTAGGTTTTATTTAGAATATGATTTAACTAGGATAGTATTTTAATATATTCATTTACTCTTACTCTCATATGGTCGAGCACCTCATTTGGGCAGTTATCATATTTCCCTTCACATTGGTAATTTACTTAGATCCTCCTATTTACAGCCATTGTTTGAAATAAAAGGAAAATTAAGTATGATCACTTTTAAACTATTAAACACAGATATCAGAATCAAATAAAATTTAATGGATAATTTCCAAATTATATTTACTCTTTAAATTATGTATTTATAGTCATCAACCTATGTTGTCCATGACCAATTTCTTATCACGAACACTTTGGGAATTTTCCTTACCTTAATAATTATTAGTAAAAAGATTTTGAATGTATCAAAAAATTTCCCTTATGTGTATCAAATTAGGTGTGTAGAACAGACTGTTGTCAAGCACCATCTGATAATCAAGTTAAACTCAATCTATTTTTTTGAGATTATTACCCCAAGGTACAATAATGTAATTTCCACATCCACTTTAGTATCTATACAAGGTTGTATTTTCTTGCAATCTACTTACTCTATTATTTACCAACTTTTAGGGATGTTTTATTATGTCGATTATTATTCTTAATTATTTTTTAGATTTTTCTAATCCGAATCCCCAAAATGACTATAATTTATTTTGATACAAATTATAAAAACCCATGTCTATACTACACATAAATTCATGATTTACTAAAAAAATACACATAAAAAACCCCAACGATTGAGAAGTATAGTGTCTTTGGGAATTTTGTTCATTAAATAATAACATAAAACTAGGGGTACATCGGTATTATTGAAAACATCATTTACATGATGACTTTGTTTTATCATTCGTAAAATGCATGTGATAACCTTTGGATTTACATAAGAATTGGGAGAGATATAAAACCTAGTAATAGAATAAAAAACTCATGGAATGAAGACATTATCACAAGGTAGACAACATGTATATCAATGAGACATAAAATGGGTGATAATCATAAACATTAAAAACAAGTAATGATATTTATTGAAAATTAAAAGGGAATAAGGGAATGGAGAATGAACTTTTAACATGAAATCATAAACATATGTCTCGGATAACCACCAAGACTTAATAATATAATGTTATTAGTATATAATCATGTTCAAAATACATGGCGTACCACGAGATAAAAATATTACCCAATACATTGGAGTGTTTTTTGGGTGAACCCAATATAATGATATCATGTACATGTATAAGCATGTCACTTATACCATATAACATAAAAAATATTTCATCACATTTAATAGATTATCTAGGACTTTGAAATAAGTAAATAGAAGTCCAAAATACAATAATTATATTTATTTCATGATGAATACCCTTCAATTTAAATATAGATGATATAAAAAACAAAATGGTTTGTTATTAAATAGTTGTAGTGAAGTTTCGACATCATAACAATAGTATATAACCATTTTTAAAATTGATTACCAAGAAGGAAATGGGTATCTCGTTATTTCGACATAAACTGGATATGTAGAGGGATGTGAAAAAATATACCCCAAATAATAAATTGGAAATAAAAGCATTATATGACGAAGATTCAGGAATAAAGTGGGCAGAAAGATAATCCCATACAAAATATTGGTATAGTAACAACTTATGAAAATGCTGTAATGAGAGCGGATAAATGTTCCGTAATTATAGGAAATAATTTTTACAGTAAAGAGATATTTATAAGTTAATGATAACATAACCATTTCAGATTCAAAAAGGGTAAAATACAATTAAGGTGACTAAATAGAAAATAAGAGAAGGAGGTACCTTACATTGGGTATGATATTCCACATGACAATTTAGAATGAAAAATGAGTGCACATAATGTTTCATGGGAAGGATTAATGATAGATAAACAATCATTTCATCACATAGAAAAATGGAATTTATATGTATGTATAAAAAAAATACCCAAACATGAATTGAAATAAATGAAGAGGTAAATCATAGAAGATTTGCCTAAATAAAATAAGGGAGGGAGATCAATTACCTTAAGACAGTTATTCCAAATGTTTGAGAGGGTCTTCTTGAAAGCTTGGGAGGAGCTTCTGGAAAGATTGGGGGCACCTTGGGAATTCTATCGCGAGGTGATTTCAGAGTACGTTCATTCTACAAGGTTATTGTTTAAGTAGGAATGGAATATTGGGTGGGTTTATATAGGAAATGGGAGGGGTGTTCTTTATTATTTTCCTAACAAATGTTTTGTATTCTATATAATAAAATCATCGACACAAAAAACCCTCCCATTGGTTTTACAATGGTTTCTAAATAAATTAAGTGTCTTTAATTAAATTATTAGTAAAATGACATATCTAATAAAAATACTACCCTTGATTATGTCAGAGTGAGTCATGTTCTTAAAAAACGTTTTTAAGACCTTAAATATATAATATAGGTTTTGGAGGATTCACAAAGGCCTTATAAAAGTAACCAAATAATCTAAAAATAACATTTTTTTAAATAATAAACATATATATTTTTTGTGGATACACTATTATAATTTATTAAATTATTTTTCTATCATAATGATGTCATAATACACAATTTATATTTATACCATATTTAATTTTTATTCAAAATTCTGTTGTCTCATAATAATAATGATAAAATAACCATTGGATAATTTTGAAAATATGATTCCAAATATAATATTAATTATATAAATATATTTTTTTTAGATAATTTGATTTTTCCTTTTAAAACAAAATCGATATTTAATGAAAAATACATGGTGTTTTGATAATAATAGTTTTTGATACCTTATAAAAATTAAATTTGACATCAATAAAATTATATTATCAATTATATTTAAGAAAAAATATTTATGTTTATTTTTTTAGTAAACCATAATTTATTTTTAATCTATCGTAATTCAACAAAAATGAAAGTATTAATTGAAATTGCACGTTAAAAAAAATAAATTTTCCTTTATTTCATAAAAATAAAAAATCATTTATAAAATAACAAGAATAAGAAGAAAATACATTCATTATTCTATTAAAAATACAATATAAATATTTATTTTAGTATGGAGTTGATAAATACCACATTATAACACCATAAAATTTTGTGAGGGAATGATGTGTGATTGTGATATTTTCATTGTGTGTTTTGACATACATGGTTTGGTTTGTGATATTAATGGGCTTTAACTTCTCCCATAAACCATTTTGATCATGATTTAATTGTAAGATATTAGATTGGGTTTGGTTAAGTTTAAATCCTAGGGAAGCTATCTCTTTATGATGCTTTGATAAATTGGATTTATAGGTTATGATCCTGTTGGTTTAGGCCATCACATTATTTATCTGTGTCAATTGGATTTATCAAAACCTTATATTTATAATAATAATATGATAAATGTTTAACGTCTGTATTATCAATGGTAATGAATCTAAAGGATATTATAAATTTGATTGGATATGATTATAATAAAAAAGTGTGTGAGTTTTCAATAATCCTAATAGTGAATTTAATTCAATCACAAACAGAATATCATTTCTTATAGTTCATGTTTTTACACATTTGGATTAAATATGATGTTCCTTGAAAAATAGTTGTGAGAGTCAATATTTCTTATAAAATTTTTAACCTAAAACATAAATTTATGCTTTATGTTATAAAATTTGGAAATTTGTTTTGCAACAATATATTAATCAATTTGAATGAAACCAATTTAGACCATAGTTGAACATCTTATTGATCATTGGTTTGTGAAGTAAAATTAGTTTTAAAAAAAATATGTTGAAAATGGAATCATTATAATAAATATATATATTAATTATTTAAAGGCAATTTTCAAGAATAAGGAATAGATTATAGTAAATATTTTCATTGGTACCTCCATTAAAATCTATTAGAATATTATTATCCATTGCAACATATCTGAATTTTACTTTATTTAAAATTTATATGGAATATTATTTCTTTAAATAAATATGTGTAATAAGTAGTTTATGTTTAATGACCTCAAATTTTTGTAAATATTATGTTTACTAACAATGTATTTAAACATAACAAATCATTCTATGAACATAATAAAGCACCAAGAGCATGGTATGAAAGTCTTTCTAGATATATATTTCAAACTTAATTTGCTAAATTGTTGATCCAACTATTTTCATAGAGAATATTTTAAAAATTACTATTTTTATTCAATTATATGGTGATGACATCAGTTTTTATTAAAATCATAAATATATTTCTGTAAAATTTGTCCTTTTATGAGAAATGATTATGAAATGAGCATGATGGGATTGGTTTTATTTTTCCATGGTTTTTATATTTCTAAAAAACTATAAAGAAATATTTTAACTTAGCATTAAAATATTGATTAATTTTCAGACTTTTTGGTTTTTACCTTGTATAAAATAGAACTGTACTTTTATTGTAATTTCGATCTAATTTTATCATTAAGGAACACGAAAATTGAAAGATGAGAATCATTAAAGAAGTATGAATAGAAGTTTAGTATATCTTACAGGAAGTAAAAAGGACATTATTTTTGTACTATTTTTATGTGTTATATTTTAATCTAATCTAAAATAACCTCATATTAAATAAGTTTATCGCATCTTGACATACTATAAAGGTACTTTTGGACATTCATTAATTTATTATTCTAGAGACGATTTTTTAAATAAAATACTACATAAATGATTTCTGTAGTTGTTTTACATTTGATTAGAAATCTATTTTTGTGAAGATTTCCTTTGGTAAATATTTAGTCTCTTGGTCCAATAGGAAAATAAAATATGTTTTAATTTCCACTACTAATGAATAATATGTAGCGAAATTTTTTTTTGATGAAGGGTTGCAGATACAACACACACTCATAGATTTTAGAAGGATTTAACTCAATGTCCATTTTTTTGTATTATTACTAATGTTCTTCCAAAAAAATCTTCCATAGTATAATCACATTGATACAAGATACCATTTTATTGGCGATCACACACTAATAGAAGATATTTTTGGGACTTTATGATAATATAAAATCAACATGCTGATATATTTTCCAAAAATCATACTTCTGATAGATTTATAAATATTCAGTAATGTTGGTAATGATTAAATATAAGTGATCTTGAATCCACTTATCATTTATTATATATCCTTGAAATAAAAAACTCCTAAATAAAATAAACCATTGATTTTTTTAAAAATTTTAAATTAATATATTTTTTAAAAAAATACAGAAGTCAAACACTATTCTATGTTATTTGGATATAAAACATAACTATTTTGAAATGAATCTTATAAATTTCTATTAAATATATAAATATATTTTTAATTATCCAATAAACCATTAATTAATGTGGAATATCATCCAATATTTTTGGAAGATAAATTATTGTAGTTTTAATATCCACATCAATATATTTTATAGTTTTATTGAATTTAATTTTCATTTTAGGTGGAGTTATTGTTGAAAAAATGAAAATACTTCATATTGGAAATAAAAATTTTACTTCTAAAAAGGGATACTATTTATTTTATATTTAATGAAATTATATAAATAATTTTGAAGTGAAATTGTATGAAATATATTTCTGGCCTTCATTTTCTAAGAAATCATTTTGACACAATTTTTAATGTTGGAAATGTATTTGGATGACAGAAATTTAAAATTATTGAATAAGTAATTTTATTTCAAGTGTTTTTTATATGTACAATATTTCCAAATTAATTTTTTACCTAAATATCTCTCCTCCAAAGTGTATTTCTAAAGATGATATGAAGAGTATCATTTTATTTTGTAGTAAATGTTTGAAATGGGGCTTAAATAGTTTCCATTCTCATTGGAAAAGAAGGTGTAGTTAAAATTATATTAATATAGACATGTATCTTTTATTATGTGGATATTATTGATAATATCCACCCGACTAGTGAAGAATGTAATTTTTGACATGAATTCAGCTTGTAATTTGATCCCTCTAGATATGAATGAATGGTTAAAATAGAATATATATATAAAAATTTTCTACATCAAACATTCAAGAATGACTTTTTCTGAAGATATGAAGACTTGAATATATTTTAAAGGATTAAAAAACATACGATTAGACAAATTCTCAATATGGATGAAGATGAATTTATGAATGTATTTTTCCCATTCTTTTATTCTTCTTTATTAAGTATTTCTTTTTAAAAATTCTAAAAGGGGATAATTTTTGAAAAAAACCTTAGTCTTATTTTTCATCAAATTAACGGTTTCTTAGTTTTAAATATCCTATATATTACTTTGATACTAAAAATTTAGAATACTCTTATTATTAGAATATTTAATTTCTCTATTCATGTTTATTTCAATAGGGGAGAAATTTTTGTCCTTATTTAATTATTTCTTTAAGGGCGAATTGTTTTTAGTTATTTATCATCCATATCCTTGATATATTTATATGGTATATTTTTGGTGAATTATTAATATTTTTATAATAAATTCATTATTCTTGGTTTCAAAATAAAGAGGAAAAAAACAAAGAAAAATTACAGATCATGAAGACCAGCGAAATATTTCCTTTTAAATTTAGTTTATTATTTAAAAATTTCTTACATGTTATGTTCATTCAAAAAATGGAGAGATTATTGGGGAGTGGTACTCACCACAATATTTATTTTGTAAATATTTGTAAACATCATAGAAAAAAGATCTAATTTTATAATAACTTTAAATAATTATGTTTTTGAAAGAATAAACTCAATCAAATGATCTATACAATACAAAAATATCAAGTAGTTTAAAAAAATCCATTGATATGAAATTCAGAGTTATATGATTTCCACAAGATATATAAATCATTTAGCGGTGTAGATAAAACCCATTTATAGATAAAAAAATGTTATTCCCATCTGAATAAGTTACTATTGATTCTATTAAAATTGATCTTATGTTTGGAAGAATCCAAACATTAGATTTTTTTATAATGCTAGAAAACTACAGAGCCACACCTCACGCATATGAAGAGTTAATTTACAAGAATAATCCATTTTTTATTTGATATTTTGTTAGATATTTAAAATTTCATATTTCATTATGTGATTTTAAATCAGTGTGATTTTATTTCTGAGTGCTTCACCATACATATAACTTTTTGTGAGGTTAGACATATAAAAACTATTATGTTGTTATTGTAATCATCCTTCTGATCCAACGTGATCAAGGGGTGCCATGTATAGGAAGGAATATCTCAATAAAATCTAGTGATTGAATGTTCTGTTGTGAGTTTCTACGTATAGGTATAGTTGAGTAATTCTAAGGATAAGAATATAGACATTAGGGTAGGTATAAAATTAAGTATATATTAAAACATGGTAAATGTTATAGATTTCATAGATCAGGTTTACAGATCTTCATTTCTATTTTTTTGAATAGCTAGGTATTAATAAATATCATTTAATGGCTTATTTGGTTTTCTGAAAAAACTCCACGATTTCTTTCAACATAATTTTTTTATTTCAATACATGACTATATAAAAGTCAATTTATATGATCCAGTTTCTATTATTTATATAGTTTAGTGTTCCATAAATTCATCTATGTTTTAGAAGTTTAAACTAAAAATCCCTTTTATTTTTAAACTATATTTTATATATTTATTAATTTACTAACTTTGATCTCATCGATATTTCAATATGTTAAATTTTATCCTAAGACCCACTCAACCATGCCTCGATTCGATCAGTCGCAAGACCACAGGTACACCTCTGCATTCGATAGATGCTGATTACTAGAAGTCATGGTCTGATATATCTATATGGGAAAAATAAAATCTTTATCATAGTCAAATAATAACATAAATAAACAATAATAAACAAATTGTATAACCAATAACCAAGAAAACTTGAAGCACATGGTGACTAAAATATGATTTCAATATCTAAACAAAAACTGTTGATATGTCATGCCCAATATGTTTCATGTTTCACTAGAAAATCCAAAAATATATAAATACACTAAAGACACTCAAAGGGGTATTGATTCATATATGGTTCCCTCTTCTAATATTTATTCCAACTCAACCATCTATCATATATATCTTTCCATTGTCCTGTCCTTCAAGCATGACTTCTATTTGGGTACCGATCAGCCAACCCGAGTAGGGAGTGAGTAAAACATTGTAGGGCACCACCAACGATGTATAAAATAATAACCAGACAATAAAAATTTATAATGTTGTATAAATTATTAAATATAAGTATTAAAGTAAAAATTTTACATATTTCAAATTATTTTTTTTACAAAATAAAACCTTGAGTTCCTGAGGACACTTGAACCTTAAATACATAATTTGGTCCATGTTGGAGTCTAAGAAAAATAACATATTAAATTCCTAATTCTTTATAACACAAGGTAATTAATTATCCATTTCATTTCAATTCATATCAGTAATAATTGGAACCGTTGACCAATAACAAAATTTTCATCCTTGAACACCAGGTCCAGAACATGGGGGGTTTTATAAGGCCCCAGCCTTAAACCTTACTTAATATTGAATTAAAAGAATAATTCACGTTGAGGATCTTTTCAGGTTTAGAGTTTTAGAGAATTAGAACATAACTATTACATCTTAAAAGATTACAAAGTAGACACTTCTACTAAGTCTCCATAAAAAAAACTATGAAAAAGAAAGATGCCTAGATTCCATGTATTAGATAGCATGAAAATTCCCTTGATCCCATCCTTGACCTTATTCCACTTTAAGTCCTGTGAAAAACATTTCGAAAAACTTGGGGTGAGCATAAAAAGCTCAGTAAGGGATACAAAAAGAATGAAAACTATTAGTTTTTCAAACATCAAGTAAACCATGTATACTATATCAAAGTAATACCTTCACCTTCATGAAGTAGTAAAAAAAATCTTCACTGAATAAAGTATCATTACTTACCTTTTTGTAACCAAAGGAATTACCATAAAACCCATATAAAGAACACATAGAATATATAAAGGTAACCTGGGACATAAACATACTTAAGTGGAATAACCATACGGTTGACTTCCACACATATCACTTAATGGAATAGCCATACGGCCAATTTCCATACATACATAATGGAATAGCCATACGGCCGACTTCCATACCCAATGCATTGGAGGTTATAACGTAACCACCCGTCCTGGTATTCACGGCACCACCCGTCATATGGTTTATAATGTAACCACCCGTTAAAATGTCCAAGTACCAGTATAAAATCATAAAACATAAAACCAATATAAAGGAATGATAACATTTCCACATTTCAATCACAATATATCATAAATATATTGACATAATAGAATCCTTTTTCAAAACCATTTTCAATAACAAAATACATAAAAGAGTATATGGTATTTATTTTATTCTAAAAACATTACGACTTGTTGAGAAAGCCAAAGATCAAATAATACTCGCGGCGGCGGAAAAGGTCGTTGTCACCGCGTACGTTAAAAAAAATATTCCTTTTTGTCGTTTAGTAAAATTCTTCGTAGAAAAAGATTCCTTTTGTATAAAAGTAAAATTCAAAGGATTTTATACACCGTATAAAAGAACTTTGTGTATAAAACGAAATATTCCTCAATGAAAGGAGATTGAGACGAAGTCCCTTACCTTGGGTCCGACATGACTCGATCGTTCTTTAACGTCCTGAATAATAAACTTGAGTTAATTTATACTTGATTAAGATCCTTTTTAAAGTTCATTATTCTTTTTATATCACTTATTTCAATGTTATAAACATTATGTAACCATTTAAGTTAATAATGTTTGTTTTGTCAATATTTGGTTCTTAAGTCGAAAGTTGACTTCTTACAATTACATGTTGTTCATGTGATCAAAAGTTCTTTATATCCAGAATGAAATTCCCGATTTGGATATCATATATATCATATATATCCAGCATATACATGTATTTATAATATTACATAATCATTTAGAGGTAATAAATGAAATGCACCGTTCATGGAGACGGTAAGCCGTACGTACGCATGAACGCTACTTTCATTTCTTTGTCATATTAGTGGAATTAAAACTAAATGAGAGGTATGTATATTTTAATTCCAGAATTATATTCATCATTTAGATATATCATTAATTATATATATACATTATATACATGTAATTTTAATAGTACATTACATTTGGGGATAAGAAATGAAATGCATCGTTCATGGAGACGGTAAGCCGTACGTACGCATGAACGCTACTTTCATTTCTATCTCATACTTTAATGGAAAAAAATAATAATTATATAGAGGTATATTATAATTCCATTATAACATCATATATAATAACTTTAAATCCATCCTTTACACTTCCCACATATGGCATTAACGAATCACATCACTTTTAGGGGGCGTTAGTCCGCACTTCCTTAAATGAAGATATCGTGTTTACCCATAATGGAAACCATAAAGGTATGCAAAAAATGAAAAATACATAATCTTAAAGAAAAAATAAACATATTATATATCATATATAAAAATAGTGACATCATAATGGCCACCCTTTAACGTGTTAAATGAGTATTGAACAATCATCATTTCGGGAGACAGAATTTCTCCATCCACGGAAACCGTATGTTCTTTAACCATTTTATGTAGTTGTGTGAGAGTGTACCTCAAATAAATATTATAACAAAATCCTAGTATATTGAGGATACTGGTGTTGTTACAAAAGAAGTAAATAAAAAGAGTTTAGGGGGTTGGAGAAGCAAAATAAAACAAATGAACATGAGAGAATGAATTACCTTTAAAAGTGTAACTCCTTTTGATTTGAGCCTAAAGGCTTCCTTTGAAAGGCTTCTTCCCAAAGGGAATCCACTAGGATGAGGAGAGGGATGTGGAGAGAGTAAATGGGCAGGGGTTGGCCGAGCCAAATGCTTGAGGAGTGTGTGAAATGAGGTAGAGGTGGGGGCCTTTTATAAGAAGAGAGGAGGGGCACTTTTGGAAAGTAAAGAAATATTACTTTATTTGAAAATGTGTTTCGGTTTCAAAAGGTCCCACATTGTTATAATTCGTGGATAAGGTGATAAGGGTTCTAAATCCACCCATCCAATAAGTTTTGGACATGTGTAGTTCATAGATTTTACATTATCTTTCCATTTTATTTAAATCGTCAAATAATGATGTCATCGCTGCATCATTATTATCTCATATATAATTTATTTTATTTAATGTCTAAAAATTATAAAAAAAATACTATAATGTAGGAAATCTTTTTATCTTTCCAATTAATATTTATAATCAAAAGTTGGACTTGTATAACCCCACTCAAAAATTATTTTAGTAAAACGATTTATGTTAGTGTCATTTTCACTTTAACATTAAATAAAAATATATTAATGTCATTTTCCAACTAAAGTGGCTCCATGGGGTCCCCAAGTTGGCCCATGACTTTTCTTGGTCGGCCATGACTCACCCAATAGGTGTAGGACAAGTGTCATGGTGTTTTCACATTCTTATAATACCATATTTACCTTAAACTACACTAATTACCTCTAATCGCGATTAATGAAAAAAAGTTACTATTCACCAAAAAATTATTTTAATCTCATTGAACCACATTTTACTTCTTAATGAAAACAATGTATGTCGGATTTTCAAAATTCAATACACATTAGTGGTAAACTTTCATTTAACTGAAAAATCAGTTTGCTTGATTACCACTTAGTGGTTTCACTATTCATCAAAAATTGAAGTTTTTCAGAAAATTACCAAAAATTCACCCTAAGCTATATTTGATATTCCGAATTCAAAAATGAAGTCCATTTTACAAAATTCAAAACATATAAGTCATATTAATTAATTTAATAATTAATTCCCGCTGTCATGACAAATAGCGTGTTTTTGTGAAACAATAAGTATCAAAAGATTGACACCAGTTTAAGCCCAATTTCAAAGTGAAATTGATTCCAATGACCACCATTGGATTAATTGGTAAAAATATTTTCTAATTTCACTTTAAAACCAATTAAAATAATAATCTATTCATATAAATAATTTAGATTAAAAAGAGGTTTTGAATTAAAATACAACATTTTACACTATTCATAAAAAAAATGAACTTTATCAGAAAGGTACCAAAAATTTACACAAACTAAATTTTGATGTCCCGATTCTAAAGAAGAGTTATATTTGGTCCAAAATAAAATATAAGAGTGATCAAAACTATATTTAATGACGGTTCACCATTAAAAGGTGATAAGTGAACCTTTAGTGAAAATTAGAGTATATATGCCCTAAAATTGAACTCTTTCCGTATTTTAAGCCTTTATCTTTTATTGGGTAAATGTATAAACATTTAAAAATATATCTAATCATATTATAGTTATTTCTATCCATTCCCGCCAGTACAACGGCTACTTGTTAACTAACATTTAAAATAATATTATTTTGTTACTAGTGTGCTACGTAAGTTTCAAAGAAACTCATCGTTGCGTATCGGGTACGCTATCGAACATAGCAACCCCTTTAAAATAAAATTAATATTTAATTCGTAAATATTAATAAATATGAAAATTATTTATTCTTTATTTACCTGGGATGTTACATCCTTCCCCCCTTTTGGGAATTGCGTCCTCGCAATTTTATTCACTTATCAAAATAAGTGGGGGTATTTATCCCGCATAACATTTTCAGATTCCCACGTTGCCTCTTCAATCACATGGTTTTTCCACAAAACCTTTACCTGATGAATCAACTTATTCTGTAACACTTTCTCCCTGTGGTCAAGAATCTGGACCGGTTGTTCCTCATAAGATAGGTTCTTTTCCAGCTAAACTACCTCTGGACTCAAAACATGAGATGGATCTGGCATATACTTTATCAACATCGAAACGTGAAAAACAATGTGTACCTGATAAACTCGGAGGTAAAGCCACTCGGTATGCAACTGATCCAACTCTCTCCAGAATTTCATATGGTCCAATAAACCTAGGACTCAGCTTTCCTTTCTTACCAAATCTCATCACACTTTTCCAAGGAGAAACCTTGAGAAAAACATGATCACATACCTCAAAAGATAGATCCTTCCTCCGGTTATCCGCATAACTCTTCTGCCTGCTCTGAGCTGTTCTCATGTGCTTCTGAATCAACTGATCTTTTTCTGCCATCTCTTCTACCAATTTTGGTCCCATCAGCTTCTTTTCACCCACTTAATTCCAAAATGCTGGAGTTCGACACCGCTTCCCATATAATGCCTCAAACAGTTCCATCTGTATACTGGAATGAAAACTGTTATTATAAGAAAACTCAACCAAAGAAATATGTTGGTCCCAACTTCCCTGATAATCCATAGAACAAGCTCTTAGCATATCCTCCAATGTCTGAATTGTTCGTTCTGACTGCCCATCTGATTGAGGATGAAAAGCTGTACTAAAATTTTAATTCAGTACCCAACGACTTCTGAAGGACTTTCCAAAAGTTAGAAGTAAACCTGGGATCACGATCCGATACAATGGAGAGAGGAACTCCATGTAACCTGACTATCTCTTTAAGATACAAACGGAAAAGTTGATCTAGATAGAAAGTATCTCGTATAGAAAGGAAATGAGCAGATTTGGTCAAGCGATCAACAATAACCCAGATTGCACTATTACCTTGAGATGTCCTCGGTAATCCCACAACAAAGTCCATGGATATGTTTTCCTATTTCCACTCTGGCACTGGTAAAGGCTGAAGCATCCCTTTCGGTAACTGCTGCTCTGCTTTAACTTGTTGACATGTCAAACACTTCACAGTAAAATCAGAAATTTCTCTTTTCATTCCATCCCACCAGTAATACTCCTGCAGACCTCTGTACATCTTAGTACTGCCAGGATGAAAAAACAACTCATTTTTCAACTGTGAATCACAAGGCACACATAACCTCTTCACAAACCTCAAAAAACAAACACAAACTTATCCAAGAACTCATGGAAAATTTTATTCATAATGTCCATGAATACAGCAGGTGCATTGGTTAACCCAAAAGGCATAACTACAAATTCATAATGGCCATATCTAGTACGGAACGCAGTCTTAAAAACGTCTGCTTCTTTTACTTACAACTAATAGTACCCCGACCTCATGTCAATCTTCGAAAAATACTGAGCTCCCTGGAGCTGATACCACTTCATTCGATGGCCCAACATCTGCTGAAGTTGTTGCAAAGGATTTCGCCACCCCTTTCTGCTTGTAGTCTAACTGCTTCTCATCACTCAAGCTCATTGTCAGACACTCGTCTGCATAATGACCCATTTCATTACACTTAAAACATCTTACTGTTGGCTTTTCATTTCCTGCTTGATCATCTTTCTTACAGTTACGAGCAATATGACCAGACTTATCACACCGAAACCACTTACCAGACTTGGGTAAACATTCTCCAGGATGCATTTTACCACACTTCTCACAGGATGGATATTTGGTTTTCTTACCTCCTTGCTTCTTTGATGAATTCTTCCCCTTTGCCTGCCAACTAGACCTCTTATTCTATTGTTTATCATAGAACACCTGATCATCGGCAAACTCCATTTCCACCTTCTCCGCACATCGAACAAGTTTTTCATAACTTTTGATCTCACGAGAAGCTAAAGCCCTTCGATACTTTGGCTTTAACCCTGAGTAAAAAACGGTTTATTTTACTATCAAGATATCGTATGAAGTTTGGAGCATACCTTGCCAATCGAGTGAACTTTTCTTCATAAGTAGCCACTGAATCATCCTCCTGCCTCAATTCTAGGAACTTTTTTTCCATACTAAGACGAACCACCTTAGGAAAATATTTCTCAAGAAACATACCTTTGAATTCATCCCAGTGAAGATCCTCAATCTTATCACTATCCCTTATATTTTTCACCATCGACCACCACTGATCAGCTTCACCTTCAAATCGGTAAACAGCAAGACTAACCTTTTGATGTTCTGAACACCCCATGACATCAAAAATCATCTCCAGTGCTTTAATCCACCCTTCAACTTGCACAGGGTCAGATGATCCTCTAAATGATGGGGGATGTTGCCTCATGAAATGTTCCACCACTGAAATGTTCCTCTGCGGTTGATCTGGCTGATCTCGTGCATGGATACCACCACCATTTATAGCCTGAGTAAATTGTGCCATCACTGCAACAAACTGTTCAGTTCCGATTCTGACCATCTCAGGTTGCTGATTTGGAAGGTTATCTTCCTCCTGATGTCGTCCCAACATAGCAGCTCTGTTTCCTCTGCGGAAAACCATTCTGAACACAGAAATATCTTAGGCGAAGCAACATGGTAATCCGTAAATGCTATATCATTTCAAACATATTATAATTTAACACCTTTCTAACTCCTAAAGTTGTCTAAACCGACCTTTGATACCAACTATAAGGCCCCAGCCTTAAACCTTACTTAATATTGAATTAAAAGAATAATTCACGTTGAGGATCTTTTTAGGTTTAGAGTTTTAGAGAATTAGAACATAACTATTACATCTTAAAAGATTACAAAGTAGACACTTCTACTAAGTCTCCATAAAAAAAACTCTTAAAAAGAAATATGCCTAGATTCCATGTTTTAGATAGCATGAAAATTCCCTTGATCCCATCCTTGACCTTATTCCACTTTAAGTCCTGTGAAAAACATTTCGAAAAACTTGGGGTGAGCATAAAATGCTCAGTAAGGGATACAAAAAGAATGAAAACTGTTAGTTTTTCAAACATCAAGTAAACCATGTATACTATATCAAAGTAATACCTTCACCTTCATGAAGTAGTAAAACAAATCTTCACTGAAAAAAGTATCATTACTTAACTTTTTGTAACCAAAGGAATTACCATAAAACCCATATAAAGAACACATAGAATATATAATGGTAACTTGGGACATAAACATACTTAAGTGGAATAACCATACGGTTGACTTCCACACATATCACATAATGGAATAGCCATACGGTCAATTTCCATACATACTTAATGGAATAGCCATACGGCCGACTTCCATACCCAATGCATTGGAGGTTATAACGTAACCACCCGTCCTGGTATTCACGACACCACCCTTCATATGGTTTATAACTTAACCACCCGTTAAAATGTCCAAGTACCAGTATAAAATCATAAAACATAAAACCAATATAAAGGAATGATAACATTTCCACATTTCAATCACAATATATCATAAATATATTGACATAATAGAATCCTTTTTCAAAACCATTTTCAATACCAAAATACATAAAAGAGTATATGGTATTTATTTTATTCTAAAAAAATTATGGATTGTTGAGAAAGCCAAAGATCAAATAATACTCACGGCGGCGGAAAATGTCGTTGTCACCGCGTACGTTAAAAAAACATTCCTTTTTGTCGTTTAGTAAAATGCTTCGTAGAAAAATATTCCTTTTGTATAAAAGTAAAAGTCAAAGGATTTTATACACCGTATAAAAGAAAGTTGTGTATAAAACGAAATTTGCCTCAATGAAAGGAGATTGAGACGAAGTCCCTTACCTTGGGTCCGACATGACTCGATCGTTCTTTAACGTCCTGAATAATAAACTTGAGTTAATTTATACTTGATTAAGAACCTTTTTAAAGTTCATTATTCTTTTTATATCACTTATTTCCATGTTATAAACATTATGAAACCATTTAAGTTAATAATGTTTGTTTTGTCAATATTTGGTTCTTAAGTCGAAAGTTGACTTCTTACAATTACATGTTGTTCATGTGGTCAAAATTTCTTTATATCCAGAATGAAATTCCCGATTTGGATATCATATATATCCAGCATATTCATGTATTTATAATATTACATAATCATTTATAGGTAAGAAATGAAATGCACCGTTCATGGAGACGGTAAGCCGTACGTACGCATGAACGCTACTTTCATTTCTTTGTCATATTGGTGGAATTAAAACTAAATGAGAGGTATGTATATATTAATTCCAAAATTATATTCATCATTTAGATATATAATTAATTATATATATACATTATATACATGTAATTTGAATATTACATTACATTTGGGGATAAGAAATGAAATGCACCGTTCATGGAGACGGTAAGCCGTACGTACGCATGAACGCTACTTTCATTTCAATCTCATACTTTAATGGAAAGAAATAATAATGATATAGATGTATATTATAATTCCAGAATAACATCATATATAATAACTTTAAATCCATCCTTTACACGTCCCACATATGGCATTAATGAATCACATCACTTTTAGGGGGTGGTAGTCCGCACTTCCTTAAATGAAGATATCGTGTTTACCCATAATGGAAACCATAAAGGTATGCCAAAAATGAAAAATACAGAATCTTAAAGAAAAAATAAACATATTATATATCATATATAAAAATAGTGACATCATAATGGCCACCCTTTAAGGTGTTAAATGAGTATTGAACAATCATCGTTTTGGGAGGCAGAATTTCCCATCCACGGAAACCTTATGTTCTTTAACCATTTGATGTAGTTGTGTGACAGTGTAGCTCAAATAAATATTATAACAACATCCTAGTATATTGAGGATACTGGTGTTGTTACAAAAGAAGTAAATAAAAAGAGTTTAGGGGGTTGGAAAAGCAAAATAAAACAAATGAACCTGAGAGAATGAATTACCTTTAAAAGTGTAACTCCTTTTGATTTGAGACTAAAGGCCTCCTTTGAAAGGCTTCTGCCCAAAGGGAATCAACTAGGATGAGGAGAGGGATGTGGAGAGAGTAAATGGGCAGGGGTTGGCCATGCCAAAGGCTTGAGGAGTGTGTGAAATGAGGTAGAGGTGGGGGCCTTTTATAAGAGGAGAGGAGGGGCACTTTTGGAAAGTAAAGAAATGTTACTTTATTTGAAAATGTGTTTCAGTTTAAAAAGGTCCAAAATTGATATAATTCGTGGATAAGGTGACAAGGGTTTTAAATACACCCATCCAATAAGTTTTGGACATGTCTAGTTCATAGAATTTACATTATCTTTCCATTTTATTTAAATCGTCAAATAATTATGTCATCGCTGCATCATTATTATGTCATATATAATTTAATTTATATAATGTCTAAAAATTATAAAAAAAATACTATGATGTAGGAAATCTTTTTAGATTTCCAATGAATATTTATAATCAAAAGTTGGACTTGTATATCCCCAGTCAAAAATTATTTTAGTAAAACAATTTATGTTAGTGTCATTTTCACTTTAACATTAAATAAAAATATATTAATGTCATTTTCCAACTAATGTGGCTCCATGGGGTCCCCAAGTTGGACCATGACTTGTCTTGGTCGGCCATGACTCACCCAATAGGTGTAGGACAAGTGTCATGGTGTTTTCACATTCTTATAATACCATTTTTACCTTAAACTACACTAATTACCTCTAATCACGATTAATGAAAAAAAGTTACTATTCACCAAAAAATTATTTTAATCTCATTGAACCACATTTTACTTCTTAATGAAAACCATGTATGTCGGATTTTCAAAATTCAATACACATTAGTGGTAAACTTTCATTTTACTGAAAAATCAGTTTGCTTGATTACCACTTAGTGGTTTCACTATTCATCAAAAATTGAAGTTTTTCAGAAAATTACCAAAAATTCACCCTAAGCTATATTTGATATTCCAAATTCAAAAATGAAGTCCATTTTACAAAATTCAAAACATATAAGTCAAATTAATTAATTTAATAATTAATTCCCGCTGTCATGACAAATAGCGTGTTTTTGTGAAACAATAAGTATCAAAAGATTGACACCAGTTTAAGTCCAATTTCAAAGTGAAATTGATTCCAATGACCACCATTGGATTAACTGGTAAAAATATTTTCTAATTTCACTTTAAAACCAATTAAAATAATAATCTAATCATATAAATAATTTAGATTAAAAAGTGGTTTTGAATTAAAATACAACATTTTACACTATTCATAAAAAAATGAACTTTATCAGAAAGGTACCAAAAATTTTCACAAACTAAATTTTGATGTCCCGATTCTAAAGAAGAGTTATATTTGGTCCAAAATAAAATATAAGAGTGATCAAAACTATATTTAATGACGGTTCACCATTAAAAGGTGATAAGTGAACCTTTAGTGAAAATTAGAGTATATATGCCCTAAAATTGAACTCTTTCCATATTTTAAGCCTTTATCTTTTATTGGGTAAATGTATAAACATTTAAAACCATATCTAATCATATTATAGTTATTTCTATCCATTCCCGCCAGTACAACGGCTACTTGTTAACTAACATTTAAAATAATATTATTTTATTACTAGTGTGCTACGTAAGTTTCAAAAAACTCATCGTTGCTTATCGGGTACGCTATCGAACATAGCAACCCCTTTAAAATAAAATTAATATTTAATTCATAAATATTAATAAATATGAAAATTCTTTATTCTTTATTTACCTGGGATGTTAGAGTTTTTTAAGTAATATTATGTATCCCACACTCATTTATAAAACCACCAAAAAAGTGGGATTTTGAATTTTGAGTCCATGTCCCACACTCTTTTATCAAAGCATCATACAAGTTGGATTTTTAAGAAGTAGTATGTTTCCCACACATAGTTATCTTTATGTTATTTTGAAGCAACAATCCATGTTCCACCCACATTTATTACTATTGGATTTTAATGAATTAGTCCATATCTTTACACAATTATCAAACATAACATGTATCAAAATTTAATAAACATTAAGTTTAATCCAAACACATCATAATTCCCATTATCAATTAATTCATATAAACATTAGTTTAAAAATCACTAAATCCAAAATTACTATCAATTCTACAATCACAACAATATATTAATTTATTTACCAATTAATTAATCCAATTATATAATTAAAAAATTCAATAAATTAATTAACCAATTAATTAATTAACTTCCACAATCACAAATATTCATTAATTAATTAAAAAATTAATTAATTAAGTTCAAGAAAATTTCAGTTTCTCTAATCTATCCCAAGTCATTATAATATGGAAATTAAATTAAATCAATTCCATTATTAAAGAAATTTCCACATCATGTCAATTTAAATTTTTACAATTTCATAAATATATTTAAATTAAGAATATGTGATTTTGAATTTACAATACCTATAAAAAAATTGATGATGAACCTCTACCAATGGAATTCCCAAATTTAAGTGGAATCATCATGGTTATGATGGGGAACGATGCGTAGATCCAAAACCAAAATCTACGATCAAGTATATTAGATCTATAAAAATAAAGTTCTATATCCATATTCAAAAGTGGGAAACATCCCTTCAATGAATGATAGAAAGTTGAAAGATAGTGGGGAAACAATACATGATGAAAATCTATTATTGTGAGAGGTGATGATCTTCAATATAGGTTTCAAATCTCCATAAAACAGGTTAAAACGTCTAAGAATCCTTTAGGGGGCCTCAAAAATGATATAATACATTTATGGTGAATTTAGGTTGAATTATTGGGGTTTGGGAATATTAAATCAAATTTTCCTGGCTTTAATTTTTTTGCACATGGTTTCCTGGTTGGGGGGGGGGGTGCTTGGATTCCCTTAATTGGATGCCTATCTGCGTGCATTAATCTAGGGGACCACAAGGCTAATTATACAATGGTGCAAATTTTTTCAAGGTATGGACCAATCATGTAATTTATATCTTCTTGGGTTGAATTCTTTTTTAGGATAAGGTACCCTATTTTGGAAAATTGTGTGCCAATTATGAACTGCCCAAAACCCTTCCAACATTTCTACCATTTCACTAAAAATATACCCAATATAAAACAAAAAAATATATACAAAAAAGGAAACGTTTTACGTAAAAAGTTCTCATTACATCCCCATTAAAATATCAGAATCTTTTAATATCCAGCTTATAAGAGATTTTCCTTATGTTTTACTCCAAAGCATCGATAAGATTGCATGATAAAAAGACCGGTCCCCTGAGTCCACATATCATCTTCTATCTCCCATATTTCCTCATGAAAGTGACAATTTTTCAAAAATATATTAACTATAGCCATAGATATTCCACAAAACACTTTCTCACTGTGATCCAACACATATATCATAGACTCCTCAAATGATGCCTTTGTCTCAAAATGAACACCATCCATATCGATAACAAGATAAGGCTAGTGGAGATACTATAGATGTTGTAACACATGAAAAAAATCAGCATAAAATTAAACCTCTGTAGAAGATCCATTCAGTATGCCACTAGCACTATTCTATTCAATACATCAAATAGTCCAAAAAAACATGGGTGAAAACATTCCCTATCAATATATCCTATAGTGAACCTATATAAGAAACAGCTAAAGGAATAAATGATCTCCCAATGCAAACTATAGGGGTCATTTTTTTCAATCAGGATTCAACTTTTGTCTACTATGATCTAAATCTATATGTTTATGAATAATCTAATCATGGACCAACATCTCCTATATGAGACAAGTCCCCAATAGCTCTAACTAACCTACATCTATCCATCATAGAGGTGAGAGTATTTTTATAACATAAAATGATTCATATTTCTCCATATATATAGATTCCTGATAAAAATAATTATAGGCTAAATCCACCCAATTAAGCTACTTTTCATAAGATCCACCAAAGTCTACGAAACACTCCTTAACAATATCCTCAAGAACCTATATAGTACATTACGACTACTCATCTATTTGTGGGTGGAATTCCATACTATGTAAAATATATGTAGGGAGTGACTAATTTATGCCCTTTCATAAGAACAATGTAAAATGTTAGTCAGGTTATGAAACTATACATTATGGAACCCAATTAAACTAGAGTCCCTCTCAAATATACAAGTCTCTTAACCGATCCACTAAGAAAGTATCCCATACATGCAAGAAATGTGATGATTTTCTTAGCCGGTACAAAATCACCCAAATAGATTCATTATTCTGGGTAACCCTCAATAGACCCCCCCAATGTCCATAGTTAAATTGTACAACATAAAATTTAGAATGTTAAATGAATTTAATAATCTGGAAGTTCGTTGATGTTCTACCTTCACCTGTGGATAAGTGTAGAATCACATAAAACACACAAATATATCATTTTTATACTTTCCTACTAATATTGTTGACATATGTCATGGGACATTTTGGTCAAACATAGATGAACCACCTACATCATGCCATGAGATTCCGGCATTTTCTCATCCAACATACTTATAAACACAATAACAAGATAAAGAAAATATATGATCTCTTACTCATCTATGCACCAATTGAAGGTGACTAACCACCATAAACACTTTCCCATAATTCTAAATATTCTATATCCTCATACAACCTATTGATATTCCATACAGAAAGTGTTGACTATACTAAAACTGATATGAGATTCATCCAATACTGACCCTCTTAAACCACACCATACATCCCATTTATTATGGTAATCATCTTCAAATAAGAACTAGACTTCTAAACTAATAGATTCTAAGTTTTTCTACACAGATTGCCAGTAACAATGTTTCCCTTCCCATGCATATATTCTATCTCAAAATGAAATGAATGCATATACTCATCACACCTCCACCGATAGAGGTTAAATCACATTGTAAAAACATGCATTTTAATTTCTTGTGATTAGTATAGAAGTTATATGAGTATACCAATAGATAATTCCTCCAACACGTCAAATAATAAACCACTGTATTCCACCAAAGGTCCGGTGTAGGGTAATTCCATTCACACAACCTCATCTTCCATGACCCATATTCCAAAACCAAATGTCCCTACATAAACACTACATCATTTCTGAACCGATAATAATTAAAAAACACTATATATTTCACACATGTTTTGGGTAGTCTCATGATTTGTGTCATTTCCAAGTGCTACATTAACTCCTCGAACCCATTCACACATGCTTCTATATAATAAAACATTGTACCCATGATGGTTAATCCATAAATAGGTTCTTCTGATTAGCAAAAGTCGTATATGATCATCATATTATATCCTTATAACCCTATAACACTAAGAATATATTTTTATGTCTTCTACCATGAGAAACTTCTTGACCCTTCTATGGGTCCACTGACACACCTTCCCCTGAGATGATGTTACCCAGGAAGTGTACCCAATCAATCCAGAATTGACACTTATATAGATTTTCATATATCTAATGCTCTCTCAGTTTACTTAGGACGTTGTCAAGATGTTGGGCTTGATCTTCATGAGAATTAGTGTACAAAAAAATATGCCATCTATATATATAATAAAAAACTAATCCAAATACAGATGTGAAGTTCAGTTTACAAAGTTAATAAACACTACTATTTCATTTTTCATCATCAACAGAATTATGAAGAACTCATATAAATCATACCTTCTTTGGAATGTAGTCCTCTGTATATCAGAATATCAAACTCTTCATTGATGATACCTTGATCTTTATTCAATCTTGAACAAGACATAATGAACCCTAAACTATTCAAAAAGATCATTGATATGAGGAAGATGGTACCAATTCTTCATATTTATCTATTTTAACTTCCTGTAATTAAAACATAATCATAATATCCTCTTACCATTATTAAAAAAAATATAGAACCCCATGTCCTCATACTAGAGCTAATAAACCCCTTATCAACTATCTTTTATAGTTGAGTCTTTAACATGTGAAGCAATATTTGTTCCATTTTTTATAGTGGAATATAGACTAGATCAACCCCCAATATCAGCTCAATTGTAAAATCCACATCTCTATTAGGTGTAAACCAAAATATTTTATTATGAAAAAAATATTGAAACCTATCCACTATTGGTGGAAATAAATCAGTATTTAAAACTATTTCATCCCAAAATATACAAGAAACATGGGGGGTGAGCACCACCAATTAAGGGTGAATTGGCCTTACACACCCCACCTGGATATCCCACTTTCCAAGGTGAATATGATTTTCACCCTCTAGTGATATAAAAGTCACCCTCTTGATGTTATCATCTATATGGTTTTGGTATGATTATATCCAACCCATTCCCATAATTAGTTCAAATCCCAACAAATCAAAAATTTAAAAATTCCTAGAGAAATGATACTCACCAAGCTGGAGAGAACCACCTTCCATAAAAAGATGTATCTCGATCGTACTCCCAAGGATTTATCAGTTTTTATAACCCTAATAAAAAACTACATAGTCAGAGTCATCCCATTAACATTTTTAGTATATATAAAGGAATTTTAGATTCAAATATCATATAAAGAACAATATTATGAAGAAACTATAAGAATATTACCTCTAAATGACAATATTTTAGCCTCACTATCCATAAGATTAAGATAGACTACAAAAAACTGTCTTACCCCTCTTCCCTTTGATAAATTCAGAGTCCCATAAGATACACAACACTACTAATATGGGAGCTCTTTTTGAGAAGAATAATTTTCACTATATCTACCACCATGGTTAGTAGAACTCTTACTACTATATTGATACTGTATAGAAGATCTCCCTCACAAACTATTATTATTTCTAGATGCTCCATCCATACCAATCAGTCATGGTTCCCACATACCCAATATATATGTCCTATCCCATCGTAGGATCATCACTCTACTAGTGGATAGAGGATCTGTCTACAAAAGTGACCCAACCTATCACAGCAGTGAATGATCATTCATGTGAGATCCTGTGTAACTGATCCTTCCCCATGACCACTCTTCATTCCACTTATCTAGATAAAATAATCATATAGATACTCCATACCCTTATAAGATACACCTCTTGAACATCCACAAAAAACAACATATCCTTCAATAGAATTCTCCTTTGGGATCTCTCTGATATGATTGATTGATTTGACACTTTTAAAAACATATTAAGCCTGAAGATATTATCTTTGGAATTAATTTATCATTTATGACCATCCTTAAACTATTTTTCTATAGTATCCTCATATTATTCCAACAATAGATAATATTTGTACACATATTTTTAGAGGCCAGCATAGTCTGTCAAGGGAATACTCCCTTGATTCAATCTCATGAACTAGGCTACCCTCTCATTCATGTGTGTCTCTGTATAAAAGTGCTCTTTGAAGACATCGGTAATGTGATTCCTCTCTATGTTTCCCTGCTACCCATAATGATTATTGACATCCGAAAATCACATATCATGACCATGTAATATATAAAAATCAAATTTAACTCTCTTCTTAGCTTGAGTCTCATAGTGGTATAGTATCATCTAAATAGACTAAATCTTGAACTCAGCTGCCTTAAGTCCACCTTCTCTGGTAAAAATCAGAGGGTTATGAAACTGACACCACAGTGTTGGATTAGACATGATTTTCACAATATCCACAGGGTGTGTTTTTCATGGACATCATGATGCAAGAAAATTTTATATAGAACCACACTTCGTCTCTCTGACTTGAAACTATCTGTGCCTTGGGTTCCACCACTAGAGGCCCATTTCTAGAAATACGCTCCTACCATCCTATCCAATAGGATCATTATGGTGGAATATTTATAAAATTTCAATATCAAATTTCAGGAATAAGTATAAAACAATAACACATTAAAACGTAGTGTTTTATAAACATCCATAACAATTTATTCCCCCCTTTTCCTCCAAACGGTCAAAATTAAGAAACTATCACTACCATTATGCACCCTACATCAAATCCATGGTTTAGAAACGGTAAATAATAGGGGTGATATTTTAATAAATTTTTAATATTTATTTAAATGATTTATACGAACCAAATTATTCTATTTTATTTTACTTTTATCATTTTTAGGGTTTTAGTGTGTTTTGGGTAAAGATGTAAAAATTTATTACTTCTATAATTTTAAAATATTTTTATAACATTGGTATATAGAGTATAAAATTTATAATATAGATCAAATTTGAATGATTCCTTTTTTGGATTACTTTAGATTTTGGATGGATCATGTTACTGTTAAATAAGACATGATTCAAACATCCATAAGTCTGAAAAAATCTATCTAATTGAAAAAATGTTCTGGATGACTGAGGTGACCCTGCTTAGTAAATGAAAACAAACCAGGAATACACCCCATGAATTGGAGATATTATAGGTGTATTTGAATGATAATTTAATGTATCATTTCATAATTAAATATCATGTATATATTACCTCATAAATGTGGCCATTGGATGATATATATTGGTGGAATAATTAAGAAACATTCATCCATAAAGTGAGTGAAAAATTAATTCTCTCACAACATCCCATATACGCAACCAATGGTTTTCTAATTTGAAGTCCTGATAGAAAATTATATTTCTATAATCTTCTAAGAAATACAATTGAGGATAGTAAAATATCTGTTAGAACAAATTGGAGATATATTTTAGAGACGATAATCTACATGATTTTTTTTCTTTTTTTAGATCTATTATTATTTTATATTTTATAATAAATTATTCTTTTCTATTCTTATTGATTAAACATAAAATAGTGAGGTAAACTTATGGGTGATTAGTGAAGGGGAGAATTTATATTTTTTAATGTTTGAGTTCTATCACTTTATTGAGTCAAAATTCATTCTATCTTCATTGATGTTACTTTCAATTTCTTATAGTGGTTATTATTATCAGGTATGATCATATTTGGATTCCTTGATTCTGTTATTTATTTGTTAATTAGTCAATGATCATTATCTCCCTCCACAAGGTTCTATTTTATATTCAATGGAATAAACTAGTTATTAGTGGAGAAGTACTTCACGATCGTAAGTGTAACAACTTGAAAATTTTCACCATCATTTTATTTTAATAAATTATCATTGAATGTTTGGAGTTATAAATTTATCAAAATATATTACCTTTATGGTTAAGTATATTTATTCATATATATTTTTTATAGATTAAATTTATCTTTTAATATTCTTTGAATTAAATTATTTCCATTAATAAACATATTATTTAGTTAAAAGATAATTTAAGATATATTATTTTATTAAACACAATAAATGGGATATATCAATAACTATATCTGGTTACAATAATAACTATACTATAAAACATAGTAGCACTACAACTCTTTAGACTTATGAAATTGGAATGTTTAATATACAAAAAACCATTAGTAATAGAAGTGAATAAAGAGAAAAAATGTGCAAGTAGTTATACTGAAGATTGCATCATCTGTATCCATCCTCAGTAAGAGACCTCCAATTATGATGATGATGCAAATACAAATATGTGAATAAATAGGCCTCATTTTCACAAGATGAGTAATTATGTGCATCATGTATATGTGCAAAAATTATTTCTAAGTGATCTATTTATAAAAAATTATTTTTGATGGTTGTCTTATAACCCTGGTGTTTTAAAAAATATATGTAATTTTGAAATAAGGATATCAACATTGATAATAATTTTTTAATGTATAATTACAAATACCCTTTGATTAAGTCGACTATAATAAAGAAATTGGATGATGGCGGTTCTTGTGTGGAAGTGGATCCAGTTGCTGTTCAACAACGTTCTCAGACTTGTATGTACTCAAACATGCACCACATTGCATACCTCAAAGGTGACTCTCCTTGGTCCTATAATGATCATAAATTTAGATAATCTTCTTGCGGGGGTTTTTCTAAATGGATTGGAAAGGGTAATTTTAATATGTTATCTTCCTCACAAACTAAGCTTGATTGTATTAGGAAGTTGGGAAACCTTTATTTGAAACCAGGTCTCTTATGAATCTCTAAATGGGCCATTGCATTTAACCCAAACTCTCATCAGAAAAACACAACACATGTTTGGGTTAGGTTTTTTTAACCTCAATGGTTTTTCTGGCATCCTCAAATCCTCAATGATATCTCTGTTTGTTTAGGCACTCCCCTTACGATAGATTAGAGAACCGCGAATGGGGATTTAGGCCTATATGCTAGTGTGCTAATTGATGTTAACCATGAATCACATCCCCCAAAATCTATCATTTTTACTTCCCAGGACTATAAAATAGTTTTTAGACTTGAATATGAAAGACTTCCTTTTTATATTGAAAACCATAAACTAGTTTGACATTCTATTCACTAGTGTAAGAGTGTACACAATCAAAAACCAAAAAACAATAAATCTGGATGGACTGAGGTCTAGAAAAACAGAAGTGAGAAGGATTGTCTTGTTGAGAATCCTGAAACATCCAAGAAAAAGGAAGAAAAATGGGTTGTTAAAACCAATTCTTTTCACATACTATATTCTGATAAAGGAAATACTTGGGATGATTTAGTTGTTGACTAATATCTATAATTTTTGATTCATATCTGTAAGAGGGATATTTATGAGGATGTTATTGACATCCTCTCCCATCCCTTGGCTAACCTGGACCTTGCTTGCACTCCCCTTGATGGTCCTACTTTGGACTCATCTTCTATCAATACTTCTATTGAAGACAATACTGTTAAATAATTATTGAGAATTAACTTTCATGCTGAAAATATTAGTGCCTCTAATTTATTGGACAATGAAATCTCTATAATACATAAATGCCCATATGAATACATTCCCATGTACGCTCAAAACTCTTCTAATAACTCTGAAATTCATCCCTCACTGGAAAGAGCTGAGAAAAACAAGCTGACCGAACCTAACGACATGGATTCTCTTCTTTCCTCACCAATATGTAAGGATCACAAATAGGATTCTGCTATGTCACAAACTACAAAACTCGAATCAAAGCCTTCTGAAACATTAGGACATGTTGTTGTTTCAGTACATGTCCAAGGTTCTCAGTCAACTATCCACAAGGAATCTGTTTTCAAGAAGATCACATCTACTCCTTCTCAATAATATTTTTCTATTGTGTCGCATTCTACAGTACAAAAATCCATGATTTATGGAACAAAAAACACTAATGTTCCCATATCTGCTTCTGTACAGGACCAATGACTTCAACCAGCTACTCAGAAGGCACCTGATAGCATGTTGCACTCTCCTACTCAACCCAAAAAAACTGTTTTTAACATGCATGGAAGAGATACAGATGAAACTACTTCATCATTTACCATGAACTCAACATTGCAAGATAAAGATGATAATCCTATAAAATATTTCTCATCTGGAATTTACACCAGTTTTAAGACCTCAGCTTCAAAAAAAGGGGATAACCCCACTAAGAAACGATCTAATTGAATAATCTATTTTGGAATTGTCAATGAATTGCTAACCTTGACACCTTCAACGTCGCTAAAATATTCACCAATAATTACAATCACATCCTTATTGCTATTTTTGAAACTAAAATTATCATTTCCTTGTGTTTACATAAAGACCCTTCTAGATACTCTTTCCTAGAGTATTGTAACAATGGAGCTCCTACTGAATCTTTAGGAATTTTCTCTCATTCGTCACTGCAAAATGATAGCATCTATAGCTGTGTGAGTCAATCCATTACTTGTGATTAAATTTTTGAGAACATTCATATCTTCTATACTTTTGTATTTTCCTATAATAGGTATCAATATAGGATGGATCTTTGGAATGATCTCTCCCATCTTAATGCTTCTAATTTCCATCCATGGACTTCAATGATATCCTTGATTTGGGTGATAAAATTGGACCTCCTCCAACTCCTATTTCCACTAAGGGATTTAATGCCTATATAGAAATGAACAATCTCACAGAGGTTAACCTCTTGGGTGCTAAATTTACTCGGTATAGGAAGCACTATAATAGAAATGTTTCTAGTAAATTAGATAGGACCATTACTAACTCTCATGCCCTTGATAATTGGGTAAATATCTCTAGCATTACCCTTGCGAGGATTGAATATTACAATCATCGCATCCTTGTTTCCTTTTCATAAATAAAGAGTAAATTAAGGGATTCTTTTAGATATAACACTGCTTGGTCTTCTTGACCCTAAACTTATAAGCATCATCAAGATCACATGAAATAAGATGCATAGTGATCTTGACCAGTTTTCTTGCCCGATGAAGTTAAAAATGTTAATGAAAAATCTTAATAGCTGGTGCAAAACCAAGGTTTACGAAATGGAAGATAATATCAACCTTATTAAAACAGAGAAAAACCAAATCCAAAATTTCAACTCTTCTTCGATCTTTGCTCAGGATTATAAACACGAAATTAGCATTTCCTCTAAACTAATCTCTTTACACAACCTCCAGGATAATATTAAAAAACAAATCTTCCAATACAAATGGCTTAATGATGAAGACAGTAATACAAGATTCTATATTTCTTTTTGTAGGGTTAGAAATGATTATAGACCCCTGTCCATTCTTAGAAATGGGGAACACATTCTCGACACTGATGAAGGAAGTGCCAATCACTTATTCTATGATTTTGAAAATATTTTCAATAGTGATAATCTTAATAAATTAATTAAACATGACATCATTCCCACTCTTGTTTCTAGAGAAGACAACACTCTTCTGAATAAAATCCCTTTTAATCATGAAATCTAAGACACTGTCATCAGTCTTAATCCTGACAGTTCCCCTGTCCTGGATGGTTTTAATAATGGCTTCAATCAAAACATTGGGAGATTCTTTAGGAAGACGTTTGTTGAATGGTTAAATATTTCTTCTCCAAAGGTATTCTTCTGCATGGTCTTTACTCCCAATTCCTTGTTCACATTCCCAAAATGGAGAATTCTGATGATATTCAAAACTTCAGACCCATCGCCCTTATCAAATATTTATTCAAAATAACCACGAAAGTAATTTCCAATATAATTAATTCCATTTGTAGAAAAATAGATTCTTAGAACCAAATTGGTTTCCTAAAAGGATGATCTGTCCAAGACTGCATATGTCTGTTCTCTAAATCCACTAATATTTTAAACAAAAAGTGTAGAGGTTGGAGTTTTTCTATCCAAATTGATACTGCGAAGGCCTTTGATACCATTTATTGGATCATTATGTATAAAGTTATTTCACAATTTAGATTCAATGAAATTTTCATAAATAGTATCAATTCTTTATTAAACTATGCTTACATCTCCATCCACGTTAATAGATCAACTAGATTTTATTTCAACTGCCCTAAATGAGTGACACAGGGTGACCCTCTCTCTACAATACTTTTCTCAATTGCGGAAGATTACCTGAGTATGATGATCTTCTAGGAGATTACTAAAACGACCAAAAAACCTATCTCTGCCTCTAGAAATTTACATGTCCCTTCACATATTCTTTATGTATATGAAATTATTCTCTTTACCAAGGGAGACAAAATAAACATTCCTAAGCTTAAATATATCCTTCTCCACTATCGGGATGTCTTTGGTCAATAAAACAGCTGGAATAAATCTTCTATCATTTTTAGTAAAGACTTTCCTCTAGAGAGAAAGATTTACATCTATAATATCTTAGACATGAATGAAGGATCTCTCCACTTTACTTACCGTGGTGTGCCTATATTTTGGGGTATACCTAAAGTGAATTATTTCTCTAACATTGCTGACCATACGCTTCAACATCTTTCCTCCTGGAAGGGTATGACTCTTTCAATGGCTGGGATAATTTTTTTGGTGAAATCCATGATTGTTTCTAAACTTGTTTAATCCATGATTATATATAAATGGCCAAAAGTATCTTAAAAGGAAATAATCTTTCTAATAAAAATTTTGTTTGGACTGGTAGCACTTCGGAATGAAAGCTGGTGACTATCCTCTAGACCTCTTGCTGCAAACCTGTTGATAAAGGGGGATTGGCATAAAAACTCTCTCTAAGTTCAATGAGGCTCTTCAAGCTAGAGTTACATGGATCATTATTCACAATACTTCATCCTCCATGAATTTTATCAGGGCTCATTTCCTTGAAAAGCTTTGAAATAATCACTCTTACTCCCTTAAGTCATCTCTACGGTCCTACATCAAAAGTACTTTCACTTCTATCATGTCTAAATATAAGTGGATGGCCAATAAGGAATCCAACATAAAATTTTGGTTTGACAACTAGACTGGAATTCCCTTTATCTCCATGATAGATAGCAACCAATCTCCTCCCAACCTTCAAGATTAAATTGACTCGATCATCTATATGCATAACCTTTATCACCCAAATAATATTACTCAAATTGTTGATAATTATCATTTTAATAATAATAATGATTTAATTATTTGGGAACCTTCTCACAATGGGACTCTTAACTCGATAGGAATTTATAAGTACCTTTTAAAAAATGTTGACAATAATCAACTGTGTCTAGATAAATTCAAGAAATCCTGCATAAAACCCTCATGATTTACATTAATCTCACGGATTACCCATCAAAGAATCCCCACAGATAATTCCTTACAAACATTTCGTATTTCTATTTGTTCTTAATTTCATATGTGAAACCAACATAGAGAGGATATTAATAATATTTTTCTCTCCTGTTACATAGAAAACACTCTCTAGAATTATATTCTTCACATTTTTGAGTGCAGATGGCTACTTTTTGATTCCATAAACATATAGATTCAGAGTTGCTTGGAGTTGTCTACTTCACAGAAAATCAAGAACCATTTTGTCATGACTATTAAAGAACATATTCATATTATCTGGTATGGTATAAATGTATTAATTTTCAGAAATAATTATTTTAAAATTAATGCAAGAAAAATGAGAATATTCATGGCTATTCGAGAAGCGGCTTCTATCTAAAAAGCTCACTGTAACAATTCAGTCCGTGATTTTGGAATCCTTAGACGTGTTAGGGTGGAGGGGATCTACCCTCACCCACACTCTACTCCTGATGTGATTTGGCATCCTCTCCCTATGGGATGGATAAAAATCAATGTTGATGGAGCCTCAAAAGGCAACCCGAGACCATCGGGTTGTGCTTTAATTTTCAGAAATCACCTGGACAAGATACTTGGACGCTTTTATGGATCTTACGGTTCCTCTTCTTCTTTGGATGTTGAGATGATGGGCGTCATCCATGACATTTCCTTTTTCAGATCACATAGATTGAGAAATATTTGGATAGAGGGTGACTCCACTATTATCATTCAGGCAATTTGGAATGGTACCATCCAGATTTCCTGGCCTCTCAATGCCTGATGGATGGGCTTTTTGAATTCTCTTGTTGGGATTAACTTCATCCCCACTCAGACCTTCCGCGAAGCCAACATGATCGCTTATGGGCTTCCAACCTAGGATTTTTTCCGAACTTACATTGGATGGATGATCTCCCTTCTGAATTAATCCCTTTTTATGCTCGGGATATTAGCAAAAGGCCTTTCTTTAGACTTATGTAACCTCTTTTTTATCAATAAGAATTTATTACCTTTAAAAAAATCTGAATTATATAAAAAATGGGGATAAATAAATTAATAAAAAATGATGAAATGTAGAAAATGAAAATAGGTTTTATTCTATCTAGAGTATATCTCGACAGCGACCTCCTTTTTTGTCGTTGACCCCACCCTTATCAAAACACCTCACCGAACTCTCCTGATCTACTCTCATCTTCAATCGACTCCAAACTAGCAAAGCCACCAGTTGTTCTAGATTGCGATGCCTCACTTTCCCACAATATTCTCCAATAGACTATAGGATTATACAAAAACCCTCCACTGTTCACACCTTCTTCTACAAGCCATGTCGAAGCCAAAACTTCCACCCTTGTCTGTTTCCTCTTTATTGTTTTGATTAGAATTCATAGTCTTCATTGAGGCCATGACATCTAAAATACATGAAACGGTATAGAACGACCATTTCTCTTATGTGGAACCCCCTTTTGGATAACATAAACTGAATAATTCCATCTATTTCCCCCTCCAAATTGTTATCTAGATCAACCTACTAGAACAAGTCAAAAGACCTATAGATATACATCTTTAATTCAGTTACGAGTATAGGCAAGGGTATGTTTTTATTTTAAATCTATAATTTCAAAATTCTCAGTCTATAAATATGTATATATATATAAATATATATATATATATACTAGTAATGGATTAAAATTACATGATCATTTATAGGCATCCATATTCATCAATTACAAAATAAAGAGTTCTAGTTTTAAAAATAATACCACGTGACATTGTATTTGTTATAATTACATGTTTTTATTTTTTAAGTCTTCCAGTACATGTTTAAATATATATATATTGTTTATAATTTCATGTTTTCAAAAATATATTTATTTTATATGAAAGTATGATTTTAAAATGCAGCATGTTCATGTTTTAGAATTTGAATTTATGATATATAAATATAAATTCCTGATTTTCATTGCAATTTTAATTCTAAGATTCACATTTTTATAATTATTGTATATTTTTAATATATTCTACTTAGGAATGAATATTTTTGAAATTAATGAAAAATGGTTTCTTTCATTACACACACACACACACACACACAGATATATATATATATTCCTTGTTTAATTACAAGTTTTGAAATAAATGTATAATTAATTTAAAATTAAGAAAACATCCAATTTAATATTTTTAAATTAAGGAATGGTAAACTACTTATTTTTGGAATATTACTTTTATATTTCTTATATGTGTTATATGTATTTCATTTTGAGGTTATAAGTTAAGAGTATATTTAATTTTACTTATAATTGTTAACGGGGGTAAAATGATTTATATTTATATATTTTTGATGAGGTTATTTTGATATAATTGTAAGTATACTATTACTATAACCCATGCAATCATTTTAAATTATTATATTTTATGTTCTCATTATAATGTCTATTATTTTCTATTAATTACAATTTACAATATCTATCAGATTATGTGTGTGGTTTATATATTATTTAATGTGTAAAAGCATCATATTGTGATTTAGTCAAATGTGTATTTAATAATTTTGTCTAGGGATGAGTTTTAAATGATAAATTTTTAATGAAAAGTAATTTATCATAGATTTTTATTAAATGGATGTTATTAATTCTATAAAAAACAATTTAAAGGAAAAATGACACGAGGATTTGTAGTGACAAATTATAGAAGTGATTTTCCTATGAAAATATTTTTTTAATAATTTAGAAACTTGTATGTGAATTAAAAGCATAGTTTTTAAAAAATATATCTAGTGGAAAATTTGTATATGTAAAGAAAGATAATTTTTTATAAACTAAATTGATGTTGGAAATTGTAAATAATAGTGGAGTGGATGTAAACATTCATAACAGAAGTGGGTAGGCCCAAAAAATCTTTTAATATGTAAGTAGCATATATAATTTCTTTTCAAAAGGCTGTTTATTATTTTCTAAAGAACGAAAGGTTTATTATAATTTTTTTTAATATATAAGTATATTCAAAAGAAATATAACTTTTTCAAAAAACATAACAATTTTCACAGGGTTTAAGGCTTTTCCATCATCGTAAGTATTTTTAAAATGTATATCTAATTGTTTTCAACACCATATTATTTTAATAGAAATTTCTCTAAATCATGTTTTCAGAATATTTTCCAAAAGAGTTTCAAAAAATCTATTATATTTTGAAAAGTTTTTGAAAATCTTGTTTTCAAATATATAATTATTTATAGAAGGATTTTCAAATTAATTTTTAAAGATATGTTTTTATAAAAGTATTTATCAAATGATTTTTTAGAAGTTATTTTTTATAAGTATTTATCAATGTTATTTTCAAATGTTTTGAAAAATATATTTCCCAAATTATTTTCTAGTGTGTTTTAGAAAATTATTTTTCAGAAGGAGTATGTATTTTCGAGATGTTATTTCATTATCTTTTAAAAAACCCCTTATTGGGAAATTATGCTTACCCGATGTTTTTACAAAATGTTTTAGATTCGTATAATTCCTTTCATAGAGTTTACCTCGACAAAGAGCTATTGGTAAAAAGGGTTAAAAACTACATTTTTATGTACTATATTAACTTTGATAATATATAAATGTGATCCTTTTCTTATGAATCCTAAACCTAAAAAGATCCCCAGTTGTAAAGCTACGTATATTTTGTCATTTTTTAAAAACAAATACACCGTTTTTTGTTCATGATCTAAAAGTTTGGGTATGGGGTGCTATTTTTGGTATCACAGTAACAATTTATATAACTACGGAGATTAGTATGTTTGGTTATAATATGTTTATTTTCATTTAATATTCTTTTATTGAGATATGTATTTTCAAACCATTTATATTGAGAAAAAATTTGTGACTTACAAACCTAGTTTTGATGTCTTAGAAAGTTTAGTAAAATTTAATAATAATGAATTATTGTAATTCTAGTTCATTAAATTCTGAAAGTAAAATTTTATAATTTATCCACAATTAAAAAAATGAATTTTGAAGATGAAATTCAATTTAAGTGGGTCAAATGTAACAACCTAGAAATTCTATGCATCATTTTATTTTAATAAATATTAATTGAATGAATTGAATAATAAATTTATACAAAATAATACATTTATGGTTTAGTATATCCATTCATATACATTGTTTATAGTTTAAATATTTGTTTTAATCAACTTAGAATTAAATTATTTCTTTCAATATACATATTTATCACTTAAAATATAATTTACAATATAGTAATTTATTAAACAAAAGAAATGATACATTTCAATAATTATATCTTATTAAATTAACAATAATACATTAAAATGAATTATTAGGACACTAATTTAGTTTAAAGACTTGATAATAGTAAATATACAACAACCATTAGGAATATAAGTGAAAAAAGTAAAAATAATGCACCAATAGAGATATTAAATCTTGCATTGTATAAATCCTTCATATGTAGGAGCCACATGGATATGTGGATGATTGAAAAAAAATAAGTTGAAAATAAGAATCACATTCACTAGGGAAGTATTGATGTGCATTGAGTCTACATACTAATTAATTCTAAGCGATCTATTTTTAGAAAAAAAATCTTTTGGATAATTTATTTATAACTATTGAGGTTTAAGAAAATTTATATAATTATGAAATTAGGATATAGACATTGATGATAATTTTATAATGTATACATACACTAGTATATTTTGTTTCATAATTTATTTTATTATTAATTAAAATTTAAATGATAGAAATTTCAAATAATTAGAATGAATAAATGAATTATCTTTAGATTCACCTTTTTATTTTGATTTTCAAAACATACATTTATTATAACATGTTGTGAAAAATAAATAATAATAATAATAATAATAATGTTTTGATTACATAAAAATAGTCTAGTTATGGTTATAATTGTAATTTAAGAATAGGGTTTTAATCAAAGAAAAAAAATTGATTTTTATTTATTTATTTTAAATATATATAGATATATATGTATGGATACATATATACATATGAAAAAAATTACAACAAAGGGGGATAAAAAAATAAATAAATTATGATGAAAAATAGAAAACAAAACCAAGTGGTGTTCTACCTCGGGTACAACTCGACTGTCATCTTCATTTGTAGCCATTGACCCCACCCCTATAAAAACATCTCACTAGCCTATCCTGATCTCCCACAATCCTCCATCAATTCCGAACTAGAAATTCCATAAGCCATATGATTCCATGATGCCTCTTTCCTCCACGATCTTCTACCACAAGCTACACGAATCCAGGTAAACCCTCCACTGTTCACAACTTCTTCTGCAAGCCACCCCAAATCCAATACTACCTCCATTTTCTTATTTATATTTCCCAGTTTGATTGGAATTCATCACCTTCTTCCCCTTTATGGCATCAAAAGTAACCAAACCGATATAAGAACACCATTTTTCCTAAGTAGATCCCTTGGATGTAGAGCCTGTAGTGAATCTGTCCCTCTATATTCCTCCCTCAGATTTTTTCATTAGGTTTGATCCAACTCAAATAAGGAACATGACTACTAGATTGACATCCGTGATTCATTTACCAGTATAGTTAGGGGGATGTATCTATTTTAAATATATTATTTCAAAAAATTTAGTCTCTAGATATGTATACACATATATATATACTTATAATATTGGATTTAAATTTCTATATCATTTTATATGCATCCGTAATAATAAATTACAATATAAATAGTTCTAGTTTCATAATTTATATCATGTGACAATGTATCATGATACTATTCCACGTTTGTGTTTTTTAAAGTTTTTGAGTACGTGTATATATATAGTTTATAATTTCATTCTTTCAAACATATATCTATTTTATTTGTAAGTATGATTTTACAATTAATCATTATCATGTTTTAGAATTTAAATTTATAATATATATATACATACATGTAATTTCATTTTTAATTCTATGATTCAAATTTTTATTGTTATTATTTCTTCTTCAAATATTCTAATTCGGAAATAAAATTATTTACTGTAATTTTAAAGTCTTTATTTAATTATATATTTATATATATATAAGTATATATGTGTGTGTGTGTTTGTGTATATATATTTATTGTTTGCATTTCATGTTTCTAAATGAAAGTGTAATTCATTTAAAATCATGAAAACATCTAATTTAATATCCTTAAATTAAGAATTGAATAATTTCTTATTTTAAGAAAATTACTTTTATAATTCTTATATGTCTTATATAGTTTCTCTTTTAAGGTTATAAGTTACGTGTATATTTATTTTTACATATAATTGTTCATGGGAGTAAAATTATATATATTTATATATTTTTAATGGTTTTTTTGTTAAAATAGTAATTTTACAATTCTTACTACCCACACCATCATTTTAAATTCATATATTTTATGTGTTCATTAAATGGTCAATTTTCTCATTTGACATTCAATTTAAAACAACTATCAATTTATGTGATGGGGTTATATATTATTTAATGTGTCAAATCATTAAAATTTTATTTAGGAAAATTAGTATTTAATATATTTTTATGGATGAGTTTTAAAATATAACCTTTTAATGAAAAGTAATTTTTTAGAGATTTTAATTACAAGGATGTTAATTATTATATTAATATAACATGTAAAAATGATATGATTTTTTAGTGATAAATAATAGAAGTTTTGTTCTCTCACCATCTCCATTTAACTAATGCAGTGAGTGGAAGTGATCATGGAATCTCACTTTAATCAAATTATAATTAGATGGTTGTATAAAATTCAAATAGGATAGAATTTAAATTTGGATAATAACTCTCACCAGATCACCATTCTCATATAATACCATTAAATCACTTGTATTGCCAAATATTTTTAATATTTTTCTTAATTTATTTCTATTGTTTTGTTTCATTCATTTTTTCAGAACCAAACAATTTCAAAAACATACCATTTTTTCTCTAGTAAAAATTCACAAACTAGGTTTTTCACACACATATTTGAAGACTACATAGGTTTAATCACTATAATATACATGGGTAGTATAAAAAAATTGGGTTTTTACATTCTATGATAGGATTGAATGTGTGAAAATATTATAATTATTCATGTTTCCAATAAGAAACCCATTTTACACACTTTGCATCATTTTAAAATTATTAATTTATATTAGGCACATTTATTAGTTCAAATTTACACAAGAAAAGAATTTTATTTAATTACCATGTTTCTAAAAACCATATTTTCTCACGAATTCAATGATTAATGCATGTCATATAAAATCTCGAATTTATAGAATGACACATACATACTCAACTCTAATGAAATTTTGATCCACAATTAAAATCATAAAAAATATAAAAAACAATAATCACATCACAAAAAAAGAGCATCACTAAATGTTAAATAACATTCAACATTAAAAAACACATCAGTAACAACAATCCCCCATAGGGTACATAGCCTTTACCCAGAAACATGGGTTAGGTTCTCCCATGCATGATCTCTTAACCATTGTCCGAATAAATATACACTTCATTCTACCATTCCCAAATAGTGAGACAAAAAATAAAAATAAAAGAAAACTAAATTGATACTGCTTTGTAATGCCCCAACCTGGGTGCCACAAATTAGTGCCAAGAATCGATTGGTCAATAATTTAAAGCACGCCTCACTGTGCACTGGTGGCTTTCAAGTAGTAGTGAGGGTATGATATATCAACATGGGGATACTATTACCTCTTTATCAATGTGGAACAACCACTGAAATAACCATGATTAACAAAATTATATAACTAATATAAAAAACTAGTGTCACGTGATGACTAAAGAAGGAATAAAATATTAAAACTAAAATAGTATACATGCCTTGATAAATATGTGTCAACTATTAATATGAAAAACCCAAAATTAATATAGTCAATAAATACACCGTAGAGAGTCTAGAATCCCATCCAGTTCCCTCGTCCATGCTATATCCCGACTCAGAAATCATCATGTCCTACAAAAAATAAGTTTATTTGGGAATCGATTAAAAAACCCACGTAGGGTGTGAGTATAACATATAATACCACCACCAATGGAATATAATTCAATTTATAATCATTAATAATGTATGAAGTTTTATAAGGAATAAAGAAATCGTAAATTAAAAAGATTATAATGTTAAAATATTCTTTATTTATCCACACACACCCTCGGGTTCTAGAGGACCCCAGAACCATCAATACATACTTCATCCCATTCCAAAGTCATAACTATATCACATATACAATTCAAAATACATTATAAGTCATGTGATTTTATTTTCCATTTCATTTCTAATCATATTAGGTCTAATTCGAATGATCATCCAATTCCAACAATTTGGACCAAAAATGCCATGTCTATAAACTCGTGGGTATATTAAGAAGCACTCAATTTCCCACACTCATTTATCAAAAAACAACACAAGTGGGATTTTGAAGCTCTATTCTATGTCCCACAGTCATTTATCAACAATCACTCAAGTGGTATTTTTTAAAGTATCATTCATTGTCCCACACTCATTTATCACTGTGGGATAATGATGTAGTAGTCCATGTACCACAGACATTTATCTCTAAGAGATTTTGAAGTAATAATCGAGGTCTTACAAATGTATATCACAATGTCACATCTATCTAAATCTCAAAAAATTAATTTTAAGTCAACCACATCATAATTACTATTATCAATTAATTGTTAAACACGTTAGTTGACCAATCACACATTCCAAATTTCCCATCAATTCCACAATCACATCAATCCATTAATAAATTTACCAATTAATTAATACAATTACAAAATAAAAACATTCCATTAATTAAATAACCAATTAATTAATTTAATTCCAAAATCACAATAATTGGTTAATTAATTCAATTCCACAAATTTCAATTTCCCAAATAACCAAAAACATTATCAAATGCAAATTAAATTAAATCAATTCAGTTATAATTTCAATTTCTCAATCATTAAAAATAAATGTTTAATAATTAAATATATTAAATTAAATTAATACAATAGTATTTCACTTTAGAATACCAACATCAAAATGGATTATGAACACTCACCATTGGATAACCCCAATTGAAGTGGAACGATAAAGTTCACGATGATAAATAATGTAAATATCCAAAACATAAATCAAAGATCAAAAGTATTAAATCGATCTAATACTAAATAAAAATCCATATACAATCCTGGAAAATCCCTTCAACAGATGATAGAAATATAAGAGGGAGAGAGATATATGAAATGACATGGGATGAGAATTTCAGACTGTGAGAGCTGTATATATTCAATTTGGGCTTCAAATCATAATGAAATGGGGTTAGCAGGACTTCTGATCCATCCTAGAGCATCAAAAAATTAGTTAAAATCAATTAGGGTCATGTTATGGTCGATTTATGGTGAATTTTGGGCGTTTGATAATTTTTAATATTATTTTAAAGGCTTTAATTTTTATCATGGACGGTTCCCCTTACTATACTCTAAACTATGCACATCCTCCTGGGGGTGGGAGGTCACATGGTTACTTAGGAGAGGGAACATAGTTTTATAGACCATGATCAAACCATCCAATTCCCCTCTTACTTGGGTTTCATGGTTTCTTGGGGCATGGCGCACAGCCTGAGAGAACTATGTGCCACTATGCACCACCCAAAACCCTTCAAAATTTTGTATAATTTCACGCAAAACACATCCATGATAAAAAAATATTCTTAAAAAAGGAAAAAGTGTTCATAAAATGTGCTCAAGACATCCATAGTAAAAGGTTTGGATCATAAAAAATAATTAAATAGTCTCATTTATAATATAAATAACGATTTTATTTAATACTTGGAGAGTTTTAATTTTAGAATTTTTATTTAAAACTACAATTCTTGCATGATTTTATTTTTAAAACCACCAAACCAAACAAAATATAGATTATAAATATTAGGTGATATAATTATTTCTGGATTATGGTCTCTCTTATGTAAAGTATCTTGGGGTAAGGGGACATTAGGAAAAATGGCTCACTTTCCTAGAAAATTGTGCCATGTTTTGACATGTGATGATTAGTTATGTATCAATCTAAGTAAGAATAATGTTTCTAGTATTATTTATTTAATATTATTATAATCTATTTCATGGAGGGGTTTCATGTTTCTTATGCACTGGACAAATTTGGATATCTATAAATATTTATAGATATTGATTATTGATAATGACACAAACTATGATTTGGGTAATGATTTATTGAAAAATATAGTTAAAACATATTAATTTAGTGGAAAAATAAAATAAAAAACAAAATAATTATAATAATTAATACATATAAAGGGATTAAATGACATAATATTCTGACATTAAAATCCCATTTTAATATGCTAAGATTCATATTCATTCCAAAAAAAATTATTTAAGTATGGAAGGTAATGTGAATATTGAGTACCCTTGGATCACATTTTGTTATTGATTTAAGTATTTGGTTACCCTAATATAATGGATTTCTAATTTTTTGGCAATTTATTTTTGATACATTTAGTCAGTTGTAGGGACCCTAACCCCAACATCATGGAGTTGGATCCTAATTTATGAAATTTCCATGGATACAAAGAGTAAAATTTCCAAGTAGTGTTGAATTTTATAGTTTTTTAGAACCAAATAAATACATTATAACTACTTTGAAAAATAAAAAAAACATTATACACAATGGAAAAAATGATCTCCTTCATTTAAAACACATTTATGGATTTCTTCATCGAATCATTGGGAAAAGAATCAAAATAAGGGTGAGATCAAATTATCAGTAAGGGATAAGAAAAATAGATGATATAAAAAATAAATAATAATAAAAAATATGGAAATATACATAATTAAAAAAAATCCATTCAAGCAGATTTACTATCAAAACTGGACAAGGCAAAATCAATATGGAAGGTGAAAAAGTAGAAAAATCATTCCATTTAATCAATAATCTAAGAATAAAATTCATTTTGAGATAATATCTTTTTGAATATATCATTGATAATAATAAAATAATTAAAAAAATATAACTGTTACATATTGGAAATCATGTATCAAGAACATGATAGCTCTTTCATCAAAACATTTCACAAGAAGGTTTAAACTACAGGTAAAAACTCATTTAATGAGAGGTTAATTATTTGTCTCCTAAGAATTACTAATTAATTAAGGGTAATATATAATAACAGGACCCACCATTAACTTTAGGTATAAATAATTCGTTATATTTTTTATAATAAATCTAATTAATGAATCAATATTCCATAACAAAAGTTATTTTCATTGAGTATAGAATAATAATTTATCAATATTTCCCAAAATTAAAAATAATTATTCTCCCTCTAGAGAATCATATGTAAAAATGATATACTATTTACGAAAATAAAATATCCCTAATAAATAATAAGGATATTTATGGTATATTTAATTTCCAATGATCTTAATAATGTGACTATTTTATGGGAAATTTATCAAACATAGAAATGAATCCTGGAAGTGAAGATCAGTACTATCCTTGGTAAAAATACACTATATAATATAATAATAATGATGATATAATTAAATCATATCCGTAGTATAGTATATGTAATATAAATTTATTTTTTCACTAAATAATATAAATACCAAAAAAATATCATAAAAAATTGAGGAAGATATCCTGTTTATTTTGAAAATCCCCTTTTCATGTCATTAAACATTTTGGAAATCATTTTATTTTTAATAAATATGAAAATATAATAATTTTTACAGTATGAAGAGAAATTTTTCCTTAAAAATATACATGTAATCATGGAAAGGAAGAATTAATGAAATGTTAGTCATGTTAGAGGATAAATTTATACATGTGAGACAAATTAAAAACAACATTCCTTTTGTAATGTAAAAAGGATTTAAATGTTCCTTGATTATAAAATGATAAAAATTATTCCTTTAAAAAAATGATTTTTTATGAAAAAATATTTTATAAATCAATTTTCAAAATCCAAAAATTATATTTTTTTTATAAAACATCGTTTTAAAAGAAAACTGAATTTTGACTGAAGGGAGAAATAAAGTTGCAATTTTTCAAAAATAATTTTTTAATTAGTTAGATTACAAAAGAGTGGAAATGTGGATATATTAATTGAAAATATCACGAATAACTGGAGTATAATAATATTAAATAGGTTGATTTATTTTATGATTAAAAAATTTCCTTAAACTAAAAATCAAGAATAATCAATCTCGACTAGATAAAGATTGTGAAATAAACCCTTACAATGATCATAATATAAAAGTGATAATTATTCAATGAATATATTATTTTATTAAAATTTAAATCCAAATAAAAATATTTTAAATTCAATATAATATAGTAAAATTTTAATATACACATAATCATAAAATATCCATGACATAGAAGATGTAATATAACCCAGTGAAAACAATTGAGTTATGAAATTCATTACAACTTGGAAATTTTCAAATAAATTCCCCTTGAATGAAATAAATAAAATTCAAACTAAAATTTCCATTAAATATTAATAAATTATGATATAACACGCACACATGGAATTATATACACTATATATAATAAATTATGTGAATAAGTTTACAAAATAACCCAATGAAGTTAAATTAAGAAGAAATTTTATACCTCATACTTCCTTTAGGCTGAACATGATTTAACCTATTTTATAGTGGATTTAAACCTGTTATAAAATAATACCAAAACTATATTAATATTTATAATATCATGTATAATAATTTTATAAAATATTATCACCAATTCATTAATACTCCTTAAATCATGTTTTTAGTGTTGTGGGTGTTAATTGCCTTCTTTGCTGATGAATGTTCCAGTATGAAAGATCTAGTTCTTGGAAATATTATATAATTATATCATCTCAATAATAAAATAATTTAATTATCATAATATTTTAATAAAAAAATAATTTTAAAACCCATCATGAAATATGTATATGATGAAATATACTATATTATAATCATGGAGACATATGTCGTACACACACATGGGCTACATTTCAAATTTTCAATTATCATTATAGAAAAGAGGTATAGAATATAATTTCTCTATATAATTAAAATAATATCATAAATACTCTATTATTTCATTAAATATACATAAACATATCACATATGTTTTTTTATAATTAAAAGACAGTCATATCACTTTGTGAAGGCAACAGTCCACACATACATGAATAGAGTTAACCTCTTTCAATGAGTGAAAAGTTAAAAAAAGATATTATGATTCATATATTAAGAATGATAAATATATTATTAATTTCATAATTAATTCATTTATATCACATCTAATTTGTAAATTTATCATTATCACATTTCATGTTAAGCATTAGTGTGTGATGAATCACATCTATTCGCGACACGGAAGTTCATCGTACCCACAAGCGACATTATTCCATCCCCTAAGATATAGAAAGTAAAAAAATGATATATGATATAATGAATCCATAGGTATAATTATTCTATAAATATAAAATATATACTTTATATACCTCATCATACCCAGTCATTAGATGTGGTAATGGAAGGATTAATAACAATAGTTCATGAGGTGGTAGTCTATCGTATATACGGACGATGATTTAATAAACCATTTGTTGGAAGTGAAGGTGTTTCAAGGTTATTAAATTAACATAAAAACAGCACAGTAAATTTAAAATACTTATAATATTATATAATAATTGTTTAATAATAATTGAAGTAGGTGGAGGAATAAATAACTGAAAAATGCACCTTGAAGAACATTACTTGTTTTTCGGGTACCTTCAGGTTTGAACTAAAATCCATACAAGGGCCCCATTATACCCATAATATGTCTTCAATGGTGAGGGGCAGGGGGGATTTGAGAAGTTCAATGGGTATGTATTGGCCTAACCAAACGGGTATTTGTGCGTGAAGAAGATAGGATAGGGGTGGCCTTTAATAACTGAGGTGAGGGGAACACAAGTAATTTTTTGAAAAGATTAAATGATAACCACATTATTATAATTAAAAAATCCTCATAAATTGTTAATTATAAAAAATATAAGCTGTATGTTCTAAATATTATCATTAAATTTTTTTGGATAACTAGATATGTCCTTTTTATTCTTATCATTTTAGTTAAACCCCTGGTAAATCAATTTTTACCTTAACCACAATAATTAATTTTTTACTCATTTCACTAATCAATTTGGTAAAATAATGAGTTGAAATTATTAAGAAATACTCTTATTTGATATATGGAATAATTTTTTTGAAATTCAATTAATATAAGTGGAAAATTTTAATATTAATTTATTCTTACATATGTGAAGAGAAAGCATGTTTTCAATGCGAAAATGTTTAAAATATTAAAGAGATTTTATATAAAATTAAACATAAAAATTATTCAAATTACCTAATTTAGATTAATTAATATAAAATTAAAGTAAATATTATTTAATACCAAATCAAAAATATAATTTAATATTATAAATTATTTAAATGTAATGGTAGTTTTCAATTAAAATTGTGTATTTTTCACTATTCATAAAAATGAAAACATTCAGATAAATCACAAAAATATCACCCTAAAATAATATTGATATTATGATTTTCAAAATTGATTTTTTTCCAAATAAATTTTATAGAAATGTTAAAAATTAATTTTTATTTATGTTACCAAAATTCCATTTAACCATATCTTTAAAATAATACAATTTTATAGAAAAAATATTAATGCATTTTTTAATGATTATTATTTTAAATTTAGTCAATAGATAAACATAAATTTTCTAATTTAGTTATTACTATTCATACCTCCCAATTTATGAGCTATGTTATTACTGTCATATTAAATATTAATATTTTAATAATATTCCATGTTTCATTTAAACATAATGTCACATGATGATAGAGATTTTATTTTCCCCATTATATATATAATTTTAATTTATATAAATCCTCAGAATTTTTAAGTTTGAACTTATGTACAAAATATTTGGATTTATGGTGTATTTTGAGATAAAATGTGAAAAACTTTTGTTATGGAAACTAAATAGTTTTCTATAACATTAATATTTCGACCATAAAATTTATAATATCGATCCAATTAAAATGGTTATTTTTTTCAAGTATTCCTAAATTCATTGGATTTACATGTGTTTTCTCATAAAATATCCTATTTTAATATCTATAGTCCCAAAAAAATCAATAAAGTTGGAAAACTATCTGGAAAAACACTATGGGCCTCACCACAGCAACTGATGCATACCTCGGAATAAAAAAATCAAATTAATGTGATTCCACCTTGATATAAAAGAGTAATAATTTTTAAATTATTCAATTAAATTCTATTGAGTTATGTAACTATTTATGTGTGTCCAATTAATGTGAAATATTTAGGGATTAGAGGAAATTTAATTTCAAGCATTCTAGAACAAGGGATCTTAGGGTGATTTGATGATATGGTGGACCGGAAAAGATCTAAATTTTGGAAGATAGATTATGGAGGGGAAGACGTAAAACAAATTTCTTTTCTTCTTTTAGTTTTATTCAATATTTACCCTATAATTATTTAAATTTTAAATTTAATTTTTTTAATTTAAATACATTGTAATTCATTAGATGTTTTTATTTTAGTTTTATCTTCATCACATTAATTTTACTTCCTTTATTATCCTTAATTTCATTTCATTAATCATCATACCACTGTGAACTATTATACTCATGACTATTAGTAACTCACCCAAAAAAAATCCATGGGGAGTAATTTGATTCTTGAACCGGATGCCATGTTATTTTATTGTATTTGAGTGAATTATAATTATAATTTATAGTGGGTGTAATCCTTAATGTGGTTGTCTAATGATTACATTTCTAACATGAAACCATTTTCCCTTTATTAGGATGTGTATAGAGGGATTACTTGGTAAACACTAAGTAATATTTTCACTCATAACTATGGAATATTGAGGTGTACTCACATATTATGGAGAGTGTACACTATGTTTATTTGTAGATTTTTATTGAATGTGCTCCATGTATATTCTTTTAGGAGTACATCCTTTTTTCCGTAATTCTATTTTTTAGCATTTTCTAACAATTTATAATTTAATGTGAGTTTCCTCATACAATTGAATTTTATTTATTTTATTAAATGAAATTTCCTTCATAAAACATAAAAAATAAATATAATTATTAGTTATGTTAATTATATTATGTATTTGAAAAAACAGAGAAAGCTCTTCAAGTGATACAACACTTGTCAGCCATTATGATTCACGTGGAAAACATATAAATTTTATTTTTTCACACCCTAAAATAAAAGTGTGTCCAAACTGACGTCATTTACGAAAATCTTTTTATTAGTTTGGTAATTTTTGCTATTTAAAATTTCAGATAGTTTTCCTTTTTTACAATATAAAAAAATTAAAAGAATTATTTTTTTATGACATATCCAAACATACATTACATTGGATGTAATGACTACTCATATGTGGAAAACCAAGAATAATAATCTTCTTTAGAGAACAATATAGCTCATGTGAGTAACCATAAAGACGATATAAGACTGTGGGGTTAAATAGGAATGATAAAATAATATTCCAATACTACCTAGGTGAAATTGGATCCTGAGATATATATGGTTGATCAATATGACATGGATTACTTCTAGAATAACTGTGAAAAACAATTTTATATACATATTACTTATAAATAACCTATGCTAGTTCTTGAAGAGATTTCACATATCATCCTTAAAATTTATGAAAATAATGATTCCTCTGACTACATACCTCCATCCATTGAAAATAAACTCCAAGAGGCCCTCACCACTGAAGAATATATTTTATCTAGGAAAATTAGAATATTTATATTTTATCAAACTCTATATCAATTTATTTTATTCAATCATAAAATTATATTAATTCCCACTATTTTCAATTTTCAGATTCAGAAAATATTTTATATGACTTAGAGGAGGATAATGAAACTAGACTTTCACTTATTTTGGAATATACAAAGCTCCGTGAAAATACTTAATTTTTTTGAGGGAGTTTATGGGGATATCCGAGTGGATTTTCCTAAGGAAACCATGTCAAGAGCTGCAAACTTTTATGGGGAAGAATTTTATTTTGAAACCTCATATTTTAGTTTTATTCAAATATAATTACACTATAAATTTACGTTTGACTATTATTTTGATGCAGTATACCTTGAGAAACCACAAGATATAGAATAAGATGTTGTATGGTTGAGGTTCCATAATTTATCCAACCCCTACCATATAGGTTTTAAAAAAGTACCAAGGGGGTGAATTTGGTGTGCTATATACATGTAATTATCCTTAATAAGAATAAATATAATAATGGTGTGAAGAACAATATGTGGTGGTTCATGTCCACAAAAATCCACCCACCGGTTGATTATAGATAAAAAATAGTACTAGCCTTCTAGAAGTAGTAATAATTCAAGTCGCACTTGGGTGATCATTCCAAAATTTATCCGCGAAATTTTTTCTATTACATTCTAATTTATATTTTAATTTAATTTTTAGAAATTGTTCAGCATGCGTCTCTCTCCCTCTTATGTTTTCTATCATAAATTAAATGATTATTTTGCTTATTTTGGTAATTTTATTTTATGGAATCATGATAGCACAAGGAAAAAGAAAACAGCCAAGGGGGATATAAGACTAAGCTAAATTTTTAAAGGGATTCCATAATTTTTTAATCTTTTTAACACCTTATATTTTTGTCTAAAACCAATTTTGAGCTTTCAATTGGAATTGCATGTCCATGCATAAATTAATTTGTTACATCAATTATCTATATGACACGATTTTCTTCATAATCATATGATTTCATGTTTTATATTTCAATTTTATTTATATTAAATGAGTAAAATAGATAAATGAATTATTAACGTGAAACATGAACATTGAAATGAGGACTCATGATTTGAGGGGATTAGTTGATTCATGTGAATTAAATCTCCCTATTGTTTTTCATACATTGAAATTCTTAAATTCATGGTAATTTATTTTTCATTTTTATCTTGACATGAATGATTATCCAATATAATATTCCCATTCATGAGTGGATTTATTTAACAAGTATTTTCTATTTATTATTGATCATATTTCATGAGTGATCTTGGGACATGTCACTGACCAGAAATTTTATTTGATCATTTCAAAGCTATGACTATGCAAAAACACATTTATAGTGATTGATACAACTTTTGATTGACCAATTTTCATTTAAAGACCACATTTATATCCATCCTTATTTAAAACACCCCAAGTATTTATAAATAAAATGAAATACCCAATACAATGAGTCCCTGCATTGTGACTCTTTTTTAAAGACATATTTATAATCTATCCATTAATTTTTTTTTGTTTTTGATGATTTGAATTTTGAAAAATGGACAATCATTATTTCAATTAGTATGTTATTTATAGTGTAATAAAAAAACATAATTTTTTGGTGAATAGTAACCAACCATTATGAATAGTAATGTTACCCCTATTAATAGTCATATGTCCCTTATAAATTGTAAAATGGATAAATGAATACTAACCTCACCAATTAATGTATAATAAAAGGCAGTTTATATAGAAAATGTGATCATTATAGATGTGTTGGAGGTTTTTGTAAGTCAAAAATATTTAATTACACTTTCACGATTAATTAAATAATTTAAATAAAAATTTATTTTCAAAAAATGTAATCATGAATTGTTAATTAATTGTCTTATTTTTCTATGATAATTTTATGTGACCTTGATTTAGTTTTCAAGGTGTAATAAAAAGTGTTATAGTTTTAAAATTGTGATTATTCAAATAAATTTGGATTGTAATAAATAATTAAATTTATCAGATTTAGATAATTATTTTGATAAAATGGAGTTCATTTTTTAATTCTATAGGTTGAAAAATAGTTACGATGTTTTTTCAGGATTTTTCTAGAAAACAAGAATTTTTTATGAATAGTTAAATACTCTAATTTAACATATATATACATTATGTGATAAATTTACTATAACTAGAATCATGGATTATGTAAACAACCTTGGTTCAAACACATATGTTATATTTTCTATTTCAGGACACATTAATCAAGACTATTCATGGTCCTGAGCAATAATATTCAACAAATTATTAAAATAATGGAAAACACATCATCGCCTGCACTATAAATACATCTGACCTATATTTTCCTCTCACACCTCTCAAGATTTTAAAATTGTCAAAATTATACCTAATATTATTCTTAAACATATTTCTCACATCCAAAACCTTTCGGTCTCAACAAAATAGCAAAAACAAAGTCTTTAAGGAGGATTTCAAGGAGAAGAGATCCAAAGGTGAAAGTCCTCTTTCATTTTATTTCACTTTCTATTAACCTATTTTATTTTCATATACGATATTAATCTCCCCTTATCCAAGAATAATATATGTTAAAGAATATTAAATATTCTATATGTTATCATGTTTATAGAAAAATTCATCAACTTACCTCTTCTTCTCCTGCGTCTTTTTCAAAAAATAAAAACACCATCTGTGATGTGTCAATTTACCAACATCATGAATGTCATGTTTTTTAATTCCACTAATTCATTCAAATATGTTTATAAAACCATTCTAATAGTTGAAATGGAATTTATAGTGTGTTTCATAACCTCTTTTTTTCTTTAGTTAACATTTATAAATAATTTTATGATATATAACGAAACTAGATCATGATTATCGATGAACAACCATAATGATCTAAATGAATGTGGCTAATTTTTTATCTAATTATTCATCTTCATACCTTATAACCAAATTTATTTTTGGAATCATTGAATATTCTTGAAACATATTAAAACCATTTCACTCCACTTCTTGAGTTTATCTTTCATTCAACAAGTAAATCATTTATGAATAGACCATAGACATTATGTAAAGGACGCACCCAAAACATTGGAAAGAATGAAATTCTATAATTTAATTGGTGGAATGATCATATATAATGAACATATAAGGTGTTATATAAATTAATAAGTTTATATGAAATATTAAATAAAATCTTTTAACTATCATACTGAAGGATTAATATCATTTTATGTAAGAAAAACCTGAGGTAAGTGAAATATTAACTCAATTTACATTCATTGGGTTATCCTCATACTTTATTGATTATGTGTGTAATGATTTCTAGTAGTTTTTTTATTTATAGTGTATACACATATTCATTTAATATTATTAATTTCTCACATCAATTATATGATTTTTTTAAGGAATTATAATTTACAAATCTTCCTTTAATATTCAATTTTATGAAAATCAAAAGAAGTTCGTTTACGAATTTATTCACATTCTATAAGTATGTTCTTGTTCTTGGGAATTTTTAGTAATGAAGGGTTGGACCTATATCTACATCCAATAAATTGGGTATGTGTAAATTGGAGGTCAGTCGTATGGTTACTTCAAGTGTAACTACGATGGTTACACCATAAGGTAGCAGTGAGGGTTACATGTAAGGTAGCCGTGAGATTCACAAATAATAAGGTATCCATGCATGTTAAAATATAAGTATGTAATGACCCAAGATACCTTTTTTTATATGTTCATTATTTTTTATGGAAATCCCATTTTTTAAAAATAATGTATATATGGGTGAGAACTATGTATTTGTGAAAATGATTTCATATGTTTATATGTATTCATGGACTGATGGTTTCATTCCTTCTTTTTATGTCCTTTACGGAGCATTCATTGAAAATCCAATGTTTTAATGAATTTTCACATGTTATATGTGTAACAACCTGAAAATTAAATAAATATTTTGTTTCCATATTTTGAGTGTTATTTTATTTTATACTCAACCAAACTATATCTGATTATTAATGAAGTGAGTATAATTAAAATGATACAGTTCAGTTTAGATTGTAACATGACTATTGAAAACTACACTCTTAACATTATGATTATTGTTTATAAATAAAAATGATCATGGTTAATTAACATAAAATGAAGAGTCTATGGCCTCATCTAGTATATTTAGTCCATAAAAATCCCATTTGTTAGAGCTTTGGAAGGAGGTAGCATCACTAGGCATTTCTCAAGACCAAGCACAAGATGAGCTTAAACATGTTAAGATTTAACATCATTACTTTCAAGAGAAGTCCCAATTGATAGGAATCACCACTCTAGAAATATTTTCTAAACCACCCCAAGATTATATCACCCTGGAACACTCTACTCTTACATCATATGCAGGTGTAAAAAGGGGCTATGTTACAAGGAAATTGTTACTTTGTGTAGTCTTTTTGAATAAATAAAATTTTTATTTCTTATTTTGGTAATATTTTTGAATTCAAATTTTCAAAATAAATATAGGATCAAATTTTTACAAGTTTTATATTATCGATTAATATTGAAAAAAATATTATTGAAGAATATTTTTTATTCTTTATATAATTAATAATGTGATATTAATTTCAAACAACAGAATTATACTGTTGTGATTAGTATAAAATTTAGAGTCTGATATGATCAACATAAATTTTTATGAATAATATATTATCAATAGTAATTTTACCCTTATGAATAGTAATATGACCAATGTATGTTTAACATCACATAATTAATTATTAATATAATTTTCTCGTCTTGAATGGTTATATGATATAATGAAATTAGAAAATAACTATTTGAAAAATTATTAGTTAAGTATTAAAATTATTTCTGAAAAATATGGATTTTATATAAGAAAATAATTTTCAAGAACATATAAAATAATTTTCATGAATTTCATTTCATTTTTGAATATAAAATATTTATATTATATTAGGGTGAATTAATGATAATTTTATAAAATGTTTTATTTTTCAGTGAATAGTAAAAACACAGTTTTGAGTTTCGATGTGTTTAATAAAATCATTAATAATATAAAAAGGATTTAATAATTATTATAGAATCGTGAAGAAAAAAACATGTTATGAAGTTTCCCAAGTGTCCAATAACATGAGAATATACCTTGGTAAATCCCATGGTTTTTAAAATACCACAAATGAGGTGTCCCTTGAAAATTAAAAAAATATTCCCCCACTTTTTCAATAAATAACAACCCTTTCCATTATTCCATTAATTCCAAATTCTTCATAAACAATGATATAGTATTTTTAATTCTTAATTATTCCTCCCAAGGTTACCTCACACCCCAAGGCCCCAAAATTAGTGTTTTAGAAGATACTATTCAATGTCAGAGAGCCTTTCACCAACCTCTTTCTGTCAAAAATTATTTTATGTTTTGTCTCTTAATTTCCATTTTATTATGAATGGGTATGTTATTATATTTAATTATATATTTAAATATTATGTCAAAATAATGAGATACCCATTTCTCTCTCATCAAAGGATTTTATGAATCTTTAAGCGATGTCATTAGGCTGTAGAATTTTGGTAAGGGAATTCACAACTTCTCTTTTTTCATTCAAGTTCTCTTCTATGTATTATGTATTTGAAGCATCCATACCACAATATTATTTCCACTTTATTATTTCCCTATACCATATTATAATACTTTTATTAATTGAATAACCCTATGCACTCCTTTTTTAATGTTTTCTAAAACCATGTTGCATAGCCGTTGTGCTGCAGAATTTCTGATTCAAAATATCTCTATTTTTCTCATGAAATTATTATTTTTTATTTATTTGAATAATAAAAAAATTTTATTTCAAGGGGTATTAATAAAGAAATAAAAAATTATATATTTTATTTTGGAATTGACATAAAATACACATTTTCTTTTAGTGGGTTATTAATGACATAATGATCAGGATTGTAAGAACTTTAGGAAACACCGAGATTTTAATATTAAACCCATTTAATTTATTCTATATGGGATATTTTGGAGATGTTTGATTATGATCTATGTGGATCACATGAAAATAAAAAACATTTAAGGGTGAACCTTTATATCTCTCTAATTAATTTTTTAATGAAATTAATCTATAAAGAAGACATGTTTTATGATACCTTGGTGAATAAACGTGGTGATTTTTATGAAACCTTTGCGATGAAACATAGTGATATGATCATGAATGTATAAATTCAATTTTTTATTACATTTTATAAATATAATTCATTTTATTATTATCATGAAAAATCTCTTTTCATTCGTTTATGATATTTCCTCCTGTATTTGTTGTATTCTCTCATGTTAGAATGGAAATTGTTTCCATGTTTTCCCTTAACGAGTCTTATGTTCACCCTTTCATTCGATTTATGTCCCCTGGTTATGAGATTCAAAAATTGTACTTAGGATGAAAATTTCAAGAATCCATTCAAAAGGATAAATATATAGTTTTATGTTTTCATGTATTATGTAACATATTTACTAGGAACTAGACATTAAAGATCCTATTTTTGTAAAATATAATGAAAAGATATTTAATAAAAAGGTTGGATGCCATTGTTGGTTTCAGGAAATTTTTTAGTCATTTGTGGAAATTAGGCTATGAAATCATTAAGAGGAACCATATATAGAAGAATATATATTGTAAAACTTCCTATTAGTTTCATGAAATATTATGTAAGTGGTTTCAGAACAAATAGATTCTTCTCTAGATACGAAGACATGAATGTGGCTCTAGAACAGATGCATCTAGGGGTAATACCCAGAAACACTGCTTTGAGATAAACTAAAATGGGAACTGGTGCATGAAAGTGGGATTTGATGCACTCCTGGATTGACACTACTAGTGGATATTTTTGGTTAATAACAATATTTTTATGAATAATTATGAATAATCTTTAGAGAGGAGTACTTTCTATCAAAGAATAATATGTTTTAGAATAATGATTTTTGACATAAAAAATCCATTGTAGTAAAAATATTCATAAATGAAATAATATTCTCACTAGGTTTTCTAATTTATGAAAATGATGGGGAATATGAGGAAATCGGAAAATCGTGATCGAAATAAACCATGCATTGGAAACCTTTGATGGAATCAAGAATAGAAAAATTAATGAGAATGATGAACCAACAGACTCATGTAATTAAAAAAACATGAATCAAGTTGAGAGAACAATTTAACCCTGAAGGGAGCCAAATTATATTGTGTATTTTATGCATAAATTACTTCCAACATTTAGTAGATCTACCATCCCATTGATTACTGAATATTGTATCATCACTATCTACATGATCATTTCTATGCTACGTTGTTCACAACTAGAGAAGATAACCCTAGATGTTTACTGCTAAGAGGGAGAAGCTGATTGATGGAGAGAACTGATTAATAACATGAGTCCAAGAGTTGAGGATTTAGATATGGAGTGGGAATATTTCATATGAATAGTCTTCAATAATTGTTTCCCTCATTAGATGAGAACAAAAATTGAGAAGGAGTTTCTTGTACTGAAGTAGAGGGAGAATGAATAGTTTGAAGCTTCGAGATGAACATCACAAGACTTTCCTGTTACACCTCTATCATTCTCATGGATCCCAATGGGAAGGTTGAGTGATTTTATGGTGTACTAAGACCACATATACAGATGAATATATCCAATAGAGATTATGATAGAAAAGATGAGATTGTGCGGAGTGCTTTGAAAGTTGAATTTGAGATTGGTGAGACGCAATGGTCTCATAAATATAATGAAATGAAGAGATCAATGTAGGTAATAATAGAAAGGATCGTTGATAGTAGACGATGAGTCAAAATTGAGAAATGTTTCACATGTAGTAAATTTGGTAATAATCATTCATGGAACTTCCTTCGTGGGAGAGGTAAGTACTACAAGTGTGGAAGAGATGGTCATATCATGGAGATTTGTCAGGGTGAGGTGAATCCATAACATCCCAACACTAATGGAAAATGGAAGTTGGTGGAGGGCATATTTGAATTCCAATGCTTCATGTGTGTACATCATGGGGACTTTTCCAATTAATGTTAAAATCTGAGGGAAGCGGAGGGGAATCACCATCATCCTTAGCAAAGACCAAGGGAGTGAGGTCATTCTTTTACTATCACGACAGTTGAAATTGATGCTCTGAATGATGTAGTGAAAAGTAATATTGTTATTATCTCAATGATATAAATTAAATTGTTTTATTATTTCTCCATGCATTCTTTTATTTACTCTATGTTTTCAATGAATTTTGAATCAACCCCTAAATTTCTAAAATTAGAGTAATCTTTTAAGGCTCCTATAGGGATAATCAAATTATTCTTAGTATTCCTAAAATCAAGTATTTAATTTGGTGAGCACAATATTATGAAATATATTGAAGTCATTCCCTTGTTTGAATTCAAAATTATACAAAGGACTGACTGGATGTCAATGTATACTTCTAAGATTAAATACTAAAACCTGAAAAATCTCAGCAGTACTGAATGGGAAACCTATAGTTATCTTCCAATAAGATATTTCTTGACCTGATATTTGCCTATAAGAACCTCTTATAGCCTACATTATGGATTGGATTAGTGGTGAAGAAGAAGGAAATAAGAGCAGAAGGATTGAAAATTTACACATCGTCCATGAATACATTGACATATTTCACGTGGTGTCACCAAGACCTCTACCGGAAAGAGAGGTAGAGTTTTCCATCAAACATGTAGCTAGATATCATTTGATATCATTGACCAATTATAGAATATAAAATATAAAAATAGAGAAATTAATGAATGAAATCCAAGATGTTTTACAGAATGATTTTATCTGACCGAGTGTGTCTCGTTAGATAGTTCTTATTCTCTTGGTGAATACGAATAGATCAATATGGTTGTGCATTGATTATAGATAATTGAATGGGATCATAGTAAAGAACACATACAATCTCCCAAGAATTGGTGACTTAATTGACCAACTTCATGGGGCTCAATTCTTCTCTAAGATTTATCTTTGATTTGGTTATCATAAATTGAGGGTGAATATAGATGAAATTTAAAAAACTGCCTTCAGATCAAGATATGGGCATTAAGAGTTAGTTGTTAAGACCATTGAAAAAAATAACGCACCTTCTATTTTTATATATTTTATAAATATATTATTTACGTACTACCTTGATAAAATTGTTGTAGTATTTATTCACGACATTCTAATATATTCCAAAATTTTGGAGGAGATTGAAGATCATTTAAGATTCATATATTAGACATTGATTAATGATAGGTTATTTGGAATGTTTAGAAAGTGCGAGTACTGGTTACATCATGTTTCCTTATTGGGGAAAATTGTAACCAATGAAGGAATCATTGATGACCCTAGAAAGGAAAAACATGTACATGAGTGGCCTCAAACTACTATAACAACTAAGATTCATAGTTTTTCTTGTATTAGTGGTATATTATTGTAGTTTTGATAAAAACATATCAAAACTTTATAATCCATTAACTATGTAAACTCAAAAAATGGATCATGTCCATCTGGACAACATAGTGTGAGGAAATATTCTATGAACAAAAGATAAGATTGGTTATTAACACCATGTTAACTCTGCCCTCAACTGGAGAACAATTCTTTATTTTTTGCGATGAATCTCAGAAAGGGTATGTGTACTTCCTCCTGAAAAATGTCAAGGTGATTTATTATTCATCTCGAAAGTGAAAAACTCAAATGTTGAACTATCCTAGGCATGATCTTGAGCTGGATGCAGTTGTTTATTATATGATGATATGGAGGAACTATCTTTAATGTACGAAATTTTATGTATACATAGACAATATAATTTTATATATATTTTCAGACATGTGTTATTGAAAATGGGAAAGAGGAAATGGTTGGAACTTCTTAAAGATTAAGATTGTTCAATTTATTATCATATAAGAAATAATGTTGCTGATGCATTTAGTTATTAAAAACAAGTTTTTCTATCCATAATGAGGATTCAAAGAGATACTTTGATCCACGACCTAGTAAAAATTGAAATGAAAATTATAATGAAAGGTTCATCATAAACCATGTCCCAAATGATTTCTCATCATTAATTTCTAGATAATTTCAAGAACTGTCATAGTGAAAATCATTTTTTAACAGAATAAGTTTAAGGATGTGATGGATTGGATATTTCCTGAGTTCAATATTGATCAAGAAGGTGTATTGAAATTTCATACAAGTATATGTGTTCCATCTATTTTGTTCATAAAAAAGAATATGATGGATGAAGGTCATATATCTACACTCTATATATATCATAGAATTACAAATATGTATAGGGACCTTCATGATCATTATTGCTGTTGCAACCCGTCCCTAGAAGACCGTTCCATGACTACCCTAAGCCCGCCTCCCATAGTCCAGGGGCTGACGACTAGCACCAAAGGCGTAATTCCATAAATTGGGGAAGGCATTGTGTTTATAACCTAAAAACACACACAACGGAGCACAAGATGGAAACAAAAATCTAAGTAAAACTGTATAACAAAAGTGTTTTGAAAGTAAAAGGGGCAGAAAATAAAAGCCCAAGTGTAAAGTAAAAGAAACTGAAAGTACAACTAATGAAAAGAAAAACTGATGATGGGTCGTCCACCGAGGTTCCTACTTGAAGGGTAGGTATATATCGCCTCCTCATTACTCCAGGTCTGTCCATATCCTCATTGTACCGTCATGTCATTTGGTCCACCTGCGGGTATCGTCTTGTCTTGGTACTCTCAGTCTCAGTTAGCATTATCCGTTGTTTGTATCCATCACAATGAGGTGTGATAATATCCCATGCAGGGGTGTGTATAATGATACTCAGTAGGGACTTCGAGACCCTCATGGTCTCAAAAAATCCAACAAGGATAAAGAAAAATGTATGAAATCAACAGATAACCTTACTTACGTATATTCCCATACATATACCTATGTTATCATGTGATCTATCTCAATCATGAGGAAAACACAAAAGTTAATGACTCAGATCAACTAGTATTTATATTCACATTGTTGACACCACAGCTAATGGAGAACTACTCCTCTGTTGAGTACAATGGGCCTTCCGCGACACCAAGGTTCTTCCCAATATCCATGGACTACTAAGGTACTCCTCCTATCGAGTAACGTGGGTCTGCTGTGACACTAAGGCGCTCCTCACCGTGGGTCTGCCGCCACAACTATGAAATCCCCTTAATAGCCTGAAGAGTCACTCATCCTGTCGAGTACTATTGGTCTGTTGCCACAACAAGGTGCTCATCCTCCATGGGTCTTCCGTGACACCAAGATGCTTTCCACTGGGCTAGTCGAGTCACTCCAAGTCAATCAGTCATTAGTCATCAAGTCTCATCCACTACTAGGTCTCCACACTCTATCTGCTCATCTCTGGAAGGAACTGCTCCATGAGATACTAGTTTATACTACAACTATCAGAAAGTCCAAAAAATAAGTATCTCAATGATCAGCCACATCATAGGGGTCTCAATGCAACATACGACATGTTAATTGGATGCCTAGTCTATGAGTTATTATCTTTTTAGTACCGGGGCCCAGTTGGATCCATGCACAATCCAACCTGACCATATCTCAACTATACCCCAAACTCTAGTGGGGTAGGCTAAAAGGTAGCTTCGTGCTCTATGATTACTAGGGTCTATAATGATTCATTAAAACAGACACTCGGTGTCAACGATATGGCCAAAAGAAAGGTAAAGGGTCGTAGTGGGCCTGGGTCTGGTCCGACCCGGCCTGACCCCGCATGGGCCGACCCAGTCTGGGATGACCCAGCCTGACCTATTGGGACTAGCCTAGCCCATTAGGCGGGCAAGCCCTTTAGGTTCCGTCTGGCGAATTGGGCCCAGCCCAGCGGGCCGTGAGGGGCCACAGAGGGCCATAAGAGCGCGTATCAGTCGCGAGGGCACGAACCGGCCGTGGGTCGGCATGACGGCGGTTCGGCCCAGAGGCACTGTGAGGGATAGTTTGGCTGGGGCACCGTGAGGGTGGGGGACAGTTCTTTTGGGGTGCTGCAAGCGATGTGGTAGGCTGACTCGACTGGGAACCATGATGGTCGCGGCTCGGGCGGCTCATCCTGGGAGGCCGGATCAGCCTGGCGCCGCTAGTGGCATGGCTCGGTCGGTCCTGACCGGAAGGTCGGGGCGAGTTTTTTCAGCGGTGGCGCGGTGCACGTGGAGGCCGACTTAGCTAGAAGACATGAGTGACCGGGAGGGTGCCTATATTTAGCTCGGGGCGGCAGAGCCGGTTCGTCCCGCGGATGGGGTGGCCAGGAACGGTTTTGCCGGTTAGGTCAGGTAGAGGATGTGGCCAGGGCGGCGCGGCCAGGGTTTGGCACAACCATGGCCGGTTTGGCCGGGGCACGGTGCAGCTCGGTCGGTTCGGCCGATAGGTTACATGGGTTATGGAGGCCTTGGGTAGATCGTTATTTTCTTTTGTCACATTCATTGGCTCATCACCTCGTCAACATTCCGAAGAACATCATAATCAAGAACATCACAGGGGTCGGGCCATTTTGGTTGGGCCCACCCCCTCCGCGTTTAGGGTGTTAGTAAGTGGATTAATTCTTTCTTGAATTTCAATGAATTAATAAGAAAAGAATATAGAAAAAAAATCAATCCAACACACTACATCTTCCCACAAAAACAATTCCCAACCCTCAAGGAAAGATAAAAAACAATGTTTCTTTGCTTTAGAAGGGAAGAATTAAAGGAATGAGATCATATTAATATAAAACCCCTACATTGATCATTTTTCATTGACAGATTCGTGGAGTTTTAATCATTCATCATGTCCACTACAGAATTCCAATCCAAGCTCGTGCATTGGGTTGTTGAGGACGATGAGGAAGGAATGTCAGTTGTTGAAGACATCCCACATCGGTTTCCTCTACAAGGTTCATCTGAGAAGAAGTCAAAGACACTCTTTACTGGTGTTCGTCATGGATAAGTTCATTGTTTGAGTGCTTCCTCCCTATTTCCTCTTCTCCCATGTTACAACATGATGAATATTCTAATACAAAATTATAGGTTATGTTTATCTATTATTTAATTTTAGACACAAAATTCTAAAATGATTAAAAAATATTTAATTGATGTGCCAAATTAATTAATGAGAAGGATTTGGCACATTAATGGAAAGTGTGATGGAAGAATTAATTGTGAAGAGGAGGTCAATAGGATCTCCCTCATTATTGAGGGGAGTAGAGAGGTTTTCCATAATTAAAGAATCAGTGTTTTGTCCCGAGTGATCCCCACCACCGTAACCTCTCGCGGGAGGTTAGGTTTTGGTGGGGCCCACCACCATAACCTCTCATGGGAATTTATGTTCCAGTGGTCCTCACCCATCAACTACCATAATGAGGTTTACTTCTGGTGGACCCCACCTCCAACTTTCACCACGTGGCTCAAAAATAAAATAATGCGTAGTTTATTTTATTTTATTATTTTCCACAAAGAAACCAAAAACTATCTTTTATTCTCGACCCAATGCTGTCGAGGTGAATGTCTCCTTAAGAGAATACTGGTGCAGCGAGTTAAACGGTACCCTCAGATTTTAGTTCTGAGTACCGATTCAAAAGGTATAAAAACCCACTCGAACATTCAATGAATGTACCTGAACAAAACTTCAAAAATTGATTCCAGGAATTCCAGGCCTCAGAATCATGCGCCGAAAAGTTTCGTGGACTCATAAAATTTCCATTTAATAAAAAAAATCAACATAAAAATTAGATATATTTACAATTGGTGGGATAATTTGAAAAGGGGGATTGATGAATACACTACCAGGTGCCTCATATATTAGCAAGTGAAGTTAGAGAAAAAAACATCTGAAAGGGGTATTACAACCAATACCCATACCAGCATGGCTGTGAGAAAATATCACTATATACTTTGTCACTAGTATCATGAGAACATCCAATGGAAAAAATGCTATATGGTTTATAATGGACTATCTCACCAAGAATTCCCATTTTATCTCTATTCAGGATGATTTATCTCTTGATCAACTTGCCAGGATTTATTTAACGGAAATGTTAAGGATGTATGAAGTTACACTTTCTATCATTTCTGACTGTGATACAAAGTTTACACCAATATTTTAGAGAAGTATTGAACATGATCTGAGAACCATATTGAATTTTAATATGGGCGATCATCCCCAAACTTATGGACAATTAGAAAGGACTTTTGAATCCCTTGATGAAGTGATGAGAATAAACTCAATGGAATTTATGGTCTTGTGGGATCAACATCTACCATTAGTTAAGTTCTCTTACAATAATATATTATATTGAAGAATTCAAATGAAACCTTTTGAACCTCTATATAGGGAGAAATGTATAACTCTTATTTCTTGTGATGAGGCTGGTGAGGGAATGCTTATTGGGCCTAATCTTATGCAGGAGATGATAGAAAAGGTTCATGCCATATATCACCACATTATGACTTCATAGAGTCATTAAAAGATTGACGCTGAAAATCAATTAAGGGTCATGATGTTTGATTTTGGTGACAATGTATTTCTTGAAATTTTTCCTTAGAAGTGAGTCATGAGGATTGGGAAGAAAGGGAAGCTCTTCACTAGGTACATTGGCTCTTATGAAATCATCAATTTTGTAAGAGGGGTGGCCTATCAGCTAATACATCCTTCAAATCTAGCACATGATCATTATTTCTTCTACGTACCCCTCTTGAGGAAGTACATACATAACCATTCACAAGTACTAAATACGGAGGTGTTAAAACTTAAACATGACCTCTCTTATGAGGAGTAGTCGGTGGGGATCTTGGATTATATAGACAAGGTTCTATGAAACAAGACTGTTAACCATGCTATAGTGTTCTAGGGGAACCAAAAATATGAATAATTCATGTGGGATCCTGGGGAGTCTATGAGCTAGAATTACCCATATCTTTTCTCTTATGAGGGTAGAGTTGATATTTTGTAAAAGAAATTTTAAAAGGGGGATAATACAATAACCCAAAATTTTGAATAATATATTGTTTTTTTATTTTTTGTGTTATTTTAGTTTATACTCTAAAAAACTATATCCTTTTATTAATGATGTGAGTATATTTAAAATGATAATGTTGGGTTTAGAATGTTATATGTCCATTGGAAACTGTACTTTTAACATTATGATTACCATTTATAAATACAAATGATAATGCAGGTGTTATAAGGGGCTATGTATCGTGTCCTTACATAGCTTGTGTAATCATTTTGTATAAATAAAAGTTTTATTTATTAATTTGGAATTTTTTTTGAATTTAAATTGATAAGATAAATATATTAAGAATTTTTTAGATGTTTAATATTATAAATGAATTTTGAAAAAAACGTATTTTAGATTAGTTTTTATACCTGAAATAATTACTAATGCTAAATGATTGTAAGAAAACAGACATATAGAGTTGTGATCAATAAGAAATCTTATGTCCGATAAGGTCAAAATATTTTTGTGAATAGTAATATTAATTTATGAATAGTAATATAACCAATTGAATAGTAACCTCTCTTAATTATGTATAAATATAATTTAGGTATCTTGAATATTAAAATTATATAATTGAATAAGTAAATAACTTTTATAGAAATTGTTAATTAAGTATTGGTATTTTTTCAGGTAAATAGTGATTTTACATAAAAATTAAATTTCTCCTTTTTATAAAAAAATTATTAAATGAAGTTCATTTTTGAATTCAAAAAAAAAATATTAGGTTAGGGAGAATTTATGAGGTTTTTATAAAATGTTTTTTTTCTGTGAATTGTAAAAATACAGTTTTGAGTTTTTGTGTGTCTGATAACATCATTAATGATGTAATAATAATCTAATAATTTTGGTAAACTCTTGAGGAATAATATATGATATTTGGTTTTCATTGTGGCCAATATTATGGACAAATAACATGGGATCTCCCATGGTTTTAAAAATACCAATAATGAGATGTCCCTTTTAAATTAATAAAATATTCCATCACTTTTGCTATAAATACAAAACATTTCCTTCACTACATTAATTATAAATTCCTACTCAATAAATATCTAGTCATTTTAACACATAATAAGTTCTCCCAAGGTTCTATCAAGCCCTTAAGGTCCTAACCTTCACGTTTTTGAAGTACACATCAAGGTAATGGAGCCTTTCACCCTCTTCTTTTAGTCATAAATTATTTTATGTTATGTCTATTAATTTACATTTTTATGGGGGTATTCTTTAATATGTCCTTATATATGTAAATTATATTTCCAAATAATGAGAGTCTATTTTATCCCTCAAAAAATGATTTTTTGAATCCTTATGCGACACTGTTAGGCTACCAAATTTTCATAAGGGAATTCACAACTTCTCTTTTTTTTCATCCATGTTCTATTCTATGTGGTATGTCTTTAATGTTTCAATAAATGTTATTATTTCCATTTTATTATATCCCTTTAAGTTATTATGATTATTTTTTGAAATGGTGACCCATTTCCCCTCTCTTTTTAATATTTTCTAAAACCATGTTGCATAGCTATTATACTGCAGAATTCTCATCTCAAAATCTCTCTCTTTTTCTGAAAATATTATATTATTTTATTTATGTGAATAGAAAAAACTATTTTTTTTCTAGGGGTATTCATCATGACAAAAAAATGATTTATTTTATTAGGGAATTAGAATACATAAAATCCTCAATCCATTTTAGTTGAATATTCTTCATGAGGATAAGGACATTCTAAAACACCATGATTTTGATATAAAACCCATTTTTTTATTCATTAAAGATTATTTATTCAATTATTTAATATTTTCTCCGTGGATCACATGAAATTGAATACATATTAATGTTTATACCTGATAGAGGTCCAATTAATGGGTGAATAATTAATCTCTATATATGAAATTTTTTTGGATACCTTAGTGAATAACCTTGGTAATTTTATAACATCTTTGGGATGGACCTTGGAGATATGATCATGATGGTATATATTAAATTTCTTAGCCACATTTTCAATATATGATTCATGTTCTTATTATCATGATATTTCTCTTTTCATTCCTTTACGATACTTTTTCATGTTGATATTGTATTCTATCAAGTTCACATATAAATTGTTTTACCTATTTTCCTTTACTGGGCCTTATTATAACCCATTTCATTGATGTACATCCCCAGGTTTTGAATGAAGTAATTGTACATAGGATGAAAATTTCATGAATCCTTTCAAGAGGAATAAAATTTTATTTTATGTTTTCATGTATTATTTACCTTATTTCAAAGATAGTAGACTTTAATGATCCTTGATTTGTAAAAATTATTGAATTTTTTTGTAAAAATAAAGGATGGATGACATAATAAGTATGTATAATAGAAATGAATAATTCAAGTTAAATGTTGTAATGATTTTTCAATGATATCATTCTAGTTTTTGGTGAAAAAAAAATTTGTTTTGGAAGAAACTGATATTGTTTTACTGGTACACACATTGTATGTTTGCGGGATGATATATATGAGTAATGCCATAACTATCATAAACACAAAACCAAAACGTTCATTAGGAATGTATAGAAAGAAAATATAGTTGAATTAGCTAGATTATACAATGTTTAAGGCTTGGTCCTTATAATTGGTATCAAATAATGGATTAGATAAATTTAAGGGATATGATGAGGTCAATAGAATATCATAAATGATTATTACATTATGTATATGATATAGAATTTAAAAATTAACATGTTTATTCATAAAAAATTTTTCTTTTAAGAACTGTTTTCCATAGAAGAAATAACAAAGATAATGTTGGAAGGAACTAAGAGGTTGAAATTCTTCAAAATCTACAATCTATAATGGTAGAGATTGGCACTGAAAAGTTTATGATAGCAATAGATCATCTGAAATGTATAATAAATGGTTGGGGAATCCATTCAAGAGAACAACCAGAGCTATGATAATGGATGATTATGATAATGTAACATTTTAAAGGGTAACATCATCCTTATTTTAGTGGATCTTCTAACCCAATAAAGGATAAGGGATTGATTAAATCCCTTGAAAAGATAATCAATTTCTTGAGGTGTTCAAATAACTAAAATTATAGACTTTCCATTTATCATTTTAAAGGAGAACCAGACCAGTAGTGTTCATTGGTCTAGAATATTTGGGATAGATAGGATATTTATGCCTTGGAATGAGAAGAATTTATGAATCTTTTCATTGAAAAATATTTTTCCGAAGGTGTTTTGACTGAGGAAGGAAAATGAATTCCTTGAATTGAAGCAATATGAGGAAGATTAAGTGGTTTTATATGAATAAATCATCACCAAACTTGCATGGTATGCACCAAATCTTATTCGGGATCTTGATAGAAAAATCACCCATTTATACTCATGATTAAATCCAATATATCCAAGGGAATTGGCTTCCCACGAGTTCAAAAATTATGAGAAACATTTCTGTTGTTCCATGAAGGTATAATTGTTGTTCACTGATGATCACATGTACTTTTACAGAAAAACATAAAAAGTGGTACAGATTTAATGTGATGGATAAAAATCAATCAATGATATCTGATTGTAATAATGATTAGTTTTCAGATTGTGAAAATTATGGTAAAAATCACCCGAGGCAATGCCTGACTAATATAGAAATGTGTTTTTTATGTGATAAGTTTGGGAATATTCCGTAATATTTTAATGAAAATGATCTGAATATTAATCATGATAAGAACACTATAAATTCATTTAAATGTGGTGAGATGGGTCATTATGAAAATAAAATTCCAAATAAAAATATTAATAATGGAAAGCTTCCTGAATATAAGAAGAAAGGCATAGTGAGATCCTTTGTGACTACTTAAGATTATGTTAGGCCATCCGATGAAGTGGTATAAAGTACTTTGTTTGTTTACTCATATTCATCTAATGCCTTTTTTGATACGGGGTATATACATTCTTTTATTTCACATAAAATTTCTGGTAAATTTGAAATATCTCTTTAACAAATGAGACGAGATCTTATTGTTAAAAAACATGGGGAAAATTTTAAAGAAAATGTAATTTTAACAAAAATTCCTATTATTATATATGGAATTAAATTACATGAAAAACTTTTTGTTTATCCTATTAGTAGAGTTTTCTGTCATTCTGGATATGGATTTGATATTTATTTATCATTCTATGATTGATTATAGATATAATATAGTTTTTCTTCATAAATTTCATTAGTTTTTATAAAAGTACTAACCCATATAATTTATAACATATCTGGAATCAGAGAAATTGTTGGAAGATATAAATGAATGTTATATTGCTCATATTTTTGAAAACAACAAAACCGTTTAAATTAAGGATGTGTTAGAGTTAAATGAATATCATGATGTTTTTATTGATTATTTACTCTGTTTTATACATGTTAATGATGTTTAATATACATTCGACATAGTTCCTTATGCTAATCCAATTTTAAAACACCCATATCGAATGGCTCAAATAATGAATTTTCAATTAAAAAAATCAGTTGCAATAGTGTCTTGATAAGAGCATCTTTTTTACCTAGCAATTAACCATGAGGGGATTTAGATTTTTTGTTAAAATGAAATATGTTTTAATGAGACTACTCATTGATTATATAGAATTTAATAACATTACTATTAAGAATAAGTATAATTGTACTCATATTGATGACTTATTTGATCAGCTCTATGAAGCTCAATAGTTTTCCGAGATTGACTTGACATCATGATACCATCGGTTGAAGTTTAAAAAGGATGAAATCAAAAAAAAATCTCACCAGATATGTGAATTATGAGTTTTTTATGCCCATTGGTTTGAATAATTCACCATTTATATTAATATATCTTACCAATATAATATTCTGTGAATATATGGACATGTTTTTTGTTTTTTTTAGTGATGATATTTTGGTAATTTGAAAAATTTATGTGGATCATGAAAACATTATATGGATTGTTGTGAAAATGTTCAACGAAAATAAGTTATAAGAAAAATTTAGAAAATGAGATTTTGGTTGAAAATGGTTTATCTTCATGGGAATATTTTAAATAATTATGGGAAAATAGTTTATCCATCCAAAAAAGTGGTTGATGCCTTGAAAAGAACTACAAATGTTATAAATATTTATAGTTTTCTTGTATTAGTTGGTTATTGCCAACAATTTATTAAAAACTATTCATGGATATATAGCATGCTAACTATGTTAACATGGAAAGGGGTTAAACTATTTTGGATAGATTAATGTGATGTTTTTGGGAAATGATGATGATATTGGTGAATGTTATAGTTTTGGACCTACATTCATTAAATGGTGTGTTTTTCATATACAATAAATCTTCAATGAAGGGACTTGGTTGTTTTTTATATAGAATGATAAGGTAATTGCTTATACTTAAAGAAAATAGAAACATCATGAGTTAAATTATCCCAAAAATCATTTGGAATTAGAATCTCTAGTATTTTCTTAGGAAATTTGGAGGCATTATTTATACGAAGAAAAATTTAAAATATATATTGTCCCTAAAAGTCTAAAGTATATATTCACTTGAAAGGAATTGAACATGATGCTTAGAAGATGTATTTAATCGATAATATATTATGATCGAATGATCAATTACCATCCTAAAAAGGAAAACAAGTAATGGATTCCAATATTTGAAAACATTATGCATCATTAACCATGTTGCATTTGAAACATGAACCCTTTAGTAATGACTTGAAATTTTTTGGCTTGGATGTTGTTGGTGTAAGAAATTAGTTTATTTTGTTTCAGGTTTCACTATATTCATTTTTTTAGATAGAATTAATCAAGAACAGAAATAAGAGTGGAGTTAAAAAAATTATTTATTGGTAAAAATGGGTAGGTTATCATATATTAACATTGATTAAGATTTTTTTTTATATTTTTGAAAAATATTATGTGTGACTTATGATTCACAGTAGAAGAAAGAATTTTTGTGTGAAGGTAATAGTTCTCCATTTTTAGCTCATCCTAGCTGTACAATGATGTATAGAGAGCTTTGAGAATTTTACTAGTGGGATGGAATGAAAAGAGATATTTCATATTTTAACATGAAATATTTGAAAAGTCAAAAAAATAGAGCACAAACTACAAAAGTGATTGCCTCAAACTTTTACAGTTCCATAGTGGGGATGGAAAAACATATCATTTGACTTCATGGTGGGACTTCCAAATAACTCTCTAGGTAACAATTTGATTTGGGTTATTTTTTATTAGTAGACTAAATATGAGATTTCCTTTCATATTCGAGATACTATGTCTTCAGATCATCTTTTGTGACTTTCCCTCGAAGATATTTACAGGTTATATAGAGTTCCTCTTTACATTATATCTGACTGTGATCCAAGGTTAACATCTAAATTTTGTAATGGCATTCAGATGTCATTATCCATAGAATTAAATTTTTGAACTTCTCTTCATTATCAATCTTATGGACAGACAGAGTGAAATATTTAGACATTAATGCTTATGCATTGAGCCTGTTCAATGGACTAACCATGAATTGGGGATCAGAATATTTTATTTCAAATGATTTTTTTTCATAAAAACAGATATCATTCTAGTGTAAAGATGGATCAATTTGAGTCATTATAGGGTAATCAGTGTTGAACTCCATAATTTTTGTTTTAAAATGGGAAATGTAAGTTGGTGGGTCCAAAATTAGTATAGGAAGTGGCTGAGAAGGTGAATGTGATCTATCCACACATGAGGACAACTCCGATCATGTAGAAATGTTACACAAATAACAGTAGGAAAGATATTTCTTTTCAGTTAGGCGATGATGTTGTTCTTAGAATCTAAACATGGATAATTATTATGCATTTTTTTTAAGAAATAAATGATATGTACATGGTTCATTGGACCTCATGAAATTATAGAAAATAATGGAACACTTTATTAATCAGTAGATTTGATTATATTTTTATCTCAGGTACACAATGTATTTCATGTTTCGATATTGGGAAACTATGTTATCGATTTACTCATGTTTTGTGCTCAAAAGTAGTTCAACTAGAAGATAAACACTATTAAAAAGAGAAAACTATTCATGTTCAGGATTTTATATAAAAAGTTATACTAGAATAAGGTAATGCACTGGGTAAATGATTTTTAGAAAAACCCAATTTTTGATTAAGAAACATGGGAATCTGAAACTGTGATGATAGAAAGGTGTCCACACTGGTTGAATAAGTTAATAAAACCGCGAGGATGCAATTTATAGAAGGTAGAGATAATGTAATACCCCAAGGAGTAAAAAATAAATTTATATTCATGAAACACTAAAACTATTCATAATGACACTTTGTTTAATGTTGATTGTTATAAAATAGACATTAAACATAATTTTGTCTCTTCAATGATTTGAATTTCGAAAATCATACATACAAAGTTGCGATTAGTAAGTTATTTAGAGTCTGATGAGACAAACAAAATGTATGGTGAATACTAACCTTCCCTTATGAATAATAATGTTACCATTATGAATAGTAATATGACCCTTAGAAATAGTAATATGGCAAAATGAATATTAAAATCACTAATGAATGTATAATAAAAAGGGATCTTATAAGTGAAAATATGATAATTATATAAGTGTTGGAATTTCTTTTAGTCATTAATATTTAATTAAAATTTTATGAGTAATTAAATAATTTTAATATTAATCTTTTTTCACAAAATTTAATCACAATTTCAAATTTTATTGTGTTATGGTTGTTGAATAATTTAATGATACCTTGATTATTTTTTCATGGTTTTATAAATTTATTTATAGTTATAAAATTATTATTCTTCTAATAAATTATGTTATTATATATAAATAAAATTTAACATATTTAGAAAATAGTTTTGATTAAATAAAATACGTTTTGTAATTCTACATGTCAAAAAATGGTTAGAGTATTTTTTTGGGATTTTTCTAAAAAAACATGAATTTTTAATGATTAGTGAAATACAGTAATTTACAATATATATAAATTATATGTTAAATAAGCAATTCTCAGAATCATGGAATATGTAAGAACCCTTAGTTCAAACTCAAATGATTTCTTTACTATTTTGGATCACATGAATCATGACTATTTAATGTCTTGAGAAAAAATATTAATCTAATGATTAAAATAATGGAAACCCCCTCCTCTCCTCCAATATAAATACCACCCTCACTCCTCTTCTTCTCACACCTCTCATGTTTTTAGAATTGTCTAAATTTTAACCAACCTTCTTCCCAAGGCTCTTTCCCATGTTCAAGACCTATTGGTCACCCAAAAATCCCAAAATGAAATCCCATAGAGAGGATCTCAAGTAGAAGAGATCCGTAGGTAAAATTCCTATTTCATTTTCTTTCATTTTCTTTATAATTCAATTTATTTTCTTATACTCTCTTCCCCTCCCCTTATCCAAGAGGAATGAAAGATCCAGAGTATTATATATTAAGTATTTTATTTTTTTAAGAAAAAATTCATCAACATAACTCTTGTCCTCCCCCCACATTTTGTAAAATTAAAAACACTATCTGTGATGTGTCAATTTACCAACATCAAGGACAACGTGTTGAACATCAATTAATTTATTCAATGCTAGTCATAAAACCATTTTGAGGCTTGAAATAGATTTTAATGTTTATTATATGACCACTTTTATGTTTTATAGTTAACTTATATACGTATCATTATGTTATATAATGAAACTATTTGATGATTATCGAAGAGCTGCCAAAATGATTTAATCAGATATCAATTATGATTTATCAAAAGATACATCATCATACCATATTTCCAAAATAATTTATGGCTTTATTTAGTATTCTTTAGAAAAATAGACACCCTTTAATTCCACTTTATATGTTTTTCTTCTATTCGATAAGGATATCCATTATGAAAAATATATGGAAATAATGAAAATTATGTATCTGAAACATTAGAAAAAACAAAATATTAAAAATTAATATGTAGAATAATATTAGAAATAGATCTTAAATGGTGTTATAAAAATGAATATGTTTCTGTGAAATAAAAATAAACTCTTTGAACCATTATACATGAGGTTTAATAACTATTTATGTAAGATGAACCTGAGGTATGGGAATTCGTAACCCAAATTCCATACATTTGGATATACTTCTATTTCATAAATTATATGTGAAATGAAGTTTTTTGGTTTTATTATATAGTATTATAATGTGTAAAAAAATTTATTTCATTCTATTAATTTCTCACATCAATTATATATTATTTTTACATATTTTCCTTTTAAAAATCATCTTTTAAAATAGGATTTTACAAAATTGAAAAGCCATGTTTTAAGAATTTATTCATGTTTTATGATTATGTTCTAGTTGTTGGTAATTTTTTTTGATGAAGTATAGTACCTATATCTCCATACAATGATTTTGGTATGTGTATGCTGGAGTTTGGACGTATGTTTACTCAGTGTGTAATTGTGATGGTTATGCCATAAGGTATCCATTTGGGTAATATTATACGGTAGTTGTGAGGGTTATGAATAATATGGTATCAATGAGGGTTATAATATATGTATTTAATTCCCCAAGATAAATTTTTGGTTTTTTATATGTTCTATACTATTTTAGTGAAATATCTTGTTTAAAACTGTAAGTATATATTAGTGAAAAGCATGCCTTTGTGAAAATGATTTCATATGTTTATAAGTATTCATCGACTAATGGGTTATCCGATATTTTATATCAATTAATGGTATTTTATTGTTCATCCCATGTTTTTAAATGTTTTTCATATGTTATAAAATGTAAAATAGAAATAATATAATCAATTCAAATGATATTAATTTTTTTCCAAGATATAATTATATTATTCTGTATAAAAAAATTATTGTTCGGATGAAATGGATATTGTTTTAGTAGTACCAAATTTGTATGTTTGTGGGTTGATATGTATGATTTATGTCATATCATTCTTAAAATCTAAACCGATATGATCATTTGGAGTGTAATGAAGTGAAATCTTGTTGGATTTTCTAGATTATGTAATGTTTAAGGCTGTGTCCTTATTTTATTTTCACAAAGAGAACATAGATGACCTTTATAATAATAAATATTGTTTCGATACATTTTTATATATTTCTATCCTCTTATTAGTTATTGCATGATATTTTAAAAATTGATGTATAAGAGTTGATGGTGTCTTGGTGGAAGGGATGAAATACATTGCAAGGAAAAATTATGGGGGTTATTATTATGGAAATAAACATAGGCTCTTGATCAATTAATTATAATTCATTATTTTTCATATTTAATAAATATAAAATATAAATAAAAAACAATAAAAAATTTAGAAAAATTTGTTGTGATTTGGAAAAACCAAAAATCACCATTACTAGTCCTATAATTGTTATCATATATGGTAAGGATGTTTATTTCAGTTTTTTCATAATCAGAAATATCAAAAATAAAAATATAAATTAGAACTATTTTCTGAAAAAGAATAAAATTATAAAAGTTAAATAATTATTCAATAGGGTGCACAAATCATTCATAATTCTTTATTTGACCATGACCATTACTTTGTTTTTTTTTCAGAACTGGGAGTTGCTTATTTGAAGTTTATAATATAATGACACAATTATTTTTGATATCACATATTTTAATTAAGAGAGAAAACTCATCATTGAGCAATAAATTTAAAACTTCAATTCCTTCCAAAATCAATCCTCATATTCATTTGAACATTTAATGAAATACCTTATTATTGTATTTATCTTTTTTCTATACAAATTAGAGAAAGTATTTCATTTACAATTCCATGGATCATTTCCCTATTCTCAGGATATGAGTATAAATCCACTTGAATTGTATCATGATAGACGAGAGAAAAGTTTCATTAAAGAAAAATTATTACATGGAATATAAAATAATAATTAATTAATCAACTTGAATGAATGAAAAGAGAAGTACCATAATTTTTCAAAAGTGGAAAGTAAAATTTATGAATTTATTATTTATTTGAAATTTTTTTAATTCAATTTATATTAGATGTGGATTTTTGAAAATTTGACATTATATTGATAATTATTTGATTTTATTATTATCAAATTTGATTATTGGTAATATCGGTGCCCTTTGAATTCCATGTGTTTATTTTATGGTTGAGGAAAATCATGGTTTATGTGTCCGGGAACAGATTGAGATAATATTTTCCTCATATTATATATCAATTTAAAATATTTAAAACCTCCCAATTTATCAAATTGTGAATATTTAAAACAACTTTCAATTTTTACATTTTTTGGGTTGAAATGTAAAAAAATTTAACAATGGAAATGAAAGAATTTATTATATCATTAGTATTTCATTCATAAAATTTAAAATATAAATCCAATTTATATGATTATTTTTATAGGAATCATTTATTTATTAGATTCAAAATTTTCTCCTACTAAAATAGAAAATTCATACATATTGAGACCTGAAAAATCATTAAAGTTGGAAAACCATCTGAGCAGACAGCGTGGGCCCCACCTATGTAACCGATGCATAACTCAAGATACATAGCCAAATTTTCATTATTTTACCTGGATATTAAATATAATCAATTTGTGTGTTCTATAAATAAATTCCATGTATTTATAGAATCATTATGACATGTCCAATTAATGTGAAATTTTGAGGGATTATAGAAAATTTAATTTAGAGCATCCTCTAAGAAGGGACCTTAGGTTGATTAAATGTGATTGTGGAAAAAATAGGATCCAAATTTTATAAGACACAATATATAGGAGAAGTTGCTACATGAGTTTATTTTATTTATTTATTTAAATTTTTTTTATTTTTTTCATCAGTTTTCATTTAAATATATTTTTTGTTTTATTTAATTTAAATACATTCTAACTCAAGCATTGTTTTTATTTCTGTGTTAATTTTATTCTAAATTATTTTTCTTTATTTACTCTTTTCTTGTCTTTTTTTCTTCTCAACTTTCTACCATCAACTATTATACTCATAATTATGAGTAAATAACCCAAGGAATATCCATGGGGAGTAATCTAGTTCTTGAACCCAAGGTAATGTTTTTTATCTTTTTTAATATTATTATAAGGGTAATTTATAGTGGGTATAATATTTATTATGGATGTCTAAAGTTTATCTTGTTAATCTACAACCATTTTACCTCGGTTGATGCGATAAATGGAGGGTGTACTTGGAGATCACAATGTACACATTTCATTCATAACTGGGGTAGATTTTGATGTACACACATAAAATTCATTTTGATAACTAAGAACATTTGAAGTTGTTTAACGATGGTGCTCCCAAAAAAATCTCTCAGAAGAAATTTATTTCGACTCAAATTCTATATTTAAGTGTTTTAATGTAATTTTGAACTGAATTTTTGTTTCATCTTATTAGCCAATCTCATTTATTTTTTAAATTGAATTTCATTCAAAAAAACTAAAACAACAAAAATAATAATTTATTAGGTGAATTAGATTTTGTAGGTTAATAAACTGAGAAAGCTCCCTATGTGTGACAACACTGGTTATCCATAATAATTCACTTTTAAAAGATAGATATTTTCTTTTCCCATGCCCTATGATACATGTGGGTCATTTCCAATGAAATCTAATCTTATTGTAGGCTGTAATGAACGAAATTTTAGATAGTTATTTTATAAAAAAATTAATAAATAATAAAACCCTAAGGAGTTATTATTTATTCTAATATTGATTTTTTTATTGTACACAATGACAAATATAATTTTATGATTTTAAAATTTTAGGGTGATTTGTTTGGAGTGTAATGACTTAAACTATTATAGAAGCATTCTTCTAAATAATCAATTATGCCTTATGGAGGAAAATAATAAACTTGTACCTCATAATAAAAACCAATAATGTTTTATAGAAATAATTTCTAAATTGAAAAATAGATTATAAATATACCCAAAAAAATCTATAATAAGAAAATAGGAAAATGAAAAAAATAAAAGAAATGACTTGAATAGGAAAATTTGGATCACTTTGGTCTCCTAGAATAATTATTCCCAAAATAATGGTAAAAATTAAAAAAAATTTAGTAATGTAATAAATATTTTTAAAATAATGAATATGACTTTGATAGGGATTCAAGTGAGTGAGGAATTAAGAATGCGGTGATTATAAGAAGTATAAAACCATCATGGTCTTTTATAATTATGAGCACCAGGTATTATAATCGTTTGTGATATAGTCATAATATTATAGACATTAACAAATTGTGTGTGTCATGTGTAACGATAGGGGATTATTGATATACAATGGGGAACCTATGATTTGGACTTTTAATAATATACCTAAGAAATATAATTTAGTAGATTTTGGGAAGGGGGTTGCATCAATAGGGTTCTCCCAAGACCAAGCCCAAGAGAAAAATCATCAATTGTGGATTAAATAGAGTCACATGTTGTATAATTTCATGTTAGTGGAAATAAAAACTACATTAATCTTGGTAAAACCACCTAAATAATGTAACACCATTGAACATATTATAATTAAGGATTATTATGGTGTCATAAGGTGTCATCTATCTATGGGGTAAGTTTTATTAATGTGTTAATTATTTTAAAAATGAAATTGTATTTACTCTAACACCACATTTTATCAAATTTTCCACTTATATAAATATTAAAACCTAAATTATTAGAGGATTAATATGATTTAATGTATTTAATATTTTTAATCATTATTTATAAATTATCCATGAAATTATATTAAGCAATTTTTTAAAATTATTAGGAAAGTACAATAATAAAATGTGAAATGTAGTACATATGTCATACAATAAATGAAATAATGAGAAAAAATGGATGAAAAATGGATATTTTCCTAATTATGAATGTAAATTCAACACCCCAAACAATTATTTTATGACTATAATTTAATATTAATCATTTTGATAGCTTATTTTGCACGCAACACCCAACTAAAACGAACAATGAAATATTATTATAACCTAGCCATCAAATTGGTGGGAAATGAATAGTGTAAAACGTGTTAATAAATTTATATATAATATATTCAATATTTTTTACATTCATTCAATATATGTTATATGAATAAGATAAAAATAAATCCAATTTTATGCATAAATATAGATACTTTTCTAAAGGATGTATTTTCTCATTTTAATGGTGCACTTGTTTTAAAAATAAATGTTAATAATTTTATAAATATTATTTGAAAATATAGTTATTATTTTTAATTTTTAATAATAATATTTACTTTTGTAGACATTTTTTATTTTTATGATATATTTCATTTTTTACCAAGAGTAAAAAATAATGAATTTTATTTGAAAAATGAATTTTCTTCTAAATAAGTTTTCAATGATAAATTATATATTATATTTGTTTTAAACTAAAATTTGATCAATTATACATATATTAATCCAATTTAAGTTAGTTTATCAATTTTTATATATAATAAATATAAAAAATCAAATCAATCTTTTAAATGTTATTTCTTTTAGAACCAGTTTTCTCACCCTGTTGATGAGATTATTTTTACATAGTTACATTTTTTGAATTTGAAAAAATTTATTCCACATTTCAAATCTTGTGGTTTAAATTTAGTAAATATTTTGCATTTATTTTTTGAAAATATTAATAATAGAGTTTGAAAATTTAATTACCACTGTTAATATTAAATCAGGTAATTAAGGGATAAAAAAATTTTATAAATATATGAAAAATACCCTAAAACATGACTAAATTTTCATAAATGTGTGAATTTTTATGATAATTATCATTCATATGATTTAATGAGCTCATGGAGCCACTTAGATAACTTTAATCCATTTATTATATTTTACATTAATGAAAAGTCAATGATGTAATACTTTTGTTTTTAATAACTATAACATTTACAATAAATGGTTATCCAGATGATATATTTGAATATAAATATTATTTTTAAAATTTATAATTTTATGTTCATCATGGTAATTTTTTTTTATTTTTATGAAATAAATTATTACCTTAATGTCTATACAACGAAGATGTAGTAATTTATTAATTATTAGAAATATCAAATAAATGATATTAAAAATATTAAAAAAATAGAAATATGAGATAATTAATATCATCCAATTATTTTTTGACAAATATAAATATTTAGGGATATATTAAAAGAGTTTTTTCAAAGATGCATTGTTTTCAAAATATTTTTCCAAATTAAAGTAATGAATAGTGTCAAAATTATCATTAATGGTATTTTAAAATAAATTATTCTTATTAAATGATATAAAATTTAAAAAAAATATAGAATTTAGAAAAATGGTTAATAAAGAGTTTCAAATGTCATCCAGGTTTAATTTATGGTTATTTTATAATTTTATAGTAACACTATAGACACTCAAAAAATAAAAAACCATGTTGTCACGGTAAGAGTTAAAGGGGTTAAAAAGAGGATGACCCAAAAGATATGGGTATAACCATGACCTAAAATTGTCCAAAAAATATTATATATATCTTATTAGGACCTTATAAGCTGAATATATTAATGGAGTTGTATAATGGGACCTTTTCCATCAAAATAACTGATATATTATTTAAATTTAATATAGTTACAAAATATCATGGTCTTCGTATTTAATATCTTTTTTGAGTGAACATAGAGAAAAAAGATATAAATGAATGTAAATGTATATTTTTATATTAATGATATTTTATTAATTTAGTAAATATATATATAATTTTTTAATATTATATAATTACCTTTAATACATCTAGGATGCTAAAACAATATTAATTTAATTTTCAAAATAATAATATATTTTACATTAAAATATTTAATTTTAATATATTTAGGATGAGATAATGTGTATAACTAATTTTTCTTGTATATAAAATATATTATAGACTTATGAAATAATTATTTCTAAATTAACACTTTTTATTGATGTATTTGAAGTCAAATTAAATAAATAGTATCGAATTTGACAATAATAATATTTTATTGAATTAAAATTTTAATAAATTATTTAAAACATCATAAAAATATTATATAACCAAAAAGGGAATAAAACATTGTATATAATGTCTTACCATATTAATTTATTTTCAATTTTTTATTCATGGGATCTATAATATCATTATAATATTTTAATATTTTGAGGTTTTTCGAAAGAGATCTTCACCTAAATTATATAAGGCCACCACCTCCATCACTTCTTGAAACAACATTGAGCCACATAGATCTACCATTATTTGATAATTTATCATCTAATCATCATTATTTATGATTTATTGGTTTTGTAACATCAAAAATTAAAACCCAAGTTTCATTAAGAGAAACTATAAATAAAATTTTCCAATGAAGAGATAATCATCCTTACCAACACCTTTAAGTTTATTTATTCATCAACTTCCACTTCATGGGTTGTTTCAATTTTATAGTAAAAAATATAGAATTCTATATAAAATTTTATGTTATTTATGTTTTTAGAAAACTATATTCCACCTTTTATCTATCCTATGAAAAATGAAAGCATCATGTATGCTTACTTACTTTTTACTAAATCTACATCGTGGTGAAGTTAATTTCAGTACTACATTACAAGGATGGATATATTGATGTAAATAATTGATATATATTTTCATTAAGATATAATATTTATCTATAAATATTAATATACCATCTAATTTTATACCCATTCACTATTAAGGTGATGATAAAGTCGTTCATTTGTACGTATGGTCTACCGTCTCTACGACATGATGTGATTCATATTCCATATTAAATATTAAAAATTATTATAAATATATATATATGAATTAATATGATATACATAAACTAAATATAATTATTGACATGAAATAAAAATATTCTATTCCTGAGAAACTATACATAAATGATAAAACATGCAAAGAAAAATAAAGTAGTTAACACTAGAAAAAAGGGTAATAAAAAAATTTTGATAACAATGGGAGATAAGATGATATTATATGATCATTTATTATATCATAAATTGTATGTGGTTATGTTATATGTTAACAAAATTATTTAAACAATTATATTGTAATTTAAATTGTGTTCAAATTAAAGAAAGAATATGGCATGGGGTTATTTTACAATTGCAATGTAATTCGGGTTTTTTTTATTAAGTATCCAAATAGGTATATTGTTTCTCCATGTCCATGTTTTCTAAAACCATTTTCATTTTTTTTACTATTGTTTAATTATTATTTCATTAAATTTTTTGCCATCTTTTAATTTTAAAAAAACATTTAAAGGTACATTTCATCATGTTAAAACACAGTGATCTGAGATGATTCTAAAAAAAGAGAAGAAATGTTTTTTTAAGTTATATGGTATGAGTGGATTTTCTAGTCATCTTAATTCCTTAATTATTTACAAAATATTTTAATATATTTAATATTTTTTATAAATTATCATTTTTTCTTTTATAATTGTTCATTGTTTTAAAAATAAGAGATTTCTAAAGTGAAAAACGTAATTACATTTGTAATTGTATAAATATTGTATATATTATTTTTTTCAATATCAATTCCCTATGTTGAATGATAGGATTAGTTATTCTTGATCTCTTAATATATCATTTTCCAACTTTTACTAAATTTTCTATGATGAATTTGACTATGGATGTGCTTTTTTTATCTTTATTGGTTTATGGAATAAATTATTTACATTTTGTACACTAGTTTTAATTAGAATATTTATGTCATTTTTGTTTCCCCATTTTAGTATGATGAAATCCTTGGACTTAGAATGTGATGGGTGGGTCTTTCTATATCCCCTCAATGCATAGATAGGTCTCATGAGACAAACTAAAAAAAATTTTGTCCGGGTATTTACCCATTTTTATAAAACTATTGGAAAAGGCCCTAAATGTATGTTTTAGACATCCAGAATTATTCATTCCATATTTAGGATATCAGTTATTTTTAATCCATGTGATAATTAAAACAGTAGAATATCCACGGTTAATTTTCAATCTCTTTTAATTAATTATATGTAAAAATTTGATCATCTTTTATTCATATCATTTTATGCTCACGTTATTATTTAAATTGTATGTCAATAAATTATTTACCTTTTCAAAAAATTATTTCTATTTATAATTTTTTTGTATATGTATAACCTTTCTGAGCATCTGATCTCACACCATTCTTATATTTTATTTTTTCGTAGGATATGAAGAAAATTATTTTGACTGATATAAAAGGTTAGATTTAGATAATAATGGTATTCAAAAATGATTCACTATGATGTATTTTGTCTTTTTAAATTTAATGTATGATTCATTAATTTATCTAATTTGCAAACAATACTAAAATAATTGTTCCATTGAGGTGCGATTCTTTGTTTATTATAGTAATTTAATAAAGTAAGACACCATATATAAGAAATTCGGGTTAGGGTATTTATAATAACCATTATATTAGATCATTAAGGGAGGTAATTTATAACTATAAAGATTAGTGGATCACTTATGATAATGTAAATATTAAATGTAAAAAACTTTTTCTATGAAATTCCAATCACCACACATATAAATACCACCCTCATCCACCCCATTACCTTCACTCTTGAAACAAATTTTCTTAACAAAACTCTTTAAATATAAATCCTAAACACTATTAGACTTGTGTTTTATGTTATAGTGTCTCCATAAGATAAAATTAAAATAGAATAAGATGTATTTTAAGGGATACACATCAAAGTGATAAAGTAGAATTTTTGTTTCATACCCCTCTCAATATTGATTCCTTATTCTTCGGGAATCCAATTTATAATTTTCATAAAAAATAATTTAATATTATATTAAATAATTTAATACTACTATAATATGAATAATTTTAACATATAATTTATAAAATTTATTTCAATAGTTTTTTGAAACACTCATACCACCATGGAAGGATTAAAATGGAAATGGTTATTAGGCTATAATAAAATTATTGTGACATTTCATGGAGAGTATAAAAAATATATTCAGTGAATAAATATAATAGTTATGATATTATTATAATTTTATTTATTATTAAACTATTTCACAAAACTGTTGAAGATGATAAACATACCGAAGTAGTTCTGGAGAAGTTTAGAAAACTACCCCAACTAGCCTATGTGAGGCAAAAATATATTATAAATGATTTATATATGATAGTAAATGGAATTTAAGAAATATTATATTTATATATTTCTTATTATTTTACTAATAAATTATGTAATACATTTAATTTCATTATTATAGATGTAAGAAACACATATCAAGCTATTTAGGATCCGAGGTAAAGGAACTCTCAAACCATCGTCTAAACTATTGGGATACGATTTATAAATTTAATTCTTTATTTACCTATTTTTTATTCAAATTAAAATATTCTACATTATATATACATGTTCCCTACATATTTACATAGTTAATATCCTCTTTTTTCTTGGTATATTTATGTTTTTAATGTTCCATTCTCACATTTTCTTTAACAAAAACCCTATTTAAAGTGAAAATTTCTATTTCTTAATATATTTCATGAATAAATTCCGTAAAGTATTTATACCAATATTATTTCAAAAAATAAAACATTTTTATGGAAAACTATTTTTCTTTATTTATTGGTTTTAATAAAAACACTATGTTCTCATATTCTATAAACATTCATTACTCATTTTATAAAACATGATTATAAATTTTTATTTTTCATTTTAATTATCATATCCTTTCATATAGATTACTACTCTAATGAACTCTATATTAATGAAATATTATCCATTATTAATTTACGGATATATAAAAATCATTAAGCCCATATTTTCTTATGTATCTTAAGGATATACCATTTGGTTATTCCTTCAATATTTTTAATATCATGGTTTTCTTTTACGCTTATTAATTATGCACGATTTCCATATGTGGAGAAAAAATCATTGTATATATTATGATTTGATGGGTGAGACAATAATTATGTAGTAACCCAATGTATTGGTTAATGATTCTATCTTATGATATACTATGTATAGTTCATAGTAAGGGAGCCTAGCATAATATGGTACGTTGTCTCAACAATAATCCATGACTAATTTTTATGATGTCATGTTTTATTTTGTTTCCACATTCTTAAAATTATATGATCTTATGATATCATCATCATTATTCAATGCTTCCATGGGGTTTTATTTTATCCTCAGATTTTTTGATATTATGTTACTCTTCTTGAAACATATGTATCACAATATGATCATGTTTTTTTTTCATTATTGAACTTAATGACATACCCACTTCATTATGTATTTCCATAGTGTATCATATGAATTAATCGTGGAAAAAAGGTATTTATAATAAAATTGTAGAGATTGATGTAAATATTTTTTAGTTTATTGTTATGTTATTGTTTTATATATCTAATATCCCAAACACACAGGGCATTTATATTTTTATGCAGTATTTTATGGATCATTTTGTTAAAGTCCATATAATAATATGTGTATGAGAATTGTTATATTATAATGTTTAACAAATAATTGTTCTGTTTTTTATTAGGTTAGAGAACCTAATAGGAAATATATAATGAATAATTATTATTAAAACCTATAAATTCATAATGAATACCCCAATGATTGCATTAACCATTAAGAATGGTGGAAGAAAAATTGAGGACATTTTATTTTGTAATTTATTTTTATTCCAAATATACCCTTGCAACTAATGAATGTCTTATTCCTTCTCAATTATAAATAATCATCACATCTTGGTGTCCCACAAAAGTAAATAAGGAGGAAAATGTTATTAATAGGTTTAATGACAATGTGATAACCAATAATTTTATGTATTTCATTTCTATCATAGACATATATTTTCCACTATAATAATATTAAAAAATTATAATTGGTATGAAGGTATCTTCCTTCACCTGTAGTTCAAAGAAAACCACAAGTATTGTTTTTATATGGATGCCTACTAATTATATTGAGAAACAAACACAACCAATTTTGAGAAAGTTCTCTAATAGATTCATGTTTCTCTAGAATAAAGTATTTATATTCCTATTTGATAGAAAAGAATGTATAAAATTATAAATAATTTATTCAAGAGACTCAATATAAAATAATAGCAGTTAAGAGAAATATGAACACCATACGGATTCTTTGTCACTACTCATAGAACCTTGAAGGGTTTATTATACATAATATTAATATATTGTTCTCAATATTTATAAATCTCATATACATTAATCTCATTATATTAATTTCCTTCTCTTCTATACAGTCACATGTGTCACATAACTTGATACTTATAATTTATTTTTGTCATATTCTATCTTCGCTCACATGAATAAATTTTTTCTAAACAAGAAGAAAATATAAGTCAAGGTCAATTTCAATATAACATGGATGGATATATTTCAGAATATCTGAACCCACCATATTGAATAAACCATGATTAAACAACCATTTTTTTCACAAACAATATTTTTTATACTAGTCAAAAATGTTTTATCATGGGTCAGTTTCTCACACACACTAATGTAAATAACACAAATGATCTTTTATATTCTATAAAATAATAAAGTGAAACACATTATTGGGAAAAGCAAAACATTGATACCCAATTAAAAATCCTCAACATAATGTAATTGTGGATACCAAGATTACATAGTAGTAGTTTTATATTCATTTCCCTTTTTAACCTCAATTATATATCTCTTTAACTCTTTTATGGATTGATAGAATGTACACAACACAACTGTACATGGTCTCTCATCCTATTCATAATTTAAAATTTTGAAATCGTGGATCGAATTATAGTAGGATTTCCATGTTATTATTAATTATAAGTATTAGTAATGTATCAAAACAATTTCATTAGTATTATTATTATTGAAAACATATCAAATTAATTTATGTTATCAATTAATTTATCTTCTTATAGGTGACTATATTCGTCATGATATAAGGATAACATATTATTTATATATATTGAATAACATCTCATTTATTATGTTTTAAAAAATTTAATATTAAATTAATAATCTTCTAGTTGTACTTATTTTTAATATTTAATATCTCTAACTTGTTGTATTTTTTATTCTCAAGAAAGATCAATATATTCATGAACTCTTGACTCTTTCATAGTGGCCTATTCCATTTATGAAAAATTATTTTACTATTATAAAATTTCAAATTTATTATCTAATTTAATGATTTAATCTTCTATACATTTCATTAGAATTTTCATTAGTGTTGAAATTAATCTTAAAAATGAGGAAGATGAATCTTCCAAAAAAAATTGTTTACTCTTCCTAGGTAAAAAGATACTCTTCATAACGCACATATGAAAATTATGAATTATATGTTTCTTTTCCATTTTTAGTTATTTATAGAAGTATACCGATTTAATGTAACATTTTAATCTTCTATAATATATAATAACTCTTCTAATGTCATTCGCAACTCTTTTGAAATTAAACAAATACAAATCCAACAAAAAAACTATATCTAAATTTGTAAAAAGTTTACTATAGAATCAATTGAATTAATATCAACGATCCTAAAAAAATTGAAAAAAAAAATCACATAAAATTATAAAAAAACAAAATATTCCAAATATTCTATACCTTAGTTGAAAATATTTTATCAATTCCAATGGGAAGTTTAATATCACCATTTTGATTTATTGATAATATTCCATGATTTATATAAACTGAATTAAACTCTTCTAGGAATTTAGAAAATGTCATGAGAAAAATTATTTCAAAATATTTATCATTTAATATGTTTTTTTGACACTACACTACATAATGAAGTAATTATTTTTAGATATTTATTGCCCTCAATTAAAAGATATTGTCTCTAAGATACACAGATAAACACCCCTCAATTTACACATTATTTTTTCTCTTCAATAAATCTCCCCTCTAAGCATTATAAATAGCTTAATATTGAAATAGGTAAGAAAAGATAAAAATCACCTTTTAACAAGAAACACTCCCACTTATAAAAATATATTACAGTATACATCCAATATTTGAGTAGTTTATCTCTTTCATTGATAAAACAATCAAATAACACATGGTGGGATTTGTAAAGTTTACCATGTGAGTGGAGAGGGTTGAAAATTATGTTTTATCCAAAACTATTTTAACCTATATCATTAAATTTATTTTGTAAAAATGTTTAAAATATAATCACTAGTTCTTGGATATTCATGTTTACCACCACTAAAATCCTCCTTTTATGTAATAAAATGAAATATAATGTCTATGTTTGTTGATAGGGAATGTTAAAGTAGATTATTTAATATATAAATTGAATTTTTCTTATTATTATTATATATAATTGGTTTCTTCTTAATCTCAAAAATCTAATCATCTAGCTACACATACATATATATAGAGTATATATATCTATATGATTTTGTACATATTATATAATATTATTCAGTTATACTTATAAGGAGTGATTTTTAATTATTACTATACTAATTTAAATGAGTATCAATATGAAAATAATATCCACCTAATGTGGAATTACAATCAGTTAAATCTCCAAACCAATCTATATTTTTAAATCCCTTCAGACTAAAATTAGAACAATTTTTTACAGAAAAATGAAATTCAAATTACTCATAATGAATATTAGAATTTTAAACATTTGGGAATCCTTTTGATCTGTCTAAAATCTATCATAGATAGTAAAAAAAAGAATTATTTTCCAACTAGAAGCTGTCAAATGTGGAGAATTCCAAGGATTTTACTTACTTTTTGGATTAAAAAATTTCAATCCCCCTCATTTGTTAATTTGTTCTAATAACTAAGGGATTAATATTTATTTACTATATCCCACTAGAAACTATTAAAAATTCTATATAATAATTCACTGGTTATATATAAATATAATAATTTTTTACATTGTATAAAATACCTGAAAATATTCCATGTCACCCTATATTGAAATCTCAAATATATTTTCATTTTGTTTTTAAATTCTACCAAATTAAATTTTTTTTATCCTACAAATTTTTTTATTAATATATTCAATTACTATAAGAGTGATTTTGGGGAGCACTTTCACATAAATGTTGTTATCAACCTTTCCCATTAAAAATTCCATAATTATCAAACAATAATAAATCATAGCATTTTAGACTCTAGAGGAATGCTTATATCCCTAAAAGTTCTTATTAATATTATATACCACAATTCCTTATTTATCACATATCATACCCATAGTTCGTTCAATGAATAATTTAACTTATAGATCACTATTAAAAAGACTTTCACATACATTTGATAGGTATTTTAGTGTCTTTGATCATACACAACCTAAAACATCATAATGGTTCCAAGCCTTAGAGTTGGTGTAAATATTTCATCAGAATAAACTCACTTCTTTATTTTCATTGATTTTATTACTGTAAACCCACTTAGTACCAATATCATTTTTAAGTTTATGTTTTATAACAGGCTCCCGAGTGGTTTTTTTTTCTAAATTTTATAAAGCTCTTTATTTATAGTATTGATCCACTCCTCACATTAATATTCTTCTAAATTATTACATGGTTTAACCTATGATATATGTGAAGTTTCATTTCACAATATCAGCCTACTTATTTGTAAAAGTGCATCTTAATTTCAAATAATTTTTTATAATTAATATTATGATTCAATATTTTATTTGTATACATCTTATTCTCATTGGTCTCATCACCACTGGTTTGATATGTGTCAAGATACACTATATTTTTATCGTTTCTAGTTTCTCCCTTGGTCTAAGTTATAATATATATATATATATTTATAGTAGTATTTTCATATTCTATCGAAATAGAAAAATAATTTGATCTTATTTTCAATAATGTTAACACCAAAACATTACATCCACCTGTGTAGGCTTTTTTCAAGATTTTTTGATACTTCCAATTGAAAGATACATCAAAAAGATTCCTTATTCATTAATTTATTCAAATTTACCAAAATTTGGTTTTTTATATTCATGTAACAAGGGTTGAAACTGTTTTTAAATAAATTTAATATTAGATATCAATTGTACCACATCTCATATTATGACATTTGTGTTTTATTTTTCAGTACAAACCCTTTTTGAATGTTCATTGTGGTGAAAATTACATCTTTATCTAATTTTTATAAATATTAAACTTATCTATAATATTCAATTCCATTTCAACATTTCTCCTAATTTTTATACATAGTAAACCATTTTATTGTTGGGTGAATTGTATATTATAATTTTATTATTTAATTGTTTTCTACATAGTTTTCAGAGAAACTACATGTGTATCCATTTCCATTCTATAATCTGGGTTTATTTTTATAAACACAACATTCTATCTCAACCTATCTTTTAAAAAATTTATGAATCTCAATGGATATAGATTTAGGATTCATGATCAATAAATTTCTCATTCATGTATAATCTTCAATGAATGTGATAAAATGGATATCACCATTTATTAAATTAGGCTTCATAAGTCCACACACATCTATATAAGATATCGTTAGAGGTTTAGTGAACTTAATTTCCACACTATTGAGGGTCTCTTCTTTAATTTTTAAAGAGTATAGAAAAAATGAACCCTTAAAATTTTCGTTGGGGTTAGTCCCTAAAAAACACATTTTTAATATTTTTCTCATGTACTTTGGATAAAGAGGTAATCTATGATGTTATATTATTTATTATCCTCTTTAGTATTCATGTTACAATATATGCATGACTCTTAAACTTGAAACAAATTTCCATTTATTATTTCACAGTTACTAACGACCCTTTAATATTAGGAGTTCTTAAATATTAATGAGTACATATTAAAGACTCACCAAATTTTGATATGAGATAATTTTCTTTTAATTTGAATTGCATGTTTTTTACAATCCATAAAAATAAAATCCTTGTATATGATTTTATTTTACTCAATTTTAGTAGTTCCAAATATATTAATTCATAAGGAAATTTCATTTCCAAATGTTATTAAACATCCATCATGATATTCAATGTTTCTTAAAGATATTATTATCCGTATTCATTTGATTGGAAAATAACTCTCAAGAATCTTTGGATTTCCATTTTTACGTTCATGTATAGAAACATCAACAATAAAAAATTGTTCCCCCCGTGTTTTTAATTTGAAACACGTTTTCTTTATAAGAATGTTGACAAAAAAAATATCATTTATAAATTTACTAACATCATTTGCCTATATTTCACATCAATAATAGATTTAATTCAAACTATCAAATCAATTTTATGTTTTAAAAATGAAGATATTTTTTATGTAACTTGTTTCCTCTTTGATTCTTTTGTCAGCATAATATAGATTCCCTCTCATGATTTAAAACATATTTCATATAGATATATATTGTACCAAAAATTAAAATATCCATGACCAAACATCCCATGACACCATTAATAACTATTTAATAAGGATATAATAATATAAAATGAATTATTATTTGAAAAATATTGTTCGAAATTCTTTTTTTAAGAAATATTTTCATTAGACATTATTCATTTTAGAGGAGTATATTTTTCATTATGTGACCCCTTATCCATATAATGGGGGATATGTTTCTCAACATTCATTTTGGTTAAGAGTTTCAAATAGTTTTAATTATTATCTAAAATAATATGTAAAAAAGATTTAGAAGCTTTGATAATTTTTAGGTATAACATTATTTTTATTATGTACTCATTTATTCTCATTTAATGTAGATGACAAGATTTTAAATTGAATGGATTTTTTGGTGTCTTCTATTATATTATACATATCATCTAAAAATGGGACAATTTTATTTTAGTTTTTATAATTCATCTTTTTTAAAGGTATTTTATCTACATGGTCAAATTTATATTTCCATGTTTCATTTATTTTAGATATAAATTATTGAGTTCTTTAATAAGATATCTTTTTTTCTTTTGATAAATTTTACATTTATTATATATTTTTTATTTTACATTATTTAATTCTTTGATTTCATTCTTGATAATTGTATTCAACTCTATATAATATTTTAATTTAGATATTTTCATATTCTCCATGTAATTTTCTCCACTTCTTTATTTATCACTTATAGATAAACTTTTATACCTCTATACATGTTATATGAAATTAATTTTTTTATTAGGTTCCTCAACATATAATTAGATTCTAGAAGAAGAGTATTAATCTTACTAATTAGCCATCAATTTTATTCTTTTTTTTCTTAGGTATTTCTTCTTTATGTCACCAATATTTTATATTGGTTTATATTTCCCAGCCCATATATTCTTTTGAGGTTTTTCATCATGTTTGTTAGATTCAAAGTCATAAATTTTATTCTTTGATAGTTGAATAAAAGTTTAAAATTCATCCATATTTAAAAAAATTATATGATATATTTCCTTTAAATTTACCTTACATTTTTTTATTTTAGAGATTAGATACTTGATCCCCTTTCTATCCCCAACCATAGCATTATCAGATTCACTAGAGTATTTATATTTTTCTTTTTTCAATGTGACCATCTTCATGGATTGAAAATCCATCTATAATTTCACCATATTTATAATATATAGTTTATTTAGAATTTAATATGAAATAAGTATATTATATAGATCATTATGTGAATGATCACCCATATGTTTTAGAGAATATAATTTCGGATTAAAAATATCTTTGATGTTACTCATGAACTTCTACAAAATGATTTAATCATTCCATCATTCACTAATTCCACTAATGTTTCTCAGAATATAATAAACTATAAGGAATTAGTCATTAATGTTATCTTCTCCAGCCATATTATATCATTAGACACACAAAACCATATTTTTAACATGGATTATTTGACATTTACATTCTCGCAATTATTTATATCAATATTGTCCTAGATATGCACTATAGTTTTAATTCCCAATTTTTTTTAAAAACATTTTTGATTCAGAATTCATAATGTAAATTATGGATTATGAATTTAAGTCAAGATTTAATTTTTTAAAAAATTTCATATATTGAAACATTTTAATGATGGTAAATCCCACAGTTGATTCATCAAACACTTCAAAACAGATGAATAAATAAATATTGTAGCAGTCTCTTTTTATAAGAATAAAAATTCTTTTCAAAAAATCTATAAAAACATATTATATTAACCAAGTTAACCATCTGATATGTTAAGGGAATCTAAAATCGGAAACTTTGTGGTCAGATAGAAATTTATGTTTTTATAGAAGTGGGTGCATCACTAAAAATGGGGTAGGGTGAATAAATAATGTAATTTTAATTTAAAATTAACTTTTCATTAAAATAAAATCCATGTGTCTTGTAATGGTATGATTCTATATCAAATTAAAATACTCATCCTTAAATGAAGTAATTATAAATAAAATAACAGATGGGAAAAAATTATATGTTTTAGAATCATTGTGGGCTCATACTCCTTGATGTGTTTGATTGTAATCTCTTAAAAAAAATTAACAGTATAATCATTAAATAAATTAACATTTATTGTAAGGTGTCATACCTTCCCTACATTTCAACTGAATCCGATCGGTAATAATTTTATAATGACTCCCACTAGTTATAGTTAGAAGAAAGAAGTCCTCGTTTTTAGAAAGATATTCAGCTGATATAGGTTACTTAATGGGAAATAAAGGATCCTCCTTCTCAATATTGTAGATGTATATAAGCAATTTATAACTTTTTAAAAAAAGGAAGTAAAAAACATTTATTGAAATATTAATTCCAAGACAGTTCTTAAAAACTGTCTATAAAAACAATAAATATTATAGCAACTCATCTGTAAAAACTCCATCTAACTAATATTAAAAATATTTATAGAATTTAGTTATCAGTCTTGTCTTCATATTCTTCTATTATATAAAATTAGATGAGTTACTTTCCTTGATATTATTGTTTTATTTTTCTCAACATATATCATTTCCTCCTCAATCTACTTTTTCTATAAAGGTGTCCATTTAATTTATAGTTAATTTTGATATATAAAAATTGTATGTATTTTAATATTCCTTGATCCCTCAACATAACGAACCATTATTAATTAACAATTTTAATCACACATATTTTTTCCTTATACTACTCCCCAAAATATTCCCACGGGTTCCCTTTAAATCACCTCTCCTAAAAATAATATAAATACCATATAATCCTTTTCAAACTAAAAATAAAACAATATGTCTATAAAATAGAAACATCTATATCACTTTTAAAATATTTAGGAAACACTATTTTAAAATCCCGCAAATACCTAGATGTAGATTCCCTTACATATAACTAGTTAATCATTGTTTTTAATTTTCTTTCATCATCCTGTGGAATTAAATAAAGTTAAATCCAGAACTGCATTTTCTATCTCAGCCACTTGATAATTAAAATATCTAAGACGTTAGTGTAATCCATTGAATGATTTTCGTGAGATAATTAAAAATTTGGATTAGAAAAATATTTTCAAAATTTCAACTAGATTCTTCCTATAGACATGTAAATAAATTTATGTTGTTACTTAACAGGTTTTTTGATGTGTTATATTATTCTTCATGGGGTTAGGGTCGTATATTCTTTATAAGCAATGAATCAAAAATCATTTTTTATATTTTTAGACAATGTAGATCATCTTCTGCATCATATAGTTTTATTTCATTAGAATATTAAATATTTTTGAATTCATATGATTATTTATTCTCTTACAAAAATAAAAACATTCACAAAATATTGATTATTTAAAAGTTTATTATTACTTTTATGAAGATAATATATATTCCAATATAGTTGATAATGTCTTTTTTGAAGTCAGGGATTACTCATTCAATCATTTCATTATCCAGTTTTTAATTTCTGAGTTGAAATAACACTTATGAAAGGATGATAAGTCTTCAAAAAAATATTTTTTCTCCTATGAATTTGATATTTACACTTTTGAAGTCCAATATTACTCTTAATAAATTTATGTTCCTATAATTTTCTAGTAATATATAGAGATGTACCCTTTACAAGACCCCTTAGACTATTTTGATCCCGAGAATAAATTTGTTAAAATGTTAAACCACTCTTCTGAACCCATACATAGATAAACTGAAATTCAAATAAGAATTCAATAATAGTGAATTATTCACCATTTAATCACTCCAAATAATTATAAGGCACCTAAAATTATTTTTAAAACATATTTATATAATTATAAAAACATCACAACATATTCAAATTATTCTCTCTCATAGCTGACCACATTTAAAATATTTTTCCATTTGGAAAGTTCTTTTAATATATGATATGATAGACATGACACATATGTGTTATTACTTGTGTGATATATGTTTTATCATTTATATTATTATTAATTTCAGTGATCTTATCCTCAATTCTTCTTTTTTTAGTAAATGGGTAAAATATGATAAAATCTCTAAATAATTAATGTGATGGTCAATGTATGATTTCCCAAATGATATACATAATATAATTAGAGTATTAATTTAAAACAACATGATGTTTCTTTCAAAACATACTCAATTTATAAAAAATAACATGAATAACATATAACACCCTCATTCTCTTTAGAGATAGGATGTTAAAATTTATTCATTTACGTGATAAAAGTCTCCCATTTTTAATGAAACTTTTAATCCCCTAATTATGTAATAATAGATTAATTTAATTTAAAACATATTCAATTTACACCAATTATTAATGTAATATAATTTTATATATTTCATTTATCACATATATGAAAAAAAAATTATATGGTGGACACATATCATGATCAAAAAAAGAATAAATAGAATCAATGCAGTAAGATGAATTAAAGAAATTATTTCTCAATAATTATTTTCCTTACACTCAGAAAATTATAATACAGATAGAGTTCATTATGATCATGTAAAAGAAATATAAATTAATTATATCATGTGAATAAAACATCACAAGTATTGTATGGTATAACAAAAGATTTATCATTAACCCTAAAAGCAATATTGACAACTTTTATTGTTGTCTAATATTGAATATTCAAAAAGACTTAGCATTTTATTAATTTGTAAACTATGAAGAAATATTCCAATGTTCCCTTAAAATTGTATTATATATTAATGATTATAAAGTGTATCAAGGTGTTATAGATAAAAAACTGATAGATGAGTATAATTGTGGGAAAAATGGATAAATCTCATAGTGGGGTGAAAATAAAATAGCTCACATTTCATAAGTTTAGAAAAAATTATTTGAGGCAATGAATCCACTAAATGAGTTGATTCATAAAGTGTAAAAAATGGTAGAATAAATTTAATGAATTTAAAATGGGTATGATGAATCCAACTAATATTATGTAATAATGAATGGTTCTGAACAATCTTATACATATGGTCTATTGTTTCAACTAAAATGAACAAAAATACATTGCATGCTAGTGTACTAAGAGAATTTTCATTGAATATAATGAATTAAAACCTCATCTAAGGCCAAATGGGAAGGGATATAATTTTTTTCACCACTTCTAGTAAGGATGAATATGAAAATGATGCAATGAGAGGTTAACTTGTTATTAATTCTAGAATAGTGAATGTATAATTTGATAATATCTCTACATATTAATTCATATCATAGATGATTATGGTAAATATCAAAACACATCCTCAAATACATTTTAGATCAGTTATCAGTGATAAATAGGGGAATTTGTTTTTATTTCAAGTATATAACCCTTCCCCAAATAAAATTTGTGGGAAGAATCATTGAGAATAACTTGTTACACTCCATTTCGCAGTATTCAATTATATAATGATGATAGAATGTATTCTTTAATATATATCCAACATAAAATTTCATATGAGAGTAAAGTGCCATTTGAAATCCTTAATCATTCTACAATTCTATAAAAGTTCATGGAAAATGATTAATCTCTTTGGAAGAATTTTTCATAAGGAAAGATAGTTTTTCCTCAGTGTAAAAAATATCTATCTCATATTATATAGATAATTGAGAGAATCACCCTTAAATTAATTCCCATTATGATAAAATATGTTAATGATTTCCAAAAAAATTCTTATGCTCTTCCACCTAATTTAGTGGGTTTTTATCAATTGAATTTATACTCAAATCTCTACCTGTATCTATGAGTTCCTAAAAAATAGACACCATTTAAGAAGAAGAATTAATAATAAAATATATAAGAACCTAGAAAATGTTTTCATACACTCATGTACATCACTATGAGGTGTGTCGGTCTTACCTATAAATAATAATGGTTATACAATGTATTTATTAATTAATTATCACGAATTAAAAAATATCATGATTATAAGTCATCGTAGACTAGTGTAGACACACTTAATGGGGGTAAATCATATGTGGACACACTTTAACTAAATTTTAATTCATTTTTTTACATTTTCGTCCCTTTATATATTGAACCTATATTTATGTTTATAAAAAATTTATATTTTTTTCATCCTATAATACACCTATATAGAATGTAAAAAGCATAAAATGGTATATTTTTTAACATGTTTCATCCAATATTCATAATTATAATTATTTTATTCTTATGATATCAAATTTATAGATTCTATAATAATTTTGTCATCAACACAAGACGATTTGGGTAGGGTTCTTATTTTAATCACTCACCATATTAAATAGAAGAGTTAATTACTATATTATACAAGTATACTCATTCACTATATTATGCATGTGAAATCTTGTCTCTTTTATAGGTTATTTATAAAATAATCAAACTAGACTATATAATAACACTTATTCAATCTTAAAAGTAGATCTCAAGTATATAGAGTGATTTAACTACACCTAATAAACTAATATTTTTCATCAACAATCGAATCTTTAACTGCTTGTTAATATTAAAAATAAAATGATGCAACTTTTTACACTACTTTATAATAATTCCAAGTTCATATCAAAATAATACTTTTTCTGAACTCTTAAAACAATCTCAAGGTCTTAAAAAGTCACCAAATAATTTTTATCATCAAATGTAATTCATCATTCTTCAACTCATCTTCTTCACTTCTACTTCTCTATCGATGGTTGATGATTAGTGGAACTATTCGAAACACACTACATCAATACACATCAATTCATTATCATTGCTTGAGTAACAACAAGTCCTTATTTTTAGATAGGTGGTATTCTTTATTAGTGACTTATTTTTCTTCTAATGAGAACAAGGTTATCTTGGATCCTCTATTTATAACATCAACACATAAATATCTTACTATTATATTTAATATTTATCACTTCGATGTACAAAATTCTTACAAATTGGATCCATTAAATTTTTGGGGTCATTTTTATATTACCAAAATTCTAAATATGTCTAAGATGTCATTAAATCAAATTAATTAAACTTTCAAAATTTTCCCTCATGATATCCATATCATTTATTTTTAACACATTGTCAAATGGGTTCCTCTAGGATAATTATAAAAATTCACTTGTAACATATATATATTTATTCTTCCTCCCCTCCAAAATATCTATTCCTAATTCACTATTCCTATGTGATTAATTTTTTTATTCTAAAATTACTCCACACAAATAAAAATATAAAATAGTATTCAAAGATGTTAAAAAAATATAATAGCAATATTTCAATGCCTCACTTCTAATTATAAATTTAGTGATTGTAATATAATTAATTGAATGAATAATTTAAAATATCCATTCTGAAATCATCATAATTTTTTTAATCATTAATGAGAAATTATTTTTGTATTTTTAAATCCCAAGATTTTATCTCCAATAATCTCAAATTTATATTCTAGGTTTCATCTTCTAGAATTTATTCAATTTTAATATCATACAAAAATATGGTATCTTAATTGTTGTCATTATTATATGAAAGTAGTATCATATGATTCTCAATATCTTATATATGTCTTGTATCATATAATTTTTCAATATAAGTTCATGTAGTATCTTATATATTTATCCTTAATACATACTGGATATATCTTATGAATTATATATATCTTATAAGAAACCTATCTTATGTGATTTTTATACCTTATGATGTAGAATACCTTGTTACATGGTATTTATAGATTATAATGTTTTTATTTTCATATTGGCTTCAAAGATCAAAAATAGTAAAAAATCTTACAGAGTGTCAGATCCATCATATATTGTTTTTGTATATTACAAAAACAAATCCAAAATTACTTTTCCATCTTCTATGAATCTGCTATCATGTGATGTCACTTATAACACAATGAGATGGAGTCTATCACATGAAAAATCAAATATTATGAAATTATCATATGATATGACACTGTTACATTTTAATTCATAAACTAATAAATTAATATTTCTTCCAATTAAATCAAGGATTCTTTATAATAATCCTTGGACTTGTCATCCTATTGAAAACACCTTAAAATAACTCTAATTAAATATGAAAATTATTAGAATAATTCCTTACTTCTCTAGAAAAATTATAATGGACTTTATAGAAATTTAATACACAAATTAGATTATTTTATTTTACTTCACTATCCCAATATTTCTAGTTTCTCTTCATTCATATAAAACCTTCATCGAATTTAATTCTTCATTAATTTCCCAGTCCTTAAATTTCAGTAACATGTAGAAGGATTCTATACAACTAATTATAGACTTATATATTCATTTAAACATATTTAATTAATTTTAACTATAATTATAAAATATGTATATTTAAATGTTCAATATCTATCTATTTTATTATCACATAAACTATTTTAAAAAATCAATATACAATTTTTCTCTCAGGCTAAATTTTTATATATATACATAAAACCCTATCAAAAATCTTCCAATGTAAAACTATTTTCATAAAGTTTCCTACTATATTCATTTTTTCACATAACGAATGTTCAACACATTCGTATTCTTTGGTGGTTATATTCACACTTCATTACCCAAATCAACACATATTGACAATACATTTTATTAACCTTATTGAAAAAAATAAAACATTGATCCAATGATCACTAAAAACTCCCAATTTTTTATTTTTTTTGAATACCCCATGAATATTATAAGGTCAACATATTTTTTACCATCTTTTTGAAAATAAATAAAAATGGAGAAAAACTATTCTGCACGTTATTAACATTGTGAGTGTAATAATGGGTCCTCTAATCCAAAATTAACACCTTCTTCGTGTTCTAGTGTTCAATTTTCTGTATTCTCCCCCTTCTTGAGATATGTATTCAACTATATAACAGGATGGTATCCCCAAAATCTTCTCTTATCAATTATTAATAAAATATTCAACTCTAAATAAAAATGGGTAAATATTGTTTAGAAAAAAAGAGTGTATAATTTAGAAAACCAGGGTTTTTTATTAATTAATCACAATGGTATACTAATATATCTTTTACTATAATTATTCATTCAAAATATGTTTTTAAGAAATTTTTCAAACATGCACTAAACAAAAACAACATTAAAAAATTAAAATTTAAAGTTTTGTTTCCCTAATTTTTGATTTATAATCTCTCTTTGAAAAAAATATTCTATAAATACAAAAAAAAAAATGAAATGTGAAAATCATAGCTCAATATCATTTTTTAATCAATCCATACTATGTCATAAATGTTAAAACCATTATATTTTATCCCCTTTTGATTCCCTCTCACCTTGAGGAATGACCTTAAAAATTAGTCTCCATTGACAATTTTATATTTTCAATAAATTATGATACAATTTAATATATGATACCAATTAAGATATGAGTAAAAATTAATAATATAAATAATCACTAATTAAATCAAGATGACTAGAAATTATATATTTAATCATTTACCATATTTTGTGCACCACCATCAATTCCCTATATTTGAGTATAAAAAACTAACATGGGAATAAAAATTCTCTACTCTAGCTCATTAATGAGAGAAATAGGGTTGATCCTTATTGTTAACCATAGAAAAATTCTTATTTGAAGTTATAAAGTGTTTGGAACCCCTTCATAATCTCTGTAATATTGTTTTTTCAAAACAATTCCTCCATAGAAATCAGTTTTTCCTATTATTATCACCTTTATTCTTAAATAGAAAATATATTCATGATTTTAGAAAGAAATTACAATGATTATTTTCAACCTTATTTATCTTCTTATACAATTCCAACTAGTATGTCCATGTTGTCATGAATACCATTGAATAATTTTCATCCTTGTCATTTAGTGCTCTCTCCAACATCATATATTCTTTCTTGGTACATGGATTCGTTAGTTCTGTCCCATTATTATTCAATAGATTATCTTATTTTTTTATATATGTTATACATCAGGTATCACTATGACTAACCAATTTTCACTATCCATACACTTCAGTATTATAATTTTTTTATCCCTTTTGGGTAACCTTTAAAATCAACATTTGGGATGTATTCCACTAATACAATTGTCTTGATTCACTCCTTTATTGACTCTCATTTTCTTGATCTCTTCCTTATTTTTAGAGATTCATATCCATTTGTAATGGACCATTATGTGTTCATTCATATCATAGTATAAGAATATTCATTTATCTGGGGTGGCTTCCTTCTCATCTTTCCTTTCTAACCCCATGAGTGTTAATTTTTTTAGTCCGTATATAATGGCATATTTACCATTGAAAACATACTTAAATTTCCTTTGTTCTCAACTTGTTATTAGGGAAACCTCCGCTCTTTAGTAAAAGAGTAATAATGGTTTGGTAAATAATAAAATATTATATTAATTACCCCTTCTAATTCAATACTAAAAAAAACTCTCTATATAAAAATTATAATATTCAAGGAAACATTCTACTTCCACTGTGATGTTGTGTATGTGTAGAAAATTTAAATTTGCTTTTAGATTCCCCTCCAATATTATTATTCCATTTAAAATTACAATTATTTTCCAGTTAGAAAAATAATCCATTCCAATAAGTCTAAACCTGTATTAGTACAATCACTTTCAAAAAATATATTTTTTCTATTTAGTTGTTATTCATCCTAAATTAGTAATTTAATATTTTTAGTGGTTTCATAACTATTCTAGGATCCATAAGTTTAATTATTTTCTTGGACGTGTTATGATCCACCGTTAATGTTGTGTAAGGTGATTCATCATTTTAAATCATCATCAATTTTAAATTTTTTTTTGAAATTTCTCTTATACTAGAAAATAAAATAAATCATGTTAAAAATAAGTGGACTATATAATGGATTACATTTTTGTAGGATCTAGTTATTGGTTTATCAACAGATGATTTCAAGATCCTCATTACATAAGTTTATTCTTCATTGAAGTAATAATCCAAATTGAAATATATTTATATGTACTATATTTCTCAACTACATGGGATGTGTCTTCATCAATTTATTATATATTTTTCAACATTAATTACAATTAAAACAAAATTATACTGTTGTAATATGCATCAGAAAATAATTTCATCATATGTTATCATTCCATTCTCATCATCTAATCATGGTCCTCATAAATATTTCTACATTAAAGTAGATAACGTTTAATATCCTTGAATGTTTTGGAAATAATTCCATGTTATGCTTCATTGACACTATGAGTGGATTTATGAGTCACTTATAAAGCATGGATCCATTAGTCAACAATTACACCAGTATTTTATTTTTCATTAATTAGGTATTTTGATTTTTTTCAACCATATAAAGTATTTCTCTACTCATATATAGATATTACACCATAATGTTAACTATTTGATGATATATCTATAATTTTTAACTTTCTAGATAATGATAATTTATTTTCTTTAAAACAACCATCTTACTATAATCAATCATCATATAAAAAATGTATGAAATGTAATAAATAATTGAAAATATAATTATATATTTTCCACATGTATTATCTAACCTCAATGTAGATTGGTTTAATAGATTTTAGCAGACCACTAACTTTTTATCTTCAACTTGTTCTATTAATGGAATTAGTTTCATTAGATTTATCTAAAAAAAATGACTCTAAATATCATTTTATTGTGGGGATAAATTTTTAACTTTTTCATTCCTTTTTATATTTTTAGATTTTTTTTCTTATTCTGTAATGTGTTGATAGATTCATCCAAATCATTACTTTCAAGAAAAATTATAGCTTGTTCCATCTGACGATATTTTATATAAAAGATTAAATTCATATAAACTTAGGTAAAACAAATAAGAAAGAATATTTAGATCTAATTAGGGGGATCTTACACACATATTTTATGGTTAATTGATATAGATATTAACTTATTTAATATTGAAAAACCCTATATTAAATGTCCGAAAGTAATAAAGTATTATACATAGTTTTTTACAGTTTTATTACCCTCTCAGAAATCCTACTCCTTTATATCATCAATACAAGTGTATTTGGGTAGGTATCATCATGTACCTAGTGACTATATTATAGAGTATATTAATCAATAGATTACACAAGTGAAATTGTTTATTATATAATATAAGTGAAATAAAAACACTTCCAAAAATTTTATATATATACATCACACTAGTCTCCAATTAGGCACTTTATCTAACTTGATTTTGTTCTCTAGTTTTCCCAATCATATTGTTACACCCAATAAAATGATTTGATTCCTAAACTATTTAAAATCAATTGCCGTTCAACATTCAATAATAACACATGAATCGTGGCCTTGTACTTTTCTACCTACACCCATTTTTTGTTCAAAAAACTCTCACTACCAACTATCAATTCAATATCAATCTATTCAAAAAGAAAAAAATATATATTATAGTAAGAATGTCAGACTGCCTCTACACAAATTATTATATTCAACTTTTTTCATGAATATATTTGAGTAGAACAATTCATAACACATATCTTTGATTAAAACAATGTTTCATCATAATTTGGTATTGGATAATCCATCTTATTCAAGAGGAATTTTTATCCATAAACGAATTAATTATCTTCATGTGATCACCTATTCCATAGGATCTTCTATTAAGCAAACTAATGTATACAACACAACTTATTATATTATATTTTTCTCGATTGATGTGTACAGTTTCATTGGTATCCAAATATAATTTATGGTTTCATTTTGATATTATTATGACTAGAAATATTTTCAGGATACCATGAAATGAAAAAAGCACATGCAATTCATTTTATTTTTCCATGATCATTATATCTTTGATTTTTTACCGGTTTTCAAATGGGTGTATCTATGTGTATTAAAAAAATTCCATTTTATTATTTCTTATTTTATTCATTATATCAGTCAATAATACATTCATAATTTTTTCTCCTTCTACTCGAATTTAATTTTTTCATTTAAAATATATACGATTGAAATATTTTTATACACCTTATTCAAATATATACAAAAACATACAACATCATATTTCTGGTGTGGAACTTCTAATTACTGAATGAGTGATTATGATGTAGAACCTTGAATGAATATTTTCTAAACACTCCACTACACTCATATGCTCATTTTTAATCACGAATCAAATATTTTTATATTTAAATAACAAAATTTCAACACTAGTATCGACACATTGTTTTCACCAATTTTAGGACTATATCATTTAAATATATATATTTCTATGAACCAAAATATCATCAATTTTAATCATTACTCCCATATATTTATTAATTACTTATTATTAACTATATATATATATTAAATCACATTCATTTGAGGTGTTTTTTATTATATAGAAAATTGAAGAATAGAATAAGATTCATCATAATTAGTTTCTTCTTTATAATATTTAATTATAAAAATAAGAGTCATCACCGAGTAGAATCCCAATAAATTTCCAACATAATGAATCTTACATGAATCTGTTATCATTTATCTTCGACATACCATACATGATTACAATCATACACCTCTTTATATCTTACATAGCTATGAAATAATTTATGTTTAAAATATTATATACATGTAGTATCATATGTGTTTTCTATCATGTGTGTTAGACATATATTACATATTTTTTGTATCTTACACGTAACTCATATTATGTGATTTGGGATATATTATGGTGTAGACTATCATACTAGATCTTCATTTTATCACATTATGTTATACTATCATATACAATAAATATATCTTATGAATATTAATGTCTTATATAGGATATGACTTATATTATGAGGCTCTTGTATCATTCGAGAACACATCCTTAAGTGTTGGACATATTCTATGAATTAACCATCATATGAAGTCACCTTTTACAAAAAAAATTGATCCTATCATATGTAGCCATATATCATGAAAATTATCATAAAATAAGAAACATTTACATTTTTAATCATAAACTCCAAAATCCTTGTTAAAATTAACTAGAGGATTCTCCAAAACAACAAAAAACAACAAAACCTCTTCAAACCACCTCATAATTGCTCCAATTAATTTTTTAAATTATTAAAATAATTATATAACTCAATAGAACAATTCTAAGATCCCATTTAGCTTGTGAAAAGAAATGTGTTGGTATTTCATGTAAATTTTATAACTTTTTATTTTAATATCTCTTAATCCACATAAATCCATAAACTAATTGAGTTTTTCCTTAACATAAATAATCTAAAATTACAATAACACAATGATGTATTTTTTATATCTTGGGATATAATTCCTCATGAATTTTAACTTTTTGAAATCATTTTAATTATAATTATAAAATAGTTATAGTTATATGTTCATTATCGATCTCGTATAACTTAATATCTACCATTCTAGACATATTTAATACATCTATCTTTCTTAGACTAACAAATCTATCCCTATATATATAAACCATATCGATAATCATCTTATATAATAGGATTCTCATATATCAACAAACTAAATTCTACTTTACCATTATCAAATGGAAAGAATCATTATTTTCATTGGTGAGTGGATTATCACACCATCACCCTAATAAATAAATATTGACATTTATTATTACAACTATATAGAAAATAAATAAAAATAAAATCTAACGGGAGCTACAATAAAAATCCATAATTATCCTATAACAATAATTGATGACATGTTCAATATATTATGTGGGGATTCAACTTCACTAAAGTGGGTCTTCAATCAAGATATCATTAATTTATGGAAATGGGTGATGATAATCATAGGATTCCTTCTGTACAAGATTTAGATACTATTAGTTCATATTGATGAAATTATGAATCAAAAATTCACTTTTTAGTTTTTATGTACATTATCAATCAATTTTTTAGATATTATCATGATAAATTTTCCATTTACACTAAAGAAGTTATTATCATAAAATAAAATGAGTGGTGGAGTTGAAGGATAATTTGAAGACTATTCCAAATACATTGGGCAAAGAAAAATTTAACTTATAGGTATAGTTAATACATGTTTTTGGATATATCATGCAACATTCTTAGCCAATGTTATCATAAGAAAAATGATTTTTTTGGATTTTTCAAAGGCAAAGGAGACTGAATAATGGAACATACCAACATTGGTAATAGAGACCCACAGTTTCCTTATATCAGATGGGTTTTATCAATGACTTGTTCATAACATATCAAGATCTTCAAAACCACTAACCAATATATATCAAAATATAGAGAAGTATTTCTATGTGGATTAATGTAAAGAGAGATTATATGAGTTAATGAAAGGTATACACGTTAAACATATACTCAATACACCCTCAAGTGAGGTTGTATTGTTGATATATAGTACTACATCAAAAAATGTATGGGGTTCTGTACTCATTAAAATTGATAAATTAATATCCAATGATTCATGATAGTTGAATTTGAATTAAGAAAAAATACCCAACACATGATCTAGATTTGGTTGAAGTAATCATTCCATTAATGATTTAATTGAATTATCTCTATGGAGAGAAATGTTACATATATACAAATAATAAGAGCATGAAGTGTATACTAACATTGATAGATGCTAGCATGAACCGAAGAATATGGTTAGATATGATTAGGAAATATGCCTTCTCAATCAATTATCATCATAGGAAGGAAAATATAGGGGAATATTATTTAAGTATAAAAGTACTTGAAACCTCATCTATAAAAAGGATTGACAATAATCCCATATTCATAAACATTTAAAGGATAAAATTGGAAATCCTAAAAAATGGTAAATATATCCTACCTTACTCAAATTATTTCTCAACCATCCATTTTAGTGAAGATTAATATATATCATAGGGATTATATAAAGATAATTATGGCTGTAAATAAAATAAGGAAGATGAAAAGCATGGAGTCTAAGATTTATAAAAGAGTCTTTATATTATGGGAATGATTTTTAATACTAATAAATAACGGGTTAAAGGAAAATCTATTATATGATTATAATAAATCTTCATTCACTATACTGCGTAAGATCAAAATTATGTATATAGATATCTAGGAACACTATTGTTGGGAAAATATTAATAAATATATCGATGAATATTCATTAAAATGCATGTTATAAATGTTTGTGGAGTAATATAGTTAAAATTTTTATGGGATTTTGGAACCATTACCTGTTCCTTCAATGAAATGGGAGAACAAAACCATGGATTTTGTTATAAGACTTCTGAAGATATCAAAATAAGGTAATACTTTTTTATTGTATTGAATCATATTTAAAATAATTTTCACTTCAAAATAAATTTTGAGGACTTATACTTGATTAACTTAAAAATATATACATTAGATAAGTGGTGAGGTTTCATGGAATAACATTATCGATTGTATCTGATCAAGACCTATGGTATACCTCAACTTTTAGGAAAATCATTTAACATGAATTAAAAATAGAGAACTACTTTAGTATGAAATATTATCCTCAAAAATATTTTCTGTATAAAATTTCCAATAAAAATCCTTAATACATTCTCAGAGAATGATCTATTTCCATAAAGGAAGGTTTGAATCAACATCATCGATCGATAATGTTCTCACACCAATAATAGCTTCCACTAAATCATTAAGAGGAATTATCAATAAGACCTCTATGTTATGATGTACCAACTATGAATATATTAACTCTAATTAGGTGTCTGTTTATTAAATTAGCTTAGATAAATGGGGTCAAATCCAAAAAAACAATCATTTTTTCATTTTTAGATAACCGTAAACATAAATGATACGGATTTTACATTAGGAATATAAAAGGAGACATAATAATGGAAAATATTATAGATCCTTGAAATCATTAAAATAATGTTTGTTCATATACTAGAAAAAGAAAAAAAATTAAGTGCGATCTAAAATTCATAGTAAGCATTACTTACAGTGGAACATGTCATGAATAAATAAATAATAGTCAATATAAAAATGTAAATAACTGAACACACATTACATTTAATTAATTAATTGATAAGGAAATTCTTTAAGATAGAACATAAATATTACAATATGATAGATAATAATAATAAAATTCTCAATTAAATAAATTCATAATTAATGGATTTCATGATATCAAGAATCATTATACCTTTAATGTCAAGAACTAAAATAAGATAGTATATAAATGGTAAAAATATATTTAATTTGGCCAACTGATAATTCTCATGAGACCAATTAATGAAACATGGGGACATATAATTCTTCCCACACCCACAATATCATTTAAAAATAATTTATCATATGTCAAATTGTTGATTTAATTCAAGAATAATATGAATTATATTCAAATATCTATATTTAATAACAAATGCATATTTGGAAATATTTTCCTAGTTAATCAAATTACATTCATATTAAACACCATATGTAAAAATCTTATATGATTTGGGAAATAATAATACCCAAGATACACATAATATAGATATTTAATAAAAATTTAATGTCTACTGAAAATTGATCACAATGATTTTCTTCAGATAAAGTTATCAATCACAAAATTATTCATGAAATGAAAGATTACAATCAGTTCATCAGGAATATAGGTTTTTAAAATAAAATAATTTCCATAAGAAGAATAATGGTAATGGAAGATAGAAATTAAAATAAACATCTATAATTTTTTTATTTATAATACCATTTAAATCATATTAAATAAGAAATATTTTTTAAAATTATTATGGTGGTATGGATGTCTATAATCATCATATATGTAAAAACCATTTTTTGGACATATTGTTGACAATAATAAATTTGAAAAATAATAGAAATAATCATTTTATTACATTTTTAAAGGTATATTATGACTTAAAATTTCGTTAATAAATAATTTAATAAAATAAAATTTCTTGTTTTGTTTTTTTGGAAAAAAGTATATGAAAGAAAAATATATCCAATTTAAAGAGAAATTAAATATAGTTTATATTTCAAAATTTATTTTATTAATTAAAATACAAAATAGTGGAATAGTTAGAATAAATAATAGAAAATATTTTAATATTAAGTGGATAAAAATATTAGTGAATCTTATTAATAATAAATAATAACATTCCTTCAATGAAAGTAAAAGTATTCTCAAAACAAATAGAGATTGTAAAATAGATTATTACCTATTTATAAACACCATAATTGTTACCCACTAAAATAATAATTATGAAATGAAACATTTATCATTAGGAATAAATTTTTATTCATGTTAAATACATCAAAGGGTTAGTATATATACCTTAAAAATTGAATAGGATCATATTGAAAAATATGCCTCAATGGAATGGAAATTTAGAAAAAAAAATTGTTACCTTCTAATTACAATTATTTGACCCAATTTTAATATCATTTATAGTTTTTTTCAGAAATTTAATAACATATAATAGAACTATAATAATATTTTTAATATATATTACTTTATACATCTTATCACTCACTTTTTAAAAATATTTAATTTTCATTTTTATTTTGGGTACTTATTGTCTTGTTTTCTCAAGCATGTTTTGTCATGAATGTTTTGGAGAATTAATATAGGATATAATTACAAAATTCAAATAATGATATTAATGTTATAAATATTTTGTAGTATTTAAATTATTTTCCATTCCAGAAAATTTGACATAGAAAATTAATCTCATTGCTTTGTGGAGATAGTAATTTGTACGTATACATGACTAGCAATATCATTACATGATGGGTGAGAGGATTAAAAATGGATGATATATTAATTTTCCAAAATCAATATAATTTAAAATATATAACATATAATAACTAAATTTACCATTATTAAAATTCTTGTAAATTTCAATCTAAAAATAAAAAACATTGCTTCGTGAGGAGGTAGTCCTCCATACACACGAGTGACCCTCTCATATTTTAAAAAGAATAGAATATAATATAGTATATGTGATATTATAATTATTTTATTTTAATTATATCATTAATATTATATATATACATATATATATATATTAACTTCATCAATATATCTAACTATGAGAAGTGTTGATGGAAAACGTGTTACATCTGTTCAAAAGGTGGTTGATTTCTGTACACATGATCAATAATTTTGTTTCCCATTTTATATAAGAGTATATTTATATAGGATATTACATTAACATAACAATATGTAAGTATATGGAAGATACATGTGTTATTATATTATCAAGATTTAATAATATTTTTATAGTGGAGGATGATGAAATAAAATAAAAATACTCATTTAAAAACATTACCTATTCTTCAAATGACTTATTTATATTTTCACCAAAATCCATTATGGGATGGATTTATGATAGAAAAGGAATATATAAACTATTAAGGAAAATAATTCATTAATTTTGTAATTTATTCTCCTAAAAATAAATTTTTATGTGTGATGTGTGGAGGAGAGGCATTGGCCTTTTATATGTAGGGATATGACACACTTTGGAATTTGGATATGAATAAATTTTAAAAACTATTTTTAAAATAAAAATTTATTAAAAGTTCCCCACTACCTTAACTTTTATATAATAATGAATAAAAATTTCCATAAAATAAGTATTTTATATGTCTTAGGTCATTTTTTACCTTTATCTTCTTATTTTACTCTTGGAAAACCTATTTTTACCATAACCTTGGAAATTAATTAATAATATATTAACATTTCATTATATTAAATTATTACATTGATATGATTATATAATATTATTAATTATTTTTCAAAATATTTAGTTAATTTTTTTTAAATTCCAATAACTTAAGTGAAACAATTAATTTTAAAATATAACTCACAAAATCGAAGAATTTTATTTATGAAGAAACTTTTTTCAAAAGTTAAAAATGTTTTTATACAAATTCATCATATAATTTAGAAATAACATATATTGGATTAAAAATTATACAATTAATCCATTTATTCTTTTAAAATTTATTAAAAAAATTGTACTTGTATATTCTTTAAACTAAATGACTATTTTTAATAAAATCCATAATTTTTAAATATTCTTCAAAAAATGAAACTTTTCAGAAAAATAAAAAAATAACACTAATAAAATTGTGATGTTATTATTATAAAAATAAAATTATTTTTTAGATGTAAATTTTATAAAATTCTCTAAAATTAATTTTTTCATAAGTATTCAATATGTGAAAAACATCTTTTTAATAAAATATTCCTTTTTAATTTAAAATGATTTTTATTTTGAATATTGATCAATAGATACCTAATAAACATGTGTGAACCCTAATTTTTTTACGATTTATTTATTCCTATTTAGACCCTGTAACATAGAATATAGTTTATAATGGTCACATTTAAATAATAATTTTTTAAGGGATTATTATTCTTCTATTAAATTCTATGATTCATATATCGTAAAATATTGAATAAATTAAATTCAAACTAAAAGTAATATATTATAATGTCTATATGTATTGAATTCTCATATCATACAAAAAATAAATCCTCAAAGGTTTTATAATAATTAACATTTTAATAAATGAGGGCTGTCCTACGTCATAGTACGCTCTATTTCCCACATTGCTTTTCCCATTTTATGATTTCTCTAAAGTACCTTTACCAATTGAGTCATATGATTTATCAATGATTTCCTTATATTATCAATAATATGGACTGGATCTTCATATAATGTTAGATCGTGTACTAACTATATCTCTTAAAATGTGATAATATGCATTCGGTGTGTCATATACTTCCTTAAAAATGACACATGCAATACATAATGTTATTCAGAGAGGCTTAGTAGCATTTCCAACAGGTAATCCACAACTCCAATAATTTACAGAATTTCATAGAGTCAGATATACCTGGGGCTTTTTTTTCTATTATTGACAAATCTTATAACTCCCTTCCATGGAGATAAAATTAAAAAACATGATCTCCCACTTGGAATTCTAAATGCATCCTTTGATTGTCAGTATAACTCAATTGATTACATTGAGTTGCTGTAATATAATCCAGAATTGTCTTTACCATTATAGTTTTATCTTAATCATGATATAGGCCTAACTGTTTCTTTCCACTAACTTCATATCAAAAATATTAATTGCTACATCTCTTCCGATAAAATTCTTTATATGTTTCCAAATAAATACTTGAATGGTATATATTGTTATAAGAAAACTATAGATAAGATAAACACTAATCTCATATTACATTAAAGGAAGTTGACCATGAACGTAATCTATATTCCAATGTTTGAATAGTACTTTTTGACTATCCATTAGTTTAATCATGGTAGGCAGCACTCAAATGAATCCTAGTATCAATATCCTTCTAACGACTAATCCATAATTTTTATGAAAGATGTGGATCATGATGAGATATAATTGTAATTGATGCCCCATGAATCATTAAAACATAATTAATATATATCCTTTCATGGTGATCAAGAGGATAAAATTCTATTATAGTAAAGAAACCTGATGATTTGGTTGGTCGATAAAAAATCACTCATATTGCGTCTTATTTGAAGGATTTTTTATTAGTCCAATGAGAAATTCCATAGTGAGTTCACCAAATTTACACAGAGGAATAAGAAGGGGTTTCACAACCCCTCTAGGATGTTTTATATCATCTTTAACTTATTGAAAAACCAAACACATAGACACATAATTAGTAATTTCTCAGTTCATGTTATCCCATTAAAAAATGTTCCCTAAAATAGATATACATCCGGGTTCTACTAGGGTGTTTTTATAAATTAGATATATGATAATTATCCAAAAATTCCCTTTTTAGATCTAGTATTTATATAACAAATAATCTCCTTCCAAATTTTCAAATATCAACTTTTAAAATAATATCAACTAATCAACTATCATTCAAATCATTAACATTCTTTAAAAAATTCTCATCATTTGATTCTGGAATTTTTAACTTATTTAAATAAATATGGTTCAATAATAATTTGAAAATGATTTATCTCTTCCCATAGAAAATAATTACCATAATAATATTTATTATATCCATTAAAATAGGATCCCTTTAAATCATCATCTATATAAACACTCCTTGATTGTTCCTACTCAACTCAACTTCTAAATTATTGGGTTTTTTTGTAGTGGTATTGTATTAGGAAATAATAATACATGTGTAGACCAAGACGAAGAAGTTTCTTCTTGTTGATTTGTTTCTAAGAATATATTTATGTTAATATATTACAGTATTTATATATGACACATATTTCTCCATTGATATAATGTCGCCACATATTCAAAGAAAAGATCACAGTTGAAAAATCTAGATCATGGGTTCGATCATTCTATTCATGAGTCATTAAAACTAATGATTCATGTAAAATAAATTTTCGTTATTCATAATAATAAAACCCATTACTTTCTTTAATTCATCATTATATTTCATAAACCGTTGATTTCTTGATTGTAAATTCAAAATCAGATAATTCACCAATATCCTATTCAATTAATTAAAACATTCCTCAATATTTAGTTGTCATGTGATCTTAACCCATTTATATATAATATTGGTTAATTTGTTACGAAAGAAATATTTTTTAATAAATTGCCAATAGTGACATAATAAACCAATGAAGCAGCATGCCACAGTTGTGTTCATTAGTATAATCCATTATTTTACTGCCTTTTCCATTGCATGATCATCTAATATTATATCTTTAAAGACAATATTAACAACCAAATGTCCTCTTGAAGCAAAAAATCACACTAAAAAATTATTATAATACTTGTTCCCTTTATGACAATAAAAAATTTTCTTCATCTGATTATCAAGGACCTTATATATTTTAGAATACTCCATGATATCATAAATTAATACAATAAATTCATTAATATATTCCTTGATATAATTGTTCATAAGGTTTATAAAAAGGGTTCATTAGTCAATCCAAATGGGATTACTATAAACCAAAAATTACAATACCCCATTCCGAATGTTTTCTTTAGAATGTCTCCCTTTTTTACTCAAACTTGATGATACCTAGAATGAAGATCAATATTTGAAAAATGTTGTGATATGTGATGATGATTGGATATTTCATCAAATCACGTTAAATTATACTTGTAATTTTTCTTAATATAATTGATTTACATAATTAATTCATAACCACAAGGATTCATATTTATTCTTAATGAATAAAACATGGTCTCCCCATAGATAAACACTAGGAATAATAAATCTATTATCACACAAATTATATAATATTTTATCAACTCAACTAATTATACAGTAGTGATTCTATAGGGATTATTTTATTTTAATCATTCATTAGGGATTAAATCAGTGGAAAACACGGATTCATGCTCTAGTGAATGTCAATGTATATTTGTGGAAAATACATCTATGTCTTCCTATAATATATTTATATCCTCAACATGTAGATTAAATTATTCATCCAATAATTTTTATAGCTCTTCTTTGGTAAGAATATATTTTAGATGATCTATATATGGTATATCTAGATATGAATTAGATGATTATGTCTCTACTTTAAAGATAATTAATTATACATATTCATCCTGACTTTTGGTTTCCTTCTTCGTGAAATAAATATCTTCATCATATTTTGAATAAAAGTACATAATAAGGATTATATCAACATAAACTATTGGTATAATAATATATTCAACAAATAAATAATAGTTATGCATCATAACGAGGACTAGATGACACATACTTTCTATATTCATACATACAATAGGATCTTTATACAATAACACCCTTCTTATGGTTCAAAAAAATAATTAATTTTCTTAGAAAACATGGAATATATTACATATTATGAGCATCCTTAATTAAATAAATCATTGTTAAATTTGACGCTGTGATTGAAGTACATGCCAAAACATCATTGGGTATATCCTATTTGGCTATAATGATCACATAATCTTAACCTTCTCCCATAGAATATTTTATGTTGGATTACCATGATGCATGGGACATTGGTTTTATGTAATTCCACATTTCATTTTAGTCTAAGCACTGGATGATATTTTTTCCATTTATCCCTTTTCATTATTTCACTTAATTACCCTTATCTCCACAAACTCACACGAACTTCATTCATTTCAAAAGAATATTCTATCCATAGTTTCACAAGATGGAAATTTATTAATTATCTTGTTCTTCTTTGAAATGTTCCATTTCCCATGATTCTTAGTCGAAAATATATTTTCTTTATTTTCCCTGAATATATATTCTCTAGAAAATTAATTTGATGTTGTAATATAACATAAATCTATTTAATTAAATGAGTAATTTTGTTGAGAGACCAATTCTCTTTGGATACTTTTCTTAATCCGTTCAAATAAATGTTCATTAATATATTATCTGTTACATATATAATATGTAGAATGCTTATCTATACATGAATTAGTAACAAAATTGTTTTTAAAAAATTTTGTATTCCAAATTTATTAATCAATAGAACATTATCTTAGTATTTGTTTATCTCATATGAGGGAAATATTTATTTAAAAATGCCTCCGAAAAATCCATCAATTCATTGTGTTCACTTTCACCTTCATACTTAGTATTATAGATTAATGACCAGAATTTATTAGCATAATCATTAAGATGATACACTGTAGGTGTAAAATTATCTATTCCATCACATACCAGGGATAAAAATATCATCGCATCAGATTCATTCTATTGATTAACTAACATTGGATTAGCAGTCACACTAAATGCTATTGGCTTATATAACATGAAGATATCCATTATAATTGAATCACACATTGTAGAAATAGGTTTCTCCATTCAAGAACTGTTATTTTTCATGACCTTATCATGATCCTTTAATATATACATGAGCATCTCGATTCAAATACTTTATATATTGTATTTCTCGATAGGTACAAATATACATTGGCCACGAGTATTGATACCCTTATTTCTCCAAGATCTATTTATATAAAATAGAATAAACTATATTTGGTCATAAAATTAAGAGTTTTAAATAATAATTTATAATTATATATCTAGTGTAACAATTAACACAAATTGAAATTTTATGCATTTTTAATCACGAAATCAAAAAATTGGTTTCATTGGGATTTTTTTCTAGATCCTTCATTGTGGTTTTTAATGAACCTATGAATTATCCTATGAATATAGTGTACGATTTTCAAACTAGGTGAAAAGAAAGTATGAAATCACCACGAATAATAACGACAGCTATGATATAGTCGACCAAATATTTTTGAGGTTTTTACCTCATGATTTATATATATCAAAACCACATCCACTTGTAGTATCCAGAGAGGAATGCATTTCTAGGAAAAACCACATAACATATTCTTTTGAAAATGTTTAATATGTTTATGTATTCATATTTTCAATATATTATATAGTTTCGTTTCCCTAATCTTGTTCTCCTTAATCACTTTCACATGGTTTGAACAAAACATTCTCAGATATAGAAAATAAAAATTTTGAATCTTGTAACATAGATCCAGTGTCAAATTTATTTCGTTGGTAAAGATAATATGATTAAAATCCAAAAATTCTTATCATTTTAATTTTTTTTGGAGATCCTGTGAAATACATGTTTCACATTATCTATTTGGAATAGAAAACAAGAAATAGTAATGGAAAAAATTTGATAACCTTGAACTCATTCAAATAATTATTCTCTATATCTGGGGTAATGTTAATAAAATAATGGTGGGATAAAATACACAATAAGGGTTTCTTATAATAGAGGATATTATAAATTAATAATTCATAATAAATATTATAAGGTAAATAAATCAAAATACATTCTATTTAATCAATAACCTATCTTTCAAGATTAGATATGGAATAATAAATATATAATGATAGGAAAATAACAACACATGTCATTTAATTAATAAAATATGAATTAAATGCATTGAGAGATAATATTAATGAGAAAAGTATCATGGATAATAACCACAACTGAATTCTCAAGGAATAAAATTCTTAATTATTGAATAATATGATCTCAATCATCATTATCCTCTACTATCAATACCTTTCATAAGGTAGTTTAAATCTATGATTAAATCCCCATTTAATTTGGCAAAATGATTTTTTTTCATGATACCTAATGATAAATTGACTAGTTATATAATTCTAGGGCCCACCCATCTAGCTAAGTATAATGAATTCCTTATATATCAAATTATTTATTTAATTAATTAATATTAGGATTTATCCTCAAATATCTATATTTTGTAAAGAATAAATATTTATATATATTTACCTAGTCAATCAAATATTCATAAAAGTAAACATTGTATTTAAAAATGGTATATGATTTAAGGAATTATCATATTCATTATATAATGAAAATATATATTTATGAAAAATGTAATATCTAGTAAAAATGATCAAAATAAAGTGATTTTATAAAGGTATAATTTAATAATCACAAAATTAAACAATAAATGAGAGGTCATTATTAGTTCATTAGGAATATTTGTTTTTGAAATAAAATCAAGCACTTTAGAGGAATATAGGGAAAATATGATATATTAAAATAATATTTCATGATAAATTTTTCTTTTTAGAATCATTAAATTTTTTTTTGAAAATATACTGTTTAAAAAATAGTTATCGTGGAAGGGAACTATCTTATCACCATATAAGAAAAAACATTCATTTTTACTTTTTTTTGAAAGCATACCTTTTGTAAAATAGTAAAATTATTTTGTTAAATTAATTTTTGAAATTTAAAGATATGTTAAATTTTCCATAAAAACTAATTGGATTAAATATAAGTTGTTTTTGTAAAATAATGTTGGAATGCATGTATATTGAGGATATATATGTGTGATTTAAAGGTGAATAAAATCATTTTTTCTTTCAAACATATATTTTTATGAATAAGGTGAATGATAGATGAATATTTGGATGAAATTTTAGAAACATCTAGAATATATAGTGGGTAAGAAAATTATTAGATCCTATGATGGATAAAAGATAATATTCTTTTAATGAATGTAAAAGCAATATCAAAAGAAAGAGAGACTATAAAATAGCTTCTTACCTCCTTGGAAAATTTTAGATTGTAACCCATGGAAAAAATATACATGAATGGAAACATTATACATCATAAATAAATATTTATTCATCTTAAATAAATCAAAGATGACATATATACCCAACCAAAATTTAATATTTTAGTATTAAAACGGATGTCCTAATGCAATAGAAATTGAGACAATATCCCATAACTCACACTTCCATTTAGTTGAGTTCTCATTGACCCCCAATATAGTGTTATAAAACATGTTATTAACATAAAAAATATATTACTAAATAATTTTAATATATAATCCTATTAAAATATCGTATCACCAATTCGTTAACAATCTTCTATTATTACTATTGTTTCTATTGTTAATTGCCTTATTTTCTCAGGAATGCTTTTTTCATGAAAGATCAAAATATATACCATAAGGTATAATTATATCATCAATAGAAGTATATATATTTTTTGAAAAATACATTTTTTCATTAGATTCATATTTAGTAAAATGATAGAAAAATAGATATATAAAATTAATTACATGGTTGGGTTGAGATGGTAAGGCATATGTACGCATGAATGATGATATAATTTCTTAATGGTTGAAAGGGTAAGGAATTGCATGATATATTAATTTTTTAGAATCAATAACATTACAAATAAATAACATATAGTCATTAAATTTATCCAAATTACCATTCAGGTATATAAAAAGTGAAAAACTAATCACATCGATTCGTTAGGTGGTAGTTCACCGTACATATGAGCGAGGTTATCGTATTTTAAATTGAATGGAATGTAAGAAGGTATTTATGACTTCATATTTCTATAATTATAATTATAAATTACTATTCATATATATATATATTATATCATTATATCTTACTATGATATGTGTTGATGAAAAATGAGTTCGATCAATTCGCAAGGCGGTGGTCCTCTATACAAATAATCAACGATTTCGTTTTCCATTTAATAGAAGAGGAAAATGATAGAAGTTATGAAATTAATATAATAAAATGTTAGTATATGTGATATTCTATTTTTATTATTTCATCTTAAATTAAATATATTACATAGATGTGTAATAAGAAACAAAATAAAATCAAACATTTATCAAATATAGCTTTTCTTCAGATGACATAAATGGTTTTGCACAAAAATCTATCCTCAGATTGAATTGTAGTAAAATAACTCATAGAGGATGTTGGGAGGGAATTAATATAGTTATTTGGTTTGGGATTAAAGAAAAAATTTCTTGGAAAGTGGGAAGAGTGTAGAATTGGGTGGCCTTTTATAAGTTGGGAAGATGACACACTAATAAATTTAGAAAATATTTGACTAAACCAATATTTTATTCCTAAGACACAAGGCTCCAAAATGGTCCATTAGGGAGCCATGGATGAGATAACATCGATATATGACCATAAAATAATAATTTTCAATGTTTTATGTCATTTTAAATCATTATATTCTTATTTTAACTCCCGTTATACCCATTTTAACATTAACCATGTTAATTAATTTTTAGTGTCATAAATAATCATTATTTTACAAAATTAAGTTTACCTTATTAGAAAAAATTAACTATTATTATTTAAATTATGTAATACATATTAATAAATTAAAATTACATAAAATCCATGATTTAATTAAAAATTAAACCTACAGACGTAACAAAAAAATGGGTCTCTAAAGAAAATGGGTTTACAAGTATAAAATATATTTATATCAAAATTTAACATATAATAGGTTTAAATTACATAAATTGAATTAATTATAATATAATAGAACTAATATAACTTTTAATATAATTTTAAAACAAAATTTATCTTTTAAAATCATTAAAAAATGTAGTTTTTAACAAAAAACAATATTTTCACTATTTATAAAAAATAAGCCTTTTAATAAAAATAGAAAAAATTAAAACAAATATAATTTTGATATAATTATTTTAAAAAATCAGTTTATTTTATTAAATATATTTTATTAAATTTTCATAAATTAATTTTATCACAAGTTTAAAGACTTGGTGAAATATTTTTTTCTAAAATAATTATTTTTCTTTCAATCATTTCATTATTTTATCTATTGATCGATAGATACACAATGAACATTTTTAAACCATATTTTTTTAATTTATTTTTTTATATTCATACCATTCGAATTAATAGATATGTTATAATTGAAAAATCTAAATAATATTTTTTAATAGATTATTTTTTTTGTTTAAACTCGGTTTTGTGTATATCACAAGCTAACGAAAAAATAAAATTTATTTAAAAAATTATAATGTATCTATGTGTTACCAATAAAATAAAGAACATAAAATTTTTTGTATTGAGATAGATAAAATAATAATTTATTAACTGAAATGGTTAATGAAATTATAGATAAGGTCAGATTCATTCATCAACATATCAAAGAAGAATATAGTCAATATAAGATATATGATGGAAATAATTAAAGAGATCTCTAGTTTTTGTTAATGATAAATTATTTTTTTTATCATTATTGAAGAGATTTTTGGGATTTGAGAAGAATGATAATTTTATTTCGATATACATTATTCACTTTATTATTCTTTATCACATAAAAATCAGGGCCTATCAATTTTCTTTCCATCCAAACATAGCTAATCTGCATGACATTTTCTATGAATCCATTTTAGAAATTAAATACTAGATCCATCAGATTTACTAAATATATTGGTGGGATAATTAGATTATTATATCTATTATAGGGAGCATATGATGATGATTTTAGACCATAGATATTTTTTTCAATGCAACATGAAAACTAACCTAGTTAATGATCTTTGGTGAAACCATATGTAAGTAGAGGTGACATGGGAAACAAAAGAAGAAATCGAGAAAAATTACCCTCACCCATTTACATCATAGTTTTTGTAATTTGATAACAATGAAAAAATCTTTAAAGGGGGGATAATGTAATGATCCATACTTTTATGGAATTTTCATTCTTAATAAACATGTTTGTCATATTGAATAATATAATAAAGATTAAAAAGTTAATGAAAAACAATAATAATTTATTATAATAATTTATAAAATTACTTTTATGGGATAAATATTTATAATTAATTTAAAAAAAATTCTGCAAGACAATAAAAAATGACAAAAATTCTAAAATATGGATCCTTATGGCCTCCCTGAATAATCCAACCCACAAAAACAATTGTGAAAAAGAATGAAAACATTAGTAATGTAATAATAATTTTGTAAATAAAGAATCTATCTATAGAGAACCCAAATTCTCATACATGGATATTACACCCTTTTAGATGAAAATTCTATTATATTACACAAAAAAACTCATAAGGACTATAATAGTTTAGTTACCTTTGAAACATGGAAGATAATCATGTAATCTGGTGAGATATCATGAATATTTACCACAACGATCTTCCCAATTATTTATCATCATTTTCATACCCTCTATAAATAATTTCTTCCTAACCTAATGAATTTAAAAAAATAAAGGATGATCTTAGATTCACATTAAGGATAAGAACAAGAGATATAAATTTATGATAATATATAAGCATAAGACATTCATAAGGGTACGTGACAATGGTCATAACTTACAAAATTTATACCAAAACTATAATAGATCATACACATGATTAATAGAATAAATATTTTTAGTTCATAAGACATTAATCATAAGGTAAATAAAAAAATGATCCATGAGAGAAGAACATCACAATAAGATATGTTTTTTTTCATACACATACAAATATAAAATTCTATATCAAGCATTCCCATAGAGATATTTATAAAATTTTAGGCTTGGTATAACCACCAGTGTACCTACATTTGGTCTGTTATAACTACTCTTGTACCCCCAAATCAGCTATTACGGTAGGACAAACCACTACCCCTAGTCACAAACATTTCATTATAAGAGAATGGGATTACTCCTAAAACCATCATGTTAGATAATGATCACTCACAATACCATAATAGATGACACAAAACCTTACTAAACTAAGTTAAATCCCTAATACAATCCTATCTATCTCATGAGATATAAATATCAAATAAATCCAATGGAGGGAGGAATAATTCCCACCCATCAGTAATTATAATGTAACCACCTTCCTTGTTTATAGTGTAACCATCATCACATAATGAATAGCGAACGTATGTGTTCCATATGATCTTAAATCATTCACCATTTCATGACCCATAAAAGGAAATGGGTTCCATAAATATTTCATTATATCTTAACCTATAGAAAATAGTCAGTATTCATGATACTTTCATCATTTAATCATATCATATCCCATGGGTTCAAGAGGAATTCATAAGAGTTATATCATTGTATAACCTCTGAAAAAAATTAGGATATATATAAATTACAAAATTGTAAAATTAAATAATTATGACAATTAATAAGACTTGTATCATTGGAAAATATCACCAATAAATAATAATTGACCTCAATGGATTTATAATTAGATAAAAAATTATTTTTATCGATAATTTAAAATGTACCTTGAGTAAAATATCCTTTAATATTAAATAAAATCATTTAAACATAAACTATTACAAAATAAATTCCTATTAAAATAAACTTAAAAACATATTAGGTAACATTCATTGAATGTAATGGCCATGATAACATGATGTTTCATTAATGTCATGCATGTTAAAAACTAATAATCCATTAATTTTTTTTGATAAATCCAAATCAAGATTTATTTTTTAAAAATACATGAGAATAAAATTTAAAACATTCATCAAGAATAGTAAAATTTATTAGTGATAAAAAAATTTAAAAAATAAATCAATTTTAATTTCTTTTAGAAACCATGGTTTTTGAATAATATGGTTTTCAATGAAATATATATTGTTTTTAAAAAAAATTATTTTTTACTCATAAATACATAAAGAGAGGAAAACTAATGATGAACATGTATTCTCATTTTATAAACATAGGATAAAAAAAATTAGTTTTTTGAGATATGGATAATAATATTTTACCATCGCAATCATAATCATTAATAATCCTGATAAACAATGAGATTGTAACATAATATCTTTACAACTTTGGATCTTTGAAACAAAATAACCATGAAGTAATGACGTATAATAAAACATAAAATATAATGGGGATAAATAATTTTATTATATTATATTTCAAATGGTCTGTATATACTTGTTTTATAAGAATATATGTTTATATTAAATTCTTATATCTTAAAGAAGGAAATTTTTAACAAAAACATCTTGTCTCTACAGTAGTATTTTGAATCCTAAACCAATGTAAAAAATAACATCAAATATAATTAAATTAATGTTAATGATTATATAATAGATCAAATGGGTATCCAATACACCACAAAAAATAAATAAGCATTTGATTTTCATATGTCTGTATAAAATAATCAAAAGATTTAAAACCCAAAACAAATTGATTATTTTCCATAAACCCCATGAAAGACATATCCTAAAATGGATATTCAAATATTAGTTTTTCTAATTTTTATATTACAAAAGAAATAATTGGAATTATAAACTCTATATAAAATAAATAGATGTTTAATATGCCATGTGTCTCACAAAAGTAAAAAGTCAGATGAAAATCACTTATATTAAGTCTTGACTTCCATCATTCACCTAAAAAACATATTTATAATAAATATAATACTAAAATAAATATAATATAGAATCATATTAATATATATAACACCATATATTATTTTATAATTACATTTCACTACTTTTTTATTAATAATTTTATGCTAAAGCTACTTTTAGATAATAACTGCATTATTTTTCATGTATGTTTTAACAAATTATTTTTAGTATTATTACATAAAACATTTCTTTATCATATCAAAAATGAAAAAATTTATATAATACCATATATATTAAAACAATTTTAATATAGAGAAATTAATTAAATTTAGTTATTAGAAATGAAATACATCGTTCATATAGATATTAGGTTATACATATGCATAAACGATATTTCTATTTTTTTTATCAGATTGAATGAAAAGAAAGTACGTGATATATATTATCATTAAAGAATAATTTTTTCATATATATCACATTTTTTTATTAAAACCATATTTAATTTCATTAATGTAAATCAGGGATGAATCACATGACTTTGTGATGCGGTAGTTCATTCTTCACACGAGCGATATTATTATATTCCCAAAAAATTAAATTTATAATGGTATGTGTGATAGAAAAATTAAATAATCATAATAACATCATAAATTTCATTTATATCATATATAAACAAAATATATATCATTATTTCTAGACTGATGTGGTGGTAATGGATAAATGAATGACATCTGTTTGGGAGGATATAGTCTGCCATATATAGAAATTAATATTTCACAAACTATTTGATCGAAGTGGATATAGATATAGGTAATGAACGTAAAAATAGTAGGTTATTATATAATAATGTTATAACAATAATTGAACTGGATGGAGGAATAAATTAAAAAAATGCTTGTGATGAACATTACATCTTCTTTATGAATCCACCATTGGATTGCAAAAAAAATCCATCCTAGGTGGGATTTAGGCAAAAAATAAGGATTATCATATAAAAGGATGAAATATGGGAAGTTATTTGAGTAAATATTTCCCAGAACAATATGGTTTGTAGGTGTGAAAGTGATAGGATATGGGTGGCCTTTTAAAAGTGGGGGAGAGTAAATACTTGGTATATTTGAAATGAATTGAGGGATCCCACTTTTTTCATATGTCTCATGGGTCCTTAATGAAAAAGTATAGAATATTAGTGGTTTTATGGTATAAATATTTCTATAAATATATATTTAGACATGTTTATAGGTCATTTTTACCCTTATAATTTTATTTTAACACTTGATAAAATCTTTTTTACCATAAACATGGAAATTAATTTTTAGTTCATTCACTATTCATTTTGATAAAAACATAATTTGACATTATTAGAAAATATAATTTATTTTTATTCCAAATATTTAACCCATATTTCTAAATTCCATTCATATAATAAGATAATTTTAATTTAAAATCAATTCCATGTATGTTATGATAAACCACATTTTTATAGAAAAAAAGTTCAAACTTTAGAAATGTTATTACATAAAACGTCAATATGAAATTAATATATATAACATAAATTGTATTTATGGATCTAGAGTTGAAATATTATTATTTTAAATCCAATATTAAACAGAATTTTTTTTAGGATCTATTTAAATTAAAATGCATTTTTCAATTAAAATTTAATATATTTTACTATTTATCAAAAAATGAATCTTTTTAAAAAAGTACTAAAAAATAAACCTCTAATAATTTTAATATTATGATTTCTAAATATTTCTTATTTTTTTTAATTAAATTTTATAAATGTTTTTAAACTTAGTTTAAAATATTCGTGCACCGTAAAAAAGAGAAAAACCAATTTTTAGAAGAAAGCAAATACAACATTTAATCATAAAATTGGATTTTTATTATCAATTATATAAATAAATTATAATAATAATGTTAATCAGTTGACTTAATATATAATATATAATTTTCATTAAAATAATTTAAGAATAGTTTTGAAATTTATTGAGGTAAACGTGTTTGTTTTCATAAATCTTGTTCTATAGGAAAAATAATTACTTTATTTTCAAATATTTTTTTATTTCAATTATTTTAATTAATTGGTTACAAAATAAATAATTTAATATTAATTTTTAATCCATATATTTTAAAAATTTACTCAACCATATTTATAACATCCATTCCAATGACAATGTAATTACTATCATATCAAATAACAATATTCTGATGAGATGAAATTTTTTCTAAACACTATGTTTCATGTCATAAAAACTAATATCGGTCATGATTATAACACAAGATAATATAAATATAGTGTATAATATAATATAAAATTATTATTGTGTATAAGATAATAAAACTCAATATTTTAAGTAACAAAACAAATCAAAATGACTAAATTCATCTGAATAATAAATATTTTATAAAACATATTGGTGTTACATTATACCCCCATAAAATGAATTTTATCATCTAAATTCTTCTTGTTCATCAATGATGTAAAATTTTTAAATTACATCACAGAAACCCACATTATAATAATTAATACCAAAACTTCCTTAAAAAGGGGGAATATGGAAACATAAATGTTTACTAAGAAACTCACAACTTGGATTCCATATATGATTATGATGTTGGGATATAAATATTTGGACATGAATAAAAAAGAATAAATAATTATATAGAGTGATAAATATCACTGATCAAATTAAATTGGGTGATACAGGTATGGTTAATGAACACAAAACTGTTAATCTGTAATAATTTAATGGACTATTTGATTCGTCAAAAAATGATGGTTATAAATAAATAATTTTTATCCATATCCTTTCTCCTGTATATGAGTAATCTCATTACCATCTTGACTAAGAACATATTTAAATTTTCATACTTGAAATCATTATATTTGATAATAATATTTTAATCATTTTTTTGTTCCATGATCAATTTCCTTTTAATCTATTACTTCAATGGATAATTTTTTTATGTTTGAATCTCAACATAGGATTCCTAAAAGAATGACAAAGCATTCCTTATATATATAGTTATTATCAAAAAAAAATTTTAGGAGAGATTATGTATAAATATTTATATGGTGGAGTAATATATAAATAATTATAACTGTATGAAATGTTTAACTTAAACAATTTCATAAATGGTTAATCTTATATACCTTCCAAATTATTAAAATCCAAAATATAAAAAATAGGGTCACTAAATTTACAATAAGATATTATCATTAGTCCCCTAAAACAAATGAATTAAATCTTATTTTTCACATACCAAACATATGAATAACATCATTATGTATTCTATTTAAATATGGTAATAACATAAATTACTATAAAAACTTGGTGAAAACATACATGAAAAATTATTACTTAATTAAAACAGAGATTTATGGAGATATTCATTAAATTAAAAAATGTTTTAAACTCCATCAACAATATCATAATCCAATTTTTCAGTAAATAATTTATCTATTCCAAGGTTATCAATATTATATTGCTTAAATTATTCATATTAATTGTTTTTTTTATCAAAACTAAGTACTATTTTATCAAAATTAAGAATCGATTATGTGTTACCTAACTATACTCAAAATATCACTTATCCATTGAATCAATTTTCTAGTATATCAATAACATTTATCATATTTGTCCTAATCCATGAAAAAGAATACAATATAATATACTTATATATTTAATGATTCAAAAAAACACTCTTCATATTCTATTATATAAATAATTCATTAACCCCATTTCATTCTAAAACCATTAATTATGCTTTATCATATAATTCCTTAATACCTCATTACTTTTATATATAATATTTAGTATCTTCATCATCATAAATTTAAATATTAATCCCCCAACCATCCGTATTATATTCATGAAATTTCACCCTATGATATCAATTTATATATTAAATCCCACATTCAAATCATTCACCCAATGATAATAACTTAGGAAGACCGGTATTCCAATCCATTTCATTAACTGATCTTTTTATATTCTCTTTGAAATTTCATACTCTATTCCCTTTATCTCCATGCATAAAACATATTATCATTCGATTTGGACATTCTAATGAGTGATTATTCCCACATTTTGTACATTTAGTAAATTTGATCTTCATTCTTCTATGTTCTCGACAACCCAAACACTCAAAAAAAGTATTTCTTTCTCTTTTTAGTGAGTTTGCGAGTTGGTTAATGTACAAATTTTAATCAAGTTATGTGATTAATAATTTTGAAAAAACAACATATCCATTACTCCATACATATTCTCATTAGGCTTATTATCTATTTTATTTCACATTTAATGTTAACCCAGTTCCATCTATTTCCTATCAATAAATAAAACAAATAAACAATGTAAGAAAAACTAATCATAGAGAAAAAATAAATAATCATTGAAATAAATTATTTAATGTCTAAATCGTGATACCTCATTATTAATCAATGAACCCTTAAGTTTATCTGGGATCCTTCATAGTCATTATCTATTTAAATCCTTCCCGATGCTTCAAAATGAGATTGTGAATTTCAATAGAATAACCCTTGATAGTATCAAATAATGAATGTATCAAGGACTGTTTTCAGGCAACAGGTAATAATCGAGTATAACTCAATGTTACATTTCTATATTTATTATTCTTGGGTACCACTATTCCAGATCCACATAAACATATAGTATATAGAAAGGGATATAATTTCATGGAAACTGGTTGCTCCGTCCCTTACAAGAATTTCAAGACATTTTCCTATACTTAAAATCATGCTTATATTAATATTTTTAGATATACCAATAAATATCATTAGAAATATCCATAGGCATCTCACTATGGTTTTATCATACTAGTTTTTAATTTTTAACGAGTGATTTTCATTGATACTAACTATAGAGAACTGTTCTCCTCATACATTGATATTACAATTTTTAGATGAATATTAATTATATTACACCAACACTTGCTTGAGTACCATAAAATTAGATTGAAATTGGAAAAATGGAAAACAACCATTTAATATAGTGAAATATCATAACTGTTTTCCCACAATTATCTTTCCATGTATTACTCTTCGTAGAAAAACCCTATATAAATACTTTTTTCATAACCTAGGGAATTGAAACAAAAGAAAGTATGAGATCATACACTCAGTAAGGGTAAATATAAGAGATATTAATCTATGATCATTATAAGAACAGTATAAGAAAAGTCATGTGTGATAATGAAAAAAAGTTATGAAGATTATAACCAACCTATTATAGATCATAAACATTATTTATGTATAAATATTAAATGTTTCGAAGAGATGAATAATATGTTAATTAAAGAAAATGATCCCTGAGGGAATTACATTAGAATAAAGCATATTTTTTTTCATACACATAAGTGTATAAATTATTATATCAAGGATAACCACTCAAATATTAAGAACATGTTAGGTATGGAATAACCACCCACATATCAGCTTTGTTCATGGGATAACCACCTATGTACCTTTTTTGTTGTCATACCTATGGGGAGAGACATGCCCCCATCTGCTATGGAAACTGTTTCCTCATAGTAGAATTTTTTTACTACATAAACAATCATATTAGTAAAGGTATACTCCAAAGTATATCATAGTTGAAAAACTCCCTTACGGAACCATGTCCTATTACCATTCCAGTTCGTTATATTTTATAAAATATAAATCTTTATTCAATGCATTGGATAGAGACATAGGTACCACAAATATTTGGACATAATATAAACAAAATAATTGGTTATTATGTAACTGTAATAAAATAATAAATATCATATATATATATATATTACACAAGATTGTAAGGTATTCATTATAACATAACCCATTAAATGAAATGGGTTTTATAATCATTTTATAAGTACCGAGCCTTAAACATTATTTTATCTTGAGTTATTTCAAGAATACACATTGAGGATCATTTTAGGTTTATAGTTTTAGAGAATTAGATCATAAATCAAGAATTACACTCCGCATTTAAAAAATGTGGTTACATAAAAGATAGTACTCATTTTTTCCATCATGGGAAATTTTTTTAAAATAAATCATAGATTCTTTCTTGACACTTCCTTGACACTATCATCTCATCATGTACCTTTCCCTTGACTTGTGAAATTTTTTTCAAAAACATGGGATGAGAATAAAAAGCTCTGTAAGGGATATAAGAATACGTAAAGGAAACCATAGTAGATGTATACATAAGAGTCAATTAAATCATACATTACTCCCAAAACATAAGCATGTTAAAATACCTCATGAAATCAAAATATTTATGAATAACACATAGAAAACATAGGACATAGAGGTAACTTGAGGCATTCATAACATTCTTATATAGGGAGTAACCCTCATGGTTAAGTTTCGAATACCCATCATACTATATTCCCTAAATATCTTCGGATAAACCTTATCATTTAACCCCTTCGCATTACCCAATGCATTGGAGAGCTATATCAGGCTCACCTGCCCTTAGTTTATCACGGAACCACCCGTCTTCACAAACAATCCCAAGAACCATAACATAATCGTATCACATAAAACATGCTTAAAGGAAACATAACATTTCCACATTTCAATCACAATATATCAATAACACTTGGTATAATAAAAACATTATCAAAACAATTTTCAATACCAAAATAAAATAAAAGTGAAACATGATTTTTATTTTTCATTAAAAAAAGTTATGGCTTGTAGAGGAAGCCGAAACTCAAATAATGGTCACAGCGGCAGAGAAGTTGTTGTCGCCGCATACGTACAACAAAAAAACCATTCCCTTTTTTCTTTTAGTAGACACATCATATAAAAAATTTACTTTTTAATAAACATAAAATTCAAGGGGGGTTTATACACCATATAAAATAAAGTTGTGTATAAAACAAAATATGCCTCAATGAAAGGAGATTGAGACGAAGTCCCTTACCTCGTATCCGACTTGACTCAATCATTCGTTAATCTTCCAAATAATAAACTTCAGTTAATTTATACTTGCTTAACAACCTTTTTAAAGTTCATTATTCCTTTTATATCACTTATTACCATGTCATTAACACTATGTAATTATTTAAGTTAATAACGGTCATTTTAGTGATCATTGGTACTTATGTCAAAAATAAACTCTTTATAATTTCAATTTGTTCATGTATCCATTTTATCAATAGTTATATTCATGATTAAGATATCATATATATCATTTATATCTAGTATATACATACATTTATAATATTTCATAACATTTATAGGTAAGCAATGAAATGTACAGTTCATGGAGACGGTAAGCCATACGTACACATGAACGCTACTTTCATTTCTATTTCGTATTTTATGGAATGGAATCATAATGATATAAAGGTATATTATAATTCCAGTATAATATAATATATAATATAATTAACTCCATCCTTTATACATCCCACATATGGCATTAATGAATCAAATCACTTTGAGGGGCGGTAGTTCACACATCCTAAAATGAAGATATCACGTTTACCCATAATGGAAACCATAAAGGTATGCCAAAAAGGAATAATAATGAAGCTTAAGGAAAACATAAAAATACTATCTATCATATATAAATATAGTTTTATCTTAATATCCACCTTTTAAGGTGTTAGAAGAATATTGAACAATCATCGTTTCGTGAGGCAGAAATTCCCCATCCACGGAAACAATATTGTTTTTAACGATTAGATGAAGGTGTGTGTAAGTGTATCTCAAATACTTATTATAACAACATCCTAGTATATTTAAGATATTGGTGTTGTTACAAAAGAAATAAATAAAATGAGTTTAGGGGTTGGGGAAGAAAAATAAAACAAAAGAACATTAGAGAAGGCTTTATCATTAAATCAGGTAACTCTTCTTGGTTTGAACCAAAATGGAATCTTGAGGAGATTTATGCCTAAGGTAAGGCTTTTAGGATGAATATAGGGATGTGGAGAGATAAAAGTATCAGGGATTGGCTGATCCAAATTCTTGAGAAGTGTGGGTAAGAGGGTAGAGGTGGGGTCCTTCTATAAGAGGAGATGAGGGGCACTCTTGGAAATGTATAAATTGTAACTTTATTTTCAAATGAGTTTTGGATTTTAAAGGTCCCACATTGATGTATTTAGAGGATAAGGTGACAAGGGTTCGAAATATACTCATCCAATAGGTCTTTGTCAAGTGTAAGTCTTAGATTTTACATTATATTTTCATTTTATTTAAATCGTTCATTAATGAGGTAATCGCTGCATCATCATGATGTCATAAATAATTTAATTTATTTAATGTCTAAAAATTATAAAAAAATAAGATGATGTTGGAAATTATTTTATATTTACATTGACTATTTATATTCTAATATATCATTTATTTAGACAAAATTAAATATGTTTTACTCAGGTGATACATTCTTTTTTATATTTAACTTTCTTTAAAAATAAAAAGATAAAAAGTCATTATCACACAAAAGTGATTCCATGTGGGTCCCCATGTTTGGTAAAAGGAATCCCACGGTTGGACATGATACAAAAATTAGTATTAGGACAGATTTTGGGGTCATTTGTTATTATTCAGATATTATTTTATTATCCTTAACAACCCGATTTCTAATTAATCAAGATAATTAATGATAATTACCGTCATTACTATTCATATTGTCCAAAAACAAAAGAGTCTTGATTACATAATTTGGGACTTCTGATTCCAAATATGTAATCCATTTTACCAAATTCCAAAAACACAAATTGCAATAATTAATTTAAAAATAATTATCATTGTCAAAACAAATAGTGGGTTTTTTAGAAATAATATCTATGAAATGTTTGGCACTTGTTTATGACCAAGTCCAAAGTGAAATGAATTATAATGACCCCCATTGGGTTAGATGGTAAACATATATTCAAATTATAATTTAAAACCAATTAAAAAGATAATGTAACCATATAAATAAATTATATGAAAAATCAGTTTTGATGTAAAATGCAGTATTTTTCATTATTCATATTAAAATGATCATTGTCAGAAAATACCAAAAAATAACCGAAGGTAAATTTTAATGTCCCAATAATAAAGAATATGTCTATTTTGAGAAATTGAGCTTATAAAATTGTCAAATTATTTATTTAAAAATTGGTTTCCATCAAAAGGTAGTAAAACGATCTTTTAAAAATATTAGTGTATTCCATGCTTAAGATTGGAATTATTCTCATTTTAAGCGTCTAAAACACTATATAATTCATAAATAGACATAGATAAAAATTTCAATTATTAATTACTTACATGGGATGTTACAACTTTCCCCCTTTTGAAAATTGTGTCCCCACAAATTATTTACTTAACTAATAAGTGCTGGTATTTATCCCTCAGTGCATTTTTAGATTTCCATGTTGCCTCTTCAATCATGTGGTTTTTCCGCAAAAACTATACATGATAAATCCCATTATTTCACAACACTTACTTTCTATGGTCAAGAATCTGGACCGGTTGTTCCTCATAATATTGATTCTCTTCCAGTTGAACTACCTTTGGACTCAAAACATGTGATGGAGCTAGCATATACTTCATTACCATTGAAACATGAAAAAAAATGTGTACCTGAGATAAACTCAGAGGTAAAGCCACTCGGTATGCAACTGATCCAACTCTCTACAGAATTTCATACGGTTCAATTAACCTTGTACTCAGCTTTCTTTTCTTAACAAATCACATCACACTTTTCCATGGTGAAACATTGAGAAAAACATGATCACCTATATTAAAAGAGAGATCCTTCCTCCTATTTTCCGCATAACTTTTCTGCCTGCTCTGAGCTGTTCTCATGTGTTTCTGTATCAGCTGAACTTTTTCTGCCAACTCATCTACCAATTCAGGTCCCATCTACTTCCTTTCACCTACTTCATCACAAAAATCTGGTGTTCGACACTGCTTCCCATATAATGCCTCAAATGGTGCCATCTGTATACTGGAGTGAGAACTATTATTATAAGAAAACTCAACCAAAGAAAGTTGTTGGTCCCAACTTCCCTAATAATCCATCAAACAAGCATGTAGCATATCATCAGAAGTCTGAATCATTGGTTATGACTGCCCATCTGATTGAAGATGAAAAGCTATACTAAAATTTAACTCAGTACCCAATGACTTCTCCAGGCCTTTCCAAAAGTTTTAAGTGAACCTGGGATCACGGTCAGATACAATGGAGAGAGGAACTCCATGTAACCTTACTATCTCTTTATGATACAAACGGGAAAGTTGATCTATGGAAAAAGTATATCGTATAGAAAATAAGTGAGCTGATTTAGTCAAGAAATCAACAATTACCCAGATTGCATTATTACCTTGAAGTGTCTTCGTCAATCCCACAACGATGTCCATGGATATATTCACCCATTTCCACTCTGGCACTCGTAAAGGATGAAGCATCCCATTTAGTAACTTCCACTTTGCTTTAACTCGTTGACAAGTCAAACACTTCACAGTAAAATCAACAATGTATCTGTTCATTCCGTCCCACCAGTAATACTCTCGAAGATCTCTATACATCTTAGTACTTCCTGGATGAACTCAAAACAGAGAACTACGAGATTCACATAACAACTCTATTTTAAATTGTGAATCACAAGGCACACACAATATCTTCCCAAATCTCAAATCACAATCATTATCAATGTTGAATTCAGGTAACATACCCTTCTAAACTAGCTCTACCATTTTCTGCAACTCTTTGTCTTACATCTATTCTTGCTTAATTCTGTCTGATAGAGAAGATTTCCCTGATTCCTGAATCAAAACAGATGAACATCCTACACCAACAACGTATATTCTAATGTTCTTCAAATCCTTAACCAAAGGATCACGTTCTAAAAGCAACATTATTAATGAAACATTACTTTTTCGACTCAAATAATCATCAACTTTATATGCTTTTCCCAGATGGTAATGAATTGTAAAATAATAATTCTTGATCAATTATAGCCATCTCTTCTGTCTCATGTTCAATTCATTGTGAGTGAATATATAATTTAAGAATTTGTTTTCAGTATATATTTCACACTTTACTCCATACAAATGATGCCTCCAAATTTTTAAATAGAAAACAACAACAGCAAATTTCAAATCATGTGTAGGGTAATTTACCTCATGTGTTTCCAACTGTCGTAAAGAATAATCAATTACCTGATAATTCTACATTAGAAATCAACCAAGTCCTTTCAATGAAGTGCCACTATAGATAACACACTCACAATTCATCGAAGGTAGTCCGAAAACTGGAGCATTCACCAATATTCTTTTCAATTCCTAAAAACAATCATCACATTCTTTTGTCCAGATAAACATAACACCCTTTCGAGTTAGGTTAGTCATTGGACTAGATAACCGTGAAAACTTTATAAAAAACCTTCGGTAATAGCCTTCCAAACCATGAAAAATATGAATCTAGTTTACATTTGTGGGTCTTTGCCATTCTTTAACAACCTTTATTTTTGCAGGATCCACAGTTATTCCATCTTTAGAAACAATATTACCAAGGAAAGAAATCTGTTGCAACCAAAACTCACACTTTCTAAATTTCACATACAATTTATTTTCTTTTAAGGTTTTCAAAATAACCCTTTAATGTCTTTCATGCTCCTCTTTACTTTTAGAAAACACCAAAATATCATCAATAAAAATAACCACAAACTTATCCATGAACACATGGAAAATTATATTCACATGGTCTATGAATACAGCCGGTGCATTGGTTAGCCCAAAATACATAACTAAAAATTCATAATGTCCATATCGTGTACGGAATGTGGTCTTCAGAATATCAGCTTCATTTACCTTCAACTAATCGTACCCCGATCTCAGGTAAATCTTTGAAAAAAAAACTGATCTCCTTAGAGCTGATCAAAAAAATCATCGATATGAGGAAAATGATATTTTTTCTTAACAGTGATGTTATTTCGGGCTCTATAATCAATGAAAAGTCTCATTGAACCATCTTTCTTTTTAAAAAATAAGACAAGAGCACCCCATGGTGATTTGTTAGGTCGAATGAAACATTTATCTAATAAATCTTGCAATTTCTCCTTCAACTCTAAAAGTTTAGTTTGAGCCATTCGATAAGGGGGTTTTGAAATTGGCTTAGCAGCCGGATCTAAGTCAACGGTAAATTCAACATCCTGATCTGGTATTATTCTAGGCAACTCGTCAGGAAAAACATCAGGATACTTATTTACCACTGGCACATCATCAATCTGAATAGATTCCTTGTTTTCAACGATATGTGCAAGGTAACATTCATTTCCATATATTACAAGTTTCTCGGCCTCTTGATATGTTATCAATAGTAAGGGTTAATTATTGTACAAAAACTGAAAGTCTTTCGGAAAAGAAACTTGTTTTGCTCTATAGTTAATCTTTACATGCTAAATAGAGATCCAATCTATACCCAGGATAACATCAAACTATACTAGAGGTAAAACAATAAGGTTTTCAAGTAGGTTCTTTCTATGCATAAGGATAGTAAGATTCTTATTAATTTTTTTTGCCTCAAAATTTCCCCCAGGTGTTTTTACCACAAGTTCAGGAATCATTTCTTAAGATGGTATTCCCATTTTACTTGAAATGTTTTCATAGATGAAAGAATGTGTAGACTCCGAATCAAATAACACACTGGCATAATCTGAAAAAACAAACAATGTACCTGATATAACTTCATTTGATGGTCTGACAACTGCTAAAGTAGTTGCAAAGGACTTCACCACCCTTTTTGATTTTAGTCTAACTTCTTTCCATCACTCGATCTCTTTGTCGGACACTCGTTTTCATAGTGACCCATCTCATTGCGCTTAAAAAATTTCACTAACTATAAATAAAATTTTGTCTTAACATCACACTGATCTTTTTCAGTGCAATCACAACCCTTATGTCCCATCTTATCACATCAGTAGAACTTTATAGAATTCAAAATACATTCCCCAGCATGCCTTTTACCACATTTATCACAAACAAGAAACATAGTTTTCTTACCGTCAGAATTTTTTGAATAATTCTTTCTTTTCTCCATCCACTTTGGTCTCTTTTTATAATGGTTGTTATAGAACACTTGATCATCAAGAAACTCCATTTCCGCCTTCTCAGCAGATCGAAAAATCTTTTCATAACTTTTGAACACATGAGAATCTAAAGCCCTTAAATATTTTGTCTTTGATCCTGAGTAAAAATGATTGATTTTACAATCAAGTTCTCAGATAAAATTTGGAGAATACCATGCCAATCGAGCGAACCTTTCCTCATAGGCAGCCAATAAGTCTTCCTCTTGCCTCAATTCCAGGAATTGTTTTTCCATCCTAAGTCAAACTGAGTTAGGAAAATACTTTCAACAAACATACCTTTGAATTCATCCCAGTCGACAGCATCAATCTCATCAGCATCCCTGATATTTTTAACCATCAACCACCACTGATTTGCTTCACCCTCCAAAAGTAAAACAGAACGACTAACCATTTGATTGTATTAACACCCCATGACATTGAAAATCTTCTCCAGTGCTTTAATCCACCCTTCAGCTAGCACAGGGTCAGATGATTCTCTAAATGATGCGGGATGTTGCCTCATGAAATGTTTCACCACTAACATGTTCCTCTGCGGTTGATCTGGCTAATCTCGTGCATGGATACCACCACCATTTATTGCTTGAGTCAAATGTACCATTACTATAACAAACTATTCAGTTCCAATTCTAACCATATCATGATGCTAATTCAGAGTGTCATTTCCTTCTGTATGCCTTCCTAGCACTGCTTCACTATTTCCTCTGTGGAAAACCATTGTGATCAAACATGTCTTAGATGAAGAAACATGGTAATATTAAAATGTTATATCATTTAAATTTGACCATAAAAAAATATTTTTGGATATTCATTTAATATAATTCTAACTCCTAAAGTTATCTAAACCAACCTATGATACCAAATATAAGGCCCCAACCTAAAACATTACATAATCTTGAGTTATTTCAAGAATACATGTTGATGATCTTTTCAGGTTTAGAGTTTTAGAGAATTAGATCATAAATCATGCATTACTCTCTACATTTAAACAATGTGGTTAAATTAAAGATAGTACTCATTTTTTCCAACATTGGAAACATATTTAAAATAAAACATAGATTCTTTCTTGACACTTCTTTGACACTATCATCACATCATGTACCTTTCCCTTGACCTGTGCAAAACATTTCAAAAACATGGGATGAGCATAAAAAGCTCCGTAATGGATATAAGAATACGTAAAGAAACTTTAGTACATGTATACATAAGAGCGAATGAAATGATACATTACTCGTAAACATAGGCATGTTAACATACCTCATGAAATCATATGATTTATGAATAACTCATAGAAAACATAAGACATAGAGGTAACATGGGGAATTCATAACATTATTACGTAGGGAGTAACCCTCATGGTTACGTTTGGAATACCCATCACAGTATATTCCCAAAATATCTTTGGAGAAACCCTAAAAATTAACCCCTTCGTGTTACCAAATGCATTGAAGAGCTATATCAGGCTCACCCACCCTTAGTTTATCACGGAACAACCCGTCTTCACAAACAATTCCCACAAACAATAACATAATCATATCACATAAAACATACATAAAGAAAATATAACATTTAAATATTTCAATCACAAGATATCAATAACACATTGATATAATAAAAACATTATCAAAACCATTTTAAATACCAAAATAAATGAAAATTAAAACCTGGAATTTATTTTTCATTAAAAAATGTTATGGCTTTTAGAGGAAGCTGAAACTCAAATAATGGTCACGGCGGTGGAGAATTCGTTGTCGCCACATACATACAACAAAAAAAACATTCCCTTTTTTTGTTTAGTAAACGTTTAGTATAAAAATATTCCTTTTTAATAAACATAAAAGTCAAAAGGATTTATACAACTTATAAAATAAATTTGTGTATAAAACAAAATATGCCCTAATGAATGGAGATTGAGATGAAGTCCCTTACCTCATATCCGACTTGACTCGATCGTTCATTAATCTTTTGATAAATAAACATGAATTAATTTATAATTGATTAAGAACCTTTTTCAAGTTCATTATTCCTTTTATATCACTTATTACCATGTCATGAACACTACGTAATTATTGAAGTTAATAACATTCGTTTTAACGATCATTGGTACTTGAGCCAAAAATAAACTCATTATAATTACAAGTTGTTCATGTATCCATTATATACAGAGTTATATTCATGACTAATATATCATATATATCATATATATCCAGTATATACATGCATTTATAATATTACATAACATTTAGAGGTACGAAATGAAATGCACCCTTCATGGAGACGGTAAGTCGTACGTACGCGTGAACACTACTTTCATTTCTATTTCGTATTTTATGGAATGGAATAATTAATGATATAAAAGTATATTATAATTCTAGTATAATGTCATATATAATATCATTAACTCCATCCTTTATATGTCCCACATATGGCATTAAAGAATCAAATCACTTTGAGGGGGCGGTAGTCCGTACTTTCTAAAATGAAGATATCGCGTTTACCCATAATGGAAACAATAAAGGTATACCAAAAATGAAAAATACAGAGACGTAAGGAAAAAATAAACATATTATATTTCATATATAAATTTAGTGTAATCTTAATGGCCACTTTTAATGTTGTTATAAGAATATTAAACAATCATCGTTTCGTGAGGTAGAAATTCTCCATCCACAGAAACAATATGCTCTTTAACCATTAGATGAATGCGTGTGTAAGTGTATATTGAATCCTTATTATAAAAACATTCTTGAATATTTATGATACTATTGTTATTAAAATATAAATTAATAAAAAGAGTTTAGGGGATTGGAGAAGAAAAATAAAATAAAAGAACATTAGAGAAGACTTTACCTTTAAATCGGGTAACTCTTCTTGGTTTGAACCAAAATGGTATCATGAAGAGATTTCAGCCTATGGTAAGTCTTATAGGATGAAGAGAGGTATGTGGAGAGATAAAATGAGCATGGATTGGCCAAGAAAAATGCTTGAGAAGTGTGGGTAAGGAGGTAGAGTTGGGGGCCTTTTATAAGAGGAGAGGAGGGGCACTCTTGGAAAGGTATAAAATGTTACTATATTTTCGAATGAGTTATGGATTTTAATGGTCCCACATAGATATATTTAGAGGATAAGGTGATAGGGGTTCGAAATATACTCATCTAATAGGTCTTATATATGTATAAGTCTTAGATGTTACATTATATTTTAATTTAATTTAAATAGTTCATTAATGATGTAATCACTCCATCATCATGATGTCATAAATAATTTAATATATTTAGTGTCCAAAAATTATAATAAAAATACTATGATGTAGGAAATCTTTTTATATTTACAATTACTATTTATAGTCTAAGAGATCATTTATGTAGATAAAATGAACTTTTTTTTACTCAGGTGATACATTCTTTGTTATATTTAACTTTCTTTAAAAATAAAAAAACAAAATGTCATTATCACTCAAAAGTGATTGCATGGGGTCCCCATGTTTGGCACAAGGCATCCCATTCTAGGCCATGACACAAATAGTAGTATTAGGACACATTTTGGGCTCATTTTTTATTATTATGATATTATTTTATTATCCTTAACTATCTGAATACTAATTAATCAAGATAATTAAAGATAATTACAGTCGTTAATATTCATAATCTCAAAAAACAAAAGAGTCTTGATTAAATAATTTGGTCATTCTGATTCCAAATATATAATCCATTTTACCAAATTCTAAAAACAGAAATTTTAATAATTAATTTAAAAGTAAGTCCCATTGTCAAAACAAATAGTGGGTTTTTTAGAAACAATATATATGAAAAGTTTGGAACTTGTTTATGGCCAATTCCAAAGTGAAATGAATTCTAATGACCACCATTGGATTATATGGTAGAAATAAATTCTAATTACACTTTAAAAACAATTAAAAATATAATATAACCATATAATTAAATTATGTTAAAAATAAGTTTTGATGTAAAATGCAATATTTTTCATTATTCAAAAAAAATGAACATTGTCAGAAAAATACCAAAAATTAACCCAAGGTAAATTTTAATGTACCAATCATAAATAATATGTTTATTTTGACAAATTGAGAATATAAAAATATCAAAATCTTGATTTAAAAATGATTTTCCATCAAAAGGCATTAAAAAATATTTTAAAAATATTAGTGTATTCCATGCATAAGATTGGATTTATTCTCATTTTATGACTATAAAATACTATAAAATTCATAAATAGACATAGAAAAAAAAAATTTATTATTCATTACTTACTTTGGATGTTACAAAATTTCATCATATCATAACCTGTAGAAAAGAAACAAATTTTATAATGAGATGAAAATGAAAGGGAAAAATTTATTATCATGGTATTAATAGAGTATAATAAAAAAATTTCTTTTTTGATAGATTTATCATCACATTTTCCATTAGAAACAGAATCACAAAAAATACCGATAAATGATGAGATTGTACAATAAAATTTTTACCACTATGGAATCATTGAAACATATTAACCAAAAAGGAATATTATTAAATGAATGTAAAAAAATAATAATTATAAATAAATTGATTATATTATATATCAAAATGGATTTATATAGACCTAATTCAAGAATATATATGTATATCATAATCATATGACACAATGAACAAAAATTAGGACAAAAAATCTTTTTTAACATTAGTAATCGTTGGAATCGCAATCCAATATAAATAATAACATCCAAATAAACATTATATTCTATTAATATTATATTATTCATGAAATAAAATCTCAAATTGGTAGTATACACACCACAAAAAAGATACAAGTGGTGAATTTTCATATGTCGCCCAATAATAAAAGACTGACTAGAAATCCCTTACAAATTTCGTTTCTTTTGCACCGTAAACCGTATGAAAGAGAGATAATAAAATGATATGTAAATACCAATTATTGTAATAATAAGAATATTAAAATACATTAAAGGTATGTATACAAACCACATAGAATAAATAAATAGTGGATATAGAATTTGTCTCACAGAAGTAAAAAATGTGAGAAAAAAATTGCTTTCCTTATGTATTTACATTCATCATTCACATTCTACCCTCTTGTATAATAAATATCAGTTTATTATAAATATATTTAATAACCATATTATATATATATGATAAAATATATAATTTTTTTATTTTCTTTTAGTACATATTAGTAAATAATTTCACGTTAAAGTCACATTTTGGGAAATAACATCTTTGTATTTTATGTATGATTTAACATATAATTTTATGGAATTATAATTTTTGGTCCTCATTTAATCATATAAATAATGTAAAAAATTATATAAATACAATATATATTCAGTATATATTTATTTAGACTAATGTATAAAATTTAGTGATACAGTGTGAAATACCCAATTCATGAAGAAGTAAGGTCGTACGTGTGCTTGAATTATATTATAATTTTCAAAGCAAATTGAAATAAAGAAACTTATATGACACATATTATAATTAAATAATCTCTATTATGTTATATATATCACATATTATCATTAAACACATCCACAAAACATTCCATGTAAATCTTGAGTGAATTGCATCACTTCGAGAGGCAATAATCCACCCTACATAGGAGCGTCTTTATTGTATTCCCCCAAAATAAAGATTATAAAAGTATTTGTGATAGAATAATTATATAATAATAATAATAAAAAATATAACACATATAATATGTAAATAATAAATCCAATATTATGTATATCCTTGAGAGGTGGTAATGGAGAACTAACAGACACCTGTTCACAAAGATGTAGTCCACCGTACACACAAATGACGATTTCGTAACACATTTGATGAAAATGAATAGGATTTTTGGTTAGAAACATAACATAAAAATATATAATTATATTTAATATACTATTTTTATTATATAATCTTTTTATACGAATAATTTAATTGGGGGATGAAGAAATAAAACAAAAAACACATGTGATAAACCTCACCTCTTCATCGGGTATCCTCCTTAGGTTTGCAACAGAAGACTTAATAGCATAGATTTAAGGAAAAAAATAAGGATTTTAATGATCATATGGTATAATTTTGGATGTTATGTTATCATCCACTAACAAAAATTGTATGAAGGTGTGAAAAAGAGAGGATAGGGGTGACCTTTTATAAATAGAAGAGAGGAAACAATTTGTATTTTTGAAAATCCTTGAGTGATCCCACGTTTTTCACTTGTAAAAACGGTCATAATGGACAATTATTTAATTGAATAACTTTAATGTTAGAAATAAATCCATCCAATATTTTTTTGACAATCATATAGGTCATTTTCCCCTTTATCTATTTAGATTAATCCCATGATAAACCCATTTTTACCTTATCTATGGTAATTATATTTTATTGAATTCATTATTCATTTTTTACAAAATATAAGATGGAATAAGATAATATAATTTAATTTATTTCCAAATTAAAATCCAATTTTCCATATACCATCCACAGATGTAGAAAATTATAATTTAAAATTAATCTAGTAGATATGACAAAATGTGGGTTGTCAAATTGGTAATGATTAAAAGTTTGAAATGTTTTTTATATTAAACATCAATATTAAATTATTAAAAATTACAAAAATTTGAGTATTGGATATATTATTTAATTAATTTTAATTTAAATACATTTTAAAATATAAGTTAACTTTATAAAATATTGAAATTAAAAAGGAATTTACAATTAAAATTCAATAGTTTTTTTAATATTCATCAAATATGAAACTTTTCAGAAAATTCCCAAAAATCCATTCAAATATAATTTATATATTCTAATTTAAAAAATTATGTTTATTTTTTCTTTTAAATTTTATAATGGTTTCAATTTTTTTTAAATAATTTCACCATGAAATGTTGACAAATCATCTTTTTAGACAAATATATTTCTTTAAGCATAATATTGGATTTATTCTTATCTATTTTCAAGAAAAATTAATATTAATTTTAATAAGTTGATTGAATATATATAGATATACTTATATATTATTAATATATTTTACCGAAATACGGTTATTTAATTTACTTCAGTAAAATGTGTTTGTTTTCATAAAACTAGTTTCTTTTCATAAAAAATAAATCAATTTTTTAAAATAATTTTTCATTTAAATTTTATTTAATTAATTGGTGATCAAAATTTTTTTTTCAAATACATGTTTAAGGCATGTTTTTTTAATTTAAATAATAATGTTCCCAACAAACATTCCAACGGATTTGGGATAATTATCATATTAAATAAGAATATTATTATAATATGACACATTTATTTTAAACATAATGTTGTTTTTCATCTAAGGTAAGATTTATATTATGTGTAATGAAAGATAAAATTAGTCTTTCATATGACATGGGATATACTTTGTTTTTCATGTAACATAATATATACTCAATATTTTATTTAGAAAAAATTATTGAAATGATTAAATTTATTTGAAAAAATATATTCCACAAAATATTGCGATGTTACAATATCCTTGAAAGGAATTATATTGAATGATTACTAAAGTATGTTTGGGATTTTATAGTGGTTATAAAACCAAAAATACAGTTGCAAATAAAGACCATTTGGGATATTGATGTTCTAATGTGACTGTTAGAATTAGTATATATTAAGGGTATTAATGAGAGTTTAATGATTCATAAGGTAGAATCCAAGGGTTAAACCTATTAATAAATATATTATGATTCTAAATTTTATATATATTGAAGGAGGTATCATTGATGGGTTTCACCTTTGAAAATCCCATGTTTATCCTCAATAATTGATGTTTGAATAGAATCTTTTTGGGAGAAGTTAAAGTTAGTTGAAATAATTACCATATGAACTCAAATCACTAAATGACCACCACTTTACACCATACCCTTATGGATTATATTGGTGTTATAATGGTATATGTAATATTATGTGTAAATTATTTTATAAATAAATGTTTGTTTAATCCCACACCACATTTTATCTAATGTATCACCCATATATTAAAGTATTAAAAGTATATAGATAGGGGATCAATATGATAAGAGATATTTTATATTATGATCCATGATACTAAAATTATCCATGTGGTGAAATGTGGTATATTTTGTTAAAAATTGTAAAATATGGTAAAAAAATAGTGAAATGTGGTAAATATGAAATAATATATTTGTGAGAATGAAAAACTAATCACATTAAGTTTCATTATACTAAATTTGGTAGAAACCATTATAGTGGATAATTAAGTGAGTTAATGTAATGATTTTAGTAGTAGTGTATGTCTTATTATAATGGAAAAGTATAATATTCAATACATTATTCCATGAAATTCCAATCACAACACTTATCTTTTCAACCATCCTCCACCCCTTTATATTTACTTTCAATACACATATATTTACCAAAAATATTTCAATATAACTTTCCAACTCTTTTAGATAATCCCTAGATGTTTTAGTCTAAAAAAAATAGAAATATAACATTTCTTAAGGTTTGGTCTAAGGGAGAGACATCAAATTCATGGAGTAAACTTTCCTTTTCATACCCATTTCATTTTCATTTCCTTATTCCTATGATATATAATTTATAATTATCATAAAAATCAATTTAAAAATATAATTTTAAATACCATTATACTTTAATATGAATTATGTTATCATATAATTAACCTAATCTATTTTTATAGTTTTTTATATCACTCATTCCATAATAGCCGATTTTAACATCCATAGGGATGATGTTAAAAATATCCATTACCGCACTTTATGGATTGTTTTAAAAATATATTTAATGATTAAATATAATATTATTGGAAATATAAATATTTTTGATACCATTGAAATATTTGAGAGAACCTTTTTACATGATCGATATACTGAAAGAGTTTTGGATAAGTTGACCAAACGACCCCAAGTTGCTGATGCAACCAATAAATATATAATAAATGAATGAATATTTTATATTAAAGTTACATTAAAAAAATTAAATATATATTAAATTTATTTTTAATAACGTTTTAAATGTATTTAATTTTTTCATTTAGGACTTTAGTAAAATGTACCAAGTGAGGCAGGATTCAAGGTTGAAGAACTCCCAAACCACTATCATTAATTTTGGGTTATGATTTTTCAATATTTATCTATCTTTATCACTATAGTATTTTCATGTATTTATTTTATATTTTTATATATTTTAATAAAATATAATATTATTTGTATTTTATTTATTTAATAGGGATGCATATGTTTTTTAAATTTCACTTCATGATCTATTGTTTAAGTAAAACCAGATTTAATTAAATGTTTAATAATCCTTAATCTATTTGATAAATAAATCTTATAAAGTATTTTCTCTAATAATAATTCAAAAAATTAAATATTTTTTATGTAAAAGTAAAACAAGAATTTATAATGAAATATTTTTCTTATTAAAATAGAATTATTTTATAGTTTTATCCAAACAAAACATTATGTTAAAATTTCACTACATGCAACTGTTGGTTAGCTTTTTTTAGGAATGAAACCAAGTTTTATTAAAACCATGATATGTTATTAATATTATTACGATTTTAAAATTATAATCAATACATTAAAACTAGTAGAATGAATAAAAATAAATAATTTTTAAATATTATTTATAATAATTTTATAAATAGAAAACCTATTATTATAATAAAATTCATAAGTTTTGTTAAAGGCTATTCAGGTTTCAAAAATAATATTTTCTCAAAAATAATTTATTTTTTATTTTTGTGAAAAATAATAATATTATTATTTGTAAATACTAAAAAAATATTTTAATAAAATAAAATTTATTTTTTGTGTCATAATTTCAAAATTATCTTAGAGTGAAATTTTTGGATTTTTCTGAAAAGTTTTCTTTTTCATAAATATTGAAAAATAAGAAATATTAATTGAAAACTATATTTTTAATTAATTTATATACAAAGTAATTTTATAATTTCAACTGGTTTTAAAGTTAAATCAATTCAATTATAAACATGTTAATCTATTGTATGTAATTGGAATCAATTTCATATTGAATTTGGATATAAAAACTTTGTAATATTTTGACCATTTTATCTTTAAAACCCCACTTTTTCATTTCATATGTATGGTTGATTTTAAATAATGTCATACCAATACTATGAATGGAATTTCAAAAAATATATTTATTTTTTTAATAGTAATGTTTTATTTTATCAAATATTTTCAAATTAATTTTTGATCAATAGGAATGAAACTGCCATAAAAATTAATTAATGCGGCCAAGTTAAAATTGGGTTTACCACTTATGTTAAACTAAATGTATAAGTATAAATATTAACTATAACAATTTCTAAAAACTATTTTATTGATATATTTATACCATTATACTTATATGGTTATATATAATGGATCATTATTTACTATTTTTACATATAAAAAATGTCGGATCTCTCAAGTATTTCAAAAACTATCATATATGTCCTCTCCCTAACCTATAAAAGGACATAAACTCCCCTCCCATATTCACACATTAAAACCATTTTGGTTTAGAAAATACCTTACCCAAATAACATCCCAAAATAAATCCCCAATCATTGATAATTTATTTTTTTACCTAAATCCATCATAGGAAGGCTTTTTGTGAAAACTTAAAGAGGATTCCCAAAGAAGAGGTTACATTAACCAATAAGCTTTTTTGTATTATTTATTCCTCCACATTATTCAATTATTTCTATAAAATGATTATATAATAAACTTTTTATATTAAAAATACATATATATATATATATATTATGTTAATTACTTATGATAATGTACACTTCCATATAATGGGTTACAAAATCATTATTCGTGTGTACGGTGGGATACTGCCTCGTAAAAAATGTCAATACTTTTTTCCATCACCACATATCAAGGGATAAAATAATGATAGATTTATTTCTTATCTATGATATTGATGATATTATAATACTTATGGAATTATTATATCACACATAAAATCAATATTTCTATTTTTTTGAATATGATAGCATCACTGCTGTTTGTGGCAGACTACCGCCTCACAATGTGATTTGATTAACCCATGCATTAAATGGAAGTTATTAAGGATGGGTAAAATAAAAATCTATTATATATTTGAAATAAAAATTATAAATTAACTATAATATATAATTTAGCTAATTTTCATTCAATACAAGAAGAAAATGGAAGAAGTGTTCATGCGTAAGAATGTCCTAACATATCCATAACCCGTGAATTTCATTTTCGACCACTTAATTTTATTCATCACTATAAAAATAATATGTTAAATATATATGATATTTATGTCATGGTAATAATTCATGATTTTATAGAACCAAGATCAGTATAATTAGACAAAATATTTCAACACATACAAGAAATATAGAGCATTAATTACCCAAAAAGTAACTTTAACATGGAATTGTTAGTAAATAGGTAACAAAATGTCATAAGAAAATAATATATGATATGATATATGTAATTATTTTTCTACAATATATTTATCATATAATTTTATTTATTATAATAGGAGTATTTGATGATCATTATATTTTAGATTTCAGTTTTATTTTATCTTTTCATGTGGTTTATGAATCTAATTTACCAATGTTGAAAGTGTTTTATTCTAAAATGTCACCATTTATCAAGATTATTTACATATAAGACACTATTTTTTATATCTCATGATATTAATCTCAATAATTATAAATTATTTTCTTTTAATATTGATATTTATTATATATTCATGTAATAATATAATATTTTCACTCTATGGTACATAAAATAATTGATAAAATGTTTTTAATTAAAGCCGAATTTATTTCTCTCTTTGATCGAAAATCAGTTTTCTTACAAAAAATTTTTTTAAAAAAAATGTCTTCAATTTTTTTTACTATTATACAATAATATTAATAAAAAACGTGTATCCATGAATTAAAATTTACAATATCTTTTTAATGAAATATTCATTTCATTTTTTGAACAATCCTTGATTGGATTAATTTTTAAAAAGTGAATATAATATTTTTTTTAATATGTACATCATGAACAAAACTTATTATCAACATCAGTACTATTTTTTTAATATTAAATTATAAATTATAAATTTTATTTTGAAAAAACAAATTTAAAAATTAATACATTTTTTAAATCATATAAAAATGGATATTTTCTTTACAAAATGTTTAAAATGAACGATCAAAATAAATTTCCATCTATGATTCTATTCATTGATGTTACATATTAATTACTAAAGATATAATCCAAGGACATCATTATTATTCCTTAATCAAAATTTTTATTTTTAGGATAACTTGTTTTTTATGATACTCATTTCCCTTCCATGGGTTATACCAAGATAAATTTCTTATTAAACATGTTTCTTTTCTTATGAAATTATATGAATAAATGATGAAATGATTATGAAACATATATCATATTCATCGGTAATGATATAATGAAATGTTTATGAAACCCATTTCATTTCATGTGTTCTGATGTGTGGAATTATTATTATTATTTCACTTATAAAAATAATTTTAATTATAAAAATGATGGGAATTATATCCTCCTATAATGCATTGGGTATTAATTTATATATCATAAGATAAACAAGAATGAGACGGGGAGTAAACATATTTCATTAAATAATTTTTTCCTCTATCTTGGTATTATGAATGAAGATTGACTAATATGATGGTTTAGGGGTGAACTATTCCAATATTATATCCATGTAAATGTTCCTTGACAAGTAATGATTTTTTTTCTATACTTAGGTGTATGCCACAATCCATGTCTTTTGACAATGTCATTTTTACATGGATCATGATTCTTGGTTATCTTATGATTCATTTCCTCTCGAATGACAATCATTATTCCATTATTGAATATTACAATCGTTGATATATAGGTTATGGATTTAAAATGATATTTTCATATTCACATACACTTATTTTCATGTTATGCTTATTTACCTCTAATTTTCTTCCCTTACTGAGAATCTATCATAACCAATTATCTTGATTCATTTCCCTAGGATATATAGAAGAGTTTAATGTTTTATAATTCTAAGAACGGTTATTGGTATGAATAAATAGTGTGATATGAAACAAATCACCTATGGCCTAGTTCATTGTGTTTACATGTTTCAAAAAGAACAATCCTATTATGGTCCACAAGCATGTGTTTGTGTATTGTAATGGTGTTTCATAAAAAAATGTAATGACAATGAATACAATGTCTGGTTCACAATAGTTGGAATCAAAGTGAATGTTTAGTTTACCATTGTATAGTCGGATTTGAAAACCATAGTATGATCCATAAGGATTTGTCTAAGGATACATTTAAGGATGATACATAGTATAGAAAAATGTCTGGATTTTCATAAACGATAGGGTGGGTTATTTGAAGAAATGATATCTATGTTTAATACTAAATGTTAATATGTCATTGTAATATAGGTACCTATGGGTAATAACTTGAAAATGGGTGCATTGAGATGGACTAAATATTTACCTGGGGCATGATTATGTGACTTACTACAATCCTGGTTTGGCACTCTAATGGGACATTCATTAGAAAATCACACTCTTACAAATACTATTGAATTATTTAAATAGAATATACTATGAATTACCGAAGAAAAACCTAACGTTTCATTGTATAAAAAAGAATGTTCCATGATTTAGAAATCATATAAGTGGGGTTTCATGATTATGTTGTTCCCTGCTATGGTAATTATTTCTTACTCAATGTTTTTTTTGTTTTATTAAATTAATAGAATCTGAAGGAACCACATTAATGGTGAGTGATATTGAATATTAAATAATTATACATATGATCACAAAAATGTTATAGGATTTGGAATGGAAGATATCATTTCCATTCTCACAAAAATTTCACAAGCTATAAATAAATCTTGAAATCAATATTAACAACAAAGGGAACACTATTCCATTGTGTCCTTCATAAAGAAATATCTTATTTATTCCAATGGGTATTCTGAACCACTAGTTGATAAAAAATAGATCTGAACCACTAAATGTATATTTTCCTTTCAATAGTGTTTGGAACCTGAATATTTTATTTTGGAAGTATACCAATTTGAATGTGAAGCATATTAATGGTATTATCCTATCAATAATATATGGAAACAAGATGAAATTGACTCCATGGAATGGGTTGATTTCATGAAATTAATTTTTTATTATTAATTTCATCTAATTTTTTATACAAATAATTATATGTATTTACCTTATTTAAAGAAAAGCGATGATGAATATGTTGGTACCTATAAGTTAAATTTTTCGAAACATGCGAGGTACACTTGTTGTATTATCCTTTATACTGAATGTATGGTTGATCGATTCATCAGTGGCATAAAACCATTCTATTAAAGGGTGTTATCCATATGATTCATTATTATCTAAGAATATATTGTTCTATGTTAAATCAAAAAAAAATTAAGGTTTTATTTACATATAAGTATCATTTTTTTGATAAGAAAATAAAAATGTAATTCAAAGGGAAGAACTAACAATCATTAATAGATGAAGATGATATTTCATTTACACTCAAATTGTTTGATGAAACATGAAGGAATTTTTCTAAGGGTACTAGTAAATTTTTTATGGGTGGAATCAGAGGTCATATATAATTTATTCCCAAATTTATGATAACAAGTTCACTGATGATGTTAATAGAGATAAAATTACACATAATGTACCAGCCCATGTATAGTATTTCAAATGAAAAGAGTATAGAAACTATGATAACCAGTTCCCAATTCAAAAATAAAATGATTATGATCAATGTTAGAAACCATATAATCAGATATAGAAAGTTAAATCTTATAATATCACTATTTATGATGAGGGGTGTGATATTGACAAGGTGAAAGGTGCAATTATCATCCACTCTTGAACACTTTAGGACTTATTTGACATAAGATATAACCATTCAGTCATATCTAAATAATTTTATAATTTTATAAGTATTATAAAATCACTTATCCATTAATCCAATTTAGGGTATTTTAATTAATTTTATATTGAATTTGATATAGAATCTATGTAATATTTTGAAAATAATCTTTTAAAAACATTACCTCTCGTCTTGTCAGTGGGAATAATTTTTAATTAAATTTTGAAATTTTTTTTAATTGAATTTATTGAAATGGATTCCATATTTGGAAATAGAATATTGTTTATTAACTCATAAGTTCGCCTTAATTATTGAACAAAATGAAGAGTGAATGGAGTAAAAATTAATTACAGCAGTTAAGGTAATAATAAGTTTTCTGAGGGTCAAACTATAATGATAACGTTAGACATGAGATATAAACAATTACAAGAATGATTTTTTGGATATATTTAAACTATTTCACATATATTTTTTGATAATGGCTCATTTTAACCCTTTTGACATATGAAAAATTTTGGATCACTCAATTAATTTGAAAAAAACCAACTATGTCCTATCTCCATATTATAAAAGGCCCCCAGCTATCCTATATTATTCACATTAGAAAACCATTTTTTGTTATTCCATTAACTAACAAAATCATATCTCAACATTCTTACCACCATCATAGAATCATTATTTCTAACATAAATTTATCCTAAGAAGGATTTTAGTTCAGTCATAAAAAGGATTGCTAGAGAAGAGGTAGCATTAATCAATATGGATTTTTATTTAGTTTTTTCCTCCATCTTATTAAATTATTATTATATCATGATTATAGAAAAAATTAAGAATATTAAATACACTACTATGTTTTAATTTTTGTGGCATGATATACAACCACCTCCACTTCATCAAATGGTATATAAAATCATCATTATTGTGTACGGTAGACTACTTTCCCACAAAGTGATGTTGTACATTTTCCCATTTACACCTATCACAGTTATATATAATGATTGTTTTATTTTTTAAGTATTATATTTATTAAATTATTATACTTATTTAAGTATTATATCACACCTACACTCATGCATTATTATTTTGGGAATACGTTAACGTCTCTTGTGTGTATGATAGACTACTTCCTCGTAAAGCAAAGTGATTTGTTCACGGTTTTCATTAAAGGGGTTAAAGATGATTATAATAAAAAATATTTGATATATATAACATAAAAATTAATATATAATGATTATATATCTTTTAAATTTTTTTGTCCAATCCAACAAGAAAATGGATGCAATGTTCATTCGCATGTGTGGCATACCATCTACATGAATGATGTATTTCGTTTTATACCACTATGTTTTACAGATTAATATAGACACATCTATACGAAATATATGTGATATTTATATAATTGTCATAACTCTATAGAATTTACAAACATTATCATTGTTATATAAACAAAAATTAAACGTGAAAAAATACATGAAGACAAAGCGGTCAATACCTGAAACATAACGTTAACATAGAATTTTTAATATACATGTAATAAAAGGTCATAAAAAAATAATATATAAAATAATATATATAATAACTATTTTATTATATATTTCTAATAATATTTTATTTATTATAATATCCTTCTGAATAGGAATTAATAAATTCAACACTTATAGTAAAGTAATTGTTTTCTCAATATTCCTTTTTTGATAAGTAATTTATATTATGAACATACATTATTTAGTGAGGTTTATATACCAAACCTATGAAATGTAATAAAATTATTTTATTTATCATCATGATATTTTAAATTTTAATTTTATTTTATACTTTAATAGGGATTATGAATCATGATTTCCAAAGAGGTAATGGTTTTGTATCACAATCTAATCATTTATCAGGATTCTTATTAATTATGTCTATACTATTGATATCTCATGATATACCTATTAGTAATTATAATTAATGTTCTTATCATAAGTTTTTTCAAAATAAATTCAAGTAATTTTAATATTTTTCATCGTTTCATACTTAAAATAATTGAGAAATTTTTTTTATAAAAATTAAATTTTATTTCTCTCTTTGGTAAGAAATATATTTTCTTCCAAAACAATGTTTTATAAAATAGTTTTCAAAAAAGTTTTAATATTATAAAAATATTTTTACTATACATTTTTTTCATTTGTTTAATTTTCTTTAATTTTTTTCAGTGTAATTATAATTTCTTTTTCCAATCAATGTATATTAGGATTTTATTGAAAATGTGAAAGAAATATTTGTTTTGACATTTTAAGAATGAATAAAACATCCCATAAATATAAAATGTTTTATTTAAAAAAAATATTTTATATGTTATAAAGTTTATTTTAAAATAAAAAATTTAAACAAAATATTTAAAAAACATCAAATCAGAAAGGATATTCTCATTAATAATGTTTTTAAATGATTGATCATAATAATTTTCCATCTAAGAAGATTTCCACTTATGTTACTTTATAAAATATGGGGATATTATACATTGATACCATTATTATTATATTTATTAATGATATATGTTTATGTTGAATTTTTTAATCAAACTAATTTCTCTTCCATAGATTTATAACATTAAATATGTCTTATGAAACCTGATTGATTCCATGTGTTATACAATGATGGAGAGATGAAATGATTATGAAACCTATCTTTTTCAATAGGTTATGATATAATGATATATTTATGAAACATATTTGATTTTATTTTATATGATATGTGGAATTTTAAGTTATTATGTCACATATAAATATGTTTTTTTTATTATGAGATATGTGGTACCTATATCTTCCCCCAATGAAATAGGTAAATATTTATATCTCATAAAGGAGGAAAAAATGGAATAGAGAGTGAACAAGTTTTACATAGTCACTTTTGTTTATTTGATAGTCCTAGGAGTGATTCATTACTACTATGATCTTTTTATGAGTGAACCCATTTTAACATGATATCCTTGTGAATAATATTTTACTAATATAGAAATGATTTTCTATGATTATATGTATGACACAAATCCTTCGTGTCTGACAATGTTATTATCTAATGGATCATGCTCTTTTACTAACTTAGGAATCATTTTTTTGAACATCCATTCATTATTCCATGATTCAATACTACGATCTAAAATATTAAGGGTTTGGCTTTATAATATTATACTCATGAACATATACCCTTATGCACATATAATGATTATCTATAACCCTTTTTTACCCTTTTTGGGCATCTGAGATCACCCTTTCTTATGGTTACTTTCCCCAGGTATTGGAGAAATATAATATGTATAATATTTCTATGTAGGTTAGTATTTATGAAGAACATAGTGGGAGAAAATGTAGCTCACCTATGTACTAGTTGAATATGTTTCTATGTAACCAATGGAACTAAATTAATGCGATATTCATGCATGTACGTTATTAATGTATTGAATATTCATTAAAATAGATTTAATGTCTATGTATGATGAGATAGTGTTTTTATAATAAAACTACTATTTCTTATCTCTGATATTAAGAACATAACATGTGTTCACGTATTTTTTTTACGTGTTTCTTAAAACATCATCAATGTGTTCCATTTTTAATCTTAATTATACAAAAAATTCTCAAACATTTCCCTTCACAGGATATCCATATTCATGAACTTTTCAAATTTATTCATTTATTAATATATAAAAAGATTCAATACCTCTTGTTCATGGGTATATTAATGATATATCATTTATTTATGCTTTTTATGTCATTATCAGGGGATTTTATTATACTTATGTCTTATATATTATATATTTATATGTTCTATATATTCATCAACATATAATGATGTAAAAGGTGGAACATGAATTATACATCCCCCAATTCATTGTGTAATGTATCCATGTCATGAGATACCAAGAACAGTTCATGAGCAGTATGCCTCAAATAGTATGTTATATTTTCATCGTATTGAGCCTTAATATGTTCTTATGATAATATATTTCATTTTATTGAAGTAATTTTATATTTTCATGATATTTTGATATCAACATCTTTATTTTTTGATTCGAGGTGTTTGTATTTTATCTTTCCTAATTATGATAACATGTTTTCCACATGTTTCATATGTATTACTGCATGATATTGTTTGTTTAATTATTATTCATTATAAGTGAAATTTTTATTTGTGTATGTACTGAGGCAATCCAATGGAATAATATATCTTTCAAGGGATGTATAATAACATCATGGAGATGTAAATAAATATTTTTTTAGTTTATTTTTCAATTTCTTTTTATGGTTATAATCTCATAAATACACTAGTCCTCAAAATTTATAAGTTGTATTTTATAGAAAATTATGTTATAAACAACGCAATAATATATACATGGGATATGGGTTATTATAAGAATATGTTAATAAGATTATGGTTTTATTGTAATACTATTGACTATCTCTATACGATGGATAAGATAGACTCAAAAATGGATTCATCATTTTTGTGTGTGAAAATTTAACTTACATCCATATTAAATAAATGAAAAACATGGTACTTTTATGAAAATAAATCTATTTTTTCTAAATGAAATCAGGATCTTCCATGTTATCTTGGAAATCAATCCTTGAAAATAAAAAGATCAATTTGAGTAACTCATTAAACATATAGAGAAAAATAAGAATCAGTCTTAATAAAAATAACTTGTGTTAATGTAATACCATCCTCCATAACCAAAATGTTGAAGTTATTTGGTAAATGAATATTAATTCTTTTGAGAATAATTCAATAATTTTCATAATGGTTTTAAAATAATTAAATTCAAAATGACCTATATCATATTATTGTAAACTCATTTATTTAATCTGGTTTTGTATGTTACATGACATGGATTGACGAAAGGATTATTTTATGTAATAATATTATTATTAAATTTACTATTTTATCACTATTAAATATGTTCAAAAAACTGAATGATTTCAAGAAATTTTTACATAGTTTTATTCATTGTGATCATGGTAAATGAACATTCATGATATGTAATGGATTTAGTAGTATATCATAATTAATTTATTTTTAAAATTTTAAACAAGAATAATAAAATTTCAATAGAAAGTCAAATAATTTCTCTTTAAGTATCCAGTAAAGGTCATATAAATATACATTAGTTGTCAGGATGGAGGATTAATGGTTCTATAAAACGAAATAGTCTAGAATAGATGTAAAACTTTTTGAAAATCTATTTAATGTTCATGCTATGTTTTAATGTTATCAATTATTTATTATTGATTTATATATAATTCCATATTTATATTTTACAATGTTATTTAAGACAGAAGAGTTCAAAATCAATGTAAAAATTGTTAGATCTTATAGTTTGAAATAAAATGATAATTTAAAGGGGCATTAAATCATGTATTTGAATGCAATGGTATATACATAAAGATTATATGGATCAAAATAACTCATGTATGTAGTTATATCATTTATATTACAAGATGAGGGAATTTCTTAGTAATCAAGGAGTTTTTTTTTTAAAAATATGAGATGATATTTTAATACACATTATTGATGATTCATAGGATTTTATAAAATGATTAATAAAAAGATAATGATACAATGTATTACATATGAAGAAATTTTTTATCTATATATCCTATTAGAATATTAGGCATATAGTCCCGCTACACATAAGTGGAATTTTATAATATATAAAATATGCTTTATCAGTAAAATTTTCTCAGAAAATGGAATAAATTATATGATATGGATTCAAAAGATTATTTATTAAATATTCATGGAAAAGGAAATTAATTTTATTTTATAAACACAATGAGTATGTGTATATTAGTATGATTATATATAGGGAATGTGTATCAATGAGGCTAGTTGAAGTATATTTGGACTTAAATAATTTCAAGGGCATCAAATAAATGATTATGATATTCCAAATAAAAATTATATTTCACTTAATATACTAAAAGGATTAAGATATGTTAATAAAATATTTCATGAATATTTTAAAGAAATGGTTTTATTGAAATTTTTAAAATAATGTTGTAGATGATATTGATTTTAGAAATACGTATAATTTGATAATAAAATGTAATTAATATCATAAAAATTGATGTTGTTATGTTAAAGAGTTTGAATACTTATTCAAGTAAAAAATATGATTTCTGAATCTCACAATTATTAAAAAAAAACTGTGCTTTATAGATTTCAATAACTAATGAGTTTTTTGTAATATATTTATCATATATTCACATATATATGTGGAAGGAAATATACAAGGATGTAATGAGTATAAAAAACCCTAAAAGTGTAATAAAAACTGGTTAATTTTGAAATAAATCATTATATCGGTGATTATGCAGGTTATCATGTATGTTTATATTTAATATTCTTAACAGATAATAAGAATATTAAATATATCATGTTATATAAAATTAACTATCCATTTTACAATTATTTCATGATTTTTTAATATACTCTAAAAGTGACATGATAATTGACAAATCTAGGTGAAACATTGAGTTATCCCTAACCGATGTATTCCATAGAGTATAATTGGTTTTGATGAAATGGTAATGTCAAAATAGAAATGATTATTTTTTTGGGATACAATATATTCTCACACGGAAAAAATGAGCTTCATGTTTTGGATTTTGTTTGATTTATAAAACCTGAAATTTCATACATTATGTCTTAGGTATACTAGGGGTCATGTTTCGTATTTGAACATTCCCATAACTATGGTTATAGAGTTACATAACATGATAACCACTCTACCATGATATATTTATTGTGAAATAATTTCTAATTTTTTTAATCAGGGGTGTTTGGGAATATTTTTGATCTTGTCATCAATTAGGGGTTAACCAAGATGAGATTTTACCTCTCTTATTACATGTATGAAATCTTGGAAATCAATTAAGATAGAATGAGAAAGATTACAATCATTCCAATTTATGAAATATATTGTTATTATTTATTGGGTAAAGGTAATGTGATGTGATTATCTATAAGGCTGAATAAAATGAGCTGTATTCGTCGACATAGTAAGTATATACTCAAAGAACCAAGAACAAATGAAGTACAATAAATATAATTAACATATTCAATGTCCCATTTTTACAAGATTTCATAGAAAAAAGGATCGTACAATAATAAATTAGTATATATGATACCACTAAATACATGGGTATAAGGATAAAATAGTATAAAAAAGATCACCCTCGATCCATTTGTAATTGGATTAGCACTTATTATTTGATTGAACCCCCTATTGTCATGGATATATATTCAAAAATTCATATTTCTTCTAAATGATAAAAGGTCCATGGGGTCACACATTGTGGCTGACTAAAAGGCGGTTTAATTGGTTTAAAATAGAGATCCACTTTAAATGTGTTTATTGTTTATGAAAATGGTTATTTGAAGAATTTTCACAAGGTAATACAAGTTAACCAGTACAAGATAAATTTGATAATATATTTTCAAAATTGTTTTTCAATATCTCAAAAATTTATTTTTGTTATAATTTCACATGTCATTATATAATATATACTATTAGGTGAAATGCAACAAATTCTATAAAGTTTTAATAAATATAGTAGATTGATAGAGATATTATAAAGAACATTGATTTTGAATCCTTTAAATTAATAATATCATAGAGTGATTCATACCCATAAAACATTTATTTAAAACAATCTATGAAATATTATATGAATATTCTTAGGAAAATATAATAATTACAAAACCTATAGTAAAAAAAATTAAAGTAATTAGAATATGAATTCAAAATATTATTAGGAACACTTAATGTTCTAAAAAATAAACCACTAGAATTATATGATATAAAAACATCGATATACCAATGTTTTTATAAAAATTATGGTATATTGGTTTATATTCTAATAAATATCCTAAACTATAGGTATAGATTTGTTTCCATCATATAATCCCAACAGTTTTAAAACTGTTGGTATATGGCTATATATTTTGCATCTCTAAATCCCCTACCTCCCCATGATCCCTAATTCTTTTCTACAATGAGTGGGGTTCTCCCATATCTTCTCTTGAGTCATATTTTAACACCCTTATATTTTAAAAATAATATTATATCGGTTAGTTTATTCAAGTTGTAACATCGAGTTAAGGTGAACCATTGAATATTATTATATAAATATAATCGGTATTACCTAGCATTCAAATACATGGGTATTAAAAGAAGTAATTATATTTTTCTATATTCAAATAGGTAATGATATATATAAATTTTATTGATAATATCATTGAAAAAGAAATATCAATTTTTAGTAAAGTAATTTTATTCTTCAAAAATAAGATTTCTTAAAAACAAATTATTTTTTTTTTGTAACAATATTATAATTAATTTCTGAAACTTTAAGAGATTTTATTTTAAAAAACTATATCATTATTAAAATAATTAGTTTAATGCTTTCTAGAATGAATTTTTTATAATTTTATGAAATGTTTTATTTTACAATGAATAGTAAAAATAGTTAATTTTTATCAAAAACTATATATTAATTTCAAGTATTTATGATGTTATAAAATATTTATGATTATTTTTAAAATTTATTTAGTTCATTTTTATGAAAAATAAAAAAAAATGTTATTTCAATGAATATTATAATTTAATTGGCTAAAAAAATTATATTTAAATCTGTATTTTTCTAAAAATTATTTTTTAACACCGTTTAAAGGTTAAATTTAAAATAATCATCATCTAATTATATGAAACAAATTTGATAAAATGGAATTAATTTTCTTTAATAATTATAATTTATATTTATAATATATTTAAACTAATTTATTTTCTTAATTAATATTAAAAATAGTTAAATAATTCTTACAGTTATGGTTTAAACAGGTTTACTGGGGTTTAAACTATAGAGATAAAGGTTAAAATTACATAAAAATATTCTATAACATATTAGGTCGCTATATTTATACCATATTTCGTATAATAAATATATATAGTCTATTTTAAATCCATTTTTCATGATTAATATATTAATATATTATAATATTTTTAAAAATTCCAAATTATGTCCTCTCCCCCACTTATAAAAGGACACCCAATATCATTTACTCTACATAGTTCAATAGAATTTTGGTTTTTACAATACCTAATAAAATTCATACCTAAAATCCCTTCACACATATTATTAGACCTTTTTACGATAAAAATAACTTATGATATCTTTAGATATAAACCTAAAGATTTTTTCCAATTAATAAGTAAAGTTAATAACAGTGTATTTTAATTTTATTTATTATTCTACCTTCATAAAATATTTATAAACAATAATAGATAATATCAAAATTGTATTAAATACAATGATATGTAATTATATTAATGTAATAACCTAAATATATCTCCTCTTCAATCAAATGGGAAAAAAATATCATATGTGTGTACGGTGGATGATCTCCTCTCAAATCAATGTAATTCATTCTCCATTCACATCTCTTATAGTTGGTTACAATGACATATTTAGTGTACATATAAGATATTAAGTGGATAAATGTTATTTTATAAAAATAATATAGCATATATTTTCTTACCTTTCCATCCATTGAAAAATGATAATGTCATTCATGAGTATGTGTGGATTACTACCTCAATGAAGCAATGAGATTTGATTTTCATCACTGTAACAATGTAATGGTATATATAAGTGTATTTAATGTGTAAATAATATATTTAGGTTCTAATAATAATTATATAAATATAAAATTATACTTCTGTTATTTCTCTCATGTTCATAAAAAATTGAAATTTTACTCAAGCGTACACACAATCCACTATCTCTATAACTGCAGTAAAATTTATTTTTTCTAACCATACTTCATGGTTGGTTATAAAATAATAATAAAGTTATTAAATTATAATTATTTAATTGTTATGATTAATAATATGGTATAATTATTTATTCTTTGATCGTTGGTGATATACCGAAGATGTTTTACATCTGTGAACCAAACATCTTCACAATACATGATGTGGAATGAGGTGATTAATTTTTTAAATATGTCAATAGAATAAATGAAATAAATGGTTTAATGATAATTTATTAATAAAATATAAATTTCTTACTAATAAAATATTGTATATATGTTTATTTGATAGGTGTTAAAGGACATACAGAGAAAGTATGGACATGTGGCAAGAGATTTTTTCTCGATTTCCAATGACAGAGGCATGTTTTATTTTTATAAAGCTAATCTATTTTATTTTGTGTGTTTACTACCCATTTACATGTTATATAATTAATATTTCATAATTCATGTTATTTCATGTTACAATTAAAATTACTTAATATAAGGGGATTTGATGTGTAAGTTATTAAGTGGTAAGGGATTTCTTAACTCAATTTTCATTCATTTGGTTAGATCATAAATTAATTTATTATATTATGACGAGAATATGAGTGAATTTAATTTTATTTGAATTTAATTTTATTTACACCATTTTTTGGATTTAAAAATTTTACCCATAGAAAACTAATTAATTTATTCTCAATTCTATGATATGATCATTACAAGGGTTATTGAACGAACATTTATCTTTTTTGGGACAAATGTTTAGGTTTGTAACCTAAATTATTTTATGAGGTTTATATACAAATATTTGAAATTTTATATAATATATATCCTTATATTCATGTTATCTAATGTTTCATTTGATGAAATTTATTTCATAGGATTATGATTCAAAAGTTACAAAAAATGGTATGGATTGTTATGGTACAATATCATATTAATTCAGGATGGTCTTTTTTCAATGTTCCACTAAGAGGGATCATATTCTATTATTTTCATAATCAACGTATATTTTCTTCACATATGCTTAAAATTTGTTTTTCCTTTTAAACTCCCATTACATCTATTGTTGATAAATTAACATAAATAATGTTGTTTTTAAGGGATACTAACATTTCAACTTCTTTTAGGTCAAGAATAATTCACTTTCAAATCCATGATTTTTATACTGATTGAATAATTTTATTTTTTAAACATAAAATATTTAATAATTTTATATTAGATTATATTTTACCTTCTTCTGAATGTATTTAAAATAAAATGACATTTTTTTTATATAGGAGACTTTTGACAGTATTTTAAAAATATTGAAAAGAATTTTTATTTTTAAAATTTATGAAATGAATGGATTTTACCAATATAATGAAAGTCAAATTATTTAGAGCATACTTTATTAGTGTCCATGTTTATTTCTGGATGAAATCACATTCATATTATGTTTTGATTTTTTAGTTCATAAAAATGATTTTCAAAGATAAAAGTGTATTTTCCTCAATAAAATATTAATGATATTTTAGTGATATTTATATCCATAAATGAAAACAAAATTTTATTTTACATATTATCTAGAAGGTATATGATTCAATGAGACCATCCCTATTAATTATTTGGAAGTATTATTATAAATTCAATGATATTATCATGGAATCCATTTCTTTTCCATAGGTAAATCATTCAATGAAGTAACAATGATTATTGTTATGCTGAAAAATAAAACTTTTAATGTGTTATGATTATGTTATAGATCTAGGAAATTGTTTATAATGATGTTTTATGTTGATATAACTCCTAATGATGGGTGATCCCGATATGTATCTCTAATTAATTAGGTAAATGGATAGAGTTAATCGATTATTGGTTTCTCCTATACGATTATTGATATTTATTTGGTAGGTTATTCCTATTTTAGGATTTCATATAGGGATAGATATGAAAATGATGTTCCAACATACTAAGATGTTTTATTTATTCTTTCATCATGTTTTAATGTATCTTTTTCTTATGTATTAAATTCATGTGGCTCAATATTTTTGACTTATATAACTCTTTTCCTATATTTAATATTTATTCAATGTTTTGTATTTTATAATATGAGATTTTATGGGTATGAATTATGTTATATAATTATCATTCACTTTTTTATGAAAACATACCCTAATACTCATATTATTCTATCTCATTAAATTTAATTGATAATTTATATGTTTAGCCTCACTATGAATTTGATCATACCCTTCTTATGTTTCTTTTTCCCTATGTTATGAAGATTGATGTTAAATTAATTTTCCCTAGAAAGGATTCATGTGATAAAAATTTTATGGTATATGCTGAAGAATTTATATAGTATACGAAATGTTTGGTATAATGGTAAAAAATTCAGATAAAATTATGAGAATTATTGTGTTATAGTTTTTCTTAATTCTCTAAAAATCTAGACCTAAATAATCCATGGATATATTACATATAAAATAGTTCAATTTTATGGTTTATGTTTTGTATGGTTAAATTTGGGTCATATTTATTACTAACAAATCCAAAAATGTAAGGATTATGTTTTTAGGCACTGGATTTCGAGAGTGTTGGTTTACTATTATTATATTTGGTATTCTAAAAAAGTTTTAGATAATATTAGAAATTATTATGTTTTTATTTGTGGTCAACATAAAATTGTTTGATACTATCATGGGTTTATATGTTTATGTTCGATCATAAGTTCAATGTAAAAAATCACCCCTTCTGAGGTTATCACATTATTTATTTTAAGGGGAAAATGATATTTTTGAAGATCTTTTATTTGGTTGATGTATATGTAACCCTTGGGTTTAATGTGAATAATTATTTTGGAATATTTGTATTGAATTTTAAGGGATTCATGTTGAATATTGTGTGACATAATTTTAAGTTAAAACATTCTTTAACATAGAATCCATTGATTTTAATTAGAATACTGGGATACTTATTTGTGTAATGATTTAAGTTAAAACATAGTGGTATTAGGAAAATTTTTAAAATAAATGTCGTATTTATTCATATAAGGTATTAAACATTTTGGATATTAAATTACACTGTGATATCCAATTAATATCTGGTTAAAATTTAAAGGTAGTAGGTATAACTAATTTTTTTTGGATTATGTAATCCTTTACATATCTGATTTTAGTACTTCTTGTATGAAAAATTCATCGTCAATACTCATCATTCTGTGTAAAATGAGATCATGGTATATATTGATTATATTGTATAATTTTATTTATCAATTAAGTAAATTTTATTATGTTTGTAATATATTTTTTAAATTAATTCACCAAATCTAGTAAATGTATATTGAATCAAAATATATATTATATTACTTTCATTTCAAATGAATCAATTATATTTTCACACAATATTTACTTATGGATTTGTGGTTATAAAATGTATCATGGTCATTTAATTTTTTATTTGTGTTCTCTATTTGTACCAATAATTATTTGGACATGCCAATTATCTATCTATCTCAATATTGACACATTCTATTAATTTATTCATATTTGGAATTTAATTTATTTGTTAATCTAGATGATATATGAATTTTAATTTCCCTATAATCCAAAAAGAGTTTTAATAACCATTTTTATATTGTAGGTTTTCAGTAATGGTATTTTCAAATGATAAATCCCTGATTAATAATAACAACATAATATTTCAAGCATAAAATTTATTAAATTTTGGACAATTTAACAACAAAATATTCTTAAAAATAAATTATTCCGGACAGTGTATACAACATGAAACGAAGATCTTAAATAGAAAACAATATATAATTATTTAAATATGAAATTCATAATCATGATGTTTAATTAGAAGATATTAATTGTGGTAAAAAATAATGCAATATATATATGATATAATCAATAATAAAATATTGATAAATTCTTTATAAATAATCACATAATTTTTAGTAAAGTCATTTTATGCTTCAAAAATACATTTTACTCAAAAATGATTTTTATTAATTTCTATGAGAAAATATTTTATAAATTTTATTTCAAAAAAACGATATAATTTTTAATATCAGAATATTAAAATGTTATAAATATGATGTCTTGGGAATGTTTAGACATATTTTATTTTTTAATGAATAGTAAAAAATACAAAAATTATTATTGGAAAATTATATTTTCTTATCAATTATTTAAAAATAAAATTGTAATTTGTATTATTTTCAAAATTTAATTATTTGATTTTTATTATAAATTATCTAATAAATTTCATTGGAATCATAATTTTACATGAATTCAATATAATAAATATGTTTATACGTAAAAGGAATTTCTATTTAAAAGAATTATCATCTTTTTTGCAAGATTAATTTTACATTAAATTATTTCACATATTTGAATTTAATTTGATAAAATTTATTTTATATTTTAAAGTATAATAATTAATATAATTTATTAACTTTAATTGAATTATTTTTCACAATGAGTTATAATATCAAAAAAAATTACCAGGGTTTAGTATAAAGAGGTTTAAATTGGTTTAATATAAATAGGTAAGGGTTAAAATGTTTTAAAACAAATATAATAATAATTGGAAAGAAAAATTTATATCATATATAATATTATATTCACAAATATTATATTTTGAGCCATTATTATTAATTAATACATAAACATATTTTAATGTTTTTTTAAATTCCATTAATGTATCCCAAACATATAAATAGAGACACCATATACTCTCCACACCACATTTCAAAAATAATATTTTAATCCAATAAATGATCAATATAACTTCTTAAAATACCTGATAATATCTAAGAGTCCATGTTTGGATCATAAAACCAACGTTGTAATAATTTAGGTAAAAACATTAATATATTTTCCAAAGTAGAGGTGTTATTTTTAAATGTGCATTATAGTTTAATTTATTTTAATAACTATTTAAAATATTTTAAAAACATGATGAAATAAAAAAATAAATATACGGAACCTATTTAAATTTCATTATGATAATATCATAACCTATATCATTTTTATATTCCATAAAATGGTAAATGAAACCATCGTTCGTGTGTATGGAGGACTACTTCTCTACGAACAGATGTAATTCATTTTCCATCACTATATTTAAGAATAATTTATAATAAGGAATATAATATATATATATGATATTAATAAAAAAACTCATTATTTGATTATAATATATAAACTAATTTCTTTCATTTCCATCCTTAAAAAATGATTATATCATTTATGTGTATTTGTGGATTGCCACATCCACAGTGCCAGGTGATATATTTTTCATCACTATAACACATCGATGGTATATATAATTTTAATTAAAGATATAATATTATATTTATGATATAATAATAATTCATTAATGATAAAATTATACATACATTATTTCCTTCATGTTCATTGATAAATGGTAGCATTACTCATGCGCACGTACGATCTACTATTTTCATGATTGTATCATTTTATATTATTCAAAACCATTATTATGGTTTCTGTAAGAGGTATAATTTATACATTAAAATATTAAATATGTCATTATTATGATTCTACAGATTATTTGAAAATTAATTCTTTTACCACAGTCAGTATGACAAATTCATTTCTCAACAATGAATCGAACATCCTCAAAACAAATGACATGGATGAAATTATTAATTAATTAAGTATGATGTCAAAATAAATGAATCAAATGGTTTTATTATGAGCTGTTAATATTTTAAATAGTTACTATTATTAAAAATAATCGATATATTTTTATTATATAGGTGTAAAAGGACATGTAAAGAAATTATATACTCGAGGTAAGGGATTTTGTTTCCACTTACATTAATTTTGGAATGTTTTAATGATATACATGTACTTTATGTATAATATATATATTTATTAATTTAACATGTTATATCATGAATCCTTGATAATTTAGGGAATTTAATGTAATAATTCAAATTGTTTCATCCATGGGGATTTGACTTGAAAATTTTTAAGTGGTAAGGGGGTATATAATTAAATTTTGTTCATTGGTTTATATTAAATATTATTTGAGTATTTTAAGAAAATATTATGTCTGAAATTGAAAAAAAAATTTACTTACTATTTTATCATGTTCATTGTGGATTTATATTTCTCACATATAATCAACCCATTTATTAATTCTAAATCCTATGATATGTTCTTTGTAATGGTTATTCACCTTAAATTATAATTCCTTTGGGGAAATCATTTTTTATTAAACAGTATTATTTTATTATGTTTATATAATTACATTTTACCTGTTATATCCTGTATATAACTATAATAATGGATTCTAATGTCTCATTTGAAGTCATTTCTTTCACAAGCTTCGAATAGAAAAGTTACCAAAATTGTAAAGATTTTTATGATACAACCACATCTAATTTTGGAATTTTCTATGTTAAAAATTCCATCAAGAAGGATCATAAACACTTATATTCTTGATCCAAATATATATTCAACTACTCAATTAAATAAATTATTTTTACATTTTTAGATTTTTTATCACTTTCAGATTTTATGATATATTTTTCTTTAAATTAATCTAATTTCAATAATAGCATTCTGTAGTCACAACACCATGTTTCAAATATGTGAAAAAAGTATTGAAATATTTTTAGGTGATAGTTTTATCATTTTTTAAATCATCGTGAAATTATTATATTATGTATATTTTTTTGGTTTTTCTATAAAATATTTATTTCTCAACAAACAGTGAAAAATAATGATTTTTAACAATATTTTATATCCATTAAAAAATGAAATTTTAATTATCATCCTATTTTTTATTTGGTATTTTTGTGATATGAGATCTATTATAGTGAAATTAGTATTAGTATTTTATATGATTTTATTATAAGAAAATATTTATGCATAAGAACATAATTCTCTCAAAAACAATTTTTCATCGAATTTCATGGGTTTAATTTTATATTAATTTGTGAAACTTATAGTTTATTAATTTTATAAATTGGATTATATATTTATAATAAGAAGTTTAAAATTTAGTAAATATATCCCTTTTACTTTTGGAAATTATGAATAGTAATAGTGGTAAACTTAATCATCTCACTAAAAGGAAAATCATGTTATTAATGTGTAAAAACTATGTTACAAAGATTAAAATACATTAACATTCCTTTCATTGTTACAATATATGATTATATTTCTTCCAAAATCATCCAGAGGTTATAAAATATTACCTTTTATCATATAATATTGATTTACCACATTTATAGTATTTAAGAAAAAAAATAAAAATTCTTACTTTATTACTGTTAATATATGAAATATATTTTTGGCTTCGGTGAAAAATAACAATGTTCAGTTAGAATTTTATATTTTAAATTTGAATGATTTTTTATAACGGTAATTCATTGAAAATTTTTAGAAATGAAAATACTACCTTCAATTCTTAGGAAACACTTACACAATGATTTTTCTATAAGTAGAAAACATATCAATGATTTTAAAAAACACCAAAAATAAATATTTTTGTGAAATTATTATTGATGAATAATTTTATAGATAAATATAAAATATAAAAAATTTATTAAAGGTTTATTTTTTTATTATATGTTTATCTTTATGTATTTAATGTCAAATTAAATGAATAATTTAAAAAATGGCATTAATGTGATTTCTTGAAAAAAATTATTTATTAATTACTTAAAAATCATATTAATCCTAAAATAAAACAATGGTGATAATATATTATCTTAAATGACATTTCTAATTCAATTTTTTTATAATAATAAATATATCCTTTTAATATTAAAATAGTTGTCACCATGAATAATGTAAAAAATGGTTAATGAATGGGTTAGTAAAAAAATACGGTTTAGAATGATTTTCAAACATGCATAAATTTGATTGTTTGATTATATTTGGACAATAATGTCATTATATTATAATCCTTGTAAGTTTTGAACATCATTTCCATGAATGTGACTTTTTTATATTTTAATATTTTGAAAAATTATAACAGTTCCCCTCCTCTCACTTACAAATGATCACCCATTCGATCAATTCTTTACACCACATTGATCCATCTAGATTGATAAAACCCTAAAAAGTTTCTTTTTTGAATTATATATCAATGAATTAGATGCTATTTTTTCCTTAAAATACCATTTTAATGGTTCACTATTACAAAAGTAGCCTTTAACATCCCTATAAAAGACCCTCATCAGTACTAAAAATCATTGATTATTGGAGCACAATTAGAATCCAAAATCATTTATCAATGCTAAAAATCCTTTTGAAAGACCCCATTTAATAGTTATAAAATTCCATTGTTAAATGGGTCCTTTAGTAACTCTTTTTTAGCACTGTAAAATGGGGCCTTTAACTTTGCCTTTTTAGAACTGATCACGGAAGTGCTGTGAAATGGGTAAATTTAGATTTTTTTAGATTTCCATGATCCAGAACCATTTATCAATAGTTGTAGGAAATTTTATCAACCCTACGCCACCTTTATCAGAGAGTTTTCACCCAAAATACCCTTTTATATGTTCTTTATGAATTTGCAGCCTCATGTGTGGCCACCTGGATTCAAACCCTGCACCTCTTCTTGGAAATGTGGAATGCCTTTACCAACACTCTATGTTGTTTTGTGGTATTTTTAATGATAATTATGTTTATATATATATATACATATATTTATAGTTATATTTATTGATATATTTTTTTTATTAATATATTTTTTATAATTATTTCTAAATACATTTATATAATACATGTGTGTGTGTCTAATATATATATAATTATATTTATTTAAGTATATCATATACAATATTCAATTACATATACTATAAAATAATATAAATACATATCTTTTTATTAATACAAACACACAGATATATATATATATGTAAACATTATAAATATATTTTTATAATTTAGATATTTATTAGATATTATTTTAAATACTTTTTTAGAATATGTATTAATTTACATATATAAGAATATACATTTTTATGTAAATATAATTATATATGTATTTATATATGTGATTTATCACACGAGAATATAATAATACAAACATATATTTAATTATAAACAATATTAAACTATAAAAAATGATAAAATTTCAAAACTATAATGTCTTTATAATTTTATGATCTGGAAATAAATTTCGTCTCTAGAAAAAAGAAATAATACCCTCTTAAATGGTGTATAAAATCCATAGAATGTAACTAAATTGGGGTACCCCAACTAAAAACTCAGATTTATAGGCCTTTTGGGTCTTTTGGCCTTTAAAAATGGGACATTGGTAAATCTATGTCACTATAGGTGAAAATCTCATCACATACATCAATTTTATTTGTGGTACAGCCTTAAATGACAACAATAAAAAAATTTATCACTATTTAATGTTCGAGTTATGTTTTCAACTTATTATAGATCTTTTATTAATTTTTTGATATTTATTATCTATAAATATATATTAAATGACTATTACATAGAAATAATAAATAGAATAATTAATTTAAAATATTTTTTAATTTGTTTGTAAACCATTTTCACTAAATATTTTAAATACATAAAGTGAAAATATCTATTCACCTTATCTAAAACATATTTAAAAAATAAATAATGTATTTATATTAAAATAAATATATTTTTAAATCAATATATTATTTTAAATTAAATATATATTTTTAAATTATACCATTATCTATTCTGGTAAAAAATTACAGATAATGGTCCCCCTTTAAATGCACTTTTAGAGCAATTATAGACCCCCTTTAACAATGCAATAAACAATGTTGTTAAATACACAATTTAATGATACTTTATTAGAATTTAAAATGGGGATCATTAAAAGATATTTTATCTATCACTATTAAATCCGTAGCATGGGAGAAACCCTATTTTGTAGTAGTTATTCTTAATAGGGTTTTAAAGGAATTCTACCAACGAAGAGGTAATAGTTTCACTGGCCCATTTTGATTTATTTATTCTATTACGTTCTCTAAATATATTGAACCAAACAAAAATAATATCTAAAATATTATAAATATACTATGATGTTATAATGATTATATAATAACAATTTTCCATCACTTTTTCATCCCACAAATAATGAAAATATATCTCGTGCATATGTATAGTTTACTATCTCCACCTAGTGGTGTAATTCAATTTTCATCACAAATATAATTGGTATGATCATAAAGATATAAATATTTAATATATAATATATTAATTAAATAATTAAAATAATATAATTTTAGTATACTATCTAACTTCTTACCATCTAATCTATTGGAACACAATAATGTCACACGTGTGTTAGTGTGGAATGCTACCTCTAAGAAGTGATGCGATTTGGTTTTTTAATTTATGAAATTCATAGAAGGTAATAATGATATATTTAATAAATATATATGACATATATGTGATAATAATGATTCTTTAAAGGGTTTTTATTATTTAAAACTCTAATATTCCATCATTTGAAATTTCCCAATAATGTTCATCCATTAGAACAACTTATCGTCTCCATAAACTGTGTAATTATTTTTTATATCTACACCATTTATGGATCACTATATATATATATTATTTTATATATATATCTCTTTATTAACATTATATAGATGATAAAAAAAATTAAATTTTAGGAATAAAAAATACAGAATAGAAGATCTCATGGAGAATGAAATAGTTAACACATCGACATCAACAATTTTATTTATCTAAGGATAGAAAGTCTTCACAAAAATCAAAAAAATAGCTGGAAATGAATAATAGGAGAGAAAAACCCATTTATATGGAGTAATAAAATAATAATTCCCATGGGCTTCTACTACCACAAGATATACACCCTCGATAAATAGATAATTAATATTGGGGAAGAAATGGATCCTTGAACCTTAATATGACATTGAAGCTATGAATACCACCACTTTGCTACCCTCTCACCTGGTGTCTAAAATAGTTATCTGGTAACTTATATGACCTCTATACATTATAATAATGTCTGGAATAACCAAAGAATATTACCTGAATCATTAGGTAGTTGTTCAATGTAAATCATTCCACTTAATTCTTATTTAAACTGATGTTCCTTTGGGTGTATTGAAGGATCCATGTGATAGTTTCCATGTTAATAAAAATTATTGTTAAATGGGTCATAAAATGTTAAATGTGGCTCATATATGATTTTAAAAATTATGTAAATTACACTGGTATATAAATATGATAAATTAAAAAAAATTTATACATGATATTAGATCACTTTTTAAGTAAGATGAATTTGAGATAAGATATTTTGTATCAATTTTCACTCAATGAAGATATAGTTGGTATTATACACCTATTTTTTTGGTGTATAAAATACCCCATTTATATATTTAACATTAATATGTATTCATTAATGATTATTTTTTTTAATTCATGTTTAGAATTTCAAGGGTTTATATTTTAGATATTACCAAATATGTTTGAATTTATTTTAAAATCTCATTTTTTTTGTATGTCAAATATTTTCATTAAGGTAATATTATAAGTTATCCTTCATATATTCCATATATTTTATTTTACAATATTTTTAAAATAATTACTTGTTTTCATGAAAATTTTCTAAATTTTGGAACTTGAATTATGAAAATTAATGTTCAAAATAAAATTAAATTCTATTTCTCTCTTTATCAGGTATAGTTATCATCAATTTTTTTACCCTTGTTATATAATTTTAAAGGTTTTCAATGGTATTATAAAGAAAAATATTTATTAATAGATTAATTTAATAATTCCATTTCATTTTATTTATTTGAACATTTGAAATGACTTTAAAATAAGACCAATATTTCTCATGAACTGATTTTCATCTTTTATCATTTAAATTTAATTTTATTAAATTTCTTATAAAACATTAGCTCTTATATTATAATTTTTCATTAGAAATTAAATTTTTCTGAATCATTAATATTATTTGTATAATGGATATCATTATTGCCTACAGTGTATTCCATTTCTATAAATGGGGTTTACATTTAATTTTATTTTATTTTCTTGGAAATTTTGATATTTCACATTCTTTACTCAATATATACATTTTATCATAATGAATTTTTTTTCAATTAAATTTATAATTTAATATAAGTGTTATGCATTGGTCATGCAATGATCAGTGGGTCTCATAATAACATATAACCTCGATGCATTAACTAGTCTCAAGAGACAAACTAGTTGGCCAAAATTATTGAATGGGTTTTTGGTGCACACCTATTAATTGATTAATTTATCTTATCACCAGGCCTTAATAGTAATTATATCATGATTTTTGTGATAATGACATCCAATATTAGAAATTTTATTCATGAAAAATTTAGTTATTATTTTCTATGAGATTACTATATTGATGTTATCCAGGGATGCATTTTGTGCTAATTTTATTGATTAAATCACATATGTTTTTAATTATTTACGTTTATATTTAGATTATTCCTTATTTAATAATAATATATTCTACTAAACATAATCCTTATAGAGTATATAAGGTCACCATTTATTTTTTTCCTTTTCCTATGATATGAAGAAGGTTATTATAAATAATATAAAGCCTGAAAGATTGTCTCTTATCCTATATATTTTATATTTCTAATATAACTTTGTAATCATGTTAATATGTGTTCTTTGATGGCTAATAAAAAATATATACTTTTTTATGTTATCACTTGTCTCTTATAACAATATAATAAATTTGACAACATCTCTCGGTTTGTAGCTTTGGGGTTTCTACAGCTTATACTCCCTGCCTTATTGATTAATAAAAAATAATTAAATATACTTGTATGTGATACCATCAATGTATCTTGTTTTGTATGGGGAATCATTTTCATAAATATCCATGTTTTCTAAAATTATTTTAATATTTTTTTAAATATAAATTATTTATATAATTTATTTTACGTGATATTTGAATGTATTTTAAAATGTTTTAAAAGTTAATTTCCTAATGTTTTCCACATGGGTCACCTTGAGACCCCATAAAAATGTTTCAAAAATTCGTATTTATAAAATTAAATACATGAATATATTTTTTTACCATCAATACTATTGTTTTTTTGATTATTTAATTATTTGTTTACACGATTATTTTGAAATATAATTATTTTCACAATATTTTATAAATTTTCAGTTTCTTACATTGATTTTTAATGTGAAAATGGAATTTTTTATAATTAATTTTTTAATTATATTTTAATGGTATTCTTATCCATCAATGACAAAAAAAATTGATTTAACTTATGCTCCAATGGGGATATGTTTTAATGATACCATATTTATTCATTATTTGTATGTATTATGATTATTTCAAATATATTATCACAGAAACGGTTTATTTTCCATTAGTAAATCAAGATATTGATTAACAACGGTTATTATTATGTTGAATAATTAGGTCATTCAAGTGTTATGATTAGGTTATGGTTCATGAAAATTATTTATGAGGACTAGTGATATTGATATCTTTCATGGTGACTGGTGATCCCGATATATATCTCCAATTAATTTAGTAATGGAAAGATGTTAAATAGTTATAGGAACCCCATAAGAGATTAGTGGAATTTACCATATAGGTTTTACTATTTGTAAGATTTATTGTAATATTGATATGAAAATTATTTTTATTGTTACCAACATGTTTTATTTATACATTCTTCAATTTATAATATATCCTTTTCTGTAGGATATTTTTACAGTCATTGCTCATGGTTATTGATTTATAAGACTCTTGCCTTTGGTTGTGGTTTTATTCAAAATTTCATGTATTATGATCCATGTTTTGATGGATATGAATTATCTTATGTTATGTAAATGTAGTACGATAATGATGTAATAACCCTAGGCTCTTCTTATGCTCATTGATCACATTAAATTTGTAATGTGTATGCTTACAATTATTGAGAATATAATACAAACATTATTATGATTTATTTTCTCCAAGAAATATATATTGACGTTAAATAAATTATATCTATAAAGGATTCATGTGTAATTAATTTTTCAATAGATGTTGAAGACATAATATATTATAAGAAATTGGGTATAATTTGAAATATTCTTACTTAAATACATTTTAATTGTTATGTATGTGTTTTTCCTAAGTATATGAAACTATACACTTAAAAGGTCCTTGGGTATATAAGTGTAACAATATTTCATTTTATTTTTATTTGTTATTGATGGTAAAATTTTGGATACATTTGTTGTAATCATATTTGGAAATAAAAATATTATGTTTTAAGTCTATAACTCTAGGAGTGTGGGATTGAGGTTTTTCTTATCTCCCATAAATAATTACTTTTTTATTCTTTTATTGTACCTCAAATTAGGGACTTCCAAATCCATTATATCTTCTTTCAAACATCATTTTCATATTTATAAATGTGTCAAACACTAATTGATATCCAATTAGGTCATTATTATTCTCGATTCATTGTAGGAAGGTACATTTATTTTAAATATTTATATTATTTTATAGTTAATGTGATTATAGTTGATGTATTTTTTAATTTAGTTACTCTATACCAATACATAAATCCAGCATAATGCTATTTTTTAATATACATTAGTTCATTATTTAATTATGTATTTTAGTGATTTGTTTATTGTTGAATTATGGGATCATGAAATTATTCTTTAATGGGTTTATTTTCAAAAATTAATTAATAAATAATTTATAATTAATTTTAATATAATGTGGTGTGAAATGTTTGAATAATCATATTGGTAAATGTTGAATGTTCATTTAATAGTAACCTACTACCTCTACCTAATTTAATTTTTTGTATCGGTTGTTTCATATTCTATGTATTATAATTTATTTGGGTCTCTATTTGAATGAATCTATTATAAAATATGTTATAAATTATTATTTTTCAGATAGATACTAGTATGTTTTGATTTATTTAATATTTAATGTTGTATTTAGAATAATTTATTTTAATGTTTTTAGAAATGTGAAAAAAAATTATGTATAAATAGGATTATGAATGCTTCCATAACAATTACATTTATACTAAAGAAAAAAGATTTCATGTTTCATGAGAAAACGTTTTTATTATAGAATAAATGTTTTCCTTGATAAGTTAATATGTATTTAAGTTTATTAATTTCATATTCAATGAGAGGAATAAATTTTAAAAACAAATACCTCACTGATACATATATATTAAATCAGATTTTTCTATCTAATTAAATCTGAATAGAACTTAATTGAATAATAAATATTAAAAAATATAAATAATAATGTAGAAAAAATGAAATGATTTTAATTTTTATTAAAAAAATTCATAGTTTTCATGAATTTTATAATTATTGGTTACTAAATTGATATTAATAAAAAATAAATATTTAATAGAATATATATATAAGTTGTATATATGATAATAATAAAATAATTATCATGTTTCATAATATTTTTTTTTAAAATCTATCATCTACCAATGCTTTATAAAAAGATCAAATACACTTCCAAAATTATAATTGTTTTAGGAGACCATGGTTAAGTGTAAAAGAAGTTAGCTACTATATAATAAAACTTTATTTCCAACAAACTATTATTTTTGGTATAAAAATGGTGATAAAATACAATATATGATTGTACATGGTCAAACATAAAGTAGTGATATAGAGAATATGACATATGATCACTTTTCTAATATCCATCATCCTAAAAAGATAGTATTTTAATGAAATGAGATAATGATACTAATAATCATAATGAAAATAATGAATATTATCAAGTTGATCGAGTGAGGAAATTAATACATTGAGCATGGATTCATATATATGTTGAATGTTGAAAAATTAAGAAACTATAATTTTTAATTTAATGTATCATGGGAATCCCATATAAGTAATTTTTATACATACCAGAATTATTCTATTACTTTATTGGTTGAATTTGTTTCTAATGATGTACATATTTCATTTAATAATTAAAGGAATAAAATGTAATTAAATATAATGGAATTATTAATAATAAAACTTACATTCTCTAGAATTATTGTTGCTTATTCTCTAAGGAAAATAAATGCCCAAATGATTATAAAGAATGTGGTAAATCATGATGGAATAAAAATAAAGATATATCACCATATCACGTTTCACATAAATTAATGTGGAACTTTTTATTAATTTTTATGATCTCAATTATTTTCATCTCTTATGAAATATTAAAAAATATTTAATCCCATGATTTAAAGAAAATTGGGGAAAATTATGACTTGTTTAATCATATATATGAATAATAATGCATAAAATTCGTTACATGGTATCTTGGTTTGGCAGATAAGGTGAATAATGTCATGTTGTGTCTATCATGTGACGGTTTGAATCTATTTGGTTAGATTCTTTCTTCTCACAGCACATAGGCATTTTTTCTCACATTTACAACCTTCTTCAATGGATTTCTATGAAAAACAATTAAATTTCATGACTATAATAATATTTATACCTTATTATCCTATTAGTGATTTATATATTTACATTTAACCATTAATAAACGTGATTACAAAGCTTTTGGTAGTTGGAGCATGCATATATGAGGCTTTATTGAAAGTAATATTTTAGAAGTGTTCTATGATTATGTGGAGGACAAATGATATACAAATTAATGAAATTATGTGTGGTTGGATAATGAAGGTAAAACACTCATGTACTAGTAATATAAATCATTCTTGATCTATAAGAATTAAATATAATTCTAGTATCAGTTTCATTGTAAATCATGGATTCTTACCATTGGATCATCCATATAGGAATAATCATTAAAGGTTTGACATTATGGTTGATACTGACAATCCATTTTAGCATATGTCCAAAACTAATGCTCCCAATGAACATAAAGATGTAAATTTATCATTAGGTAAATGTCAAGTAAAATCTAGTATAAGGTTGAATATTCCCAAATAATATAATTTCAACTAGAAAAATAAAATAATGTTTTTTTATAATTTTTATATTGGTCAACTAGTTTGTTATATCATTATTTAGAGATAATTCACATTGAAATAAATATATATGTGAAATTACTATATCAATACGTTTAAATGTCATGGGGAAAACCAAATATAACTTACAATCATGACATGACTTGTTGGATTTTGGTATGAAACAATAATTTTATCATGTGTGTATTAGTGAAAATAAAGTTAATGTTCATTATTCTTCTTATGTGATGACACCATTAGAGAAAAATAAAATTATGTAATTATTATAAACTATCATAGTATTTATTACATTTTAAGAAACACGTATAAATAAGTTAACATAATATATTTGAAGATGAAATCTATATAAACCCATGTCTATCACATTTTTCCTTATGTAATGAATCTAATAGAAATCCATCCTTTACTATTCAATAATGTATTGTTAATAATGATTATATTGAGTTATGATTATAGAAACGTTTGTTCTAAGGGTTCGTACCAGTATTTCTTGATTAAAATAAATGATGATGTTCTATTATTTTGTTTGAATATGATAATATTTCTCCTCTGTCTTTTTTCACTTACATACTGCATCTATCTATACATATTGCAACTGAAATACTTTATATGGGACATGATACTTTTTGGTGTATTTATACAACTTAATAATATATGTACACAGAGATGTATTATAATTAACCATCCCTGATCATTTTGGAAGACCACCCAATTTGGCATACCACATAGTAAAAGGAAACAAAGCAACATAATTCTCTTGTATAATTGAAAAATAACCCATTTAAATTATGGAATAAGAGTACACATCCATGATACAAATAATTTCAATGCCATGGGATAAACAATAATGTAAAACAAGACATGAAAAAAAATTTATTCTCTTTTTGAGCATCCATAACAACCAATCTATCCCAAATGGAAGGAAGAAACATTAAGAGAAGTGAGTAGACAACATAATTAAATTAAATTTTCCAATATCCAAGAAATAATATCTACAAATTCCTAATGAAAAATAGTTGGTTATTGCAACAATAAGTAGTTGGATTTCATCCAAGAATCCATATATAGTCTAATATTATAAAAAAGTTATCTCAAGATTTAAAACAAAACCATTTTATTATAAATTTTCAAAAGTGGATATTTTTTTAAACAATATTTTCTTGTCACAAAATAATTTTATATTCATAAAAACAACGAATCTTAAAAGAAAATGTTATAATGAATTATATCATAAAAAATACATGCATGGATACACAATAAGAAAATTAATTGAGTAACCAACTATGAAATATATCATTATGTATTAAAATAAGAATAAATAAAAATGCACAATATTGGGTACTAGCATATAATAATTCATACTCATACATATAAATAAAAATCAATGACCTATATCATATTCATCCAACCAATATTGAGTTATGTCACAATATTATTATATGAAGCCTTTAGTGGTGTTATGCACTCTAAAGTGACATGTCGATTTTTCAAATCACCCAGGCTCAAAATATTCTATGACGTTCATAAACTATTTAATGACCTTGATTCTAATTTATAAAAAACATATAATGTTATGAATTACAACTTCCATGATTGAATCCCCATTTTAAATTCAATACCACATTTAATGAATTTCATCAATCCCCATGAATGAAAAAATTTGTTTTTAATAGAAAAAAATCATTAAAAAAAATATTTCATGAAGTAATTCCATCTTGGTAAAAAATACATTATTTTTTATAATAAACCAAGTTAAATCCCAAAAATAGTAATATTATTCATGATTATAATACTTTTTATAGAGACATCTTCCCTATGATAGAGGGAACCCATTAATAATTGATCTCATAAAGACAGTGTTGAAATAAAATTAAAATTTTCCAAAATTTCTCTTACAGATAGACTCAGGTCACCCAAGATCCAATAAGAATGATAGAAGAAATATTATGTATGAGGGAAGTGTGAATTTTTATTGGATGTTTAAATTTCAGAAGTCTAATTTACAACAAATGAGACTAGATTGTTGAATCATTAAAAATGTCCCTAGAATTGTGAAGTGTAAAAGACTACACCACACCCTCTCCGGTTAAATTAAATATGATAACAACATATAGGTCCATTCCTTAGATCCAAGAAACATTAAAAATTCCATGGTGAAGAAGGGAACACAATTCTGTAGAGCCCAATCACCAAGAATGAGGATACACCACAACTCCTCCTCTATGGAACAACTACCACTAGAAATGAAGAACCAGTAAACTCACCCATATATGAATCTATTCTAAATGCTCGAACTCCATTCCATATTGCTTAAATAAAACTTATTTTCTATTCTATATTACCTACCTCCATGGTTCAACCATTCTAGAAATGTTATAACCCCTAAAACAAAACCATGAGGGTCTTTATTGTAGTCACTATCTCTATAATGTAGTCATCCTCTTCACAATACATTAACTACCTCCATAAAACATTTCTTGTGAAAAATTAGAAATTTAATATTAAATACCCATAACTCAATGTTCCAACTCTTAATCAATAAAAATAGATCATACCAAAACTTAGAAGGAATCATAATTCTCCACATTATAAAATAATTATTTACCCAAAAAGTGCTCTAAATTTTGAAATTGAAAAAAGATAAGGTTAATACTACCTAATTAACAATTTTTTTTCTACCAAATCTCTTGGATATTTTATATGAACAACCGTAGGACAGGGAAAAAATGAATTATTTTAGGATGACTTACCTTATCTAATTGATCCATAATCTAAATCAGTTTCTCAATCATAGTTGTGGTAGAATCAATCTCATCATCCTCTAAAAAATAAAATAAGAAAATATATTAAATACCTCTTCAACTAGGAAACATTAAAAAACGTGAAATAATTTAAAGAATGGATGAAATTAGAAATGATATTCCACTATTTTAATTCATTCAATTATATCAAAGGGGCCAACAAACATCGATTCCAACATACAGTTATTAGAAAAATAATGATTACCCATTTGAGGTGAAACCTAAATAATTACCTGATCACCATCCTCAAACTCTAGCATCCAATTTCAATAGTCCATAAAGTTTTTTTAAACACTATGTTGTAACTGATATCTTCTATATGGTCTGTACTTGTTTCATCGTTTCCAAAAAAAGACTCAGTCTAACCAAGATCCCTCTCCGAAATCATTTAACACAAATAAAGATATTTATAGACACCCATAAAAAACTTTTAATAGGACCATCATAATCGAATCCTAATAACCATGAATATATTAAAATTTAACCACATAAAGAAACTATTATTACTAACTACCAAAATCAAGCATGCATGCTTATAGAATATCTTTAGGAACATAAATATCTCTCTATGTCTGTCCATCCATATATGGATGATATTTTATACTAAATTTCAACTTGGAATCCACCACCTCTTGAATAACTTTCCAAAACCTATATGCGAACCATGTGCCCAAGTCTGAAATAACCGCAAAGGGTAACCAATGAAGTCTCACATCCTCTCAGACATATAGTTTTCTATGTAATCAACCATTGTCTTCTCCTTGATATGAAGGTAATGATTTGATTTTGTAATCTAGGAAATTGTCACCCAAATCACATCAGTCCCACTCGGATTACAAGGTAAACCACTAGTGATTTTCATATAAGTCTCTTCTCACGTCTATATTGGAATGTGAAACGTTTTCAAAAAAACAACTAGTTCTCATTTCATTAACCTTAAATCATTGACATGAGAGGAAATTTATCATTATATCCATAATAGACTACCTCATCCATGGTCACCGATACTGATTTCTCATATTATGATACATCTTGGTAGTCAAATAGTGTATTGACCAACAAACCTGATGTACAATTTCTATTAATTAATTTCTCTATGATATTTTATAAAATAACCAACCTTAAAAAACAAAACACCCCTGAGAGACAAAAACCACTCACCCAATCCCTTCTCGTCATTAAATATTTTACTAAAACACAGAAAATCAATGTCTAATACATGATTGATCCGATACCTTTAATATAATGATGAGTCATACTTCACAAAGGTTATGAAAACCATCCTAGTAGACAATTACACTCGTCATATATTTTCATTAAAAAAATCATCAAATAACCATCCTCTGTTGATTACCTCGTGGATTGAGTTGGTGATTTTATACTCAACACATCACTGACAACCATTAATATCATATTTTCATATGGAACATCAAAATATAATGTCTGAATATTATTATCATAGTGAGTCTATTAAATTTTTATACCCCTCTACATTAAAATTTATTTAAGAATTTTTTGACAATAATATACCATAAACTACTCCACAAAAAAGATACGAGTTCGTGTTTTAAGATCATCCATAAATTTATCCCACCCAAGAACATGGGTAAGGCAGTTATTCTCATAGAATAATTATAGAGAGTTATAGGTCATCACTTATTTTATCTAAATCAATATATGTATAAATTCAATACCTTAATCATTTTATAAATCATCATAACCATAACCTGGTTCTGGATGAATGAAATAGGGATTTGATGTTAGCCTCACCTTCCATTCCTCAAAATATCACAGATATTTTACCTTCCATCATACGTAAAAATCATACAAGTCATGGATATCATTGTATATGAAGGCATAAATAAGTAGAAAATAACCAACACTAATAAAATAGAAAAAATATAGTGTCACATGATTTTCAAAAATAAATATTAAATCATTTTAGATGAATATTCAATAAATCTCACAATTACACACATGACAACTATAATGGATTACTATCATAATACACTAGATGAAAAATATTTTAATTTCAAGAATGATACTCAATATCTCACAAAAATATATTCTAATATATTAATATTATTCTATATTAAATAATTCAAACCATTATTCAAATCATAGAGAAAAGAAATATAATAAAGGGTAATCTATGTTTCTCGTTAAGCATAAAAAAATAAAATTTTAACAGAACACAAGAATAATGGTATAAAAACGTGATAATAACATATGAAAACATTCCATGTATACCATAGATTATAATAATGAGTTATTGAATAGATATTGGTATTTTATAATACATAATAATATAATATTAGATAACATGATCCTAGAGAGAACAATATACCCATAATATATAGATTTCTAATATACACATAATATTAGAAAATCTTATATCAATGATACCCAACAAGACAATAATAATAAGTTAGGATTTGGATAACCACTCATTTACATGTTTCATACATTGGATAACCTCCCATGTATAATAATTTTTTATTGGCATAACCTTTCATGTAACCTTTTGTTCTTATATTGGGATAACCTCACATGTATCCTCTCATTTATGGCATCTGATAACCTTTAGTGTATAATATTTTTTAGGATTGTGATAACCTATCATGTATCCAATGATCTCATGGAAACAGAAATATTTACATAATTAATTGGATGGAGATATAGTTCCCACCATTCATATAAACCAAAATTTTATTCTATAATATCATAAATGATTATTCAAATAATACTATGTGTAAACAAAACAAGTTTTTTAAACATTTTATTATAGTATAACCCATTTAAAAAATATACCTATCTTCGTTAGAATAAACTATCCATAGAATGAATATGTATTATTCCATTACATCAAATCAATATTAAAATATAAAAAATACTAATTTTTGTTGTAGTTGATGGATTCCATAAAAATATTGTTATAACGGCCTTGAGAAAAATATAATTTCAATTGGGAATCAATACATTAAAAAATAAATATTTCAAAAATATTAATGAAATCATTTCTTTTTAAAATAAACTTGTAAAATTTTAATATAATCCTTAAATAATTTATTTTTCATGATATTGCAAAATTCTATTCATGTCATTCATGTACACATTAATATTCCTTTCACATATTTAGTAAAAAGTTAAAATTGCCTTATTCAGAATAGAAATATAAAATTACTATTAAAAAAATTTATAAAAACCAAAACAAGGGTAAAAATTTCATTAAAAAATATTTTATATTATTACAAACACTGTATAATTTTTTTTACAAATAATGTAGTTAAAAAAAGGATTTTTCACCGAAGAGAGAAATACAGTCTTGTTTCCATAAAAACGCAATTAGTTTGGCCTATTATGAACCTAATGTAAATAATATAAATGAATTATGTAATTTATTGAAATTACCAGAATATAATAATATTCATGAACCTATGTAAATATATACTATAAAATTTCATCATCGAAAATTTAATCGTAAATAATCCCGATAAACAATGGTATTGTAACCTAAAATCTATACCACTTTTTTATATTTTGAATTATAAGACCTAAGAAAGAAATAAAAATATGTGTATTTTTATATCAATTTATTTTATTTATAATACTAAAAAATCATTTCTATTATACAAAACACATAATATACATGTGGTAAATGTTGTATATGTCCCATAGAAATAAAAGTGAGAAGAAAATCTCATACCACTTATGTAGAATTTGAATCGAAAACACTAAGACATAAAAAATCAAATTAAAACCTAAATATAATTAAATTAATGTTATTCATGATATAAAAAGCACAAGTGTTATTTTATACACCTAAAAATGAAATTATTAGTGAATATGACATGCGACTCTCACACGTAATAGAGAGACTTGAACTCCTTTACCTTAAGTATCAACTTTCATTATACACATTAGAAACTATTTTATGATAAATATATTCTTATTATAAATATATTATAGAACCATGATCATATATATCATTCCATATATTATTTACTCATGGTCTTTAATTTCCCTTTTATACAAAATTCCTTATTAAAATAAAATTTCAGGTAATAAATGATTTTTTTCATGTTTATTTTGGTATAATATTTTCACTCATTTTAAATTGATCATGCTTCCTTAATATCAATAATTCTAAATATGGTATAAATATAATATATATTAATTATATATGGTTTTTAATATTTAATATAGAGATAGAAAATTAATTACACCATTCATAGAAATGGTAGGCTGTATGTACGCATGAACATTGATTCTATTTTCTCAGTGGAAGGAACAAAAGCAATGTAAAAATTATTGAACCCGAAAATAATATTTTTATATAACATATATCATTTTTTGTTATATATAACCATATTACTACCCATTTAAAAATAAAAGGAATAACCTATCACATCACTTCCTGGAGGTGGTTGTCCACACATACGCATTTGCGATGTTTCCGTTTACAACTGATTTAAAGGTAAGAATGTATATGTGAAATTATAATTAAATAAGTATGATTATTTCATAATTATATATATATATATATTAAATCAATAATTATATTCACCTTTAATATTTTGTTATTGGAAAATTAATTACATCGATTTGTGAGGTGGTTGTTCACCACACACAAGAACATCATCTTCATTTTCATTTTATGCAATAAGAAGTGGATACCGATTATTAAATTGATCGTAAAAAATAATAGTATATTATATTTATTTGTGTTAGTATATTGGAATTATTAAAATGTTAGCAGAGACTGTAATTGAGGAAGTAAAAAAGTGATATCTCTGCGAAAACAACTACCTTCACTTAGAAAAAGTAGATTTGGATCTCTTATTAAAGACACTAGGGATCAAAGTTTTAGAATATAAGGATCAATAAAAAATTATATGTATATTTTTAGATAATTATGTACTGTTTAGTAGATCCAAATAGATTAAGTGGTGTGAATAAAAGAGAAGATGATGTCCCCTTTTATAATTGAGTAGGGGAATTTTGGTAAATATTTAACCCAATCAAATAATTGGAAGACACAATCAATTCACATTCTTCATAAATAATTTCATAATGTTTTATATGTATGATACTATATATCTATATATACAAAATAAAATACTTTTTAAACATTATATTTCCCTAGGTTCTATGTTTACTCACTCTTACCCATTTAGTTTTCACCTTGGTGTCTAGTCCCTTTTTATTTACCTAGGAAATTTCACCTTTATATTTAAAAAATTGAGCCTTAATATATAAATTGTAAACAATTATTATAAATAATAAATAAATTTTATTAAATAATGATCTTATGCGTGTTTAAAATTAATATTACCCCATTCGTATGTTAAATGCCAAAACCTATTTTAACATTAATAATAGTAGTTGATTATCAATTTTTTTATTATATTTTATAAAACAATTAATGTTATTATATAATATAATATAAATTATTTTTATTTAAAATATATAATCCATTTTACCATATTAAATTCATATAATTAGAAGAAGATAATTTAAAATGAAACTCGTAGATGCAAAAAATAGGTTTTCCAAAGAAAATGTTTTCATATGTATAATAAGTTTTAATATACAATTTTAAAATAATTTTTTTAAAATAAAATAAATTGGAATAATAATATTTTTTTATATGCAAATTATATTTTAAAACAAGTTTTAAAAAATAATGTAAATTTATAAAATCATTAAATGAAAAAGAAATTTTCAATAAAAACAATACTTTCCACCATTTATTAATAACATTATCTTTTTATTAATTTTTAAAAAATTATTTCCAAGATAATTTTGACACTTTTATTGAAAGTAAGAAATTATTTTTCAAAAATACATTTTTTTGAGGATGTAAAAAAAATTTATAATAATTGTGCAGAACACAATGAAATCGCTTTTTAAAAACATAATTTTTAAAGCATTAAATTGGATTTATTTTTATCAGTTATTCTAAAAAATATTAGATTAATGAACAACCATTATATTGAGTAAATAAAAGATAAATTTTATTTAAATCCCTTAAGAATATAGACTATTTTAATTTATTAAGATTGAAATGCTTGATGTGCATAGAAACAGATAAAAAAACATTTCTTTTACATTCAAATGGAATTTTATTTTCATTTCTAATCACAAAATGAATTAATTTTATTCATGTCTGAAAAATATATTTTAAATTTGAGATTGAAATAATAATTTTTTACATTATTAATGACTATAAAATCATGTATTTGGCTTAAAATGTTAAATAGCATAAATTACCTCTTTTCATTATTCCAAAAAATTTCAACTATATCAGAAAAATCCCAAAAATTCACCCAAATCATTTTTTGACGTGAATAGTAAAAATAGAGTCCTTTTTAGGAATTAAATTTTGTAAATATAAGAAACTTAATTAGTATTTAAAATAATCATTCATTCCAAAAAATATTGAGGTAAAATTGGTAAATGATTTTATGACATTTTGGAAAATTATTTAAGGGATCATAAAATTATATTATAATTACTAAAAAAATTATTTAATTAATCTATTTTATAAAATTAAATTAAATTTTAGTTCGTTATATTATTATTAAATTATAAATAAAAAATTACGTTTCAAAAAATTACCAATACATAATTTATCATGTTTAATAACTTATTTATTTAATCCAATACATAAATATATCAAATTTTTACTTAGTAGATACCTAAATTTGATTTATACTTTCACAAGTCAGTTTATTATACTAATGTCCAGTTTACTCTTCCTTATGGTCACATTACTATTCCAACATTCATTTTAATATTTAATAGTATAAAATTATTTTTTATAATACGTTTTTTGTGGAAAGTAAGTTATTGAATAAATTGGCTTTTTATAAGACATATACTGTAAGATAATGTGGTGTTATATTATCCCATTCATTAAAAATATTATCCTCAAAATATTTCATGAATATTAAATTTTAAATATGTGAGGATGGTTCTTCTTTATTACATCTTTATGTTAACAAGTTGATTATTCTGTTTTTGGGTTTCTACAAAAAAATCATAGCCAATCATGTGTCCTAATTTCTTAAAACATGATCTCTAGTGTCAAGAATCTCAATATTCTCTTCGTATTAATAAAAATAATATTCCATTTATATTTCTTCATATCTAATTAAATATATTGGTTTTTGAATATACATTCTTAACAATAATATCTGGAACACATCATGAAATTTCAAGAGACATGGTAGTATTACTAGTCGAGAAGCTAAAAATCCAATTAGATTGAGAATTTGAAATAGTATGTCATAAATATGCACTATTTTCCCTTTCTTAATTACCCTAATGATAATCATCCCTATAGGTAATTTTGAAAATATATGTTTGCCGACTTCAAATTCAAAATACATTCACTGATTTCCACCAGCTTTTTTTCCTAATGTGAGCAGATTTATTATAAACCTGAATATTATTTACCATTTTCATTGTCTCTTAAATAATATCAAAGCCTATAAGTTTCCTTTCCCAAAATTCATCTTAATAATTTAGAGTATGAAATCTATTTCCATATAATGCTTTATATGGCGCCATTTAAATACATGAATGGAAACTTTATTTATATTAGAACATTACCAAAGGTCAATACTGATCCCAAATAACTTTAAAGACATGATAAATCGATCATAAGATGTATTCCAATGTTTAAATAGTTCTTTTAGATTGTCCTTGAATTTTAGAATGGTAGAAATTTATCAAATCAATCTCAGTATCTAAAGCATTATGAAGACTCTTCAAAACATTTTATCTAAAATTTGGATCTCGATCAGACTCAATCGATAGAGGTACACCATAAAGTCAAAAAATTACATTAATACAGATTATTTCTATGATTTCATTTGGTAAATAATCTTTTATAGAAAATAAATGTGCCATTTGTTATTATAAAATCAACAATAACACCTATTTCATTACACCTTATAAGTGTATTTTGTAGTTCTACCACAATATACATCATAAATTCATCCCGCATATTTATAAGAATATGTGGGGGTTTTATTAATCCTATAATTTATTATCTATCAGTATTCAATTATTGAAAAAATAGGTATATTTTTAGATACTCTGCAATTTCACACATCATATTATCACACAAATAATGTTCCTTTAGATCTCAAAACATCATGATACAACTAGAGTGTATAAGAAAATGTGTGATATTAGAATCATCTAATAGATTCATTTTTAACTATGTTAATGATGAAACACAAAACCTTTTTCCGTATTTTAAAATTTTATCATCATAATTTTTTTTTAAATTTTCTATAATGGATTTAATTTTCATTTGAAAATTATCATCATTAAATTGAAAATATTTTAACATCACTATAAAATATGGTATATAAATAATTTTAAAATGTAGTGCTATTTATAATTACATAAAAATTAAATTATCCATATTTACTAAATACATGAACATTGGATCTCTATCAATCCTAATCCTAGTTAAAACTCCTTGATCATTCCTACTCAATGCATAAACTACGTTATTTTATTTTCGTGTGTTGTAGTGTATTGAGAAATCATAATCATTTTATAATCTCTACCTCATGTTGAGTTAATTCTGTGTATGTATTTATTTAAAACACTTGTGATATGTATAACTATCATATATTTCACCATAGAGATAGTGAATCCATACCATTAGGGAAAAGATTATGAAGACTAATTCATGATCATGATTTGGATAATTTTGTTCATGAATATTCAACTACCTTGATTCATATGAAATAAATATACCATTTTTTATAATGAAGAAACCAAATCATTTATTTAATGCTTCACAATATATTAAAACCATATTATTTACAAAATGTAGGGTCAAAATCATAGGAATGACTTATATTTTATCTAATTTTTTAAAAAATTATTTTCATTCCTTTTTCCTTGAGAACATAACCCCTTAATTCATTAGTTTGGTTAATATGTTAGCTGATTTGGAAAAATATTGAACGAAACATCAATTGTAACCTACTAATACAAATGAACTATATACCTTGATTATGTTCAATTTTAAGGAAATTAATGTAATTTTATTGTATTTACATGATAAACTAAGATTCTATCCTAAGAGACAATACAAATATGAATATAAATTTCATGAAGCCTAAATTTACTCTTTCTAAATTTACCATTAAACTATTTCTTTTTTAGAGTCTAAAAAATTTTTCACAAGTGAATCTAACGGTCCTCATAGATAGTAGAATACCACAGAATATCCTCAATAAATACAATAAAAAACCTTCAGGATATTTTGTGAATATTCTATTCATCTGATCCATAAAAACCAAGGGTAAATTAATCAACCAGAAGAATTAGTGTAAACTTGTAACGTTAGTACCTCATTTGAAAAGATTTCATCAGGATTTCGTCTTTCTTTACATGAAATTGATTATATCTAGAATAAAGTAAAATCATTAAAAAATATTTAAATATGTGAGTTTGATCAAATATTTCATCAATACAAGGTAGTTGATACTTTTTTTAATTGTAATATGATTTATTTCTCTATAATCATTACATAGCCTCACGGATATGTCTTTCTTCTTAACATATAGAGTATATACTTGATGAAATACTATGGAAAATAAATCCCCTTTTACCAACACATTTATTTGATTATTCAAATCCAATAATTCCAAAATGTTTATTCTATAGGGAGTATATGATATCAATATTTCATTATGGATGAAAACAATGTAAAACTCAATATCATGTTCATGATGGATTATATTTAATTCATAAATAAATACATCCATTTATGCGTATATAATTAGTAAGTTTTAAATTTGAATAAATGATTGATGTACTTGAAACCACATCATAGAGTACTTATACCATAGCTATAATAATAATATAACATGTGTTATTTCTGCTTGGCCTCATCTATGGTGTGTTACCAAGGCGCTTGGGACATTGGTTTAAAAAATATCATATTTAAATATAGTTATATAACTGTATATCATATTATTGTTTGACCCTATAATCATGAGATCGATGACCCATGTCACTACAATTATTATCAAAATCTAGTTATCTATTTACATTTCCATAGATGTTTATTCCCACAAAATTCACAAGAATGAAAAAAAAATTATTCCCTTTTTCTTGTCTAGTGATTTAACATTATCATTGTTCATAGATTCTTTATTAATCTCCTGATTTCCTTTGAATATGTAATATCTATAAAATTACATCTATATTTTGATGGCATATTTTTCTATTTAATCATATGATGATTTTTTTGAGAAGCCATTGATCTTATTAGACACTGATTAATACATTCAAATAAATGATCAATAATATATTCTAAATAATGTTTGTAATCTATAGTGTACTTGAAATGTCACATGAAGGTAGCCTCAAACTCTGCAACACTCCCTTACCCTTTTGATAAAATATAACTAAATTATTTTTTTCTCAATTTCATTTCTCATGTGTAATATATTTTTCAAGGAATTTTTCTCTAAAATGTCTCCATTCCATGTTATCTATTTCAATATCCTCCTTAGTATTTTTTATCAATGACCATCATTAATCAGCATATCCCTTTTATAAATTTAGTGATAGTACTAAACATTCCATTTCATTATATCCTAATGATAAAAATATAATTTCAAGGGAGTTGATCTATTGCTCATCTATCATTGGAATAGTAGTCCCACTAATATAGGGGGTATTATTCATCATTTAATTATCCCAAACATGTGTAGTTGGGTTATTCTTTACCACCCCAAAAATGTATCCTAATATTGTCATGATCATATCAGGTACCACACTAACTGTGTTACTTTATGAGTAGGTAAATCCCGATATTATATGTGGGTATCGATTCCTTTCCAATCTTTTGGATCAATAACTACATATTGGAACACACTGAGTTATCTCAAAATCATCATGGGTATTGAGACACTGAATAAAAATACATTTGATGGTCATTGTTTTTGTAAATTACTATAAGGAACTATTAATGTTCTGACATTGGCTATATTTATTTTGAAATATATTTCCCAAGGTCTATATTATATTTTATCTAATACCAACTATAAAGACATATAACCAAGTATATCGGATCCAGAACATTAATTTATTAAATTGAGATAGACATAAGATTCAAATCGGAAAAGAATAAACATTTTAGTATTAATTAAAAACATGATACATAAATTACACCCATATTAAATTTCTAATCAAATATAAAACCAAAATAATTAATGTAATTGAATTATTGAACCCATTCATTCATTTCATCTTTTGTTAGTGGGGAATAGAGAACAAATAAAATGGAGAGCTCAGATGCTTAGTAAGGGTTAAATAAATTGGATTCTTTCCTAAATCAATAATTAATGGAATATAATTAATTATGAAAGTTATATATATTACTATAATACATTCTATTTAATAAACAAATAAATCATGAGAGGATAGGGCGTAATAATCATAGAAATGTAAAATATTGAATATTTTTTAATTTATTAAATTACATGAGCACAATATAAATTCATGGATAATATCTTATTGGTAGTAACATGGATAATAATTAATAAAATAGTAATAAATTCAACGTATAATAATTTATACTCCATGATCTCTAGCATCATTGTATATTTACAATCAAGACCATTCATAATATGGTATTGTCTTTATGGGTAAAAACTAATTTAATTTGGCCATCTATGTTTTCTCATGAGACTACATATACATCGAAGAGCTATATATAATCATGCTGCACTCATGTCTACATTTCACAATTATCCTTCAAATACAGTAATTCTTAATTTAATTAATAAATAAAAATTACTTACCAATTAATTTCCATATTAAGTAAAGGATATGGATTTTAATATTATTTCAACAATTAATTAAATAACATTCAATGTAAACACGATATCTAGAATTTCTATATGGATTAAAAGATAGTCATATACATGATAAATAAAATATAAATATTTATAAAAATATATAGTGAATAATGAAAATATTAATATGGGTAGTATATACACATATATACGAGAATATGCACCTAACATAAAAAATATTCAAAAATTAATATAAATATTGACAACCTCCATTACAACGATCATATCATTAATCAAATGAATAGATTATGAGTATTCATAGTAGATCAATATATTAATATAAAAAATTCAATAGAATATAATCATAATTAATTTTATAAACAATATTGACATGACAGAACTAATGAAATTGATGTATAACCTAATAAATGAAAATTGAGTTAAGAAATCTCTTACCACATTGTAATTTTGTCGAATCATGTCCCCAATATATATAAAAATTAACAAAAGAAACATTTAATAACAAGAATATAATTAGATTATTGATATGATATATAATGTTTTAGTATACATACCCAATAAATAATAAATATTTTTTGAATAAATCATATATCTCATAGAGCTAATAGCGAGATGAGAAAACCTTACCAATGGGTAATTAGTCGAATCATATACCCTTTAAATGTAATAATTTTAAAATTAAGTATTAAATGTTATGACGGTAACGAGATTAAAGATATTATATATCAAATTTAACTATACACACCACAAAAAAAATTAATTAGCAGTGAATAAGACATATTTCTCACATACAAAAATTGCGAGAGGAAAAACCCCTTACCTTATGTCTGAAGGTGTTATGCACCATAACAAAATGTATAATGAAATAAAAATATATAAATTAAAAAATATTGAGAACCTTTTAAACATATATTATATTTTTTATAATTTTATTATGTTCAATTATGTCAATTTGGATGAGTTCCAATATTTAATTTTGTTTTACCAGGAGCATTAATTTCACAGTTTCATGATCAGTTTGCATGTGTATAATTATAAAGGTTATTATAAAAGTGAAATAATACTATCAAAGTAAAACTATATGATATTAATTAACTTCAATAAATTTAAATGGAACCATATATCATTTTATATTTCCACCATTGGATGATGCATTAGATAAAATGTTAATGAAAAACGATTATCTTATTTTGGTGGTTTTTATGTCCATCACAAACTAGTATAATTTTATTTAATATTATTTTAATATATAAGTTCCATAATATAAATAAAGTTTTATGTTATGTATTATAATATTATTTATCTATAATAATGTTTTTATTTTCATCCATGAATATGGTAAAGGAAAATAATGATTTGTATTCTATAAAGGTGGTGAATCGACACGTCACAGATGATGTTATATTTTTTGAATAAAAACAAAAACAAAAGTGATTTTACAATGGATATTTAATTATAAATTTTTTTAAAAAATTTTATACTAGAGTAACCATGAAACTTATTATAGGGAGTATGTGAGAGTATAATAATGTAAAATAAATTAAAAGAGAAAGGAGGAGGATTTCACCTCACGAATATTGCCTCCTTGAGAACCATCTTTAAGACACTTGCATTTGGAATTTTGGATATACCAGTAGGTATTGGAGCATAGTTAGAGTATTGTTCATTTATTTTTGATTCATTTAGAAAATATTCAAGGCTTTAAATGTGTAAGGAGAAGGGGTGGTGAGGGGTGGTATTTATAGTGGGAGGAGAGGGGTGTTTTGGATTATTTTACTCATTTGATTATTATTTTTGGCTCATGAATACTGATAATGTTTATTATATTGAATATTTATATTAAACTGTGTATATTATTTTGAAATAATTATTTATTACATCATCACAAACTCCAAAATTCATGTATTTTTCTTAAATAGTTAAATTTTGTCAATGACCCTAATTCATTATCTACAAAAAATTCAACTATTTTAGAAAGAACCCAAAATTTACCTCAAAATTATTGTTGTCGTTTATATTTCAAAAATAGACAAAATTTTGTGAAAATATTTTTCTAAAAATCAGAAATTTAATTTTAAATTAAAATCACCATTTAATAAAAAAATATCAATTTTTAAAGGATAATTGATTTTATGACACATTGAAAATTTAATTGAGCTCTCATAATATTATATTATAATTATGAGAAAAAATAATAACAATTTTCAATATATTATATGAAAATAATTTTTATTCTAAAAAATTATTTTAAATATAATTTGTAAATAAAAATTTAATTTTGAAAAAAATACCTACACTTAATTAATCATTTTGGAAAAAATTATTTAATTATTCCATAATATAAATATATGAAAATTTTCATTTATACAATACCCAAATTTTATTAAAACTTTTTTTGAGAGCTTATTATTCAAATATTTAGTTTACTATTCCTAACGGTGAAATTACTATTCGAATTGTGATGTAACTATTTAATTGTATATCATGGTTCGTTTAATCTCGGTGTTGTGTGTAGTGAATGATATCAAATAAATTTAATTTATTTAAAAAATACATACCATAAAAATTCAGGGTGTTATAATTTCTCTAGGTCTATCTAAATTTATATTCATTTACATTGTAGAATGAAAAAAATGTAGTTATGCACACTAATTTAGGAATAAGTTTATGGTTTTTTATTAATGGAACTACCCACCAAGATGTTAATGTTTTCCACAATGTTATAATATACATTCTATCAGTCAGGAATGTCCATGTGTCATCCAAGATCATACTAACTCACAAGATGCTATCTCAAAGGAAAAAATCCAAACAACTATATATAACATTTTATAATTAATTATTCAAATGAATATAGAATGTTATAATTTACAAAACACATAATGGGTATTACCACGTCACTGAAAATGCACAATGTATTATAAATTAATCATCACAAAAAGTCCATTATCTAATATTCACAAAGGTACTATCATTATCTTTTTATTCTACCAAGATTTTTTGTAATCAACACAAATCCCTAACCCAAAATCACACCGAATCTAATGGTAAAAAGGTGAAGAAACAATGATTGAAAAGAAGGTTTGAACTTACCTTGAATGAATATGGGAACCCTCAAGAAAAAACCCCATTCAAGGTAGATCAACTCGGGTATGTGAGGGAGAGGATATATAAATAATGGCACGTATAACTGAGTTTTAAAGACCCATTATCCTTCTTATATTTAATGTCAATAATAATAATTTATGTTTTTATATTCTTTTAAACGAATTAAAAATGATTAGGCAATGATTTAAAAAAGATATGAATCAAAGTAACACATTATGCATTCATAATATACCATTACAAAAATGGTACATGAAATCACTTTTACATCCCATATGTATTGCATGCCATTATTCATTTCATCCCTTAAAATCTTATAGATTAATATATGAAAATAAAGTGACTGATTTTTGATGATATATGTAAAGAAATATATAGGAGTTCTGTTATGATAATTAGAATAATATCGATTATTACACCATTATTAGGTATACAAATAATTAAATGAATATATTATTATTAAAAATATTTAACAATAAGATCATTGAAACATAGTTTTTAAATTGGCTGGAATAAATAGATGCAAAAACTTTATATTTTTTTAGAAAAGGGGAATTAATAACATCAATTATTATAAATATTTCTTAGGATACTCAAATTTTTAATACTTATGAAGGAGTTATAATGACTAGGGATTTTTTTGACCAGTCATAATATGAACTTCCACAAATATGGTTTCAGAAAATCATCAACCTAATATGTTCTGGCCCATGGAAATCACTACAAGACCCATTCTTTTTGAATTAAAACCCAAAATCATGACAAATACACCTCATATACTTAGGTCTTACATGGAAATTTTGATGGGACATGTATGTATAATAAAGGATAATAAATATTATAATTATTAATTAATATAATATTGTCATAAGATTAGTAATTTATAATTTTTCCATTTCATTAAAATTTAATATTAAAAATATATTTTATTAAATAATAAAGGTCACTATTATTTTCGAACAAGTAATCATTTAGAAATAAACTCATTTAATTATAAAATGACTTTTCTCAAAGAATTATAATTCTTCTATAAATTGTGTATAATTTAATTAACATTTATTTAAGGTTAATTTTAACGAAATGAAAATATAATATAATCTAGAAAATAAATTAATATTCATATAATAATTATTACTAGGCATGTGATGAATTCATTTTACACGTCAAAGTACATTTTTTATAAATGGATTTTTATTTATTATACGTACTTATATTAAAATTAATTTTTAAAAACTCTATTTATTGAAATTAATAAAATGTTTTTTAATTTTAATCTATATACTAAAAATTTTAAACACAGTAATTTTGAATTATAACCTAAAAATAAGTTACCAATGTAAATATTAGTTACCATCGTAAAATAGTAATTTTTGATGGATTTTGTTTTAAAAAAATGTGTAATTTTAATCTAAATAAACACAATTAAAATAATTTAAATGATATTTATAATATAATGTTTAAATATAGAAACATATATATTGAAAATAACATTATTATTAATTTATAGAATATAATAATAAAAAAAATTAATTTTAAAAAAAACATTTTACAAAATATAGTTTTCTATATAATCAGATTAAATTTTAAATTAAACTTCAGCATATTTTGAAATTTTATTATATTAAATGATGAAATATGTTTTATTAATGAAATTAAAATTAGGTTGGAAGGGTTGTCTAATGTCATTAGAAATAATATTTGTACTATGGTAAACGTTAATAAGGGTAAAATTGGGAAATTTAAATTGCCTGATTTTGTAAATATTAAAATTATATTTAATGTTTTTATAAGAAATTTTTCAGGTTTGAATGTTATACCAACATTTCTCACAAAATATTCTTCACATGACTCACATAACATCATTGTGGTTCAATATTTTCCCCTAACTTGACTTTAGTTTCCAATAATATGTCTATGTTTTCCATCTATAAAAGGATATCACATCTACCCTCTTCACGCCATAGCTATCCTTTGAAATGTCTTTGATCCCTTTATTATTTTACGTATCGTAGGTGAATAATACATTTTTAATCTCTTTTTTCCAATAATGTATCTCATGTTCTATATTTCCATGATTTCTTTTAAAAGAGGATTTAAGTCATTAACATGAGTACCATCTACTCCCTAACCCATTCCTCCATATATATCTCATCCAAACATATTCTAACCATACTATAATAATTAAATAGATATAAATATTTTATTTAAATGTTATTATATTAAAAAAGAAATATTTCTTTATAAAATATTATTGAATGATGGGGGATTTCCCTTTAAAAAAATAAAATAGATGTAGAAGTGTAAATTGAAGCAAAATAAAAATGAGATATATTAAATGAGAAATAGATTAAGAGATATTTCAGAAATTTATGTTGATGTAAATTAAATTATACCATAGTAATTATATCCTGGGAATTATCAAACAGAATTTATACATATATATGAGTTGATGTTAAATGAGTAAACATGAAAAATTAAATGAAGGAAAAACAAAATTGATGTGATGATCAAATAAAGCACGATGTGATACTCTACATCTCCACCCATAACAAGATAGGTAAAAAGTATAAATCACTTGAGAATACATATCCCTATCATGGGAGACAATACTAATGCCATGAATATCACTAAAAATCATATCCAATGCCACCATAATAATCTTCTATTTTAAAATAAATAGAATATATGAATGTGATCTTATTGGTTTTAAAACCCAATTTAAAAATAAAATAAAAATCAAAGAAAATTAATTTGATAAGTAATATATTTGAATTTCTACAAGCATTTGAGTCCATTTAAAAATATCTAATGTTGAAAATTAAATTTTTAGATACATAATTAATAAATAGTTGGCTAAAGCTCTATGTTATCCCCAATGTCTCTACCAGTCTACTTAAGAGGAAAAATTATAAACCCCTTAATATCAATGGTGATCATGATATATATACCTAAAAATTGTGACTTTTGAGATCCCTATTAAAAATCACATATATCTAAGGAACCTGTCACACAATTTTTATAAAGTGAGAACTATTAGATAATGGTGGTAAGTAATATAGTGGTATTATTTTGTAATAATAATGTCAAAGCATATCAAAAATATTTTCAAGGATCAAGTTCATTAGAGGATGTGATTTTTGAGATAAAGGATGAGGTACTTGATAGATTTAAAATATGAAGTTTTATAATTTAAGTGTTCTAGGGAAATATAGCACTTCATTATTTATTTAAATAAATTTTTATTTTAGGAGAATAATAATTTTGAGAGCCTCATTGATCCTTATTTTATAGCCCTTAATAACATTAATATTCATTATAGAATTAACTGAGTTCAATTAAAAATTTTTATTCCTAATTTAAATAATCATTAACCACAATTGACATCATATTAAGTCTATAATAGGAAAAAATAGCTTGCACAATTCCCTGGTGATAGGATCATGGCCTTTTGGCCCAAAAAACCTAGTAAAATTCCCTATCATAGTTCCACCATGCCCTGACATATTTAAAACCTAAACTAGAGCTAGTTTTTTTTATAATATTTCATAATACATCCACAATGACCACCACCAATTATAATAATGATATTATATGGTCTATTATTCTGATTCTAAATAATTGATACATAATATAATATTTCAAGAATATCTTTAAATATAATAAAATTATTTTATATAATCATCCAAATTAAAAAAATATTCACATAATATTTAATATAATAGATTAAACATACTCTATTGAAAATGATAACAAAATAGATGATTGTTTTTTATCATTAAAACACTAAGACAAAGAGAGCGGTATAATATTATTATCCATTTTGATGATCAAAGACAATTATCATAAAATACGAATAAATTGTATGTAAAAAATTAAATAGATTGAAAATAAAAATTATTTAATCATGATATTTATTGTGCTCAATAGAACAATAGTTGGCATTACTTTTACAAAAATATGGTATAATTTATTAAATCCCCCCTTTTTAAAAGGATTAATAACTAGGGAAGTGTAAAAGGAAGAAAATTTTTTTTAATAACAAATCCCACAATGTGAAAATATTTTTACAAAACATGTCCCTTTAAATAAAAAAAATACAGAAATATGTTTTTTAACATTTCTATGAAATTTCTTATCGAAAAAAGAAAAAAATAAAAAATTTAAAAATTATAAGAGGAGAAAAAACATAAGGGATGTAAAAACAAAATTTTAAGGAAGACTAATATTTTGAAAAAAAACAATAAAAAAACAATTTCAAAATATTTCTTTTTCAAAATAAATTTTCATATATAGAATCCTAATATCAAATTTTAATTATAAAGATATCAAAAATTGAAAAAAGGATAATAAGAGAATAAAAAATAGAACACAAAAAATTTTGAAAATAAAATATTAACATATAAAACTCTAAAATAATATGTTAATTATAGAGTGAGATTAGACTGAAAAATATTGTTAAATTAAATAATTAATAAATGAAAGGAAATATTAGATAAAAACAAAATAATAGGAAATTAAGAAAAAAATATATAGAAAATAGTAGAGAAAATGGGGAATGTAAAATGAATCATTACACACCTTTTCCATGAAACATATTTTCGTCACAACATGAATTTACCTCCATTTATTGATTTTTATACTTAAAATAGATTGATGAAGAAGGTACATTAAAAATGAAAGTTTACATTTAATGAAACATTTTATTGGTGATTCATCAAAGACAATGCAAGAAAAAAATGTAATACAGACCAGTGTATATGATAAAATATTTACTCATAATTATCATTATTTAATATAGATAAAAAACCTTTGGTTTTTAAATAATTATATATATATATATATTAATTTATGATAATTAAAAAATAAATTTTAAAACATATAAAACTAAAAGTTAATTAATTTTCATTTTGAAATCAAATTTAATATAATTACAATCACTTACTATTTTTCTAGAAATGTCTGATTGGGATTTCAAAAATAAGATGAAAATATTTTAGGTGAAATTAGTTGTAAAAAAAGTTTTTTATAAAGATAAATATGATAATTAAATATATTTACAACCCCATAAAATTTCAGAACGTTTGAGATAATGGGATCATTACAATAATAAACTGAATAACAAAAATATATATTCTAGTTCTATAAAGAAATTTGAAATAATTTATTAAAAATATTATTGAAAGAACTCAATAAATCCATTATAAAATAAATAATATCACAATTGAAAAATACTTATTTCACAACTATTTAATTTTAAATGATCAAGGAATAATGGTTCAGTGAAAATATTGTTGAGTTGATATTTTATTGGAAAAAATCATATATAATATCACCTTTTTGTAGGTTATCTATTATAAAATGATTTCTTTGGTAAATTGTTTAGTGTAGTAGTGGTGGATATGATTTTTAGTGATATTCATGGAACTGATATTTTAATATTTAATAGGTAAATAGTTCAATGTTATCCCTTACAATAAGATAGCTTGTTGCATCAAAAAAATTTAAACACAAGAAATACCCACAACTATAATTCCACTTCAACGGTAGAACGAGAAACCAAGATTTATTTATTATTACTCTTTGAGACATGATTTTTTTTTGATGAAAAGTTCTAATTTTATGGTTCTGGTAGAGTTGTAATCCTATAAAATTATTTTAAAACAGGAATGTAAATTTCATATTGGTACCTTTTGGTAAAATTAAAATGAGTTTTTGGAATAATTTTAAATAATAAAAAATCATTTTTATGTATCTTAATTGATATTATTTTTTATTTTTTTAAAATGATCATAGAGGAAAAAAATAACCATGATATCAAGACAGGTCATAGAGAGGTAAATTATACTAAAAATCATAAATCTATAATGTTATTTCAAATTTTTTTGACCATATTTATATAATGGTAAAAAACACCTTATAATCACGAGAAGTATAATTTCCTTATCATGATCCATTTTTATCACTTTAAAAGATCATTGGAGTATTTTACATGGTTAAAAAATATTCCCTCAAAATTTTGGGATATATAAAAACCAAGAAAGAATTTGAGTTCTCCCATAAATCTCATATCATTTTATTTTTTGATAAAATCATGCCAAAAATATTTTTTCATTGGTAGAGCTGAAAATTATATCATCAACATAAATTTTTATAATTAAAAAATCATTTGAGATGAGTTTTAAAAAATGAATTGAATAATGTTTTCACATTTTAAAACCATTTAAAATAAGTTAATATAAAGTATGTTCATACCATGTCTGAGGGACTTTTTTAAGGCACAATGAACCTTTTAGGTTTAAAAATACAATTTGGAAAAAAGTTCTTATCAAAACAACGCAGTCACCCAAATAGTTCTATTTGGCTATAAAACAATATATAAAATATTATTTTTAAATAAATTTGAAATAATTTTCAATTAATATGATATGAGGAGTCCAAAAAGATTATAATTGATTCGAACTGAGTGATGGGTGTAATGGTTTCCCTATAGATTATTCATTCTTCTTCGTTATAACCTTCGGAAATTAAATGAGCTTTTTTCTTGAGATATTACCAAATTTATCTATATTATTCATAAAAAACAATTTATAGAATATATATATATAAATGATCACTACATCATTATATGATATTACATACATTATATAGAGTGAATTTATTTAGTTTATATTTCATGGAAAGTTCCATATTCTCATCATTAAATGCATCGTTAGTTATTGGGGATAAAGGTGAGAGACAATGTTAAAGTGTTCAACCTCATTTAATACTTATTTATGTGTATTAGTTCACTATGAAATTTTTTATATCCTTTAAAAAAAATATTTATGTAAATTTTAAATGACATTTCATTGGATAAAATTGATAATTATTATAGTGAAAAACCCAAGATAAGATACCAGGCTACATGCTAGTAAGATAAATAATACTACCAAACATACTTATATACTATAAACGGTTAACCACTTTACTATATTTATTCAATGATAACTAATATTCTATACACATACGAGTAATATTTATTAATTTTATTAATTAAAATTAGTTTTAAATTTTTATTGGTGTATTTTAGTTAGATAAAAAAAATTCCATTTGTATTCTGGGAAATTTGAAAATCGAGAAAGAATTTTACAGCACCCATAAATATTTTCTAAAATTACAAATTCATTAAATATAAAAATTTAAAAAAATGTTTTTCATTTGTATTTTTTAAAATAATAAAATCAAATTAAACATTTAAAAGTGAAAAATCATTTGAGATATTTTTTAAATATATTTTTAATAGTATTTTTACAATTTGAAACCTTTTGAGGGAAGATAATTTGAAAGGAATATATTCTAAACCCAATTGACTATTTTATACATTAAATATCATTACTATGTATGAATATATAATCTTCAAAATGTGGATTTCCAAAATGAGGTGGTTATTATAAATATTATAAAAATAATTTCTTTTTAGAAAAGTGAGCATTTACATCCATTTTAATGTGTTTTAAATTAATATTATAGGTAAATTCCAAAACAATTTTAATTAATTCTATGTTAGTGATCCATGAAAATGTTTCAAAATAGTTGATTTCTTCTTCTACATTATAAAAATTGAATACTAAATGATCTTTGTTTCTCTAAATTTTATAAAATTCATGTATATTATTTTTTAAAGTGTCTAATGTATTGAGTTAATTAAGTTAGTTAATATTTCATGAGAAGAAATTCATAATCATACAGGATGGGGTTATTTTCCATTAATAAAATAAATTTGTGAGGAAATGATAATTTGAAATTAATGTTATTATAAAAAAAATAATGTGAGGAATATAGTAATAAATAATTGATAAATTTTATTCAAGTTTAGAAATATAAAATATATGAAATTTATATATGGAAATAATGATTTCAAATTTATGAATGAATAAAGTTAATGTTTAATAATTCAATGATGAAGGGTAAATAGGGGGAAAACTATTGATAAAGAGTTTATTCAAATCATAATGTGAGCCCCTATCTCAACACCCCTCAACATGAGAGTTCAATGGTATAAATATGTCAATGTCAATGGTGTTGTAGATAATCATACCTCAAAATTTTGTCTTCTGAATAAAAACATATGATTCATCGATATCTATGAAACCAGAAAGTCTCTTTTTCTATATGAGGACCTATTTGAGAAAGATGATTAATAAGAGAGATTTTTTTCTAGAAATCCCATTACAATCCACTCAAATTTTTTATAATACATGAATTATAATTAATAATGAATTATTTGATAGAAATAATGGGATCCATGAGATATTAAGTACATAAAGTTAGATCATGTATGGTTATTGAGAAAGCTAACTCATGGGAATCGAATTTGGTCTATAGTCAATTGGGGAGACATTTTATTTTGATATAATTATTTATACTATATTTTAAACTTTTGAATACTCAAAAAATATTCTAGAATTTTCCTAGAGAAATTACGACATTGAAGACACGCTTTGATAAATATTTTACTAACATTAAATATATACAATTTATTTCAGATAACAAAATAGATTTCACAAAATCCTATTAATAGAAACTTGAATTTTATGAACTCAAAACTCCCAATATGATGCACTAGATTAATTTCACCTTGACCTGAAACTATCTATTTTGTCCAGTTTTGTATGATTCATCAATAAGATTCTCTTACACATAAAAATGACCTTCTAAGATTATTTCAAATTGATTCTAAATACTACATATTTAAATTAAAGAGTATATAATTTCGTTAAAGATACTCAAATACATTGAGTAGGCAATCCAACTTAAACAAAATTCAATAACATGATATTCAATTAAATCAAATAAAATCACTGAAATGTGAATATTAGAAACATATATTAGTGTGTGGGAACATGAAAACAAAATGAGATAGAGAGGTATAATAATATCCCCCTTTTTGAAGATCGCAAACACTAACCCTAAAATGATAAATTAAGTGTAAATCAAGAATTAAATTGATTTAAAATTAATTAAATATTTTAACAGTATAAATAATAATATCAAGAGAAAAATTAGTAAGAATGATTTTAACAATAATGAAAATAATATTTAAAATCGTTCATTCATAAAACAATTAAATAATATAATAGAGTAAAACGTAGTTATTTTTTAAGAAAACTACAGACTATTTGTAAAAATATTTTTTAAAAAAATATATCCCACACTTCTCCATTTTATAAAAATTAGCCAACTTTATTATTTTCAAATATAAAAAAACATTAAAAAGGGAAAAATGTGGCGAGGAGGAAAAAATATTTTAAAAAATAAATTATATGAACGAAAATTATTTTGAAAAGGAAATTGAAAAATATTTTTAAAATAAAAAATATAATTGATAACCCCTTTTTCTTTCTGAACTCCCAAAATAATATAATTTTTAATGAGAGAGATTAAGATAAAATTGGTAGGGAAGAAATAAAAAAAAGGAAATAAAAATTAATATGAACACTCCTTAGCTTCGAAAACTGCCCAAATAATATAGTTATTACCGAGACAAAGTGGATTGTTAATGAGGAGAGAGTATAATGAAGAAATGTATCAAAGTAAAAATAATAGAATAAGGGAAAATGAATAAAAATAAAAATGAATTGAATATTAGAAAAAATGAAGAACGAGAAATTAAAAAATAACACACTGTTACCAAAACATTACATTTCCTTTTGAAATTATTTAGCCTCTTTTTGAAAATAATTTTTTTCATATATTATGGAATGTTTTTGGGGTGAAATCACATTTTTGAAACAAAAAATTGAATGAAAAAGGATAATTTTAAATTAATGTAATTATAAAAAAATTATAATTGTAAAATGATCACAAGATAGTTTATAAGTTTGATCCTAGTTTATAAATTTGAAATCAATGTAATTTAATGGCATAATGGATCTAAAAAAATTTATACAAGTATGTATGTTGATGTAAATAATGAAATGCAGAAATGTAAATAGAGGAAAACATATATAAATATGAATTAGACTAAAAATTAATGTATTCCCCTTCATCTCCACCCCCACCCCTGACATGAGAGGAAATTGTTTTAAATCCATTATGACACCATATACTTATCAAGTGAAATAATATTATTTCCATTGAAATCTCTAAAAATAGAATCCAACACTCTCGCATTATCTTTTTAATTAAACAATAAATCATATACAAATTTCTTCATTTATGTTTAAAAAACAAATTTAGAAATATATTTAAAAATAAATTAAAATTAATAGTGAAAAAGATCGAACAATGTATATAAAAGGATGTGAGGTGATGTTAAATTATTAAATGAGGAAAAGTAATTAGTGGAAAAATTATAATGAATTCAGTTAAAGATCAATGCAATCACCTCTATATCTACCCATAAACTTGAGATACTAACATTATAAATACATTGATATCAATACTGATAATGAAATATGTCACTCACAATTTAGGATTATTAGCACCTTATTAATATTCTTTAATAGACATGGATCACATACCGAACATTTTTTAGTTGGAAACATTGGAGATAGGTGATTTAGAAGATAGAGGATTGGTTTATGAAAACCGATTTCAAAGATAATGAAAGATCACTATAATGGATAAAGTATATTGGATAATGAGATACATGGGTTATTTAGATCATAAAGTTACCTCTTTGAGGGTTTTTAATGATGTTAAACCATTGATGATCAATTATGATCAACAATGATGATGGGATAATGTTGATTTTGAATACGTCATTGATAATGTATTTATTGTCTTTAAAATCTCTAGAAATATTGTATAATTTTCCTGAATAATTTAATACAATAAAGATTTAATTAAAAGAAGTTATAAACAACATTATATGATTCCCAAGATTATTATAGGATGAACCATATTTCACCATGCCCTAGTGACAATATCTAGATTGTTCCTTCTTTAAAACACCTAACCCAACACCCTAACATAGGTTCACCAAACCCTGGAACATTTTCACCACACCCTGGAACTAGAAATTTGGGAATACATAGTATAAAACATAAATTTGAGGCTCCTAAAATTTAAATAATGATCTTTTGAGGTTCTTATAACATGGCTCCAAATACTATTGATATTAAATAATACATCAAGATGATCATCAAATATACTCAATGAATTTGATTAGATCATCCGAATTAAATATGTTTCCTTTATATGATATTCAATGTAATCTCTTAAAATAGATAAAATTGAATTTTTTGTTATAAAGGTAATTGTTTGTTATCATTTAAACACCATTATAGAGAATTGTTTTACACCATTACCTATTTCTAATTCATTCGTTGTGAAATGTAAATATCACAGGTGTTATGTGTGGACTAAAACCTCCAAGAAAGACATATTTCATTTTTCTCAACCACATAACTTTTATTGTTATATGATAGTTTTAAATGAATATATATTAAATTTATAAGTGATTATGACTATTCATAGTTATATTAAACATTCATTTAATAATATTAATAATTATGTGTGTTTCTGAAACCATGAAAACCAAGAGGAAAAATGATTTGTTCTTTGTAAGTAATAGCTTCTTCAGATTATTTTTCATTTATCCTATTTTAGGACTCTTCAATATTATGATTTTTTAAATTATTAATACATAAATAATATTATCAAACTTAGTTAATAATAATATAATCACTTTGATTACCATACTCACACATAAAATATTACATGTTCTTATTGGGATCAATTTAACAACCTTCATGAATGATGCTATAAATTTTCATCATGGATAACATTGTAACGTTAAATAATGTTTATATTTATTATTTATAAGTAAAAATTTATTCTCTTTAGTACAATAATAGTAATGTTAATATCTTACTCTTTATTAATATATCAATTATTTTTCTTCAAAATTTATTTAAACAAGCTCAACATCAATTTCATCTTAAAGAATATTAGGTGAACTCTCATGGAATGAAATTAAAAAATTATAAATCCTAAAAAATATTTTTTGGGTAACTTAAATAATATAATAATTGTTAAAATTGAATCAAATAATGGGCATAAAAATCAACATTACTAGGAGTGAGTGTAATAATCAAAATCACTAACATCTGATGATGAAAATGAACAGTAAGAAGATAATGAATGTATAATGAATGATTAAAATTAAGTATAATAAATGTTATTTTATTTGAATATGTTTATTAATAACATTTTATGATGTTTTTGTTTTATCTTCAGGAGGATAATTTAATTTAATTCATATTGGGGGGATTGGTAAGGGCTTCTTGTCCTTATTTTCATTCTTTATGAAATATGTCATAATCACCTATTGTTTTATTTGTGTATTGAATATATAACCTATTAAAATATTTTTATCAATTTTTTCTTTAAATTAATGTTATTTTAGAAATAAATATCATGTTATAATTTCAATGGATTTCGATTTAAATGTTACTATAGATGTTTTGGATTTCATTAACCCAAATCTCTTTTCATTGAGTTATATTGAATTATTTTGAACTTGTTTACTCTATTTTTTATTCATCCCCACTAAAATTTTATTATATGATGTTTATAATTATATATATTCGATTCTAATTTTTTCTTTATTAATTTTGAAACTAAAATATGTATAATTTCTTGTGACATTCATATTCTACTTTTCTAATTTTAAATAATAACATATATTTTTTTTAAATGATGTGTGTTTCAATGAATATTTTTTAAAATATTCAAAGGGAACTTCCTTTCACGATATTATATTTATCTTCCTATCCATGTTTATTTATTTCATAATTAAATCTTTTTTTGTATATATTATTGGATTTATTTCAATCTGGTTTTTAAATTTTATTTTTCATGTTAACTTATTGTGTTTTTTTGAATATGGCTCATGGCTTCATATATTTATGAACATAACATGAAATTGTTTCGAAATGTTAATTTTATTAATCAATTCAAAACCATTTATTTAATTTTTTCTAAAATTATTATCTCATATGCAATTATTTTTCAGTAATCAACCTATAAATTACCTTAACAAAAATTCTTTCTGGGTAGTTAAAAGTTTATTATCAACAGATATAACTCTTTTGGACATTTTGTTTTATTCCACTTGGAAATTTTATAGAAATAAAATCATTTCAATGTAATATTCATGGTATAATATTATATTGATTTAACCAGGAAGAAATTTGTATTTGTTATCATTATGTGACATTTTGGGTCCATTATAACCCTGTAATGCACTGATTAATTTTTTTATAAAAGTTAATATAATGATTTATCTTTTGAACCTATTTTTATTTGGATATGTTAAAAATACTATATATTAAAATGATTGTGTTTGAAAAATTAGAAATACTAAATAGGTATCTATTTAAAGTACTTAACATTATCCATATACCAATTCTTTTTTAGATAGGTTCATAATGATATGGTTTTCTATACTTGAGACACATTTTAATACTATTTACTTATGTCATTCTCCATATCTCATGTTTATTGTATCATGTTTATTTATTCTTGTAATGTTATTATTTTATTATCAATTGATTTCACATTAAATTTTATAATTGTTTATATTTAATTTTTAATGTTTTATATTTACCTCATTTCATTTAATCACTTATTCTTATGATCTTACCCATTTATGACAGCATGATAATATTTTACAATACATCACATTTGAACTCGACCATTATTTCGTTTTCATTCTATAATGATTTACATTCCTAAATTTATATATAATTAATTATAATGTAGATATATTTTGGGATATGATTAATCCATTATGTGAAATATTATTTTTATGTAGCTAATATACAATGACAATGAACCATATGTTCTTGGAGGTGTGTGATTATTTAAAAGATTTATTGTTTAAATTATGGAGGTTATGTGAAATCAATAAAATTTTATATTGGGTAAAAACAGTTGGTATATAATACACTTTATAATGAATGGATTTTTAGCATTAGACCCTAGAGAGCAGATCAGAGATGTAACATAGCCCTCCCTATGTGCCACTCAAACTAAAATGTCAATCTGGGTGACCATGAAAAGATGGGTATTCAATTAATTTTTAAATATAACAAGCCTTTGGTCATGATATAAGAATTAAAATTATTGCATAATGACCTCTCTATATCCATTTTATGGTATGGCCATTTTGATTATGTGAAACAACTCACGTAAGGAAAGAGGGCCCAACCATGACAACCCCCCCCCCCCCCCACAAAATGGACTCTATTAGTCATGCCATCAGGCATCCAACATATAAGATCCCCATATAATAGATTCACATTTTTTTGACTTAGACACCATACATGGAATTTTTTTACATTAAAAACTGACACAAAACACACCATTCTATGATACCCACTTTTCGTAATGGGGATGGTCACATATAGTAAAATCCATCTAAGCGGTTCACTCTAAACCAGTGATGACATTCATCTAAAAACCCAGTACATGTATTGGTCCTCAAAGTACTTCCAAAAAATCACATTTCGATGTTCTAACCCTCAGAATCTATATCCATGTACAAATTCTTAAAACATCCTATACCCTAGAATAAAAAATCCAAATTTCACATAAATTTGTCAACCCACAATGTGATGGGTCATTAAAAACTCCACCCACAATTTGATTAACTCATGGGAATATATGGCGGTTATAAAAACCCAAATATTTAATATACCTTAATTCATTATTTATTATATAATGATATTAATGAAATCCCAAAAAATCAAGAGGCCAGGTGTATTTGAATAATTAGATACCTAGCATAACAACTTAAATCATGGTTAAAAATACATTATTTAAAAACAAAAAAATTACTTTATATTATATTGATCTTCTAATACTACAAGGGATAACTTAATGGGAATACATAACAAATGTGTGATCTATAAATCTTTGCATTGGAATAAAAAAAATCATAACGCGATGAAACTATAACATGTGAGTCTCGAGGCATCTGTAGTTGACATAAAGGGGGTTAAAATCATAAACATGAATAAAAAAGCATGGTATAATTTGATAACATCCTGGAAAAATAGTTACCAAGAAAAAATATAAGACATTACGTCATTGGAATATGCCAATGTCCATTACATGCTCAGAAACATTCTTCTTCCTAATCAACGATACCCTGAATATTTTGAGAAGAAAAGACACTCTGATACAATTTGTAATTTCTCATCCCTATACCTCTCATTTTTGACTATACTAATGATATAATAGGGTCTCATGTATTTATCTTTATATGATAGAGGTCGTTGAACAATAAAAAGGGACTATATCATACATTGTTCGGAATATGCCCTTAAATCATTGTAAAAAAATAAATAAACACCATCCATAACAATAATTAGAGAATGAAAAAATTTAAATACTAAATATATAATGTGAACCATGAAAAAGTAATACAAAATATATCCAAATTATTTCTTACTGAGATGATTGAATATAAAAAAGGGGAAAACTATACAATACGATATATAACCATACACAATCCTCGCATCGTCCCATCTCTAATACCCTATCAAGCTACCTTAGTCTGATCCATGGAACATATATGATCAACCAACAATTAGACATCTGATCTTCACATTCACCTAAGTGCCTTCATATGGATGGATAAATAAGTCTTAGTAGGGTCTCACCATGTGAACATAATATACCCAATCATATATATACCCCATTATATATATACAAGCATGAAGAAGGTATATAACATCAAAAAAATATACAAAAACACATGCATAGATCATCATGTTATAACAATTCCAACTTAAATCTATGAAATTTTGGTACTCATGTGATAACAAAGAAACCATGACTATCGATCATAACAACATTGTCATAATACAAAATCATGTTACATCCTTCTATAGGGCCCATCCATTACCTTAATATGTTGGGTAGGGAGTCACCAAATCTATAACTCCACCATCATCCTCATGGTGTGACCTATAACAAGTAATTTGACTAGCACCATTAATATGAGATCACTACCAAAATCCAAAACTATTTCTTCTCACTCATGGGAGGACCTTCTTACACATTCTCAAGGAAGGTGATGCATATACATGATTATGCACTAACGCATATCAACACATCATCCCTTCATGAAAGACATGTTTAAGAACACTTTCTCATGCTAGGTGAGCCAAAAATTATTTATCACTACCATATCATTCATAATAAAACCTCACATGCCCACCTAGTCCATGAATTATACCCATGGGGGTTTTCCTATGGCTTCACACTCATGGTGATCCATTATTGTAATCGATTCCATATCAACCAAGGAAGTGTTTGATATAATATTAAAACTTGAACTATCCTTAAAACCATTTCTATATATTCAAATACCATTACCCTCAAGGAAATGAAGGGCCTTAGGATATGTCATCTCCAATAACATCGTTCATCACCGACAACATGCACATGGTTATCACGCACAGGAAACAATAAAAAATTCCTGAATCTCATACCATAATCCCACAAGAAATTCCTAGGATTATATTCTCTTGATACCTATCCCCTAGTATTAATGTATATATCATCATCAATCCAGTCTCCTTGGCTAATCCCCTTTAGACTATGTTGGATTATGATGTTTTATATATGTCAATATTAATTAATAAATTTTATATGGTATAAAATCTATTTTCATTAAATATATATTATTATATTGTTAAATTGATTCATTTTAGTGTATATATATGATTTTATAGATTTTGTAGTGAATTTCACATCTTTGAGATGATTCAGAGAAAATTTTGAAAATTCATATAGTGTGATTAATAATAATATTCCATGTACATTTAAAAAATACATGGATTGGGCTACCTAAGTACAAACCCATGTCATGAACCAAAAACCACATGCCAAGTAATTCATGAAACATTCCATATAAACCCATTCTTGAAGTAGTAGGTGTATTAAATTAAGGATTATTTCAATTGATGTGTTATCCCCATGATGTGTACTTTCTTCTAATGACAATCAACATATCGAATTCAAAGGGAATCATTGTTGGCTGCCTACTGGTAGATAATATTGTGAACTTGTTGCCAACCCAAGTTAACTCTATGTCATTTCTAGTAAATTACATGTAATTTTGTTTTCTATAAATATAGATGTCATCCTCTAAATTTAGGATTGGTTATTACATTGGGGAAGGTGTTGTAACTCTTTCAACCAAATCCTCCTAGGAATACTATAACAGTTTATTCTTTATTTTTCATTCTATTTTAGCGGTTCTCTTGTCAAGCATCATTTCTTCTCATATCCATTATAGGGTTATAGTTTCTACTAAATCCATACATTGTGACCACGATCATTAGAGGGAAATTTCTTCATGTTGTGGTTGTTGTAAGATTTTGGGTGCATTTTAATTGAAATTTTTGGTGTTTAATTTAATTATGTTTTTTTATAATTACTTTAATGAATTAAATATAAATTCCCTAGTGGTATTTATCCATACTAAAAATTATATCAATAAATAAATCTAAAGGAGTTACAATAGGTGATCCCATGACCATTACATGAGTTTATTCCAATTATTTTAAGAGTACTATTAATTTTCATTAATCATTCAATCATCAAACTGATGGATTGATTGCAAAAATTAAGAAGGTATCTATTCTCAGACCGAAACAAAAAATTTAATTTAATCCCAAGATTAAATTATTTCATAAATGTTATTTAAAACTATGTGAATTTTTTTAAATTAACTATAATAAAATTACATCCCTAAAACATCTGGTTTATTATTTTTCATACTATTTTTATGCTTCCTCTTTCTTTCACATTTTTTTATTTGTATACATTTATCACCAGAAATTCACTATTTGAATAATAGAACAATGCTCCACTAATTTTGATGGTAATTTCTCTATGTTCATTCTATGTAGGATCGATCAGGACTTCCATAATTTTCCAATTAGGTGATTCAAGGATTTTAATTGTCATATCTTGAAATGATCATTTAAAATTATGGCCCCATTGATGGGTGATCTGATATAATGTAACAACATGAATTCTTAGTATAGTATGGTTAATGGTTATGAAGATTCTTCCGGGGCATGTACATCCATATGTTTCAGAGGAGGAATCACCTTTTTTTATTCCACATTCCATTTTTCCAAAGGCGGGTGGCATCCGTCACTTATTTAGGGACGCTTTTTCTTTGATCGAAACATGATGATGGGATGTCAGTTCCTCATTTCATGGATTCCTCCTTAGAAACTGTCGCCTAGTTAGGGTCTCAATCATAAATTAAGACATTGTTCATGAAACTCTTCCCAATGCCAGGTCCTTAAGGATGCCCGTTAATTACACTGCTTTTGTCTGGACATTCCAAGTGGTTTGGTCAGGGCAGCAACCTTCAGTCGTGGGAGTAGTCTCGTTTGACATCACTATGATGTCTAAATGTTGGAACACCAGTGCATTGGGGTTTCTTAATCTTATTTTAGAGATTCACAATGGCACGAAATACCATGGCTTCCCAGTTTGAATGTGGGGAATTATATTCCGTAGGCATGTCTCTTAGGTTTTCCTCAGCTTACCCTTTTTAACACAGCATATGCCATGAGCTTAATGTATTGCAGAGACAGATTAGACTAATCAGATCATTGACTAGAGTGGATCATATAGAGGAAATCCCTAGAGGTAAAATTGATACTAGGGACAACACTTGCTTAGTTACCCACGTGCTACTAAGAGCAATGAAGAGGTGGATTGGAATGACCTCACTAGGATGTAGGGGCCCTGGAAAGAATCTGGAAGGATAATAGAGAGTTGGATGAAGTGGTGGGGGAATGAAACTGAACCGTCATGAAGGAGACAATAATTTTTGTCTTGAGCCTTGAAGAGACTTCCTACATATCCTTGCGGTAGAGAATCAATGTCCCCATAGTTCAAAAAGGATATGTGACACGAAAATAGGCAACCTGTATGGATGCTACCTAGAGGAAGTGGAACCTCTAGGTTAGGTCACGACCTTCCTAAAACACATAGGCTCGAGGGAATGACCATTATAGGACATGGGTGATGATATTTAGCCTTAGGGAGGATTTTTTACATACCTTTCCTTGACTAGGATTAAAGTCCACATAGTTAATAATGGGTCATAGAATTATGGTGTGCCCATTGGATAGAGACCCGATGATATACTGGGGCTTACGCGGGGTTAGCAGCCCGAGGTTGTTCTGACGCCATGGGGGAGGACCAGAGATCTAGTTACCGATGAAAGGGGTGACAATGGATTACTAATTGGTGGAAATCACAATGGATTACTATAAATTTCCGATTACAATGGATAGTGGATGAATGAGAATTATAACATCTTACCACTAATCGGGGATGAAAATGACTTATCGTCGATTGAGTTACAACTGATTACTATTGATTGGGGTGCTAACATCATACCAAAAGTTTGGTACAACGACAACATACAGATGTTTAGGGAACAGAATGGATAATTTCCGATTAGGTTTGGACCTCAATGATGTTTTCTACGTACAATGTCTGGGACACATTGATCAAATTCCACATAGTTCAAATAGTTAAAGTATAATGTCTTTCAATAAGAAAAGGTTTGTATAGCTTAACACCAGGTAGGATGAGTGTGGACTGTTTTAGAGTGATCAGGACTAATGGGTGATGGTTTTGAACCTCAGGGAGGCTTCTTAGGTACCATATCTTAAAAAGGATCAATGTGGGCATAGTTTGGCAGATGTGTAGGTGAACCGACGTGAAGGGGGTTAGGAAAAATTAGTGTTGGGATTGAACATCTAGGATACTTCTTACTTAAATTTCCATCGAAAGGATCAATGTCCCTGTAGTCCGGGATAGTTATTGGTGAACTTACAAGAAAGGGTTAGGAACCAATAACTGTTAGGCTTGAACCTCATAGAGGCTTCAAACGTACCTTGCCTCTGCAAGGATCAAAGTCCACATAGTTTATGATGGTATGGGAGGAAACAATGTGAAGGGATAGAATCATGTTGGTGTTGTGTTTGAACCTTAGTGTGGCTTCCTTAATACCCTGCCTTGGCTGGGATCAAATTCCCTGTATTTCGGGAGGGTATGGAAGGAACTGACGTGAAGGGGTCAAATTAGTTAGGTGTTGGCATTGAACATCAAGAAGGCTTCCCACATAACATTCCATGGAATGGATCAAAGTCCATGTAGTTCGGGATGCTATTGGTACATACACTATAAGGTGGCCTAGATAAGATGTCATTGCCAATGCATACTCTAATCCCATGTGAGTCATGCTCAGTGTGAAAAACATGTGGCGACAAAGACATGATGTTCACATCGCAATAGGTGCGTCCATGGGAAGTGGAGTAGGGATTACACATAGTTAGTGGACCAAAAAGGAAATAGGGGCTTATGCATGGTTAGAATCCCAATGAATAGACATGGGAATATGTGTGGTTCACAGCACATAGAGATATATATTGGGACTTACTAAATGATGGAGGCCTGAGTTCTGAAAAAGCCCAATGAAAGAGGGATTTGGCATGGAAGAGAGGAGGGTTTTATGTACCCATCCCCCCTGGTCCATGGAACCAAAGAAGAGAGGAGGGAATGTAGGGATGATTCCTCCATCAATAAAGGCTAGGGGATTACAACAAGGTGCTTTCCCTTTATCCTTTGATAGACAATGCTCCAGCAAAAAGGATCTCATTCAATGTAAGGAAGAATTCACTCTCGTGGAGACCAGTTGGCATAAATAATGTCTGAGACGGGCCCCACCCTTTGCGATGTGTGAGTAATGGCTACAGTTTAATGTAATGTGCTGAGAACGAAGGTGGTTGGAAGTTTAATGTCTTATAGCTCAGATTAGTGGGTTGAATCGGCACCCCATAAAACATTAATAACAATACTCGCCCGCCCATGGGGAAGGGAATGAATCATGAATGTCATGTGAGGGGAGTGTTGTGGAGTAATATATTTAGGGGTCCTTTTTATCATGGATATGAGAAGAAAAAATAGCCATTATCATGCTTATGAAATGAAGCATGAGGAAAAGAAACACAACGGGAAGTGCCACCCAAGGGATTTTGATGTTACTTCGTATGAACATAGAGTGTTGTATGATAGAATGGTGTGTAACATTGATGTTTTGGGTGTAATAATATCAAAAAGATAAATCCTGGAAGAGGAAAATCGAACACGTGTGAATGAACACACACAAGGATTGAAGGTTGCATTCAAATAAAGATTCTACACACAAAAGGCCTGGGTGAGTGGAAATGATGGTTTGCGCACAATACAGAAGGTTTTTGTGAAATTTCCGCACAACTAGAACTGTTGCACGGAAAAGGCTGGGGTGATTGGAAACGAAGGTTTTCATGAAATAGAGGAGGTTTGCACATAATATGAAATCAACTAGAATAGTTGCGTACAAAAGGCCGGGGTGAGCGAAAATGAATTTTTTCGTGCAATAGAGGAGTTTTTCTCAAAATAGGTGTGCATCTAGAACAATTTTGTGTAAAAGGCCTGTTGAGTGGAAAGGAAGGTGTGCGCGTAAAGGAGGATGTTTGAGCGCAAGGGGGGTGAGGTTTTTTCACAGAAGTGGAGGCGTTTGGGTGCAATAATCCAAGTACATGAGGACTTGGGTGGGGGTCCAACCCCACTGGTCCCTCGCGAAGGCTGACCCCCAGGAGACCTGTTGTAGAAAATATTGTACATGGAAGTCATCTGTGGGTGTAGAAGAGGTGAATTCCACGTATAAGAGATGATTTGAATTTTTCAGCCATCAGAAGGGGAAGCGCCGCCCTTTATTTATAGGCACTCGGGGTCATCGAGTCCTTGCAGAAGCCGACCAACATGTAAAACTCTTTCAGGTCCCAGTGTTAACGGCATGAATGTTTCTCTACCCATGCATAAAACTCTTTCTAGTCCAGCTACTTTTCTTGTAGTGAAGTGATTTTTCGTGAAACACTTGGAATATTCACACAGCCCTTCAGTCCGTCTGGAATTGGTGAATGAGTTGAAATATGCCTTTGTTTTATCTATGTATACTCTTTTAGGCATTAAAAGGATTTCAGAATCTATAAATTCCCCCCTCATAATTGGATATGTGAGAGGATGCAATGGTCGAATTCTGATGGAAATTCTGAAAAATCCAATCATCTATGGGTGGTGTGCGTAAAACCCTTAGGTCACACGTAATGCAATTTTCACATGCATAGAAACCCAATTCCACACCAATAAAAACTCTAGGGGGTCCGATAGACTATACATATTTTGTCACATGATTATCATGGAGATCTCATGCATGGAAAATATCCCTTTTCTTTGTGCATAATTTGACCTTTGTAGCACACAATCCCTCAAATTCGTTCGTGATTTTATGTGTAGGGTCAATTTTTTCATGTTAATTCCTTGGTTTTTTGCACCAATTTTTTATTTTTCGTCTTCCATGATGACTCTTTCACATGGGGTCATTTAGTCTTTTACCAAATGAAGATGTATTCTAATCGGTGTGAGGTTGAGAGAGAAGCTACATATGCAGCTAAAAGGGCCGATATGGTCACAAAACCTGAGGTTTATAGTTCCCAGAATGTTGTATCGAACACCCAAACACTCTTAAACATGTTGACCCTATCTTATAAGGTGAATGTGATATGTGAAAACCTTCTGATTTGGGACATCAGTTTTATTGATGAGGTACATGTTATGGGACTCGAATTCATTGCACTATAGTCATGTTAGACCCGTGAGGATGATCTCCCATGATATAAAATCATTAAAAATGGACCTCCTACTAGAGAAACCATATATATGGATTTTTATATCCTAAACCCTAGGACCAGAACCATCTTGGAAAATGAGCTTGTCGTTGATGATTCTCTGCCCATTACTCAAGTACCTTCTAACAGAGTGTCACCCATGAGACTAAAGGATAGCTGTAGGACTGGGATGTGAGGGTAGGAGGAAATTTTATGAGTCTGTGGGCCTGGGAATATGGGTTATGCCGATATTGAAATCAGTTTGGGGGAAGAACGGTGACACATCAGGTTGTTCAAAGTGATGTGGATGTCACGGTTCCATTTTTTCCACCAGCATGAACTTGGGCCTGAGCTATTTACCTGGTGGTCCACAAATACCAACACCTTCCTTATCCATCAAGGAGAGTTTGGAATCAATTTTTGGGACATTAATTTTAACAAAGGTACCGATTTGGATGAAAAATAGTACAATGAATTTCTAGAAACATTGAACATCTAGGGAGATAGGTCACAGACTACCATCCAACATGGCACAAATTGGAGCTAGCCAAAGAGAGGCTAGGGTTCTAGGAATTTTTGAAGGACATGCCTTTCTCAACGTATTTAAACCTGTTTTAGAAGAAACCCACGAATATCAAGATTTCAGGGTGAGGAAGATGGTGTCCAACCATGACATAGAGGAGCATAAGAAGATCATGCGGGATAATCCCATAGGCAGATTAAAATCAATCCCGGGCCTTTAGTGTAGATGAGATATGGGACCTAAACTTCTGATATGATGGATTCTGTGGAACCTTCTTAAGTGGGTGGATATTTCAAGTTTGGGACAAATGGTTGCGATTCCGTCCCACTATATTAGTTATGGCTAACCTTATGGCAGATAACAAGAGGTTAAATTTGGGTTCCATGTACTGGCCCAATTGTACGCCGTCCTGAGTCGTATTTCCAGAGGGGGCTCACCATGGGGTATCTGTGGCCCTTTCCAATTCCATCATGGTAGGATCTCAGCTCACTCTGGCGGGTACACCTTCTCGAATTCCATTCGTCCCCCAAGTAACAGTCAATGATCTTATTTTTTTAACATTATTAGGGTCATGCAATTGATTCTCAATGAAGTGGGGATAAGGATTGGGATTATAAATCAGACTAATTTTAGCTTTAGTCTTTTCCCCACCCTGACTGGCCAGATGAAAGACAATGGCCTAGGCTCACTATAGCAAAGGGAATACTTCCAGAGCATCAAAGGTTGGGTGCTTTTGGGTAGAGTCGACGGGAGGATTCTTTGAGAGCCTTATGTGACATTGAGATGTACCGGGAAGTTTGGATTCTTCTAGAGGATTCCAAAGAAAGTTTGTATAGATATCTGAGAGTAGAGGCATCCCTGTGTTCTTCGAAAAATGTGGTTGATGCTTACAATATACCACTATAGGGAAGTCATCACCCTCGCCCCCCAGAGTTGATGATGGCCTTTCTATAAAATATGCCAACTTTAGGATGTGGAATATCTTGAAGGGATCATGTGGAAGAGAGTCCGGTAGCTCAAGGTGGCTACTGTAGAACCTGGGTGGTGAGGGATAAGACAAGGCTCCATTGAGGAGGAATGGCTGGTTGCAAGTCAAGAAATAGGGCCCGCATAGGCCGAGACTACAATAATAGGAACATCACATGGTGTTATCATTCCTTCATCATCTGGAGGGATATGGGTTGGAGAAAAACCTCTCAGTGGGGTCATAGAGCTTTGTAGGAAGCAGATAAGGTACCTTCTTCACCCTTCTGATGATTCAATCTTCCCAGCACTGTTGTCATATTGGTTGACCCTAGGAAAGTCGATGGGCACTAAAGCCCTTTAGAAAAAATAATAGGAGATGGAATCATGATTCCTGAGGCCATAACAATTCATATTGATGAAAATGTGGAATTATATCTTTGGCACATGTATTTGATGGCATTGGATGCGTATTCATGCCACCAGGGTAAGTGTGAGGAACCTCCTCGCTTGGTGAAGGTAATGTTGGGCCATGAGTATGACCCAGAAATAATGTCATATGAAGATGATGATAGTTATGAGTAATCATAGTGCAGTCAGTCGGGAGAAGAATAGGGAGAATAAATAGAAAAAGAAATAAGGGAATCCAAAAAAGCTTGGAGGTGAGGGGTCTCAGGAAATTTCCCACCAAGGGAGTCACGATAAGCAATATTCAGGCTGGTTAATGCCAGGGGAGTTTGAATTGATCCAAACAGAGGGGAATGAAAAGTGAAAATCATGATAGGAAATATTCAGATTATTTTATGGATGGTGTGAAAATGAAGGATAATGGTTGAACATGTTCTAAACATAGTATCCTTGTTTCACTAGCCTAAAATGTGAAAACAAATATGAGGTTAGATTGCTGACAATGTTCGTAACACGGGGCCTGACTCAAAAGGACATCCATTAGTCTTCTAGAACATTGGCCCAGGATAGTAGGTGAGTCATAGTCCAAACATCGATATTGTTAGGGGGTTCTTATAGACATGAAAGAGGATGATGGTCTGAATAAATGGAATAAAAAATGTGGACGGTGGAGTGACGAGTTGATCGAATGGTGTCTAAGACTACGAAAATTATGCTACCATGGTGAAGAAAAGTTAGGTGGGTGCATTGATCTGATCAGTGATCATACCAACATCTGAACAGTACCACTTTGGTAAGGTCTGGTAATGATTTCTTGTTTTACTTGATACCATTAAAGATGATCAAATCATAGCTTAAACATCGTACAATGGGGAAAATGAACATTGTTTAATGGTCATACTTCCTGGACCAAGGTTGGGGATGAGGAGCCAGAATGTTTAATGACCCTAGGGCTGGGCCCAAGGTCAATTTTCTAGACATTGCTACATATATCATGTGGATTATAATCAAGCCAAAAAATATTTCATAAGATTGTAATGGAAGGTGGCCAATGATGATATGGAAAATCTTCTCTGGAGAGGAAGCCGAGGCATCCCAGAGTTATCATGGGGCATCCTGAACTTGTTCAAGGTAGAACTGTAGTTTACTGTCATTCATTGAGGACATATGGGCTCATGTAGCTTAATGTCATATTATAGTTAAAATAGGGAAATAAGAGATTCCAAGAAGGGAGAATGTGACGAGGTATCTATAAACCCAACATGAATGAGGAAATAATGAGTACCTAACACACTACGTATCGTCGAAGGAATTTCATTAGGTCAAGGGACCAAAAGTGAATGTTAGATAAGGCATGAAGAAATATGGTCTGGTGTTCTTATGTAACATATGAGGATGGGAATCATATTGCATGTACTTCTATGAGTGCAGTTTAATGTATTACGGGATGATGAAAGGGATGTGTGGCATGGCTGTGCCTGTACATGTCCTACCAAAACTACTAATCCCTCGTGATGCATGCCAACTATGGAAAACAATTATTAGTGATGGTACTTTCGTAGTACATGGAGGAACACATAAGGGGTAATGGTATTCTAGATGAATTTCATTACTATAATGATGTCCCGCCTACATAATACACCTAAATGCATGATGGGGTGAAGCCAAATATGTTGGAATTCCCCATGATCATAAGGAATTGGAAAAATGTGAATCATGATGCTTGGGATATAGACCACAATGATGGTGGAATGATTATGGGGATAATTTTTGATCATTTTAAAAAAACAACATCCATATTATGTTTTACTGGAATGGGGAAAGACCAATGGGGGTCAACTGCTGACTATGTTCGGACCATGGGACTTGTATAAATTTGTCATATGAATTGTTAAGGGAAGTTGGAAGAAGATGGTAGATAATCCAATGTGGCATGAGACTAGCCCATAATGGGGTTACCTTTAGATGTGTATGAGGATGAGGGTCCAAATAACTGGCACACGAAGCATGGACAAGAAATGAGGGAATGTCCCTATGAAAATTCCACACTTCGGGCTCCTTGTCACAATTTATCTGAGTGTGGCAATAAAACATATCATATAGAGGGATTTGAGTCCCATTCAAAGGACAAGGGTCCTAGGGTTGCATGAATCCAGCCTAAAATCATAGTTTGGTTCATTAAGGGGGGCTTGATTTAATGTATTACGCACATGGTAGTGAAGAATCCTGACCCGATGAGTAGTTCCCATAGGGATATCATAGTTTAGGTTCATAGAAGTCAGACAAGATTGGAATAAGTCAATGGAGGCACATCGTGTATCTATTAAAAAACCCAAAATGAATGAGAACCCAACATGTACTTTCCACACCACATGTCCCCAAAAGATTTTGGACCATGGGGATAAAGAGAGGGGGCATGATTTTAGATTCATGGGGTTGCACCCAAATATAAGATGCATGGGTGTTCCTACATATCCCATGATGATGGAAATCAAGCCATGCATAGTTGTAAAAAATGTCATGTAGTTTAACATATTTAGGCAAGGATAAGGAGTGGTCTTAACATATTTTTATAAATCTTGGAACATAGATGGAACTGAATGAGGGATAAGTGTGGTGAAATAAATACTAAATACGGCGTGAATGGGGACAGTAGGAGTCCGTATCACCACAATGTGCCCCTTAAAAAACTTCTAAGTTGGGGGAACAAAAGTGAATGTTATGATGGGCCCGAGGAAAAGTGTCAGGGCAATCCTACATACCCCATGAGAATGGGAATCAATCCATACAATGTTCTTAATGTGGCAAGGTAAGGTACTAGTTCCAAGGACAATAAGGTCGCACCGGTTAGGCCTCCACACCAAAAGAAGCAACATTTGATCGACCTTGTTCGTCCTTTAGGATGATAGTGTGTATTTTTGGGAAGTGATGGAACTTGGATGAAATATCTAGGAGTTACCATAATAATTATGTTTTATATAGGCGTTGACACATGGTATGGTGGGTGACCGATATTGAACATGATGTCCCCTCGAGTGAGGACACCACAACCCAACACTGTTTTTCATCAAGTGGCCAGAACTATTCTGTAACAGTTTAGGGTCATGTGATGGGACCAACCGTTGCACTATAACATCTCACAGTACAGATGAAAAAGTTTAAAGTCATGTGGGACTATGAAGAATAGTTTAATGTCATATGGCTCAGTAATAAATTGAAGAAACGAGGTCCAAGAGGGGATGTTCATGCATGATAAAGAATACACAACGTGAATGAGGATGTGATCCATATCACAACACGAGTGACTCTAGGAAAGAAAAATCAAGTTGAGGGGTGAGAAATGGTTAGAGAATATGGGGAATGAGAGTCTATCTTTCACAAGGGAAGTACGTGGTGCAGGTCTTGCAATCCTAATGTGAATGAAGATATAAGTCCGTACCACACCACACAATCCTAGAGGGGAGGTTCATCTAGGGGGGGGACAAAAAGGGTTGAGGGACCCTCGAAAATGGTGTCTCGACTGACTATAGACACATGAAAATTTATGTTGGTAATTCCATACCAGATCTCCTATGCCCACGTGAGCAATGCCTGGTGTGGGAAACAAGGAATAGGGTCAGGCTCTCCTTAACATATAAGAGTACGAAAACGAGGGAAGACGATTAGTCAAGGTCTCTTCTGACTAGATCAACAACCTTGACCAAATTGGATAGATGTATGAAGTGGTAGCAGATCAAAATGAAATCACTATACCCATCATTTGGGATTTATAGGGGTGTAGACAACGATGGAGGATGGCTAGTGATCATATTTGGAATATTGAATCCATATTGTCTAACATAAAATGGGAATTAAAATGAGTGTTGATCGCAAACTATCTTCACAACATGATACTTGTATCAATTTTTATCCTAAATCCTCAAGGATGTTGGCTTGGAATGGAAGGAGATCCCTTAGGCTGAAAATACATTCCATTCGGAGGTTTTTTCAGATTTGAAGTGTGATGGATTCCCAAAATGGATGGGATGAGAAAATCATGAACATGCCTATGCAGTTTAATGTCATGTAAGAAGAATCTCAAGGGGAGACCATGGAGTTTGGGACTGGGCCTATGGACAAAATGTTTAGGTGGTCCTACATATCCCATCAGAATGGGAATCAAGACACACATAGCTTTTCAAGGTCCATGTGGTTTAACATCATGAGGTAAGGAAGTGGGAGGATAAATGAACAACGAGCACATGGCGTGACCTTTGTAATCTTTCTGTGAGTGGGGCCAGAGAATCTTAGGTTGTACCACATTGGATCCTCAATTGGAACTACACACTGGAGGGATATTCAAACGAGAAGAGTGTGGGGATGGACTCTTTGAAAAGATGTCTGAGTGTTCCTATATATCCCATGAGGATAGGAATTAAGTTACATATAGTTCATGAGATGTAGTTTAACGTCTTTTAGAATGAGAAATTTTAATGTCATGTAGGAAGGTTTAGAGTTTTCCATCGGGAATGGAGACATATAGTTTAATGTCATGTGGGCCATAATAGTTTATAGTTGTGTGAGACAGAACAGTTTAAGGTCATGTTGGACCAGACCGATTATGGTCATGTAGGGATTTTTAAAGTTTAACATCATGTTGGAAGACCCATTGTTTATAGTCATTTAGGGACATATACAGTTTATGATAATGGAGGACCCTCTATAGTTTAAGGTCATTAAGAACCACAATAGTTTAAGGTCAGGTAGGACCCTCTACAGTTTATGGTCATGTATGACCCTCTATATTTTAAGGTCATGTATGACCCATGTTGCTTAGTCAATGTATTTCTATAGGTATTTATAATTGGTGGGAGGAGTTATATGCTCTACATACATGGTAACCAGGGAGTACACTCCATTAGGGAAAACCTTGTGAATAATTTAAGGCCCTTCCCATTTGGGCTCTGGCTTTGAAGGCTTCTGTCCAAGTATCATTGGTTTTCTCAAGGACAACACCAATTCATTATGCAAGAAAGAGCTTAGGAAGACATTCTTGTTGAAAGCTCTTGATATCTTGTTCTGATGCCTTTCCAGATTGTGCAGGGCTTGAAGCATGTTCTCATTGATCGCTTCCAACTCCGCGAGCCAGATTTTTGTTACATTATTTGGTGCTTTCTAATCATAGATATCTATGCACAAGGAGTGAAATTGAATCTAGAGGGGTATGACAGCCTTTGTTCCATACACCAGGGAATATGGGGTCACCAGGGTGCAATTATGAGTTGTCATCCTATAAGCCCAGATGGTGTTGGGGAGCTTGTTTAGCCAACTCTTATTGTTCTGACAGACCATTTTATAAAGAATGATAGAGATGTTTTTTTAATGCCCCAATAAATCCATTTTGATGCACATGATAACGGGAGGTATAGTTAGAACATATGTTGTACTTAATATAAAATTTATTAAGATCAGCTGATCGGATGTTTGTGTTGTTATCATCAAGGATTTCATAAGGGATTCCAAATTGGTCGATGATGTTGGAGCTCAAAAAGACAACAATAGAACTGGCCTCATCCTCCTTGAGTGGGACTGACTCTTCCAAAATGGAAAAGAAATCCGTAGCATCCAGGATGAACTTGCACTGGCGAGTTTTCTCCGGTGCATATGGTCCCACAACATCGAGTCCCAGACCAAAAAGATCAACGATTACTTGGTTGTGTGGAGAGACTCTGGTGGATATTGCACAATGATGGCATAAATTTGGACCACATGGCATATTTTGGCCAACTCGATGCAGTAAGGGATCATGGAGTGCCAAATATACCGTAGTCTCCCGATGTTGTGAGATAGTTTTGGCCTGGTCTGATGAGAACCTCCAGAACCAGCATGAACATCCTTCATGAAAACTAAAATTTCTACACCTTTAATGCGATGGGGGGGGGGACCCCATCAAACCCATGATTGTAGAGGATCTGCACATGACCAAGACCATCCTAGAGGGTAAAATTAAATGTGTGGTGTTGGGTTCGCTCACTCTCAGTCCGATATACAGAGAGATTACAGTTTTAGAGATACTCGAAAAAATGAGGTTCATCAGTCGAGTGACACCTCAATCACTGAATTCGGGGGACCTAGAGGTCCTGAAATTGAGGCACCGACTATAAGGTGGATTACCTGTGGGATGTCATCATTATATGTAGTGACAAGAGAGATGAATCTCCAGTGTTCCACAAGGATAATCAAATCATCCTAATTGGGTTCCTCATGTGATGAAGCTAGGGTAGCCAAGGTGTCAGGTTGACCATTCTGGGATCAATGACAATAGTGACCTCTGGATGAGATGGGAACTGGGAAATTAGCTAGAGATTACATTAAAACAATGGTATGAGATCTCGATTTATAACAACATAGTAATAGTTAAACTGCATGATGACCATTTTGGATTCCCCTCTCATATGCAAGTGGGGAACATTAATCTCAAGGGCCACCTCAAGGCCAGAAATGATAGTCTGATACTCTGCCTTGTTATTGGTTCATCCTTCTTATAATAGGAACAGATTCGGTAGAAGGGCTTGTGATGGGGTAATAAAGACAATACCAAGGCCTACTCTGTTTATCCTAGGGTCATTGAGTCTTCTATTGGTGGGGCTCTGGGAAGCACCATCGAGGTGCATTTCTAACATGGCATGTCTTTGTCTAATGAGTGAATCACTTCATCAGGAAAATTGAGGAATATGGATTGGATAATAGGGGATGAATGGGAAACAAGGATTTATTCCAATGATAACCCCTTAATATCCTTCTGAGGGATAAACCTGATGTCGAACAACTGAAAGATTACTACCCACTGAGCTCGACATCCAATCAAGATTGGGTTGTTTAGTATGAACATTAGCAGATATACTCAGAACACCAACTATAACTCATGATGTTCCATGTAATGTCGAAATTTCTATATTCTGAATACCAATGTGTGGCAGCATTTTTCGATAGGGGAGTAGCTAGTCTCCACATCGAGTAGAATGCAGCTGAGGTAGTAGAGACTATTCTATGTTCCCTCATTGTTTATCTTGGTGAGAAGGGTGCTGATGGATTACTCCATGGCAGTTACCTAAATTACCAGTGACTTCCTAGATATAGGAGGCATTATGACCAGAGGATGGAGAAGGTACTACATGATTTCCTAGAAGGCAGTCTAAAATTCATCATACTGCTTGTAGACAATTCCTTTATTCTTGATATGAGAAAAAGACTTACACATGCTAGCCAAATTCACAATGAATTGGCTTATGTAGGCCATGTGGCCATGGAAACCTCAATGTTCCTAGTGGTTTCTTGTAAGAAACATCTGATCATTGGCCTTGATCTTCTCTGAGTCAACCTCGATACCCATGTATCTTACAACAGAACTAAGGATATTTCCATAGGGGACCCCAAAATCACAATTTAATGTGTTCATCTTCAGTTGTCTAGAATAGATAAAGTCAAACACTTTCTAATCTTATTTGATATAGCCCTGACACTGTTGAGATTTGACCAATAGATCAACCATATAACATTCCACCAATGTCTTGAGGATCAGCTTTAATATGCGATGCCTAACCCATTAGTAAGTGGTACCAACATTCTTCTAACCGAAGTTCATGAAATGTGATTGAAAGTAACTTGTGGTGACCTAAAGTCCATATACTCCTCTTCCTCTAGAGCCATTTGGGTATGGTTATACCTGGGGAACCAATCCTTGAAAGAGTGGGTTTGGAACACATGAGTTCCATAAATCAATAACTCTGACAGGGGAAGTGGAAAATCATCCTTCATACTGTGATAGTTGAGATCCCGAAAGTCGATGTAAACAATGATATGTATGTTCTTCTTCATGATAGGAACGATTTTAGCTAACCATCTAGGGAAATGCACCTCAATAATGAAACTAGATCTAATCAGCTTTTCAAAATCATCATCGACCATTGTTCCATGAAAATGGTGCATCTTTTAGGGAGGCTACTTAATCCACTTGAGAAGAAAACATTTAACACATTGACATTTTTAACAGTGGTTCTATATAACCGACATGAAAAGCTATAATGATCGATATATCACATCGGTTATTTTATAACTGACGTGGTATATCTATCAAGAACATTATTTTTTGTTAGTTATTATATAACCAATGTAAAATATATGTAAATTAGCATTTTTAAATCGGTTATAGTATAAATGACATGAAAATCACATCTGATATGCTTTATCACATCGATAATTAAATAACCGATGTGATAAATGAAAGCTTGGCTCTTTACCACATCGGTTATATGAAAACCGATGTGATAAATCCAATATCATCAATTTATCATGTCGGTATGAAGCGACTTATATCACATCGGTCATCAAATAAATGACGTGATAAATTTTTCTCTACATTGGTTATTAAATAACCGACTTATATACATTGCAAATATAGTTTATCACTATGGTTATTAAATAACTAATGTGATAAATCTCTTAAATGTTTTATTGCTCCCCGTATTCAATCATTCTATTTTCTTGGATTGGGCGACCTGTGACTCGTCTCTCTCGCACATAAAACCTATAATCTATTCGTCGAAGACGTGCCCTCCATCCGCGTTTTGACAACATAAATCTTCATATTTATTATTATTAGATCTATCATCTCGACTCAAAACACTCAAGTAAGCCTCACAAAACTCCTTTTCAGTTATTTTCCATGATTCCCCAAATGTATTTGTTGAGATGTTATTTTTCTTTGTTCTTGCAATCATGGTTAGTTTCATAGTGTTCATCTATACCATGAAAAATTATTTTCTGGAAAAATAAACCTATAGAAGTGATATCATGCATGTTTGTGATTTTTTCAGTTCTATCATGTGTGTGCGCACGTACATGGGGATTCTAAGGGGGTGGGGGCTGTTCAAGTGGGTGGGGGTGTCCAGGGGGTTGGGTGGGAATTTCCGTAGGGTGGGGGTGTCCATGCTGTGTCAATGGGGGTGGGGGTGGAGTCCAGGGGGTGTGGGGGCTGTCCAAGGGGCTTGGGGTGTCCAAAGGGGGTGTAGGGGATGTCAAAGGGGGTGGGGGTGTCCAGTGGGTGGGGGGCTGTCCAGAGGGTTTGGGGGGCTATCCAGAGGGTTCGGGGGGGGGGGGGGATCCAGGGGGGTCGAGTGTCTTGGAAGGGTTATCCAAGGGGTGGGGCTGTCCAAGGGTGTCTAGACCTATCTAGAGGGTTTGGGGGTTATCTGGGGGGGCTGTCCAGAGGGTTGGGGTGTCCTGGGTGGTGTCCAATGGGGTCGGGGTGGGCGTGTCCAAGCGGGGGGGGGGCTGTCCATGGGGGTGGGGGTCTCCAAGGGGTGTCCAAGGGGTGGGGGTGGTGTCCATAGGGTTTGGGGAACTTTCTAGAGGGTTGGGGGTGTCCAGGGTGTCTACGTTGGTGGGGGGGCAGTCCAGCGGTGTGTGTGTGGGGGGGGGGTGTCGAATGGTGGGGGTGTCCAATGGGGGTTGGGGTATGCACATAGGGTTTATGGGGTTTTCCGAGGAGGAGGGGGGGGGGGTTCTAGAGGGTTGGGGGTGTCAAGGAGGGTGTCCAAGGGCGTAGGAGGTGGTGTGTGGTGTCCAGGAGGGGTGGGGGTGTCTAGAGGTGTGGGGGGGCTGTCCAGCGGGTGTGGGTGTCCAGACGGGTGGGGGACTGTCCAAGGGGGTGTCCAAGGGGATATGGGTGTCCAAGGGGGTGGGGGATAAGTTTGAGATGGGATTGACTGTTGCATCATGGGGTTTGAGATTATGACATTATGATTGTATTGTTTCATGGATATTAGGCTATAATTTATTAGTGTTGTTTAAGGGGATGGGGGTGGTGTCCACGATGATGGGGGGTGTCCAAGGGGGTTGGTACAGTCTATGTTTGAGGTTTCACCTATGATTTTTAGGGATTCAATCATTATGAAAAGATGAGGGGTGTTACAATATGATTCTATATGGGTAGATATATTTTGACCAGTCATTGACTATGAGAAAATTATGGGTTATGGGGGAGACCATGTCGTGGTTTTCAAAGATGCATAGTTATCCTGACCTCATTGTGTCGTGATGATAGGCTTTACACTGTGATTTTCTCCATCCGTGTTTTTATTTAAAATTTGAATTGTTTCTCCAGATTAATCCATTTTCTACAATTTTCTATCAACCATTGGAGGCCCCATGGGTTTCTTGTATTCTATGGAATTTCCTTAAATAAGTTACTTATTCCATGTTCTTCATCCCTTATTCATTGTTTCTTTGTTTCTTCTTTATCCACTTATTATTATACATCATTCCATATATTATTAGAGATGTTTGGTCATTTTTAAATTGACGTTTTAACTATAATTAATGGGTTTTGGTGTTATTAGGAGGGATGGAGGTCTCCAAGGGGGTGGGGGTGCTATCTAGAGGGGTGGGGCTGTCCAGGGGGTGGGGGGCTGTCTAGAGGGTTGGGGGCTGTACAAGGGGGTGGTGGTGTAAATGGGATATCCAAGGGAGTGGGGGTGGTGTACTGGGGGTGGGGGTGTCCAAGGGGGTTGGGGTGGGGGTTGATGTCCATGAGGGGTGGGGCTGTCCAATGGGGTGGGGGCCTGTCTAGAGGGGTGGGGCTGTCCCGGGGGTGGGGGCGGGGCTGTCCAGAGTGGTGGGGGGGGGGATGATCAAGGTGGTCGTGGTGTCCAAGTGGTGTCTAACAGGGTGGGGGTGGGGGTGTCCAAGGGTGGTGGGGGTTGGATTCCAAGGGGTGGGGGTGTTGTCCAAGGGGGTGGGTGTGTCCAGGGGTTGGGGTGGTGTCCAAGGGGTGGGGGTGATGTCCAGGTGTGGGGGTGGTGTCTAGGGGGTGGTGTCTAAGGGGTGGGGGGGGGCTCTCCAAAGGGTTCATTTCATTAAGATCTGTGTAACTCTTAGTAGTGAATGAATAAATATTTTAATATTTATACTTCATATTTATTTTTTTACGGATGGATGAATTTGGTGTCCAGTTTCTCTAGGATGTATTATTTTTGAACCTTAGGATTAAAGGATCGAAGATGAATTTAAAACTGTTTTATCAAACTATAATTTCTTTTTAAAATCATATTTATCATATTTTTTAAATACAGAAGGATTTGTTTTATATTTCAAAATTATTTTATATTCAAATTATGATTTTTTCATATAAAAATATATTTCTCTTATCTTAAAAAGATGTATAACTTTGATATTTGATATAGGTAATAATGAGTCGATGTTGGATTTTGACACATCGAATGGGAAATGAATATGAGGAAGGTGTTGATTACTTTTTGGAATTTGCTAAACGAAATGTTCTATGTAGTGAAATTTCATTCCGTCTGTGCCTGAAATGTTTGAATATGAAGAAGTTGAAAAGTAAAGAGATAAAAGATCATCTGATTTGTCTTGGTTTTCATCCGAGTTACAACCCTTGGATTTGGCATGGTGAAAATAGACAAAATGTCACTAATGATGATGATTCACAAGATTGTGACTTCGATGGAATTTAAGAAATGATTTAAAATATTACAGTAGAACAAATTGAGATAGAACCGACAGTTTCATGTCTATATGGTGATGCTGAAAAAATGTTACATCTTTGTTGTACAGATTTTATAGTTTTATCGGTGTTATTATGATTGATTAACCTGAAGGAGAAACATGGATGGAGTGACAAAAGTTTTACAGAGATCCTAAAATTTATGAAATAAATTCTTCCAAATGATAACAATCTTCTAGATTAACATTATAAGGACAAGATAATATAATTCCCTATGGGATTGGGATACAAGAAAATACAAGCTGGTCCGAATGAATTTATTATATATAGGAAGGAATATAAATTTCTGTCAGAGTGTCCTAAATGTGGGACATCATGGTATAAGGTGAAAGAAAAATCAAAGGCTGATGTAGAGATTACAAAGATCCCTTCAAATGTATTTTGGTATCTTCCTAGAATTCATCATTTCAAACATTTATTTTCTAATTCGCATGATGCAAAAAGGTTATGATATAATGTTGATGATTGGTTATGTGATGGAAAAATACGGCATCCAGTTGATTGTCCATGATGGAATAAAATTTATGATCAGTATCCTACATTTGGAAATGAAATTAGAAATCTCAAACAAGGGTTATCCACATATAGAATGAATCCATACCAAACCCTCAAAAGAAAACATAGTTCATGGCCTTTTTATTGGTAATTTAAAATCTCTCTCCAAATGTTTGTATGAAGAAAAAATTTGTCATGTTGATTATAATGATCTCTGGCCCAAAGCAACCTAACAATGATATATATGTTTTCTTGTCACCACTGATTGATGATTTGAATCTTTTATGGGAGGATGGTATTAGGGTGTATGATTCTTATAAAATGGAATATTTTAAACTACATGTATTTCTTTTGATAATTATAAATGACTTCCAATCATATGGAAATTTGTATGGATATAGTGTTAAAGGGCATAACGCATGTCCAATTTTCAAACAAATGTTATCATATTGTCAATTGAATAATGGGAAGAAAACATTGTACATGGGTCATCAAAAGTTTTTGCCTATGGATCACTATTATTGAAGACTAAAAAAGGCATTAAATGGCACACACGAATTTGATATTTGTCCAAAACATTTATCCCCTGATCTTTATTTTGAGAGGGTGAAAATCCTTGTTGTGACATTGGGAAAGACATAGAAATCTAGTAATGATAGGCATATTTGGAAGAAAAGGTTGATATTTTTTGAGATACCATATTGGAGATATCATGAAGTCAAACATAGTATTGTTGTCATGCACGTGGAGAAGAATATATTTGAAATATTTTTTGGAACATTATTACATATTAAAAGAAAGACAAAAAATGGGTTGATTTCATGATTAAACTTACTATCAATGGTAATATGTTTGGAGTTAGCTCCCACTTCTAATGGAAGATGAATATTTCTTTCCCAAGCTTTCCATATGTTAACGAAGAGGAAGAAAATTTTCTTTTGTCTATTTCCCCATGATATCAATGTGCCACAATGTTATTCTTCAAATGTAAAAAATTTTGTCTCATTGAAGGACTTGAAGTTGATAGGTATGAAATATCATTATTGGCACATCATGACACAACAAATTTGACCAGTTGCATTACATGGATTATTTCCCATCCATGTCTGAAAGACTATAATGAATTTTTTTATTTTTTTAATTCAATTTGAAATAAGGTGATTGTTGTGAATGCTTTGAACATTTTGGAAAAGGATTTAATTTCTATACTTTTTCAATTGGAAAAGTATTTACCTCCAACTTTTTTTGATATAATGGTGCATTTTATGATTCATCTGGTTAGAGAAATATTTCTTTTTGGACCTGTATATCTTCGTTGGATGTATCCTTTTGAATGGTATATGAAAATATTAAAGGGGTATGTTAAGAATCCACATCCACCTGAAGCCTCCATTATTGAAAGGTATATTTCTGAGGAAGTTGTAGATTTTTGTATGAGCTACATAGCTATAGAACAACACAAATGATTGCCTCCATCTCTCCATGAATGAGTTAATAGTGAGGGAAAGGGGATTCGTGGATTGAAATTCAAATTGTTGTTAGCTCAATAGATGATGAAGTTAGAATCATTCATCTTGAATAACATAGATGATGCTCAACCATATATCAAATTACATATTAATGAGTTGAAACGATGTCATCCAAAGAAGAAAGAAATGTGGATTTTGAATGAGCACAACAAAACATTTTTGTCATGGTTTAAAAATACCATTCATGATAAATTAGATGTATCAGAGACAATAAAATCCATAGTTGGTGGTCCATGTTTAAATGTGATAACATGGTCTAGTTATGACATTAATGGTTATATATTTCATACGATAGCTCCAGACAATAGAAGTGCAGTTCAAAATAGTGGTGAATTGTTGTTTGTAGAAGCAATGAATTTATCGAGTGTTAAGGACAAAAACCCAATTTTTGCATCAAGTGCATATTATGGAGTGGTTGAAGTCATATGGGAGGTTTATAACTTTAAAATTAATGTTCCTTTTTAACTATAAATGGTTTATCAGTAAAAACAGTGTTAGAAAAGATGAATTTGGAATTACAGTTGTTAATCTGAATAGATTGGAAGACACAGCTCATACTTTTATAATGGAAACACATGAAAAACAAATTTTTTAGGTATTAGATCGATCAGATATGCAGTGGGATGTAGTTTTACAAGGTAAAAAACAATATGTTTGTGAGGATGAACTTGATGAAGATGCGGATTTGTGTGAGATCCCTACATCCATGGAAATATTAACAGAACATAATAATGAGCATGGTGAAGACATGGTTTGTGCCATAAGGAACGATCATGAAGAAGTAATTTGGGAAAAAATCCATTTCTACATTCCAAAAATTACAGGTAACATTTGTTTATTTGTTGTTTACATTTATTATTTTCTTAAAATTTTAGATATTGTATTTTTTTCCTTATTAAAACATGTTTTAAAACAAAATAAGAATAAATTTTTGTTTGTTTTAATTTTTTTAGTTTACTTTATCATGTTTACCATTAAATAAATTATATATCTATTATTTTTGTTCAGTGAAAATTACTTTACCATGTTTACCAAGTTTACCATGTTTTAATTTTTATTAGTTTACTTTAACATGTTTACCATTACATAAATTATATATATATATATATATATATTTTAATTGAAAATTACTTTACCTGGTTTACTAGGTTTACCAGGTTTACCATGTTTAAAAAATTGACCATCATTACCATCTTTACCAATTATTAACATGCTTACCATATTAACCATGTTTACTATTATGTATCTTAGTACAATTTTCAATTTTCTTATTAAAACAGTATTAAAATATTTGAATTTGTATATTTGTGAACTAATGTTTTTTTTTTGATTTCAAAGATAATGACAGGTCAATCAGTTGATCAACCCCATGATTCTGGAGATGAGTATACTGGTCATACCTCTAGGGAGGAATGATCACATGCTCTTCTTTATTTTCCCCAATCATTATCATGTTCTCCTATTACGAGAAATAGTTCAAGTGTTGGTAAACATGGGTGCACATGTTTACCAAAATTATCACTTTCCCGTATGAAAGATCAGAGGATATTCATTGTGTTTGTTGAGGATGATATTTTTACAGGTCCAAATGCAAAAGATTTTAGGTTTTTTGTGTCAACTCATCGTAAGAGAAAAGTAAGAATATTGTAAGATGACTGGAGAAGTGTGGATAAAGTGATAATCTCTCAGTTGTGGGAGAAAACTTTGTTAATATATTTTACTATTGTTTTCCTATTCGTTAAATGTTTCTATCATATATAATATGTTTAACCTCTTCTTTATCAGGTGATATGTGATATTCTTTACACTAGAGGAGTCAGGAAGAAATTCATATCAAGGACTACCAGGAGATGGAGGGATTTCAAATCAACCCTCACATCTGATTTTATTTTTTTTGACATAGGATTCATGACAATTAATTTCGTTTATATCCTTTAATAGATGAAGACACATGGATACAGGGGAATGGTCTACATTAAAAACACACAAAGAAAAGGAGTGAGAAGATCAAATATGTAAATACAAAGGTAAATATAAATTTTTAATTTGTACATTTTGATTTATTACATAAAAATAATATATTAAATTTACAATCATTCAAATAGTATTGTTAGGAACAATAAGGCATCATCAAATTCAAATATTATATGTTAATATTTATGTATTAAATAATAATAATTGGGACAGTTTTGAAATTTAACCTGATAAGATTTCCTTTTAAACATTGCCATAATATTTCATTTGACTTATTCATTATACACGTTAACATCTATACATTTAATTTGTAGCTATTTTATGACCCTCAACACTATAGTTCACAAGATTTCAAACACTTACAAGTGGAATGGCCTAATTATTTTGCATGTTTGATTGAGTATTAGTTGTTTTAGTGTAAAATGCAATTTTGAATATTATCATTGTAATTGTGTATTTTGTAGTAGTTTATGATGGATTTATAATTTTTATGATGAAAATGTATGTTTCGAATTTTATATATGTGAATGATAAATTTTGATATACTTCTTGTTTTGGTCTACTTATGATCAATTTTTTGGTATGGATTCATGTCTGGGGGGAGGGTTCCAAGGGTGGGGGGGGGTGTTCAATGGGGGTGGGGGTATCAAGGGGTGTGGGTGGGCTTTTAGGTAGGGTGGGGGGTATCCTGGGTGTCCATGAGAGTGGGGGGGGGGGAAGTCTAAGGGGTGGGAGCATTTCCTGGATTGTGGAAGGGCTGTCCAGGGGAGTGGGGGCTGTCGTGGGGGTGTCCAGGGGTGTGGGTGTCCTGTGCGGTGAGGGGGGTTTCTAGGGGTGTGGGAGGGTAGTCCAATGGGTTTGGGGGGGATTTCTAGTGGACTGGGGGTCCCAGGGTGTCCGTGGGGATGGGGGGGGGGGGGGCTATCCAGGGGGTGGGAGAATAGGCGCCTCCGTCCCTCGGGGGGATGAACGTTGCCAGAAGGTACTCATCACTCCAATATGTGATACATTTTGAGAGCTCAAGCTTTGCATGTGGGATTGATGGTTACATTATAGTGGTGTGCCCTCGAGTGATGGTGGTGCCTCCTCTCCCAACACTGACTGTGCATGGGCTGTCCAGGGTGTGTGAGGCAGGCCAGGGATGGGGGCATCCAGGGGTGTGGTTGGGGATGTCTAGTGGGGTGGGGGTTCTGGTCTAGTTTTGGTCGGGTCATGGTCTGGGGGTGTCCAGTGAGGTGGTGGGTGTGTCTAGGGTTGTGGTGGGGGCTATAGTGAGTTGGGAGGGTGTCTAGGAAGGTGAGAGGGATGTCTAGGCGAGTGGGGGTATGTCCAGGGGGTGTCTAAGGGTGTGGGGCAGTCTCGGGGTGGGGGAATTCCAAGGGTTTGGGGGTGTACAAAAGGGTGGGGGTTGTCCAAGGGTGTGGGGGGGGGGGGCATCTAGGGGCTTGGGGCAGTCCACGGGGTGGGGGTGCCAATATGAGGGTGGGGGTAGTCCCATGGGTGGTGGTAATCCAGGGGTGTGGGGGTGTCCAGGAGGGTGGGGGGGGGGGGGGGGGGTTGTCCAGGGGTGTGGGGGATGTCAAGGGGGATGGGGGAAGTCCAGGGGTGTGGGGGGATGTCCAGGAGCGTGGGTGAAGTCCCAGGGGTGGGGGGATGTCCAGGGTTGTGGGGGTGTCTAGGAGGGTGGGGGTTGTCCAGAGGTGTGGGGGTATATCCAGGGGTGGGGGCGGTCTAGGTGTGTGGGGGGTGTCCAGGAGGGTGGGGTTAGTCCCAGGTGTGGGGGTAGTCTAGGGGTTTCGGGGGGTTCAGGAGTGTGGGTGGGGGTGTCTAGGGGTGTGGGGGATGTACAGGGGGTGGGGGCAGTCCAGGTGTGTGGGGGGTGTCCAAGAGGGTCGGGGTAGTCCCGGGGGTGGGGGATGTCCATGGGTGTGGGGGTGGTATAGGGGTGTGGGGTTGTCCAAGAGGGTGGGGCCAGTATTTGGGGTGGGGGCAGTATAGGGGTTTGGGGGTGTCTATGCGGGGTGGGGGTGATAATCTAGGGGTTTGGGGGGAGCAGTCTAGGGGGTGGGGGTAGTCTAGGGTTGTGGGGGTTGTCCCAGAGGGTGGGGGAATCCTGGGGGGCAGCCTAGGGGTGTGGGGGTGTCTTGGAGAGTGGGGAAGTCCTGGGGGTGGGGGCAGTCTAGGGGTGTGGGTGACGTTTTCAAGAGGGTGGTGGTGGGGGGGGGTTCTCTAGGGGTGTGGTGGTTGTACAAGGGGTGGGGGGTAGTCCAAGGGTGTGTGGGGTGTCCAAGAGGTTGTGGGTAGTCCTGGGGGTGGGGGTAGTCTAGGGTTGTGGGGGGTGCCCAGGACGGTGGAGGTTGTCCTAGGGTGTGGGGGGGGGGGGGGGTCCAGGTGGTGGGGGGAAGTCCAGATGTGTAAGGGGGTCTAGGAAGGTGGGGGAAGTCCTGGGGGTTGGGGGGATCTCCAGGAGTGTTGGGGTGGTGTCCAGAAGGGTGGGGGTTATCCAGGGGTGTAGGGGGCTATCCAGGGGGTGGGGGTAGTCCAAAGGTGTGGGGGGTGTTCAGGAGGATGGGGGGTAGTCCAAGGGATGGGGCAGTCTAGGGTGTGTGGGGGGGGGGGTGTTTAGAAGGGTGGGGTAGTCCAGGGTTGTGGGGTCTATCCAGGGGGTGGTGGTGTTGTCCAGGGTTGTGGGGGTGTCCAGTGGGGTGGGGGTGTTGTCCAAGGGTGTTGGGAGCTGTCCAGGGGGTGGGGGGTAGTCCAGGGTTGTGGTGTCCAGGGGTGTGGTGGGGGATATCCAATAGGGTGAGGGGGATCTAGTCTATTTTTGGTAACTTTTTGGTCTATTTTAGGGGTGTTGGTGGGCTGTCCAGGGATGTGGGAGTGTTTTCCAGGGTGTGGGGGTTATATAGGAGGGTGGGGGGAGGTTGTCCAAGGGTGTGGGGGGCTGTCCCAGGAGTGGTGGGGATATCCATGGGTGTGGGGGGATGTCCAGGGGGTGGGGGATGTCCATGGGTGTGGGGGGTGTCCGTGTGTGTGGTCTGGAGGTTGGGTTCTAGTCTGTTCTTGTCTATTTTTGGTATGATTTTGATTTTTTTTCAGGTGATTTGGTTGGGCATAGCACTGGTTCACATTTATCTGGGAAAAAAATTTGCATTCTTTATTTCATAACCGACGTAAAAAATGAATCTTTATTTTTTATATTGTTGGTTATTTAGAAACTGACATAATAAATTCATGGGAAATGGATTTTTTTGTCGGTTATTTCATAACAGACATAATAAATTTAAAATGGATAGTTTTTTACATCGATTATAATATAATTGATGTCGTAGATATGTTTTTTAGTCGGTTATTATATAACCGACGTTGATAAACACTTGGCATACAGGTTTTTCACGTCGGTTTTAAAAATAACCAACATGATAATCACCTCAGAAGAGTGATTTATGATGTTTATTATATAATAACCAATGATAAATGTTATATATCACATCGATTATAAAATAATTTATTTAATAAAGCACTCATCTGAATTGTTTTACACAACATGTTTTTATTAATCGACACGAAAATGCTTCGAATTTGTGTTTTTTACGTTGGTTTTAAAATAAACGATGTAAAAAAACATTGTTTATAACGTCTCCGGTAATAACTCCTGTCAAAATCCAACGTTAAAAATAAAACATAACTACCGTAAAAAACATTTTTTTCACTAGTGATCCCACATTTATTTTCTAGGAGACTGAGGTTGTGCATGACTACCTGAGGATCTAGTCATGTCATCCCATTGTAAATCAAGTAAAATATGTCACAATTTTGATAGAGTAAGTCCATGTACTATTGTTTCTCCTCTAAAGGCATAACATCCCTGCTCGATGTGGGTTTCAGATCTGCCACGCTACTGAGGTTCACCTCCACCAATTCATCCATAGTGGTGGAGACGTCCTCTTCAATGGAAAGAGGATCATCCTTTAATTTTTTTTCATTACATATAGAGGAGGGATCCCCAATGGGAGTAGATTCCTTTGAGTCAACAGATCACAATGTTAGACTGGTACCATCCTGAGTGGCAATAGGCACTGCATGGGGGGGTCTCTCGTGATTATGAAAGCATAGCAATGAAAGATCTTGATCTAATCCCATCTGGTCTTCAGACCAATGGGCCACACATGAATAAATCGAATCAATAGTGGCATGTCGGATGGTGACAGTTTATCTTAGCTTGGAAAAACAAGCATGTTTTACATGTCTCCATTTCCATGGGGAGGACACCCCGATACCTTAAAGGAGTAGGAGGCTCTAGGATCACCTTATCCTAATATATGTAGTATTATGAGGTAATATTATGACATCACCTAGACTTGGGCATGTTCTCCCCTCTCATTCCAAAAACAATGATGTATTGTCTAATGTCTAGGGTTGAATCCACCAATCGGTAGATTTTAATTATGTAGGCATTATCTATATCAGTACATGGGTTAGTCGCAACCATAACATGCTAAACCTTGTTGGTTTGAATCTACATGTCATTGCTATTGTAATAATTGGTATCCAGATTACGAGCTTTATAAGAGTCAAGGGAGACAAGTCACCTTGGAGTATTCCCACTAGACCATTAAGGGAGTACATGAGGAACTGATGATAAGAATAAAGAACTGATGCATGCAGGTGGAGCCACGACCTACACATCAATGAGTTGTAATTAGTGTCCTAAGAAACAACTATGAAATCAATGCTAGAAACAAGTCCACCAAAGTGGGTCATCTAGTGGATATTTCTAACATTTATTTGTTCTCTCCTTTCATAAAAATGTATTTTTAGGTCTGAGGGACTTAGATAATCCTTGAACAAACCATGTTTTCTCTATGTCTGATTCAGGATTAGGTTCATCTGAGAGCCCATTTGGACAAGACAGTGACGAACCTCTATGACATTATATTGGCCGGTGATATACAATGGGAGAATATGTCGTGGAATATGAGAGACTTCATCTTCTCTTGAGAATGAAATAATTTCCTTGCATTAACATGCTCGGCTACCTCATCATGGAAGGCTTCTGTAGCTGCTGCCTCCATCTCAAACTAGATGGGGATTCCTAAATCCGTAGCAATGGCTAAATTCATATTTGATTATAGGTGATGAGACTCAAGAATATAGAGCCTTGATAGAATATTTGAATTATGTTTGAGTACATCATACTTCAGTTCTAGGCATGAGCTACTTCTCAATTGAAGCCACTCTATGATAGTCTGTTTGGAGGGCCCTACCGGTTGGACCGGTGGCTGACTAGTGTTGGGAATATACTACTGCTCAGTAGTGGATTCCTATAGAGTGAAAACTAGATGTGGGCCCAATGACTGATAATAGTCCATAGTAGAGTGTGGCTATTTATGGCACAGTCAAGGTTACTTTTCCAAAACAAGCATCATAAATGGAAGAAAAGGAAGATCTAATGACACCGGATGGGAGTGATGTGCATGCTGAGATCTAGTTTGGGCCTACTGTTTGGTTTCGGTGGCATGCAATGAATGGTTAAAAATACTGACCGAATAACTCTGATGACCCATATTTCAACATATATGTTGACCTTGGCAATGATTGGGGACGTTGGGGGTGTCCTCCGGGAACTCCTCATCATAAGAAATCATATAGGTGTTTACCATATCAATGGTATAAACCAAGAATACCCTTTATGGGAAATTGATGATTCAACCACATTTGGGCATATTCTAGGAGGAATATCCATCTCTAGGGGCATGAAGTTTCTTAGATTATAGGATGAAGACAAAATTGGTAGGGGAATTTTTTTCTCTTGTGCCGCCGAAATTTTCTATTCTGAGAAAGGGATGACTGAGACAATGATGTAGAAGTAGTAGCTACGACTTCTAAAGGATCTAGTCGATTCAGGCATGCACAGATAATTCCATGGGCATGTGTGATTGGTTTACGAGCCATCTAGTTATCATACTTCTAGGATCTGTGGTTTGATACCTGATTTCACTCACCTTCATTATCACTACTACAATCAGACTTCATGAAATCACATGCCACATGTGATGAAGATGGGCCTAACTTATCTACGTTATTGCTGACCTTGACTTGAATCCAGTCCTTAAACACCTAGCATTGTTTAAGGGTGTTCTCTAGGATCAGGTGATAGGGGATATAGTTAGGGTGATTAGTGATATTCACCTCTTCTGGTCTTCTACATTCAAGAACACATACAATTATTTGTTCTTGTACACTTCAGAAATAACTGAGGACCTATGCCTCGTTTAATGAGTAGGTGTGTTTTCTCTTATCCTATAAGGGGGATCTGGGAGCCTGTCTATGAAGTTGCACTGGGGGAGCCTATCAAGGAGGTGGAACCTGATTATCATTCCTTGGTAGTGGCGGAATGATTCATGGGGAGCCTACCGATTCATAGGTGGGAACTGCTCGGCTGAAGGCTGCACCAGAGATGGAGGTCCCCTGCGAGGCTGTAGTGGTGGCTCCACTAGTAATAATACCATTTGTCTGGCGGCCTCTATTTGGGCCACCGCAGAGGGCTTAGACCTTGCAACCCTTCTTGGAGGGATTACACGAGTAAATGGATGTGCCTCGCTGGCATGTTGCATGGCTTATTCTAGGCGCTTGGCCTTATCATGGAACTTTCAAAATTTATTGGGGTAGTTCTCAGTGATTAGAGAGGGGAAAAGATCTATCTTGATATTCCCTATGCACATCATCAGTAGTATCTATTATATCACAAGCATGTCAAGGGATTATGTGGGCCCATTCCACCAGGCAACAAAGTCTGAAATGCACTCACCAGGCCTCTGATTGCACTTGAAGAGGTCTGCGAAACTCATATTCGGAGTGGTGGAATTGAACTGCAAGAGAAATTGTAAATGAATATCTTCTCAGCAGGCTACCAACCTGATGGGGAGCTGGTTGTACCTGATGAACGCATTCCCTTTTAATGTATGTATAAAACACTATAGTTTGGTAACCTATTGCAGTGATGGAGTTCCCAACATGGGTCTTCACATGGAACTGATGTGGTCCAACTGCTATAACAGATCACCCATCCCATTAAAGGGGATGAAGGTGGGATTTACAAAACCCAAGGGTGCTAGAATATCATCCACCCTTGCTGGATATGGATTCCATCAGGCATGATGGCTTCTTTTGGTGTTTCCAATGCCTCGAGGTGAGCGATTCACACTGCCTTGGGATCATTTGGGTAGGAGTTTTTTTTTTGGATAGGGATCCATGAAAACCAATGTGTTGTTGGGTTCTTCAACACGATTAGAGGGCCAGGAGGCTCATGGAGTAGCTGGTGGAATGACTATTGGAGAGGCTGGGGGAACCTGAGATGGTCTTAAGGATTGTCATGTCGTTCTATTATATTAGGAGACACATAATGTTTCCACTTTCCATAAGTTCTATCCTATGTGCTATCTGCATGGGTAGGATGTTCAGTGTCACATGGATGAAATTTGATACTGGAAGTTTTTTCTACCCCTTCTGCCCAGGTGGAGGATCACCATAGTCTTGTTGTCGCTCCACAATGCTTTCACCAGGCTGATTGTCAATTATAGTATTGTGCATTGTGAGCTATTGGAACAAAAAATATTATTCGTGATCATCCTCCGTCTTATGCACTATGACAGGTGGATTGGTGGTTTTGGCAGCTCCAAGGTTCCCATTTACCTTTTTTAGATTCCGACTGAGGGTTAATGACTCAGTAATTATAGAATGACCCATGTAATTTTGTTGCTATCAAGTGATCCTTCCCTACAGATCCAATATGTGTGATACCCCTTTAGGGGGGAAGTCCTTTCCAATAGATTCTAGACCATTTTCATCCCTTGGTAGGTCGGTAATTATAACCATGACACTACCTGGGGGCATATCCTCGATATTGACTGTTTAATCGGGTTGGCCCCAAATAGTACTGAACTGGAGGGAAGCATACAGACCCCACCCACAGATCTGCACATAGAGGGGGGGGGGGTGATGCCTCTCTAATTATAGTACAAAGAACCTCAATGATCTGAATTCATCTTTTTTTGCTGAGTCCTATAGAGGCTGAGTGAATCAGTGTGCTGGGCCACAAGGAGTGCGGCCAAATTATCCAAATTGAATTGGTGGCCAATTTCATAGAAATGCACCTGGATTTTGGGGTAATCAACTTCATGATAATGAAGGTAGAAGTGTGTTACCAGGTGGATTTTTCTAATACACTCAACATCCTCATGGGTGAGAGATTATGATACACTGAAATTCGGTGATGCAACTGGTGAAAAGATCATAGGGAAATTGTCTGCTATAAGAATGGCCCACAAGCACCTCGGCTCAGACTTGGGGTATGGAACTTGGTGGCCCCACTTGTCAATTGGGGCGGCAGAGGAATCAGTATCAGTACTGAGGTGGACCGCTGTGACTATTGGTAGGTCAACAGAGAATACAGTGAGTGAGCTGACAAACCACCACATCTTGGGATAACCTCTAAAGAGAGTAGTTACATAGCCATCACATCATAGTAAGAAAACAATAAACCATATTTCTGGGAATAAGGTCATCAGATACAAGAGATGGACCATGATATTTCTCGTATTCCATTCAATACCACAAAACATGATAAGGGAATCACATCACTTTATCAGTGCTAAACAGAAATCAATGATAAAGGGGTATTCCATTATCAGCGCTAGTTAAAAGTGCTGATAAAAGTTTTTATTCTTAATTAATATAAAATTATAATATTTATCAGTTCTAAAATAAAATCCCTGATAAAACATAATCTTATCAGTGCTTTTTTAGCTCAGATAAAGAGATACATTTATCATCACTCAAAAAGCACTGATAAAATTCATATTTTTCAGCACTATAATTATAGCACTGATAAAGGTATTTATTTATACATGGAAAAAATAGAGCTTATAAATTTATGTTTTATCTGGGCTTTTATTTTAGCATTGATAAAGGTTCCAGAGATTTCCATTTAATAACCCTAATAGGCCCTCCCCTCTCACACACGGTCAAGCTTTCACATAACCTGATTGAGGCCCCTCTTCCACCGCGACCTCTCCTCATCATCCTCCTCATTCTCTTCCTCCTCCTCCTCCACCACTACAATTTGGTTTTTCTCCTCCGCAGCTGCCTCCGCTACCATTAGGTTTTTCTCCTCCACCGCGACTGTCGCTGCCTCCGCCACTACTGCCTCTGCCACCGCTGGTCAGTGTAGGAGTACTTTTCCTTCTTTTGGGTTAATATAAATGAGAAATGATGATCCATTAATGATTATGACGAATTATTATTTTTTATAAGTGTGTTTAACCAATGTATGTGTAGTTTGGGCAAGGGTGAGAGCCCAGGTGGTGAGACCCTTATATTGTAGGTTGCTTTAGATAGCGGGATGCAATCATGCAACATTTTATGTTTGACTAGTGAGACTAACAATTATGATATTTTATGATGAGTTATGATTACTTATGACCCTTGTGGGTCTATTTCTGGCCTAAAAGTGTGTACAATTGATTGAACATAAACATTGTTATGTGTAATACCCATAGCTGGATCCTTGGGAAGATATTACTCAATGATGATAAGTATATGGATGTGTGAGAACCTATAGTAAGTTATTGGTTTGGTTCACTAGATGATGTGTGTTTTTAGGTGGGGATAAGAGTGGAACCCATGGGCTAAGGATTGTGTATGAACTGATGCTAGGGGTTTCTATGAGATCCCAATGATCGTTAGCATGTGACTTAGGATAGTAGCGAGTTAGTGAGTTTTGGTGGTTGGGGGAGAGTAATGAGAGGGGTTATCTTGGTGTTATGAATACCTTAGATAGAATAATCCAGGGTAGATTCATTGACATGAGGGATTGATGAATATTAGTTGTTATCAAGATGATAGTGAAGGAATGGTCATGCCATTGATTTTTATATGAGAAACACTCTCTATTCTTGAGTTTTGGTGTTATGACTGGGTTGAGGGACATAATCATTTGGATTCCTAACCTTATTGATTTATAGCATGGTTTTAATGTGAGCATCACTATTGAAGCTAGATGGATGGGTTTAGGGTAATAAGGCATGGGTATAATCCTTTGGTTTTGGAATAATGTTGTGTAATTGGTGATCATGTGGCGAGTTTTGGGATGGTCTAATGTTAATATTGGAAAAGAGTACATGGGGTTCCTAATTAGAAATATGTGTGTTCCCCTTAATTTTTGTCAAGATGTATGGGTAGGCTCATTGATTTTGAATAGGGATATGATCCTATTCACTAGATATAACATTTTGTGTTGGGAAACTTATTATGGGGTAGGGGGGATATGAACCTTCTCCCTATGATAAATAGATCTTAATTACTAGAGAGATCTCCTAGCTTCTAGGATATAAGAGATTAGGGAAGGGGTATTCATTGTAGTTCCATCAACATGCTTCTAAGGGTTTGTGGTCACATAATGTTAGAGGTAGTGGCGAGTATTAGGAGCCCTACTGGGTGACCCTTGAACTGGGTTGAGGTCATGGATGACTTCTTGACCAACCTTCCTATGATAATGAATATAATTATGAATTTACTAATGGTGGTGGTATGTGTCACTTGATTTTATATAGTTTACTTATAATAGGGTGGGTTGTGAGGATTCAACATGTGAAGACCCTCATATGAAAATTCAAGAGTAGGGATAATACTGTGTTAGTGGTACCACCTTACCATCATGTCATCCACTTAGTTTTGTGGTCTCTGAATAGGTGATGTATTAAATTGGATAATGGGGGTCATAGATTGGGCAGATATTGAAGCATGGGAACATCTAGTTTAATAAAAATAGTTTAAGGTTGTTTGAAATTATTGTACCATGAAGTTTGGATTCATGCGATTAGCATGTATGTGTTGTTAATGGTGTGATAATGAATGATTGATCATGGATTACACATTTGGGATATTCTATCTAGAATATACATGGGGATTATACCTAGTAAGGAGGACTTATTGGATAGGGCTTACCCATTGTATGTTCATCTTTTATATTTTAAAAAGTATGTTGAAATCATTTTATCGAAGGTTGGTTCTATAATTTCTTGTTATCTTATGGTGTGTTTAACCTTGGTGTGGGTTTATTTCAGTTTTAGTGAGTTCTTGGGGTTTTTGGGTTGTGCTAAATGGTATTCTCTGTTTTAGATCATTTTATTCTCATGGTTTTCCCCTATTTTATGTTTTCTTCTCAGTTTGAAATCTCTTCTGTTGTGTCCCTCTCCTCTACCATGAACTCACCTCTGCCATGTGCTTACCGACACCATCGCGGTGAGTTTTCTCCTATTACCCATTGGTTTTAACTTGTTCTTATGTTATTACTGTTTTATAATGATGGTTATAATGTATAATTTATGGGATAAATGCCCGGCTGAAAATCGTGGTTGTTGGTAGTCGTTGCTTGCGCACTAAATGAATTGCATGTGGGTTAGTTCTTGTTGGACATTTGAATATAAAATTTGTAATTTACGTATACTTGTCTTATTAATGATCTACCTAAGATGATAAATCTTCCCTGATGACCCATGAATTAACAAACAATATTAAATAATGCATCCTTTGTAAAATCTAAATTTGTGATTGTTTGGTTTGTATGGTGTAGCGATTGGGAGCACGATTGTGTTTTTCTATGGTGTTATGGTTGTTGGAATGATTGATATGCTATTTGTTTTCCATGTTTTAGTTCATCCATAATTTACTATCAATCCAAAATTTTACCATTTCAATGAAACCACCACTTTGTTTCTTCAATTCCACTAAATCCTAAAAACCCACTTCTAAAAGACTCTATGAGACACTTTATGGTGTGAAGATGATGTTTTTCAGATTCTATATATTTTTAAAATACATGGTATGTAATCTTTTTGAATGGAACATGCTTCACCATACATGGATTTCATATTGATTTTAATTCCAGACAACAATTATCTTCAAAATTTACACCACATGACTAATCTTCTGGCTCAAACTTGGAATAAGTTTTATTTTAAATGTAACATATCATGTGAATGTAGGTCACACAAAATATACCTCTGAGAAATATACTTCAGCATGAATCCATGTACATTACATGAAATAATGGTAGAACCATATGATATTTGTTTTAATTTAACCACACCATGTATAGATACCCTAGAAACTTGATGTGTATAGACCATACACCCCTAGTGGTCATGTTAGGACTACAAACAGTGTATTCCACAAAAATGTGTTGCATTGCTGGTGAAGTGACTCATTTTGTATCTAATGTACACACCTTTAGCTCATGTTGTTCTATATGTCCTATATTTTCAAAGGCATCATGTAGTCATTGTAAGAATAACTTGGAATTAATTTGATATATGTCAGATTAAATTAGGTATCTTATCCATAGACGTTGTTCACCCTACCAGACAAACCATGTATAATGATTTCACATGTGTTTAGAAATGGTAGTATACAACCAACCTTAACTGAGAACCGTACACATTTTGTATCCATTGAACAAATTGTATGCTATGTTAATATCATAATTATTATATATTTTCCACTTAGATGATAATATTTCATGTATGTGTTGCCCATTATAAATATCTTCTCAGGTATATCACAATATTATGATTCCCTCTATCATTGAAAATTTCACATGATGTGGTCTGGATATTTTAATTATCTTCACACTGCTTTAGAGTTGACAAGTGACAAGTGAGATGTTTGGAGGAAATATGGAGTATGGTACTCCCCCATGATTCGGTGAAGAGTTTTCCATGTATAGGTTTTAGGTACTCCATGGAGATATACAGAATATAGGGAACAATCCACCATATATAGATAGAGTTCAAGTACATTCACATGTTTTGGGGCAGGATCATCTATTTCATTGTAGAGGCCATTTTACAATAAATTTTTTTATAAAACCCAAACAATTATACTTGATTAATTAAAACATAATATTAGGAACGTTCAATATCGATCCCACAAAGACGATGAATATGAATAAAGAATGGATGAATGCCAATCAGTTGACAAAGGAGTATAAAGATGGCATGAAAGAGTTTATCATGTTTGCAGGAGATCATGACTGTGACCCTTCTAAAATCTTTTGTCCATGTTTACGCTGTTGTTATTCAAGACAAAATAGTCCAGAGGAGTTGGAAGAACACCTGATCTGTCACGGAATAGATCAAAGTTACAAATGTTGGAATAAAGGCGGGGAAAAAAAGAATATAGGTAATGGCTCAGATAACACGATGTTCTGTAGATGATCTAATATGATTATTAGTGTGAACAATGAAGATGATCGTATAGAGGGGGTGATTACATATTTGAATTATGATGAAGATCGTATTGAGGAAATGACAAGGAATGTTGAAGATGAAGTTTGTGATTTCCCAAAATTGTTTCAGAAGTTATAGAGTTGTAGAAAAATGCCATTGAATGCTGGTTGCAATAAATATACATCATTTTCAACCATACTGAAGCTGTATAATATGAAATCAGGAAACGGGTGGTGCGATTCCAATTTTATGGAACTACTTTCTATCCTCAATGACATTCTCCAAGAAGATAATGAACTCCCAAGCTGAACATACGATGCCAAACAAATTCTACGATCGATGGGTATGATCTATGAAATAATACATGCATGCCCGAATGACTATATATTGTTTCACATGGACAAAAATCACATAAAGAATTCCCAAAGTGTGGTGCTTCTCGATACAAGAATGTTGATTATAGACCTATGAAAGTTGTATGGTACTTTCCAATCATTCCAAGGTTTAGGTGCCTATATGGATGTGAGGAGACTGTAGGATAATTGATATGGCCTGCAAATACATGAATTAAATATGGGAAACTGCGTCACTTGGAAGACCCTCCTCAGTGGAAGAGAACTGATCACGAGTTTCCTAAATTTGGAAATGAGTCGAGAAACATTAATTTGGCTTTATCTACCGATGGGGTGAATCCTTTTGGTATTCAATGTAGTGGTCACAATGCATGGCCAGTTATATTGGTAAATTATAACTTACCACCATGGTTATGCATAAAATGAAAATACATCCTGTTATCTGTTCTTATATTAGGACAAAAACAATTGGGTAATGATATTGATGTTTATTTGGATCCATTGATCGGGGATTTGAAAATATTGTGGGATTCAGGTGTTACATTGTATGATGCATTCAAAAAAGAAGATTTCACTTTAAAAAACATGTTGTACGGGATGATAAATGACTTTTCTTCTTATTCAAATTTTTCCGGATATAGCATTAAAGGAACTCAAGGGTGTCCCGTTTTCCAACATGGTACATAGTCAATTAGGTTGAAACATTCATCGAAAACTATGTTTTTAGGACATCGTAGATTTATACCCTGAGGGAATATGTACTGATCATGGACGACATCATTCGATGGATGTTCATAAGAATGTACATCACCATCTCCACTAAATATTGATCAATTGATTGAGAAGGTAAATGATTTGGACACTACTTTTGGTAAACTATTTTAAAAAAACCTTACAAAAACTGGTTGGAAAAATAGATCAGTTTTTTTGAATTACCATACTAGAATTGTATGTATGTTAGACATTTTCTTGATGTTATACATATTGAAAAAAATTATGTGATATTGTCATCGGCATGTTCCTAAATGCACCTACAAAAATGAAGGATGGAATTAAGTCTAGATTGGATATGGTTGAGATGGGAATACGAGAAGAGTTGGCACCAGTGAAGGGTAAAAACGAACAGTTCTTCCTCCTGCTACATAGAATCTTTCTAGGCAGGAGAGATATCAGTTTTGTAAACTATTGAATGACATAAAGGTTCCAGAGGGCTATTCATCAAATATCATGAACATCATGTCAATGAGAAATTTAAAATTAAATGGTCTGAAATCACATGACTATGATGTTTTGATGAAAAATCTATTTCATATTTCTTTACATTGCATTTTTCCAAGAATGTACACCATAAATTAACGAAGATCTTTTTATTATTCAAAGCTATATGCAGCAAAGTTATAGACACAGAAAAATTGCCAACTATAGAAAGATAACTTCCATTATATTATGTGTATTGGAAATGTTCTTCCCAACAAATTTTATCGATTTGATGGTTCATTTGATGGTTCATTTGGTGAGAGACATTAAACTATGTGGTCCTATACATTATAGATAGATGTACCCCATTGAACGGTATAAGATTTTTTTGAAAGCTTATGTCAAAAATCAATGTCGGCCAGAGTGTTGTATTGTGGAGCAATATATTGTTGAGGAATCCGTTGAATTTTGTATAGAATACCTGTCTGGTGTGGAAAAAATTGGCCAACAGAAATCGTGTCACACTGAGATGCTTGAGGGTAAAGGAATTTATAGAAGAGAGGTTGTCACAATCAATATTACAGATCTTGATCAAGATCACCTTTATATTTTTTATAACAATTTCAACGTTGACCCATATGATCAAACCCACAAAGAAATTATTAGGCGTTCGAATCCATATAGGGATGAAAAATGGATACCAGATAGACATAATCGGTAGTTTATTAGATGGTTTTAGGACCATATTTTGAAGCAGTTAGATGCAAATCTAGACACAATTTCAGAACAACTTTAATGGCTAGCCGAAGGGGAAAGTGTGTATGTATTATCTTACAATTCTTATGTAGTTAATGGTTATACATTCTATAATAATGAACATGATGAATATAGTAACATGCAGAATAGTGGGGTTACACTTATGGCTGAGGCGATTCATGTTTCTGGTGCTAGGGAAAATTCCAATTTATGCGAATATGTCATACTTTGGCATCATCAAATGAATATGGGAGTTGGATTATAATAAATCCAAAGTGCCGATTTTTAAATGCATGTTGGTTGATAAAAGGAGTGCTGTTAAAATAAATGAATTATGATTCCTGAATTTTGATTTCAGAAAATAAGGGGAGAAAGATGGACCATTCATATTAGAATCATAGGCATTATAAGTATTTTATGTTCCAGACCTCACAAAATAAAACTGGTTAATTGTCCTGTTATCGACCAAAACAACTTCAGGGTCAGATGAATGTTCGACGGAGGATGACCCTTTTATGGGGACTTCACATTCATTTCATAGTAGTCCCAATGTAGACAATGTTTTTTTATGTCAGAGGAGACAACAATGAATGGATTTACATAGTCGAAAGAGGAGTCAAATATCTTCATCCATTAAAGAAAAAACGAGAGTACAATAATCAGGTTAATTGTTTATTGTAATATATATTGTGTTACCTTAGGTTATTATATGTCCGTTGTTGCTTTTATGTAATCTAAATTAAATGTTAAACGAATTCAGACGATAGTGACTTCTAAACCTACTGATGCACCCAGTATCGAGGCACAAAAGTTCTCTTAACCACCTACAGGTGGTCCCAGTGCAATGAAACAACATGTTTCTCAACCAGCTGCTGGTGGTCCCAGTGGAGAGCAACAAAAGGTTTCTCAACCTGTTGTGGCTGTTCTCAGGGATAAGGTACAATAGGTTTCTCAACCTGTTGCTACTGGTCCTAGTGCTGATGATAGTTCTCAGGAGAAACATATTGATGACTCTTTTGAGGAAATGTTACGAAATTAATCCTTGAAAGCACAAAAAAACAGCGTCGTAGTTTGACAGTGTTATCCAAACTCTATAAGGCAAAAGAAAAAGGCATCAAATTTGAGCTGGGATGGAATAAGCGAGGAAACCATGTTAACCCCAAAAAATCCATATTTATTAGTAACATTGGAATCATCACTCAGCAATGTGTGTCATTTGATGTACAATCATGGCACCATGTTGTCACCTGTCTTATGAAACTAATGTGGGAAGAGATTATGGAAACATTATGGTATCATTTTTTTAATTTATTAAAATAAAATACAATAACATTGACTTAGTCTTCATAATCTATTCCAAAGTGCATTTATAGTAGATTCCTCCCACAAGGAATATGTATTAAGAGTTTCAGGAAGAATTCATAGAGTTTTCCGCACAAATTTAATGAAATATCATCATATAGATGATGAAGGAAAAATCATGACGCACCCACCTCATTTTTATGCACACTTGATATCCCAAGGAGTGTGGGATGTGTTTACCAACCGTCATGGGGAGAACACTTTTTAGGTACATTGTTTGGGGTAATACGTTGTTTGACGTTTCTTGTATTCATCAATTTGATTGATAGTTTTTTATTTATGAAATATCAACTGAGTGCTGAAAATATAAAATGTGGAGTAGAACTAGTGCACCATTACTGTAACGGAAGGATGGGGTACTCTTAACTTGATTAAAAATTGGTACATCTTTTAAATCTACCGTACTACTTATATGTGGCAGAAAACAACACTATGACCATGTTTCTCTATTTATATGTAGATTGATGAATCGAAATCAAAAGCTATATCCATCCCACACCATGTGAAATGGAAGTAGGATAGAGTAAATGAAGAAGGGATACTAAGATATGAAAACACATATAAAGTGTGGGAAACATGTGTATGTATGACGTAATATAAATTTGATTTGTTTAAAATAGTTATTACATTACAATAAATATTTATTTTTCTATATTTTCTATCTAAAATAGTCACAGGAATCAACAACACCTACCCCAGATGCATACATACTTTCAGCAACCTTGAAGCAGCCATACCAGTATAGCCGCGTCAGAGGTTCAGTTTTTGGGGTGACACCCTGAAAAAATTTTCAAAATCAAATACAAGCAGAAGCTCAAAATGATAAAATGGAAAATCTGTAAATATTTTTTTTTATTTTTCAAGAATAATTAAAATTCCAGATAGAGATGATAAAAACATTGATGTGGGAGAGGTAAAGAGAAGAAAAAACTCAATAACAACCTGTGCGTGACAATCTCTCCCCACCCCCACCAGCATTGAGGCAAGACATTCCCCTATAAAACCTGACCTACCTGCGGTAATAATTGTTTTAATTATTCTTTATGTGATATTTGATTCAAATAGACACCAATAGCTTTCCTATACTAAAATTATATATGGTAAAAATGACTGTGATTTATATCTATCAACTCCCACCTATCGCCTTGTAGTGAGGGCTACTGTGTTCATTACGCAGAATGACATGCTACACAATAGAAAACCTCCAATATATCATTTCAGAGTGTCAATTAGTGTAGTTAATGAGCTAAATTCCAAGCTACCTATTCCAAATGATGACGACAACATTCATACGGTTGAACAAGCTGTTGGAACATTCATCGCATTGCCGTCAGTTCTTGTAAAAAAACATGTTGACAAGGAGGTATCCATTTTAAATTTATTTACCAAGCTTGAACTTTATCATTTAATGAAAAATTGTCTAAACCGATGAATGTTATTACAAAATGAAAAAGATAATGGGGTGAAATGAAATATCACCTCAAAACTATTTCAAGGATCAACCAACTGATTGAAATTGTCTACTGAGAGCACCTTCACCCCTCCCATTCTATATCCACAGTTAATGTCATTGTAGGCTCATGTGGATACATAGTTGATAGACAAAAATGCTCAAACAATTGATTTTGAAAAAAAATATTTATAGAGAGGAAACATTAGATTTCATTAGTGCTGAAAATTTAAATGAAATACTCAAGTATGAATGGCTAGGCGCCTTAGTTGTAAATGTATAAATAAGGTATGTTTTCCTGATTTGATTTTACAAAAGTTGATATACTATGATATTTATGACTAAATAAATTTAATAATTTTAATAGGTGTATATATGAAAAAAAATTGAAGGTATTTCCCCATGATTTTTTTTCTCTCGTTAGTCCTCACACCATTTCGTCAATAGAAGAAATAGACTCTAATAATGAAGGTGAAATAATGTCATCCTTGCTCAAATCGTTTGAAAACAAAATTATAGATGACAGACTCTTTTTAACACCAATGATGCAGGGTTAAAAATCTAAAATATAATCATATCAACTATATTTTCATTTCATTATTTACTTATTCATTTTTTTATTTTTAGGGATCATTAGATGCTGATTGTAGTCAATTTGGATACTCCAATGATTTATTTTCTGGATTCAATCCATGGATATCCAAAAAACCAACAATGCATGATGGCATTTGTTAATTTGTTATACACTAGATCCAACATTTTAAAACTAAACATCATGATATATAATTTGTGATATCTTTTAATATGGATTATGTTATGACGGGGAGGTGCATCAATATCGTATAATGCATGGAATGACTCCAGGGCATAAGGATGAGCAATCCTAAAAGATCAACAACTGGGAAAGTATACGGGTATATATAATAAAATTTCACCATAAAAACACATATCAAAACAAAATACTTACTATTGGTGATGTTTCTGTAGTTTCCAAAACAAACAAATGGAAAGGGTTGTGGTTATTATGTTTGTAAATTTATGAAAGAGATCATATTTCATCAACAAACTAGCATCCCTGATGAGGTATTTTAGAAAATAATTATGAGTTCATTTAAAATATATATTAATACTTTGGGTATTTATATTTTTTCAGTACTACCATGATTTTTGCAAAAACATTTATTCAGAAGATGGTGTAGATGTGTTTAGAAATGAATGGGAAACATAGGAGATGAATGATTGTACACAAATAAGATAAAGGTGAATTACTACTAAGGTTATACGTATATGATCATTGATATCTCCCTTGTTTACAATTATTGAACATATATGATCACCCTATATTATTTTTTATATCCTTAGGATATGAAGAATGGGTTAGATATAATTTTTCGTTCTAGTAAACAATTACTCATTGGACTACAATGTTCAATAGTGTGTAAGTCAGCTGATGCATAGTAATTCAGTCCAATCACAAGCATCTTAAAATCATGATAGGAAACAATATCTTGGATATTCAATTATCTAATTTTATTTTCCCTTATATGTGGGTGGGGGTGTCCAGGAGGGAGGGGGTATCTAAGAGTGGGGGGGGGGGTCCAGGAGGGGGTGTGTATAAGAGGGAGGGGTGTCTAGGTGTGAGGGTGTCCGAGTGGGGAGCTAGGGGTTCTGTCCAGGGGAGTGTCCATGATTGGGGTGTACAGGAGGGGGTGTGTCCAAGAGGTAGGGGGTGTCCAGGTGTGAGGGTGTCCAGGAGGGGAGGGAGGGGGTGTGCCCATGGGGGTGTCCAGGAGGGGAGGTAGATCTCTTAATCCAATTATAAGGAGGAAATATTCTATGCCACACTTCACCAATCCCTACATGGAATATCCTACTCATCACACACACCATGAATCTTATATGTCCGTAAGAGGGTGTTCCCCAACATACGTGATATATAAAACTATATCATCCTTATTCTTTAGTCCTAAGTCTCTAATACCTACTCAAATAGCCTTATAAAACCTAACTAGGCTATACAAATCTCATACGAAACTTGATCCTCTCATAAACACAACTAGATACCTCACCTCTAAGGAGACAAAATCTCTGGATGATCAGAAAATCATAAACATTCAATAGAACCCTCACTCTATCTCTTGGTGGATCAAAAACACCCTATTTTATTTACCTAGGTTGCTATTTATTTCTATCCCTTTCACTAGAACACATATACTCATGCATGAATGCACAATAATGCATAAATTGGAACATAGTTCTGTTTTATAGGGTCCACCTACCTCAAAAAATGGAGTAACCTCCCTCACCAAGATCATATTAGCCTCAACCAAGACTATACAAGACTTATCTAATTTTGTATGAATGATTGACACCTAATATCAATGCACAATTCAAAAATATTTAATTATAGAAACTTATAATTAATTATTCACCATAATATAATTAGGAATAATCTTTTAAAAACTCACTAGGAAACACAACACCACATAAACCACACAAAACATGGTGCTTCCATCATACAAGGATAACCTCTAGCCAATACAAACAAAATCTACATCATATGAATTGATTTGAAGATGATATAGTGAAATCATCCCAAAAATACTATTTAAAATCATCCTAAATCATAGGGAAATAAAGGGTAATAGTAAGGTAGGAATTATGGGGGAAGGACTCACTAACGCACTATAAAAAACACCCATGAACCACCCCTCATCAGGGGGATCTTAGAGAGGAAGATAATGGATGAATCCCAAGAACCACCCAAGATTTTCTATTAATTATCACGCTCCCACCATTTTTGATGAATCTAGTTTTTTTATCTAAATTATACTCATATTCCTTCTCACCTAACCTATATACCCATCCCTTGGATTTGAAATAGGATGAATATTAATAAATATTGGATGAATTCCAATCGGCTAGCAAAATAAAAGTGACATTTGAAAAACCGATGAGTAATTTATGATGTGTACAAATCAACCTCACCTCAATCAGAAGCACGGTGTGACCAATATGGCTAAAAGTGTCTGACATCAATTTTAATTGACATAAACATTAGAAAGAAAAACAAGTGACTTACGAAAAATAGAGTAAATGAATTCATATTATTTTGATACTTCCAGACAACGATTCATTAGTCATTTGTGATGTGTACGAATTTACATAACCTCAATCTGACCCACGGTGTGGCAGGTATGGATGAAATTGTCTGACATCAGTTTCAAATTGACATTAACTTTATAAATCACCACAAGTGACCTACAAAATACCGAGTAAACACATTCAGATTGTTTTTATACTTTAGGAAAATGCTCCATGAGTCAATTTTTAGGTGTACGAATCGACGAAACCTCAATCCGACACACAGTGTGAACGGTATGGCTAAAAGATTCTGATATCAGTTTCAAATTGACATAAATTTTAGAAAACAACACAAGTGACATATGAAAAACTGATAAAACACGTTCGGATATTTTTGATACATTTGGAAAAGTATCCATGAGTTATTTGTGACTTGTACGAATCGAACACACCTCAATCCGATGCACTGTGTGACCGGTATGGGTAAAAGTGTCTGATATCAGTTTGAAATTGACATTAAATATTGGAAAACAACACTACTGACATATGAAATACTAATAAAATGCATTAAAATTGTTTTGATAATTTAGGACAATGATCCATGAGTTATTTGTGATGTGTAAGAATCATCCACTCCACAATCAGATGCATAGTGTGACCCATATGGCTACATGTGTCTGATATAAACATGAAATTGACATTAACATTAGAAAATAACACAAGTGACATTGTAAAACTAATCAAACACATTGGGATTGTTTTGATACATTAGAAAAACTATCTATGAGTAATCTTTGAGATATATGAATCAAACTCACCTCAATTCGACAGATGGTGTGACTGGTATAGCAAAAAGTGTCTTATATTAGTTTAAAATTGACATTAACTTTAGAAAAACAATAAAAGAGACCAATGGTAAACTTAGAATACATGTTTGAATTGTTTTTATACTTTTGGAAAATGATCCATGTGTCATTTTTGAGGAGTACGAATCAACCGCACTGCAATCCAACACTTGGTTTGACCGGTATGGATAAAAGTGTTTGATATCGGTTTTAAATTGACATTAACCTTAGAAAACAACAAAAGTGACATACGAAGAACTGATAAAATGAGTTTAGATAGTTTTGATAATTTCGGACAATGATCCATGGAACATTTTTCACATGTATGAATTTACCGTAACTCAATCTGATGCACGGTGTGACCTTTATGTCTAAAACTGTCTATTATCAGTTTGAAATTGACATTAACATTAGAAAACAACACAAGTGACATACAGAAAACTGAGAAAACGATTTTGGATTATTTTGATACTTTAGGATAATGATCCATGAGCCATTTGTGACATGTAAAAATCCACTTCACCTCAATCCGATGCACGGTGTGACCGGTATGGATAAAAGTGTCAGATATCAGTTTCAAGTTGACATAAACATTCTAAAACAACACAAGTGACATACAGAAAACCGAGAAAACACGTTTGAATTGTTTTAATACTTTAGAACAACGATCCATTAGTCATTTGTGATTTGTATAAATCAACCGCACCTCAATCTGACCCACAGTGTGACCAGAAAATCTTTTCATTAGATAAAGAATCAGTATTAATTAAATGATATAAATGATTAAAAAACATATTGATTTTACATTATTCCATTTCATTGTTATAATAATTAAAACATGTGATTTTATCATTTCCATATTTTAGTTTCACATTACAATATTAATTTATTCTATTATATTAATGTTTTAATTTATTTCATTATTATATTACTAACATAATATGTTTTTTCTTATATATGTGAATTTTTTTCCTCGAGTTCAGATGCTTTGTTTGGAAACTAATACCATGGATTGAATTTTTTGAGAGAGTATCACAAATATCAATGTATGAAACATTAATATTTATAACGGTTGTTCGATAATTGTAATTGTAACCATGAAAAACATTTTTTGAAATAGATATAGCAGTGTGTTTTTTTGTATTCATGATGTTAAAAAGATGTATATAGAATTGTTTGTCAAAATATTGTGTGCGGGTGCTATTTGGTACAGGTCTACAAGAGATATTTTGTTCAGGTGTGCATGTGCTTGTTTTTGCAGGTGTGTATGAGCTGGTTCTATAGGTGAAGGGGAAGGTGCCTTTATCAGCGCTTTTTTGAGCGCTCATTAAGGACACATTTAATAATTCAAAAATAGCGCTGATAAAGGGCCCTATTATTAGTGCTCAAGATAGTGATATTAATTTCGGTGTAGATAGGGGGTCCCTTTTATCAGTGCTCTGAAAATCGTTGATAAAGGCGGCCTTTATCAGTGCTAAAAAATGTGCTGAAAAAGGTTTTCCTTTATTAGTGCTTTTTTTAGTGCTGATCAAGGGGACCCCCCATTTATCTATGCCGGCATTAACAACACTTTTTCTAGCACTGTTAATGTCGATTTTTTGTGATGATAAAATGCCAAGTTGTAGTAATGATTTTTACCTAGAATACGTATTTGTGATCTCTGGTCATGGTAGAGAATGATTCTAGTGATGATAGTAGTGATTTCGTGGACATACATTGGGGAGATGCCTAATTTTCATACTCCTGGATGTATTTTCAAAGGGAGGTGAGATTCCAATGGAAATCCCATTCTAGAAGGATGAGGCTGAAAATCCTCATTTCTACCCTGACCCTCAATATAGAAGATCGCAGGGAGGGTTCCTTCGCTGAGTTGTATTCTGCCTCAGAATTTGAAATGCAGACCAGTTTTATATTGGATTGAATCTTCCCAGAATTATTTTTTTGGCAGAAAGGACTCACCCTCCTACCCCGAGATGGTTTTTTGGGATAGGGTATATTTCTAGTGTGAGGAGGACCTTCGGTCATACTAGCACTGGGGAGGAGAGGACTTCCCCCTATGTGAGATGGGGTCTGAGGAGCACCTAAACAGATATCAATGGGATCATGGGGAGGACCTCCATATCAACTAACTGATGTGAAGAGGGAATATCTAAAAATAGTGCTGGACCGATTAGGACCTCCAATGGTGGAGATAGAACGATGGGTAGGACCTCTATTCTTGATTCACCTAGCTGTGTCAGCTCGAGGAGGGTCCTCAAGATGGTCAAGCCAATCATAGGTAGGACCTCCATGATGGGTGCCAATGAAGTGAGGCTGATCATCACTCCATTAATTTATGAGGATATGTGGACCTTCTCTAGACGCTATAATGAAATGGGGGAGGCCCCCACACTAGAGGTTGACTGGATGTGTAACATATCCCTGTCGGCAGCCTTGGGTAGGAGGAATGACCCCATAGCTGATAACATGAGCATGGAAGATGCTTCTGTACTGAGTGTCACTTTTTCGGGGAGGAACCTCATTCGTATCGAAGGATTCATGAGGCGGACCTCCACATCATGATCGGATGGAGGGATTACATGATTTCTCCATGGTGGTGGTACAGGGAGGACCTCCGTAATGATTATTGTTGCAGCGAGTCGGTCCGCGATGGCCACTAACTGCACCATCATCCAGGATAGTCAACCCATCCTATTAATGGGGCATTTAGGTCCTTGATCTGAGTCGAGTGAATGAGGGACCCTTCCTAGCATACATATAGGGATGCTGATATATGTCAATGGTGGAATGATCTATGGTATTTTATGATGTTGAATCCCCTTGGCGGGAGTCCTCCTCATCCTTTTCCCTACACTAGCATTGGGTCAGGAGAACTGGGTAGTTGTGTAGGTGCATAGCTTACCTGCTCCTCAACTCATGGGGATATATGGTAGAGATGGCGCAGCCTATTGGGGTCCCTCCATGTGATCCCTAGGAATGGGATCCTGTCTAGGCTGGCAGGTACATCCCCCCCCCCCCTCATAGGTGCAGGGAGGGAGTCATCGAAGCATTTTGGGGAGATCATATAGAAACAATTTTACGTTAGAGTGGGGCGAAGTGGCTCCCTGCGTGGACATTGGGGGATGGAAGTGACAATGAGACTCAGATGCCTCTGAATCCTGGTGGGCCATATCCCGAGTCAGGATAATCTCCTCTTCCTCATATCGGTGGACAACATCATTTATCACCCTTTTTTGTATGAATTCAGATGGGGAGATAAGGCGTGGGAGCCCAATAGTTATGGATATGGAGATCATCACAGAAGTGGTGGAGCCATGCGGGACTCTCGCGTTGAGATTTCCCCTACCCCAACGTCAGTGGATGGGTGGTGATCGGTTTTTGGTTGTGGTTGCATGGGTCCTGCAAGGCACGGAGATTAAAAAATTAGTGATTTAAAAAGGAAATCAATGTCATGTGTCCCATGTTCATTCCATAATTCATTGTTGGTTAGAATTATCCATTCTAACAACATCGTACATCGATATGTCCATCATTTTATGTTCCTCGGATTCTGGTGAGCTAAACACCAGAGCCACTATTTGTTTGGCGGGACCCACCATCAGATAACTGGATCTACTGACATGCTAGGCCAATGATGTATTGAATGCTAGTAATTTCCACATTAAGGAGAAGAAATTCATGTGGGGTTCATCATTTCTATTTCTGAAGCTTTTGTCAGGGCATGCACATCTATCTATTTTGGAGGAGGACATGTTGTTTGTTACCCTGCTTTCCCACATTCCAAGGGTGGGTTGCATCCATCACTTATTCAAGAATGTTTTCTACTTGATTGAAATTGAATGATGGGAGGTCCATTCCTGATTCTAGGTATTCCTCCTCAGAACTCATAGCCTAGTTTGGGTCTCCATCATAGATTAAGAGGTTATTCATGAAACTCTTTCCATTTCCTTGCCTTCATGGACATTGTTTAATTACACTACTTCTGTTAGGACATCCTAAGGAGTCCAGTAAGTTCAGCAACCTTCAGTCAGGGGAGTTGTCCTTTTTTACATCACTGTCATGTTTGGATGCTAGAACACATGTGTGTCTGGGTTTCTTATTCATATTTTACTATTTATCAATGCCATAGAAGCCCGAGTAATACCATGTTGAATTAGGGGAATTTTATGGCATAGACATGTGTAGGAGTTTTTCCTCATCATCCCATGTTTAACATTGGGTATTGTGCAAGTTTAATGTCATGAGGAGATAGATCGAATTGATAAAAAAACTGAATGGAGTGGATCAGATGGGTGCAACCAATGGTGGGTAAAATAATTCAAGGGATAACATGTGGCTAGTTACACGAGTGCTGCTAATTATAGTGAATAGGTGAACTTGAATGAACTCATCGAGATGTGGTAGCTCAGGTAAGAATTCGGATGGAAAATGGAGAGTTGGATGATGTGTTAGGGGAATGAGATGGAACCTTCATGAAGGTGACAGTTATGTTGTACATGAGGCTTGAAGAGACTTCTACGTTTCCCCATAGAAGAGAAACAATGTCTTTATAGTTCAATGAGGTGACGAGACACCTAAGGTGGTGACCCATATGGATAGGACCTAGAGAAGTAGAACCTCTAGGTTTGGGAATGTCCTTCCGGAACCACATGGGCTCGATGGAAAGACAAGGATGGGACATGGGTGATGCGATTGGTCCTCAGGGAGGATTCCTACTTACCATTCCTTGGAATAGATCATTGTCCATTTAGTTCAAAATGGGCCATAGAATAGGGGTGTGCGCACAGGACAACGACACGATGATATAATCAGTCTTATGCTTGGTTGACAACCTATGGTATGTATGAAGCCATGTGGGTGGACCAGTGATGTGGGTACCCATGAATGTAAAGACAACATATAACCACTTTAAGGAAATCACAACGGCTTACCATTGATTGTAGAGTACAAAGGCTTATCACTAGATGGTGATTATAACAGCTTATCACTACATGGGGCTGACAACGGCTTACTATTGATTGGGGTACAGGGGATTAATACTTATTGGGGTTCCAAAGTCTTACTAATGGTTAGGATTGATGACATCTTACTGCTGGTTTGGGAACAAAATTGATTACCACTGGTTGGGGTTGGACATCTGGGAGGATTCCTACATACCTTTCTTGGGAGTTAAGGATCGAAGGCCACATAGTTCTAATGAATACAGTTTAATGTCTGGTGGGATGAAAAGGGGCATATTGTTTAACATATAGTGGGACGTGTTTGGACCGATGTAAAGTGTTTAAGACCAATGGGTGTTGGGCTTGAACCTCATTGAGGATTCCTACATACATTGCATTAGAAAGGGTCAAATTACCCATTGTTCGGGATAGGTATTGGTGAACCGACCTGAAGGGGGTAAAGACCAATAAGTGTTGGTCTTGAACCTCAGAGAATATTCACACATACCATTACATGGAAATGATCAATGTCCACTTAGTTTGAGATGGTATGGGATAAATCTATGTGAAGGGGTCAGATCATGTAGGTGTTGGCTGGAACCTCGGGGTGGCATCCTACATACCCTGCCTTGGTAGGGATGAAAATCCATGTAGTTCGGGATGGTATGGGATGAACCGATGTGAAGCAGTCGGATCAGGTAGGTGTTGGGATTGACCCTTGGGGAGGCTTCATATGAACCCAGCTTTGCAGGGATCAAAGTACACGTAGTTCAAGATGGTATCAGTAATTACACTCTAGGGCGGCCCATACAGGATTTCATGGTCAGTACTTACTCTAAGACCACATGAATCATGCTCAGTGTGTTAAAAATAGGTAGAAAAGATATGATGATCACATATAAAAATCTTCTTCCTTGGGAAGTATAGTGGGGATTACACGTGGTTAGCATCCCAAAAAAGAAAACAAGGTATTATGGATGGTTAGAAGCCCAAATAGGATACAAGGTGCTACACCCGGTTTGTATCCTATTGAGCTTATGATTGGGACTTATTCTAGGAAGGAGGCCAGAGTGGCAAGAAATCCCAACATGGGAGGGATTTGGAATGGAAGAGAGGAGGGATCTAGTTCCCATACCCCTCGTGTCCTTGGAACTGATGAAGGGAGAAGGTGATGTAGGGATGCTTCTTCCCACAAGAAAGGCCAGGGGCTTACACCAAGGTGGATGCCCTTTCCCTACAGATAGATGCTACTCCAGCAAATATGATCACATTCTATGTGATAATGATTTCACTCTCTTGAAGACCAGTGGGTAGAGAGAATGTCTAAGATAGGTCACCTCATGTGTGACACACGAGGAAATTCTATAGTTTAACATCATGTGGTGAGGACGATGGTGATTTGTAGTTTAACGTCCTGCAGCTCTGATAATGGGGGTTCACTTGGAAGCACCTAGGACAAATATAACTGATACCTAACTACACTTGGGGATGTGAATGCCCCAGAATTGCTGTTTGAGGGGAGTTTTGTGGTGTTATTCAATGATGGGTCAATGTTATCTTGTCTATGTGATGAAGAAATAGTCAATAGCATGAATATGAGAAGAAGAATGAGGAGAAGCAACCCAACGGGAAGTGCCACAAAAGGTATTTTTAAGTAAATTCATACAAACATAGTTTTTTATATGAGATAATTTTGTGTAAAAAAGATATTTTGGGCATAAGAAGTGCAGGAATATTATTCTCATAAGATGGACAATGAATACGTGCAAAAAAGCGCATATAAGGAGGTAGGGTTGAGCACAAAAGAAGCAGGTACGCGCAAAAGGCCGCAATGAGAGGAAATGATGTTTGACATGCAATGTAGGAGGATTATGCACAATAGGAACAAAAATATAACAGTTGCGCACAAAATTCCGGGGTGAGAAGAAATGATGGTTTGTGTGCAATAGAGGAGGTTTGCGCGCAGGGGGGTGAAATACGAATTGTTGTACACAAAAGGCCAGTGTGAGTAGGAATGAAGGATTGCGTGAAATAGTGGAGGTTGCGTGCAATAGGCACACAATTGGATCATTTGAGCACAAAATTCTAGGTGAGTGAAAAGGAAGGATTATGATCAATAGAAGATGTTTGCACACAAGGGGGCCCAATGTTTTTCATGCATGTGGAGGGGTTTGTGTGGAATTTTCCCAGTACATGAGGACATAGGTGAGGGTTATGACCTAGTGGCCCCGCATGAATGTGGACCCTCTGGAGACCGGTCATATGAAAATATCATACCTTAAAGTCATCATTGCATACAGACGAGGTGAATTCCGCCTAGAAGTGATGGTTCTAATTCTGCACCTGTCTAATGGTGAATGGTCTCTCTTCTATTTATAGGTACTCAGTATCATCTGGCTCACATGAAAGTCGACCGACATGGAAAACCATGTCCCGTTGTCAGTAGTATGGAAGATTCCATGCCCACGCGTAAAAATCCTTCCAGTCCCTATGTCGGCGGTGCATATGTTTCCCCTCCCGCACATAAAACTCCTTCCAGTCCCACTTTTTTTTCACATGATAATGAATTTTTTCATGCAGCATATTGATTATTCACGCATCCCTTCAGATCCTCCCAGAATTGGTCAACTAGTAGAAATATTCCTTCCTTTTATCCATGGATTCCCCCTCTAGTCCTTAAGAGGATTTCATCATCTAGAGTTAATCCAAACTATTTATTTTTAAATTCTTCTTTATTTTATAAAGTTCATTAATCACACAAATATATAGATGTTTATTCATCTGGATGATGTAATTCTATTCTTGGAGAGGGTATTTATCTATATAAGACAACATTATTGAACTTCAATTCATAAAATACCTTCAATACATAGATCTTGGTTTCTAATATGATGCATAAATGTTTACAATCTACTCCCACTCCTTTATTATTTTTTAGAACAATCCTCAGATAATATTAAAAATTTATTATTGATTATGGAATCATTAACCACATTCAAATTGGACCAATCCAAATGTTTGGGATGGAATATAAATGTGATAAAGAAACATTACTATATTATAAAAAACATGGATATTTATATTGAGTGTGAAGTTGTGTTTTATAATTCTTTTTCAATTAAGGAATTATGAAATGATATAGTCCCAAATTGTTTTGAATTAAATGTCTCAGAAAATAATTTATTTAAAATTACAGTTGAAATAGGAATAAATAATTTCGTGATAGAATGAAATATCATCAATTATTTATTTTTGATCCCTCTGATGGCTTCTTACCAACTCTAGATAATGTTAGTGATATTTGTCTTATGTATACATCATTTCAGAGTATGAACATAAAGAGATAGATGATCTAAAAAATAAATTCAAAATAAATTCCACTATTAGTATCTAATGTCCATGGGATAAACTTTCTATGATATCCCACTCATACCACCATATATACAAAGAAAATATTTGAATGGTAATGCATTGAGAACATGTATTGTTTAGAAAAGTGGAATCCACATCCTCCTTTTATTTATGTGTATGTTATCTTACTCACATAGTTCTGAAAAAAAAAGAAATTTCTAGTAGATAACCATGGTTATCCCTATCATTTCTTCATTTATTTTAAATACACATGCATGTTTTGTTATTCTTATTTACATATTGGGTACTTCAATTCTCACTTTTGTTAAAAATACTTTTGATGACTAAATAAAATGTTTCTACAATTTTTTTATAAATAATACATATTTTTTATTTCTCCATTTGGGATACAATAAAATAGTACTTTTAGCAAAAATAAATTCTAATTTTCTAAATAAATAGGAATGAATCTTGTTTTGATAGAGTAGTTACTGGATTTTATCCTTGCCATCGCCGATTCGAATCCCTTTGTTCCCTCCATTGGTGATGGGTTCATTTTCAACCATGTATTTTAATTAGAAATATGTGTGATATTTTCATTTATGATAAAATAATTTAAATGTAAAAAATGATTTTTGGGGTGAATCAGATAGAAGGGATGTAACCAATGGTGTAAAAGAACCAAGTTGAGTCCTTCTAGCTGACTCAATTCTATCAATTTTTATTGATATGAAACCTCATTTCAGGTAATAATATATACAATAAGATATATATATATATATATATTGTTAAATATATTAAAAACATTTCAAAATAACAATATAGTCAAACATAGTGCTGATAATTCATTGTTTCTTAGGGTATTTAATAAACTGAAAAAATGTAGAAGATAATAAACCCATATGAACAAAAAAATTTACTTTTGTAGTTAAGGGTGTGAAGTTTGATTGAACTTGACACCAGATAAAATATCACCCAGAGCACTGGAACAATGTTTTTAATTCTTTATTTAGGTTTTTAGAAAACACAATATACATTTCAGATGCACTGCATGTTTAGGATTATTTTTTATATATTTTTACATGTAAAATATAATAACAAGTAAATAGTTAATTATTTTAAAATAGACCACATAATATGAATACATAAACAAATCATAAAAAACATTTAAAAATGTTTCATACAAATATAAACACCATGTATCATTTTTTTATATGAAGATATCCATACCCAGTTAATTCCCAGGCTGAATCCCCCCATTTCTTATCATATCTTCCCATGAAATCTATCTTTAGACAAACTCAAACCCTTCATTTCAAGGATATTTAGATTTATATTCCTCATTTATTTCATTTTTAGATCTATGTAGGCTTTTTTATTCCCTTTATTTCACTACATTACATGATATTTAGGTGATATTAAAAAATTTTGTGGTGTTTAGTGAAAACTGAATCTGCAAATGGGCATGCATTAAGAACACTAACAACATCCCTATTGTAAAAAAATTAATTGTTTCTATAAAATGTTTTAAAACACATGAAATGTGTGTTATGTACACTCCATCTACGCATGACTATACCCTTCCTAGGAAATTCCATTTCACAGATCAGATATGGCCCGCCAACGCATTTAGAAACACGAAACATGTCTGTTCTGTAAATATCATGTATTATTGCATCCTCGAAGTGGTCATGTCACATCTAATAAAAAACCTAAAAACCATTTTTAGACACAAAACATGTGAGTTTATTACATTTCATGTACAAAATTATGGTAAAAAAAGAGAATTATTGGGTGTGTTTCTAGAGAACATGTGTTGCTGCCTGAACACACTACAAGTTGAGTACTCTTGAAATACATACTGTATACATTATATTTTAGGAATTTTATCAGTTTAATTTTTCTATTTTTTTATTTTATCATTTTATTATTTTTTGAACATGGATGACGGGGATCAATTTCATGGAAAACAACCCTTGATATTTCATGATTAGGAGCATCGAACAACACACATACATTACATGGGGACTCTTGTAGAGAAATATATGATGGATTTACAAGTTTCCAAACCTATATATTTTGTGATAACGTAGAACCACCTAAAATTACCATCTATTACAGAAAAGATATTTATTTTAGAATAATAAATACCACCAATACTATATTCCACATTGTAAGGGACTTCCACTATAGGAGAAAGAGAGTAACCAAGATTAGTGCCCACTACGAGATGACCTCAACCCCATCCATGTATAATTATTAATGAACCCAACCTTGATAGTATCCTATTTAACTAATGATATGAACATTAATATTTGGTTCCTCGACCAGAGATTCCTATGGCATTTGGGGCATATAGAAAAGATTGGGGAGCTCTAAGGGAACACCCGCCTAATTATATTTTTCTGGGTCATCACTCATACTTTTTTTGAGATTTATTATTGGAGATTTCTACCTATTTAGAGTTTGAGGGGATAAAATACCTAGATACATTAAATTATCCTAAAATTCCCGTGAGATTCCTATAAGGTGGAAGACAATTATTTATTATTGCATATTTCATCCAAGGGTGTGGTTTCTACCCTCATCCATCTACCCCAACCATGTTGTCACCCTTATCCTCTATATCTGATCTGACATGCTCACTATATTGAAGGAGTATGATGGGATGAGTTTTCAATACACTATCACTTATGAGTGGAGAAATATAATCATCTCACAACCAATGTCTTTATCCAATGATTATTTTGATCCAAATTATATCCATACCACATGGGAATGGGTGTTGTGTTCGACCACGATATATATATTCTTACCTTTATCATCTAGAATAACTACATTGAACATTGATATTTATCAACCACCTAGTTCTATTCCATGTTAACCAACCATCAGGGTAACCTAAATGATGGATTTCATGCCACTCTATTGAAACAACATTTATATTTTTTGAGCTTTCTCTCTTTTAAAATTACGGTTCATCTCACAAATGGATGGAATATCACATTCTTATTCTCATTGTAATTATCTAGAAGTAGGGGGAAACCTACATGCTCTTGCAAGGCCACCAGACACCAGTTTTTGTGTGACTGGGCCCATTAACCAATACTAGTCTTACAGACCTGATACCACGCCCACCACCTCCACATATAGACCTTTTAGATATATCCATTAAACCTTATTCGGATGATACATCCACATCCATTGTTCCATCCCTAATTGATACATGGGCACAACTCCATCAACTCCCATAATTGATGACTACATATCTACTTGACTCGGAACCATGGTTTTTTATCTCGATCAGATAGAGGGAATGATAAGAATCATCTTGAAACACCTATGTGTTTTATTTTTTTTATACTTCATAGATAGCATGACCATCATCATTGATACCTTAATGGTGCATTAGTGGTCTCATAAAATGATTTTGTGGTACATTATTTTGACAGTATATGAACACTATGTCCCTCGAGGACATTGACCATCTCTCATAGATAGTATTACAATCCACAATCCAGATCACATTCATATCTATTACAACACCCCATTTCACAAAAGATCCCTCAGAGTAATTCATAGCCCCTCTTGAGACCACAAAATTCCAATTTATCCATCATGGTTATTAATATATATATATATATATATATTATGATGGTGATTTAAAGTGATTCTTTTCATGCATGAAAATTTGTTTTTAATTTCATAAAAAACAATTTGTACTTTGGAGGGTTATAAGAATTAGAAATTCTACATATTAAATATATTTATTCTTACTAATAGGGGAATATTTTTTTTCTTATATTTTCATTATCTTTCTCTAGATTACCTCTTTCATTTCACTCTTTTACTGATATGTTCTTTGATCAATTCTCATCATCTTTTTCTACTTGGTTTTGTATATGGAGAACCTAGTGCAATATTAAGTGGGTGGGGGGGGGGGTCTCTCAACTTCACTAGTATTTTAACATTTTTATAATATATAATAAATCATTAATTATTTAATATATTTTAAAATTTGGTCTTTTTTATTAATATCATTTTGAAAAATAAATATGTATATGTAGATTTGAATGTTACATACTTGTTTTTAATTTTTTAATTTTTATAAAATGAATCAAAATATTCATTTTTTATTGATATAAATTCTTGGAAATTTTCATATATTAGACTTATTATATATATTCATGTTATTAATTTATTGACCCAAAATTTATCCTTATTCAAAAGATTTATTCTCATAATTTTGACAGAAATTTTTTATACCCTTTTTCTAGAAAGAATCATGGGTTACTAATAACTACTAGAAATTTTATGTTTTTATTATAAAAACATGATGAATTGGAGTCACATTAAAATGGATGAGGCACTCAATTGATATTTCCAAGACATTTTGAATTGGTGACCCACCTTACATTCTATCTCTTTTGAAACCCAAATAAACCAAAAATTTCATTGATAGAAAGACACATTACCATCCAAAATATACCTCCCAATTCAATTATTCTATTATAATTCATGATTATTCAATTAAACATTAATTTTGGAGTTATTAAAATTTTTTGTATATTTTGGTGAGCTACCATGATTTTATGTGTGGAGGAGAGTCAGTCTTTTTCAACATGAAAAAAAGTGTACAAAAAACACCATTTCTTATGTTTCTAATTTATCTTTATTTTTTGTGAAAATTTAAAATGAAAAAATGACCAAATTCATCATTTAAACTCATATTATGGTTGTGTACCCTTCTTGAAAAGGAAAGATTATGGTTTTTTAAAAAATTTGAGATATTTCGGATGGGATGCATTTTAATGCCATTTTTTATTGAATATGATGATTTATTTTTAAATACTTTTTCATCATTATTCAATAAACTTTGTTTATTTTTAAATCATTAAAAACCACCCTTATACTCATATTTATTATAACCACATTGAAATACCTCATGATTTTTTTAATTTAAAATCTATGTTGAAATTTATATCCCTTGCAAGCTTGTGGATAGAGTGCATATACTTGTGATTTAACATAAATCAAATTTTTTAATCTTGAGTGATGAGTGAATCAATTTCCAAGTGTGGAAAAAAATAATGAGGAATGAATATTTTTTAAAAGTTAAACAATTTTAATAAAAAGAGACAAATTTATTGAAATGAATTATATATGACGAATGACTAGAATATTATAAAATTTTGTAGAGTTTGTTTTTATTTTAGGAAGTATTCTAGATAGAATATTATTTTTATAAGTAATACTAATTGAATGATTCCCATTTAGAGTATGAATTATTTTTAATTTAATATTCATATTTTTCTTGAACGAAATTTACAAATTAATTGTGGTGGAGTTTTATATTCTCGATATGTGCATATTAATTCAAGTATTTTTTTGATAATAGGATCTATATTAAATTAGATATATGTTCTTATATGGTTATTATGCTTAATTTAGCGTTTATGGAGGATTTTTATTATTTTTTATTGAAGTGAACATATCATGGATGATTATGAGTAATATTTTAAAATAAATGACATGTAATTAATAAGAACGTGATGTGTACATTTTAATGATGTATATCTTAACTGACCAGAGTACACACACTAGTTGAAGATGAGAAACAAAATTCCATGTACTTCATGAAATATACCGTTTACACAAATAATTGATGAAATCAGTGTATAAAAGAGAGAATACACACAATGAAAATTTGATCCAAAACCCATGTACTTCCACCTACCGATAGTTTATGCGTAGAATTCAAAAACAAGCATGGGTAGACAACTAATGGAAGGTAAAATTGAGGATACAAAGGATAACCCAAGTACATGATATGTAAATTCCTATAAATATTGTGTAATATTATTTTCTATAAATATAGAGGTGTCCCATTCAATTTAGGGTATAATATTAAATATGATCGGTGTTACCACTCTATAGACTCACCCCCAAACCTATTATAAGTTTCATCTTTTTTTGTTTCAATTTTAGAGTTTATATTGTCGCCCTTCCTTTCATATCCTATCCATTGTAACAATTGAGTTTTATATAAATCCTAAAACTATGATGATGGACATAATATGGTATGTTCATCCTGTTGGGGTTGTAATAATATTTTAATCACATTTTATTGGAATCTATGGTGTGTTTTTTAATTGTGATATTTGTTTTATAATTACATAAAATAAATTAATTCCAAATTTACTAGTGGTGTCATATCATACCATGAGAGACACCATCAGATAAATATAATGAAGTTCATATATGCCAAACAATGATCATTTTGGGATCCAATTTCGTATTTTTTATGGGAACTAGTAAAAACATGTTTTAAACATTAAATAAGTATAAAAATATGTTGAATTTAAAAATTTAGATGTTATATATTATTAAAAACTAAATTATAACTTAATATAATCTGATTAGTAAGTTATTTTTTCAATTACATTCATTAATTATTAATTTAAATTGTAATTAGATCTAATAAAATTACAACCTTGCCATATATATTCTGTTGTTTTTCTCGCTCGTTTTATAATGTCAAATTTTTATCAATTTATTGATTTACTTTAATTTCATTAGAAATTTTTTTCAACCGAATAATAAGCTGTGTCTTTCCAACATACACATACAAATTAGCTTCCTTTTCCATATATGTGATGTACCCCTACTTCTACTATCTACAGTGTTAATTAGTTTAGGTATTTAATTTTTCATTTTTAGTGATGGGCATGTCATTCAGAGAAGCACATTTTTTCAATCCTCTTGATATTCTCATTATTCCCATTTGGGAATAAACTTCAGTCCTTCATTCCTGTTTTGGCCTCTAATCACTATAATCATGACATATCCAATACCACATAGTTTTATAATTTCCCATAGGCCCTTCCAAACCTATAAATAAATTCCAACACAAACCTTGTTAATATCTAATGGCACACTTTGTCTCCCTAATCAAGGACCATATAAGGTTTCTCTATTTAATGAATTTTTTTTCATTATGTACGGTTATACAAAATCATCACATTCCCATCACTAGGGTCTCAACACATTTCAACCTTATGAGATCTTTTAACCCATCAATTATAGGAAACATGTAACGTCCAGGTTCCTGAAGCCACCCAAAGGCGCCCTGTACCCAGTTGGTCACAAGGCCTCAAGCACATTTCCTTGAACGCCAGAGGCTGCCAAATAGCACTGAGGGCCTTGGGTGTGATAGTGGGGAAAATATGCCCTCATTGGTAGAGTATAAATTGGATGTAAATGCATACAAACAAGAGTATAAGTAGTAATAATGACATACCGATAAAATAGTGGAAAATTGATAGTATTATTTGGAGCATATATATGTAATGATGCATGATAAATATGTCTAGGAAAATAGTGAAACATAGAAAAATGATGAAATACAGTACTAACCCATATAAAAAAGAAAACATGTAATCATTTTCTATGCATCGCAAGCCTAGGCTTGGTCCTGTTCTCTCCATCTCCACAACATGTCAGGTATCTGATGTAGAAGGGTGCTTGCCCTTTTCTAGACCTATAAAAATATAATTTTTTTGGGGTGAAAAGCCTGGCCTATACCAGGTGTGAGACTAAATCCTAGTAGGAAACAACCATGAGATTTGTGCCTAACAGTCAAAGAGTATAAGGTAGGTAAAAGTACAGAAAAAAATAATCAGAAAAGTACTCAACAGTAAACAATCCACAGTTTAGTATCAAGAAATAACTAAGAAACAGGTAAACAAATAGGTAACACTTTGGAAAGCACACACGTTCTAACCCCTCTGGTCCTACCTAACAAGTACAATCAACCCTTTGGTATGTACACTCAGTCTAACACCTCTGGTTTAGTATATGAATAGACTCTCTGAGGAAGTACTCACTGTCAATTCCCCCTATAGTCTCGTATCATAACTAAAGGAACTATATGGAATCAGTTATGACACATTCCCTCTATGGCCTACATCAAGGAACACAACACTCTATGAGGAAGCACTCAACATCAATCCCCTCTCTGGTCTCGCATCATAGTAAAATATAAAGACACTCTGGAGAAGCCCTCAATGTCCATTCTCCATATGGTGTATACAACAGGTTCTCACAGCCCAGTGTAAATCAAGAAATTGTAGTAGTGCGTAACGGCTAAGGTAAAAACCAAGAACTACATGGCCAACATTCTATAGCACAACATCATAATAGAACAGTAGTCACACCATCCAACGATACTAGGAAAGGAAAAGATAAAAAGAAGCCGGATAATAGAATCAACACCCAATGGTCCAAACAGGAAACACATGCATGGGAAATGCGTCCAACGCAGAAAAATGAACCCTATACACATCAATTATCATATACTCATGGATACAATCATAGTAGAGAAAAAAAGTGTTTAAGATGGTAAACATTTAATACCCCAATCATGGGTATTGTGTAATTTTTCACATAAAACTCAAGGATTAACTATGAAAGGACACAAACCACATACCTAGGTGTTGGGAGATCAGGATACATATACCACAAGGCTTTAATCAGCTTAGAACACTGTAGATCTATGAAAAAGTATTAAACGTTCCACCTATGGTAACTCTGGAAAGAAGAGAAATCATGAAATGAAGCTCAAGTAGAAGAGACAAATCACCGATGTGATTCTAACGCAACCAAACGATGTGCGATTCTGAGGAAGGATGGAGGATTGGGGGATCATCGAAGATCCATAGATTCTCTACGCTCTCAGATGAACTAGGTTGAGAAGCATGGCGTTCTGTATGTCAGTCGTGACCTTGATGGTTTTAATGAAAAAATACACGGTTTGTACATATGATGTACATGATGTGTACTTTTTGTTTTCATACTCTATTTTAGGCGTCCTCCAGGTTATCACACGTGGCCATGTTCAAGGCCGTTACAGAGCCAGTACATGGGTACCCATGGTAACCGTGTACACGACATGTACAATAAAAATTTCCAAATAATCCCTTTTCTCTAAAAAGCTCCAGAAAAATAAAAACATAGATGAAAATAAGATCTGAGTTATAAAAAACTTCCCCCCTGAAAGAAATTTGCCCTTGAATTTCACAATCACCAAGTAGAATAAGAAATCCCAAATAGCTCTGGCCATTAGGATCGTACATCGACCTCTCTCTCCCAAGTCTCATCCTGTATCGGCCTGTACTCCCATGGCATTCATACTATAGGAACAGACAGTAAGCAAAGAACCTTTTTACTACGATCAACAATCTGGATAGGATGCTTCTCGAAAGATGTGTCCACATCGAGCTCAACCACCTCATGTTAAAAGACATGAGATGGGTCTGAGATGTAACGTCGAAGACGAGAAATGTGGAAGTCAACATGAATAGCCAGCTTCCTCTGAGTTAACTACAACCTATAGGAAACCAACATAATTCTCTCAAACACCTCAAATGGCACGACGTATCATGATGAAAGCTTACCTTCTCTCCTAATCCTCTTGTGTCCCATCCTCATTGTGACATATAGGAAGACCTAATCCCAGACCTCAATCTCTAGATGCTGTCTCCCCTGATTAACATAAAAAATCTACCAAGATGGTGCAGTATCCATCCTCTTTCGAATCATTTATATCTGCTCTGTGGTCTCTTGAACAAGTCAAGGTCCCAGCAAAGCAGCCTCTCCTACCACCATCCAACATAAGGGTGATCAGCATGGCCTAATATACAAAGACTCATAAGGTTCCATCTGAATAGTTGATTGAAAACTATTTTTGTAAGAATACTCTTCAATAGGTATATTATTCTCCCAAGAACCTCTAGAATACAAAATGCAGGCTCAAAGCATGTCCTCATGCACATGAATCGTACGATTGGACTAGCCATCTGTCTGGGGGTGGTAAGAAATACTCAAAAGTACCTATGTACACAATACCTTCTGAAGCCCATTCCAGACCCAAGAAATAAAACGTATATCCCTGTCTGAGACAATGGAGTGTGGAACTCCATGTAAGTTCACAGTCTCACAGATGTACAACCGTCACAGCTCATAAACACTGAAGGTCTCCATGATCGACATGAAGTGAGAAAACTTCATAAACTTGTCAATGAAAACCCATACTGCATCATTCCCTCTGGGAGACCTTGAAAAACCAGTGACAAAATCCATCACGACGTCATTCTAGTTCCACTCGGGAATGGGTAACTACTATAAAATCCCTATTAGTCGCTGATTCTCCACCTTCACCTGCTGATAGGTGCGACACCTCATGAAATATCAAGCAATGTCCCTCTTCATACATGGCCACCAATACTGATGGTGTAGATCATGAGACATCTTGGTGATGCCACTATGAACTTACCAAACTGAGTAATGAATGTCCGGCATAAGCCCCTCGCGTATGTCTAATGGCACCCATACGTGCCCCTGGAAATGTAAGATATCATCCTCTCCTATGGTCTATCGAGGAATAGAGTTCTCTACAAACACACTCTTCCATTATACTAGGCCTTCATAATCTGATAAATGCCGCATTCGTAGTCAATCATGAAGGGTAGAGGTAAAAGCTACATAAGAAAGCAATGTTTTCCCCTTCCTATCGTGTACCTCCTAAAGCATCTCTGAGAATAGAGCCATTAGTTTCCACTCGCTGATGGCCTATGGAACTTCCTGTACCTGATTCCTCAGGCTCAATTCATCAGCTACTACATTGATCATCCAACGTGTGAAGGAAATGTCAATGTCAAAAGACAGTACGTAATCAACCCACCTTCCCTATCTCAAATTCAGATCATGCTACGTGAAGATGTACTTGAGACTATTGTGGTTGGTAAAAACCAGAAAATTCTCTCAAAGAAGATAATGTATCCATCAGCGTAATGCATTCACAATAACAACTAACTTGAGATCGTGTGATAGTTTGTTCCTCTCATGTGGTCACATCCACCGAGATCCATATGCAACAAATCCTTCCCCTTCTATAAGTACAACTCCCAAAACGATACATGATGCATCATAGTATACAGTATAGCTCTTGATTAGCTCTGGAAAGACTAGTATTGATGAGGAAGTCCACCTCCCCTTCAACTCCTGAAAGGTTGACTCACAAGAATCTATCCACAAAAACATTGCACCTTTCTTAATCTGACCCATCAATGGTGCTGCTAAGACTGAAATGTCTTGTGTGATGCATCTGTATTATCCAGCTAGCCCTAGGAAGCTCGTAACCTCAAATAAATTCTTCGTTTGTTCCCAGGAAACTACTGCTCTAACATTCGTGAGGTATACTGATACTCATGTCACTTAGATGGAATGACATAGGAAGTGAATCTGATCCATCCAGAAATGAAATTTTGAGAGCTTAGCATATAACTAGTGCTCCCTCAGTGTACTCAAAATGATCTCTAGATTGTTAGCTTGGTCATGTCAAGTGTGAGATTACACCAAGATATCATCCCCAAAGACCACAACAAAGGAATCCAAGTATGGATGGAACACTCGGTTAATCAGTTCCATGAAAACTGTAGATGCGTTCGTGAGACCGAATGGAATAACCATTTACTCGTATAGACCATACCCACTCCAGAAGGATATAAAAGTTATATCATATGTTCTAACGTGAATCTGATGATAACCGGACCTCAAGTCAACCATCGAGAACACTTGGGATCGTCGAAGATGATCAAAGAGATCAATAATACTTGGTAAAAGATATCAGTGCATGACCATAAACTGCTTCAACATCCGATTGTCTACATATATCCATAGATTACCTTTTTCCTTCTTTGCAAACCGCACATGTGATCCCTAAGGAGAAGTATTGGGTGGGATGAAACTCTTTGCCTGCATCTCTTACAACTGCTTCTTGAGATCATGCAACTCAGGTGTAGACATCCTATAAGGAGGAATAGACACTAGTGCCTCTCTTGGAACAAGATAAATCTAAAAATCTACCTCATGCTCTAGAGGCAAACCTGAAAAGTCTTATAGAAAGACACCCCTAAAACAATCCACCACTAGAGGAAAGTCTAATAGTTATGTCCCATGATCATCCAGAGATTGAATATAAATATGAGCTATAAATCTTCCCAACCCTTATGGTGATGTGAAACTCACCTTGCGGTGATAATAGTTGATGACTGCTTGAAGGGAATTAACCAGTCCATTTAGAGAATGACATCCCAGCTTGTTATCTCTAGGACATAGAGATCCTATAGGAAGTGGCACAAACCAACCTTTATAGGGATCTCCTTACACTGACGTACACTTTTCGTTCAAGACCCAACAAAGTATCCAGAGTCAAGATATCGACAGAAGAAAAATACGAAGAGACTAAGGCTTTTGACGATAGAAATAGAGATAAATCTATGGGAAGCCCCTGTCTTGAGAGGATAAAAAGATAAAACTGAGTCTACTAAGATTGTACCTCAAACTGTGTAAGGCCCAATATCCTAGTCATGATGGGTTTTCTCCACTACCAATGTCTGTACTGCTCTACATACATGTGACCCTACTTGACCACTCTGAGCTAAACCACCCAAATGTCACTGAAGGACTAGCGACTGACTACCCTGGCCATGAACTACACCTCTACCAGTATGGCCGAAAAAGCTCAAGTTCCTAGACTGGTGTGAAACTGGTGGTGATTCTCCCAAATGTGAGGTCATAAAATAACCCCTATCCCTAGAATCTGGGGAGAAAAACTGACAGAAACACTGGACATGTCCCATCTGGCCGCAAGATTGGCAATCCACTGGGTCTCTCGAGAAACGTGGCCTCATATGACCGCTCCCCCCACACTGGTATCTCACGAACTGGCTTCCAGAAGATGCCTCAGGTTTTCTCTGATCTCCTCATGAATTCCTTGTATGACGCTTCCTTCTATCAATGGGAGTAATACGATCTCTAGATGTCGAACTACCCTGGCTCACTACTCTAGAATCTCTTTGATTGTGATCTATGATCAATGCCTAGTTCATAATAGAGGATGTCCATGAAAACATAATGATATTCACCTAGGATTGGATCTACTACCTAAGACCATCCTCAAACATCATAGCCAGGAAAAATTCATTTCCTTCTAGAATATGCGTGAAACGTTGCAGCTCTATGAAGCAAGAGGAATACTCCATCACAAAAAGAGTACCCTAATCTAGGATCGTGAACTCCCGAGCTCGATCGGCCCTTAAGGTCATTGGGTAGAAGTAATCGTAAAAGATATGGTCGAACTCCTCCCAAGACATATTCTGGTGGAGTCCCACCAGAGAGATGACATCCCACCATCTCTTGGTAGTGCCTCTGTGCATGTAGATCACGAGCTTCACACTCCTCTGTAGTGGTACCTCAAGTTGATTGAAGATATTTAGGGTGGATTCTAGCCACGAATCTACATCTCAGGGTCCTCCATCCCTTGATAATGTGGGATGTTTCTACTAATGAATGACCCGTATTAATTCTTCCATTGAATGGGCAGGAAGTGGTGCTCCATAAAAAGTTTGTATCATCTTCATGACACCCTTTCTGAACTATGCAATAATCCAACGTTAGGTATAAATGCTAGTTCCAAGACTGGAACAACCGGATGATCTACATTTAGTCCCTGATCATCCATGTATGGTGTCTGATCGCCATCTGGAAACTGGCACAAAATCAGAGGACGTATCGGTAGCATGACTATGAAAGGTCAAATGCACACATTAGATCAAGATTATAGAGGACTAAAAACAAGTAGTATTAGGAGGGAACAGAGGAAATAAAGCATTCATGTTTTACAAAACATGACTATAAGACATGTACAATTCCTACACGGCGTGTTCCCATAATTCATTCCATTTGGTATGTACACATTCCTAAATTGGTCATGTAACACCCCAAACTCATGACATGTTTTCTTAACACACGACGTGTAATAGAATCCTCTTCCCTTTCCTGAGTCCATCTTCACGATTAAGACACATGACTCTCCTAAGGTAAGAATACACTATTTGTACAAGATAGACACATCACGTACTAGACAAGCATCACTTGGCCCGTGTTGTAAGTGACACGACCAGAAACACTGCTCAACCTACATGATGTTTTCAAGATGGAAATAGTGTGAAATTGAAAGGATACTCCAAGCCATGTTGTTCATTACATGGTCAGGTACCTAGGTTAGAATTCACGACATGTTCAACGCTGACACGTCGTGTATAGATTAAGGTTTTATCTATCTATTTTGTTAGTTACATGGGCAGACACCGGGTCTAAAAGACACCACATGTTCAATTGGTACATGACGTGTTCCCAACGGACCTTCCCCATCCCGCATCTTGTCCCACACGACCTACGACATAGTTAAAGACTACACGAAGTGTACATAAAGTACACAACATGTACCTATGAAAAATAGTTTCTTCCCGAATAGATGAATACATGGTGTGTACATAACATTACACATGATGTATTCTTGATTTTTCAAGACAGTAAGCCTCAAAAACTACTCCAAAAATCAGAAAACACTAAAACAAATAGTGGAAGTTCCAAATTCTGATCCGTGGCGTCCCAGACTACCCGCAAATCAATGCTAGGCATCTCAAAGATGTTATAACAATGTAACAAGTCAATTATCGACCAGATTCCCATCCATGAGGGCCCATAACACCTTAAGAACCATATTTTTTCATTATTCAGAGGAAACCTTACCAGAACAATACCCTATCAACAACATGTATATTATCACGACATTCATCACAACAGTATGCATATTATACACAACATTTATCACAACAACATGCAATCGCTAATTCATCCTAAATGACATGGAAAGAATGCATGTCATGTGGTTTCTATAAAGTTCATATATGATGTATGAGATGGAATACCCTCATCTCAGCAGGTTGGGATAGAAATAGAACCTTAATATCATCAACAATAATAGAGTGAGTCAGCAAATGGTGAAAATAAAATCAACTGTAAAATTGTAAAATCAGATAAATTGCAATAAACGAGGTGGATTGGATTTTCCCTATACATTGGTTAGCTTATCATGGGAAGAACATATTACCTAGTACCTGCTACATCCTTACCCTGGATATAGGCTCCAAATAGTAAATCAAGAAAAAAGAATTTCCCTAATACCACATTGTAACGTCCCGGTTCTAGAAGCCACCCAAAGGTTCCCTGTACCCGGTTGGTCACATGACGTCAAGTGAATTTCCTAGAATGCCAGAGGCTGCCGACAAGTTGCGAGGGTCTTAGCTGTGATAGTGGAGAAATTGTTCCCTCATTGGAAGAGTACACAATGGAAGTAAACATATACATACAAGAGCGAAATCATCAATAATTACATAGAAAAAATAAATAGTGGAATACTAATAGCAGTAATGGGATCACATATATGCAACGATGAATGATAAATATGTCTACGAAAATAGAAAAACAAAGCACAATTCTGAATTACAGTACTAAAACAAATATAAAAGGAAAAAATTAATCATCTCCTCAGCATCGCAAGCCTAATCTTGGTCTCGTTCTCTCCAGCTCCACAATATGATAAGTATATGAAGTAAAAGGATGGTTTCACTTGTCTATACCTGCAATAATATAATCAGTTTGGGCCCAAAATCATGGCCCAAATAAGGTGTGAGTCTAAATCCCAGTAGGCATCCACTGCGAGATGTGTGCCTAAAATTCAAAGAGTAAATGGAAGGTAAAAGTATATGAAATAATAATCATGAATGTACTCATCAATAAATAGTCCACAGTTCATTATCAAGAAATAACTATCAAGCAGGTAAACAAACAGGTAACTCTCTAAGATGCACACTCAGTATAACCCCTCTGGCCCAAAATAACAAGTACAATCAACTATTTGTGTAGTACACTTAGTCTAACCTCTATGGTTCAGGTTAAGCATAAACACTCTGAGGAAGAACTCACCATCAATTCCCACTATAGTATCGTATCGTAAGTATAGGCACTCTAGGGAAGCACTTACCTCACATTTCCTCTATGTCCCATGTCAAGGAACTACGTACACTCTGGGGAAGCACTCAACATCAATTCCCCCTGTGGTCTTGCATCCTAAAAAAATGTAAAGACAGTCTGGAGAAGCCCTCAATGTCCATTCTCCCTTTGGTCTATACAGTAGGTTCGCATGGCCCTGTGTAAGGCTAACAAGTGTAGAAGCATGTAACAGCCATGGTAAACCTCAAAAACTACTTTGCTAGCATTCTACAGCACACCAGAATAATAGTCACACCATCCTATGATACTTGGCATGAAAAATATAAATAACATACTAATAGGAAATAATGAACCAAAGGTCCAAATAGTAAAAACATGCATGGGAAATACATCCAAGGCACAACAACTCACCCTATACAAAAAAATTATCATCTACTCAAGAATACAAGCATAGCATAGAAACATGGGGTCTATGACGGTAAATGCGCAATACGCCGTTAATGGGTATTGGGAAATTTTTCACATAAAACTCAATGACTAACAAAGGAAAGGAACAAACCTCCTACCTCGGTGATTGGAGATCATGATACATGAACCACGAGGCTTGATTCACCCTAGAATACCATTGATCTACAAAAAAATATAAAGCGTTCAACCTACGGTATCTCATAAAAGTGAAGAAATCATGAAATGAGGCTCAAGAAGAAGAGAGAACTCACCGATGTGATTCTAACACAACCAACGGTGATTGATTTGGACGACAAACAGAGTCTCGGGGGCTTATCGAAGATCCGCGGCTACTCGGTGCTCTTGGAGGAACTAGGTTGAGAAAGAGGGTGACCATTCTGTCAGACACGACCTCAGTGTGTTTAATGAAAAAAATACATGTCGTGTACTTTTGGAGTACACAACGTGTGCTTGATGTTTCTAAACTCCACATTCAGTGGCCTACAAGTCATCACTTATGGCCATGTGCAAGGCCGTTACATGACCAACACAAGGCTACCCATGGTAACCGAGTACACGATGTGTAATCATTAAGTACATAGAGTGTACATAACAAATTTCTAGAAACTCATTTTTTTCTCAAAAGCTCCAAAAAAAGAAAAACATAACTGAAAAGAAGATCTGGGTTTTTACAAAACACCTCTACATGCTGGTTTATCTATTCACATCACTATATGTTTTCACTCTTCCATCAAAAGGGTGATCCCATTAGGCATTATATATATCGACATATCACTAGACACCACTATTCCTAAGCCTCCAATTACTGTTTAAAAACTCTAGAAACCAACATAGAATATCTGAGTCTCATATAGCATCTTGAGTCTAGCTCGAGGTATCTCAAAAACAAAATTTACACCCACACTACTTGGATACATGGGCACTAAGAAATCCCACATTACTGAAAGATCTAAGGAGTGCTTATTCCATCTCCCTCTCTCTCTAGGTAACTCAATCCCCCTATCTCTAATACCCATAAATCTGAATTATATAATCTAGTTCTACATATATAATTGTTATATTCATGTATTTGATATTGAAAAACATGACCCTATTTTATGAATATAAAGAAATAAAAAAATAAAAAAAATTGCATCACATACATAACCAAGGACCATTTATGTTCTAGTTTTAGATAATTAGGATAAAAGTTTACATAAATTAATAATTTCATTAAGTGATTATTTTTCCACTATATCGAGCTGTTCATATTCCACATTAAGTGTTCATATTAACCAACATGGAACCCTTATAAACATATCTTACATAACATCATTATTTATAACCAAAATAAATTGAATAGAAGAAGGGTGAGATCAAATAATAAGTAAGGGTAAATATATGAATTAAAAATTTTATATATTCGGTGAACACAAGATAAGAATAACAATATGATATCATATTAAAAGTTAATGGGAATTATACCAAATTTTTAATACACATCAAAACATTTATCATTAAACATGCAACATTCTATCAAGATTTAACAGATTCAAGAGTCATAAAATTAACAATGAGGAGCCATGTTATGTAAATATTGATTAAATGAAACATTAAAAACTCTTAGACAACATAATGAATACATGTTAGTATCATAGAAAATTAACTTCATCACCCATGTTTACTCAATTTAGAGATAACTAAATAGCATTTAAATACATGAGAGACACCTACTTAGATAACTCCATCTATTTTGGCTATAAATATAGTGAACATTGCTCTATGCATTTGAGAAATATATCAGGGCCACCTATAATATAATCTATATTGGGGTCACCTATAATCATGACGTATATTGGGATCATCCACCACCATCAATATTATCCAAGTATCTTACATGAAGATAACACATGGAATATTTCATTTTTTTATCATGGTCACATCTAATCCAGGTTCACTAGATAAACTATAAATAGTCCAATTTGAGACAAGTTCTCAAGTGAAACTCCTTATATTCCATAAGATTATAACTAGTATAGAGTGAATAAATGTGACATAGTGGGGATACCAATCTCTATGGATCATTATTTAATACCACAAAATATTAAACAATGAAATGGAGTGGAAGATAATCCTAACTAACAAGTAATTAAAAACAATATCCTGGAAATGATAAATAAATAACCATTATTGAACATTAGATTCAATAATACAAGGAAGTAGAAAAACAGAAGGTAATATATATAACCTGATTAGACTAAAAAATGAATGAATAAATAAAATTATCAATATCTAGGAGGTATTCTGAGTACATGATCAGCCACTACATTGATGTGATTCCTTAGGAATAAAAGGTAAAACAACATAGAAAAATATCACATCCTTAACCCTAATCTTGGTATATGTCTATGTACAGAATCGTGGCCTAAATAAGGTTTTATTAAAACTTAATAGGCCACAAAAAAATTTTCCTAATAAATATATAGTATTTTAATATAAATATAATAGTGTGTATGTTTATCAAAAATATGAAGTAAATGATAATGTGATATAACTTGGTACAAATCTATAAATTATATCTGGAAAATTATATGAATAGGGAGTAATTTTATTCTGACATAAAACATTAGCTATGACATACACTAGATAAATCATGTATCTTACCTAAATAGGTTAGGACAAAAGTCCACAGACCAAGGGGTCCTGTTCATGTCTAATAACACGGTATAATGAAGACATATAAGGACCAGAAACCCAAGGAACATGGATGATTCATATGAATCTAGTACAGGTCAAACATCGTAAAGAAATAATTGGATCCTAAATAGATAACATGAGGTTGTCCAATTAGGACGCATCCATGGAGATAAATCGAGGAATCTTAGTTTTTGGAAAATAAAAGGAGGATCATCATTTCTATATCATGACAATCCTCATTTGTTCCATACTACATTATCCATTACCAATATACCATATAAGGGTTTAAATGGAACCATATTAATGTCTATAAAATTCATCTATTCAGGGAAAAGGGATATAACCCATTCTATTTAATAGTTAAATTTATACCACTATATCATTTCATTTTAAACCTACAATAGAATACATTGAAACAATAATGAAAACATAAAATAATTATTATGTATTAAATTATTTCACCTACAACACCATTCAATTAATTATATTATTGAATTCATTTATAATGAAAATGTCCATGTGATGGTATTAAATTATTTGTCAATTTATTTGGATTAAAAATAAATTCTACTAACATGAAGAATGGTCCACTAAAATTATTAATAAAAAATCACATACCATATTTTAATTCAATCATTTACACTAGTAAGAGTCAACAGAAATAGTACATAGTGTTAGTTTTTCAATTTCAAAAAGAGAAAAATATTAACAAATAGGACACACCCAATGGCTGATCTTTTTTGTTTTCATAATACTTGAATGTTTTCAGCATGTCTGAATATGTTTTTTGGTATTTAATTGAAGGTATTAGTTATTTAAAGAGAAATTCATGGAAATTACATTGAGGGTAATATAAAAAATTAATAAATTAAAAATATTTATTGGAATGTGAAATATCCCACCTAAATAATTTTTAGGATGCTTCAATCATCAATTAAAGACCATTTATTTTATCCAAAATGAGATAAATTAAATAAAATATACAATTTATTTAAAAAAAGGTCATATTATCTTGTGTGGAAATAATATCTAATAAAGTGATAGAAACAAATAAAATAAGTAATAGTAATCATATACATTACATTGGTAATCCAATATGATGAAAAAAGATTGATTCTATGTTTATATGAAGAAGGTATCATGAATCCTAGTGGTTTGGAAGAGGGGAGATCGAGTGGCTAATCATCATCAGTAATGATAGAGATGAAACAGTGAAATAAGGCCAAAGGACATAGGGGTAAAATGGTCATTTTAACCTTTTTAATGGGACTCATGGCATGGTAATATATTTTGAAAAACCTCATGTTAGCTGTGAGTCACACTCTATCCAAGAGCCTCACATTTCATGGTTCATGCAATAAGTTTGAAAAAATGTGTACAAACCATGCCATTCGAATTGTATCATGCCCAATGCCTCGTAAGTTTGTATTGCATGATTATAAAAACCATGTGAAAAACATGTGACATACCCATTGGTTTTGTACCATCTGATAGAGTTCTATAGACCCAACACAAAATTTAATAAAATTTTGTTCCTTCGTATGATAGATCCCACTATTTTCTTACATGGTTAGTACTCACCATGCTCCAACCACGCTCCCAATCATTCATATCTTGAATCTAATTATTTGAATTCCAATGCCCTAGAAACTCATCTGGGATTGTGATATACCTTTAGATCCCCAAAAAAAATATTCTAAATACAACATTGTAATGTGTCCCAACTATCAAAATATGTTACCAAATGAGGATTTTAACATTAGCCCATCAACAAAACAAAATCTAAAATTCCTTTCAAATTTCTACCTCATCCAAAACATGGGATATTACGATCAATATTTTAAAAAAAATCTTACATTATCATATAGATTTATTTTCACATATAATGTAAATATATTTCATGATAATATCATTAAAATAAAATTTCTAATATATCAAAAGAATGAAAATGGATGGTATCATAAGATCATATTCCAAGGGATGTAGAGGTATCATTAAATGATGTGGACATAGATGAAAACACCACTAAAAAATATTTCTGAAAAATCAATAAAATAGTTGATAATACATTCTTTCAGTACCATTACAAAAAAATAACTCCCAAAATATCGAGAAAATATAATTCTTCGAAAATAACCTCGGAATCTCGTAATGGAATCTATAAGGAGTATAATAATTATGATAGAGGTAAAATCAATTTATGTAATAAAAATTTAAAAAAAATTATATAATTATGATAAATAAAATAGTGAAATAAATTTCATAGAAGTCTTTAAAACCATTATAACACTATTTTTGAAGAAAAAACATTTTTGTTATTTTAAATAAAAAATCCTTTTCAAATAATGAACATAAAAGAAACATAAAATACTATATCCATAAAAAATCGTTATATTATTTTTCAAGAGTAATTATATACATTGTATACATATGAATATAGGTTTATCAATTTTAAAATGTCATAAAGAATGATGTTTGAAGTGATAAACCATTGCAACTTGGGTAATGATTGAATAAAAAGACATTGAATAAAATAACATTACATGATTATATAAATATTTCTGTTTCATTGAAATAATTTATGGAAACATGAACATGGGTAATTGAGTACACCATATAAAATAAAACATAGTGTGTAACAATATTTATTTTTTAATTAATTGAAATTGAGATTATAAAAACCCATTTAAATTCTAAAAAATCTGAAACAATAACTCATAAAAGATTTAAATTCAATGGAAATTTAAATATCATCAATATAGAGTCATTTTTAATATAATGAGCAAATAAAGAAAAAATAAACCTAATACATATAATTAGTTGTTTAATATGAATCATTTCATAAAGAATCATTATGGAGATGAATGTTTCAATCAAATATCATATATTTTTATCAACCTCATTATCCACCCGAATAGTGCTTTGAGGATGTGTTCCACTAGAATTATGCGCACTTCCCAGAATTCCATAGTCTGCTGACTAGATGTGTTGGTGTAAGGGTTATAATTGGGTAAGTTGTACACTCATGTGATGATATGATAATGGCCTATATATATATATATACAGAACATGAAATGGATGAACAATTTCTTAGATGTTATGAACAAGACCCCACAATAGTGGAAGCATAATCAATAATATACAGTAACAGATGAATAACTGATCAAAATATACAGAAGTAAGTATAATGAGACAAAAATACCACATGTAGATATTAAAACAAATAATGCCGACATATCAGGTTATAAATGATAATATACAGAAAGGTCCACCAACAGATAACCTCAATAAAATATATATATATATATATCATACCAATATAATAGTAAACAAAAGGAAAACTCAAAATTAAATCCCATTGAAGCAAGAGCCTCATGGTACCTTACCAACATCCCACACCAAATAAGAACTATGGTACACTTCGAAAAGCCAATCACATATATGAACTCCACCACACAATGTTTTCTCGCATCCCAATGGGATTAAGTTGTGTGTGAGAATGAGTCTAAGAAATGTACAACTGATATATGAATACAACATTCAAGTGTTTAATAAGTTGTGTTATATAATAAAAAGTGATTAATCACACACATAAATAATCACGGACTTACCCGGTGCTCCACAACCACCAAGGATCCATCACTTCCCTCGACCAACCCAAAAATCCCTTAAGAGGAGAGGATCACTGACACATGGAATAAGGTGTCCCATGATTTCAAAATCCTAGGTGATCTATCTAATACCTCCTGAAATAATTTTATTCACAACCATGTTCCTCCTAACTTGTGTTTCTATAAGAAATGAGATACTGAAGGAATACCCAATCAAAAGAAACTGGTCCCTTAGAACCCTTCTTGAAATCCCTCATTTGCACAAGCCAACATTCAGATGCACAAAGATATTTATCCTAAAATATAAAAACCATTATTCCAATGTTCAATGTACCTAGGAAAACTAACTCTATCCTCCCAAAATAATATAGGCACATCGACCTCAATACGATGAGCCTTAGCCCCCAACTCATAGTCTCATCACTATAAATTGATAGCTCCTCACATTCCATGTGACCTTATATGGAAAGAACCTCCTACACATTTCTCTATGTCACACTTCTCAGGGAATCTACCTTTAATAGTGGACAATAATACCCCATAACTATGTCAATTGGTGTTCACACATCTCCAATCATCTTCTTGGCCATCACTTATGTGAATAAAAAACCAAAATAGTAACTAAGACATATACAACTGAAAACTCATGACCATATAATTGTTTCTCTCAAGTTTAATGTCCATACCATCCCATATCACAGGGCATTACCTCATCCTCATCGCCTAGCCGCATCAAACCTGATGAAAATGACACCCCTTCCCCATATTCAATATCACTCTATAAAAATAGGCCAATCCCAACTAGACAAAAAAATGTCACCTCAATCCCATTGTTCATGTCATCCCAATTCCTAAAATCATGCCCTTCATGATCAGATGGACCTTATCACATTCAATTCATATAAATTATTTTAAATAATATATGAAAAGAATTAATGGAATTTTATTTTACATAATATATATAATATTTTTTTTAATATAATTCAATTAGACGTCTCTACATATGTTAACAATTCAAATTAAATAACCATTTATCATAATTTAATCTTATAATTCCAATTAATCAAGAAACACATATCTAAAGAAGAAAACACCCTGACATAACATCCTATGGTGGTAAAAAACCAGTAAACTATCCTCACACATATTAATTTTGTTAAGAAATGTTTAAATACATCCCATAAAGTCACAAAATCATGTTAATATAAAGGATGATTGCCTTTCTAAATTACCCAACGGTTCTGTAAAACTCCTTCCCCTAAATAGACCACAAAAACCCAATGAAATTTCCAAACGACCTACCATGGAGTCATAGACAAAGGCACATATGTATCAATCTATATCACAATTTAGTGTGTATGAAATTAGAGTTTATTCAAATAACCCTGATAATAGAGGGACACAACTCAAGTAGATTTTTCACTCCTTGAGAAAAAAAAATAGAGAGATGTATGGGTGTGACAATCCTTACCATGATTTATACAATGTACCTGAGAGAAGACATAATAGATCACAGACAAATTAGCTGGATCAAAAAGAAGAAGAGGAGTAATGGGGTGATCCCTATAATGCTATGTGTTACCAAGAGGTGAAGTAAAGGAGAAAAAACTAAATATAATGGTGTGATGTTTTGTAATGTATTTATTTTAATGAGGTGTGAAGTTGGATTGCACAACATGGTAAATCATGTTCCAATCATCAAACACCCACTGCCCAAATATCCTTGTTGCACAATCTCCCTACATGGTTTTCTAGACCCTTTAGAAAAAATGAATGAGACCTCTATGAAAATGGAAAACTCACACAAAACCGTGATAATCACTATATAATGTTTTCTAAAATGTTATCTAATTAAAAATTAAGGCCCTTGGTGAGATATTAATGGCCATGTAGTTTTCCCTAAATTGTGGGCGTATACCTACAACTCCTAAAAAAATTCATGGGCTCTTCTATGCACATGAAACTATTTAGAACACCTGATACACAATCCATTCCTCTAAAACCACAAGAAATTATTTTATTGGGTTGATGGGAAATTTGGAATTGGGTTCCAATGATAAAAAATAATTCTTTATACCAAATAATTCAAAAATTAAAAATGAGAGTAGTTTTCCCCAAGATTCAAAATCATAATAAATTACAATTTCATAATCATACCAATTATTATCACTAATCTATAAAACAATAATAGGATATGTATGAAAAAATATCCATCCAGGTAAAAAAATCACGCACTACCATGGTCTCAAGGGAACATGTCAACTGCCTCATGGGGGGGGGGGCTCCAAATCTTATGTGAGACCTACCCCAGTCCATCCTGACAAAAACCCAAAGTAAGAAACTGGTCCATAATCCATATCATAGACTCATGGTCCTCCGACGATGCATCATCACTCAAACACCTTTTCATGTGATCCCATGTCATACAAGACCCCCATCACCATCCCACACGACATTGGTTCCTAGAACATTACCCTATCATAAATAGAACCAATGAGGTCTTGAATTTCAATAGATGTTCAAATAAGTCTATATTTCTTGTGACCCAATCATGTTATGCACCAGAATGGTGTTGAGATTCCTATGCTCCTCTTATAACATGAATCATTTTAATTCCCTGATTCCAAGAACCTCAATAATCACGAATCTAACAATGATCAAGTGTAAAACGTTCTGTGAAACACCTCTTATTTATATTCTACACGTATAATATTATTCCAACCTAATAACTAGAATTTTTTTGGTCTGTATTTTTTCAATATTCTTCTCATTCACTGAAAAAAGTCATGCCTAGATTGTTTGTTACAAATAATAAAAGAGATAAACAATGCACATGTTGTACATTTCACATTTTCAAACTCACAACCTTGATCATCCCCGAGAAACTCCACAACAAACACATAGAATAAATCCAAAAAATGTGAAAATTAAGCTCCTTGCAATGTTTCACCATCGATCGACCACTGACCCAATGTCTTGGTACCATTTTACCTTCCATTTCCTTTGTGTGAATTTTCATCTTGACCATAATCACCTGGTAATTAGCCCAAACCGACCTCAAAACCCCAGATGTTCTCTGGTACCTGATAAACGGTTGATCACAAAAGATTATTACAGAACCTATTATGATTATCAACACATCCAAATTATTAGAACACTTTTGGAAGCCTCTCACCCTATGTCTGAACATTTCCTGGAAGCCAACAATGGATGAAATATATATAAGATCTACTCCATGTAGGGGTACTTGAGTCCATGGCCAGACTACCCTATTGGAACTCATCTCATCCTCACTTCCTTCTATCTAATGTGTCATCACTAAAATAACATGAGGTCACTGCATGGCTCGAGTATGATCTATATATTAGGTTTCCCCCATCCATGAGATCCTGGTTCACCTCTATGTGAATTAGGAAAACCAAAATATGTTTACCTACACCCAAATGGATTAAAAAAACCAATTCAATGAACCTCATCCTTGGGGTGTCATCACTAACTATGCTGGGTGAAAAATGTAAAAATTATGGGAATGTTGTTTTATAGTCCATGATGAAAATATATCCCTACATAAGTCCAAATAACTCCCAATCCCTTTCTTCTATCAGCATCTATAAGATGAAATGATCGAAGAATTAGGCCTCATAATCCTTCCTTGAAACTCCCTTATGACTTCATACCTAGACCAACACACCGAACATCAGTAAGTCGGTCCTCTGATCATGTAGGTTTCCAGTATCAACATCCATACTAGATGCTTCTATTGATTCTCAAAGATCATATTCAAAATTTCAATATAGTTCTCATTAATCTATAGACCGCCCTCATCATGAAAAAAGGTAGGGTATATGTCTGGAAATCCGACATCATATACACAATATAAGCCTCTGCACATTAAAATTTCCTATCAATACCCTGGATCATTGTTACCAGGCTCTCTCTGAGCCACTCATCAAATCACAACCCATAAATTTTAACATCAAGAAATTTCCCTTCCATCAATGAAACATATTCCCAAGCCTGTACCTATGGATCATGAACTTCATGACCATCATGTGTTTGGACATACTCATGATCTAACAATACCCTATCCTTCCAATCCCAATTCTCCATCTGAGCCATATAGTGGTAAACCCATTTAATAAAATAAATATTGAAATCCATCCTAATAATAATTATATTTATCATAGATAATGATATCATTAATTGGTAGAGTAACTCACTACCCATAACCTTCCCCACTACAACCATTCCACATAGAATCCTGAAATTATGTACACCTTATTTTCCCTCATAAAAGACACATAAATTTTTTTTTCTTGGCCCAAACCATCCTGATGAACTATGTCACCTCAATCCGATGGCCACATCACCCAAACTGATGATCACCATCACCCCATGTCAAAGTACATACCTTCTATTATAAGATATAATTTTATTCTACATATCACATAAATGTATTTTTATATTATAGGAAGGTATATATACATACATCACACTTTACAAGAAATTTTAACAAACCCATTTATATTTACAATTTAATAACATCCTATAACATTCCTTATCAAAATCATAGAGATTCATCAAAATAACACCATGAATGACAAGGAAAATGTTAAAAATCTATCCCCTTCCACACCAAGCCAATGGGAATAAGTCAAAACAATAAATCATTCCCATTTCAAATAATCCAATATAGAGGAAAAATCAAACCAATTGTAAAATATGAAAAACGAAACTGAAATTCCCACTCATAGTAACCTAGTCTTCCCTCATATATGGGAAATAATGAAACAAATCACCAGTTATGAATCCATATCTTTCCACAACCTTATCTCTAGTTTACCATAATCAAAATATTATGTAAATGAGGAAATAATAGTAAAATAAATTGTTTTTATCTCATTTGTATTCATCCTTACACTTCTACTATATCCCAGTAATCAACAGCTCAAATACAACATAGAGCTTCATCAACCCAATTAGCCACCTGAAAAGTTATATCTTGCAGGGTTCCACTCACCTTAGGTACACCTCCCCAAGCACAAAAGGGTGTTGACTAGTATTGATGGTGTATAGAGGGATAATTGGGGTGGCTGTACTCATATTAGAAAATATAAAAATGGTCTTAGTTTATATATATATATATATTACTTTTAATTGAAGAATAAAGATTCAGCTGACTCAAACAAGACCCTCCAATGTCGGAAGAATAATCAATAATATACAACAACATAAGAATTAATAAAAAAATTATATAAATAATTATTACCAACTAAACATACATATTTTTGATACTATAACATATAATGTATACATATCATGAAATACATGTAAATATATAGATATGATCATTATTGTCTAACCAAAATACAATAATTACATATATAGAATGATGAAAAAATGGAAACAAATGGAAAAAATGAAATTAACTCATTCATAGGAATGCAACTCAAGGTCCCTTACTAACAAACCCTATCAAATTTCCACTGACGTTCATCTCCCAAATCTAATCCCTTATGTAAATGTTGTAATATAAAGTCTACAAAAGTCTCAATGTGCTTGTGCAGGGTGTGAGAATGAATCTTATTTGGGTAACACCCATAAATTCATAATAATTATAAGTAGTTTAGTAGGTGTGTTTTATAATAAATGTAAGACTAAAATGTGTAACTAAACATAGACTTCCCTAGTGCTCAACAGCCACCAGCAATCCACCACCTACATTAGCCAACATAGAAATTCTTGAAGAGGAGAGGATTCTTGGCCCATATCCCAAGGTATCCACTAATGATAAAATCCAATGTAAACCCTATGATTCCACCTCAAGTAAATTACCTTAGCACTACATGCCTTCCCACACCTAATGTCTCAATAAGAATCGACACCCCGAAGGCATGACCAAACAAATGTAACTAATCCTTCAAACTCATACTTGAATGAACTTTTTATCTCAATATGTCATCCATAGGAACAATGATATCTTTCTTAAATTATATCCAATATTAGATCAGAGGACAACATCACAAGGATTGAATGTATCTATCCTAAAAAAATAATCTTGTCCTAAAATCCTCAATACGAATATCCCCATCCCCTAACCAATAACCTCATTTCTATCAACAGAAGGCTCCTCAACGTCTACATGGATTTATATAGCTAGAAACCCCAATACATTTTGAAAAACAATACTACCTGGGAAATATACCCACATGAGTGGTCATAACCACATCATCACTGGGTTGACATGTATGTATGTGACTGTAATCAAAGCTTTGGCCATCATGGGTGAACAAAAATCACACATATAGAACCTAAGACACATCCAAATAGAACCCAGTTCCCCTTCAACCATGCCACTCAAGTCTAATGGGCACTCCATCAAATATCATGGAACATTACCTCTACATGACAACCTTGCAATCTGAAGCCCACATCAATTATGGCCTATCCTGTGATTCAACATCACTCAAATAAACTAGAGAAAATCCCAACTAGAAGACCACGACACAAAAATCTCTATTTCTATGCCATCCAAAATCCTCTTGCCTTTCCCATAACATTTCCTTGGATGACATCACATACTGTTCATTTACATAATTATAATCAATTTATCAAAATAATTAAATTAAATTAAATTATACATATTATATTAAATAAATAAATCCATATAATTGAATTGGGAATCTCAATTTAAATAAAAATATCAAATTAACAAAAAATTAAATATATTCAAATTTTAAAATTGAAATTAAATAGAAAATTAAATTAAAATAAGAACACACCACAAACACACAACTCAAGGTGTTAGAACGCTTCTAATCGGACCTCGAACATATAAATTAGGCTAGGGAATGTCTAAAAGAACCCCATAAGGTCACACAGTGAATGTAATATAAATCACGAGGGTGTACATCAATCACTCAACGACACAATAAAATAAACACCACTAAATAAAATACGAAAACACAAAAAATGGTATGTTTTCCCCACTTCAGACTAAGAGACAGTGGAAGAAGCAATATCAATCTCAAACTCATTAATGTTTGGAATATATCAGTGTTTATATCGATTGCTTTGTTAATAGGGGAAATTACTCAAATAACTTTAGTTCTCTATGAGGTGAAGAAAATGAAAGAGATAAATGGTTTTGATAAGACTTACTAAGACACATTTAATTCACCAAACTGTAGATGAAATATATCACATTCAGAGGTATTTTATCAAAATATTGAAGAGGAGGAAAGTTGAAATCACCCTACCGCTATGTGTGACCATGAGTAGAATGGGGGAAAAACCTAAATAGAGAGGAATAATGTGTCCTAATTTCAATTATATAATGAGGAATAATGTTAGAACACATGGTATTGAAAACAATGAACCAACAATGCAACACCCACTACCCAAAACTCTAGGTTGAATGGTCTCCCTACATGGTTCACAAAACTATGGGGAAATCATGTGTGAGCCCTCAGTCACAAACTTCAGAACTCATGCATGGGCATGTGGATCACCCCATATATTTTTCCAAACCATTATTTTGTTCCAAATGAGGGCCCATGGTAAGCTTGAAGTGGTCATATGATATTCCCCAAACTGTGTCCCTTGAACTACAACTTTTATAACTAGCCTCTGCGCCCTTGACACACTTGATCAACATTCAAAAACCCGAGGAACTCTCTAAGACACTATATTAATAAAATACCTGATATTATGTTTACGAAAAACTATAAATTGGGTTCTGATTATTGATAAATAATTAGAAATACCCGCTAATTAAAAAATACAAAATTAGATATGTTTTCAACTTGTTTCAATTAATCAGGATGTTACATATCAGGTCATTGAATTGGAAATAATCAGTTATGTGAATAAGTGTAATAATTATGAAACTATTCATAATAAGTGGAAATGATTTATAATGAATTTATAGGTCATTACACACTTAATATTGTCATAACATAGTCAATAATGTATAAGTATAACACAATGACTAGATATTGAATTTTGAAACACCTTACCTTTACTAAATTCATACTATGTATGTACTCTAACTCATGTATGGAAAAATTATATTAATTACTTAATTATTTAATATTATTTTATAGATTTATTAAATCATCATTTTACAATTTATTTCAATGAAATATTTAACTATTAAATTTGTTGAATTCAAATACACATTCTGAAGTTGTTTAGTACAGACGTTCAAAATAAATTTGGAAAGTTGATTGTAGTAAATGATTCAATTTTCCATATTCTATATAATAATTATTATGAAATAATTAAAAATTAATTATAATTTTTATACACTAAATATAATATTATAATTATCAATGAAATTTAGATGTGAAAAATTAATCACATTGCTTAATCGAGGTGGTATTCCACATGTATAGAAGGGCAAAGTAATCATTTCTAAATATGTGGAAGGAAAAGAATGTAAGAAATGTATTATATATATAAAATAATAATTATTTAACACACATATATATATTAAATATATTATAATAACTATACTTATAACATGGTGATGAAAAAATAAACACACCACTTAATAGAGATGGTAGTCTACAAAAATGTACAAATGATGTTTTAAAATTTTTTAAGAAGGAAGATGAGATAAAAATGGTTATAACATAAACATAATAATATTTTAGTATATTAAAGATACATTTTTTATTATATTAAAATTTTCTGAGATTTGTGATGGAGGAAAAAGAATAAAAAAAATTCAAATCTTGATTAAAAACTATACCTACTTTTCTAACATCCACCGTAGGTTTACACACAAAAAATTATTAGAATGCTATTATAAAATAGACAACCCCTCTAAATTGTGTGTATAGATGTTAATAACATATATAGGTTGGTATTTACTGAAATAATTGTTTTTATATATAGGGATAAGTGAAGATATGGCGTGTCTTTTATAAGTGAGGGGATAATCACCCTTAGAATTACGTAAAGTACTAAATTAATAAATAAATTATTTTTCATTTTCAAGTGAATAAAAATTTAAATATTTAAAATCTGGGGTATATATAATTCGATATCATATCATTGTAAAAAATGTTAATATGTTTAGTTGATGTTGTAATCATTTTCTATTAGTATTAACCCCTCATAACCCTATATAATGATTAACATTGTAACATGATATTTACACATTAGGAATTATGTAAGATTCTATAAAATTACAATTGACTCATAAGAAAAAAATTGTTAATATAATCAACTATATATCTATGAAAAATGAAAAAAAAATTATTAAATTTATGTCATTTAATAAAAAATTATTTAACGTAAAATATGATTAAAGTAATTTTCGGGTCCACTCACATAAATTGAAGTTAAAAAATATCAATTTTGTAATGAAATTAAAAAATATATATTTTTAAAAAATCTGTAACACATTATATTTTTCTATTTAAAAAAAAATCTAAAATCTAAAATTCAACTTCTATTGTTTTTTTTGAAATCATTTACTTTCCCATTCTACTTCTTGTATATGCAATGTATTGGTAATACAGAAAAATTTATGGTTACCATTTGATTACTAAAAAAGAAATTACTATAATAAAAAATTATTCACATTCAAAAAACCTTATAGAATTATTAATAACATTTTTTTATCCCACTAAAAAATATTATTGATATTTAATGTAAGAAAGAGATATTTATTTATTTTACATTACTTAAAGTGATATAATTATTTTTATCAATGTAAATGGCCCCAAAATGCCATATTATTGAATATATGAAGTTCATGTTAAAATTAAATGATGATAATGAATATATATGCATGTGTAATGATGATTTAATATAATCATTACATTAGTTTTAACCCTAGTTAACCCAGTTTACATTTACTATAGTGATAAACACTTACTATGGTAACTGTTTATTATGAACAAGAATAAAATTGATCTATTTATAAATTTTTTACATTTTTATCAAAAATATTGATACCATTTTCTCAAAAATATTTCCTATAAGTGGAATGAAATAGTTTTAAAATAAAATCAGAAAACGTGATGTAAACATTTTTTTCAGAAATATTCATTTTTAACAATAAAAATTCTATTCTACCAAAATTAATCATAATATCAATTAAAAAGCAATTAATTGAAATATATTTATGAAAAATAAAACAATCAGTTTTATAAAAATTTTAATAAAAATGATACTATTAGAATACTTCAAATGAAATGAAATTTTTTTATAAAATCAATATTTTAATTATTCACTAAAAATTCAATCATATCAAAAAAAATCCCAGAATATCTCCCTAAGATAATTTAGTATTTGATGATTTCAAAAATGAAATCATTTTTTACAAATAATATATTCAAATGTTTAAAAAAAATTTTATAATATTTTCTAACAAAAATAATAAAAACCATTATGGGAGAAATCTTATTTTCGAATCATAAAATGACATTACTAAAAATTGACAGGTTATTTAGTATGAATTAATAAATACATTTTTATTGATTATGATATATATATATATATCCTAATTATGTTAATAGATTTTATATCAACTAATTCACTGACTATGTTATAATTTCTGTATTTTATTAGTAATATTTAAAAGTAGTCAAAGCTCAGTGTTGCATTTTAGGCACTCAATTGAAAATATTATTATTTTAAAATATCAGGCTATTAAATTATTAACTGCCCTTATAAATTTATTCCTCCCAATTTTATAATAAACTATGAAATAATAGGATTAAAATTTTATAATATATATTTTTAAAACAATGTGATAAAAAATGATTAAAAAGATCACATTGATAAGAGATAATGTAAATTATGGAGGTCTACTAGAATAACAAATAATTAGGTTTCCATATAGGATAAAATTTGAATGAAGTTAAAACATGGAATTATATGAGAAAATTGATGTCTAAATAATAAAATTAAGTGATATATAATATTATCCTGAAAAATTCAATGACCACAAAACCATAAATCCATAATGGATTATGATACGGTCAACTAATCGGAAATGATTGTAATAATGTAATGAATTGTAATTTTAATTATTTCTTATCTAAAGGAAACGTATTATTTTATTGTTAAGATAGATAACATTATAAAATATATTTACCTAATTTTATTCAAATCCATAAAAACAATTTCTTACATTGGTTTCTTGGTTTAGTAAGATTCTACCTCTATCTCCTCCCACATTCCAAGTGAGATGTACCTATGATGAATATTTATTATGCATAAAGTATCATAATTTAACATATCATTGTTGTTAGACAAGGATAAAAAGGTAATACTCTTATATTTACTTAATCTAGAATGGTTATCACACAGTTAGACAGTACCCAAAATAAATAAACCTTCAGATGAAGAAATAATTCATTTATGTCCAAAATATTAAAGATTACAGAAAAAGTTCAACTTATATATTCCCATAAATTAATAAATCTATATCTGAATTATCCTCGATAGCCTTAAAAATTAAAAATATTTTAACCTCAAATGTTATCTCATACATTATGCTTATTACCCCAAAATATAATAACATTACTCAGAAATAATCATTCATATTAAATCACATGACACAACTAAGGGTTACTTGTACCTAATCGCAATTAAAAATCTCCCAAAATATAATTATTTTTCGTCATATTTGATCACTTATGACTGAAAATGAGTATTATATTCCTTTTAACATATGATAAGCATTAAACTTATAAAAACATGATGTTATCTATAAGTTTTATGTTAATATCAACTATGAACATCTAAATATTCAAATTTATTTAATCCATACTTCGATACCAACTATAACAGTCAAGAACTCACACTATAAGTTCTATAACTAAAAATATATATACATTTATAACAATGATACTGACTAAAATGATTAAATTTTATTCACCCAAAACATACAACATCTAATGGAAATATTTGATCACTTATATTCCTAAAGAAATTTTTTGTTTAGATTTGTAGATAATTTAGAAAAACTTTTAAATAATATAACCCATGTATTTTTGTTATAATATTTACACTATACCATTGTTGTCTTATTCTAAATTAAGTATTCATCATCATTAATAATAATAAATACTTTAATAAAAATCTTATTTAACATCATTAATTATAACCTAGGGAAAATAATTATAAGAAGGATTATCTGAAATGATTAGTAAATGTAAAAATAGGAATTTACAACAGAATATATTAATTGTACACAAGGGGATAATAAGGGTAAGAGAACACATTCAAATTGAAAGGTAATTACATAAGAGAACTCATAAAAACCAAAACTCGGATCAGTAAAAATGTGACATGGAATCATGATTTAACAATGACAAGAGTAATTAGAACAAATAATCATGGGCCATGTTGTTTTAATATTGATCAAAGGAACTGTTATAACAAATACAATGCATAGAGAAAATGAGTTCGTATCTTGAAAAATTATATTAGTAAACATTAGTCAAATGTTTCAGAAATAATTAGAGTATAATTAAATTCATTGAATAAACCACCGGGTTAACACTCCCCTTCTCGCCTATAAAGATATGAATCATTAGCCAATGCATTATAACACTATATTGGGCTATCACATCATATAATATATGTTAGGCTAACTCATAATCATGATCAATATTTGTATCACATGTCATTATCAACAATTTCAAAGTAATATACATGAATATATGACATGAAGGCATTAATTTTCATCACAAATCATTTAAAAACAACATTATATCCATTATAGATTAATTTTCATGTGGAAAAGAAATGGGTTTTCAGATAATATGTTTTATATAATTCTCATAATCCTTTTATCTAAATAGGATAGATAATATAATAAAAACATACTATTAATTACGTAGATGAATAATTTAATGACGTTGAATTCGATGAAATATATTTAAAATAAAATTGGGAATTTTTTCTTCGAAAATATTGGAAATACACTATTGGTACAAATAAATACTAAAAATTCACAAAATTTCGAGGAAAAGAATTTATTTAAAAATAATCTTGTAAAAATGTAAGAGAATCATCAAAAAATGTAATAGTTATGATGGTGTTAAGATACATTAATTTTATAAATATTAAATATGAATATCTTTGAAAAAAGATTAATAATATGAAGGAAGAGTTGGATAATATTATTTAAAACCATTAAATAAATTCTATAAAAGGAGAAAAATTTATGGCATTTTAATGATACAAACCATTTGAAAGAAAAAACACAAAGAACACATAAAATACAATTATTATAAAAAATTTCTTGATATTATATTTCAAGAGTAATAATGTACACAATAAAAACGAATATATATTCTTAAATGAATAATTTTCTTAATAAAGGAAGTTTGAGATGAAGAAAACATGCAACATGGGTAATTTTTGAATAAAAAATCCATTGAATTATAGTACTTAAATTTAATTTTTAAAAAAATTAATTTCCCTTAACGAATATATAAAAACATGTTAATATAGTATTAAGTATTCCATATAAAATAAACCATTTTTTATAATATAAGTTATGTCTCAAAGAATTTAAATTGAGACAATGAAAACCATTAAAAAATTTGTAACATTTAAATAAATATAACATGAAACATATAACATTAATAAAATTAAATATAATAAAAAATAGGCATTCAACATATACATTCCCAAAAAACAATATATTCACGTTACAAAATGATGTAGGTGCATAATAAAATACATGCCTAAGTGAAACGATATTTATGATGAATAATAATTTTAAAGATATTATCATTGAAGTTAGAATTAATAAATGAAGTTATTATGTTGACCAATTTAAAAAAAATTATAAATGAAAATTAATATGATATGTTGTTAATTTACACCTAATATAAGCCTAATGTATTCAATAAAGTAGAAGTATAACCCAACGAATTAAAATTTATTTAAAAACCACAAAAATTGAATCTATACATTCTAGATATATCCTTGAACTCCTATATATGAAAATAATATAAATTATTAACTTTTTTAATAAAATTTTACAATATTTTGAATTTATAATTAAACAATTTACTTTATATATTTTAATGAAATAAAAAATTTATTAATCAGTTAATTTCAGGTCCAATGTTTTGAGTATATTCATATCATAATGGTGAAATGACTTTAGTAATTTCCCCAAGGCCATGAGGCCCTTATTCTGTCATTTCAAAACTAATAATCATGAAATAATATTCAATTTTATATTTTAAATTCAACATTTGAATCAACTATTAAATGCATACATGAAAAATGAACATCATTACTTATTGGAGCTATTATCCCACAAATACGCACGAGCACCACTATCATTTTTTAATGGGTGTAAGGGTACAAATCTAAGTAATGTATTATATTTTCATAATCTTAATAATATTATTAATATCATATATTTATATTAAATCCCACTTAATATCTATCCTTGTGAGGTGTTGATAAAAAATAATATTAATCGCTTCATTGAGGTGGTAGTACACATATACACTATTGAAACCCAATCATATCATACATGGATATTTGATATATTTAGATAAATTTTAATAATAGTACACAAACACACACATGATGACCGGAATAGTTAATTTCCTTTAATATTTTGAAAACCCATTTTTTAGTTCCTAAAATATCTTCAATGAATCCCATAAATATTTCCCTATTTAGTACACTTATTTAAAACATTACTTTATAAACTTATTAAAGGAAACATAAGAAAGGGTACACTCACATGCTCAGTAAGGGTAACAAGTGAGATATTTAAGTATAAAAATAACATAATGGTATGTGAACATGAGCATAATATTTGATAACCATACCCTTCATATCAAATATGACTATCATGAGTCATGAAATAAATGTTGGATGGTCAGAAGACATGAATCATATGATTATAAAATAATACGATCCTTGAGATCATTAAAATTGAATAAGATATAGATTTGTGTATCACACATAAAAAATAGAAAATCATATGTCAAAAATATAATAATATTATCATAGTGTAACCCATGGTGGAGAAAGTGGTTTAATAAATATCATATTAGGATTAACCATTCAGATAAAGAATAATAATGGTATCATTGGCTCGTATCTCAAAAATCATATTTCATGTCAAAAGAGTTCATCTAATATAGAGAATGATATGAAAGATCACATGGATCGTTTTCGTAGAATAATAAAATTTCATTGTAAATAACCTTTTTAGATTAAATTTTCACAATTTTTAAAAAATAATATTATTTAAGAATAAAATTAATAACCTATTAAATTATTTTAAATTTAAGTAATTATAATGACCAAAAAAATACTATCCATGCTATATATGACAAAAAAAGATTAAATTCAAATATTCATTAAAAAACAAAAAGAATTTATTATTGAAAATGGAATAAAGATTCATTTTTTTAAAATAAAACCATGTGTAATATTCAATAAATATGTCTATTTTTAAAAAATGTTAAACATTTAATTTTAAAGAAAATGTGTTTTCAATAAAAGAGATAAATAAAGAAAATATTTCTGAAAAACATTATTTTTAACTCTTGAGTACTAAAAGAGTTCACAATGAAGGGAAAAAATTTATTATATAAAAATAAATAGTGGAGAATATAATTAATGTGTTTCATAAAATATGGATCATAATATTCTATTAGAAGAGACATGATTATAAATAATCCTGATAAATTATCAAATGTTAACATAATGTCATTAACAATTTGTTAATATTTAAAACATAAGTCATGTGAAAGAATAATATAAAATGAAATAAAGATATCATGAGGATAAATATAATAAATATATTACATGTAAAGGGGTGGTATATAAACATCATAAAATATTGTAGCTGTATACAAAATTCATATGTCTCAAAGAAGGGAAATTAAGACAAAAATAAATTACTGAATTTGTAACTTTTGAACCATAAGTCTGATGAATGTGACATGTTAAAATGGATATGTAAATAAAAAAAATATTTTTTGAAGTATCATAAAATATATTAATGGGTATTATATTCAACACATAAAATAATTAGTATTTGAATATGGTTCATGTCTCACATTAGTAAATATGAGACGTAAATACATTGCCACTTGTGTATAATTTGAATAGTAAGTCAAAATAAATAATAACATAAAATGAAAAATAAAATGTCGTTAAATTAATGAGATTCATGATAAAACATTTCAAATTTGTAGTATATACACATCACAAAAGAAATAATGCGTGAATTTTCATATTTCACCCAGAAATAAAAGTGTGACTAGAAATCTCGTAACATAAGTCCGGAATTCAACAATACATATTAAAAACTAATGTATAATAAATATTTTTTTTATAAAAATAACAATCAACCATGCCTATATATATTATATGACATATGATTTACATATGACCTTTTATTACCCATATACTATCAATTCCATGTTCAATTCTGGTTTCGATAAAAAACTACTTTGTTTTTCGTGTAAGTTTTTATTTGTAATTTTGGATCCAATTACATTGATAATGGTTACATAATCTACTTAATGATTTCAATGATATAATTATCATAAATATTCTGTTCATACGTATTTTTATTAATCCAAAAAAATTATTGCTTGAAAAGGATATACATCGTTCCTTGAGACAGAAAGTTGTATGTATTCTTGAACATTGTTTCCATTTTCTTATAATATTGAAAGAAATAAAGGTAAAAAATAATATAATTATAGGGTCATTTTAATGACATATATATAAAATGTTTTTTTAGACCCATCATTATTTACTTCCATGTAATTCATGAATTAATCACATCATTTCATTGGGTAGTAGTCCTCCATACACACGAGTAACATTATCATATTTCTAAAAATTAGAAATAAATAATATATATGTTATGTAATATGTCCAGAAGAATAATAATATCATTAATATAATATATTAATAATTAATCCATCATTATAATCATATTTGGTATATGATAAATGGCAAAATGAATACCATCGATTCACGAGGGAGTAGTCTGACATACATATGAAGGATGATTTGATTACTGATTTGATGGATGTAGAGATGGTTTTAGGTTATTAAATTAACATAAAAACATCATTGTGTATTGAATATTCTGATTATATTATATCATAATATTATTAGAATAATTTATGTAGGTTTTGGAAGAAATGAAACGAAATATGTTCATTGATGATCATTACCTGTTATGTGGGGCATCCTCATTGGGATTGCACTAAAACATTCATAGATTAGATATATATTTTAAATAAGTCATATAAGATTATATTTAAAAATTATTAATGGATCAAGAAGGTCATGGATTATCCAATAGTTTTTAAGTTGTGAATATGAGAGGTGAAGTGGTGGAATTGTATAAGTGAGGTATGTGGAAGACCTGTAATTTTTTGAAAGAAAGAATTCCAAAAACATTTTTTATGTCCAAGAGTCACGATAATGATCCAGTTGGATAATTGATGTTATAATGTGAAAATATTTCTCTCTAATGGGTTTATACAATTTTTTTCATTTTTTGGCTATTATATTTTTATATTAACCCCCGATAATCCATTTTTACATTAACCGAGATAAATAATTTTCACTAATTTTACTATTCATTTTGAAAATAAAATAAGTTTAATTTTTTAGAAAATATAAATTTCACTAATAACAAATATGGAATCATTTTTCCAAAATTATATTAAAATAATATAAAAAATTTAATTTAAAATTAATTTTTATAGTTCTGATTAGAAAGTTGGTTTTTTAGGAGAAATTGTTCAAAATGTTGTAATGTTTTTATATCAAAAATCAATATGATGTTTTTTCTAATGAAGTAAATTGAAAAAAATACTTTGTAAATAAATTAATTTTACATTAAAACCATAATAAAATAAATTTTTTTAAAAAAATTAAATTGATTAAAAATTAAATAATTATATAATATTCTATATTTTTTATTTTTCATTACAAAATGAATATTTTCAAGAAAATACCACAAATTTTCACTAATATAATTTTGAGATAATTATTTAAAAAAAATTAATTCAGAAAAATTATATTATAATATTTTGAGAATTTAATTTTTTTATTACGAAAACAAATAAATGAAAATCTGTTTTTTGATAAAATTTTATTTTTGAATAATATGAAGTCATTACAAAAAATAATGATCTCTTTTATCAATATGTTTTTTTGTAAAACCGTTATAATTTATATTAAAATTTATTTGTTTCAATTAATCTCTCTATGTTCACTTTCTATGTAATAATGGTCTCATTTAAATAACTATGTGAATAATATATCATGATTTTATTAAAAATATGTGTCGCATGTAATTCAAGCTATCCCAGTGCTGCATATAGAACACGATTAACATTTTATTTTGTATAATAATTATCAAACACAGTGTTCTGTGTAACAAAAATAAACATAATGGTGTGTGTAATTAGTATTATCGAAAATATTAGAACATATTTGAAAAAATAATCCAAAAAATCCTAGGGTGTTACATTTTTCCCCATTAAAACAATCTTTACCCATCAAAATATGACACTCTGATACAAAAATTAAGGATACTTATAATTAATCATATCCTCAAATTCTATAAAGATTTATCAAATTGGTAGTTTCCCCATAAATAATTTACTAGGAAAGTATTATTATTTTATAGATCATTCCCTATTTGATATAAAATCCCTTCTGTATGATACTTATATGAAATATCATGATCATGTTGTACAAACTCTGTGTTCATTACATCTGAAGTATTATCTATATAATTCCTCATGAGAGATACATGAAACTCATCATAGACCTGAAATAGGTTTGGTGGGTGTATCAAATGATAATATAGTATTAAAACATGATAATGTATTTTACTAAGAACAATACACATAAGGAATAGTTTCCCATTCTCTCTAAATCAATTCACCTTTATCCATTGATAAATTCATCAAACTAAAATTCTATATCATGTAGATTATTAATTGAAAAAAAATATTTTTCAATTTTTTGTAGTTCTTACATGTTTATAAATGTATCTAAACTTTTCTGAATTCTCATAAACTTGGTATGGTCCAATAACTATCTTTCTACAACATCATTCTAATAAATTTTAATTCCACCCCAATTTCCATAATAGGATTCATAAGGATTCGTCTACATGATCAAGGTAAAGATATCTTTGTCTGAAAAAAACTTGAGAAATGTTATCCTATATACCATTGAGATCAAAAGAAAATGATTTCAAAATATCCTATAGGGGTTTAATTTTTATCAGAGACTAACCATAAGTCTGTGGATCGTACATAATACTTAAACTCAACTATTTATCAATATATTCCTAATGACATCACTGCAAATTTAAGATAAAAATAGGATACCTATAAGACCTAATGGATAGTGGTACTACATTAAACCTTAAACCTTATTTAATATATATTTGGAAATACCATCCAATGATAAATATTCTATTTTACCAATAAAGTGTCTATCATTTTTAAGGTGATCAACTATAAACAATAATTATCTAAACATCAAATACAAGATAGAACATAAAGGTTACTAGTACCTTTAATAATATGTATCTATGGGGTAATGGTATTAGTCCTCAAATAACATTGTCACTATAAATAAAACTAAAGGGTTCCATTTGCATAAATTTATCCCAAAATATATTTAACCAGGATAAAATCCAATATCATGAAATCTCAAAAGGGGTTCTATGAAAATTTAACTTCTGTTAAATCATAAAAATATTAACCAATGATGGAATCCATAAATCATGGGATAATCATTCTATGGTGACATTAAAACTTCCAAAATAAAATTCACCCTTTAATCCACAAAACAAATATTATATTTTACAAAAAATTATAATTAGATTATTGGGATTAAACACACTGATAGAAAGTAAAATGTGATTTTTAATTCTATAATTTATGCAAAGGGAGATAATCTCATGAAATTTCACAAAATTATGAACAAATATATTTTCATAGGGATTATTCCTACAAAATTAAATATAATATTTCTAAATAAAGATGGGATTATTAGGTTAACATAATTATCATGATTCTATTTGTCCATCATGATTGTATAAGATTTCCCTTTCCCTTTAACGTCAGAGGGCTTTGGTTTTGATCATTATTATTATGGATCATATTTGGTCAATTTGTTTTTAATTCCCAAACTACAGGAAATTGAAACACTGAAGTGTGGGAGGTGTATTGCATGGAGAATTCTTATTATTCCCATTATGTGATAATTTCTTCTCATCATGTGATAATTTCTTCTCATTACACTATCATTCAACTGCTCGATGACCATTCCTTTCAATCAAAAAACATTTTGTAGTCCCCATAAGAAAGTCTCCACCATGATCCTTCCCACACATTGAGTATAATTGAAATATCATCTTTTCCTCTCCATAGACATTATAATTTCTATTGATTTCCATTTTTCTTTTTCTTTTCAAAACAATGAGATTGATATATATCTCAATCCTCAATTTCAACCTTGATAGCACATCGAACAATATCTGCATAACTGCTGAAGACACTTATGGGTAAAACCCTTTGTAGACTTTGTTTTTATCTACAAAATATATGATGAACCTTATGATTTGAAAGGGTGATAACACCCAAATAAATATATGAAAATATTGAAAATATTTTTGAATGTGTGCCACAAGATTCACCATACATTTTATTTAATTGAAGGAACTCTTTCTCTATATTTATACAAATAATACAAGGAATGTACTTATTAAAAAACACGTTCTTTAATACATCCGAATACATTGTGTACATTTCATCATATTTACTAGAATTATTGATAAGATTCTACCATTGATATGATTCACCTTCTATAATAATAAAAATAAATTAATTTCCCATTATTTGTTCACTAGAGGATAGAAAATAGCTTTTTAATGGTGTTGGTTTATTATTCCAAAATTATTGGATTAAAAGGACCAATAAAAGAAGTTTGACGCTTTAACATGAGGGAATCTATATAATTTAGTTTAGTAATTTGATTCTATGAAATTACAACATGTTTTAAAGCTTGAAAATGTTGTGTGATCCTAAAAACAAAATTCATTATTCTAGATCTCATAGAAATTGTTTTCACAGCAGGAAAATCATTTCATTTTACATAGTACTCAATATTAACATGGATCCTTTTGGTTCTAGCCATTGACTAAAACCAAAAGCATATTGTAATAAATAATAATCATTAGGGAAAACCACATAATAATGAAAAAATTAATTATTGGATGTCTAAATACTAAAATGTTATTTTAAATATATGAATACTTAGGATAAATATAGAATATTTATGGACATTATTTATTTAAATACATAATGATGGTTTTATAAAGGGTTTTTGAAATTCTAAAGAGTAGACCCCAAGAGTGTCAAACTAGGCCTGAAACAACATTTATTATGTTCCACCACGTAATGATAGAGTTTGTCTCAATGATCCATTTTCAAGATTATTAACCATAGGTACCACTCTAACAAAGCCATATTTACTTTTTTGTATCAATATACAGATCTAATTTCTTTCAAAAACATTCTCTATCCACTACCGAAATTCCAGGATGTTTTTCTTCACTTAGAAACATCATCAGAATTTTCCTTTATCATATCCTAGGACATTTAATTATAAATATATCTTGGGATGTCATAATTTTTCTCATTCTATTTTGAAAAGGTTTATTATACCTATTTATTGTAACTCACTATTGCATCAAAAGATTGTTATTCAAGAATGTTAAATAATTGAGATGAATTTTCACTACATTACAAAAAACACATTCATTAGGATTATAATAGTTTAGTGCATTTAGAACCATCTAATACAATATTCATAACACATGAATGATCTTTAATGTAATCAATAAAATTCATACCCTTTAGTTATCCTACTTTAAACCATTCTTCCAATCCTCGGGAAATAAAACATAAGAAATTGAGAGATTTTATATTTAGTATGGAAAAACATGGGAGATAAAAAAGAAGAACATGAAAAAAGGGTATGATAAAATTAGTAAAATATTTTAAAAACATAACATGAATATCAATGATCATAATCAGGAGTTTTAGAATAAAAATTTTCATTTCAAAAAACATGAATAATAATGGAATCAATGAAGATGATACATTACAGAATAACACTGGAATAAGATACAGATTCAGGGAATACAGATAAGAAGAAAAAATAATTTTTCAATGATACACACCAATCCATTCATAATATGTTAGGATTGGGATATCCACACTTTTACCTATTTCTATCATTGACTAACAACCCATTTAACCTAATTTTTAGGGCAGGGATAACCACCTACATACCCTTTGACCTCATATAAAATTTATCATTACCAAATATATTGGGAATATATATAGGTCCCACAAATAAAATAATTAACATCATAAGCATATGTTCCAAAAGATCATAAAAATTCATCATAAAATAACATATGAAATGAGATTGGTATTATAAAAATTTCATAATATTATAACCAATGGAAAAGTGATAGGTTTCATAACCATTTTATCATAGAATAACCTATAGAATAAATAAGAGGTTTGTATTAGAATATTATTATAGTTTGACAATAGAAAAGAAACAATCATCATAAAAATAATTTTATGATAAAAAAGTCAATGAAATAATATAAATATTATCCTAGGTTCATAGACCCAGGAACATTAATTTACATCAAAGGGTATCCTCATAGATGGAGAATGATTTTGAGTAATTTCATTGATCATTTCATGAGGAAAATAACATATCTATGAAAATATAATTTTAAAATAAATATTCCTAATTTTATAAAAAATTTATTCTATGAACATTTCCTTAAAATTATATAAAGATGCATCATAAATATAATGTTCGGGATGGTTCACATTTCGTTCATGATATAAAATTTGAATCAAATACCTCCTTTACATTTTTAGTAAAAGAAAAAAGGACCATTGTTTATAAAAATGCCATGAATATTACATAAATTTTTTTTTATAAAAATTCAATCATTGGTGAAAATTTATTTCATAAATCACATTAAAAAATGTTATAAAATTGTTAATTTATTTAAAAGTCAAGGTTTTGGAAGAAAAATATTTATCTACCGTAGAGATAAAAAAATTGGATACTTCTAGAAAACATTATTTTAAAATAATGAGTAATACAATAGTATACATTGAAGAAAATTCATATATTCACTACAAATAACTATTGGACGAGAAATGTCAGGAGTTATTTGATATATGGATAATAATATTGTAACATTGGAAACATGATCCTAAACAATTCTGATAATCAATTATATTTTATGACAAAATATTTACCACTTTGTTAACATTGAAATGTATAAACCCTGATGCATTACCATTAAATAAAACTAAAAATATAATTTCGTTAAATAAAATAATGATATTAAATGTATAATGTGACACATATACACTTCGTACAAGAACATTGGTTTAAAATATAATCATATAACCCAAATAAGTAAAAGTTATAGAAAATTCTGTTATCGATTTGTAATGTTTGAACCATAAAACCCATGAAAAAGATATCAGAAAATCAATATGTAAAACAAAAGTAATATTATTATAATAATAATAAACAACATTCATGTTATTTATATGTACAATAAAATAGAAATATCTGGTAGATGTGGCATGTGTCTCATAGAAGTAAAAAGTTAGATAAAACTCCTTTTCCACATGGGTATCTATTGAATCATAAGACCCAAAAAAATTAAAAAAAATGAAACATTAAATATCATGAAAATAAGGATATTACAAATATAAAATGTCAAAGGGTCAGTATAAACACCCAAAAAAAAGAAATGAGTGTTCAATTATCACATGTCTCTATAAAATAAAATATAAAATGTATATCCCTTACCTAAAGTCTTTCTTTCCTTCATAAATGTTCAAACATAAAATATAATAAATAAAATTTTATTATAAATATATTACATAAATATACATAAATATATGTATTATATCATATAATATCTACTTAGGACATTTTATTACCTATTTATTTACATGTCCATGTGAAAGTCATACTTCAGGAAATAAGTTCTTTGTTTTTTCATGTATATTTTGGTTTTTTATTTTATGTCATATTACATTAATAATTATTTTATAACATCTTGAATTTTAAACATGATATTAATACAAAATAAATTTATTATATATTTATTTTGTGTAATCTATAAAATTTCTTGATAGAAAATGAAATAAACATTTCATGGAATTCATAGGTCTTATACAAGCAAGAAATTTGTTTCAATTATATTTGCAGATTGAAATAAATAAAGGTAAATAATGTATTATAATTAAATATTAATTATAATTTCATATATTCCACATTTTTTATTAAGTCAATCAACATTACATTTAATGTAATGGCAGAACGAATAAGACTGTTTCCTAAGATGAATGTCTTCCTTACACACATGTAATGTTATGGTATTCTCAAAAAATGGGAAGAATAAAGTTATGTGTGATATTAAAAGTACATAATAATAATAATATCATAATTCCATATATAAAAATTCAAGTCATCATTATAAATACTCTTGAGAGGTTTTAAATGGAAAAAAATGACATCAGTTCGTGAGGAGGTAGTCTGGAAAACAGAAGAACGATGATTTCAAAACCTATTTAATAGATGTGGATATCATTTTAGATCATTAAATTATCATAAAAAATATAAATTTTTTTCTGATTTTATTAAATAATAAAGCTATAATAAAATTTTAATGATGTTTTTGAAGAAACAAATCAAAAATTATCATTGATGAATATCCCCTCTTCATTAGTTATCCTACACAAGATTCCATGAAAATCATTAATATGATGGATTTTAGTCCTAAGGAAGGCATATAGTATGTTATGAGGAATTTTAGAAACTTATATGGTCAATTATTCTATTAAAATTGGTTCTAAGGTGGTATGTAGAGGGGATAAGGGGTGACCTTTTATTTGTGAGGAGACGACACAATTGTAATTTTTTGAATGAAAGAATTCTACCCATGTTTGTTTCATGCCAAAAGTATCCAATCATGTATTATTATATAATAAATAAGGAATATGGTAAAAATATGGCCTTAAAATTAGTTCTTACTTGTTTTAGGTCATTTTTGAACCGTTTCACTCTAGTTTAATCTCGTAGTAAATCTATTTTTTTCTTTAACCATGATAAATAATTTTCATTGTTTTCATAATTCATTATGGTCAAAATATAGGTTTAACATATTTTATAATATATATTTTTCTGACACCATGTATATAATCTATTTTAACTAATTAAATTCCCATAAATGGCCCAATTTAATTGAAAATTAATCCAAATGATGTGATGAGAAAACTAGTTTTTAAATAGAAAATGATCAAACGTATACAACGTTTTTATAATAAAACTCAATATAAAATTTATTCCATTGACCTATATTGGATTAGAAAATGTATAATTGAAAAACTTTTAAAAATTTAAACAAATTTCTTATATAATTTAACATTAAAAGTAAATCAAACTGAAAGATTGTTATCAATTAATTGTCAATATTTTTCACTCTTCATCAAAAAATGGAAAACTTCAGAAAAATCCCAAAAAATAACCATAATCTAATTTTAACATTATTATTTAAAAAATTATGTTTATTTTATCAAATATATTTTATATAATTCAAATAAATTAATTTTATTATTTTTCATAAAAATTAATGGATAGAATTTTTTGAGAAAATAGAATTTTGGAAACATATAAAAAATTTACCCAAAATTACGTACTTGTTTGTCAATATATTGTATTTGTATTAATTAATTATAAATAAAAATTATAAAAAATTTATTATTATTCTTCTCACTATGTTTAACATCATTGTTATAACACTTTTTTTCAAATATTGTATTAATAATTTTTCGTGGTTTGTTTAAACTCAATGTCCCATGTAACGCAAGATGACACTCTCTTGAATGTAGCCCAAGACTAACATTCTGATGCATGTAATGAAAGAATATTTTTAAAGTAATTAAAAATAAAATATATATTTATTTAGATGAAATATATAGAAATTAATAATATTTATTTGAAAAAATATTTTAAAAAATTTAGTGGTGTTACATATATACAATTAATGTTTTTATTTATCATAATATGGTAAGGGAGATAAAAATTTGTTGTAAAATAAAAAAATAAAATAAAATTATATTTTAGAAAATTATATAATTATATCAAACTGGATAGGATATATTTGAAGAGTTAAAATAGAAAATAAAATTATAACACTCGATTTAAATTTATCCCCCTTTTTCAGACCACCACCTTATGTTTATACCTAAAAACATTATTCGAAGGTATTAAGATATGAAATGATGAATATGAAGTGGGTAGTGTAGTTATGAAGGGATTTAGGTAGGCATTTTTTGAAATAATGGGATCCTAAACTATAGAGATGATAGAATATGTGTGTGGTTTCATAAGTGAGGGGAGGAGTACCCATGGAATTATATATAGTATTAAATTAGTATAAATTATGTTTTCAATTAAAGTGGATAATGATTGATATATTTTGAATATATGATGATTTTATGTTTATTTCCTATTAAATAAAAAATATTAAACATGTTTTGGTAAATTTTTTTCATGTATTTCTTATTTTTATCCCCTTGTTTACCATATTTAGCGATTATGTGATAATAAGATTATTTCTGATTAGGGGTTGAAAATGTAAATATAAAAGTAAAATTCACCCAAATGTCGAAAATGGTAGATAATATTTAATATTAACCATTAAATATACCAATAATTCTAATTTTAGAAATTTTAAATCATTTTATAATATAACATGTTACATAATAAACATTTAAATTCATTTTTTGGATTACTCACATAACTCATCATTAAAAATATCAATAAAATAAAATAATTCTATTTTTTTAAAAAAAATATTATATTTTTTTATTTATGAAAAAAATTTATGTAAATGCATAAATTTCTATAATAAAATATATTTTATCTTTTTAAAAGCTTTTACCAAATTTTGTGCATCTTGTATAAGCACTATGCAATCCTTGCATTATCATTTAATGTTATTATTTCATCACAAAAAATTTAAAATAAATTAAAATGAAATATTTTTTATTTATACTAAATATAACATTTTATAAACATTAAAAAAATATTTTTATCCCTATCAAAAAAATAAATTTATATTAAAATAAAGATATTATTTTAGAAATTTTCTTTTATATAAAATAATTTAAAGTTATTTATAAATAAAATATATCACACCAAAATTTCATATTGTCAAATAGTTCAAGGGGATGATTAAATTACACTCATATAATATAATATAATCATGTGTATGGATGATTTAAAAGAATTTTTTACATTAGTTTTAATTTTAATTAAATCAATTAATAGATTTATATATTGAAAAATATTTATCATGGTTACTATTAATTATAAAAAAATTCAATCTATTTAAATGATAATAAAATGGTTTTTACAAATATTTAGTCAATTTTATAAAATTTTATTCTTATAATTTGACGAAATTAATTTTAAAATAACCCCACAAAATGCGATAAAAAACTATTTTCCACAAAAAAACATTCTTATGGAAAAATATGTTTTTAAACAAAAAATAGAGAATAGTTTAAATTAAAATTAAATTTATTATACTATGTTTTATAAAATTGAATTAATTATATTTTAAAACAAATTCCAAACAAAGTAGGACATTGTAAAAACTTTAAAATAAGTAACATTTTTCTGTAAAATAAATACTTTTTACTGTGAACTGATCTATCAATATTTTCTAAAAAATCGACAAATTTTACAAAAAGATAATTTTTGATGTGATTATTTAAAAGGTTATATAGTTTCAATATAATAAAATCTCTAAATGTTTTAGAGGAAAATTATAATATTCACACACATAATAAGATAAATACAGTTTTTCAAGAAAACATATATTTTAAGCATAAAACATCTTTACCAAATTGAGTACTTATTTCCATAAAATAAAAAAAAATTAGTTGGAATATTTTATATATTATCAAAATTTTTTATTGTATTTATTTTTTTCATTTTAATAAATTGGTTATAATGGTCATATTAAAAAAATTATATTTCACATTTGTTAGAGCTCTCTGTTGCGTTTAGTATACATAAAAAATAGGCTTATTTTAAAATCATGTCGTAATATACATTCCATTTACATAGTTCGAGGAAAAAATTTATTCATGAAAACTCTTTCATAAAAAATTATATGTTTTTAATTAAAGATATCACATTCATCAACTGCAGAGTTACCCTCATTATAATGTTCTCAAGATCCTTGACTAAGAATGTTCATGCCTTATCCAATCTTGCAAAAACTCCCAATCCCCAATATATAATGTGAAAATTAAAATAATAATTATAAAAAAATATAAATAATTATTAATCATAATTATAAATAGAATAGTTATTTAAAATTTTACCACATGGTTACACGTCACGAAAACCACAAAAAACACATGTTTTCATCCTCCATGGATCTTTTTTATCCATTCCACACAAAATAACCACCATCCTTGTTTTCTTCGAACATGTTCTTTTGGAATTAATGTTAAACACTATCCTAAATTCAAACATTATATTAAAGAGATAACTAAATAATTAGAGGATGAGGATATATGAAATCATTTTGAATTGTTGTAGGAAACCACAATAAATGTTCTTTTCAAAGGAGAGTTATGTGGGATAATAGATTATATAGTGAAATTCTAATTTTCCTTACACATGTTCCTCCAAAACTAAAACATAATGGGGATGAACTTGAAAATATTAATCTTCCACTAATAAATAAATATATAATGTTCCTTATAATGTCCTAACAAAAAGTATCACACTATTATCCATTCATGCTAGACCATGCTATGATGTGACCTTACATGCTACAATGAAACTACCAATGAAATGGAATATGTCCCAACCCTAAAAATACCATTTACAGACAGAAACCAATGAGTAACTCTATAAGGTATCCACTACATTGTATCGCCATGAAACAACATCCCACCATTGAGCCACGACCTCTCTATAGAATGTTTTTTCCATAAGATAAAACCCACACAAAATACACCACACTGGGATGCCCACAAGTCATGGGGTGACCTAACACCTATGGAAAAAAATAGTAAAGGGTTTTACACTAACCTAACTCTATCATTCCCTGAAACACTTATCATAGTATTCTATAAACATAAGAAACATCTCATTGTGATTTTCCAACCATCACAATCTGAATATGGATTCTAATTATTCAATCATCTGCTACTCTATCACTATAAATACAAATTTCTAATAAATTTAAAAACATATAATAACGAAGTTAACAGAACATATAAAAATAGATAAGTTGTGTGAGGAATATAATAGAAAAATCACCACATAGTATAATATATATCGTGGACCATTAATGGATATAATGGATTTAAAATTGATATTCATTTTATTGAGAGAACATTGATATAATTACTCTTTAATGAATTGTAAATTGTTGTAATCATCTTAAAAATATTTTTCTTTAGATGATTAACATTATTATCATTAATATTAAACATTTATATTAATTATTTATAAGGAGAAAATTTATGTAATAAACATCCTAAATAGGTAATTTATAGAAATGTTATTAATTAAGATAAATTATATGTGTTCTAGGAATATAATTCTAAATACATTAACTGAAAAAATTCATTAAAATGTGAATCTAGATTATTATTTAAAAATTATATCAGAAATGTGGAGTAGTGTTTACATATGATGGATGTATCTATATACATAATGTGTCTTAAGAAACACTATGTGATTACCATGTCAGTTTCTAGTGTTATCAATATCAATTCTTCTATTTTAATGTTTATACAATACCATGTCGGTACATTAGAAACGTTAAAAATATGAATCAGTTTAAAATCAAGGGATTAATGGTTAGTTATTTTTTTCATTCATATGATAATGAAAATAGTTTATATATCATATATTTGAATTTAAATTAATTTATCAATCTAATATTACTAATGGTTGAATATATTAATATCAAGTTTCTTATTTGAGAAGAAATTTTGTTTTGTAACAATATGCTATTATCTAAAATATGAGATAATTTATTAAATACACATAGTTTATAATTCATCTAATTATATATCATGTTATGAGAAAAAGCTAAAATGATAAGTGTTTTATTCAAGATAAATTTGTTTATCTATATATTTCTTAAAATATGAAGTACGTTTTTCCAACCACACAATTAGTGGAATAATTAAAGGAATAAAGTATGTTTGTTAGATGAAAATTATCCAAACATATGGAATACCATATATGATTTTAATGTAATGGTTTCTTGGTTAATAATACCACTATAATAAGTGATAGTTATTTTATAAATTCAAAAGTGTTTTAGAATCATTGATTGAAATTTCCAATAGTGAATATAGTTTCTAAGATGCTAGTGGGTGTATGTTTGGAATAAGGGAAAATAAAATTTATTAATGTTTTTCAAAATTCAACGATAATTTCACATTATATCTTAAATGATTTATGGTGTGTTCATATGATATTTATAGAAATATTTATACAAGTAACCAAAATATATCATGGTAAAATTTTTATATTAAGAGATCTGAGAATAATAATGTTGAACATAAATATATATATATATATTAGATGTTATTAACATTATAACATTTGATTTCATGATGTTAAGATGTTTTAATATATCCATGTATTAAAATATTAAGAATATGACTCATAAATTTCATTATTATTGAAAATAATGTGATTCAAATATCTCTATTACTAAAATGTGTTGTGGAAGTGTTCTATAAGAAAACCACATTGCTATTTGGAAGGAATTAAAAAAATATTTGACGAGTTTATTAAAAAATCAGAATTTATATGATTTATAAGGCGAATTTGGTGGTATATGATTTATGATATGTTAAAAATGTTCTTATTTGTGGGTTTTTAGTATTATTTATTTAATTTATGAATTTAAACTACATCATGTTATATAAAATTTATTATCCACTTTATCATTATTTTCACATTTTATTTTTATTTTATATGTGGTGAAATGAGAAATTTCATCTCATATTATAATATAGAGTTATACTAAATCTATGATAATCGCTGATTTTTATGGTTTATGATGATATGTTAATATTATATTGAATAGAATATTATTATTGAGGAAAAGAGTTGTATACATAATATACAAGATAATATCATGACATAATAAGTCAAGACCTTTTAGTTGGACTAACCTTCTAAATTATATCATATAAAATATCATATAGTCATTTATATAGATAGTGGTGTGAAAATATATGAATCCTCATTAATTTATTTTAGTAAAAAAATAATAAAAACACCATATTTTATTCATTTCATAAAATATTCTTGAGTCTTAGCTAACTGTGTTCAGTTTGGGTATATTACCGATTGGGTCATTAGTTGGACTGCAATCATTATATGATTTATCCACTTGTATGGTAGGAAAGTACATATGGGACCTTGATTGAATTAGGATATTTAAATGAATGGAAAATCTTACTTAAGTGACATGCAATGTTATTATCTACAGGAATGAGAGATATGTGATTTGAGAATACGAAATATGTTTGACATGTGAGTTATTCAGAGACAAAATTTGTATATTTCATAGAATCATAAATGTAAGAGAAGACCTATAATATATTAGAATGTCCAAGGACAATTTTTCATTCTATTTCAATGAAAAATGAGATTTTATCAGTATAAATATGGTTTATATGAAACATATTTGATTGATATATGAGAATGTTTGATCGAGATGTCACAAGACCCATTTGTATCTTGAGTGGATTTGTTGTTTTATAGAGTCCCCTCATTTCTTAAAGTTATTAATTCATTATTTCATATTTTTTAAACACTACAACGTCTATCATGGTTACATAGTAAATCCTTAGAATAAATATTAAATTTTGGATGATATTTTTGTTCTAAAATGAAGATAGTTTGATATACCATATCCAAAATAATTTTTATGGATTCAAAATGACTTTTTACTCATTTTGTAAATTCCATAAGTGATTTTAGTTACAGTGGATTCCACTTTTAAATAAACTAATATAGGGATACTAAAACATTTTGATGCTGTATAATTATTATCCAATGATATGTATGTGTTTTACATCACAGATCATGATATCATTATATTTTATATGTCATGAGATACATCAATCACAACACATGATAAGGTTATGATATTGTGTACATGCACACTGCGATGTATTCTTCATGGTTCCCTTTAGTTAATAATTAATTGGTCAACACATTTAAGTATATATATTAATGATATAATTGTTGTTAAATTTAATAATTATGTAACCCCAATGAAAATACATTATCTTAATGTCTTTTTTTTCATGGTCTGGAAGATAATGTTTTACTCCCATAATTGAATGAATGTAGCTCTATATAAATCATATGATCATATTTTTGGTGGGTATGATATATAAATGTAATTTTGAAAAGCTATAGATGAATTTAAATTTATCCCAATTTGTTCGTAGTAATTGATATAATGGTTCTAGAACACATTTAGATATTTTGAATCCTCCCTCTAGGAATGATGATTATAGTGGTTAGTATCCTCCCTCTGGAAGAGATATTCCATTATCTACTTCTCAATTATATCAATCAAATAGACTTATTTAATTAAAAAAGATATATATATTAAATAATTATAGGAATTCACATTTATTTTTTTGTCATTCGTACTACAAGACTTTTTATTGATGATAGATCATTCATTTAATATTATTTTTCTATTACCAAGATTGAATGATAGACTATGAAAAACCATCACCATTTCCACATGATAAAAAATAGGCAACTCATCTCTTCTCTATTTATAAAAAACATAGTCATAATATATGATGAATAAATTATGTCATAGTGTATCCTTCATGTTAGCTATATCAATCAAAATAAGGTCTATATACAAATGAATGGTGTGTGTAGTGTGTGAACCCACATTCCTTGAAATATTCCTCTACATAAATTATGTTTGACCATTATAAAATATACCTTTACCATCTAGTTTTAAATAAAAATATGAATACGCCGCATGAATTTAAAAATAATATAATTTAATATGATAATATAACAACTAAAACAAGTGAACTAGGGTAAAATTATTAAAGTTTAATTAAAAGGGATCATGATTAATCAGACATAAACAAAAGGAAATTAATATTATATATACACATATAATCTAATAATCAAGAGAATATGATCCTAAGGAACTATAGTTAAGGTAGTATAAGATATTTTTACTAATTATATCTTTATCCCATATGAATCTGACTATACATAGAAATATTCTAGACAAAATTTCATTATAAAGTAGCATGAAGCCTACAACGGAAGTAGCCAGATAAATCCACTAAACATTACCACCACATGTCTGAGCCCCATTATAAATAGGATATATATTTACGAAGATTCTCATAAAATACGTAGTTATAATAATTGCCTTGGGTCCCCAACTATGTTCAATGATTCTATACAAGGAATCCCCATATATAAAGAATTTAATAGTTCAAATGACACATTATAATATGAATTATATAATAAAACAATTACCTTAAATTTTTAATAATGATGATCATTATGATGGGTTTTATAAGATATTTAAAACTTAAACTAAGCCATAGAAAAAATAATAAACCCTTATTCCTAATATACCTATACATAAAAACTGAAATTATCTATATATAAAATTAGGAACTTCTATGATATGTTCCTTACATTGATTGGTTATCACATATTATTCAAACATATGTTATTGATGAAGATTATAAAAATGAAACAAAAGTAATTAATTCTCTCTCATGTATTCATGGGATGATATGTTTAATATACATTGTTTTTAGAATATAATAGAATACTATTTCATTATTAAATTAAATGTATTTTATTGAAAAATTTCATTTTCAATACTTGTGTTTATTATGGATTTATGAAGTGGGTAATATCCCTGTGAAAATGTTAGAAAAATGAATATTTTTTTGGAGTTAGGAACTATCTCATCATAAGATTCCAAGACCCGTAGAGCCTCGATGTTGATACAATGAAAATATAATTTATATTTTATTCATTTGTGGGTGATTTTTTCCAATAAAATTGAATATCCCACAAATGGTTCCTCATATGAGAAATCAATGACCACCGTTTGGTTCCGGATAAGCTGTTTACCAAATCTGTGATAAGAAGATTTTTGTGTGTCTTCCATTTGGAAACATCACTTATGATGATAAATTTTAATATCTTTATTATAATTTATTTATAAATATTGGAATATATTCCTAATGGTATTTTTGATGGAATATATGAGACTCCCATTAGGTATGAAATTGGGGTTTTACACTATTTCAGTAATATTTTTTGTGTTCATTCGAAAATTGATTACATCATATGTAAGGGTAATAGTAATTGTATTATCAATTTTTTTGATTGTTATAGAAATAAAAAAAAAAAAATTATTTTTTCTAAAAAATACATCCAAAATTAAATTTTCTGTTATTGTGAAAATAATACCTAGCCAAATTAATTCCTGTGATATTAATAATTGTGTCAAATAAATGAAAATGAGATGTTAATATTAAATTATTAAAAGTTATCAATATTTAATGGTTATTTGTGAAATGGCTATGGTGGAAATAAATATTGAGATATAATATTAATAATAATTTAATATTTATTTTGTCATTATTATTATTATTATTAAATTTTGAATGTTAAATTTCATGTGTATATATATATATATATTGTATTTGTATATATATTGGATATATATTAATGTATATATATAAACATATAAGTTTATATATATATACAACATGTGTATATATGAATTTAATATATATGTACATATATATTTATGCATGTGCGGGTGTAAATAGATATATACACACACACACACACACCCATGTCTAGGATCATGCATATATATATATTTACAAATTATAAAATATATTTAAAGGGTGATTAAATATGTTTTTGATATGTTTTAAAAACATATAAAACCTTGAAGCTTCTGTTGAAACGTTTCTTCAAAAGTAAATTGGAGTAATTAAATTTATAATTAAATGAGATAAAAATAATGAGAAAAATGAAAAAAATTATTATAAGAAAAAATTAGGTGACATATGTATTTTTTGAAAAAGTGAATATAATGAAAAAAAATTAGATAAATTTAATGTAAAAAAAGAAAAAAAAATATTATAAGGGGGGTTTGGGAGATTTTTCAAAGCATAAGAGGAGCCTTGCATTTATCTTCACCATCATGATAATCACACTCATCTATATTCTTTAATTATTTATAACATTCATCTTCAATATATTCTATGATACTGATCAGATTGAAATAACATTAGTTTTGTTGTGTTCATCTCGATGAGATGAATTTTATATATAGATTTGTTTTCTATAAAGAAAGCAAGGTTTTTGTGGTGTAATTAAACTAGGATATCAAACCTCATCATCCTTCATCGATGTACATAAAGTAATAAGCCAATAGCTTTTGAGAATGTCTTATAGGGGTTATTGCCATGATTTTGGATGTGCATGTGTTTCTGTAAGTATTCCTTGACATCAGCACATGGTTTATATCAGTTCTTGGCCAGATTGACCCCATGTGTGTATATCCTAGTTTGAAACATTATTATTGTAATTTCTATGCATTAGAACAAGTTTTAGATAAGTTTTGGGCATGATTTTCGGCATGCATGTGTATTCCATTGTGATACCTATGTGAATAATTCCTTATTTTCCTACACATATTTTATTACAAGTAATGGGAATGGCTGGTTTGGATGCGTGCATAGCTAGTGAGGAGAATATTTGATGCCTGATCTCATGTTGTGTGTATGTGTGTGTAACCATAACTTGTGATTTTGTTTATTTCATATGTTTTTATATTATTATAGTGATATACATGAAATGATATTGATATGTCATTTGAAATATGGTTAGTATATGTTCTATTTTTATCCATTGTAGTTGAACATGCATGTTTTACCAATTTGGTCATCATGTGAGAAGAGACACATGTATGGGTTAACATTAGATGTTATTTAAGACATCACACAAAATTTATGACATGGGATATTTGATACCTATTTGAGACAATTGATTGAGAGGGATTTTTTATATTTTCATTGTCTTGTACTTGGACTATTTTAGTGTGTGAGATGCACACATTATTGGATTTATCCATATAGGAGGGATGTACTTGACATGGAGCGACTTGTGTGATTTCATTCATTTTTGCGATATACACTCAAGATTAATGTTCTATAATAGTAATGTAATGTAAATTAATTTTTCCAATTTAAAAAATGTATCTCATGATAGGGGTAATCCACCCAAGGATTGCATTTTTAGTTGGTTATTGATGTTCTATCTGACATTGTGCCAAAGAATGTATGTTTCTCTAAAAATGGTGTCAATGTAGGTAGTGTCGGTCCTTGAATACTTTTCATGAGCTTGGTTCTTTTGTGATATATATTTTCCAAATTTGTATAATGTTTATATTCATGGTATACCATTTTATATATTATGCACTATGTGTTATGTTTCATTGGCGGGGTCCTACTGAGTCTTCTACTCACATCATACCCGAGAATTTCAGTTCACTTATAGATAGCATGTCTAGTGATCTAAAAAAGAAAAAAAATCTTTATGGTGGATGATATAGAAGGTGGAGTGGGATGATACTAATGATTCTAGATGGAGATCAAATGGTATGTCTGATAATACTTTTATTTCTATCTTTATAATGTAGTTGGGTAATTTTTGTGTTTTTTTATCATGTTTGTAAATTTTCTGATTCCACATGTAATCTAGTTGTTTATTTAATTCATATATTTAAATTATTATTTATAGAACCCATAAAATGATATGAAGTGTATAATTTCCCCATGGTTCTACTCCAGAATCTCGTTTCTTGTCAACACCCTCCGATGTATCAGCAGGCGCAACTGGGTCATGTGGAATTTTGACTCAGAATCAGTGGTTTGGGTAAGGATATTAATAAATGGTATTAGGGGAACAAATCTCATTAACTTGTGTCTTATCAAATCATTATTTGTCATAGTATAGATAGATGATAGAACGATTGATACTTGGGCAGATTACTATCATATTATCTGGTCCACACTATATAGTGGACCTCAATGTTTTCCATAATTTACATAAATTATGTTTTGTTTTTAATATTTATTAAATTTATATTGGGTGACGTACATGATGTAGATATGTGATTTATGATATTTCAAATACATTCAGTCATCAAAACCAGACATTTATTTTCACATGACACACCCATAGAGGGACCCATATATATATATATATGTCGTTTTATTTCATTTTAGTAGTTAGTTAAATGCATTGATTCATATATCTATTCTGGAAAATATCATTATTGTGTGACATATCATCATTAAAATATTTTGGTGATATATCAATATTGGAATTAATTGTTTTAATTTATAATGTGGTTGTGTTTGTATTTATTATTATTATTGTGACTAACATGCATGGAAGAAGATCAATGTTTGTGCTAAGAGGGGTATACATTGGGTTAAGGGTAGACTCCATATAAAAACGTCGGTGATATCGTAGACTAGTTATGACATGTTATGATTATAATGTTATTCTTGTTGCTATTATTCTTCGTCGATGGTGTATTACAGGGACAGTAGATGTGGGAGCCAGGGATGGGCCAACACCACCACAAATTGTGTAAGATGTACAAGCAATTTATGTAATATGATCTGTTTAGACACATCCTTATCAAATTATGGCTATCCAAGTTGGAGGAATCAATATGATTATAATCAAATATGACTAGAACATCTAGATTCATCTTTCCTCAAATGGAACTGGAGGCCCTTGTGACATAATTTATTGGACTTGGCTCATTGATTTAATCTTTTACCATTTAGAGACCAAAGAGGATTGACTAGTTAATCTTGTGAACATAATTTATAAAGGTAACATAGGTCAGTGGTGGGATGTCATGCTATAGGTTGGTATACATGAATAGATAAAATGGGAAACATTCAAAGATTACTTTTTGAGGATTTAGTTCTCTAAACACTAAAATTTGATCATGATCATGATTTTATAGATCTCTGGAAACATGAGTTGATTTTTATTTCACCATTAATATTAGGGAACAATTCTAAAAAAGTAATGATGTTTGAGATTGGACTATGTCCAGAGCTAATAAAATAGGTTAGGGATTTTGATCTAACAACATATTCTACCAAATCACTAATAATAGAAATGGGCTTTGAGGATGACATAGCCACCGACCAGCATCATTATATTACTGGACCCACATGTGCCTCCTATAGAATAGTTATAGCTACATTGAAAAAGAAGAGGAAGTAATAGGACGGATGCCAGGTTGGTTGTTATAATATGGAATACAGTGGATGTTACTCAACTCTATTTGAGAGAGATTTTTTTCCTAGATTCTAAAATTGTTATGATAGATATCACTTCTCCATTGATTTTACCCTCTCTCTAAATACTTTACACCTATTTTTCAAGCCATGGAATCTGGAGAAGTTTTTTGACTGGGTCTATGGATGATTAATGTGGGAGTTGTGTTAGAACCCCAATAATAGATACATGCCCCACTCAAGTCAGTAAACAATGTGACTCGTGATCCCCTGGGCCATAATGGAGAGACAAGTGGTTGAACTTGTTAATTTTATCTAGATCTAGTTTTTATTGGAGTGGGACCCTCCATCTTTTAAGGTGGATATAAAATTACTACTAGAGATACTTATTAGGGAAATGAAATCATTTGAGGGGTAAAATTATAAAATCCACGTTTTTCAAAAGATAATAAAACCCTATTTCGGTACTAAATTAAGTGTTTTTTTGGTTTGAAAAATTATATTTCGAATACATTTGTTTATAATTGCGTTACAAAAGGGAAAAAATCTCTATTTTCACTTTGAAAAATTCTATATAATATTTTCAGAGATATAAGTTGTGTCTCCATGGGATTACGAGGCCCTTAAAACAAAGACGTTTAATGAATAAAAATATTAAATATATTATATTCACACTCATACATTTAAAAAAATGAATATCTCAAAAAAGATACATCATATGAGAAACCTGAGACCACTATTAGATCTAGGAGGAGGTGTTTACAATAGGTGTGTTATAATATTTTTGTGCTTTGGAATTTTCAGCATAACACATGAGGATAACTTTTTATATATTTTTAAAATATTTTATTATGAATACATTCATATATCACCCAAATGGTGTTTCTGATAGAAAATATGAGACCATCATTAGGTCTGGAATGGGAGTTTAACCCTAGTATTGAAATAATTTTGTACATAGGGCGTTTGATAACATCACATGTAATGGTACTAATACTTGGGTAATGATTTTTATTGGGAAGCTATAAAATTAATAATATGAATTTAAATATTATTATTTTTGTCAAAAAATGTAAAAAATACTTATGAAATTGTTTTTTTTGTTACAGTGAATATATTGAGTGTCCAAATTAGTTAATGTAATATAATTAATTATTCCGATTAAATGAAATTGAGAGGTTCATATTAATTTATTAAAATTTATTTGTATTTAATGGTTGTTTTTATGTGGTTATGGTGGTAATGATGAAAAATATTTAATAATAATAATAATAAAATATTTATTTTTTCAATATTGCAGTGAAATTTGGATAAATAACATTTCTATGGGATTATATATATATATATAATGTCTTTATTTATATATGGGATAAATATATATGTATATATGAGCACATATGAGTGTTTATATATATAACATGTATATATATGATTTAAATATATATGAACATATACATTTATACATGTGTGGGTGTAGAAATATATATATATATATATATATTGAGGTGTATATATATTTATAATTTATATAAGTTAATCTATATATATATATTTACAGATAAATTTTAAAATATATTTAAATTGTGATTAAATAAATTTTAGATATGTTTTAAAAACTAATAAACCAACAATGTTATGGTTGAAACCTATTTTTAATAGTAAATTAGAGTAATTAAAATGTGTAATTAAATAAACACACATAAATGAAATAATGAAAAAAATATTTTAGGGGGGAAAGTGGGTGACAAATGGGTTTTTGAGAAAATAAAAATATAAAAAAATATGAATGAGTTAGTATAATTAATTAAATATTGAAAAAAATTAAAAAAATGGGTTTCCTGAAGTGTCCAATACATGAGAGGAGCCTCAAATTTATCTCCACTGCTCACTCCATTCCTCTCTTCCATATTCTCTATTATTATATTTTTCTCAAAATAATACTCCTCATTATCTTCTCTAATATTTATGGTATTGTTGTGCCATCAGTTTCATTGGGTTTTTCTTATTGGTAATAATTTTAAACCATGCTTTGTTTCCAAATGAAGAAAGATTTTAGTGGTGTAATTGTACTTGACCATCCACCCACATCACCAGTCTTCATTGCACATAGGGTAGGAAGACATTAACTTTTATGATTCTCTTATATGGGTTATTGGCATGATTTTTGGAGTGCATGTGTAACCTTAAGAATTTATTGACATGTATTCATTATTTATATGGGTTACTGGAAAGATTTATAGTGTGTGTGTATCCTAGTTTGAAATCTACATGTTTGAATTATTTGACATTAGATCATGATTTATATAAGTTATTGACATAATTCACGAAGTGCGTGTGTTTCCCAATGTGAAAACTATGCATAGGAACCCCTTAATTTCTAGTTAATATTTTATTATGGGTAATTGAAATGAAAATATGCCAGGCATGAATATCTCATGAGACCAATGCTTGATGCTTTACCACATGTGGTGTGCATGTTTGATTAACAATAACTTGTCATATGGTTCTTTTATATAGATTTTTCAAATGAATATACATCCTAACATGATGCGATGATGACATTCCATTTTTATTATGTATTAAATATGTTGTATTTCTATCTAATTCAATTTAGAAGTCTTGATTGACCTAGTTTTCTATCATGTTACATGTCACACTTGTACGGGTCAACATTGGATGACATTTGCGATAAGACACATGATTGATGACATGCTGATTTGATGCATGTTCATGAATATCCTTTGACAAGGATGTTCCAAACATTCATCAACATGTACATGGAATATTTCTGTCAATGGGATGTGTCACATTCATATGGATATCCATTCAGGAGGGATGTTCTAGACTTCGGTAATCTTGTGCGATTTTTCTATCAAATCGAGACGGATGTTCCATACATGGGTCAAAATGAACTTGAAATATCTCTACTAGTGAAATGTGTCACTTTCTTTGGGCTATCCACTTTATGAGGATGTTTATGGATAGTTACCAACATTTCATCAAGTATTATTCAAAATTAAGAATGCTTTCCCTGGCATGGTGCTGATGTAGGTAGAGATAGTCCCAAAGGAACCAACATGTTCTTATTAGTTGTGGACTATATAGTAGTTATATTTGGACCCTATTTATATTCAAGTCATAAAAATGAATATTTTATTCACCAATGATAAGGGACACTAGTTTTGTCATACAGTGTATTGTACTCCTACTAGAAACAGAAATTTCAATAAACATGTAGATATCATGTCTACATATCTGGAAAAGGAAATATGACTCAAAGTGGATAATAGAGCAGGTGGAGCATTATGACACATATGTTTCTATATGGTTCTCAATAGGGGTATCTTCTACTTCTTATATTTCTAGCTTTATCATTTAATTGTATCATTTTTGTGTTTTTATCATTTAAATCATCATTCCAATTCCACATGTACTATGATTATCTATTTCATTTATATATTGAAATTACTATTTATCGGTCTCATGAAATGATATGGAGGGTATAGTCTCTCCATGGTTCTACTAAAGACCATCATAGCATTTTAGCACACTATGACATATGGGAAGGCATGCTATAGGTCATGTGAATTTCCATCTCAGACTTGGTTGTTCAATTCAATATGTTATAAAAAGATTAATCCATCCTTGGTAGGAGATTCTCCATTACATTAAGGAATTATTGTGCCTCTCATAGTAATGAAGGATGAATAATAGAGATTTTATGAGATGAATAATAAACATGAAGAATAGAAATCCCAAACCAAACCGTCTTAGTGGTGTTCGATTCCTTATATATCCATGAATATTCTCCATTCCCTAAAATTATCCATGCATTTATTTCATCAATTCAGTGAAATGAACTTATTTTTTATCTTATAATAATTATTTATTAATGGTAACTATTTATAGAATAGATAAAAATGATAACATTTATTAATCAGTTACCAATCTAGTATAGGAAATTCTTTATAATATGTTCTAGGATGTTAATAATTAGGATATATCTATATCATAAGAAATTATGTACCCAATAAACTTATTTCATTAAGGAATATCATACCAACCACTATCTTATATCTTCATATATAATATGGGCAATTACACAAATGTTATGTTTTATGGAATATCTCCTTCAATCTCATAATGTCACTAAATCACCATAGATACTTTTCCATTTTTACTTATACTATATCATAAACAAAATCATTTGAAATTATATATAGATATATTTTTGATATCATCTAAATAAATATGGAATTGTTTTATTAAATTAATCATATATTACATAATTTTTAATTCATTGTGAATAATCATCCAAATATCCTTTTAGATAAAATTGTAAAACAACTTTTAGAGAATCTATCTTAGTAATATTCTATTATCATCCTGTTAATAAAAAAGTGAGAGCAAATGAGAAATTGTAGAATTGAAAAAAAACATATAATTTTTAATTTATTGATTAAATAAAATATAAATCTATATAAAAGAGACAAATGTACACAATTTATAATGGGATTTGGTGTTGTCTCTATAAACATTGGTATGTCTATTCATGTGTCCCCCAGATTCATCATATGAAAGAATGATTGTTCATATCATCCATTTTTCTTATAAATAGATTTAAAATGAGACATGATTTATTTTAATACCATATAGCCTAACCATAAATTTCTGATTCATTGAGTATAGACCGACCATCATGATGAATACATCAGACATCACTCACATTTTTAGATAAGTACATCACATGCCCCTCACTTGATATATAAGCACATCATATGTTTAATCTAGTTATAGTCATACACTTTCTTAGTGTTTGTTAATAGTGGGAACAGACTCCATACACATCATATTATAAGAAAAATCACATCTTGTTTATGATTTAAATAAAAAAATGATTAACAAAAAACCCAGCTTCCCCATAATCAGTTATGCATTATTGTTTTCACAAGAAATGTAAAAAATTATATTGGTTCTCATTCTAGGTATCATAAAAAAATAATTATTGAGGACTCCAACTATAATCGATGAACACCTAGTATTACAAACACATAGTGTATGTAAATAAATGTGGTATTTTTCATTAGTCATCTATTTCACAGAATCTGTTTTGTGCCTCATAAGCATTTTATGAATCCAGATTAAAGAATATAACATACTATAAACCTAAAATTTCATCATAACCATACTATATGAAAAAAAATCTATTAGGGATAGATAAAACTCATAATTTTAGAGGATAATTATAATTTTAATTCAATATATATATAGAACTAATGAGAACGAATGATAATGTGTATATTACATTTTATATCACATGATAAATTATTTATCCATGTCTTTCATAAAGAATAATAACAAAAAATATAAATAAGTGTTTGTATAAGATATCATATATGATAAAATTCCATATTAGCATTATATTAACATTAGATTCAATGGTTTTGTCAAACTCATTAGATCATAATGACATTTTTAACAGAACACAATGTAACAACCCGATGAAATCTTTACACTAAACTATTTAGTGAATAATTTCTATAAAAAAATATAGTTTTTGTAAAAATGCGACATTTGAACCATAATATTAATTACAGCTCCATGAGTAGATATTCTAACCCCATTACTTCATAAAATCAAGTGATATGATTTTAATAACAATGTGTATGTACTTAAAATTATATATTAGTTCATCATCTTCATCTCTTCGAAATAATCTATTAGATATTTCATAAATATATTTTTTGTAAAAAATGCTTCACATTATATTATTCCCTCATGCAGATATACTAAACCAATTTATCATAAAATATGACATTTAAATTATAATTTAATAAAAAAATAATTTATTAATTTACTATAATATTTTCAGAGACAAAATATACTCATAGTGACCACATAGAAACTATATTCTATTTAGAATATCCTGATCGGATACCCGTAATCAATTATATGGGAGGTGAGACACACTTCTTTTTAATATAAATATTTAACAAAGAAACTATTATTTCTATATCATATATAGTATTCTATACGTTTGGTGTATTTTATTAAATATAATACCATTATTTAAATTATTCCCCTGATGGTGGTGGGTTTAAATATCTTTTGTGTTAATAAAAAACTAGAAAAAATAATTTATATAGGATACAACTCCTTTTATCTATTTAATTTTATCAATTATATTATATAATATAATGATACATAAACCATGTTTAACATATTATATTTTTCATTATATTGCATTGTTAATAAATGGATTATCTCATCATATAAGCAAAATAAGATGACTATACTCATATTATACTAAGACACAACTAAAACTAATATATTACATTTTATTTAATTCGTTGAATTAGGAACCCTTTACTTCATCTTTTGAATAAAGAAATAATTTCCTCATAACAAGATTTTAAACTCTTGTATACTCACAAAATTTTTAATGTATACACTTAATATCACATCACCATAAAAAATGATGAAAAATTTCTATGACACTAGCACCAGACTTGGACATTTGATTGAGTTTTAGAAAACCCTTCAGATTTCATTGAGAATTCAATCATATATAATAATTACTCCCCCTTCTTTATAAATCTAGGATACTAGAGGAAACATTTCTTAAATTTATATGTAACATTTAATATTTTTTTATACTTTCAAGAGATTGTACTAAATATACAACACCAGATCACGAATATCACCTGCATTAGATTAACTATCCTCCAAAATTTGATAATATTAGGTAAAATTTTCAAAAACTAATTTCCAATATAAAAAATTACTATCCATGAAAATATATTGAATTTTTCAAATTGAACAATCTGTAAAAATAACTCCACTCACACTATATTCTAAATATACATAATATGAATAATTATATGACAATATTATAAAATTACTTTTATTATCAGGAATCAAATTCAGTTGAAAACAATATTTAATCATTGAATATTTATAATATTTAATTATATTCACCTATTGAACAAATTCAATAGTTGATTAATATGTTTAATGTTATCTTAAAAAATAAATTTTCACATAATTCATATCATTTCATGTGTTTTTATAATAGTCTATAAAGCTTCCTATATGCATCTTCTATTTTCAAAGATTGATGAAGATGATAAAATTTAAGATTAATGAAATTTTTTATTAGATGAGTTTCATGTTTTATATTCATTTAATATGGAATATTATTATTTGTTTTCCCACTAGAGTGATTTTGAAATTTGAATACATCATATCCATTAGAGGGACAAGACCGATATTTCACTTAAAAATTCATCCCATTTTTTATTCCGCTAAACAGTTAGATATTTAAGTGTGGAATTATATGCATCAAATCATATATTATTCTTGAATGGCTGATTGAAAACTTCCTTCAAAACTTATCGTGTGGGTAAAATCAACACCATTCCTCAAACATAATATCATTTTTGGGTTTCCCAGCTAAATGTATTCCAAATATCATAGTGGTATTTTATTAGGTAAATAATATGTTCTGAAATTTTCACCATCCATTATATATGATAATCCATGTGTTCACTACTTTGGTAGAACCGATCATGTTGAATAATAGAGGTATCAATAGGTGATTTCGTTGGAAACAATAAAACAAATATTATTATTTAAATGTATTTTGATCTCTCCATTTCATATAATGTTATTCACATTACATGTGAAAATTATATTAATGAATTAGTATAGAATCTCAATCCTTCCAAAAAATAATTTTTTTAATCTATAATGATGTGTTACCCATTACATAAATCAGTATTTTATTATTAACCCAAATTTAAATATAACTATATTAAAACATGTCCAAAAGCATCCCATTCACAAGGTATATGAAACTGTTTCATTCAAAGGATTATAATTATAATAAATATGTAATTCAATAAAGAGTAATCTTGTAATGATATATATAATTCCCCCACTTTTCTCGATATGGCACAAGCATTTTGAAAATTGGGTTGTCTGAAAAAATAGACTATTATCCATGTAAACTATACTAATGAGAGAATTAAATTACATCATAATTCAATCAATTATTTTGTATAAATCAATATTAAATACTCAATTAAAGATTATAACTAGATCTATTCTAAAATCAATGTAGAATAAAACTAAACCCATTATCATATATTTAATTTTACACCTTATATACATATATCTATATTTTAAAGTAGTGTTATTATTAAATGTATATCATATATTAATTCAAAATATAACATTTATATTTATAAATAAAACAATAAATGAACTAAATATATTAATAATTCATGAATTCAGACAATTGATAAATACTTATGAACAATTGTAAATGAAACTATGTATTAACATTTTTTAATTAATACTTGAATCATGGATATTATATAATTAAATATATATAATGAATTTATATTTTTTACAAATATATAATTATTCATAATTATAATTATATGAAATTTAATTTTGATATATAATATTAAATGAAATATAACGATTTTTCATTAAAAGTTTTATATATAAACAATTTACATAATATTATTATAACATAATAGAAATTTTTGAATCCTTTATCACATCAATGATCAAAACTCCTTTTGAAATGGTATAAATAATTTCAATAAATAAGGCCTTTAATTTAAACAATTTAAATTATGTAATTATGAACAATTAATAATTTTAAATATAATAAAAACTATATTTACTGCATACTTTTAAATTTATAAAGGAATTATAAATTACTATTATATATTGAATATAAAAGTTTTATATCTAAACTATAAGATATTTCATATAATTTTAAAATGTATTTTAATATAAAAAATTAATATTTTTGATTATTTAATTATTAATTTATTTGTAAACATTTAATTAATTTATTATAAAAAATATTAATAATGTAATTATAAATTTTTAAATAAAAAATATTCCAAAACAAATTTATTATAATTTATTAAAATTTTATTAAATATATAATTTAATTGATAATTTAAATTTATATCCTTTTTATACTATTTATAATGATATCTCAATTTCATAAGTGGTGAAATAGAAATAAAAAACACATAATCCCTATATCATAATCAATCTTATCTTATGATTGATAAAAATACTTATAATATCCTATGGTGGTATACATAACATAAACATTTTGCGCTTGACTATAACAATTGTCATCAACCAATAGGGCTATCCATGACTTGAGAACTCAAACCACTATATATAAAGTATTGAAGAGAACTCTCAATCCCTATAGGGTAGAAAAAAATATATGGGAAATAAGAAAACATTTTTTGAATGGTGAATCCCAATTTTCCACCCCACGAGTTCTAACAGAGAACCCGAAATGACCTTCCGACACAATTGAGAGTCATTTCTCTAGTAGGAAATCAAAACAATCATCTTGGTCACATAACATGACATATAAATAAATAATAGAAAGTAATAACCATTGTATTCCAATCATATTTGAAATGTATATAATTATGATAGATGATCTAAAAATAAAAAATGTTGTGATGGGATGTTTTTTTGGCGATCAAAAATTAATATAAAGTGGATAAAATTTAATTAATAAAAAGGAAAAGAAATTTCTACCCATATATATGTGACATGGGTGATCACTCTACCATGTAACCTCTATCAACCTATATAGATCTATTGTGGACGTCCACCACCTCCAAGAGGTTCTTTTATCATACCGAAATCATTGTAAAAATAGTCTACATATAGCTAGTGGGTGTTTTCTGGGTGAGAGCATAACATCCAAATTGGATCCCAATATATATTCATTGAACATAATTATTAAGATAAATACATGCATACTTTTTTAAAGGTATGTAAAGGAAGAAATTTTTTTATATATTCTTCAATAATGAAATAAATTTGTTTTGATAATTTTTATAAATTAAGAACGTAAATAAAATTAGTAAAATAATAAATTTCTACATCATGAAATATCAAATTCACCATAAGTTAATTTAGGTTAATGATACATTAGATTATCACCATATACATGATGAACCATAATATACTAACGATTATATATATTTTTATCATTGAAATAAATTTTACATCGCATGTTATGGATTCTCACTTAATGAGATAATCCAAAACATTATAAAAGTCATTCATAATGTCCCTAACAAAGATCAAAAGGTCTCCCATGAAGTTTGATGAATTCAGAAAATCATTTTTTCAAGGTAAAATTTCTCAATAGTTTATTAAAAACCCTCTAATACATTTATTCATCTCAAAAATAATAATAATAATATATAATAAATGTATATAAATAAAATATATCATCATAGGAAAATCATTCTATTAAAAATACATTAATACATCAAAAAAAGGAATATATGTTTTTTATGAATTATTAATAAATGGTTTAGGCAACAAAGAAGAGAATGAAGGAACCATCCATAATGAATTTCGACAATTGTTAATCTTGTTTAACCCACTAATAAATCAATGTTAATACATTAAAATGAAAAGGAAAATCCATTAACATAAAAAAACATCAATTAAAATAGAACAACAAAACTCTATGCTACTATATATATAGTTTGATAATGAAAACCATAGAGGAATAGGGAATGGATGTCTAGAACAGGGGAGGAATAACATAAGGATAAATCAGTGGTTCAAGGTTTAAAACAAACACTACAGATGTGAGGAATGAGGGAGAGTAGGGATTGCAAGAATTATTGTCTAGGGAATCCCTAAATTGTTGAAAATGATGTTAGATGGGTAATAAATTTTGTAGGGTTAGTTTAAGAATCTAATGTATCTATTTAAAAAAAAGTTGAGCATACCCATGTCATAGTGTAAAACCACTTCTACTACACAGTGACATATCCTTCTCAATTAGGTGCTAATATCCAGAGCTTTGACATGGTGGGACCTTAGAATCATGAAATAATGTCTAATCCATTGACTATAATACCTTACACATACATATTCTCTAGATCCACCACCTATTAGAGCACTAGAATAAATATAATACCTGAAAATTAATTAAAATTTAAATATTAATCAGAATATATAATTAAAATTTCATACGATTGACCAGGAGAGTGTTAAAATTTTTCATAACATATCACATTATGCCCCACTTAATTTCAATTGGACACTTGATTTGAAAATTGACATCATTTGTTATATGTCATGAACGTTTCTATCTCCCACGTATCATGAGAGTTTCCAACACTTGTTTTCAAAAAACATGAGGCACGAGATATACTTCCCATGTATAATATTAACATGGGAGTTGAAAATAAGGGTTGGTTTCTCAGTCATCAATGCATCTAGATATAATTATAATTTTTCCCTATTCTGAATAAGATAAGGATAAAAATGATTTCTAATTTTCTACATAATGTGGAAAATATTATAATTTATCAGATGACGTGAATGTTTTATCCTTTTAGTAACATTTCTTATTCTCAAAAATATATGGTAGGGACTCATATACCTTGGGGAAATATCCCCACACTTCCCTAATCGTTGATAACCAAAAAAAGGGTATAGATTAAACAACCACTAATCATGAACTAAAAAATTATTTAGAGGTCATTGTTTCTTATAATATGATTTATGTTATCTCTAAGTTATCTCTAATTAAATTTTATGGATATATATGATCTATTTATTAATTTCATGGATATTACGTTGTCCCACCAACGATGTTTAACCAACATCATCCCAATATATATATGAATAAAAGGTTCATCCATATAGAGATTCAAATAAATCGATTATTATATAAATTTGGTAATTATTATTTCATTTAACCCATATCAGTTGAAAATGTATATCATATTAACCTATGAACACTAATAATAGTTTAGAAACATGGCTTTTAATATACATATTTTCCATTATGTATTGCAATTTTTGTGGATGAGAAGTCACACTTAATTTTACCATATACCCCATAACTTTAGGGAGGATGTTTAATAATCAAGATGTAAATTGGGGATCCCAATAATGAATAATCATTGAGGGTGCCCCGTTAGATAGTATAATAACTTACACATATATATTCTCAAGATCCACCACCTTAATAATATCACTAATTTTTATAAAATGCGAATATTTCTTTATATAATTAATAAATAACCAGATATCTTCTATCCATATAGTGGTATGGAGAAATATGATCATAAAATATTGGGACACCTCAACCCATTTCATTTTAGGTATAGTAAGGGCTTGGAATATACTATATGTGTTTTGGAGTTAAGCATTAACCTATTGTTATGTATAACACATGTCCTGCTAAACATTGGACATCATTGTAGGAATCATCGAGTGGATGAACAAAATATCCCATCTATTAAGTCATTTTCCTATTATTTCAAAAATAATCACATTGAATGAATTTTTTGTTATCTCTCCAGACTCAAAAGTGGGTGGTTGATGAAGATTGCTCTTAATTTTTTAGAGTGTTCTCAGAGGAGGGATCTCTCTATGGATTTGAGTGGATTATCTTGATTAGTTGGGAACAGAAAACAAATTAATGTGGATTATTGAAAATAATATAATTGGGATTATATATTATTAAGGTTAGAATAAAAAATTTCACAAGTTCTGCAGCCAACGAGCATGTACCCTAGTTGTACAGGCTCTTGCTTGGCATCCAAAAGACCTATGATCAAATCCGGGCATGGGCGAATTTCCAGGGTACTATAGTAGTATTATAGCAGTGGCAGACTGTAGGAGTGGCAAAACTATAACAGCGAAAACACTGTAGTGGCGGAGGCACTGTAACAGTTACTGTAGCGGCGGCGTACTATAATAGGTACTGTAATATTGTGGTTACTATAGCATTACTGTTCACCGAGGGGTCCTTTGGGCAAAAAATGAGCTTCCAAGCCTTTTTTTAGGCCAGTTGGCCTAGGGCCTTTGGGCTATGTAATGAGTCATCCTCTACCCAATTATAAGAGGTATTTTCTTTAAATAATAAATTGAGGCTTTGACACAATCCTTTACAAAAATTCACATGTTCCCTTAATTATTTATATAATCCCTTTGGAACTCCGTATTAAAAGAGGAACACAAGGCCTCCAAAACATTTATTTTAGTCTTGGTACCCCTATTTTGTTTGAAATATAAGAGAATTTAATAAATATTTATTGGGGGTGTTTTATTGATTTTAGTGGGGACTAAATTTATTCATGGGGAATACCATCATATTAATATTATGGTTTTGAAATTATATCATTTTTACTATGTAGATTTATTTTTAATTAATTATATGGATATTTTCATATATTTAGTTATAATAAATAACTTGAGAAAATAAATAATTACATTGAAATGTATTTTTAATCATATAAACCATATAAAAATAAATATTTATTATTAATTTTATTTAAAATAAATAATTATCGACATTATTTTCCATTAAAAATGAAATAATATGTTTATAGATATTCACATTTAAGTACTTTTCTTATTTATATATGTGTTTCTAAATAAATATAAAAATATTTACAAGTATATACAAATATATGAAAATAAATACCTCTCTATAATATATAAATTTATTTTTATATAAATATATCATTATAATTAAATAGCCTATATGAATGAGTGAATAGTAAACCAATATGATTATATATATAAAAAAATATACAAATAATATATATATATACACATGCCTGTGTATTGATAAATAAATATATATTAAAATGTATATTTTAATATATGTAAATAAATATTAATATATAATATATTTAAATAAATTTTAGTATGTATATATATATATATATCACACACATTTGTAGAGATTTTAGCAAGGTTTAAGAGTATATTCATATGATTTTTATGTGGTTTATGACTTTATTAAATTGATTTACATTCCTATTGATTTGATAGTGTTCCAATTATTGTGCATTCCTAGCTTTTGGTAATTTGTTATCAATTATATATATATAGGTCTATATGAAATTTAAAATATTTTTGTACATTTACATACATTCGTTTATATATATATATATACAAATATAAATTATTCTTTATATTTATATACATTTGTATATGCTTATTAATATTTATGTTATTTTTTTATTTTTTATTATTAGTTTTTTATTTATTTGTATTATTAATTATATATTATTCCTTTGTATTATATTATTTTAATTATTATTTATTATAAATAATTTTCATTTATTTATTATTTAGTTAGTGTTTATACATTAGTTAATAATATATTTTTAATTTATTATTATCTTATTATTAGTTTACTATTATTGTATTATTAATTTTCATTAATATATTATATATTATATATTGAATATTATATATTGTATATTATATTTAATACGTTATATAATATATGTTATATATTATATAATTATTAATTTATATTATATATTATATATTATATGTTATATTCGATATAATTATTTTTTATTATTTACTATATACTATTGATTATTGATTATTGATTATTTACCATTTATTACTATATGATATATTTTCTAGTAAATTATAGATTTGTATTTTATTCATTAATTACTAATTTTATAATTTTAATGATTATATATCAATAATTACTTATTAATTATTAGATACAAACAATTTATTATTGATTAATAATAATTGATTAAAAATTATTAAATAATAAAAATTTAGTTTTTATCTATTTGGTTATGTATTTTTTTCAATTGATATATATAGAAGTATATGAATTTATATTTATTCACAATATATAGAGCCTGCTCAAGTGGTAAAGTCTATATATAAGAATAAAGATATATGGGGTTCAGATCTCACCCAATACAGAATTTCTAAATATGGTATGTGCATGAGCATGTATATGTTAATATAAATTAAATATATAAATAATAGATAATTAATTAAGTAATTAACTGCTTAATTTATTAATTCAATAATTTTGAGAATAAGAAAAAAAATAAGAAAATAAAAAAAAGAAAAAAAAGCAAAAATTAATATTAAAAATAAAATTAAATTAAAAAATAAAAAACTATTAAAAAACACCACTAAATCATACTATGATGGTTATGAAAAATTTTCATTAATTGATTACCGACACACTATTTAAACCACTATAAAATGCAAAATTTGACATAGTGTAATGTAGGCAGAAGTTAAATCAGGGGAACTTACACTAGTAGACTCGAACATTCCCTAGATCTAATTGAATACAACCTTCTGATCGCTAGCTCCCACATGATAGTCACAGTTTTTATGAGATAATTCTTTATTAATGGGGTCCACCACATTCTCTTCGATGGATACAATGCTTACTAAAAGTTCACCATAATGATAAAAATCCCACAAGAGGTGAAAATTCCAGAGTATATGCTTTGACTATTATTGTGGACTTGTATATTTTTAAAAATCCACCATGATAGTTTTATCCTAACACAATGTGTGGGGGTCATTTTTTCTAGGAACCAAAATAATCTCATTGAATTTTATTTTATTTCCAAACAACTTCCTTGGATTCATCAGAATCTTCTATGTACTTCAAATCTATTGTAGAATTAGTGAAAATATATTCTTTGAACACATCTAACTCTCATCTCATCCATTGAGATAGAAAACATATCCTAAATATGAATTTATATCATTTTGATCTATTTGAAATCACGCATTAGTATAATCCCTGAAGACTAGCACCTCGTCTCCTCCATATCCTAGTATCATATCCTTAGTTCTTATAAGCTACATCTGGATAACCATAACAACAAACCAATGTTTTTATACCTGATATTTTATATATTTTCTAACCATACTCAATACATTGGAAACATCATGTATAGTACATAACATACAATTCAATATTGATCCAATCAATGAAGCATGTGAGATCTCACACATTCTCTCTTTCTCCTATATGTCTAAGGAAACATTTTCTTCTAAATACGTAATCATTGTGAGACTAATGAAAATCCCCTCTTGGATAATTCTATACTAAATGAGTTTAGTAGCTAGTAAATCTATATAAATTGAATTATTCCAAGCAGCTAGTTCAATCTATCACAAATGATCTCCATCCTTAGAATATAGGATGCTTTACCCAAGTATTTCATAGAGAAACACTTGTTTAACAAATCCTTAATTCACTATTAGATTGTTATGTAATTTCCAATATGTAATATTTCATCTGCATATAATACTAGGATAAATAATACATTCCCCACAATCTAATTATAAACACAAGGCTCAAAATAGTACTTAATGTAACAAATTTATTTTATAGCTTCATCGAATCGAATCATCCATGACCTGGATGATTCCTTCAATCCATAAATGGATACCTATAACTTATAAATCCTTTTGGAATCACCTAAGTCAAAAAAAACATATATGTGTGTCATGTATACATCATCTAAAGGGATCCCGTTATGGAAAGTAGTTTTAAAATCCATCTAAGAAATTTCATAATCATGGTATGATGCTATAGAAAGTAGAATTGTCATGGATATAAGTATGGAATATAGTGAAAATGATTCATTATAGTCAATTCCTTGATGTTATTTTTAACCATTATCCAATGGTTATACTTTATTGGTATTTACATTGCCTTCCATATCCAGTTTTCTTGAAAATGCCAATTTCAACAATATATGTTTTATATCAAATAATGCATCAACCAGACAAAAATATGGTTATGATGCATTGAACACATTTCAGAATTGATGGATTATTTCTATGTTGTACATTCAATGTTCTATACTGTGTATTTTTATGTGAGAAGTTCAACATTTTCAACAAATAATTAGTCAACATCTTCAGTCAATAGAAAACCATATCTCTTATGTTTTCTTATCACACCTATGATCCAATGAAATACATGTGTTCCATTAACTAGTTCTTCCATGGAGACCTATAGAATCGGTTTTTATACCAACCCTTATGTATCTTGAACATAAACTACATCAATATCAATCATGATCCAAAAATCCTGTTTGTGTATGTGATCTATCTCAATAAAGACGTCTTGTTTGGCGATAGTGACTTTCTTGTTTGAGGTGTTTTAAAGGTAGTATACCGCTGACTTCTTATGCTACCCTATAAATATACACATTTTCCCCTAAGGTGCTATATTTTTTATTGATAAGGAATTATCAAAATTGTCCTAAACCCATTCATGTGTATTTGAAAAAACATGTTTCATTCCACTCCATAACTAAAATGGAATTTTATTTTCAACTTTAGTTGGTACTCAGTTTAATGTGTATTCTAAATTTCATAATTACAGTCGATAAAAATATAATAGAATATCATCATGGATAATCATCAGCCTTTCCTTTTCTAATATGGTATGATTACTCCTTTTACTAACACGATTCCATTTTGGTGTATGATGTAGAGTCAGTTAAGATAAAATTTGAAACTCGAATAGAAATTTTATAATCATTTGGATAAACTATTCACCACCTCAATCCAATCAAAGATTATTTAGCATCATTCCATGTTGATTCACTTCTTTATTATTTAATTTCATTAATATATGAATGAACTTCTACTTATACCTCATCCCATAGATAAAAAAATCTACTCAATTCATTAGTCAAAGTTATGAACTATGAATAATCACGTCTATCAAAAACATGAAATAGTCCACCCTCATTAAACCCTTCCACTTAATGATGATTTTTTCATTTTTCTTTATAATGATGTAGTACATATTTCAATTTGTTATAGGTTTGAAAAGTATAAATAACCATTTTGGTAGTGCTTTGTCAAATTCTTTTGGATTACAAGACCATGACGATGATTCCTTATTTGGGTGTTATATATGTTGTATGAACATGATTCAAAATCAATTTACCATAATTGGTTTTCATAATATAATAAATAAATATCATTATTTAAATTTTCAATACCATAACATTTATTGTATTTTTAAATTAAACCAATCAAATTTCCAAAATTGAGAACAAACCCATATGCAGCTAGACATGATACATAAATTATTTTCCTCATAATAGTTGGTATATAATAACAATAATTTAAATGAAAAATAATTCATATTGGAAATTATGAGCTGTAGTCACCAATGGTGATATAAATGATCCTCACCCCCTTGATAGCTCTCAAATCCACCTCTACACATGAAATCAGTTTGAATATACTTGGTTCATGAATTTTTTGTACATATGTGATCACACAAGATGTATCTAACAACCAATGTATAAATATTAAAATATTACATTTGATAAATAATTAAACTTTATCTTCTCCTTGATTATGGTTGCAGTTCTTCTATAAATGACATTCCTTTTCACATGAAAAACAGATATCCTCAATTTTTTATTTCACAGCCTCTTGATCTTCCAATTCCTTGAATGATTGTGATAGGGAGCTAAAGACTTGTTAAGAGTATTTTACCTTTAAATTTTTTCTTCAATTTCATATTTAACAGAAGGACAATTGGTTTATCATGACACATGTCCTTATCCACTTGGATAGTAAAATTAATAAGTTCCAAATGATTCTCCTCATTATTTCTCGTATAATAATTTAAAATACAACTATAAAATGTCTTGGGTACTGTTGAAAGTATGAGATCTGTGCACATATCATCTTACAAATTAATCCCTAATATGTGTGAGAATTAAATATATCCAATAACATTTACCACATGAGGCAAAACTGTTGCATAATCTATAAGATTAGTAGTTAATGTAGAATTGGAGAACCTGTATCTATCATATGTTCTCTTCTATTGATAGGGATCAAGAAGGTGACACATCATGCTACACACATCAATGTATTCATGTTTTTTCAAAAGATTATTGGTCATGGATAATGTCATGAAACGCTGATAATTTATCGAATAATTAAACTACTTATCATAGTTTGTTATCTCTTAATCTCTAGCTTCATTTCTAGGTTCATTAAAAATACGTTCTTCTAGTATATATAATTTCCATTCATGGTATAGTATATCATGTATGAACCTTTACCACTCTCAGAATTTTATGCTGATGAAAATGTCATTCTTATCATTTAAAGATCACATTGATATGTTTAATTAATATTTTATTACTATTTAAAAAATTTAGATGAATATTTTTTTATAATTTATATGATAAAATTTATTGAAATAAATAAATATTATATTAATTAACCTCTTACAATTATATATATACACAATATCCATAACCAATGGCATTAGAATTTCAGGATTCTTGTACAATATAGTAATAGGGATACATATTCCCCTTATAGTTACCCCGAACATAGTTGCATAAAAAATTAATTATTTTAGGTAGGTATTCTAATTTGCAACATATTTAACTCACATAACTTCATCCATGGACTGGAATCCCAAAAGAAGAAAATCCTTCAATTGTATTTCCTCAAATATTTCTTCTTATTTATTGAATGTACTTCATTGAGAGTGATTCCTTGATATAATCTATGTTAATTCAACCCAAAAAATCATGTCATAATTCTTCGATAATTGAAAGAACCCCAAAATTGGCTAGTCATGAACATTGAACTATGGGTTGATTTTAACTTATGTAGTGGAAGGTTATATCACCATAGAATATATAATTGAGTTCGTATATCAAATTATGTGTAAACATAAAATTATTATCTTTATTACATGAATTTTAATATTATGAGTATTTACTTAAGCTATTATACATGTGGTAGTTAGTATTTAAACATAATACAATCAAATTTAGTTCTACATGACATGAATGTGAATTAATTACATCATGTGATCATGAAAAAACATCCATAATGATATAACCATCTATCATGATAAAAATAAAAAAATAATGTAGTGTTATCATGAGACATTACTAATGGTTAATCTTTCTAGTAGATTATAAACTAACTTTTGGCCTAGGGGAAAACACCTAGAACCAATAATGGTTCGTGTTATCACTTTCAACTTGTACACCTAGGTACCTCTCTTGGATTGGTTTCACTTCAAATCCAAATTTGGAACAACTCCCCAAGATTAGAATATATATCCATTATATATACTTTTAATAACATGTAGGTGTGGGAATCAAGGAATTTACATAAAGGAGACCATGGTAATATAGACCCTTACATAATGTAATGATAGATGACATAAATGTCCACAATTTAGTTTAATGATAAATAAAATGAATCCAATAATATAAAAGGCTGGGTTTATGCTCGTGATCATCCACATTCATGAATGATATTACACATTTTATTAAATTAGTTTTAAATTATAATAATTTTAGTTTATGATAAATCAAAATTGAATCAACTAATTATCACCTTAATTTAATCAATTATTTTATCTTATTTTTCATCCATTTTTTTTGAGATTCTCATCCATAATAATTTAAAATTATTAATCAAATTTATTTAAAATTTAATGAGTTAAAAAATATACCTAGGAGGCAACACAGTGAGTACCCATCCAAACTACCCATCATATATTACACACATATATTGTTTACCCATATAACATGTGTAATACATGATTTTTCACATATATTCATTATTTTTACTATGAAATAAATGATGACACAAATTACATTTTTTTTATTCCATTTTCTATATACATGGGGTAATGACTATAAAATTACTCATAAGTTATATTAATATCATAAAATTACATAAAAATAAATTATATATTTTAATTTATTAAAACCCATCACATTGTATTTCCAATCAACTTAATGACACACCCAAGAAAATTTTGATATGGTCTATATGTTATAATTAATATATTTTAATTATACACAATTTGGTCGAATCACACAATGTGTACCAACCAACTATATGTTGGAAGATTGCTCAAAATCTATTCGAGACACATTCATGCGGACTTCGTGATTATCCTTTCCTAGAAAAAATAATAGTAAATATAGTGTATATAGACTACATTAGATGTTGTCCCTAATTTAAATTATTACCTATCCAGAAGGCCACATAAGAAAATACAAGTTCCAAATATGACTCCATGAATTCATGTCGTCTTTGTCAGCTACACATAATTCCCCTCGGTTGACCATGTTCTAGGATGGGATCATCAACACATGGTGTTTGATTATATGCACTACATGTATCCATTGAAAATAGTTTAAATTAATTCCTAATCAATTCATTGTCCATCGAACACTAGTACACACTGTGTATTTCTGGGTACATGATATATACTATTTTTTAATCTAGATGGAATACATTGCACCACCTGATGAGATATTCATTTTCTTTGTTTTATGTAAATAATTAAATTTATTAGATCTATTATAATTGAATGTGGAAGAAGAAAATCATGAAATAATGTTTTAACATCTATTGGGATCAACAACCACAACAACAAAAACCAGATTCATTTTCATGCTTCATTATCTTTATCCAATTAATCATCAATAAATTCAGGCTTAAATTTCTTTATCAATTTCATCAAGAACACCATGATAACAAGAAAAGCCTAGATATCACACTATATAGAAAATCAAGAGGTGAATTGTTAACACGGTACAAATAAAAAACATGCGATCAAACCAATTCTTTTCATCTGGTTAAATTATTAAACTAGGTCAATTTCATTCTGATCCAAAGGGCTAAATCTTGCTAACTCTACGATTTCACATAAACAGTTAGAGAATCCATGAATCCCCAACCTCAATGGTCAATGAACCCTCAAGAAACCAGGTCGATTCTCCACGAATCCTCTATAGATCACTTATCCTAACACAACTATGAACAAAACTCATCATATTCGATATCCAAATGCATAGATTTTCCCATAACGGACGTAGATCTATGAAACCAAGAGAAGAGGAGGAGTAGATCTATGTAGATCTATGAAACCAAACAAGAACGAAGAAGAACGACCACATACCTCAAGAAACCGACTACAATTTGCGAAGATAACCCTCTAGATCGCCTCCAATATGCTTGGGAGAGGTTCTTCTATTTCCAAGGAAGGGTAATCCCGAGTTATGGATGCTTTGGGGCTTAAAATAACCATTTAGAGGAAAAAGAGTTCAGATACACAATTTTAGGATCTAACATTAAGTGCTCGCATGTTTAGTCCGTACGTTTTAACAAACTGTGCGCTTACTATGTGTTAGATTTTATCTTGACAACAATCCTCACATGGTTAGGCTGCATAGTTAGGCAAACCGTGCACCTCCCATGCGAAGGCTACCTCCTACAACACCATCCATATATGGTCTAGCTTCACGGTTTAGGCAAACCTTGTGCCTCCCGTGAGAATGCTATTATCCTTCATTTTCCCTTAATGTTCCACCCAAATGCTCACCAAGTCTCCTTGAATTCCCAGAACACCTCCAGCACCATATTTTCACAATGTAATGGACTAGAGTGGTCCGGGCCATTACACAATGTGACCTCATGAGTCACTATCCGAATCAACGATCAATCATCATCCAAGGAAAGAACATTGAAGTTGTAGACTACAAAAACACTAAAAACAAAAAATAACTACATGCATGAGTATTAAAACATTGTAGGCTAGATTGATAATATTTTTCCAATACATTGCCTTTAAAATAAAAAAAACATCATTTCAATTTTGAACTACAATATTTAATAGTATTTTTTTATATGTATTTTACATTAATGAAATCTAAAAACAATTTCCCTTAACCATTTTAAAATCTGGATTCATTTCATTAGTGTCAATGATTTTTTCAAAAGGGAAAGGGGTATTTATATTTTCAAATTTATATATGAGTATTAAACACTTTCATTTGAAATCCATTTTAAGAAACCTAATCCAAATCATTTACCACATTCCATGTAACACAATGCACAAAAATTCACAAAATAAATAACATAGAAAGTGTAATGTATGTATACATATAAGAATTTTAATCACTACTACATGAAACAAGTACTGAATTGACCTGGTTAAACCCAGGAGATCAAGAATAAATAAGAATACACAAATACATGAGAATGCATCCTCATCTACATGTCACACACGATGAAATTAAAATTCCCAATATGATTAAAAATACTTTCTCAGACAGTCTAAGGGAAAATACCATAGTAATAAACCCAATATATCCATCTACTATGGGATACTAGTCATTACCATAACATATGAGTGCATCAATCATTCTTAGAATAATCTCTCAATATGTTAGAATCCCAGGTCTTAAGTATTTGGAAGGGGGTGATCCAACCCATTCCATCCAGGCATCCAATCACACACACACACACAACAACAACAAAGACAACAACAACAACAACAAGAACAACAACAACAACAACAACAACAATAATAATAATAATAATACTGCACAATAGGTATCACCCTCAGCCTCTCAAAGGACTTATCTAATACCATTTATCAAAGAACATAAATATTCCAACAACAGACACTCAAATAATGGATCATGAGGATTTCATATTTAGGACATACCATTCAATATACACATCTATTATGGCATGAGAATCATCCAAAAAAGGTTTTTGTAATGAAAAATTTTCACTAATTTTTCACGAAGTGGCCAAATGAGTCCTTTATCATTCACCAACAAACCCGGATCTAAAAGTGCAAAAATAATTTAAAAAATGGTGTTAGTCATATAATTCCAACTATAAAAAATTTATAAGCATTATTCAAAACATTTCATTTTCATGTTCTAAACACAAACCTTTTTACATGAAGATGCCAAACGAGACTTTTCATAAAATACATTTTTTTTAAATTTTAAAAAAGAAATTAAATTTATCAATTAGGAAAGCCTAAAACAAAATTATACGTGCTAAAATATGAAACAAAGAATCATAATTTATTATTGATAAATTAATCAAGGTGCAGAAAGCTATAAATAAATGAATCATTAATTAAAAAATGTGAATTGGAAAATCCTACCTGAAGATCAGTTTGTGACGACAACGCAACCTCAGAACCAAGGCGCGATGAAACAACGCGCATCTAAAAATGTCTGGTAAGGTCCTATTACCTACATATTAAATATAATGGACAAAAAACACAGACATAAATAGAAATAATGGTATGTGAAATGATGCAGTGAGGAGAAAAACCTCGCCTCAAATGGCGGCAGTAACCCAGAAAGATTTGAAACACCTCTCCTTCGATTAAAAACAACAAGACTCACCTCTAGAGGTCATGAGAGACAAGTCGCACTCACCCATTAAATAAGTAACCTCAAAATTGGATTAACATACACTAAGGGTCTATTCAAACCAATACCTCACCGGGGAAAAAAACCCAAAAATTGGATAAGGATGGGAGAACACACCTGAAGTGGGCTATCAAAGGTGGTATTTGGATGTAAAATCATTAGAATAGGGAACTGGTTAGAGGAGGAACCTATGGATGAAGGTGGTTAGGATGAGGAGGAATGCACCACTGGTGAATAATTGGTCTGACGGGTTATGCTGCTGGTGAACATGAGGTCTAAGGGGCTATGTCGCTGGTGAATAGAAGGTCTGAGGGGCTGTGCCATTGGGTGTAGGAGGTCGGCATGCTACATCGATGAGAAGTGGGTAGGTGATAGTGGGGGTCACACCACACAGAGGTTGGGATCGTCGGGTGTTCTGAAGTCGACAGCTTGGCCTGCTCAAGTGCATCAAGGGGGGATAGTGGGGGTCGTGGGTATGCCGATCATAGAAGGGAGGATGTGCTGGGTGCACGCAGAAAAGTGGATGATGGGGGTCACAACTGGCAAGAGGGATGGGAGGGGGCATTATGGATACTGTAATGGAGGGGTCCGACTGCGATCAGTAGAGCATGCTGGAGGAGTTGGGGTCGGTCCCCGCTTTACGTAGAGGGTGTATCAAATTAGGTTTGTTTTCTCCCTTAAAAAAATAACACCGTAAAAAACTATTTAAAATGTAAATAGAAATAATAATAATAATAATAATAATAATAATAATAATAATCACCATCATCATCATCATAATCAGAATATTAAAAATAAATTCTAACATTCATTACTTTTATAACATTTATAATATCAAAAATAAAAATCATAACATTAATAATGATAATATTAAAAATAAAAATAACCTTGATAATATTAATAAAGGTCATAAAAAACTTAGTAACTTCAGTATTCATCTCTCATAAATATGCACATCATTTATTAAAACATTAGAAATTTTAACATAAGTTGTTTCACAGATACCAGGCTCATCGCATGGCTCCCGCTAACCCTGTGATTCCCATGCACCAACCAAAATAATAATAATAATAATAATAATAATAACAACATAAAGAATAAAAATTAAAAAAAGTAATTATTTCATTTGATTTTTAATAAATTTATCAACAATAAAAAAATTTAAATGATACATCAATTAATGTTTGTTTTAATGAAAAAAATTATTTATTTTCATTTTCTAAGAACTGGAGGTCGATCCATTAACTACGTATAGCCACACAATGTCTTTGAAACACTCTCCACTCGTGCACCAAACAACATCGAACCAAAAATTGACATTTTTTTAACATGACTCAAAAACATTATCTGAGACTCACCTCAGACAGCATCAAAAAAATATTTCATAGAAGTAAACTAATGAAAATAAATTAATCTCATAGGTTGGGGTGTGGCAATTCTCCCCACCATAATTCTTTCTGTCCACAGAAAGCCATGACAACATCAATGTAGAGACCCAAATCTTGACATACATAGACATTACATTACTTTTGAGGAATACATAATACATAACAAAAAAACACCGAAGGACCGTAATAGTATAGTGTCTTTGGGAAATCGGAACATAATCATATAATCGTGGTGAATGATCTTTAACATATCCCATAAAGATCGTCCCCTTTTTTCTTACCAAAAACCTTTCTTTAAATCCTAGGGAAAAGAAAACATATAAGTAAGTGAGCTCAAATGCTATGTAAGGGTATGCCTCGAGAAAATAAAAAATATCATTTACATTTTAACTTCAAAACATGAACAAAATATTTAAACATCAAAATCTTGAAAAATGACGTAAAACATTGCAGTACACAAGGCATTGATCATAAATAAACTCAAATAATGATAAAATATCATGGGAATAAAAATATAATTATGGAAAAACATTAATCACATGATATGATTTCCATATTATCCAAGGCATTGCTACCAAGAACATCTTAGTGGACAAAGTCCCTTTCTGAATCGGGTTCACTCCTCGTTCCACTCCTGTATCACTGAACCGGATTAATATATCGTTCTAGCCATGTCTATATAATGAGATATAAATATTTTCTAAAATCATTGGAGGGAGATATATGTCCCACACATCTCATAATGAAATAATTGTTACTTGTGCCACAACATAATCATAAATCCTTCATCATAACCCAAAGAATAAAAATGGGTTTCATAAACATCATACCATCATAACATAATCCATATAAAACAAATGGATATAGATTAATCATAAGAAAAGTGAAACCATGTAAATCATTGAGATATTATACTTGAAACATTCACAAATGAAATAACTTCATCTTAGATGGAATATTGTTTTGATAAAACACTTAAAAAGAAATCTTGACGAAAATATCCTTTCTTTTTAAAAATTATTTTCTTTTAACAAAATGCCTTGAAATATTAAAAGAAAATGATTTTGCTTAAAATAATCATGAAATCTTATAGAGTAAGTTTCATGAAAATATGGTATTATAAAACTGTAAATATCTGTTTATGCTGTATAATTTAAAAAAGAAATAACATTAATCTCATACATTTGTCAGAAAAGTCAAAAAGTACCTCGTATGGTAAAAAAAGTAAGATTCATTTCATAAAATGTGGTAAAGATCAAAATTGGTAAAAATTTCATTAAAAATACATGATTTTTTTTAGAAAACATGTGCATTGATGATAATAATAACCCCAGTAAATACTTACGAATAACAATCTCGTATAAGAACGAGATCAGAATAGTAATCCCTTAACATAATTTTGATATGCTTCGTAGGTATCCAAACCTTCTTGTATAATAATTTAAATAATGTAATTAACTTATTGAAGAATCGTATTCATTGTTATGATGTCATATATGGTTCAATTATGACTTTATAATACCCGTTCTTTTGTAAATTCCATGTTAAAGCAGCGTTTTGGGTAAAATCATTTAATTTATCGTACATGTTTCGATTGGTTGTTCATGATATTATTATTACATATATCATGATTTACTTACTTAAATAATGTAAATCGTGATTTATATATCATATATAATCTGTATATAAATACATATATAAGATAGATAAATGAATTGAAATACACGGTTCATGGAGACAGTAGGTCGTACTTACAAATGGACGCTGTTTTACTTTCCTTATTGACCTAAATGGAATTAAGTAGATGACATAAATATATATATATAAGTAAATCCAATAGCATTATTATGTCTTATATTTCAGGATTAATTATTATATATACTTTATAATCATTCTTGAATTGATAAAATGGAAAATGAATCTCATCGCGTCGTGGAGACGGTAATCCGTACGTACGCACGAGCGATGATATCATTTGCATATTTATTGAATAAAAATATAGTTGATGATATAATATATTAGAATTAGTATGATGGTATAATAATCATATATAGTTATCCTTTACACCATTATACCCATCCAAGTAAGGTAGTGGTGGAAAAACAGATTACACCACGGTGTGGAGATGGTATTGCGTACGTACGCACGCGCGGTGATTTAATTTTCCATAGAATGGATAGAAGGAGAAATAGGGTTCTTTCATATTTATAATAACATATCAGTATTTTAGTGATACTGATGTTATTAATTTATAATTAAACAAATAAATAAGAAGAAGTTGAAGAAGAAAAAAACATGAAAGAATCGGTAGAAGAAATTATCTCTTCCTCGACGCACCTCCTTTAAACATTTTCATAGGGCACTAGAGTTCGTCTTTTGATAAGACCAGAACCTCAATGATATAACTATATATCTTTAGAAGAGAAATTTTTAGGTTTTGGACGAACTTCAAGGCTCAAAAGGGTGTGAATAGAAGATGGAAGGGCTGCCATTTTTATAAGGGAGGAGATGGGAACCTTAGGAAAATCTTAAAATATTATTTTATATTAAAGACATAATCAGTTTTTAAAATCAGAAAATTGATTTATTTCTATGATAAGGTGGGTATGGGTCTAAATACTCTCAACCCATAGGTTTTAGACAAGTTTACATTAAAATTTTATCCTTATCATTTAGATTTAACTCTATGTTAAATAATTTAACTTTTACCATGTCTTTATGTTTTCTTACACTATATGGATAATATGCTTAATATAACAAGACAAAAGAACCAAAAGTAGTTCATTATTAATATATATATCCATATATAATTCATTTGGACGAACCTTAGATTTTTAAGAATAAAATAACAATTAATTATAAAATATTTTTCTAAAAAAACTATTTTATTTCAATTTTGACACTATTTGGTAATTGATTTTTTCAAAACTCATAAAATCATTATTATTTCGAAAAAAAGTAATTAAATCAATAATAGAATGTCATATTAACCTATAAAATTATTGGAATTTATAAAAAGTCTATAATTACATTTATTTGGGTATTTATAACATCAATTATATTAATATTCCATTAATACAGTAATTACTACATCATCATTGTGTCATAAATAAATTAAATTGTGTAATGTCTAAAAATTATAAATAAAATACCATTGTATAGAAAATATTTATTTATTTCTAATGAATATTTATAGTGTAATTTATCTTATTTATATCCCAATATTAAAAATGATTTAGTTATATAACATTGATTTTAACTATTTTAATTCTTCTTTAAATAAAATAATAATAAATGTCCTTATCTAATCTATGTTGACCTAAATGGTCATATTTTACTCCTAATGTTGCTTTTGGTCGAATTAAACTTATCCAAAAGATTTATGACATGTGTTAGGGTAATAATAATATCATTTTTACCCTTAATTACAGTAATTACTTATAACCACGGTTAAAAATGTAAAAAGTTACTATTCACCAAAAATTAGTTTTATCTTATTTAACCACATTTTACTCCTTTATATTAACTGTGCCTCTCGGATTTTTGAGATTCCACTCACAGAAGTGGTAAAATTATGTTTTATGGAAATTTTCAAATTCTCTTAGGAGATGGGTAAAAGACGGTCAAAAGTTCAATAAAATTTTTATATATCTAAAATTATTATAAAATTACTCCAATGAATTTAATTGATATTATATAGGTATTATATATCAATTTTGACAGAAAATAAAGTTAAATAAAATAATTATTTATTTAAATAAAATGTCGGTTTTTAAAAAGTAACATAGTGCTTTCACTATTCGTAAAAAATTGAATGTTTTAAGAAAAATACAAAAAATTCACCCATGGTTAATTTCTATATGCCGAATCCAAAAATGAAGCCCATTTTTAATGATAAAATTTATAAAATTTTAAAAAGTGGGTATTACTATTCTTAACAACTATTATATAGTATTTTAATAACATATCATTTTTTAGTGAAACTCAGTATTGCGTACCACACACGCTATCAAGGAAGGTCGCGATTCTGTGTAATGTAAGCCATGTAAAGGTTGTGTGTAGTGTGATCACCCTTTGGTGTTGCTTATATCATAATCAAAATTTATTTCTTTTATACATTAAAAAAAATCTATACAAAATGTTGTGTATAATAATTCCCACAAAACAAACGTGAAATTGCATATAACATGGGCCAAGATTAGTGTTACGTATACTGCAATATAATATAGTGTCGCATATAGTACAATAAAATATTTGTCTAGTGTAAGATCAATGAAATTAAAAATAATATATCTCATAAAATCTCGGGGTCTTACATTCTACCACCCTTAAAATGAATTTCATCCTCAAAATTTGTCAGGTTATAAGTGGTTTAATACATGAATGTTTCTTTCATAGAATCAGACATCGTAAAAAGATATACTAAAACATAATTTTAAAAAATAAAGTAAGAAATGTAATTGTTACCCAGATCAACTCATCGCTGTGTTTTCACATAAGAGAAAATAGGTGGAAATATGGTTATGGAAGAAAAATCTAACCATCAAGTTCTGATGGAGAGTGGTAGAGGACATGGATATAAAAACGCCAACAATCAAAAAGCCATAAATTTGTGATCATTTATGGTACCATCAGATTCATCAGATATAAGGACACTAGAATTTTTTTTTGTTTTCAAGATCATTTCCCTAAAGTTGAAGAATTATTCAATTAAAAGAAATACTTACTTGATTTTGGTACAATATTACTGTTGTTTGTGCCTTGAACAATTTCCACTTAATCTCTTAAAGAAATGATTTTGAATTTGTCTTCTGTGATGTGTTAGAAGATCACGTGACAGAATGATAGGTCATTTCATCAGGGACTTCCTGTAGGCTAGTGGTAGGTGATAAAGGCCTGTCACACTTTAGTTGTGGGTTTGATTCCCACAGCCTTGTCTGACACGACAGGTTGTCTCTAGTCCTTCATGATGCCCTTTTTCTAAAACTACATTATTATATGATTCCATCAATAATATCGAAAATGTTCCATCCTTAAACAATAATAACATATGTCCAACATAATCCATTCTAATATATAGGCTTACACAAAATACATCTGTCCAAGCTCATAGTATAAAGAAAACAATTAATAGAAATGTAATCTACCAATCATGTGAAAAAAATAATTTATCCCCCATATATCATACGATATATCTTAGTGGTCATATTCCAAACAAGTGAATACATTAATTATGTATTCTCTTGAAAAATGAATACCCATTGAACCTTAGGGAAAACATTATTGCTATCAAAAGTTAACTCTTTCCACATACCAAAATCCAACAATTCTATATACTCAAACCACGATATCACTATTTCCTTATATTAGTCATGAGCTCATTAATACTATAAATCATTTCATTATCTCCTTATCCCTTATTTATGCGAATATTAGGTGCTTTCCAAAAATATTTGAATTACCTTTCATGGTTACCAGTACCATCATTCATATACATTCAAAACTCAAGAAAAGGAAACATTGTAACAATCCTTAGATTTTTCTTTATTCCATAGTACCATACATTATTGTTGATAAACATAAAATAATTGCACTACCTTATTAAACCACTGACTAAGCTTCATCATTTCTTCCTTCCCATATATCGTTTGTAGTCTCTTCATCATCATCCACATAAATACTACACATAGGACCATGCTAAGTCTCTTTATAAGATTTTCCCTTAGGGCATTGGTTTGCATAATGCTCGAACATTCCACATTTAAAAAACTTAACCATTGTTTATGTCTTATAAATACCCTTATTCTTGTCCATGGTGTTAACTAAATATTTTCCTTTACCATTACTATATTTGTGTCCTTCTTTTCCACACCCAAATTGTCTTCTAGTTCCTTTGAAACATTCTCCCTCATGCCTCTTCCCACATGATATACATCAGGGAAATTTAACTTTCTTTCCTCTATGATCATCATAAAACTCCATCTTTCTCTTATTAGCTGAGTCGGGAAACTTACCAAAGTTGAGATTATTGATCATATAATGAGATTGGTGATTAGGAATAATAACGATATGTGGGATTCCAGATCCAATTTCATTTTGTTTCCCATGAAGAATATCATTCATTTTTCCATCATATCATTGATTATCATTAATCTTCCTGTTTCCATCCTTTTTCTAAAACACAAAAATAATAGTGTAGAGGCCAAAATCATAATCACGGGGGAGTAAATTCAATATCAAACATCTTAGGTTTAATTCTAAAATCGTTACCATAATACTAGGACTATAACCTATACTTATACTTAACCTTATTGACATCCCTAGACATACCTTAGAAATATACATAGGGATCTCACTAATCTTTTCGGATCCTAGTTTCCAAAGGCTGACAAAACCTTTCATTTGATTCCAACTATAGGGACCCAAAGATTTATGTACATATACATTACTTTAATTTTGCGGAATATTTAATACATAACAAAAACAAACACCGAAGGACCTAATAGTTTAGTGTCTTTGGAAACTCAGAATATAATCTTCTAATCGTGGTGAAAGAACCTCAACATCTCCCATAATGATCTTAACCTTTTTGTTTTCTAACCTAAATACTTTCTTTAAATCTGGGGAAAAGAAAACATATAAAAGGGTGAGCTCAAACGCTCTATAAGGGTAAGCATGGAGAAAATAAAAAAAACAAATACATTTGAACTTCAAAACATGAACATAATATTTAAATATCAAAATCTTGAGAAATGACATAAAACATTATAGTATGTAAGGAATAGATTATAAATAATTATTAATAATGATAAAATAGCATGGTAATAAAACATGTGATTGTGGAAAAACATTAATCACATGATATGATTTCCATATTAGCCAAGGCATTGCTGCCAAGAACATCATAGTGGGCAAACTCCCTTTTTGAATCGAGTTCACTCCTCATTCCAGTCTTGTATCACTGAACCTGATTAACTTACTGTTCCATCCATGTCTGTCTCATGAGATATAAATCATTACCCAATCAATTGGATAGATATATAGGTCCATCCATATAATAATAAAATCATTCTTACTTCTTCCACAACCTAAACATAAATCATTCATCGTAACACAAAGAATAAAAATGGGTTTCATAAACATCATCCCATCATAACATAATCCATATAAAACAAATGGATATCGATTCATTATATGAAAAGTGAAAACATGTAAATCATATACATATTATAATTGAAACATTCACATATGAAATAATTTCATCTTAGATGTAAAATGGTTTTGATAAAACACTTGAACAAAATTCTTGAGGAAAATATGCTTTCTTTTTAAAAATCATTTAATTTTCACAAAATTCCATGAAATTTTAAACGAAATTGATTTTTTTTAAAATAATAATGAAATATATTACAGTAACCTTTATGAAAATAAGGCATTATAATACCGTAAAAATCCATTTATTCCATATAAGTTTAAAAAAATAACATTCTTCTTGTACTTTTGTCGGAAAAGTCAAAAAGTTACTCATGTGGTAAACAAAAGTAATATTCCTTTCATAAAGTCTGGAAAATTTTAAAATGGGTAAAAAGGAAATTAAAAATACATGAATTTTTTTAGAAAAAATGGTCATGGATGATAAAAATAACCCTAGTAAATAATTATGAATAACAATCTCGGAAATGAATGAGATTGGAATAGTAATCCTTTACCTTAGGTCCAATATTCTTTGTATGTATCCAAACCTCTTGTATAATAATTGAAATAATGACATGGACTTCTTAGAAAATCATATTCATTGTTATTAAATCATATATGGTTCAATTATTACTTTATAATACCTGTTCTTTTGTAAATTCCATGTTAAATCAGCATTTTGGGTAAAATCGTTTCATTTATTGTACGTGTTTCAATTTGTTGTTAATGATATTATTATTATTTATATCATGATTTTCTTACTTCCATAATGTAAATCATGATTTATATATCATATTGTTTTAGTATATACATATATATAATAGATAGATGAATGAAATGAAATACACCGTTCATGGAGACGGTTGGCCGTACATACGCATGAACAATGATTTCCGTTCCTTATCAAATTTAATGGAATGAAGTAGATACATCAATCCAGTACCATTAAAATTTGTTATATTTCATGATAAATTTTTATATATATTTTTTAATCATTCTTGAATTGTTAACATGGAAAATGAATATCATCGCGTCGTGGAGATGGTAATCCGTACGTACGCACGAGCGATGGTATCGTTCCAATATTTATTGAATGGAATTAGAGTGGATAATATAATATATTAGAATCATTATTATGGTATAATAATCATGTATAGTTCTTCTTTTCACCATTATACCCATCCCCGTAAGGTGGTGGTGGAAAAACAGATTAAACCACTAGGTGGAGACGATATTCCATACGTACGCACGCGCGGTGATTTAGTATTTCATAGGATCGATAGAAGGTGAAATAGAGTTGTTTCATATTTATAATAACTTATCTGTATGTTATTTATACTGATGTTTTTAATTTATAATGAAAAAAATAAATATGAAGATGTTGAAAAAGAAAGGAACTTGAAAGAATCGGTAGAAGAGATTACCTCTTCCTCAACACACCTCCTTTAAACATCTTCTTAGGGCACTAGAGATGGACATTTGGGAATACCAGAACCTCTATTATATAACTATAAAGGTTTAGAAGAGGAATTCGCATGGTTTGGCCGAGATTCACGGCTCAAAAGGGTGTGAAGATAAGAGGGAATGGGTGCCCTTTTTATAAGGGAGGAGAGGGGCACCTTTAAAAAAACATAAAATATTATTTTATAGTAAAGCCATATTCTGTTTTTAATAGCTCTAACTTGATTTATTTAAAATCTAAGGTGGGGAAGGGTCGAAATCCTCTCAACCAATAGGTTTTAGACAAGTTTAGGTTACTATTGTTTCCTTATCATTTAGATTTAACTCTATGTTAAATAATTTATCTTTTAACGTGTCTTTTGGGTTTCATACACTATATGGTTAATAAACTTACTATAACAAGTCAAAAGAACCCCAAGAGGTTAATTATTAATATATATATCCTTATCTATGTTATTTTGAAAACCCATAGATTTTTATGAATAAAATAACAATTAATAATATAATATTTGTTTTACAAAATATTTTATGTCAATTTTGACAATATTTTGTAATTGATTATTGTGAAAATAATAAAAATATTATTGTTTAAAAAAAAAAAAAATTAAATCGTTAATAACTTGTAATAGTAACAAATAAATTAATTTAATTAATAAAATGTCTAAAATAACATTTATTTGGTTATTTATAACATCAATTATGTTAATATTTCATAAATATGGTAACTACTGCATCATCATTGTGTCCTTTATAAATGAAATTAAATAATTTATAAAAATTATAAATAAAATAAAATTATGTAGGAATAATTTTTAGCTTTATAATGAATATTTATAGTAGAATTTATCTTATGTATAACCCTATATTAATTATGTTTTAGTTATTAAACTTTGATTTTAACTATTTTAATTATACTTTAAATAAAATAATAATAAAAGTCCTAACCTAATCCATGTATACCTAAATGGACATAATCTATTCCTAAGGTTTATTTTGGTAGAATTAATCTTATAAAATAGAATTAGGACATGTTTTAGGGTAATAATACTATCATTTTTACCATCAATTAACCTATTATCTTTTAACCATGGTAAAAAAAGTAAAAATTTACTATTCACAGAAAATTATTTTTATCTTATTGAACTAAATTTTACTCGTTTATAATAACCATGTCTCTATGATTTTTTAAATTCCACTCAAAGATGCGGTAAAATAATATTTTATGTAAATATTCAAATTCTCCTCGGAGGGGGGTAAAAGACAGTCAAAAGTTCAATAAAATCTTTATATATCTATAATTATTATAAAATGACTCCAATGAATTATATTGAACTTATATTTGTACTATGTATCAATTTTGACATAAAATAAATTTAAATAAAATAAATAATTATTTAAATAAAAAAGTCAGTTTTTAAAAAGTAACCTTGTGTTTTCACTATTCAAAAAATTGTAATTTTTTAGAAAAATAACAAAAATTCACCCCAGGATAATTTCGATATCCAGAATCCAAAAATAAATTTTATTTTGAATGTTAGTTTTTTTAAAATTTTAAAAAGTTGGAATTACTATTCATAATGTTTATTATATAATATTTTAATAACATATTGTTGTTTTGTGAAACCCTATATTGCGTACTACACACGCTATCGAGGAAGGTCGTGAGTGCGTGTAATGAAAGCCAAGTCAGGTCTGTGTGTAGTGCATGCTCCCTCTGGGGTTGCGTATATCATAATCAAAAATTATATCATTTATACATTAAAAAAATCTATACTTTATGTTGCGTAGAATAATTCCCACAAAGAAATCTTGTAATTGCTTATAACACAAGGCAAGAATAGTGTTGCGTATACTGCAATATAATATGGTAGTGCGTATAGTAAAATCTAATCTTAGTGAAGTGTATATTCAAATAAATTAAAAATAATATATCACATAAAATCGCGGGCTGTTACAATCCAGTTGATCGATCAAAACGTAAAGATTCCACACAACAGAATCCATCCTATTAACACATGGACATTCCATCGACCACCAATGGGACTTAACCCTATTTCCCGAAACAAGTTACTAGCATAAGGGAGGAATGAACGGACTCCCCACAATAAGAATGCACCAAGTGTCTGAATCGGACCATACTCAAGGTAGAATGAACAAAACAATAAGATGTAAACCATTCGCTCTCATCTTAAAGGGATAAGTGTTGAACTAAAAAATCCATACGAACAAGAAACCCTCACCCCATGGTCAGGGAGGGAGGGACCATGTATTATATTTATAAAACTATGACGGAAAAATCATCATGACTCACCACTTCAAGGCAGACACAAAACAGAGTTGCAACTGATTCACATGGGTGGTCCACGCAAGGCCACTGATCAGAAACTCAAATCCCAAAAGGCACAACTACTAACATTGCATGAGGGATAATTCCATCATGATCATTGCGACAAGAGGAGAAATAAAACCACCAATAAACCATAATAGACACACTAAAAATCCTTCATCACAACGATAGACACACAACCTTAGACATGCTCTATAAAATTCCCCCCGGGTTCCGGACCACGCGATTTATTCACTCCGAGCCCATTTGGCTCGATCTATGATGGATGAAGAATCTCATACATTAGAGTTATGTTCTAATAATCCTATTAAGAAACATACATATTTTGATTTGAAAAAATAAGATATAATATTTCAAAATAAAATCCATACTTGTATTGAAAACTAGAGTTCATCAAAAGACCCACGATATTACTATACATGTCAAAACAATAAACACCATCAATACCACGTACTGATAAGAGATCCCTTAAAAAAGAAGGAAACATACACAAGAATCATTAAACAAAAACCCTAACAACACATCACAATTGAGAACATCCCCTGTGATTATTTCTAGAGATGCCTCAGTAGAATCTCAGTAAGTGACCTAAACTTCCACAAGAATGATAGGGAATAGAAGTACTTGGAACCATGATATCTGGTGACCCAGCTAGCCACATTGATAACACATGAGGATCTCTCACTATAAAGAGGTTGATTAAAAGTTCAAGTGGCCTTTTGATTCTAGGACATTCTCCATCAACATTCAATTGATTCATCATCTCTTTTCTAGGATCCTCACCACTGCTCATGGATATTGGAAGAGGGAGGAATACATTGAGCACTCCCTCTAGCAAAGCTTGGACATGAAAAGCGTGTCTTGGCACATTGAAAAAATAAGTTTTGTCTGAATCTTACACCTTCGACTTAAAATCGATGTAGTGGCCTGACTTGAAACATCGAGCCTTCATGCAGTCATCGGTGGAATACCCTGAATCATAAGGGACTAACTCCACAAAGCACTAGAAATATTCCCACATAGATCTGTTGCCCTACTATAAATAACACATCTCCATACACATTATCATCCTTTATTTTTCATAGAAATACTAGCGATTTAACAAAGTCTTGAAAAACTCCCATGTAAGCTTTTGACGGGGATTTTTCTGAGACACTGACTTCCACAACATCCAAAGTGAACCTTCAATCATTAAGGTGTCAAAATTAAACACCAATGACTAGGGATGCTCAACGAGTTTAAAGTCCATTGTAAACTTCTATATAAACTCCTTATCCGTGGAAGGGAATGCTTGAGCACAAAAGAGAGGTTGATATAGCTTTCGAAACACATGCATAAACTCTTTAGGTTGATCAACCGTATTATGACCACCCATAAAAGCCTTAGGGGGATAACCATTGAAGAAGAAAAGTCATGAACCCAATCAAGGACAACTCAATAAATAGAAATAGTAAAAATAAAACAACACATAGGTGAAAATATCTGAATATAAGAAAAAAATTTATCATAACCTCAAAACGTTTCTCTTTGAAAACATATTTTATTTAATACAAGCTTAGTGGGTTAGACCCTTGATATTTGTATTCGTTAGAGACTCAATCACATGTATGTTTTGGTACATCCCCGGGCATCCACCTTTCATACCAGACATCCATTCGTATTCAAAAAAACCACTATGCATGTGAGCTCCCATATGAAAACCAAGTCTAAAACAAAACAACATCAGTTTTCCAAAAAAAATCATTCATCCCATTTCCTTTAATACAATCCTAAAATGGAATATGACATTTCAAACATCCATTTTTCAAAACCAATTTATATGATACAAACAACATCCAGAAGTCAGAAGAGACCCAAAATAACTCAAACATGGATCTAGTGTTAATGAGTGACTTGACCATATTGTTGGCAGCCCTATGCCAAACATTTCACAGACACTGAGAGCCTATTTGGGTCATACCCCTACCTCCACATGGATTTCAAGGTCATGTGGCTTAGGAGGACTATTATCCCAACTCCCATTGTCATATTCCAATAAAAAAAATTCCATAAAAATACAATGAAACTAATTAAACCAGACATCCCATGGAAACTTGAGGACCAGAGTGAGAAAGAGTTCGCGATGCTCTACCCGCACCTACCCCGTGAGTCCTGACTATCCAACTCCATATACCTTGACATACCAAATGAAAAAGGGAGATCTAAAGTGAATGTTCCACTATGATACGACCTCCTATGATACTATTTTATCACGAACCAACACGGGTCGACCTTGATGCGGTCACCCGAGGCGATCTATGACAAGGCCTGAAAGGCATTCCGGATCCTCCCGAGATGGAGACAAGTGCATGGAAATCTACAGAGACCGTGGAAATAATATCTCCCAATAAAATGAAATAAGTACAATGAAATAATAATGAGAAATAAAGGACAATGAAACCTAAAACATTTCTAAACAAGAGAAAATAATATTAAAACTAACGAAACTCGATGTCCAAAATAACTTCGTGTGACCTCACAGGTCACTCTTTGACATAAAGATCATGCATTTCCCAAGTCAAGATCACTCAAGCTATAGCCTAAACAAATAGTAAAAACAAAAAAGAACTATAGGTGTGAGTATTAAAACTCATTATTCTAGCCTGATAATCTATTCCATATGCACTACCTTCAAAATAAAAGAAACACAATTTCATGTATGGAATACAATTTATAAAAGTATGTTTTTAATGTATTTTCCATAAAAAATAAATGTACAATCAATTTAACATAACCATTATCAAATATAAATTCATTTTATTGGTGTCAATGGCATTTTTGAAAGGGGAAGTGATGTTTATATTTTCATATTTGTATTAGAGGATCAATCCCTTTCATTTGAAAACAATTTTTAGAATCCAAATAAAAACTAGTTACCACATTCAAATGAATAAAATACATAAAAATGGACAAAATAAATAACATATTATTAGAAATGAAGGTATATATATAAGAATATTAATCACTACTACAAGAAACAAAAGCAAAATAGACATGGGTGAACCTAGGAGATCAAGAATAAGCCAAAAGACACCAATACAAGAGACCTCATCATTGTAGACATTTCTCACACGTTGAAATCAAAATTCCAAATACAATAGACAATATTTTCTCATGCTATCCGAGGGAAAATTCTGTAGTAATAAACACAATATATCCACCTACTATGGGCCACTGGTCAGTGAAATAACTGACCAGTGCAGCTATCATTATTATAATATTCTCTCAATATGCCAGATTCCCATGTCTCATGTATTTTGAAAGGGGAAAACCCTACCAATGACATACAAGCATCGAATCACATATATACATACATTCACACAGACACACAAAAATACACACACACACACACACAGATATATATATATATAATTCACAAAAGGCATCACACCGAGCCACTCTAAGGACTGATCTCATACCTTTTATCAAAGAACATAAAGAGTTAAACATTAGACACCATCATAATGAATCATGCGGATTCCTTAATAATGATATCCCATCCATTATACACATACAATATGAAATGAGAAACATCGATATATGGTTTTCATAATAAGAAATATTCACTAAATTCTCAAAATGTGGCCAAATGAGTCTTTAATCATTTACCAAAAATCCCCAATCTCAAAGAGTAATCATTTTTCATAACAAATGGCATTAAGCATATCATTTCCACTAAAAAATGTTTTAATATTATTTTCAAAACATTTTATTTTTGCATTCTAAACAAAATCCATTTTTCATAGAAATTCCATCCGAGTCATTTCATAAAATGCATTGTGTGCAAATATTTAACAATGACATTATATTTAACAAAAAAGAATGTATAAAACAAAATTTTACATGTTAAACAATGAAACGAAGAATTGTACCTAAATATTTATAAATTAAACATGGTGTGGAAAGAATGAAATAAAGTAATATTGAATTTTAAAGAAAGGGAAAAGTGAAATCATACCTCAATATCAATGTGCGACAACAACACAACCTCATAACCATGGTGCGATGAAATAACGCACATTAGAAAATGAAAGGTAAATTCCAAATACCTACATATAAAATATCAAGGACTCAAAACACACAAATAAACCGCAATTATTGTATGTGAAACCAGTAGATGAGGAGAAAATCCTCTCCGTAAATGGCGGCGGTAATCCTAAATGGTATGAAAGACCTCACCTTCGACGGTAAAAACCAAAACTCACCTCAAGAGGTCCAGAGATACATGTCACACAACCCCTTAAAAAAACATAAAAATTAGATTAACTTGCACCTAGGGTTTAGTCAAACCAATAACTCACCATGGGGAAAATATAAATAAAAGAGAAGGAAGAGAGAACATACCAGAATATGGATGCTAGTGGTGGTTAGTGGATAGAAAATCATTTAAAAGGGGCATGGGCCGAAGGAGGACCGTGTGGTTGGAGTTGGGTTGGACAAGGAGGAATACATTGCTGGTAAATAAGAGGTCCAAGGGGTTGTGCCTCTTGTCAACATGAGGTCTGAGGGGCTATGTCATTGTTGAACAAAATGTTTGAGGGGTTGTGCCGCTAAGAGCAGGAGGCTCGGGGCTATTCCGCCGATGATAAAGAGGGAGGCGACAGTGGTAGTCACACCACACAGAGGGAGGGATCGTCGAGAGTTCTGTAGTCAGTGGGTTGGCTTGATCACGCACAATAATGGGGAATAATGGGGGGTAGTGGGTTTGCCGAATGTAGAAGGAAGGATGCACCAGATGCACGCTGAACAAGGGGGGATGGTCGTCGTGACCGACAAAATGGAAGAGACGCAGCGTCATGGCTGCTGTAAAGGAGGGGTTTGACAATGATCAGCATGGATTTCCAGAGGAGTTTTGGTCGATCCAAACTATATATAGAGGGGGAATCAAATTATGTTTTCTCCCTAAAAAAGTGCACCAAATAAAACTAATTAAAATGTAAATGAAAATAGTAGTAATAATAATAATAATATTCATGATCATCAAAATCATAATATTTAAAATAAATTCTTACATTAATTTAATTTAGAACATTAATAATAACAAGAATAATAATTAAAACTCAAATTATCTAATTCAAAACATTTAAAAATGAGAAGAGTAATAATAATAATAAACTTGATAATATTAATAATGATCTTAAAATTCAATGTAACGTTGATATTTAGGGCTCATAAATATGTACATCATTTAATAAAGAATTAATAATACTAACAGAAGTTGTTGCCCGGATACTGGGCGGACTGCACTACTCCTAGAAATCATGTGGTTTCCGTGCACTAAACGAAATAATCATAATAAAAATTACAACTTAATGATAAAAATTAAAATGAAGTGTTGATTTCATTTTCATTTTTAAAAATTTCTTAATAATCATAAATTTTTTTAACGATGCATCAATTAATGTTTGTATTAATTAAAATAATTATTTATTTACATTTTTTGAGAATGGGTGGTGGGGCCGTTAACCGGATGGAGCCGTTTGGGGTTTCTGAAATGCACTCCGCTCGTGTGCCCAACAACGTTGAACCAAAAAATCACACTTTTTATCAAGACTCATTAACATCATACAAGACTCTCCCCATAACATAGAAAAAAATTTAAAGGAATAAAAATAATTAATTTAAAATAATCTCATAGGTCGGGTTGTGACATGTTAGTATAAATCACTACTAGATAAATGTTAGATAAAACCACCCACTAAAGTAACACCTTTATAAACCATATCATTAGAGTGTATGTCGGTGTAATAAGGGGTTATATATCTATAATATATTATTATAATGGTGTAACATTAATTTTATAAATTAAATACAGGTTTCTTAAATTCTATTATTTTTATTTTTTTATTTAATAAAATTAACATGAACATAATATGAATATAATAAATAGGATTTTTTTAAAACAAGTAAAACATAACTACATTTTTAGAATATATATGATTTCAATTAAAATATCCATTTCTAATATAATTCATAATTTTAATTAAATTTAAATTTACTAATATAGTCATATAATAAATAATTTAATTAAATTGATACGATTACATAATTTTATAATGAATTATATTATTTTTATATGGGTTATGATGTTGATAATTCCAAAAAAAGTATTATTTTTCAATAGAAATATTTTTCATTTAAAAGATAAAATTAAAAGATTTTTAAAATCATTTTGATGAAATAAATATTATTTTTTGAATTAGTATGTCAAAATTCTCCAATGGTTTATTTATAATAATTTTTTAGATAGTTTAATTTTTATTTATAACATATATATTTTATGAATATACTATATGTTTTATGAAATTATAATTACCAAAATGTTGTGATAAAACATATATAAATGATTTAATCAACGGAAAATATTTTTTTCCCTTAATATAGTAAATATTAATTTTATCATATTATTTTTAAAACCTATAAGAATCATCTAACACCCAAAGTATATTTTAAAATTTTAAAAACATTTTTTTAACATGACCCACTACACATCATGAATGATTTTATTCTAAGGTTATTTCTTCATAAACTAATAATATGTAAAAAAATCATCCTTAAAAAATCACATTATGAAAAAGAATAGGAGAACAATAGTTTTGTACTGTTTTATTAAATAGGTATCTAAGTCCGAAGTTATTATATTAATAAACAATATCTTATATTTTCATAAAATACGAACCCAATCCCTTTATATTATTCAATTTAAAACCATAAATATGAAGGTTACTCTCATTTCCTATATTTATATCCATATTATTTATTTCATCATTTTCATGGTATATATTCCAAATATTTAAGAAGAAACCTCTTAAGAAAATACATTTTGTCCCTATTTTCTAATCCAACACTTCTTTTGTAATAATCCATTTAATTCTGAATTGATTATGTGATATCATAAAAATAAATAATAATTTATTATCAATTCTATTTTAATTAATTAGAGACTACCTTTATCACAATTGTTCTTTAAAATAACATCCATGTACACCCCTTATGTTGCTGAATTTGTCTATTGATTTTACATTCCATAAATTTGTGTTCTGAATACCTAAAACTATTAAAATTCCATTTAATTCCCATTTAGCTAAATATATTTAATTTATTTCTTACTTATATATATAAATCCAATAATCCTTTATCATGGTATTGAAATTATTATAATACATATTATTTTATATAATTTATATGGAACACATAATGTTTAACATATGAATGGTAAAACCTAATATGGATTCAATTAATTAGGTAATATTTTATTCCCATGAGAATTATAGTATGGTTTATGGGATGTAAACCTACGATAACTATTTCTTAATATAAAAGTTGTAATCCTGGACTTATTCGTACGATATCATGTTTTATGTTTTCGTAAAATTATTATATTATCAAAATTTTCTGATTTCATTACATCATTCCATTCGTCTATAAGACTATGTAGGATTAATACCTATTTATGATAACATTATTTGACTATTTAATGAAATGTGTTTTTATCATCATGTTATTATATGATTGATCCATTTCTATGATTTATATATCACACATTCCTTTGGAATCATCCTAAGTTATCCTATATCATATTAAGAGGGAACGGGAAACAATGATAACATTATAATGTTTCAAATAATGATGTATTATATTATTTTATGTTAATATTTTATGTATTTAATTTAAGAAAGACATTAGTACTTACAATTTTCTAATTATTTATTATATGATTATTTTTGACAAAAAATACAATATAACTTTTATTATAAATATGATTAGTTCTAGTTTTTATTAGTGAAACATCTAGTTATTTTTTGAGAATAGGATTGAGGAAAAATTAGTGAAAACTCTATGTAAAAATATTATTATAAAAAAACTCATCAAATTTGGTAATGTAAGAATTGTGTAGTTAACAAGTTCTAAAATTCATGTAAGAATAATAAAAGTGGATGTAGTTCAACCATAGTCGCTCCATGGGGTAATCACCATACAAACAAAGGTTGAGTATTAACCTAATATTTACCCTAGGCAAGATTAGTATACCTTAACGTACAACTTGTTTGAAACTCAAGGGGAATGTTCTCTGGTAGATTTACATGATGTTTATAAACAATTTTTATGGATTTTCATACTATGATATGTTAAATTACATAATTGGTAATAGACCATGGAACCCAGATTCAAACATTGAATTTAAAAATTATGGGTATATATGATATTATTACATAGATAACTAGTATTAATTTCATATTCTTATTTAATCACTAATATTCATCTTAAAAAATAATATATTTTTGAATATGGTGTGAAATAGGGGAATCATTTCAATAAAACTAGTAATGAGAAATGTGATGATCTCAATAATGATAATCCTAATACGATGGTAGAATGTATTAGAAAATATATGTTAGTACAAGAAAAATTGACACAAGATAAGAGTATTTACATGAATGGTGTCAAAACCATCCTTCCCCTAATAAATATAATGTTGTAATATAGTCATTTAATTTAAAAAGGTATCTAAATTTAATGAGATATTCTTATCCAATAATTGTGAGGTAATGGAATTACTCCATTGAGAAGATATTCTATATCCTAATTTTCTCTGAAAAATAGATATTCTTACTTTCTATGTATTATTGAGATGGATAAGATAATCAGAAACAAACACTAACATAGAGTATAAAGACAATGATAAAATTTAATCCATGGAAACTGACGGAATAATGAAATTATTTTTCAATAAATATTTTCCCCAAACACTAAATCCAAAAATGTACATGGAATCCTATGGACTCAAGAAAAATTAAGTTGAATATATTGGGGATTATGAAGAAAAATTTAAACATATTTCACCATATTCAACCTAGTTATGGATGCTGAAATTATGGTTGAATTCATCTTGTGTGGGTGACTGTTCAGTATTTGAAAAGTGTTAGTTATCAGAGACTTTGATAGATTCAACAATTTTTTATGTACCCTAAAAAAAGATATGGATGATGTTTTTTGTTGGATAAATGGACTGGGGAAAAAAGGTTACAAATGGAGTTTTACACAATAATATTCTTTTATAACACTCTATTCTATAAGATAATCCAACATTCCACATGTAATATATGAGGTATGAAGTAATCTTGAAATATAATTATTGTAATAAAGAGGTATTTATAGTGTGTATGTGAAGGTAATAAAGGTACTGAATTCCCAATGTAGATGAAGAAACCTACTAATAATATGATGGAAAAACTATTTTTTCTAATCCTTATCCCAAATTCTAATGGTTCAACTATATGAAATACTGAAAATAAAGAAATTATTTCACATATACAAGGTTTCCAATGACAACAAATAAAACCCCCTAATTTCAAGTGGTAATGGGAAGGAATATTTTTTCAGAAGTATAGGGTAAGATTCTTACGATGATGTGGTGGAAGGTATACTAGTTATTCATTAAATAACATTAAATTTATTAAAAAAAATTAGTTTTAAACAGTAATTCATATCATGATTTTTTTGTAATATTAAAAAACCACTTCAGAACATGGAGGTTTAGTTATTAGTGAAAAAATATGAAATTTTTTCATCTCAGCAGTATAATTCCACCCTTGTTATTTTTTTGGGATGAATGTACCAAAAACATGGTCATACTAATATTATTAAAATTTTATGTTACAATAGGAATTGAATGTCTATACATATATAGAGACAACATAAATTATCATGATAATGAAACCACCCTATATATCTCAAACCATCCAATGATTTGATAAAAGATTGTTGAGGAGGAAGAATATTCTATTGGAACTTACTCCAAGTCATGGATATTGCTTCCTTATAAGCATCAATATGTAGCACAAAGTTTTATGACAAAGGATATGATCAAAATTGAAGATACTATTATTATATTGGGACATAATAATATAATAATTGATGTATTTATTTTACTTCACCATAATCTAATTATTTATTTATCCATTGAATTTATAATTAAATCTTTTCTATTATCCAATATTTCATATTGACTTACCAAAATTTATCCAAAGGAATTATAGAAATAGCAATAAGATAATTTAGAAAATTTATTTTTTGGAACATGTGATTCACCATGTGGTTAACATGACCTCTTCATCATGAATAATAATGGTTCAATTTTTATATGGATTGATTACCATGAAATTAACAAGGCCATGATAAAATAAATAATCACTTATATATATTGATGTCTAATTTGATCAGCTATGCAGTACCCTGTACATCTCTAAAGTGAACCATTAGTCTTTATATAATCAACTAAATGTGAAGAATAAAGATATCCTATATATGGTTATTCTTATATGCTAAGAACACTGTGAGTTCACAGTGATTTAATTTGGACCCATAATAATCCAAAAATATTCAAGGACTTAAAGAATAGTTTTTATTGATTAAGTTGAAAATTTTCAGGATGTTTTTATTGAATAATTATATTATAATATATAAAAAAGTAAGAACATGAGGATAATTTAAATTTAACAATATGAAATCAAAAAAGGAATAAATTTTATTCAATGCATAGTGAATGTGAGTTTTAGAGGAATAAATTATCAATCATAAGGCAAGATATCATAAGAAAAGAGATATATTTGGATCATTTGAAAAACAATTAATTGAGGAAAGACCTAGAATAAAAAAGGCAACATAGACTCATAGTTTCCTACGATTTATAGGGTAATATCAATAATTGTCTATAAGACTTTCATGATTTTATAACACGTTTTCAATGTAAACACTAATTGGAGAAATTTTTTTTAGTCTAGTGAATCTGATGTGATATTCAAGGAGTATAATAAAAGGCTAATAACTGCTAATTTACTCACACTAACAACTTATTTGGATGAATTTATAATCTATATTGATAAATAAAATTATTTATTATATAGTTTCTCATGTAAAATGATAAAGGGATAGCCTAGGTCTCTTAATACTTGACAGAGAATGAGAATAATTTTCCTCCACATTATATGACGTTGGCTATAGTAATCACCGCATTAACGAATTGATGGTATTATATATATATATTTTTGATATATATGTATATTATGATCCTATAGTATATATTCACATAGAATGATCTCCTCATGATGAAAAAAATCGGGGACAAAGATGATGATGGATTATGACTTTTCAATTCATTTATATAATGTGATGGTGAATAAAGTGATAAATAATTTTAGAATAAAGTATCATAAAACAATAAAATGGTGATGATTTATGGGTATGTAATTATATTTTACATAAAAAGTACGTTCATGGTAATCATATATTAAGAAACATATTTTTACCTTGCACAAGTAGTTTCTCAACCTTCCCTTTGTGAGAAGATTAGGGAAGCTAAAATTAATTATGTGAAGATATTGAATAATGTGATTGTTGTTATGAAGGGTAAATATTCAAAAATTCAATATAGATAATGATTGAGTTGAGAGTTTTAGGGAATTACTATTCCTACCATCAGAGTCTAAGATAAATATTTTTATCTTGAATAACATAAATTTATCAACCTTATATATACACCAAGGGAGTAAAAATATATATACTGATATCTAAGAGAACCATTGGTGGGAAATATTAACTAGTAATATTATAGAATTTATAAATTTAAGGTATAAATTTAAAAATACCAAGTTATTATGTAACCATTAGTTATACCTATGTAGTATTGGGAAAAAATCACTATAGATTTTTTGGTGGTTCATCCAAAGAAAAACAAATAAAAAAATATCACATGAGTTTAGATAAACCATCTTATTAATACTACATATTTAATTAACATCCTTGTGAAATTACAACTTGATAAAATTGAAATGATATATATTTATGAAATGGAGAGACAATATAAAACAACACAATAATTTTTATCAAATCATTATATGAGATTCAACTAATTTTTTTTTAAAAAAATCTCTAATATTCTCTAAGCACATAGCTGAATTTTAGTATGATCTATCACAATTCTACTGAGGGTAAATGTACATAACTATTATATAAAATCAAGAAATTATTAACACATTTCATAATGTACATTATGTGCGGTTGGTAATAACATATTCCTTTGGTTGATTTCTCATACAAAAATAATTTTCACTTGAGTATTCAATTAGATCCTTATGATTCCAGATATGGAAATAAAAGTATAAATCTAAAATATTGAGATGAAATTGGGGAATGGAATCTATTAGGACATTAAATATATGTTAAATGGTTTGTATTGACAATGATATTCATCAACACATCATAAAATTCAATAATTAAAAAAATATTTATGTTTAAAATAATTTTTTAAAGATAGAGTATATTGTTTGAGAATAATTCTTTTCTTCATATAACTTCTATTAATAGATTCATGTATTTTCCAAAGAAGTGAATGTTATGTCTTAGTTATATTATCCTCTTTGATATTTTTGATCGCATTGGAGTTGTGGCCCAGTAACATTCACTCCCACTAAACCATTCTCATGTACATGGTGTTTTCCATGTGTCACTCTTGAGTACATATATATGTATTCCCTCACATCTACAAAATCTATAAGTTGTTTATCTAGAGAATTTTCCTTTTTATAATGAGTGTACAAGGAATATTTTGTTCTATATTGATAATTTTCATAGAAATAACATAACATACATATTAAAAGTTCATTAGTGGAAAAATAATTCATATATGGAACATGGGAACCAATATAAGTCAAAAAATAGATGTACCCTCACTTTTTTCAATATAAGATATAAAATTAAATTTTCAAGGTGAAATTTATTAAGGGTATATAAATTTAACAACACATACATTTATATATTTAATTTCTATTATAGATATAAGTGTGTAATATTTATTAACGTATTGTAATATGATACATAATTATAAAACATCATTTCATTTAATGAGAATATTTTATTTTGAGAATAATTCAAAATAGAAAAATTAATAGCACTATAATAATAATATAAAAATAAAATAATTAAAATAATAGGAATACGGAAAATTTGGAACATCTTGGCCTCAAAGGATTTAAACACTTTGGAAAAACACTACAAAAATGAAAAATAATATTAGTAATATAATATTCATTTTGAGAATGAGTAATTTATATCCTTGATAGAAACTAAATTAATAGATGAATGATAAATATATGATAAATATATATTATGTTAAAAAAATCATGAACATTAAGAAATATGATCGTTTGTCATTTTTTTGTTAGGAATTATAAACATTGGGTATTAAGATAAGTGGAAATTATGACTATTTGTAGTTATTAACATTAGGAATTATGAACATTGGGTATTTGAATATTGGTAATTATGACCATACGTAATAATGAATATTATACATTATGACTCTTGTTAATGTATCTCTTGTAATATGACTGTTAGATTCTATATACATTAAGAGATTTTATGAGAAATAATTGATTTAAAAGGGAGAAATGATTGCCTCAACTAGTAGAATCTGGCATTACAAAGATAATTTATCATTGTTTGGGAATGTTGTTGCATCATTTTGGTTTTCACTTAACTAAGAACCATCATATATTCAAAAAGTGAGCCTCGAGCATAAACTTATTTGGAAAGAGTTTAATTTTGTTTAAATCACCACTAGATGACTATTAGCAGAAGCCACCCAAGGAATATTCCATAGTCACAATGCTTACCCTTAGGGAATATGTCAGTATAATAAAAGGTTTTGTATAAATACCATATTATATAATTTTTATAAATGAAATACTTGTGTTTCAATCCCTTTTTTATTAAAATTTTATTTAATATAAGACACATAAACACAAGAAGAGTATGATAAATAGATTTTTAATACAAGTAAAACATATTTATATTTTTAGAAAATAAATAATTCCAATTCAAATATAATTTTAGGATAAATTAAATAATTTTAAATAATTTCTTATTAGTAGATATTCTTATAAAATACTATTCATTTAAATATAAATTATTTTAGTTATAATGTCTTAGTTAATTTTTATAAGTGTTAGAAAGATGATTATGTCATAAAAACTATTATATTTAAAAATGTGAGGCTTTTTATTTAAATGTTAAAATTATCGTATTCATAAAAAAATTATGAAATAAATATAATTTTAGATATCAATATTTAAAAAATATCAAATTCTTAAAATTTCATATTTTTTAAAAAAATCGATTGATTTGGTAAAATATTAATACATTATAAATATACTTAAAGTATTATGACATCATAATATCATAAAATTGCTATATTAAATGACATAAATGGTCTTCATGACTAAAATTTTTATTTTTCATTACAAGGAGGTATTGTGTTGTGGATATTTTTTTACAAAATAATAAAGAACCTCTAAAGAAATGAAAAGATAATATAACATTTCAACAAATTATTTACAGACAAAAATTACTTCCATATCTCATATGATATAATTTAACGATCTATGTTTCAAAAAAATAAAATATTAAATGCAAATTATCCTTTTAAAAAAACTTGGGAAGAATAATGGTTTTTTACCTTTTTATTAAATAGTGTCAATGGCCTATGTGTGGAAATTAATAAAAAAATATTCCTTCTATTTCTATAAATACTATACCATTCTCTCATTAAAATTTAATTCAATGATATTGATCTTTATTTTTATCAAATTTTCCATCTCTATATCCATCACATGGAGATTTTAATAATATAAGGACATCTTACGAAGCTTTAAGAATAAACCTATTTGGGTAAGGTATTCCTTACTTCCTGTTTATATATTCATGGAGTTACTTTGTGATAAGGCTTTTAATTCTCAATCAATTATGTTGTATTGTGTTAATGAAAATTATTTTACAGTACAAATATTCAAATATAATTAGATACAAAATTAATCAATAATTATATCCATCATAAATATTCATTAACAACTATTGTTTTGTTGAAATTTCCCCTTGATGTTTTATGTCATATAATTGTGTTGTTAATAATGAACACTATTTTCATTCTTGGTATTCACAAATAAATAACTATAGTACATTTATTAGGGACTTCCATTTATAAAGCCCATATTTATTAATAATGTGATTGAAATTATGAAATACATTCTAATTTTGTATGATCAGGATGACACATGTAAATTTGTACATTTGAAGGGTGAATCCTGATAATGCTCTAATGAATTAGATATTTTCTTCATCTCACATGATACCATGTATCTGGAATGTGTGTTTTGGCTACGAAAACATTGTTAGGATGTAATGGGGTTCATCCATGATTTATTCTTCTAACGTAACAATTTTTATTGTGTTCACCTTCTAATGATCCCATTATTTTCTAATGGAATTTTCAGAAGTCAAGCCTCCATATTAGTATATGTGATTCTTAAAAAATAATATTATCATGAAATAAATCATGAATCAGATTTTTATTTATCATCATATAATTATTTGAATTTTTCATTACTAGGATTTATAGATCACCCCTTAATTTTATATGTGAATAGGTTATCTAGTATAGCATTATGAATTCATAGGAAACTAAGACGGCACTATGTTGTCTTAAATAACTATATTATATTTTAAATTATGTTAATTTATTACATATCTAATTTCTTAAAGGCACTAGACCTATCAATTGTTTTTGAATGATTTCTACATATCTTCATTTTAAGAAAATAGAAATAAAATATATTATAAATATGGTTTGTTATATATCTATCACAAACATCCACCATCTCTAATAGGTTTCTTTCAGTTAACTTCATAAATATAAAAAAGGTGTATATATAACAAGTAGGTTCATTTATGGTTTGAGAATAAAAACATAATAGGATCCCACTATGTGTACTTTAAATAATCATTTTTAGAAAACCCATTATTTTTCGTTGATCTTGAATTATTAGTAAATAGAATGATATTTATAACTTATTGAATAAATAGTTTAATATTTTACTAGTAAATGTTTTTGAAAATATAAATAAATTAAATTTTATTTCAATATTGAGGTTATATTGATTTATTTTTTCAATTATTTTAATAAAATAATTAATAATTATAATTTTTCTTCTCATCCATATAAAAAAATACTATTATCATCCCAAAAATTAAAGACTTATCTTATTACAATATGTAAAATGTATAAATACATCTTATATTAATATAATTTTTTGATAAAACTAAAATTTTTGAATTTCTTTATTCACAATGACATATTTTTAACTTGTTTGGTAAATAGATTTTGTTGATAAATTTATCTAGCATATTATTTTTATGTAGTTGATAAATAATGTATAAATCATACTTATTCTAATATTAGATGTTTTATTGATTTATTTTTCTATTTTTTATTGAAATTAATGAATTCTAATTATCATAATCTATATTTATTTCAAATAAAACATTTATTTCTTACCTTAAAATAATTGTTTTATTATAATTAAAAAGTATTATTATATAAAACATAGAAATTTATTAAAAATATTTCGGAAAATAAAATATGGTAATGATTATGTATTCATAAATAGTTTGATATTTTGAAATTATTGATTAAATAGTTAGAAATAATATTATTAAATTGGTTTGAAACAACTCATAGATTTTTTTTGAAATAAATATCGATGATATATTTACTGATTTTATCAATTAACATTCCAATATTATTTTAATTATAATTTTTCACCTATTATCCTTGTATTTAAAACAATTATATTGCAATCCCCAATACTACTAATAAAGGATTCAAAAGAAAATGAGGGAAAATAGAATGAAAATAAATACTAGCTTTGGAAAACACATGAAGATGTATCATTATTGTTATATATTTATGAAAATTTGGACAACATATGAATTCCTCTCCACCTGAACCCCACACCGTGCCCCTCCCCTGAAACCTTAATACACTCACCCTGAAACACTTCATTGTGAGACCACAAATAGTTACCTACATGGACCATGCCTTTTCTCAAATAACTTATTATGTCATTTTATTGACATAAAATCATTACAAAACCAGGAACCAATTTTTTAGTTTCTTGGAAAAAATTAGAACCACAAATAAAAATTAAAAACTACGCATTTATTTAATTCATTCTTCTCTAGCTTATTATAGGTCTTTGTATTTAGTTTAGTACATGTAACCACACTGGGATGTTCATTGAATAAATGGGTGAGGTAAAAACCCAATAACATGATTGAATATGACATAAATCAATATAAAATGGATGATAATAATAATAATCTTTATTACACATCAATTGGATTATAATAATGATAGGAATCATTAGGAAAATTTATAGAATGTGGTAATGAAAAAAATTAAATACCACGACATCATGCAATGATACCGTAAATAGTTTAGAACAAATATTACATCATGATTACGCATTTTCACGTTAATAATGTGATAAATCACAATTCAAATTGAATTGGAGTGCTATATAATTCAAGATGAACCTATCACATCATAAAATTTACTTTCTACTATATAATTATGAACGAAACCATCAAATCTTAAAATTAACATTATCATGCATGCCACATAGAACATATATGAATATTGAACATAAAATAATGCATATAATGATGGATATTCATTTAATAATGAATAAATTCCGGAATAAAATTTGTTCTTCCAAAACGAAAGAGTTAATAACATATGTGGTATAAGAATCTTAAACTTTGAGCGATAAAGAAACAATCTCAAAATAAGTAAATGATGTGTTTTTAGAAAGAAGAATTATTCTGTAATACTATATACATTTGCAATAAAAGAAGATTAGTTACATTTTTATAACAATAAATATAATATATTTATGATGAAATGATATTTTAGGAACATTAAATTAATATCAATTATGTAAATGTGGTGAAAGAGGGAAAACTGAAAGAAAGAGAGTTGGGGTTGAAAATTTCCCATACCTTATGTATGAATGATTCCATCTATTTCTTATCATGTGTAATAATATTAGATAATTAGTTAACAAATCATAAACTGGATATACATTAATTTCATTCATTATGATTAAATTATGCTAATTAATGGGATTTTTAGTGAGTTATAGAGTATCATTTCATCATTATGTAGCGTTAGTTTTATTAGTTTTTAGGATCGCATAACTTGAATACATGAATATATGTTCCATTAAAATGTGGATAATTATCCAAAATAGTTATGAAATTTTATTAATGATATTATAATATTTTAAATTATCATAAAATTAATTTTGTTATATGGAATGAGGAGGAATAATTTGATAAATGATGATGACGATCAATTTATGTTAATTTTGGAGGTTTTTCGATCATAACAAACTTGTTTTGTATTATTATTTTTATTATGTATATATGATAGTTATAGGAAAAAAATAGGGTTTTAAAATAAATTTAAAATATCTTTAATCCATTATTATGGTTTTATTAACATCCCTAAAAGTGTGAAATTAAAATGAAAGTTCATCACCCATGATGTTGGTAATTTGACACATCACGGGCAAAAATTATATATTTAGAAAAGAAGAGAGAGTGAGAAGAATGTGATGATTGATCATAAATTTACAAGGTATAATTAAATTATATAGAAGATACTAGATTAATAGTTAAAAATTTTATTTTTGTGGTGATGAGAGAATAATAAAACACATGTAAATTAAAGAAGTTGAAAGAAAAGGGAAGTGGGTTTAACCTCTTAAATATCACCTTCTTTATATCTAACATATGGAAATGATTTTGGTTTTTGTATGAGATATTGGGATCATTGAAATGAGGGAGGGTATTGGGAATATACTTTATTATAATTTGGGAAATGATACAACCATGAGAGTTGTGAGGAGAAGAGGTAGTGAATGGTGATATTGATAGTGGTGGAGAGGGGTGTATTATCATTATTATATTCATTAGTTTATTATTTTGGCTCAATACATTTAATTGTTTGTGAATTATGACTCAATATATTAAAATAATGAATACAAGTTCTCGATTTCTGGTCTACATCATGCATAAATCATATAGGACCCCATAATTAAGGTATTTAGGTTTTATCCTCAATAATCAAATTTTAATATTCATCAAATATTCATGTATTTTAGAACAATTACAAAAATTCAACTTAATTTTTTTTCAAAATTTATTATTATAAAATGATCTAAATTTTTGGAAAATAATTTCCTAAATATTAATAATTAGATGTTTAATTAAATTCTTTATTAACATGGAAAATACAGAATTCAAAATTATAAATGATCTTATAACACATTGAAAAACTAATTAAGGTCTCATAAAATTATCTTAAAATATTAATATATCAAAAAATTAATTTATGAGTAAATTTAATGATTTTTTTTAATTACTAAATTAATCATAAAATCATAATTAAATATTTTTTACGTCCAATATACTAATACATAATTTTGTTGTAAAAAATTTTATTTACATAGAGAATGGTATAATGATACAACACATAATTTTATAAGATGCATAAATTTAATTAATACTTTCTCTAGTGAGGTTATTATGATTTGGCTGGTTTAATATTCACATGGGTTATGTTTTTATTCATCGGGTTATGTTGTTAATTCATCAGTATTTGTTCCATAACAATAAGAAATAGTTCGTGTTTTGTTAATTATCCATTTATAATGTTTATATCTTGGTCTATATGTGATTTTATTTTATTTATAATAGATGGAATTACTATAATAAGGATTAATTTTCATTGATAAAATATCGGGTCATTAAATTCTCACCCCCATTGAAATTTCTCCAATGATTTTTTACATAAATAGGTTAGGGAACTCTCCTTCAACGCATCATTCAATTCCCATGCTTCTTATGTATACTCATAGATCCTACAAAACGCCATGAAAAGGTGGGATGTCTTTCTACATATAACCATATCTCTCTAGTCTATAATCTTTGCTGGATGCTACTTATAATAGAGATCATCATGTAAATGTACAACCTCTATGTGTAGTACATGTTAGGTAACTCTTATATACATCATCAACAGTGATATGTGGAACACATCATGGACTCAAGCCATATTTAGAGTAAGTGAAAGCTAATCATCAATGAATCATATTGGATCAAGGTTCTACAAGTGTCCATTGTACCATGGAAATATCTTCCAATTCTATCCAATCCGTAATAGTCAATTAGATGGTGATATTTGATGGAAGACTTTATCTCCAATTTTTAATTTTATATCCCTTTTATGATTTTTTGTATTGATATTTTTTAAACATCAAGAAGCATTGATATATTGATTTATGGATTGGTCCTTCTCTCTCATCAGTTGCACAAGGTCTGTTCGAAGTATCTTTCTTTCATCAATATCATCCCAATAGGTTAGTGTTCTATATCACTTTCCAAACAAAGCCTCAAATAAATCCATATGAAAACTCGAGTAGAAGTTATTCTTGTAGGATAACTCAACAAGTGTGATATTCCTATCCCGCCGACCCTTAAATTCTAATTTTTAGGATATTGTAATTTTTTCTAGCATCTAAATAGTTTTTTTAAAATTTTCCATTTGTTTGGGTGCTATAGGCGGTGATGAAATTTATTTTAGAACTTAAATCTTGTTGAAAAATCGTCTATAAATCTGATGTGAACATGTGGTCATGATATAAGGAAATAGAGTGTGGACTCCCATATAGTCTCACCACCAACTTCATGTATTTATTTTGAATTTATTCAAAAGATATATCTTCTCAAATAATGATATGGTGGGTAGTCTAGGTGAGTTGGTCAACCACAACCAATGTCGCATTATTCCCTTTGGATTTCTTTGAAATATGCTTCAAAAATTATATAGTGACATTCTCCCATTTCTACATGAGTATATAAAATGGTTTCATCATCCCTTTAAAATTCTATCACTTTTATTAAATATTATGACATATCAAACACCTTGAGAAATACCATGCAATCCACTTCTTCATGTTATCCCCCAAATGTGTCATCGAAGATCATAGAACATCATGGTACTCCATGTTTGGATAGATAATGTTGATATATGTGCATTATCCAATATATACATCTTTATCACATGTGATGTTGGCTCACAAAGCCTCACTCTAAACCGATTAACCCCATTATCCTCGATATTGATCTTTTTTAGATTTCCTTTATTTAATGCATTCACCGTATATTGTATATTTTTATCACCACATCATGTATCCTTAATCTCCAATTGGATAGATGTTTAAAAAATCATTTCCGAAATATATGGTGTATTCCCCACCATTATGATTTCCAAATCCATCCTTTACACTTCAAAGAAGATATGGTCTTTCATAATTCGTAACATGAGTAGAGTAATAATTTTTTTACTAATTGAATTATATACCTTGAATTTATTTTCTAAATGTAGTTTAATATAGTAATAGTAGTCTTTGATTATCCCTAAACATCTCCATTTTCACATGCTTATCTAATTTTGTGTGAATATATTCTTTGGGCTCTTAAAATTATTATATATGTCACACTTCTCACCGTAGAGTATGTACCACCATATTTTCATGACAAATCATAGCTGATAACTCCATATCATTCATTATATAGTTATTCTCAGGGATCATTATCTTTTTAGAGGTGTAGGCTCTCAAATTATAATTTTTCATGACTACAAAACCCAAGACTTTTATTTATGGATTACCGTATAACACATAAATTTCTCCACTTTTTGGTAATAATAGTACAAGTGAAGTGATCAACCTTATGTTTATCTACTTGATGATTTCAGCACATGCTTCCATCCAAATATACGTTACCCCTTTCATTATTATCATATTTACCAGACTTCAAAATCAAGAAAAATTACTCAAAAAACATTGGTAGTACTATGAGAATTCTTGAGAACTCCATATTTCCATGACACTAGAGGGTATGGGCCATTCCTCAATTGAATTTATTTTTGAAGGATCCAACGAAATCCCCTCACATATGATAATGGGTACTAGTAATGTGATATTATTATATCCAAACAGACCACTTATGAACATGGAATAAAATTTTTCATTCCTCAATCAGTCCGAAGCAATCCTTATATGTTCTTCAGGTTCCTCTATACACTTATAGTAGATCTGAATATCACGGATAAAAACTAGCAAAAAATATTCTAGGTATTGTCGAGAGATTATATTTTTATAAACCCGTGAATATTCTGTGGGAATTAGTATGTTTAAAAGGAACCACTTGATATTCATAGTGCAGAAAACTTTTACTGAATGAAATCTTCAAAATAACTTCATTCATCAACATTAGTAGATTATTTCCAAAATGGAGATCTAACTTTTACATGTAATGAGATCATTGTAGATTCTTGAAAAAGTCATTAATATTTGAAAAATAATAGTTGTTCTTTATGGTGTTCTATATATGTTCTAGATAATCAATACACAACCTCATTGATCTATACATATTCTTGAAAATGAGTACTAGGGTATTCCAATGTGATGCAATAGGGAAAATAAACCATTTTTCAAAATGATCATATAGAATATTATTTATCTCCTTGAGTTTTATAGGAACTAAACTATTCGGACACATTATGAAAAGAGTATATTTGGGTATGAGTTATATTGATTAATCTATTTCACGATCTGGGTGATGTCTGGGTAAATCATTAAAAAATACAACATTATATTCCATCAAAATAGGAATTTCACTAAGGTCGACACCCTCATCTCACATAACTAGTTTAGCGATGTATGATTAATTACAAGGAATAAACACCTACACTATTGAATGAATTTCCAAAAGAGATTTGTGTGTTTCTTTAAAATTAAAGAGGATCATGGTGTGGTTAGGAATATGAAACGATATATCATTCTCCTTATGGTATATAAATTCTCTACATAACGAGAGACAATCCATTCCCATTTTTTCATCAAATTCTTCCATGGAATGTATCACATTATTTACTGGAAGAATATTACAACATATTACAATATCAAAAGAGTAAAACACTTGGGTTTCAATGTTTTCGAAACATATTTTTTTAATGATATCTATACATCAATGATTGAGGTATTCAATTTAATAGTTCTAGAACTCATTAATGATATAAAGGAATGCATTGAAATAAAAAAAATAATAAATTTGACATTTTTGAGTGAATAGAATGTGTACATTGTATGATATTTTTTCTTTCTATACATAAACATTAGTTATAGAATAATAATTTCCTTCCACATTTAGCTTTGGTGGCTACTAATTTTCATTACCCTTGATCACATGACGATTATTGCATTGTCTTGCATTGTTCACTTTCTCACTATATCTGTATCATTAGACAATGGGCGGTGCTATCCATTCCTCCATCATATTGTCCTTATTACTCATTTATATTTGATATTTATGAGCTTTTTGGTCGTACGACTTATACATAAAGCATTTCTCCACCCCTTTAAGTCAGTTACCATGATGATTCTTCCCACATTATTAACATGTGTGTGGCCGAGTTTTATTTCAACATTTCTTATTAGATCCTCTATATTTAAACTTAATATTTAATTTGTTATCATCATATCAATGACACCTTCCTAAAAACATCATATTTACTTTGATATCCCATTAAAAAAATTATTCATAACTCTAAATTTCATAAATTTCTAGATCCTTTCGAAGGAGTGGTTTTAAACCACTGAATAATCTATCAATTTTTCTATCATTATTAATTACAAAACCCAATGAATACATGGTAAGACTTTTGAAATTTTATTCATATTACATGAAAGTCTCTACATCATTTTTTATCCATCTATTTGAATTCTCCCTTAATATATTAATGAGACTTATAGGGAAATAATTGTTATGAAACCATATATTAATGTATTACCACTTCATATTTTCAATATCATCTTTCGGCTTGGTCTTATTTCTCAACTCCCACCATTGGTTGACCTGTCCATCTAAATGATAAACAATAATATAAAACTTCTCAGTCTCAGAATAGTGAAGTAAAAAAGTATCTTCTTCAAATAGTTTACCCAATGTTCAATGACTAGTGTATCAGAAGATCCACAAACTAATGATTGATATTTCTTTATAAAGGAATCAATATCTAGTCTCCCCCACTTTTCCGAAGGTGGGTGTTTCATATTATATATGTTATTTTTCATGACCTGAGATTGATGAGTATGAATTTCCATTAAATTTTTAACTCCACCCCCAAGTCACTGGGGACGTTATTAAATAAATCACATTATTTACCCTCGCACGAGTTATTTTTCTAGTTTATCCTTCTTCCCACCATTTTATTTAATAGAAATGATTAGAAAAAACATAAGTCAACAAGCCATGAATAAAAAATTCATTACTTCATGAAATTAATATCAGAGTAATATCTTATGTGATACATTTTTTATAATTTTCTAAAACAAATATACATGTTCTCTTACATATACATATTTACAAACTATGGGTTTTCAATAATGTTCTCTAATCAGAATTCCAAAATTAACTATAACGTGCTCTGATACCAACTATTGGGACCTTGATTTTTCTAATTTAAATTTTTACATTATTTCATAAGCACAAAATATTTACACAACTAGGCCCCAATTGATTAATATCTTATAAAAAATTTGGTCCATAAATAAAAATTAAAAAATAAACATATAATTAGTTCATTATCCCCTATCTTCCAATTATACATAGTGTCTCTTTAGATCAAGTAATCTCTTGCGAATAAATATTAATTAAATAAGTAATCTAAAATCCTAGTTAGAGGATATATAAGTGAATAAAAAAATATAACACGGTTGAGCATAATCATCATCATCATTACATATTCATTTGATAATAATTATGGGAGTAAGCATTACGAAAATTCTTGGAATATGGAAATGAATAAAATAAAACATCAGGGATTTGTGATAAACTCCCTCACATATTTGTGAACAATTATATCGTCATGTTTAAACATATTTAACTTTTCTTATGAGATAAATCTCAATTCCCAATTAATTATAGTGCTATGTAAATCCTAGATCACCAATAACATCATAACATTTACTTTACACTATATTATTGTGTGATCACCCATCACATCATAAAATATTCATTGTCATGCATGTCACATAGAAAATATCTCTATATTCATTATAAAGAAACTGATGGAAAGGAAAAAAGATTCAGTTCATAGAAAATAAATTCATTAATAATCACTTGGGTACCCCAAAAATGTTGGAAATACATACTTAGTATAAGAATAATCAATTTTGAGTGATGAAGAAATAATCTCACAAGAAGTATATAATGTGTGTTTAGAGAAAAGAATAATTTTACAAAAATCATTATATTTATCATAAAACCATATTAGTAATATTCATATCATTATAATGATATTTAAATTATGAGTAATTGCTAATTAATGAACATTAATGGTATATCCATTCTAAAAATGAGGTGATAGAGGGAAAACACAAATAAAGAGAGTTTTGTTTGATAATTCCCCTAACCTTATGTAAGAATTATTCCTTCACATTAATACCATGTATAACTAAATTGTATTATTTTATAAAATATTAAAATTATTTTATAAAATAATTTCTTATTTATGGTTTCCTAATTTCATTTATGGGCATTTTGAAGAGTTATTGAGTATAATTTCATCATTCTTGAGTTTTCTTTTTCTTAGTTTCCATGAGCATTTCAGTTGTATAATTGAATGAATTTATGTGTAAAATGAAGAGAAATAACAAAAAATTTCTACTATATGTTATTAATAATATAACATAATATTAATTTATCTTAAAAAGAATTTTTTTAGTATGGTATGAGGATGAATAATTTAATAAATGTTAATGATGATTGTTCAAGGTTAATTTTGGTTGTTTTTGATCAAACGAAATCATTGTGTATAATTATTAAGTATTATTTATATATGTTAGTTAAATAATGTAAATATGGTTATAAAATATAATTTAAAATATTATTCAAAAATTATAATGGTTTTATTATCATTCTTGAAGGTGTTAAGGAAAAGTGACAGTTCATCACCAACAGTGTCTCTAAATTGACACATCACGGTCGACAATTTAATTTTTAGAGTAAAATAATGAGGTTGAGCATTTTGATGTTGGAAATTACATTAACATGATATAATTATAGTATATAATATAGAATTGAGTTATCAGTAACAGTTTTATTGAGGTGGTGATAAGAGAATAAGAAAAGAAACATATATTAAAATAAATTTTATGAAAAAGGAAGAGGGGTTCACATATTAAATATTTCTTCCATGTGAACCGTCATTGGAAAATGGTTATGTTTATTGGATGAGACTAATGAATCAATTTTCTAGATTAGGTGATTTAGAAGATATTGAAGCATAATTTGTATTTGTATAAAATATTAAGAGGTGGGAGGAAAATAAGTGGTTTTAAAGTGGAGGTGAGGGGTGTTTTCTCATTATTTTATTCATTAGTATATAATTTTTTATAAAGACTATGAATTGTTTGAGAAATATCACTATATATATTAATCTAATAAAAGATAGTTCATTATTTTTGGATTACATCATCCATACATCTACTATGACCCCATAATTCATGTAGTGTGCGATTATCATAAATTATTATATTCTATTATTCATATAAAATTATGGGACATTAGAAAAATCCCTAAAATTTAAATTAACCATTTTTTGAAATGTTGAATTAAAAAATTAAATCCATATTATGTATATAAATTTCTAATTATGTGTAATTTATTTTTAATTAAAATCAAATTTTATATGGAAAATACATATTTTAAAATTATATGTTCTTTTTATAACACTTTAAAAATTTTATTAAGGTCTTATAATATTATTTTAAAACAATCTTAAATAAAAAAATTAATTATTGAATTCATTTTATGGAGATAAATTATCTTCTAAATTATTACATTAATAGTTAAATTGTAACTAAATATTTATGACATATAAAATACCAAAAAATAATTATTTATTTTTAAAACATTTCTACATGTACTATGATATAATTATACCATTATATCATAAATAATATGACTTAATTAAATTTATAATTTCATGGGTTTCGTTACTATTCATTTTTTCAAATTACTAATCGTAAGGGTCATATTAATATTTCTAATGTCATGTAACTATTTCATTAGTATTGGATCCTTAACATATAGAAATAAAAATTATATCATTAATTATTCAATTATAATGTTTTTATAATCTTTTATAAGTGATTTTATGTGATTTATACTGTATAAAATTACTATAATAATGACGAATTTATATTGATAAAATTTTGGGTCGTTAAAAACCCATAATAATCTCTACTGATGTTTCTCATCATCCTCCATCATTCATGCCACCGCCACGCATTCTAATTGTCATTTCCTATATATATTTATTAACCATTTAAACCCAATACATGTATCCCCTGATCAACGAAGAGCTATCAACGCCTTCTAGAATGACCCCTAGCTACCATGATTGTTTTGGAATATTCAACTATAAGTTCTTCTCCATTGCTTCTATCTTCCCCTAGAATCTATCATTTTTGTTCTTCCCCTTATCACACACCCCTATCACACAAATTATTAGACCCCTTATATAGGATTTTGTTTTATATTTTTAAAATTTAATTATTTTTTAAAAAAAATCGTCAAATTTTTTTATAGGATTTTATAGTTTTTTTTATTTATCTTTAAATTTATATTACATATGATTGATCTTTTCATAGCCGAAATGTATTATTTTATGAAAATAGGAAATTAATTATCAAAATATTGAGAAATTTTACAATTTTATATGGAATATTAAAAATGGAATATGTAATGTTTTTTTTTACAATGAAATCATTTTCACTAGTTTCACATTCATTTGAATTTCGTTTTTTTCTATTTATGAACAATCATAATGATGTATAACTTGTACCTTATGGTAATTGAAATAATTTCGTTCCCTATGTCGTATTGGTGATGTATATATATGAATAATGTTTTCTTATTTTCAGGCTTGTTGAGATTATATCTATTGATGGATGCATTAAAACACATTCCCACATCACTAGAAAAACTTTTTGGCTCTCAACATATAATATCTAAAATATTATATTATTTAATAGTGTAAGCTGGTAGATTCGATTACCCTTTTGAATAGAATACCCATAAAATATATAAACATTTAAGCATTTTAATTCTTTTTTAGAATTACAACTCTTAACCCTAATTACATTAAAATATTAGTGATTATATCATCCCAAAATTAAATAAACATAAATATTTGTTTTGATGATTAATAGATTTAAATAGAAGTATTAATTTTTTCAACAATTATTATGAGTTTATTTTAAAGTTAATTTCAATGTAGGGTATAAATTCAACAATTCATTGAAATGTTCTTTTTGTATTATTTTCTCGATAATGATGATATTATTTTTCTCTACATAAGTGAGTTTAGTGATGAATGTGTAGTGAATAGTAATGGATCTAAGTTCTGCTTCATTTAACACATGACCCGCTTCTTCGTTTTTCATAGGAATATTTGTTTATAATTTTTTTCAATGAATTATTTCTTATATATTGAATTTAACTCTAATATATTCCTTACAACCCATCATTCAGATGTGGTGCTGTAATCCATGTGGTACTAAATATTATTATTTTCAATTCTATTTATGTATTAATATTTCTATTTTCTCCCATTTTGTGGAGTTCATCATAAGTATTCTTTAAAAATTATATATATTGTGATAGAATTATAATTTATTTCTATATAAATCATTTCTATGTCTCTTATTTTTAATATGTGTTTTTAAATGAGTCTAAATTATAATATTGTGATTTTATTTGTAATGTTTACATGTGGTTTATTCAAAGAAGTCATTTTTTATTTCATTTAACATATTTTATTAGTGACTTCATTTCATAAATATTAGTTGGAACCTCAATAAATGATTGTGTTCATTCATTTTTGAATTATTTTCATTTTTAAATTTGTGTAATTTTGGTTATTTGGTTTCTTGAATATGTTTTTCTACATGATTACGTATATTCTAGATTATGTTTGCTTCTAGAAACATGTAAAATATATTTTCTGTGATCATATACATTTCAAATACATTGAACCATATTTATCATTATAGGAATATTTATTTATTTATTAAAACTATTTTTCGAATTTATTATTTTTTTCTTTTGATATATATGTATTACTTTACAGTGTATGGGTTTCACAATGGATATTATTTTAGGAAAATGTGTAACAAATGTGTATTTAGAGGAGATATTTGTATAGAATGGGTTTGTACTAAAATTTTATTTTTATTTTATATATTTAAATATGTGAATTGTTATACCTTGGAACATATATTTTTTTAATGAAATCATATTATGAGTGTTTTACATTGTTTTTTGACACAAATTTTCATTTATTTTTTTATTACATTATATGATGGTTTTTGGTATTTCGTGATTTTAACACCTAGAGAAGTCTCTTGTATATAATGCGTGGTAAAATATGTTTTCCGAAATTGATTATTATTATTCTTATTTTAATTTTTATTTGACATAGACATCTTGTTAAATTGATTTATCATCATAATTTTAATGGGCTTCACAGGTTGGTCCAATATGAAATTATCTAAACAATCTAGAATATATAATTTTTATCCATTCATATTTCTCTATTTAAAATTTTCAATATTTTTTTATTTGTTGTAATCAATATATAAATGATACTTTTTTCTATAAAGTCTTTTTATCCCACTAAAATCATGGTTTCCTAAAACTAATAACTCATGAAAATTATCATTATTTAATTATTTTCATTTCAGATGTAATTTAATATCAATTTTTGGGAAAATTTTTTAAACGTATTTTTTTCACAACAATACTATAATTAGTATTAAAATTTAGCATAGATAGTATTTCATTAATATTTTTTAGTGATTAATTATAAGTATAACAGAAATAAAAAATAATAATAATTGTTTATATATGTTTATGTTTTAATATTGATGATTTGAGAATTATTTTTTATATTTATTTACTTGATTATTGTAATAGTATTTAATTTTCAATTATTGAAAATTTTTTAGACCACTAAACACCTATGATGATAATTTTGTAAAAATTTTTAGTGTGATCTATTAAAAAACACTTTATACCACTCAATTAATTTAACCAAAATTTTACAAAAAATTTGGGGAATTTGGTTATTTTATATCCAATAAGAGCATATACTAATCATTTATAATAAAAATTTTAATTGTGATTTTTATTAATGTTAATTGAAATATCACTCATTTCACTCATTTTCTATAATAATAGACCTTTAAAAATAAGTTGTGTTTATAGGTTTTGATTAAAAACTTTTTATATGAATAAACACTTTTTTGGAAATAAATTTAACAATTTTTTTAAATGTATGATTAATTTTAAAAACTAGACATGACACTAATTAATTTTGATAATTAGATAATAAAATATAAATTGATATTTTTATTCTTTATTTTTTAATAATTATCAAAACAGCTCCTCACATATGATTAGAAGTCTTTCAAATAATAAGGTTTTTTATTTTGTTTTAAAAAATATTGATTCCACTCATCAATTATAATAATTAGTGCATAAAAATATGTTCCATTTTTCTATATTAATATGTTTGATGCATAAATTGTTTATACAATATATGAATTTAGCAAAGAGTAATACCATATATCATACCATTCCTTCTCTGATTTCAGTGTTATTGAAATTGGATGGCCAAAAAATGAATAATTTTGAAATCTTTGTTCATATTATTTGGGAATGTAATGTTTAATTTTGTGTTATATATACATTATTATATGAGTTATTAAAACATATTTATGATCTATGGATATAATTTACTAATGAAACCTTGTTCACAATATCATTCCCATGTGTTCTCATTTAAGAATGTTAGTTTATATTTGGTTTACATTTCACCTTCTCTATCTAGTTGGTTATCATATGGTTGCTGCATAGGAAAAAAGTATATTGAACATCCAAATAAGGGTTCATTATGGTAATAAAAAAAGTCAAATGTATTATTTATTTATCACAATATAGACATTGAAATACTTCTCTCTCAGACATGATGGATATTCTCATGTGATGACCTTCCTATATCATGAAGAACAAAAAATCAGATCCAACATCATTTATTCTATAGAGTCATTCATATTTATAGAGAATATATATAAGATAAATTGGTATTTTTTTCATTTAATTGGAGTTCCCAAAACATTTCTTCAGCTGTTTATAGATTTTATTGTTGGAAAAAAAGATTAAAAAATATAATGGGGTGTTTTTATCTTAACATGGAGATCCCAAAACATTTATTCATTAATATATAGATTTTATTTTGTAATTAGTCTTTGATGAATATTTATAGTGGGAATTTATGTGTAACATATAGAATAGATTAAATGAAATGTTTTTAGGAAAATTATATCAAATAATATTTTTGTTGTTAATTTAATTAAATGAAGCACAAATCACTTATTTTTTTCATCACTATTTTAATTTCATCATGGAGTGTGTTTTTGAATTTATGGTATTGTTTTTGAGTGATTTTATTATTTAACATAAATGAGATTTTTCAAGTAGAAATTTATATTACTATGTTACACAAAACAATCACAATGGAAATATATAGTGCATATATTTAATGTAAATAATTACTAAACTAATTTTCTTTTTCATAATTAATGAATTTAGATTAACATTATAGGATTGAGTGGAATTTTTTAGTGAAAATTTCCATTATTCATTTATAGCAAAACTTTCTCAATGGTAAATCTTTTGGACAATTTTTTATATTGTAATTTATATCATATGTTTCTATTGTAACTTCTATATAGATGTATTTAGATAAAATTTTCACTATAGTAAATTTATCTATAGAAAATTACTATATGAAATTTCTAATAAAAATATCCCTTGTAAGATTTTAGTATAATTATATATAGGTAATTATCATTTGTAATTTTCAATTGGACTTCGATGTATAAGTATCCAATGTAAATTTCCACAATTGTTTATATTTCCCAAAAAAAATATCCAGAAGGAATTTTTTGTGATAGTTCCTAAATAAATTTTCTAGTGCATTATACAATTGAAATTTTTATTTCATTTTTAGAGTAATTTATATCAGATGATTCTAGTGGAACATAATAGTGAATGTATATTGTGTAAATTTTAACTACTGTTTATGTTTCCCTATAAATTTATTGTAAAAAATCATTATTTTTCCTTATAGTGGAAATTTCTATTGAGAGGAACTAGTGTGACTTTTTATTTGAAGATTCTAATGATAATATTAATCAGATATATACATTGGATCTTTATTGTGAAATTTTCCAATTGAACGTTTCATTATATTGAAACTCTCTATATAAAAATTCTATTGTATTTTTCTAATACTTGCTTCCAATTGAAAATTTTTAGTAAATGATACCTATAAATAAAATTAAATGATGTTTTTTAGTGGTAATTTACATATGATATTTTGAATAGAATTTCACGTTGTATGTTTCTAGTGTTTATTTTAATTCTCTATGAATTTTTAATAAAACATTTATATTGGTAATTTCTAATGAATTTATCTATTGTACATTTCATTTATAAGTGTTCAAAATTAAATTTTAGTGTCATATTGAGTTGGAATACATTAAATTATTTTGGATCGTCTCATCAATGATTCTATTATATTAATAGATCTAAAATGTTTAAAATATAATGGGTATAATTTAGAGGGTTTACTATGAACTATGGTGTTTAAAACATAAAAATTGAAATTATATGAATATTATGAACAATTCATCTAACTATATAATAATGGGACCTGATAAGGATTATTAGCTATGTGATATTTCAAATCAAATGATAAGGCTTATTTGTGCTATGATAGGGGATATTATTTAATAAATTTATAGGTGAATCGTATTTTATTTTATTAAGGATAGGATGTTTTGGCAAGGTTACGTATAAAGAATAAACAATGGAGTTTTTGACCAGGGGTATTACGAATGGTTTATTGGTAATATCAACTTGGAAAAATGGGAGACATGGCATTGAGCCTTACATAGAATCATATTCGTTGAGATATATTCATATGTTTCCTTCATCTTCTCTATTTATATTCTTATTTAATTTTCCATGTATTTGTTTTGGGTTTACCATATCTACTTGTACATAAAGAATTCTATATAATTCATTAAATAAAACACCTTGAACCAAGTTAATTTCCATTTTCAAAATTATAATACTAATTTTGAGAGATATAGAGAGTATTTTTGTTGTGTGAAAAAAATTAGATACAATAAGAGATGAGATTTATGTTGATGTAGGAGATAAAACAACACAATGAGGGAAAAAAATATCCAAATTAAATTTACGTATAAGGGTTCATATTATATATTATGAATAGAGTAGGTAAAATGTTGAGGATGAAATCATCAACTAACGATGTGATGAAATAAGGGGTTTTAGCAGAGAGGGTGAAAAAAATGATTAAAAATAATTTTTTAGGAAATAATGATTCAAAAAAGAAAACACACTTTCTTGAACTTATAACCTATCAATAAATGGGTATTAATCTGGTTTGACCTATAATATGTTCTATAATGGAAGCCTCTTGTAGTGTTGGAGGTGGTAAACACCATTTAGTGATTGAATCATGGAGATGAAAATTGAAGGCATTACTCAAATGATCTGGATGTATATGACTACTCTATAAATAATTTTTGAGTTTAATTGTGGATAAACAATCACAGATAATCTCTATAAATAATATATTGAAAATTATATCATGGATATAGAGTTATTGTTTATTTGTTCAAATTCCTATAAATTTTACAGTATTAATGGAAAAATTGTGTTTTAAATGTAAATTATAGGTTTGGAATTTATTATTGGAACCAAATAAGAATGAGCTTACCTAGATGAATAACAATGAAATGTTTCATAGAATACATGGTTGTGTGGTATTATAATAATCGTTTTCTGATCGCTTGAAGGAACAAGATGACATATTTTCTCAAAATAATTGTTTGTTAAAATCATCAATAAATTTAGATATTGGGGGTATTTTTCAACATTTATCTAAGGAATGTCATCTAGGAGGAATTGAAGAATCATATAGTGTGGAAAAGAGAGATAGAGATGGTGAAAATAATCTAGTTTCGCATTTGAGTATTTCATTTAATGATTTTATTATATGGTGGTACTTTTTCCCTTCCTAGTTTTAATAGACGAAGATGTAGAAGAAGTAGGGAGATCACCATCAAAGGTTCAATATATTTTGATGGAACCAATACATGTGGTTCATGTTTATGTGGAGATCCCACGGTAGAAAGGTGAGGATATGAGTATACTACAAGGAAAATCAATATAATTCTCACGGAGTTTTTGATAATGGAAATAAATCTCTAATATAACCATATAAAGGGATTGATGATTGTTTGGAGGGTTATTAAAATTAGAAGAAATAAATGAGTTTACCTATAATAATAGATGTGTGTTTTGGGAATACTACTAGATAAATCCTCCCCTTGAATGCATAATTTTTTGTAAAAAAATGAAGAAACTAAAGAGTGACTAATCTATCATATTATAAAACATTATTCAAATAGTTTCTTAACTGGTGGGTGAACATGGCATGATTAGATCAGAAATTTTGGAATATTTGACCATGGTGAATGTACCTAGTTTTCCATCACATATTTTGAAATATCTATTTTGTAAGACAATAAAAAAAGAAATAGTATGTTAGAAATTTTTTATGGATTGATATGGATTACAAGAGGATGCAGGTTGAGGGTGGATGAAGTAGGTTTCTTAAAACTACAGGTAGAAGATGATGGAACATTTTAATATGAACACGTGAAATAGAATAAATTCTCTATCCAAGTTGGTATGGATGATGAATATTCTATAGTCAATAGTGACCCTATATACTTGAATGATAAGGGGGAAGGGAGTATGTCCTATATATGTTAAAGAACTATAAATATAAAAAATTAATCTAGAAAATAACCTTGATGGAATATCAGATTTTAGGTGTGTGGAAATGAAAGAGAAGAGGGCTTGGATACTATTGTAGTGTAAGGGATTGATATTTTTTTAGTATTGGTGTGGATCTTTGAGAAACTGTGTTGTGAAGTGTTTCCATTTAATTAATATTAGTTAAGGTATTTGGGTTCGGTAGAAATAAATAATATAGAATGTTTCATCTATGGGGATTAAGAATGTTTTATAAGGAATTTTAGCTAGTATATAATGGGTAAAATCCCCAGGTCCAGGTAGAGAAAAATATTTAAGAGGGGTTCTTCACATGTTTCTATTTTCATTATCCACATATATTTTTCTTATATATTTCTTACCTATTGCTATTTTATTAAATAACTTCTACATATATAATTATCTATATTTAACTCCCTCATACAAATTGAATCCTATATGTAAATGACTTAAATCAAATTAAAAATGGTGTAATAATTAAATGATAGTCAATTGATATGAATGAGGTTCCCATGAATGTTTGTAGTAACTTTAGTGGTGAGGGTGAATCATGGTGACTTATTTTACAAATTTAATTCCATATTTAATAATTACCTCTTTAAACCCTATCTCAATATTTAAAATCCTATTACTAATTATGTTAAAGTTTTATTTTATTATGATAATCTCAACACACTCTTATCACACACAAATTATGGATTATATAAACAAAAAAACCAATATTTTTGGATGGTTTTCCCTCAATATCTGTGACTATGTTCTTACTATTTTCAAGACCAACAATGGAAAAAATTGAAACTAATATAAATTTATAATATAGCTGTTTTTAAAGATATCATCATTATCACAAGGAAATTATCATAAATATCCTCTATCTATCTCTAAAAAATCATTTCATTATCCCTATAAGAATTATAAGATTATACCCGCTACAAAAAATTTACAAAGTTCCTTCCATTACTGAATAAGATCACAAAAATTACATAAGATATATATTAATATATTTTAATTGAACATGATCAATAATAAGAGCCTTCATCTGACTTAAGGTAACCTACCAATCTGTGTATAAATACATCTTAATATAGATTTAATAAATTCGACCTCTCACAAAATCTTGATTACTGGTGTCTCTCAACTATTGAGCCTCCTATGATATTTTAATCCTAGAATCTACTAAATTTAAAATCATTAACACATCATATATATAATAAAATCCACTATTAATATTTTATAAATATATTATTTTTATTCTTTCATCATCTCTTTCTTATACATATACAATCTTTGGGTTCCTAGGATAGTTAATGAAACATTTTTTTTATTTTTATTCTTATTTACACTTCAACATGCTATACATGTTCTTCTAATCAATACTATACTAATCACCATCAATCAAAAAAGATATTACATTTCATGAATTCTATATCATATTGTATCATTGTCCTTTGATACTCTGACATTTATTTTAAAATCACTTTCATTTTGTTATGTTAATTCATTCACCCATTCCTATATTATTTATTCAGGGAAATATATAATTCATATTACAAATATAGAAAATTAAATCAATCTTGGAATTTACTTCATTAATATTACCTTAAACTAATCATTATCACATTATTTTTGATAACATTATAAATAAAAACCTGAAATTTAACCTTTATATATGCATGAAAATTGAAAAAAATCTATCATGATATAAAGATTTCTCTCATGGAATGACTTCCTTCTTGTGAGTTGGAAAAAATTAAAAATTCATAACTATCATTGGCTAGATTATTGATTCTCTGAAAAGATTTATAATATAATCATCTCCTCTCTATAATGAAATATGCTCACAATATTAAATATTTATCGTAATCATTATTGAGTGAATACTAACATAAATATCATTATATTAAGACATTAATTTATAGAATAATCACCATATGATTTAATTATGAATCTTTTGAAAAAAATTAAATTTTATCCAACTATAAAATCATAAATAAGATATATAATAATATACACATATCTATTTGAGTAATAATTTTATTATGCACGAATATGAAATGCTAATATACTAGTGTAAAAATTTTACTATGGAAAATGTTGGATATTAAAAAAAATGACACATAAATAAGATAAATATAATCATAAATACATAACTGTGAATAATTTACTTTTCCATTCTACAAAAAATCACATGGATCCTAGATAGTCGTTTTTATAATCTTTTTTACCATGTAAGATTGTTCACATTATTGAATTTTGTTTGAATCTCGAAATTTATGTTATGAATTCTCAATAACAATTACATATCGTTGTGATCCTATAGATTTTCTATATATATGAATTATATACATACGCAAAACAATATATATATATATATATGAAAATATAATGAGTTTCCATTATTATTATTTTGAGAAAAATAAACCTATGAATCTAGAAAAAGAAAAATTTTCACATTAATCATATAACATCTAGATGTATTCAGAAATGTTTCGAACAACTTTCAATTATCTAAGAGAATTATTAACCACTTTATATCAACTCAATACTAATAAAACAACATTGTGAATTTATCAATACCACACAATTCTCTTCATAATCCTTTTAAAAGTATCTTACAACATATTAACTCATCTTTAAGTATTTATATGAAACTCCCCACCCATTTAATTAAAGCTACATTCATAGAATTATAAAATATTTATCAAATGAATATTATTTATTTAATATAATATCCTTCATGATTAATCTTATATGGATGGTTTTCAATTTCTTCTATGAGACATCTACTTCATTAAATACAACTCTTCAAGATGTCTAACACGTTGCTTCTTCAACTCCATTTTAAATTGTTTTATACAGGTCTCTCAAAGTTCCACTAGCACTAATAAAAATTCCTTTAGAAAGCATATATAAAATGATAACATGTATAGGGGATATATCCTTGATAATATGTGTCCAATAAAAAAACAAAATTTTTCAATAATTTGGGAGGAATGTTGAAGCTTCATGCCAACATAAAAGTGCATCATCATCATACGTGCAACGAAAATTTCTAACTTATCTTAATGGATTTATTCCTTTATTAAAAAACATGCATATTGATATTGTTATTGAAAACATAAAAATAAAATTCCATTTAGATGGTTAATATCATCCATTGAATATTTTTTCAATACCTAAAACCGATTCACAAATGATAAAATCAATATGTGTTCCATAGTGGTAATATTATCCCCCTTATTAATAATAAATAATATGATAAGTTTTTGATAAAAAATATTATCATATATTTAACTTCATTGAAATGGAAAAAAATCTCCCCCTTGGTTGTTCCCCTTTATTTTCATTCTCCCATTATATAAATATAACCATTTAGATAAATAAAAACATATTTTCTTGAGATAAGGACAACATTACAATTTTACTTCACAATTGTCCCTAAATTAATTACCATTAAATATATGTGAATATTTATTGAGTATAAAAAAATAGTAGATAATATATATGAAAAAAAAATATCCATGAATTATCAAAAACAATGAAATAAAATATGAACTATCTTTATAGTGGTTTTCTAGACATATTTCACCAATAGTATAATCATTTAATGAATCATTATTAAAAATATAAAAACATTCAAGTGAAAGGTTGATAAATACACATTAATTTTACATTTCATCTCAACAATAAAATCCCATTGATGAATCAGTTTTGATAGAATTAAAAATCGAATATGAAATTGTCTTTCATTCCTAAATCTTCAAAATACATTAATAACGTTGAAATTTTACAGATTCACACAAAAGTGTAGTACTTAGAAACATATTTGTCATGATTATTCTTCATTAAGGGTTTTAATATGTTGATCTTCATCATGGTTATTTTTCTTTACTATAATCTCAAATTACGTGTTGATTTCAATTTATGTGTTGTAGGGAGGTATGGAGTACATTTTAATGGATGATTCTTCTAGATATTTTGTGAATATAGAGGAAAACACCAAGGTTTTGTAGTTTATGAATTTCAAAAGGATTTTTAATTTTTGGACTCTAAATGATAATGAGGGAAAATGTAAATTTTACCCATTAATGATCACATAAATGTTTTCTAATAATTATTATTTTATTTAAATATGGAGAATATTTTATATTTTAAATTTGGTGAGATTATGAGACAATTTAATTTAGTAATATATATTTGTATTTATTAAATAAATATTAATTATTCTGTGGGTTGAAAAGTTGATATATCCTAAATAGAGTTTAATATTAAAATTAGGAATACTTGTTTGATTAAAAAATGATAGGTTTTATATAGGAAAGGTACAAGCATATCTTGGGTTCCCTGCCTCAAGCTACGCCTTTATGATGGATTTTTATTTTTTATTTTAATTCATCATTTTTATATTTTTTTCATTCCCCATTATAATGTATTTCATATTCATGATATTCGGATGGATTCAACTATATTTTAGAAAAATTATAAAAAGAGAAAAGTTTCATTTTTGGTCATCACATGAGGATCTATATTGGGATGTAATGGCTTTGGGGAGAAAATATGGGCTAGGAGATTCTATTTTTTCACCACAAGAGAGATTGATATTTATGTTTCAAAAATATACCCCTTTATTTTCATATTTTTAACTTCAAGTATGTCACATTGATTGATGGTGTCGGTATATATACCTCATATTCATATTATAAGGAGAAATAATGGGTGGTGGGGTTTGGGAGCTCAATATTGGATTTTTATTTTTTGAAACTCGATCACATGACATGTAGTTCAGATAATTTTTTTGTTGTATTAATTATGTAGTCAAGTAGAAGATAATAAATATATGTAATGTATTAATTTAGGATACTCTGTGTACGTAGATTGGGGTTGTGGTTGAGAACTCATTCAGAAACCATGTATTGGGGGCACGTGGTTATGCAGGGTACACAACCATACCCCATATGAAGGACATGACCCAAGGCCCTATGGAAGATTTTTCTAGAGGAAATGTGATTAACTTGTATATCCATTCCATGTAATTTTTATTACACATAGGTTTTATAAACAACATGTACTTGAGATTTACATCTCAGGGTAGGCTGAGGTAGACACGTATATTAGGGAGTTGAAAGAAAATGTTGTGTACCCAAGGATAAATGTCATGAAATATTCCCTTTGAATTATTTTGTGTGATTTTTCACACCAATTTTTTAAATAGATTCAAGAGGAGTCTATAATGAATTTTGTACATGTAGAAAACATTATTTAGGACATTATTTTTATTAGAAGAAGCATAAGAACTATTTCGTGGATAATGAGAAATGGAATATGGGTTTCTTCTTATGATGATAGGTTAAAAGTATCTCATATATAAGAAGATATGTGAAACTAGTATAGGATCATAAGAATGAACTCTGTCATAGAATGTGATTTCGATGGTTTTTGATATGATATTTTCTAGAATAGTTCATAGTTAGATGAAACTTATGTTCATGTGATATCTTCATGTGGATTTGGACTAGCCCCCCATGGGTTGTGATGGATAGATCCTATGGGTGGAGAGAAGAAAATTCAATGTTAGATATGGTATATTACCTATAAAAGATACATTAATATAGATTAGGTGACCTTGGTTGGTGCACGCGTTACATTTTTACCCTAGTGAGGTTTCATGTAGTGATGGATAGGGATAATTATGGCAGTCCACTTTGAACTCAAATTTATGATGTAAGCTAGATATTATGCTATGGGAAAGGTTATGTCTTGAATGTGGGAGGCCAACCATGGTTATTTGAGAGAGGATTATGTTATGGCCATCCCAAAATATTATTTATATGAGATGTTTATGGGTGAGACAAAATACTTACTAGGTTGTGTTACCATGAGATATTTAGAGGGGGATGCAACACCCTTGAGTTTCTTCTAGAAATCCTATTCCCAAGAGATTTCCTTGTATTTGGTGATAGGATTGAGTATATGTGATAATGGAAGTTAGGGAAACACAACCCCAAGATTAAATTTATTAGTGAGATGTTCCTGGAAGTACACATTGACCCCCATGGTATCTACATACTATGAGATATTTTAGGAGTAATTGACTTCCCTTACAAGAAGTTATTCATGAAATGATTTGAGAGGGATGAAATAACACTTTAGGTAGCACAATTTAATGAGATATTGTTTTAGGGACACACTTCCGCTGATGATACATATCTATGAGATAATCTGGGAGGGTAATAACCCCCAGAGTGTTTAATATACCATGACATGTTAAAGGAGGGTCTCAATAACCCCTATTGAGACATATATATGAGATTTTTCTAGAGGAATTCACTAACCCCAAAGTGATAAAATTAATAAATGATCCTCGGTACATCCCCCTCATATCTGGATATTAGGACTAATGACATTGGATTTCTATGTAATTTTTACTATTAGTTGATCAGGAGAATGATATTGTACGCAATAGTTGTCAAAAATGATCAATGAAACAATAAAAATGGATAAAGAGGGTTCTGTTTGATATATAGTGGGAAATTAGAACCCCATGACCAATTGTGTTTATTTATTTATTTTCATGAAAGCTATCATGTGGATTGGTTGGGAATATCACGTGCCGACGACCTTGTTCATGTTAGTATAATATAAATAATACATAGTGTGACCTAATTAGAATATATTTCTTACCCCTTGTATACAAGCATTGGTGCATGGAGAAAGCATTTTTTTACATTCAGGTTGAGGATAAATCTTGTAGTGGATTGTTTAGAGGGGAATTGTTTGATGATTATGATTGTGCAATTTGATAGGAATTAATATTCAGGATTGAGGTATGACTCATGTTTGGATTTAGGAATTTTTTATTTTGAGTTTTTAGTTTATTTGTATATGTGATCGATGAAGAGAGTGAATAGTTGTTGTATACATTCATGGAAACGTGTTTTAATGACTATATTTCTCTTTAGGTTCATTTGATATTCGATTTTATGGTTTTCTACTTCTACATACTCTTTTTATTATTATGGGTTATGATTTGTTTATTTTTATTTTCTATAAGTAGGCTAATATGAAGATATAGTCACCCTATTAAACCACTCTAGAACTATACTACAATTCAATAGACTCTCTTACACACGGTGAAACACCTATGGTCTTAGTCATATCACTGATATGGGTAATGATGACTACATGTGGGTTGAGGATGTTCCAAAGTCATATCTGGTAATTAATGGGATTGATATCACAGATTTTATCATAATTTTTATTATCTTATGATTTGATTTGATGGTGGAAATTTGACATTGGAATGTTTTTGAGCTTGTGATGGATAACATCCCAGTTCACTGTTATCAAATCTTTTTGGAAACAATTATAGGCTGTTAGGGATATAGGATTTGTGTAATTACTTTATAATTATATGGTTTTTTGAGTTCATATATCAGTAAACACTTAGTTTCATGGATGTATTATTTATCGGTTCTATCTCATGGTAATTGGTAAGTGGTCATGTACATGCATTATATTTGGTTCATATTATTGAAATGGAAAAAATCCAACTATTAGTGATTAATAACACTAATGATAGTGTTTAATTCATTAAAGTGTAATCGATAACAAACATGGTGTTTTTTATATAATGATTTATTGTAATTATACATTGATTGACCTCAATATATTCCTTTTTTGATAATAGGTCATGTGGATTATATTGAGGGATTATAAATGGAGATGATAATAAATTTTCTCTTGTATGATATGTAATGGGATATCATTAGTTCAATATATTCATTTGATTCATTAGTAATGAACCCCTTAACGATGGTTTTGGTTCCATAATTGCAAAAAAAATATCTTTGGCTATATGAAATATCAACAAAATATATATATATATTGCGATTTCCCATATAAATTCATTGTGGAATAATACTAAACTGAACCATATGACTATAGTTACCTGACATTGATCATGGTAGATAGATCTTAGTATATATGTATGGATGAGACTATAGTCATTGATAAGTTAGTAGTTTAGGATGTTTCATGGTGTGGACTGGTACCTAATTAGGATAGTGGTTTGGAATGTGATTAATGAGACATATATGCATGAGACCCTATACTGAGTTATTTGGTAAGTTATTATCTATGTGATATAAAATAAGGTAATCATAGGTATATACATTGAGATAGGATATCAATTATTGATATGTTTTATCAAGTATATAATATAAGAAAGAAGGTTACTTAATCATTCATTAAAAAAATCACTTGAGTTTATATTTCTATCATGGATGGTATTTTAGAGAAGGATCATTTGGATACCAAACCCTAGTGTTTTTGGTGTGTTTCCAAATTAGATAGAATGTTTTAAATATAGATAGTTGAATCATGGTTATATAGTGTTTGGTTAGATGCTTCTGATTTTACTATAATGTTCTACATGGAATGTGAACATGATGTAGATCATGGTATAAGGTATATGTACAATTTTTAATAGGAAAACTGATGGTGACTCCAATGATATATTATGGGAATTTTAGTGGATAGCGATTAGTATATTAGGAGAATGTGAATAAGGAACGATGACATGTAACTAATTGGAGTGTGAGTAGGGTTCTGCAGATGGTAAGGGTATGAGATACATCACCAATTGGATTTTGTCAAAATTTACTAGGAACAATGAGAAGTTTTGCGTGAGGTAATGAATGATGGACATGATAAAATTATTATAGGAATAACTACTCAATTTATATGGATATGGATATGGATGTCATTTTATGAATGACCCAAGTGTATTCCCTAACATGGATTGTTAAGGATGTATGCTGATAGGGCCTTTTGAGGTGGTTCTCGAGGATCGATGTTAGAAAATCCATAGGGTGGGGAGAGAACCATCAGTTTATGATGGTTGTGACCCTTTTTATGAATTTAATTTTGAAGGATGATATAGGATTAAATTTTTTTAGTTTGTAATGGTTAAAATTTGATGTTTAATAGTCATTCTTAGGTATAATAAAGACAACCACATAAACTCAACACATTAGGTAATGGATAGTGCATGGGTCATAGTGGAATAACTACGATGTGGGAAGGGTTTTGGATAAAATGCGAGAAGTCATAAGTGGGTTAACGTTTAATTTGGATACCAGTGAGCTAGTAAATAATAATTTATATGGTTCCATGCGAATATGATATTTTAGGTTATGATGTAACATTGGATAGAGTTAATTCATTAGAACATGGAATGAAATGGTTCTTATGTGATTACAACATGAGTTGGATTGGGGTTACATTGATGTTCATGAGTGGATCATGATAGTAGATGTGGTTGGCGAAGGACCAAAAATTGGTATAACACTGAATGATAAATTTAAAAATGAGAGTGTGTGTTTGGAATATCATGAGATGAATTCAAATAAAAATTCATGATGATTGAGCAATGTTGTGTTGTGTCGATGGATACAAGAGAGTAGTATCATGAATGGATATCTAGAGGAGTAACATAGCACGGTTTTCCATGAATATGGTTGATGTGATGTAGAAACCATATATGGCTTGTCCCAAGACCACTGTTAATGAAAATCAGTAAGTTATTCTTGTTGTGGGGAGCATAAATACATAAAAATGACATTTATAAGGTCATTATTATAGTGAGGAACAGTATGATCCTATGTATGAATTTATTAAATATGCTATTCTATTTCATGATTGATGGGTGTTGGAAATAAATATCATGGTATTTCATTTTTGGTGGTGAGATATGTCATGAATTGAATAAATAATGTGCCCCATGTTTGGAGATGCATAATAAAATGCCATTTAGAATTTTGAGATTGGACCCGATGAGTTTTTATGAATTTATTACGAAGAGAGAATGAGTTTTATAGTCAAGGACTATTTTATATTAAGTGGTGTATGTATTGATATGACCGAATAATTTTTGGGGACCATGTTTTTGATGTTGTGAATTTTCGGTGGAATTTAATTTCATGGACACTGAATAATAATGAAGGAAAAAAGGGAATTTCACCTCGTAAGTTATCTCAAAAAAAATATTATGATTCTGTTGATCACATAATGGGTTTCTTACCCTCTGAATAAAATTGAGTGACATTCATAACTAGTAGAATATTATGAAATATATTTATAAATATTAAATAAATATAAATTATTGTGAAATATTAAATTATGATATCTACTATGAAGAGTCTTGAACAATGATTCACTATTCATGGTTTAATTCAATATAGGTTATTTACATATGAGGGGTATGAAATTCACTTTCGTTTCAAGTCTTGGGTAAATCCATTATGAAATATTTTTCCTTCTCTATTTATGTAATTTTAAATTTTTCTTTTATATTTTCCCCATGCGGATTCCTTAGTATGAGTGAGTGTGGGATGGATTCAACAATATTTCACATGAGTGTTGAGAGTGTGAGGGTTAATGGATCATCATCATGATTTATATTAGGTTTTGGATATGGGTGAAAGGTACACATGGAATGAATGTATTCTTCAAGATTCAATGTTTCCGATGTAAGGTAAACTGAATTTTGAATTTTGAAAATTCCTCCCATTTTACGGATAGTTATTAAATTTAATCTTGTTTTATGGATTTATGGGGTCAGTTTGGTGTCCCAATATGAATTATATGGGGAAAATGATATTTTTATAGCTTTTTTGTGGATTTATATTTGGGAAACCGGTCACACAAGTTGTAGTTTAGGGAACACTTGCTTTGTATTAACAATTATGGAGTGAATTAATTGTCTAGAACTATATGTCACATATTATATAAATAATAAAAATGTAGTTAGACTCATTATGTGTCTGATTACAAATACATAGACATATTATGAAGAGAACATGTCTATGCTGGGTATATGGGCATATCAAAAGTGCAGTATACAACAAAAAGTTGTGTATATTTTTAGGAAGTGTTTAGGTGATTGATATTTATAGGAATCTAGACTAATTTACACAATGTATAAGGTTTTATCAATCCATGAAAATCGGATTCACATGTTAGGATAAGCATAGGTATACACCTAGAGTTGGATGTGGAGAAAACACTCTATTTAAATAGGGGTACATGCCATACACTATTCACATTGGTAAGTTTTGTTTTATTTAAGGCACTAAAGTATGAAATTGACATAAGAAAAGTAAATTATGTGTGATTAAATGTAATACATGATAGAGGGTATATAAAGGTGATTTAGATTATTAAAATTTATATTCAGAACTAGAGATATAATGAAATGCAGTTTCTTTTCAAGATAATGGGGTTAGAGTTTCTATTATTTGTGATGAAATATGAGATTAGGTGAGGTACCATAGAATGAATTAATTAATTTCAATTGGGTTTATTAGGTCTTATATAAGAGATATCATGGTAAAATTCCTAATTAGTACAAGAATTATTGTGATGTGGGACACTAATGAGTATTTGGACCATATTACTATGTCTTGGATTGGATAGAGTATAATGGTTGATAGAAAACTATGTATTTGTAGATATTTTCTAGTTACAATGAGATGAGACTAATATTAATACTAATGGTACATATAGATGTCATTATGATATTATGACCCTAGAAATAATGTTTTAATTTATGGGTATAAATGATTGTGTGTGTAAAAATTGAACCATAATCAATGATGGGAGCATGATATGAACTTTATGGTTATGATAGGTCCCTATCTTCATAAAATAAAATGGATTTATTTAGAATATTAAGGGAGATTTCTTAATTATCATATTTCTTCCACATATGCTACCGGGTGGGACACACTGCCAACTAGGCACAGTTTTGATGTTGTGTTGTAGGAGTCATACAGTACCCTTGAGTTTCTTCTATAAATATATTTTGTAAGAGATGTTCTAAAATCATGTAATGATCATGATGATATATGAGGTACATGGTTGAGAAACACAACACTTGATGAGATTTGTTTGTGAATGACCTGGGAGGGAAGCATTACACATTGAGTGATCAGTATACCATGAGATGTTATGGGAGGTATGCAATCCACTCAATGATATGGATATGTGAGATGATCCTGGAGGGACACACTTCCCCCACCCAGGGGATCAGTATACCACAAGATATTACAGAAAGTACGTATTACCCCTAGTGAGATGTGTACTTGAGATGATCCTAGTGGGATACGCTACACCCGATTGACCAATATTCTATGAGATGTTGTGGGAGGGATGCATTTCCCATAATGAGACATATACCAAATATAATTCGAGAGGTGTTCACTACCCCTTAGTTGATCAGTATCCAATGATATTTTTTGAGAGGGGTACAATACAATCAATGAGATGTAAAAATTAGATAATCATGGAGGGACACAATACCCCCCAAGTGATCAATATAGTATTGTATTCATAAAAAACACTACTATGATACTACTAATGAGACTGATACTGTTGGATTTTTTAGGACTTGTTCCTAGGAATCAACCATGGGACTAATATGGGTTGGCATGGTTCTGTTAGATGCTCAAAGACACCCCATAATTAGCCAAATCTACTTTTGGTTGAATATATGTGGGGCCATATAACCCAAATCTAAATTTGATATATTTATTTAATTTGATGCTATTAATAATGAAACAATGTTGGGAATATCTTGTGTGTGAGAACACTATTATGAAAGAAGAAGATAGTTACACCATTTAGGGTGTCTTATTGAGTATTTTTTCTCATTCCTTGAGGACCACTATTATTCACATAGAGATGGTTTGTATACATAATGGATGAGCACTAGAAATTTAATGTATCATGAAAAGGATTTTCATTAGATAATCTGACTAAAGAAGATTTACCATTATTAGATTTGGGGATAGAGATACAGCTTAGAGATGGAAGTATGTCTTATGTATTTTATTCTACTATTTATATGAATATGTAATTGATCCACTAGGAGATTATGTATTTATACTGTAATGACTGTGAGTCTCTATAATTGTATGTTTCTATATATTCATTTGACACAACATGTAGTGTTTGTTTTCTTCCACAATCCTAGTTATCATGATAGATTAAATTTGGTTTATTTTTAACTGTTATATCAACTCTAATATTTCGGTATAATATCACACTGGATTTATCCAAGATATTTCTTTCTATACATACATATATATAATATGATGGGTGTTCCTCAGTCTTTAGAGTCATCAATACCCCAGACATAGATGACTGGTCACATAATGAGATCACTACTTAAATTCCATATTCAAATCATTAAAAAACAAACATGTATGGGGATAAAGTGAGTTTCAAAATATCCTTAATGCAATAAATATGATTCATTCATGGATAGTAACTTATATAAAAATTTTCATTTTATATTAAATATTTTAATAACACTTTATGATAGATTAACTCTTTATTTTAGAAACACAAAATTATTTTTATCTGCATGGATTACATTATATTTTTTAGTTTCCTCTTAGATGCAATATGCTTAATTAATTTTGAAATAAAAATAATTTCATTATTTTATTCATTATCCAAAATCATAAAACATTCCATTAATTATGGTTATATGGTTAATAAATCCATTAGAACATGATTGGTCTTATTATTGACTGATATATCCTTTTTGGAAGTAATTGTCCTGGTACGTGAAGTCACTTTTCATTTCTCTCTATTCTCAAATAGTTCCTCTTATGCGAGAATCCATGATATATATTTTTTAGTCATATACATTAATATTTTTCACCATCCTCACTAATATTGAGTGACATTTTGGGTACAATGTTTTTGGAAACATTGTAGATTTTTTATAAGTATGCATTCCACTAAACTAATGGTCTTATTTATCTATTTGGTTGATTTTAATCAATGTTTCAGATTTATTCCTCAAATATTAATTTTAATTAAATACATGTAGTGTTCCATAGTATGTAATTTTGTCACATAATATATGAATATCTACTTTGGTTTTAATAATTTTTTATTTTCTTCATGGGTGTGTATTGTATAGCATTTTATTTTTTGGTATCACTCGAATGGAGGCTTATCATCATTTGTCAAATTTTTTATTTTCAATTATGGTGTAATTTTTATAATGGTATATGAATTTTATATTATTCATACTTAATTGAACTCTTTATAACTATGAACACATCTTTTTAATTAATCATATATGTTTTCAAGACACAAAAATCTATTTTTGTTATATATATTCATCTTATTCGATGAATTTTTCATCGGTATAATATATTTTATCTAATATTAAGATATGATACCCCTCAATCTAGTCCCTACATATCATTTGAAATGTTTCTAGATAATTCTAACATTGAATTTAATTATTCCCACACATCCTATGGGACAATCAATGGAAAATAAACCCTCATTTTTTTCATTAGAATTATTATGGATATATTTTGCATCATTTACAACATGATTATTTGGATATAAGTACCATTTTATTATGTGTTAATCAATGAGATTAAATTTATAAAAATACAATAATATTAAATATTTATATATATTGATTTTACGTAATTTTATGTATCTTTTTTTTGTATATTTTCATTTGTATCCCACAATATCCAGGAAAACATTATTAGTAAAAATTGATTTATCTATAGTGTGGGTTACATTATTCCAAGAACATGATATATATTTATCAAGAATTGATCTTATACAATGATTTTACAGAAAATAGCCCTTTTTCAAGAAAGGATCCTTTTATATATTTATATGTTATCACTTAATATTTTAGTTTCTTGTGAATATTCTAAAAGGGTGTTTCCCAATCCTTCCAAATACACATCCAACTCAGGAAATATAATATTTAGAAAAAAATTATGGTATTAATGTTTTTACATACTAAATTCACATTATTTATTCATTTTTTCATTTTTTTATTATTTTATATTAAATTTTTGAATCATATATTTGTCAGTAACTTTTACTATTTTATCATTGATTTAAAAATGAGAGTTTTTGACATGAATATAAGTCATTTGTGTTCTTTCTAGTCCATATATTAATTCTTAAAATACATCCATAATGAAAAATTAAATAAAAATATTATTGTATAATTAATACCCAATTACTAAAAATAATTCATTGAAAAGTGATAAATATAACTCTTTAACCTTTGAAAATTTATAAATATTATTACGTTTGTGTAACTTTTTAACCAACACATTCCAGTTGATGTTCTCAAAAGACAGTTTATAAATTTGGGGTGGGGGTGATTCAGGGTGACTTTTTTCAAATTTATTTCCATCATTAATATTTACTTTTTATAAAAAAACACCTCGATAAGTAAATACCATTTATTTTCTATAGGAAATGATGATATTCATATTTTTAAACAATGACACACATACTGTATACATAGATGGATATAATGTAAAGACCATATTGTTATATTATTATAATTTTCACCCTCAATGTAAGTGAATACATCTTTACTAGGTTTGAGTCTTACCATGTGACACATTTTACACAATTTTTAAACACCAATACATGTGGTGTTAGGAGGAGTAATAATTTTTCCATGTATTGTGTCATCCACTAACTATTTATAATTTTTAAAATATCAATGTATCCCATGACATAAATTTAATCATTATACAAACTCTTAAATATTTATAAATATTTTTTTATTATAGAACATGATATCCAAAATTCTATAAGATTTCAAGGAATCATGTAATCTCATTTTGATTCTAAATCATAGTACTTGATTTCTGTAAAATAATATTCTAATATGAATGTAACTCATGGTTTATAAACAATTAAGAAATATGGTCTTTCATAAAATCCATATTATTGTTCTTATATTAGTCATTAGCCTCCCATGATCTTCAAAAACTATTCGCTCCTCAATCCTAATATTTGAAAATATAATCTTTAAAAAATAAGTTTCTTAAACTATCATCTCAAAAATATCCATCTTATTCATTCTTCTTCTATTTAATTATATTATTTAATACTTTGTATACTAAAATAGGTCATCGTACATACCTCATCTTCTACATTTATTATTAATTTTTCTTTAAAGACTCGATATTTAACTCTAAATAAAATTTGATTATTCTTTTTTAACACACACATATATTATTCTTCATGATGTTTGTGTAATGTTTCCTATTCTTATTCGATTTTCTTAGATATTTTATAATTAAATATTTATTTCTATTGTTGATATACACTCACATTTTTTTATAATTTTTCATGAAACATCCATCGAGGAACTTTCCGTGACTACCTCAAGACCACCTCCTGAAGGCCATGTGCTAGCGACTAGCGCAGATGACATCAACCTACAAGTGGGAGGGATTTTCCAGAGTACCTTTACACACTAACATGCCAAAACAAGTCATACAAACAAAACATGGAACAAGTATCACTAACACAAAGATTAGTACAAGTAAAAAATGATATATGTGGTCTAGAATACAAACCCAAAAAAAGAACTACAACCAAAAAAGTACAAAAAGGAAAAACTAATTTCTATCTGTGGAAAACCCCACCTGATCTTGAGAGTAGTTTAGATACAGGAAGCATAAGTATAATTTCATCTCCTCTTGATCTTACTAGGCCATTCCTAGTCCAATGCTACCATTTACACAATTGTAGCATCTGTCGGTCTCATCCCCTTGAGCACCTCTGGGTCCCAGTCCACCAATGTTTCTATCGAATCATCGAAAATTTACACCAAACACAACACGTGCAGGAAAACCCATGAATGGGTGAGTAAACTAGTACTTAGTAATGACCCGAAACAATATATTAATACCAAACATCAATCCTCAATTTAAAGATCGGTACACAAGACATATCATACTAAGTATAAATTTAGGGTAGTGATAGAAGAATCATCAGTCACATCATTTTACCCCTTGAAATCTTGAGAAATCATCATCAATCGAGTATAGTGGGCATGCCATGTCACACAGAATTTCTTCCCACTAACCTTGGACTACATAGGTACACCTCCCCACCACAAACCTTGAGCTTAAAAAGACACACAGAACTTCTTCCCACTAATCATGGCCTACTGAAGTACTCCACCTTGTCGAATACCTTGGGCCTAAAAAGTCACACCGATGTGATTCACACCATGGGCCTAAACAGTCAATCAAATTGACTCCCACTAGGCCATAGTTGAGTCTTACATAGTCAAATGTCAGTAGTCGTCAGGTCCAAGCCAGCCACAATGTTCTGTACGTAGTACGATTTGGATAACCTTCCCTTAATCCATTTGTCCCATATAATATACTAATAACTCATAATAGATGAAATAAAAAATATCTGACTTGTTAAGAGGGTCCCAACGCTACAAATAGATAATCAATCAGCAGCGCGATATGTAAGATAGAAGTGTTTTAGTAAGTAGGTATCGGTTGGGTCCAGGACTGGTCTGACCCGGTCTGACCGACCGCACCATCCCGGCACGAGGGTACCACATACCACAATTTAAATTCAATAGACTCAACCAGACCTGATTTGTGTTTGGGTCAGTCTGGTCGGGTATGGCCTGTGGGCCAGACCCAATGGGTCTTGCTGGACCCCACCCGGTTTGGCCGAGTGTAATGCCAAATAGGAATCCCGGTGACTTGGTTTCTTCCAGTCCAGGCCGTAGGAAGTGGGTTTGGATTGCAGGGTGTGGGTCTAGCCCATCATTGCAGGTCTTTCCTGCCAATGTGGGTCCAATTTTCTCAGAGGGGGACAGTCCTGACCCACTGCCTGGGGCATGGCCCGCAATACTATAGCCTAGTCCACCAGGGGGCAGACCGTTGCTGCACTGTCTAGCTGGGACAAGACAACCGCATCTCATTCAGACACCACTAGAATAGTTGATGTAGGGCCTCCTATATCCACGCTCGCCCAACCACAGCTTGTCTTTTCTCCTGTGGCTCAGATGTGGTCCACCCTCACCATGTGGCAACCTTCTAGTGTGGTATCAACCTATAACTACCGTAGATAGCTGGTTCAAGTCTCTTTCTGCCGCGGAACCCCAACATGCATGTTGATGTCCTCCAAATCGATCGGTGAGGGCATTCCACCTCACCCACAGTGGTTTCAGTTGGCGTCGTCCCTTACACGGAGCCAGTATAGGGAAATAGGCACCGTCGTGCCGGTGGTGCCACACCAGCAGCACCTTCCTTGGTCGACCCGATTTACTCTGGTGGCCTATTTTCTGATATGATTGTTCCAATGGGCCTCTCGGGTTTACACCATAATTACCCTGCCATGGATTGAAATTTTTTCAATTTTGAGGATACAATCATAATGAACACACAATGTAGAGGGGGTCAGGCCTTCTTCGTGTTATCACGTGCCCTCTGCGTAAGAGGTTTATAACCATGGGAGGTCTGTGGAGTTTTTGATCAGTCAAGACAGTTGATATTTGAATACAGGATAGAAAATCCCCAAAAGAAATTTCACCATCCCATATAAATGCATGAATCACTGATTGTCCTATTCCTGGGTAGATCCAACTTTGTCATTTCTAGAAAAAATAATAGATAACAACATTATAATCAATTAACCCGTACATAGTGTCATTTGATGGCGTGGTACTCTGCTTTGAGTGTTCAAGATGTCAACGTCGCTCACTGATTCCATCTCCATTTTTTGAAGAGTGTTGATGTCGGTGATGATCTTCTATGATGTCATTCTTCATTGGAGAGTATGACTATAGGAGGTATATCAATATAACTTTAAGGTTATTCATTATGAAACCAATACGTGAAAAAATTAAAAAGAATCATGTGACCGTGTTTCAGGTACACTGCGAAGTAACTCCATTATGCAATTTCATTTCTGAAATAATTTCACTATTATGCCTCCATTATATCATCATTGGGTTGTGTGATACGGGACATTAATGAGTTCCTTTAATTCATTTAATCACCACCTTGTCACTACCCCCACATCATAACCATCTTCCACTCAACTTTTAAAAATTAAATAAAATCATTCTTTTAAATTATTTTTTTATTTTTCACAAAATTCAGAAAAACAGCTTTTATGCTCGGTCCATGTTGACCAATGTTATGTCATTTCTAGGAATATCCTAGTATTCCATGTTAAATGGTTCCCTAGTATTTTTTATTTGAGAACCAGATAAAAATATAGAAAATCCAACTCTCATGATTTCTGAACGTACCATAAAAAAGGTTCAGGATTCCATTGCCGGCTCATCAGGACTCAGAATCACTTTCCATCAAAGAGTGTGGTCTCTAAATAAATCCATGTAATTAAATAAAATTAAAAAAAATATATGATAAATTAAATTCTACCCAACTTAAGACTTTACATTCTCGAAATCCAAAACAAATAAGTAATCAAATAGATGGTGGTACTGCACATGAATATGAGCCTCATGTTTTATGTGCTCTCCGGGAGATTTCCATTGTTCCACTGAACTTGCACTAGAGGAATCGACCACCCACATTGGATACACTGATTTCTATCCACTATATGCTCTGGGAACACAACAAATTTCCCTAATCATCAATTCCAAGATCACCCAAATATTTCCATGCGATGGATCATGTAGGTGTCTCCTTAGCTGTGGCAATGGAAAACATCATGTTGTTGGTGCACCTATGGGGGAAGTGATAGGTTGTACAACACCTCGCCAACTCTTACAAGGATCTAAAAATGTTATATGAACCTCAAAGATAGCTTGTCACCCCATCCAAATATCTTTTATCCTCATTTGGGTGAGAGCCGAAGGAACACATGATCACCCTCCTGAAACTCCATGTGTCTCAATCTATTAGTGGAATAAGACTTCTTCCTACTCAATTTAGTCCTCATCCTCTCAAGGATGATCTTCGGCTTCTCGGTGGTAGACCATACCAACTCCCAAACCATGAGTGCCAACTCTGCTAGGCATTTCCATCATATGGGTGATCTGCAATGATGCACGTACAATGCCTCAAATGGTGCTATGTCATTGGTTGAGTGATAAATGTTGTTTTATGATAACTCAAAAAAAGGTAGGTGGTCCTCCCAAATGTGACCAAAGTCAAAGACTCAACCACGAAGCATATACTCCATGATTTATATGGTCCTCTCCAAAGAATCATATCTAAAGGGATGAAAAGTAGTTCTCATGTAGAGTTGTGTCCCAAATGCCACCTTCAAACCCATTCACAGCTGAAATGTAAAGAGAGCATCATAATATGAAATGATCATTGATGGAAACCAATGAAGTCGCACTACCACTTGGATGTAGAGGTGTCTCAATCCCTCTATCGGTACCTAATCTAGGATGTGTATGACATGATCCAACATAGTGAGTCAGTCAACGATCACCCAGATAGATTCGTGTCCTCTGGACGTGCGTGGTAACCTTATAAAATATTCTATTGAGATACTATCCCATTTACACTCAGGTGCAATGAGTGGTTTGTATAAGATAGTTGGGAACTGATACTTAGACGTCAGTTGCTTACAAGTGAGGCATCATGAAACAAACTTGACCACTGTTTTCTTCATCCCCAACCACCAATACTAACGTCGATGGTCCTCGTACATATTCACTAGTCTAGGATGTACTGCCAAGGGGACTATGGATCTCCTTCAACACCACCTCCTACAACATCACTGAAACCATGGTACAATTTATGGAAATTATGATGTTCTCCCTACCTATCAAAAATCCATTAGGAGCCTGTTCGGAGGATATGTAAGCATGTTGGGCCTCACAGTCCACATCCACCTACTGTACCTCCCTGAATAGTTGTAATTATAGTGGAGTAATAGTCATCGACTTATGGCATGAAACTTCACCATCATCCATGAAGGATATCTTCATGACGGGTAACTACTTTGTTTCCTCACACATTAGCTGCAAAATGGTCCTCCTGCTCAGCGAGTCTGCCACCCCATTCCCGATTCTATAAGTATAGACTATCTAAAAGAAATAGTCCTGGATGAATTCTAGACCTCAATGTTTACTCTGGATGAGGTCCTTCTAGGAGAATATATACCTGGGACTCTTATGGTTAGATTAAAATACAAACCGTTTACCCATAAAGTAGTGATTCCACATATTCAAGGATGTGAAAACAACTACTATCTCAGGGTCATGGGTTTCATAGTTCTTCTCACATTGTCTCAATTTTTATGAGCTATAGGCAATCAATGAATTCTCCATCATCCATTCACAAACCATCCTGGTCCCTAATGCATCACAATAAAATAAATATCCATCACTCTCATCAGGTAGTCTCATGATGGGGGCACTAGATAGTCTCTACCTTTTCTCCTCGATGCTCTTCTGAAATCTCTCCGTATATACCATGGGTTGTACCTTCATAGTCAAAATTGACAAGGGTGATGATACTCTATAAATTACTTTTACAAACCTATGGTAGTATCAATCCAACCCCAAGAAACTCTCTAACTCAGTCACGCTTTTGGGTGGCCCATGCACAATCATCGCCTCGATCATCTCTGGATCCACTACTACTCCATCCTCTGAGATGAAGTGACCATTAAATTGGAAATCCCTTATCATAAATGGAAACATATAGAGCTTACTATAAATATATTTCTCCTAGAGTTTATCAAACACCATCCGTAGGTGTGTAGCGTTCTCCTACAACAACATGGATTACAAAAATATGTCATCAATGAAGACCACATCAAACCGGTTAAGGTAAGGATAAAAGATCCCGTTCACAAGTCCCCTGAACACTGCTAGGGAATTGGTCATTCTAAAAGGCATCAACACGAATTCATAGTGGCAGTATCAACACAAGATGGTTAACATCATTACATCCTCATCTCATACCTGAGGCCTGTGAAAACATGATTGTAGGTTCATCTTTGAGAACAACCCCGCTCCCATCAGCTAGTCAAAGTGGTCCTTGATCTTCAATAGTGGATACTTGTTCTTCATGATCGCCTAGTCTAGGTTCCATAAGTCTATGAAAAACCATAAAGACCTGTCTTCCTTCTTGGAATAGTTCACTGGGGGAAACATCCAATATGCCAGTGTGGATATCATTATCGTCACAGGGTACTAGTCAACGAAAAAGTATTCCTCTTTATGATGAGGTCATCCTGGAACATCCTCTAGAATAAAATCCGTGTAGCCATCCAACAATATCGGAAATAATGGACACCTATAACCCACATCAATGAGGTTGAGGCTAGAATAACGGTGATTAATCAGATGAACCATACTCCTAGAATTAATGTCTTATACTGCAAGGGTTTCATTCTCATGGGTGAAGGAAAACATAGTCCCATCACTACAGAAACACCACACTGCGTGCATAAAACATCTATGTGAGCAGGGATTGTTAATAACTAATCAATAACCAAGATAACATCATAAGGCCGTGATGCTTCTACTAAGAGATCCCAAATGAAGCTTCTGCCTCTTAGTGTAATCTCACACTATTTGAACTAGTGTGTAATCATTGAATTCCCTCATGTAAAAGTATCTATCCACATAGATTGAGAAAAAGGCTCCACCATAATCTCCAAACTACGAATGACAGTTATTGTATGGAAGGAGTGACATGAAACTGTATTTATATGAGCATAATCTAGGGTATAGATGACACATATTGTAACTCAGATCATCTCAAGAGCCCCATGGTCATAAGACTATACTACCTGAAGTTTTACTCTCTCATATCTCTAAGCTCTCTGTGGTTTGGATGGACCACCTGGTGATGGTGGTGGTAACACCTCAAACTGCTTCCAAACATTTGATGATCAGCATACTCCCCTTCCATGTCTACTACCCTACGAACCTCCTCGCAAGAAATGTTGCCTCTATCTCGGTGGACCGTCGACCTTCTAATGGTCATCTGTATTGCAGTTCACGCAAACACTATCCACGTGTCCATTCCCGCAGCACATGAAGCATTTCCTTTCATTCGTCTAACACCCTATAGACTAGGATCCACATATGATAGATCATGAGTCTTACGGTTTCCCTCCAAAATAACTGGCCCACATGGGTCCTCGCATTTACAATATACTGCCTACTAGAGACTTTGGTGCATGGGTTCTGCTGGTAGCTCTAGTTGTAGGTGCCTACTCCACTAAGAGTTTCTCTACCTGAAAGGGTTTCTCAAACACCCCACCCTAGGTAGGGATGCTGTATGGCAACACCGATTCCATGATCTCCCTCCTGAGTCCATTATTGAAGGATTGATCCCTCAAGAATGGTTCTCACTCAAGGTAAGTGAAGTGGTACTAAAACTCTGCCATCCTCACTGAGTACTTAGCCACCGTCTTGATTCCCAGCTAATGGTGAGGCATCCCATGAATGTGAACAGACCATATGGTTGTGGGGAAAATCCCATATAGGAAATGCTACTAAATTTATGCATATGAAAGGGTCGCCTCATCATGAATCTAAGTGGTTATGCTCCCCCATCTCCCTACCAAGCCCTACGGAAGGCTCGTTGCTGGGATCTTCATCTGGTCCGGCAGTTGCCATACTATGTGGAAGACCCATGTCACTATGTCCAACCAATCCTCAGTGACCTAAAAATATGTCTCTCCCATCAACATGGGAGGACTTTGTATCTGAAACTAATGTAGGGAAATATGTTTGTGCACGTCGTCTTCTGGATCTTCTGGCAGTAGATGTTGACCATCGGGTGGTGGTAGCACTGGTGAACCACCTGGTGGGGACATATCTAGAACTGGTCCTCGAATTCATGCCCCTTCCATATGAAGGTTGTCATCGATAATATATATCGGGAACCAGGATGGTCATTATATAGGGGAATCATGATATAGTTTATGATATACCCCAATTAGAAGGGTATATCAGGTGAGCTAATTTTTATTCAATAGTACATAAGGAGACAATTATAAAACCATTTTTTTTATGTATATAGTCGAAAATAAGAATTCAATTTTCTATTGTATGGATATCATAGAAACCGCACCAACACTAGATTCCTCGAATCTGAAATTTGAACACTCAAAACTAAACATTGTTTCCCAAAACAAAACAACAGAATCATGGTCTTTGTGGTAGGTCCAACCTTTATCTAATAACTATTTTTAAAGACCCATTACATGAGGCCCATGTTGTGACTATCCCATGACCTCATCCTGAATTCCATGTCATAAACCTGCATGTGGGATGCATTTTCATGAGTAAACTCACGCACAAACATGCCTAACATATTTGAAGACACCGAACAAAGAACAAGTATCACTAAAAAAGATGAGTGCAAGTACAAATGATATAAGTGGGGCAAAATTCAAACCCAATAAATGAAATGTAAACAATAATGTACAAAATGGAATCACTGATGGCCATCCAATGAAAACCCCACGCGATTGTGAGAATATTGTAGCTACTAAAAGCAGATGTAGACCGTCTTATACACCAGATCAATTGGGCCCCTGCCCTATTCTATGAAAAAATTCCATCATCATAGGATACATTGGTACCACCCCACATAGCATCTCTAGGTCTTGGTACACCAAGGTCTATGTCGAAACATCGATTGTCTGCACTAGATGCAACACATCTGGGTGAAGCCAGTACAGGGGTGAGTAACAAATTACTCAGTCGGGACTTCAAGACAAAAGGTAATGACCACACATCAATTTTCTATGTAATGAATGATATACAAGGCAACTAACACTAGGTATATATTTAGATTTGTGATAGAAGAATTTGCAATCACATAATCGAACACCTCTGCTGCTAGAGAACTCGTCCTCTATACAGATATTTGGGCCTATCATGCCACACATATGTTTTTCCCACTAACATTAAACTTCGTAGGTACACCTCTTCACCACCCAACGTAGGCCGACAAAGTCACACAGAAGTGCTTCCCACAAATTTTGGCCAATTGAGTTAATCCTCCCTGTCACATACCATGGGACTGAAAATTCACATTGAAGTGCTTCCCATTGTGGGCTTGTATACTCACCCATATGTGATTCACACTAGGCCATTTTCGGGCCTCACAGAGTCGAAACATTGTAGTATGGATGTCCCAGCCAACTATAGGCTTCCGTAGGTAGGGAGATAGGGAGAATCTCTATTCAAGACATTCATTGCATATCAAATTGTTTGAAATACTCCTCATATAATGGAAAACGATATAGATCGTCGAGGGGGTCCTAACACCAGAAATTCCTTGTCAAACAGATGTTCAGTTTTCCTAATATATGCCTTTGAGTAATAATTGTCCGATTGAGTCTGGGCCAGGTCTGAATCGGTCAGACTGACCTGACCATCCTGGCCGGAGGGTCCCATGTAACCTAGTTTCAATTCGATTGACTCAAAATGACCTGGTTTGGGTCTGGGTCAGTCTGGTCTAGTCTATCTATTATGTATACCCAATGGGACTCGCTGGACCCAACCCGGTTTGGCCGAGGGTCTCACCTGTCGTGTCACATGATGACCCGTTTTATACATGTTCGGCCCTCGAGGTGCGGTTTCAGCCGAACAATGCGTGTAATGTATACTGGGCATGGTCCCATCTATTTGGGCCATATAAAAGGAAAATCATGATTTCTAGGGGCACAAACCACAAACCAGAATCCCAGTCCACTATGCACAGATCAGTGGTGCTCATCCAGCTGGGACATCATAGTTGTGTCACGTCCGACCTCTGCTGCTACCATGAATGCAGGGCCTCCCCTAGCTGTGGTCATGTGGCCATACCACTTCACTTCATAAGAGGCTCGGATGCAGGTCAACCCCTTTGGGTGGTGCATTCCTGTCTATGCATCCATCTGTGGCAGTCGTGACCATCCAGTCGCAGTCTCCTTCTATTGTGGCGCACCGCTCTTATCCAATGCGGCTGATGAGGTCTGGAAACCCCACCCACTACACTACCAATTGAAAACACCCCTTCCATGTGTCTAGTCACTGTAGACACATTTATAGTGGAATAATACTTATTGAACCTTTCATGGGTCATCATGGTTACTATAACAGTGCATTTCTGATATTTCTACGCCTACAAGCCACTCAAGTCGCTGCCACCACTGCATGGGCCCCAGATTCAAATTTATACCATTTTGAGGGTACTTTAACAATGAAATCCTAAAGAAGAGGTTCTCAGACCTTGTTCGTATCAACCCACACCCTCCATGTTAGAGGTTTATAATCAATAGAGGTCTTGTGAGTTTTTATTCAGTCTATACAAGTGATTTTTGAATCCCAAATAAAGAATCCTCAAAAGAAAAGTCACCCTCATATATGTGCATGAATCATGGATCAAAACCTTCAAGGGTTAATCCATATTTTTCATTTATAGAAAAAAATGGGGATGGAATTTAGAATCAAATTAAACAGAGACATTGATGTTTGATTTCGTATCGCTCATCATTATGGGGTCAAGACTTCGATGTTACTCATCTCTTTCAACTACGTTCATCAAGGGGTGTTTATGTATGAAATGATCTTCCACTATGTCATTCATTTTTGGAGAGTAATACCCTTGGAGGTTCTTCAAAAAATCTGCATGGTTTAATAATTGTTCCACCAATGCGTCAGACAATTAAAAATGAAATGTGACTCATCATTTCAGTTATGTTTCCAGGTCACACTGTTACACAGTTTCATTTATGAAACAACATCACTATTACACTTCCATTATTTCATTGTTATGATATGTATTAGGGGATATAAATGAGTTCCATAAATTCACATCATCGCCGCTTCGTCGCTGCACCATAGCTTCTTTGTCTTCCACTCAACTATGAAAAAAAAATAAAACGTTTTTTAAATTATTTTTTTATTTTTCTCAATAATTATGAAAAATAGCATATCCTCTCAGCCCTTACTGACCAATGTTAAGTATTTCTATGTGATTTTTGATGATCTGAGTTTAACAGTGCCCTCATATTGTTGATTCTAGAACTTTTTCAAAATTTATAAAAATCCACTCGAACTTTTACTAAACGTCCATTAAAATAAGATAGAAATTGTGTTTTGGGCTCACTAGGCCTTCAAATCGCATTCATTTAGAGCATGTGGTCTCATAATAGTTCCATATAATATAGAATATTTACAAGTAATTTCTAATAAATTACATAATAAATTCATGAATATATTTTTTCCATATTATCAATAAAAAAATTACTACAATATAAACATTTATTTCCCACAACCTTCATAAATTAATAATGAATATATTTATGAAAGAACATCCAAAATTACTACATGCACTCTGACCATAATATATGCTTGAAATACATACACAAAATATTTCAATAAATTTTTTTTTCTCTCCCGAGATGATTTTTTAAATGTGGAAATAATTAATAATATATAATATGTTTTGAATGGATTCATCATTCGTAGAAAAAATTCACAAAATAATCATATCCACCCTGATGTGGAATCAACACATTATCTTAAACCTTCATTATCAAATTGATTCAATCATGAATATACAAAATCGTGATATATGAAAACTAAATAATAAAATAGAGAATGTCCAATTTCATATTCTAAATCCTAATGGGAATATAACAATTTTAAAATTTTTATAATCTTATATAAGATAATAATTTATTATATATATCTATGTGAGTTTCTATTATGTTATGTATGCATCAAAAAATGTTAAACAATAATTTATGATTTTATACTCCTAAAAAACATCAAGTGTTATAAAAAATGACTCTTACATAAGATAAATTTAATCTCATGTTCTATAGTGTTAAAATTATACTTATATTTCTGTAATCAAATGAATCTCTCATAATATGTTTTATAATTTAATGCACTACACACGAGTTTAGACTATACCATGTTCTTATATTATTCTTGATAAAAAATTTCTTTATTATTAAAAAATATTATTCATTATTATGGTCCTATGTATTTTCTATATATCAAATTCTCTCCCATTAAAAACTTACATATATAGAAATGTCAAATTAATTTTTCACTTTCCAATTTTTATGGAAATAATTACATATGAATCCATATTTAGAATAAATTTAATATTTTACATAGAATGTTAAGAATTTGAATGATATATCAATACATATTATAATATTCTCAAGAAATACTCAACTATATCAAAAAAACTAACATAAATTCTAAAATTTATCCAACCAACTCATGCATCTTAATTACCCTTAAAAATATAGCTTGCATCATATACACACATCATTTATTCTAGCAATGAAAAAACTATATCCATTTACTTCAAACTAATTCTTAGAATTCTCAAATCATTACACAATGGATATTATTTATTTGACCTAGAAACAATTATTCTTACCATCAATGGGTGATTACACAATTTTTCAGTCAACCTTTTACTTATTTAGTAATATATAATTAATGTTTTAAAAAATAGCATCACAATGTCTCTTTAAAACCTTTTTATATAATTCCCTCCACATTCGATCAAAACTACTCTGCATTAATTTACAATCCAATTCTACAATCATCACTTGTATATGGGATGATTCCTTAAATATATAAAAAATTCAACAATGTCCTTATCAAATAATGAGATAAGAATAAAAAATATTTTGCAAATATATAAATAGATATTTATAATAATTGAAAAGGTATCTTATAACTTCTCTTTATTAGGATATTCCACCATCTACAAAAATTTATATTGAGATGATAATTGATATTAAATAAAACCATAAACCACTTGGATTAATAATGATGTTTTATATTTATAGAAAAGCACCATATCCAATAGTCCTATAAATAAATAGAGAAATACAAAAACCAATCATTAGGATGATTTTAAAATTGGATTTTGAATCCTATATAGTTTATATTTTTTATAGAGGCATGGTTAGTTTTAGTTTCCAAAAGACGTATGTTAATAATTATAAGAAGGATTTAATTTTGGTAACATAAAAATTTTAAACATATAATAAATAAGGATAGAAAAAAATAGGGAAACATTATTCAATATCTAACTTCCATTTGTTGAGACTGTGATTTATTATTTCGCATATATGATATTTTTTTGTATGTACAATTAGTAGTTTGAATTTTGACATATTTTGAAGAGGCATAACCACATATTACATTCTCCAAAAACCCTATATATAATGAGGTACTGAAGAAATATTTTCGATGTAGAAGGTGTGATGTTATATGTAAATGATAAATCTATTCAAAATAATATTGATTCATTTTATCTTTTGAAAACAATTATAGGTGATATTGATAGTCTTGGATAAAAACCTATAAATAAATTTATGTTTTTGGTCTAATATTATTAAGGGGATTATTCTTGTGGATGGGGATGCTATTATAGAAGGTAATGTGAAATGAAATATATGAAATTTTGAAGTTGGTATTGACTTGTATTAGATAAAAATTTTACCTACCCATATTCCACTAAATCAAATTTCTATTAGAAATTCCATTATATAGATTTTAGTTTAAAATACTCACTCTTAATTTTATTGTGAATTTTATAACTCCAGGGAATATGTATTATGATTAAATGAAAACAGTGTAGTAAGAGACTCAAATATTTATTTTATATCATTTCATTGAAATTTCATGATTTCATAACAAATGGGAGACAACCAAATAACATGTTTTAGGAAATTCTCTTATTGGTTACTACATGGAATCATGTATACGATAAAATCCCAAAATCATAGAAAACGATTAAAATATAGTTCTTATGAAAAATTGTTCTATGTAAAAAAACTAAATAATCAAAAGAAATTATTTTTAATCACCATCTATATATTAAATCAATGTTAACATTAATCTTTAGAAAAATGATTCAAATATTAGAATCATTTCTTTCAGTGGCCACATATTTTGTTTTCTCAACATCCACCACAATTGATCCCCACAACAGATTATGTGTAAGGCAATAAGATATTAAAATCCAAATTTAGATAATCCCCTTGCACTTACGATTTTTATAATAATAACTCATATTGTCATAAACTCTATGATATAACTAAAAAATTTGTAAGAAACTGAATCTTCTATCCAGCAGTCAATTTCCTTTCTTGTTGTTTTTGAGAAAAAGAAGAGTTTTTTGAAATTTCAGGAGTACATGCCACGTACCCAGTTTCTATTCGTGATTGTGTACTGGCCGTGTAATAGTTGGGGTACATGGTCGGTTGTGGTGAACAAGAGTCCTCCAAAAGTGGAGGTCAAAAAAGGCATGTACATGATGTGTACTTTTAAAATACACACTATGTACTTGTTTTATTCATTAAATGGACTGGGGTCATGTCAAATCAACGTAACCCTCTTTATATTCTTCTGTGTCATCCAAGAGTGTCTGTACAGCTGAAAAACTATTATGAGTTCACAACTCACCATCCATTCTCTAAATCGACAGTTGTTGATTGTATTGGAATCACCAAGGTGAGTTATTCATTCTTCTAGAACTTGATCTCCTGGTTTCTCTTCTCTCACAAGTTATCCTTAGTTGAAAATTTCAAGTGTTTTTTATGATGTACTGAATTATATAGAGATTCGTGGATTTTGGTTCATGTATATCGATCTCATGATGCCAAGGTATGATTTGTTTTCCTTTCCATGGATTTTATTTTTATTTTATGTGAAAAAAGTTCCCAATACTCACGAATGGGATATTTTTTGTTTATGGTTTTAGCTCTATTTTTCCATTATTCCCATGTTTTATTAGTTAGTGGTTTTTTGTTTATGAATTGGGTCAATTTTTCCATGATATGGAGGTTTTACCATGTTTTCCTATTTTCACCATTTGGTCCAGCTTTACCTGTTAGGTTGCTTCTTTGTTACTCATGCCTAGTACTGTTACAATAGAGTGATTATAATCTAATAGGCTATGATTTGTTTTATTCTTTCTAGACAAGTATTTATTGAGGTTTTCATTTGTTTTCATGTAACGTTTGGGTAGGATTGACTTACATAGAGCTATCGGATCATGGTGTAGTAGACCATTAGAATAATTGACATTGAGGGATTCTCCAGAGTGTGTTTTTTAATTTTATATTGCGAGACCATAGGGGTGATGGATATAAGTGCTCCCTTAGTGTGTATATATTTTACTCGATACAGGCCACGTGGGGAATTGGATGTTTAGTGCTTCCTTAGATTTCCTATTAGTTACCGAAAAAAGACCACATGGGGAATTAACAGTGAGTGCTTCCTCAGAGTGTATTTGAAAAATCTGACCCATAGGGGTTACAATGTGTGTAATTATTAAGGGGATTCTTATGTATGTGTGATTGAACTGGAGTGGTTAGACTATCAGTATATCCCAGAGGGTTACCTACTTTATATTCGTAACACATGATATATAAAAAAAATTTCTATTGAATTTGTAGTATTTTTACTATGGGCACTTCCTAGACTACTGATTTATTTTTTATATTGCCTATAATATATATTTTCACTAACTGTTAGGCACTTATCTATGGGTGGTTGCCTATTGGGATTCATCTCACACCATGTTTGGGTAATGCTTTATGGTCCAAATAGATTATGTTGTTGCAGGCTAAGATAAATGAAAGAGACATTCTACTTCAAGTACTTGATTGCTGTGGAGATGGGGAGAGAGGGACCAAACAGAGCATTGCAATTATTTTGAGCATTTAATATTTTTTATTTAGTACTTTTGTTTATTATTTTACTCAATCAATTTGACTTCTTTGGATTCTTTCCTAAACATATTTATCATGCATCACATATATATATATATATATATGTGTGTGTGTGTGTGTGTGGTCCAATTGTTTATTACTTCCACTATTTAACTATTTCATGTCTTACTACTTCTTCTATTGCTATCTGTTTTACTTCTACTGTGTTAATCTGCAAATGAGAGCATAGTTCCCCCACTATCACACCCATGTCCCTCACAGCTAGTTTCTAGCCTCTTGTGTTCGGGGAAAATCACTTGAGGCCATGTGACCAACTGGGTACTGGGCACCTCTGGGAAGCATTTAGAACCAAAACGTTACAGATATGTATGAAAGGCATTCTATTATTCTTGAATTACTATGTTCAAACTATATCCCAGGATAGAAAAGAATATGTAGTTGGTAAAATACTATGCCCATGAGTAGCTAATCCGAGTATTGGGAAAATCCAATTTACCAAAGTTATTGCCATTTTTTTCGGTTTTTCAAATTTGTAGTTGATTTGAATTTACTATTGGGTTATTAACATGTTCTATGCTATTATAATTGATGTTATCGAGGTTCAATTTCAATTTAAACTTGATGAGATGAGGGTATTCCATCTCATGCATCATATAGACACTTATTAAAAATCACATGTCATGCATTCCTTCTATTAATATTTAGGTGAATTACTGATTTCTTGTTGTTGTTATATATATTGTTTTAGATATGCATTTTGTTTTGATAGATTCCTTGATTGAATACCTTATTTGGATAGGGTAATTTTTTGTAAGATTTTTTGAATGGATGCCGAACTTTGGTTTTTGAGGTGTTATGGGCCCTCATGGATCATAATTTTGTGGATCATTGTTTTGATTTTCCTTGAATATTACATGTATAATATTCTAAGATTTAATTTGTAGGATCATTGTTTTGTTTTTCCATTAATATTATACGTATAATATTCCAAGATTTAATTTTCAGGGAGTATGGGCCCTCACAGAACTGAATTTTGTACCTTATGGTTCATTTCAGTGTTTTCTAGGTTCCGAAATAGATTATGAGGCCTACTGTCTGGAAGAACACAGAATAAAAATCGTGTAATGATAAATACATTCCATGTGTCTTTGTATTTGGGAAGGAATTAATTTTCTTAATTACAAGACATGTACTATATTTACACACTGTGTGGTCTCAAACCATGTTAGTGGTTGTGTGGGTAGAGACACAGGGTTGGGAAATCATTGGTGGAATACGTTGTGTACCACTGTACATGTCGTGTCATGTAGACCATGTGCCAACTCTTGTTAATCACAATACTGATGGATAAAAAATAAATTATACATGACGTGTTAATCATAAATATACCGTGTAGTGTAACCCTTGTATCATGTCGTGTAATGAATAACACAGAGCAGTGGAATCCTTCTAGTATATGCAATGTCTATCATAAACATGCCATCTAGAGTCAGCTGTGTAACTGACCATCTAACAACCAACATGTGTCGATAATGTTAATCTATTACATGTCATTTCAAGCACTAACATGCTGTGTTGTCTAGTTCTAGTTGAACCGTGTGGCTTAGCCTTGTAGAAGAACTTGGGCAGGGGAAGAGGATTAAGTACACACTGTGTGTTAGTACAACACACTGTGTAAATGGGGTGTTACAAGAACATGGTTCGATGAAATACATGCCCTTGTAGAGTCCTGAGGGAACAAGACATGTAGTGGATATACACGCTCGTGTATTCATGTTTTGAATAACTTGAATGATTTCATTCTCATGTTAACTTCATACAATAATATGTTTCAGTCCTGGTGAATCATGAACTAAGGTGTGCGCTTGACCTTGCAGAGTCATGCCACTGCGACATCCTATGGTGGTCCTCCAGTTATAGGGTAGTGATCAAACACCATATATGGATAATTAGGGACTACTAGTAGATCCTCCAGTTGTTCCAGTCTTGGCACCATCCATCATTCCGGACATTGATGCTGACAAACAGTTTTGAGAAGGATTTATGAGGTTTATGCCAAATTTATGAGGAGTTCTGCAACCTTTCCATTCTATGGCAGAGTTACTGTGGGTTTTCAAGCTGCAATATTCACCCACCTTCACTAGGGAAGGAGAACCTCTGGCTATAAGGTCATGGTTAGAAGACTTTATTTCTATCTTTGAGCATTTGGAGACGCCTCTAGAGAGGATGGTTAAGATCTCTACATATTTTATTGGGGATTACACCAATATATGGTAGGATGTTATCTCACAGTTAGGAGGCCAGCAAGATATGGATTGGGATGAGTTATAGTGTTCATTTTATAAATACTTCTTCCCTGAAACATTGAGGGCCGATCGATCCTGAGATTTAATGAGTTTGGGGAAGGGTACACTTTATGTTATGGATTATTCTTCTTGCTTCTCATAGCTGCAGTGATATACACCCATTCTAGGATGTGTTCTGTAACGCCCCGACCCCAGCTACCCAGAGCCGGTGCGTTACTTTGTAACATTGGCATGATCACAAAAGATCAAGTCTCGAAAGACCGATTAGTTTAGTAGCCTTGGAAACACTAGATACATTCATAAGTCTTTCATTACATCAAAAAGTAAACAAACTACAATAATATAGTCTCCATAGTCCACACTTCTACCCTCTTCGGACTATCCCTGCAGGTCATTCATAAAATACTTCTTCACATCCTGGAAAATATTAAAACATTGAAAGGGGTGAGCTCAGATGCTCAGTAAGGATAACAATATTGTGGAAGCTTTCATAAATAAACATTAACATTTAAGGCAATGTATAACTAATAAAAAGACTTTTAAACATGAACTTCAACATAATATGGCAAAAGTAAAATGAGATAATGCCATTTACTTCTTCACATGGATATTCTACTAGTCGAATAATCACATGCAATATCACTAACCACTTTCATAATAATGGAATGCATAATGCCAGACTATCATAACCACATAGTCAAGGCCTTGTGCCAAGACTACAAATAAGATTTTGTCAAGGCCTTGTGCCAAGACACTAGTTTGTCTCATGAGACCTGCCGATGTATCGAGGAGCTATAGCGGGCTCCACCCGTCACTTATTAAGTCCAATGCATTCCTCATATGAATAGGTTTAAACATATCATAAACCATAACATAATCGTATCACATAAAACATGCATAAAGGAAACATAACATTTCCACATTTCAATCACAATATATAAATACAACACATTAATATAATAAAAACTATTTCAAAACCATTTTTAATACCAAAATAAAAGAAAGTTAAAACTTTGTATTTATTTTTCATTGAAAAAAAGTGATGGCTTGTAGAGGAAGCCGAAACTCAAATAATGGTCACGGCGGCAGAGAAGTCGTTGTCGCCGCATAAGTACGGAAATAAAAACATTCCCTTTTTGTCGTTTAGTATAACACTTCGTATAAAAAATATTCCTTTTGAATAAACATAAAAGTCAAAGGGGTTTATACACCGTATAAAAGAAAGTTGTGTATAAAGCCAAATATGCCTTAATGAAAGGAGATTGAGACGAAGTCCTTAAAAAGATCATTTTTAAAATAAAATAGATCTATTATGTGTATTCACTATAGGTACACATAAAGAAATTAAAAATACAAAATAGGACATAATAATATCATGACATAATTTGAAAGTAGGAGATTAACCCAAAGAATTGAAATTGGGTTAAGAAGTTCCCTTACCTCGTGTCTGACTTGACTCAACCATTCTTTAACCTCCTGAATAATAAACTAGAGTTAATATACACCTTATTAAGAACCATTTTCAATTTTATTATCCTTATTATATCACTTATTACAATGATATGAAAATTATGAAATTATTTAAGTTAATAATGGTCGTTTTGTCGATCTTTGGTACTTGAGTCAACAATAAACTTCTTATAATTACAAGTTGTTTATGTGGTAGAATATCCATTATCTATAGAATTATATTCATGATTTAGATATCATATATATCTTATATATCCAGTATATACATTCATTTATAATATTACATAACATTTAGAGGTAAGAAATGAAATGCACCGTTCATGGAGATGGTAAGTCGTACGTACGCATGAACGCTACTTTCATTTCAATTTCATATTTAATGGAACGAAATCATAACGATATAAATGTATAATATAATTCCAGTATAATATAGTGTATAATACCATTTACTCCATCCTTTATACATCCCACATATGGCATTAACGATTCAAATCACTTTGAGGGGGCGGTAGTCCGCACTTCCTAAAATGAAATTATCGCGTTTTACCCATAATGGAAATCATAATGTATGCCATAAATGAGAAATACAGAAGCATAAGTACAACATAAACATATTATATATCATATATAAAAATAGTGACATCTTAATGGCCACCTTTTAAGGTGTTATATGAGTGTTGAACAATCATCGTTTCGTGAGGCAGAAATTCGCCATCCACAGAAACCGTATGTTTTTTAACCATTAGATGTAGGTGTCTGTAAGTTTAGCTAGAATAATTCTTATAACAACATCCAAGTATATTGAGGATACTGGTTTTGTTACAAAAGAAATGAATAAAAAGAGTTTAGGGGGTTGGAGAAGAAAAATAAAACAAAACAACATTAGAGAAGACATTACCTCAAAATCGGGTAACTCTTTTTGATTTGAGCCAAAGGCTTCCTTGGGAAGAGTTCTGCCCAATGTGAGGCTTCTAGGAGTAAGAGGGGGAAGTTGGGAGAGTATTTGGGCAGAGGTTGGCCGAGCCAAATGTCTTGAAGGTGTGAATAAGGTGGGAGAGGTGGGGGCCTTTTATATGTGGAGAGGAGGGGCACTTTTGGAAAGTAATAAAATGTTATTCTATTATACAATGCTTTTCGGATTCTAAAGGTCCCAAACTTGTATAATTCAAGGATAAGGTGATAAGGGTTCGAAATCGCCTCATCCAATAGGCTTTTTACAAGTTTATGCCTTGGATTTTACATTATCTTTTCATTTTATTTAAATCTTTAAATAATGAGGTCATCGCTGCATCACCATGAGGTCATAAATAATTTAATTTATTTAATGTCAAAAAATTATAAAAAAAATAACTATGATGTATTAAATCTTCTTATCTTTCTAATGAATATTTATAATCAAAATATGGACTTCTGTATCCCCACTTAAAAACTGTTTTAGTAAAACAACTCATGTTTGTGTCAATTTAATTTTAACATTAAATAAAAGGTATTTATGTCATTTTCCAACTAAAGTGGCTCCATGGGGTCCCCAAGTTGACCCATGGATTGTCTTGGTCGGCCATGAATCATCCAATAGGAGTAGGACAAGTTTCAAGCCCATCTCAAATTATTAAAACATTATTTTTACCTTAAACTACACTAATTACCTCTAATCGCGATTAAGAACTTAAAAGTTACTATTCACCAAAAAATTATTTTGATCTCATTGAACAACATTTTACTTCTTAATGACAACAATGTATGTCGGATTTTTGAAAATCAAATCACAGAAGTGGAAATATTTCATTGAAATGAAAAATCAGTTATTTAACTACCACTTAGTGGTTTCACTATTCATCAAAAATTGAAGTTTTTCAGAACAATGCCAAAATTTCACCCTAAGCTATAATTGATATTCCGAATTCAAAAATGATGACTATTTTAAAAAATTCCAAAAATATAATTTTCATTAATTAATTTTATAATTAATTCCCGCTGTTACGACAAATAGCGTGTTTTTAAGAAATAATTTATATCAAAAGATTGGCAATTGTTTATGTCCAATTTCAATGTTAAATTAATTCTAATGACCACCATTGGATAAAATGGTAAAAATATATTATAATTATACCTTAAAACCACTAAATAGTATAATTTATCACTATAAATTATTTTGATTAAAAAAGTTGTTTTTAAGTATTTTTCACTATTCATAAAAAATAGAATTTCTCAGAAAAATACCAAAAATTCAACATAGGCTAATTTTGATATTACGAATACAAAAATGATGTCCATTTTGAAATATAAAATTTCTATAATTTTAAAAAGTGGTTATTACTATTCATAACGGCTACTTTGATTAGTCGCGGTGTTTTAGAGCCCGAAGTTGCGTACAATGCAAGCTATTGCATTATTGAATGAGAAGCATATCGTGGAAGCTCAGGGTGTTACATTCTCCCCTCCTTCAATAAATTGCGTCCTCACAATTTGAAATTTTTCTTGGAAAATAAAGGGTTGAAAATAGAAAATACCTTTGTAGAAAACCCACATCGGAAATAAGGTTAATAAATATATAACATTAAAAGAAATCAAGATAAGTAAAAAGGACACCCGATATAGCCTATTCTAGGATTCTATGAAAATATGGATATGGAGGAGAAACAAACCATCAAGGTCTGATGGAGAGTTATAGAAAACAGGATTAGGAGAAAGTTTAACTACAAGAAAATCACAAACTTGTGATTGGTTAAACGGTCATTGAATCCCCAGTTGGAAATGTTAACCGACAACATTTTTGTTTTAAGTTACCTTTTATAATTTTGAGGAATTTATTTAGGAGATTTACTAAGAACGTAAGGGAATATACATACTTGTTATGTATACTTTCATTCGTTAATAAATTTTTACCACAAACCCGACATTTACTCCCAATGGTAACGGAACTCAAAAATATTCTATTTATCCTAATTGTATAAGGTTAAAAATGTTAACACATACCATTTAGATTAGTAAAATTATTTTGTAATAACCAGGGACTTCCTGTAGGATAGTGGTAGGAAATAAAGGCATGTCGCACTATGATTGTGGGTTCGATTCCTGCAGATTTGTCCGACGCGACGTGTTATGCCCCACCCTGCAGGTTGTCCTTTTTCTAAAACTATAGTATCATAATATTCCAAAAATAATCTTCATAAATGCTTTAACCTTAAACAATAATATCCATGGTTCAAGTTAATCCATTCCAACCTTAATAGTTATCCAAAATACCTCCGTCCAGACTTTCTCTAAAAGGTCTCTAAATTCCAAAATCAATTGTAACATCAGATTCCCCAAACAAAGAAAAGGTTCTCTTATTGTCACAAACTAAAAATATGATTACCTTAATAATATTACCTTAATCAAAAAGTACTACAGTACAATCTTTATATATATCACATTATTCTTATAACCAGAATATAATCCTTGAGTCCAAAAGCAGCAATACATTAATTATTCCGCTTCAACTGTAGTCACAGCATAAGATTGGCCTTGATCCCTTGGCCTTTTCTGAGGTAAGTTTCCTTGACGCTTAGGACATTCATTTGCATAATGCCCCATTTCCCTACAATTGTAGCATTCAACTTTGACAGCCTCTTTCTTTCCCTTGCAATCATGAGCATGGTGACCCTTTTCTCCTCATTTATAACAAACTCCCATTCCTTTTAGGCACGTACCAGGGTGATTCTTCCCACAATTATCACATAATGGAAAATCCTTCTTTCCCTTTTTCCCTTTATCTGTCTCTTGTTCCCCCGTTCTCTTCTTCTCTTGCTTTACTTTGTTGTCATAAGACATAGAGAATTCATTTTCTGTCTTGATAGCAAACGAGACAATATCTTCGTATGATGAGAAGGATTGTGATACTAAATCTCGACGGAGAAATGGTTTTAACCCATCAAAGAAATGATCAATCTTACTCCTTGGGTTACGTATATAATCGGCAGCATGCCTCGCTAACCTTGTAAAGTTAGCCTCATACTTTGCGACATTCTCATCCTCCTTCTGCCTCAAACTCAGAAATTGCCTTTCCATATCTGCTCGATGTTCACAAGGAAAGAATTTTTCTAAGAAAAGCTCTTTGAACTCCCTCCATTCCATATTTGATACGTCATCATCTTCCTTTGTGTTTTGAATCAGCGACCACCACTGATCGGCATCTCTAGTGAGGCGGTAAACTGCCATGACAACCTTCTCCCTTTCGCTACTCCCCAAGGCATGGAATATTTTCTCTAAGGAGTTTATCCATTGCTCAACTACTAATGGATTTGTACCCCCATTAAATTTTGGTGGCTGTTGCCTCATGAAGCGGTCTAACATTGATCCTCCACGTTGCAGATCAGGGTGCTCCATACGAGTAAGGTTATTATTCATAACCTGAGTGAGTTGTCCCAGTATGGTAATATGTTGATCAGCACCAGTTGTATCTCCAGATCCACAATAATTATCTTGAGCAGGAGGGAAATCCCTACACGGAGTTCGTGCATTGATACGGTTTCCATTCCTTCCACTAGGCGTCATTTCTATACAATGGCATAAACTAGATTTGTTTATGAATCAAAATACATAATTCCATACTTATAAAATAATTAACATAAATTGAACTATTTATGGATATAATCCATAATCATAAAAAGGTTTTAATTGAGAAATTATATACTCATAACCGTTCATAGTGGTTTGTAATGAAAATGAGAATTATCCTAAGCATATCCCCCGGGAGTGTCATAACCAAGAGTGCAGCAAGGCCCGTTTTCATGCACCAGTTCCCGTTCGAGTCTAGCTCAAAGCGGTGTTTTCGGGTTTTACCCCTAGGTACATCTGTGCTAGAGCCGCCTCTACCTGCTCGTATCCAGACAGGGATGTATTGCTCGTAAAACTCATAACATCTCTATAATACCAAAATTCTAGGAAGTTCTTCTGTACTAATCCTCAAAGTCTATCTTTGGGCTATGTGCTCTAATCAGATTTTATCTAAATCTAGCTTCCATGGTTAGTACTAAACTGCCTCTGATACCAACTGTAACGCCCTGACCCCAGCTACCCAGAGCCGGTGCGTTACTTCGTAACATTGGAATGATCACAAAAGATCAAGTCTTGAAAGACCGATTAGTTTAGTAGGCTTGGAAACACTAGATACATTCATAAGTCTTTCATTACATCAAAAAGTAAACAAACTACAATAACATAGTCTCTATAGTCCACACTTCTACCCTCTTCGGACTATCCCTGCAAGTCATTCATAAAATACTTCTTCACATCCTAGAAAATATGAAAACATTGAATGGGGTGAGCTTAGATGCTCAGTAAGGATAACACTATTGTGGAAGCTTTCATAAATAAACATTAACATTTAAGGCAATGTATAACTAAAACAAAAGCCTTTTAAACATTAACTTCAACATAATATGGAAAAAGTAAAATGAGATAATGCCATTTACTTCTTCACATGGATATTCTACTGGTCGAATAATTACATGCAATATCACTAACCACTTTCATAATAATGGAATGCATAATGCCAGACTATCATAACCACATAGTCAAGGCCTCATGCCAAGACTACAAATAAGATTTTGTCAAGGCCTTGTGCCAAGACACTAGTTTGTCTCATGAGACCTGCCGATGCATCGAGGAGCTATAGCAGGCTCCACCAGTCACTTATTAAGTCCAATGCATTCCTCATATAAATAGGTTTAAACATATCATAAACCATAACATAATCGTATCACATAAAACATGCATAAAGGAAACATAACATTTCCACATTTCAATCAAAAGATATAAATACAACACATTAATATAATAAAAACGCTTTCAAAACCATTTTCAATACCAAAATAAAATAATGTTAAAACTTTCTATTTATTTTTCATAGAAAAAAAGTGATGGCTTGTAGAGGAAGTCGAAACTCAAATAATGGTCACGGCGGCAGAGAAGTCATTGTCGCCGAATATGTACGGAAAGAAAAACATTCCCTTTTTGTCGTTTAGTAAAACGCTTCGTATAAAAAAGATTCCTTTTGAATAAACATAAAAGTCAATGGGGTTTATACACCGTATAAAAGAAAGTTGTGTATAAAGCCAAATATGCCTCAATGAAAGGAGATTGAGACGAAGTCCTTAAAAAGATCATTTTTAAAATAAAATAGATCTATTATGTGTATTCACTATAGGTACACATAAAGAAAGTAAAAATACAAAATAGGACATAATAATATCATGACATAATTTGAAAGTAGGAGATTAACCCAATGAATAGAAATTGGGTTAAGAAGTTCCCTTACCTCGTGTCTGACTTGACTCAACCGTTCTTTAAACTCCTGAATAATAAACTAGAGTTAATATACACCTTATTAAGAACCATTTTCAATTTTATTATCCTTATTATATCACTTATTACAATGATATGAAAATTATGTAATTATTTAAGTTAATAACGGTCGTTTTGTCGATCATTGGTACATGAGTCAACAATAAACTTCTTATAATTACAAGTTGTTTATGTGGTAGAATATCCATTATCTCCAGAATTATATTCATTATTTAGATGTCATATATATCTTATATATCCAGTATATACATTCATTTATAATATTACATAACATTTAGAGGTAAGAAATGAAATGCACCGTTCATGGAGACGGTAAGTCGTACGTACGCATGAACGCTACTTTCATTTCAATTTCATATTTAATGGAACGAAATCATAATGATATAAATTTATAATATAATTCCAGTATAATATAGTGTATAATACCATTTACTCCATCCTTTATACATCCGACATATGGCATTAACGATTCAAATCACTTTGAGGGGGCGGTAGTCCGCACTTCCTAAAATGAAATTATCACGTTTTACCCATAATGGAAATCATAAAGTATGCCATAAATGAGAAATACAGAAGCATATGTAAAACATAAACATATTATATATCATATATAAAAATAGTGACATCTTAATGGCCACCTTTGAAGGTGTTATATGAGTGTTGAACAACCATCGTTTCGTGAGGCAGAAATTCGCCATCCACAGAAACCATATGTTCTTTAACCATTAGATGTAGGTGTGTGTAAGTGTAGCTCGAATACTTCTTATAACAACATCCTAGTATATTTAGGATACTTCTGTTGTTACAAAAGAAATGAATAAAAAGAGTTTATGGGGTTGGAGAAGAAAAATAAAACAAAACAACATTAGAGAAGACATTACCTCAAAATCGGGTAACTCTTTTTGATTTGAGCCAAAGGCTTCCTTGGGAAGAGTTCTGCCCAAAGTGAGGCTTCTAGGAGTAAGAGGGGGAATTTGGGAGAGTATTTGGGCAGAGTTTGGCCGAGCCAAATGGCTTGAAGGTGTGAATAAGGTGGGAGAGGTGGGGGCCTTTTATAAGTGGAGAGGAGGGGCACTTTTGGAAAGTAATGAAATGTTATTCTATTATACAATGATTTTCGGATTCTAAAGGTCCCACACTTGTATAATTCGAGGATAAGGTGATAAGGGTTCGAAATCGCCTCATCCAATAGGCTTTTGACAAGTGTATGCCTTGGATTTTACATTATCTTCTCATTTTATTTAAATCTTTAAATAATGAGGTCATCGCTGCATCACCATGAGGTCATAAATAATTTAATTTATTTAATGTCAAAAAATTATAAAACAAATAACTATGATGTAGTAAATCTTCTTATCTTTCTAATGAATATTTATAATCAAAATATGGACTTGTGTATCCCCACTTAAAAACTGTTTTAGTAAAACAACTCATGTTTGTGTCAATTTAATTTTAACATTAAATAAAAGGTATTTATGTCATTTTCCAACTAATGTGGCTCCATGGGGTCCCCAAGTTGACCCATGGATTGTCTTGGTCGGCCATGACTCATCCAATAGGAGTAGGACAAGTGTCAAGCCCATCTCAAATTATTAAAATATTATTTTTACCTTAAACTACACTAATTACCTCTAATCGCGATTAAGAACTAAAAAGTTACTATTCACCAAAAAATTATTTTGATCTCATTAAACAACATTTTACCTCTTAATGACAACCATGTATGTCAGATTTTTGAAAATAAAATCACAGAAGTGGAAATATTTCATTTAAACGAAAAATCAGTTATTTAACTACCACTTAGTGGTTTCACTATTCATAAAAAATTGAAGTTTTTCAGAATAATGCCAAAATTTTACCCTAAGCTATAATTGATATTCCGAATTCAAAAATGATGTCTATTTTACAAAATTCCAAACATATAAGTTTCATTAATTAATTTTATAATTAATTCCTGCTGTTACGACAAATAGCGTGATTTTAAGAAACAATTTATATCAAAAGATTAGCAATTGTTTATGTCCAATTTCAATGTTAAATTAATTCTAATGACCACAATTGGATAAAATGGTAAAAATATATTCTAATTATACCGTAAAACCACTAAATAGAATAATTTATCACTATAAATTATTTTGATTAAAAAAGTTGTTTTTAAGTATTTTTCACTATTCATAAAAAATAGAAGTTCTCAGAAAAATACCAAAAATTCAACATAGGCTAATTTCAATATTACGAATAGAAAAATGAAGTCCATTTTGAAATATAAAATTTCTATAATTTTAAAAAGTCATTATTACTATTCATAACGGCTACTTTGATTAGTCGCGGTGTTTTAGAGCTCGAAGTTGCGTACAATGCAAGCTATTGTATTATTGAATGAGAATCGTATCGTGGAAGCTCGGGGTGTTACATGTTCTATTTTTCATGGACATGGATGTCTGTTTATGGTATGAGGCATGATATCTGATCTCATGTGAAAATATACAAGTTGGATTGCATCACATCTATACTTAACCAGACTCTAATCACATAACACAATCTAAGGGATTCTAGAGTGGTGTTCTAGTGCGGTTCGACATCTGAATATGATTTCCCTCATACTAAAAGAAGGTAGATCCCTATGGAGTCTATGTGTCGAGATCATTGTAGTATATAGACATATTATGGTATCCAAGTTGTATGCTAACAATCTGGGGAGAGCGGGCATATGAGGCCAAAAATCCCAAGATACCTAGTGGAGTGCCGATCATGTGGAGAGATGGGTCATCTTCAGTGCTTCTATTATATATTCTCACTAATATCTAGGGACATGGTGTATTCAATGATTCTATATTCAGGAGAACAACCACAAGTTTCTAATCCGGCAAAAAAATGTAGTTATTCTGTCCATTCAGGTCGAAGTGGAGGTCACGACCATAGTAGCCATTCACTATGCTTTCAGTGATAATGTGGTGGATCAGCTCAGTGTTTTCTGACAAAGTCATTGGGTTGTGGTGTAGGTATGACTTTTGTAGTGGAGTAGACCCAACAGGAGAAGGATCCAAGACCCTCTATAGTTCGATGTAAAATCCCATTTGCCTCAGTTTTAGATTCTTCTATTTTTGATACACGGGCTCCCAAATCATTATATCTATTGTTGGTGCTGAGAGCATTGGGCTCTGTATATTATCTTCTATTGATATCTTGACACTAGACATACCATTAGGGATATGAACGACTAGTGTACATTAGTGTAAACGAAGTACTATAGAGGTTCGGGGGTTTCAATTCCTATGGGACCTTTATATACCAGAGATTATATGCAATTATTTCATTATCAGTATGTATTGGTTAGTTCCCTTCCAGGCTACTGTTGATTGCTATCACTATAGGGTGAGTTTCACATTATCGAAGGGCAGATCATTTCATTACAAGGGCGAGTGGGATGTCAAGGTGAGAAGAGTAGAACCTGATCATCGTGGGTTAGGGGGAGTCATAGCCCAAATTTCTAGTCTATATTTAGATGACCGGGTGACTCCCCAAATATAATTTCCTCCAGTGGTGGATCATTTCAGATATGTCTTTCTTGTGGACTTTTCAGGTTTTCATACTGAGAAAGAGGTGAATTTTTCTATTGAGATTGTTCTTGGAGTATCACCAGTGTCCATTCCTCGTTATAAGATGGCTACACCCGAGTTACAAAAGATCAAGAAGGAGTTGGAGCCATTGTAGGATGGGGGGTTCATCTGACCCAGTACTTCTCCTTGGCGTTCGCCTATCCTATATGCAATGAAGGCTAAGGAAACCCTCAGGATTTTCATGGATTATCGGATGTTGAACCAGTTTACAGTTATGAACAGATATCCTTTACTAAGGAATGGTGATCTCTTTGATCAGAATTGTGGAGCCTGTGAGCTCTTAAAGATTGACATGACATCTGGTTCTCATCAGTTTCACATTAGACCATCAGATGTATCTCTTATAGACATTCATTGATAGTATGGTCTATACGAGTATGTGTTTATGCCGTTTGGACTCATGAATGTGCATGCAGTCTTTGTGTCACTGATTAACCAAGTGTTCAATCCATGCTTGGATTCTTTCGTAGTAGAATTCATGGACGATATCTTTGTGTAATCTCACACTCAACAAGACCATGACACACAGCTTGAGATCATTTTGAGTACACTGATAGAGCATAATTTATATGTTATTCTCTCAAAATGCTACTTTTGGATAGGCCATTTTCACTTCATGGGTCATGTTATCACAGATACAGGTGTATTAGTAGACACCGATAAAGTGGGAGTAGTTTTTTCCATGGATAAGATAAAAAATTCCTTTTAGGTACAATGTTTTCTAGGGCTGGCCGGCGACTAGAAACATTTCATACCAAAAATTTCATGCATAGAACCACCACTGATTGGTCTGACTATGAAGGGTGAAAGCTACTTTTTTTTTGATTCATGTTAGTCATAATTTAAGGAGATGAAAGGGAGGTTGACTATAGCACCGATACTAGTTCTTCCAGATCCCGACAAGAGATATTATCGGTACTATGATGCATCAAGTATCGGGATAGGAGTAGTGCTTATGCATGAAGAAGGTGTCATTTTGTATAGGTCTCAGTAGTTGAGGCCACATGAGAGGAACTACTCGACGCATGATCTCGAATATTTTGTAGTTGTTCATGATTTATGTTGTTGTAGACATTATCTTCTAGGATAGAATTATGGGATTTTCACTATCCCCAAGAGTCTCACCTATATATAAACTCAGCGTGAACATAATTTGAGACACCGAAGGTGGATTGTGTACCTTTAGTTCATTGACATTGATCTTCCCTCAATGCCTAGGAAGGGTAACATAGAGGCTAATGTTTTGATAAAGAGGACTTAGATACATGCAGTTCAAAAGCCAAGCTGTGTGTGGCTATTTATGAATATGTTCTCTATGATGAATTTTGAGGTTCATGACAATCAGGATCAGATGTTCCTTCCTTCTATGTTGGTTACCTCTACTCTTCTTGATCATGTGGGAATGAGGTAGATATCATTTTCTGAATTCCATTTTATATGGGAGATATTTTCAAGAGAGAAACATTTTCTTTGATGAATAGTAGGTGTGGATGACGTCTTTCATTTTCGTGGTCGCGTATGGGTGCCAACAGACATACGTGAGGAGATGATGCAGGACTTTCATTCCCCAGTTTGGGCAGTTCATCCTAGTGTAAGGAAGATGTATCTTGATCTACACCATCTGTTTTGGTGTCCAGGTATGAATAGAGTTGTTTTTGGCTTTGTCATGAGATGTACCACCTGTTAGCATGTGAAGGAAAAGTATCATCGACTAGCATGGCTTTTACAGAAGTTACCTATTCCTGAGATGAAATGAAACATTGTTGTGATGGACTTCGTTAAAGGTTTTCCGGGTTCCCCTTGAGGGAATGATATATTTTGTGTTTTCATTGATAGGATTGAAAAGGTTTCTCAATTATTCTCTATCAAGAAGACATTTAGTGTAATTGATCTATGATGGGTGTACATCCTAGATATTGTACATCTATATGGGGTTACACAATCCTTTTTTTCAGGCTTGGAATCGGTATCACTTCTCGGGTCTTGCAGGGAGTTCATAAGGCTTGGGGTACATAGGTACTTTTGCAAACATCATACCATCCCCAAACATATGGCCATCCCAAGTGTATGATTCATGTGCTTGAGAAGATGCTTAAAGCATGAATCCAAGATTTTCGAGGTTCTGGGGAGACTCTCATACCACTTGAAATGTTTTCTTACAAAATTAATTTTCAAGAAACTATTTTGGCAGAACCTTTTGAAGATTTATATGGTAGGCCATGCCAATCACCCTTAGGTTGGATGGAGGCATGAGAGGAAACAATGTTGGGACCTCCTCTTTTCCAGGGGACTACAGATTTGTTATAGATGATTAGGTAAAGGATGGATACTTCACAATCTCAACAGAAGTCTTAAGTGGATTGACGAGGAAGACCTCTAGAGTTTGAGGTTGGAGATTAGGTTTTCCTGTGTGCCACCTTGAGGTTAGGACATAAAGAGGATTATTAGGTATAGTAAGATTTCACCAAGGAACGTCAGACATTTTGAGATTTTGGAAAGAGTTGGACAAGTTACCTATCAGCTATAGTTACCTCAGAGGTACCAGGGTATGCATGATGTCTTCCACGTTTCCCAGCTCCAACATTATTTCTCAGACGCATATCATGTTTTCCAACCTAATGATGTGGAGCTCGAGTTGGGCGCATCATTTAAAGAGAATTATATATCTACTATTTATTGAAGTACATAGGTTTTACATGGTCAGGTTATTCCTCTGGTACCAGTGCTATGGTAGCATGGGCGTGTACAGGATGAGACCTGGGAGAGGGAGGCAGACGTACGATCACTATGGCCGGAGCTATTCGAGGTTTGTTCTTATTCTCCACCATTCTAGGGATATTTGGTGATGAATTTTGTTAAGGGGTGTTTTTTGTAATAACTAGATCATTTTTTCAGGTATGGTTTTTTCCTTTAAGTTGTTTATGACAAAAAGAGGTGTTTTTCAAAATTTCAGGAGTACACACCATGTACCCAGTTGCAGTGGGTGACCATGTACTAGTCGTGTAACTGTCGAGTACATGGCTGGGTGTAGTGACCTGAGACAAACTAAAATATATGTTAGAGAAAGAATGTACATGCCATGTAGTTTATTTTTTCATTAAATAGAGATGGGTCACATCTAATCGACATAACCATTTTTCACTTTGTCTGTCTCATCCAAGAGCATCTGTATGACCACATATCTTCCCTAAGCCCTTGACTAGAAGTCCATTCCCTCAAATTTACCTCCATTGATTGTTTTGGAATTTCCATAGTCGGTTCATTCTTCTTCTAAAACATCACCTCCATATTTTTCTTCGATCATGATTTATCCTTGGTCTAACTTATTAAGTTTTTCTTTAGATCTATAGCTTTCTAGGGAAATTCAAGGACTATGGTTCACGTATATTGATCTCACAATGCCCAGGTCAGTGGTTTGTTCCTTTCCATGGATAGTATTTGAATATTATGTGAAAAAGTTCCCATTACCCAAGAATGGGGAATTGAATGTCTATGGTTTTTAGCCCTATTTTGACTTCTATGACTTTTTTGTTTAGATAGAGGGTTATTTATGAATAGGGGTAATTTTTCATTGATATGGAGGTTTCTCACATGTTTTCTTATTTTAACTATTTGGTCTTGATTTTCCTATTAGGATGCTTCTTTGCTTCACATGATAGTATTATTTGGATAAAGTGATTATTATCTAGAATTCTATGATATATTATTGATTTTTTATCCAATTAGTTCTTGAGATTTACTTGGGCTTCCTTTTATAATTTGTGGATTACTAACACACATAGGGTTGTTGGAACTAGGTGTAGTAGACCATAGGCAGAATTGAAATCGAGGGATTATCTAGAGTGTATGTTTACATTTACATTGAGAGACCATATGAAGGATAAATATAAGTGTTACCTCATAGTGACTGCAATTTCCCTGATATTATCCACATCGGTAATTGGATGTTGAGTGCTTGTTCAGAGTTGCAATTAGTTACGTATATGATACCACAATGGGAATTGAATTTGTCTGCTTCCTTAGAGCATATTTTCTAAAGCTGAACCAGAGGGGTTCGACTATGGGTACATCCCAGAGGGTTTCATGTTTTTGTTTTACTGAACCAGAGGTGTTAAAATATGAGTAATTCCCAAAGGATTACCATCTATTTATTATTTTCACATCATGAAAAAATAATGCAAATTGAATTTGTAGGATCATTACTAAGTCTAATTCCTCATCTAGTACTTAATTTTGTTTATTGCTTGTCATATATATATATACATACTACTTGGCACAGATCTTTGAGTGGTTGCATATTTGGATTCATCTCACACCCTTTTTGGGTCATTATTTTGGGCATAATAGAATATATTATTGTAGGTCTAGATAAGGTAAAGCACCCTACTACTTTTGGTACCTGATTGCTATCGACCTAGGTAGCATGAGACCAAGTTAAGGCTTGCGATGATGTAGATAATTTTATCAATTTTCTGTTTTAAATTGGTTTTGTTTTGTATTCCAGCATTTTGACTTGTTTGGATAATTTCATAGAGATATGTTTTATTCATTATATATGCTCAAGATGTTTATTACTTTCACAGTTTACATATTTCTTTTCTTACTTCATCCACTATTGCTATTTTTTTAACTTACATTGTGATATTATACCAATGGGGCCATAGTTTCGCCACTATCACACCCAAGGACCTCACAGCTAGACGACAACATCTAGCATTTTAGGAAATTCACTTGAGGCCATTTGACCAACCGGGTATGGGGCACCTATGTGCGACTCATGGAACTAGGATATTACACAATTAAACTACAATCCATAGTGTCATCTTCAGGGTGAAAAAATTATTCTCTTTTCATATACTATTTTCCATGATTATAATAACCTCAAATATAAAAACTAAATAGGGTTACTAGATCTGATTTTTTAAAAAATTAAAATGATGACCCCCTCGTATTTCAATTACCTTAAAAAATTATACACTATAAATTTATAGTTTCATAAAACACTAATTTACTATTTCATAGAGGTAATACAAGGTCATGATAGTTGAATAGATAACATTGAGTTAAAATATCTAAATACCATATATATAATGTCTATGAAAAATAATTTCCCATAGATATTATGATAGTTTACAGGAAAAACTAAAAATATGGAGCTCCTATTATTGTGACCTATTTCCCTATCAAACATGGATTATTTTATTTTATCATTTATTGATTTCATGAATACCTACAAGAAGAGAAACTAAATTAATATTTAAATTATCACTAAGAAATTACCTAAAATGATCAAATAAAAAATGTAATCAATATAGTGATTCACTATCTTAATATTGAAATTTATTCACTATAATTATTCTTGAAAATAAGGAAAAAATTTCATTTCTGTAATATCACCCATGTCATGAAATTTAAATTTTTTCTCAAATATAATTATGGATGTGTTTATGAACTACTAGAAATTTTTTTTATGTTATAAAAAATCAATGTGGAAAAATATTTTACTCCCAGACATACCACACTAGATGCGAACCTCTTATTTAAAAAATCAATAACACCTTTTAATATATTATGACAAAAATTATAATTTTAATCAAATATTATCATGTTGTTAAAAAATATTACATTTATATTTTAGTAAAAATTAACAAATATGACTAGAATGTTTATAGGGTAATGGAGTTTTTTTAGTGTGTCAGAAATACTCTATGAATCTTATTGATTTTATGTTCACTAATACCCTTGTTTTTTTAATGATCATATTACATTAAGTATGTTTTTGGAATATATTTCAGGGGTAGTTTATATTATTTATAGGTTAAAATATTATATTAATTATTTTTTATTTATGTAATATTATTATAGAAAAATAGTTCATAGCCTATGTTTCTAAGCATAGTATATGGTTTGATAACATTACATTTTTAAATAATATTATGGATAATGAAAACCACACTATTGGAAATGTGAGGATTAATAATCATGTTTTTGGAAGAAACCCTACGTTTTAAAAATAATTATAAGTCTTATCAGTGAAACATTTTTAATCACACTTACATTCTCACTCCTTCCATTTAAGTTCTTCAATGCGTGAAGGAATCCTAAAATTGACTTGTTCAATGAATGAGTTTTAAATTAATCATACTTTCTACATTTTCTACAATGGCCTCACCGAATGTAAATATCTCTTTAATGATTTATTCTGAGAGACTCAAAGACTCATAATCAATTAATTATATCTATCCTTCTTCAAATTTATGTTATGAGTGTCTTTGAATGTGTTAAAATTAAAATGATTATGATTTTTGAAGATATTTTCATGGATATATTAAAGAAAAATTAAACCATGTTTATCTAGATAAATATTATGAGTAATTTTTTTTAAATGATGCTTGAGGTATTTTTGAATAAATATATACATAAAAATAAAAAACATTGAAGTTATTTGTTATAATGAATTATATGCCCATTAGAGACATATATGTTTCAATATTTTATTGTCTAAACTACTTATTATATATTACAGCTTCTACTTGTATGTTTCCATTTTTAATAAATATTTTTAGCAATTGAGATCTCTTCAAAACTCATATTTCTTGAATACAATTATATTTATTGGAGATACGTATTATATCAGTAACTTCTTTGACATTTAACAAGAATATGTTTTCTCAATCATATCAATATTTTTTGATTTATTAGACTATCAATGTCTTGAAATCAGTCATGGTGGTGTGTCATTATCTTGGACAAAAAATGGATTAATGGAGTGTTGTAATAAACTTTTAAGGCATTGTAAAATCCCTATTGTAAATGTGTTAACTAGATGCATATTTGTTTCTATGGTCATATTATAATAGTATATTTTTAGTGAAAATCATGTTGCTCGCAGAGAGTGTGTTGGTATAGTTGACTAGGATATCTTTGTGACACGAGCCACTAAAAAAATTGAAATAATATTTTTTATGTTTTCAACTACTCAATATACATAAATAAGGGAATGATTAATATATAAACAAATCAAAATAGTGGATAAAAGATTGATTTTTTCAAGAATATTATAGTGAAACCTATAATTGTATTATGTATCATCATATTATTTTAACCTAAAAAATTGTATAAAATATGATATTTTTGAAGAATGAATATAAGACAGAGAATTCTAAAATTGAATGGTCTCTGAAAAGTCAACCATCATTGATATAATAAAAATATGTTATGTGAATGATCTATTCACACTACAATAATGGTGGAAATTGTGAATGTTGGAATGCTGACATGATTATCTATTTGAAAATTATTGGATTAAAATTATGCATGAATATTTCCACATCGTATGAAATAATCAATAAAATTGAAAAAAAGGACTCTACCAAAGAAGTGGACTATGATAAAAATTCAAAAAAATGAAAGATAATATATGTTTTCTTGGAATATATTAATTAAACTGTGTATCTAAATGTTATAGTAATTATTAAATGTGCAAAACAATTTCTATTTCCTCTGAATGAACTAAAAATTTCCAAAAATAAATGCGTACTCTATTGTTTTGATAAAATTTCATACCATTAGAATTTATTATTCTGATAGCATCATCTAATTGAATTTAAAATTAATAGATATATACAATGGTATTAATTGAATAGGAACATTATTTTGAGAATTGGTTTAAGCATTGAAATTTCATAGATCATTACCCTATAACTGTAATTGAATAACTAATACTATATAAAAATCAACACCAATCAAATATTTTATAATGAATGCGATGATTAGAACCATAATGAAGTATAGTGTAGAAATGAAATATTAATATACATATCATAAATTGATTAGAAGTTAAAATTACACCCCTAATGTCACTAATAAAAAGCAGAAAAAGAATACATTGTATGATTATATATTCTCAAATGATTTAGGATGTTGAAATTTCAAAATGAAGTTTGTAAACTAGATAAAAGGTTTAATTTTTTTTAATAAAAATAGAGGTTTCAAGAAGACCTTCAGTAAATATGATATATGATCTAGAGAATTTCTATGCTAGGAATGAAATATTAAGGGTCATATCAAAACCAATTCTTTAAATTTATAGTATGAAAAGATAGATATGCATAAAAACAAAAATAAATGTCATATGAGAACTAATTATGACTAAAACATAAAAAATATATAATTTATATATGGAGTTTATTTGATTTATTTATAAGTCCTTTTAAATATAAGAAAAGAAATTCACAAAATATATAATTTAAATTTTCTAATTTATGGCTATGGAAGAATATTAGAAAGAATAATGTTATTCTTCCACTTCTAATTATAAATGATACTCTAAAATAAAATTAATTTCCTTTTGATCCATGTTTAAAAAAATATATGAATCTTATATAAAAAATAACTAGCCACTAAAAGATATTCATAATAATGTTTTATGTAAAGAAGATGGAATGTTAATATTGTATCATGAATTAAAAAAAACTATTCAAATATAAATAAAAATTATATAGATCTTAAAAATATAATAATATGATTAAATTATAAATTAGATTCATTGAAAAGTTTCTCTAGTATATTAACTAAATGAAAATATTTTTTATAAATTTCTATGAAAAAGATTACTAAAACAATAAAAATAATTAATATAAAGAAATTATGAAAAATAATAAATATATAGATATTATATTATACCTATTTATAAAAATAACAACATATCTGGAGTTACTTTTTTTAATGCGGAATTAAAGAAAATTTTTCAATAGAATGTTGTTTAATTAAATAAAAAATACACTGGAATGAAAATTGATTTTATTTCCATGAATATTTCTAAATATTATTCTTTTAAGTTTTTAAAAATAAGGAAAAAATGGATACACATCTCATTTCTTGTTCTCACAACTAGACATAAGAAAATATGAAAACAAATAAACAGGTTGCACTTTTTTTTATGAATAAGGTTATAGTAAAAAAGGATATTTGGTATATAGATTATGGCTACTCAAGACATATGAGTGGATAATATTATAATTTTCTTACATGATAAAAACAATATGGATGACTAATATCTATGATATTGTATTTTAATTTAATTGTTCTAATAATTCATTCAAATCTGTAAAAATAATTTACTTGAATTTAGATCATTCATAATTGAAAATGTTTACTCGGATATAAATACCGTGTTTAAACAAACCATAAATTGATTAATTATTGAGATAACTGAATATTGAATCTTAAATTAAACAATTAAACTATAAAATGAATTTACATAGTATAACGTGTCTATGAAACAATTATTTTCTTATTTCCCTATTATCAAATCTGTTAAATATAAATTTTATTTTGCATACAAAATTACAAAGACAATAAATCATCGATAAAATATATTAAAAAAGATTCTAAATCAAAACAACAAGAACCTATGATTATATATTTTTTTGACCATACTATGTATAAATAATGGCTAGAAGATCATATATTTATTAGTTTTTAAGATGAATTTTAATTATTTAAATGGGTTTATTTTTTAATTATTAAAAGTGAGGATTCCAAATTTTTGAAATATTTTTTAATATTGAAAAAATATATATTAAAATAATTTTTTTAATATTGGATCATTATTATGAATTTGAGAATAAAGGATTTAATAATTTTATCTCAGACATAATTATTTATCACACATTATTTCATTATGAAAACCTCAAAAAAATTTAATTTATGAATAAATAAACAAAAATATTCAGTAAATAGAGTGAAATATTCCTAATGAATATATTCCTCTTATATATTTTTGGTATGAAGCTATAAAAATATCATGTAATTTCATGAATAGAATTTTAATAATACAACGTCTTAAAAATAATCCTAATAATATATGAAATAATAGATAACCTATGGTCAGATTCTTTTAAGTGTCTGGATTCCAGGTGTATATCATGTATACTAATTAAAATATTATGAAATTTGATACAAATGATGATGAAAGAATATTTATTGGATATTATACTAACTCTAAAGCTTATAGATTATATAATAAAAAGTAAGGGATTGTTAATGAATTTCTTAACATGAAGTTAGGTGAAGGAAATCCATTTGATAATAGGGAAAATAAAACATGTGAAGTTGTTAACTAATTAGACAAAATGTATCTTGAATCACATAAAATGATTTTAAAAATAAACAAGATTAAATTAATCCTTATCCAGACGAACATGAAACTGATGTCCTGGAAATTGGTTTCACTACCATCCTAGAACAATAAAGTAATAGTGTTTAGAAACTATAAATTTATATCAAGATATAAGAGTTAGATAAAATGGAATGTATGAAAATATCTGAATTTTATACCTACCATTAAAAATAGAACAAAAGTTACAAGGTGAATATTTGTTAATAGAGACACAATAAAAAAACCAATTTATTATAAAAACATTTGTGAATATTTTGTTAGACTATACCAAATTAAAATTACTGAAACCAATTAGATTTTTAGAAATATAAAAGTTGATCATGGAATAATTTCTTGAAATAAAGCTATATTAGTATCTAATGGATATAAATGGAAATAACAAATAGATTATGATGAACAATTTATTCTAATTATGTATTAGAAGACATAATAATCCTCTTGAATTATTCATCTCATATTAATTTTAAATTTATTCAACTGATGTGAAATCAGTTTATCTAATTGGATATGTTTGGGAGGATGCTTATATTGAAAAACTACACGTTTTTGTTAATAATCATATATTAAATTCACTTTTCAAACATATTAAATCATTATAACAACATAAAAAAGATACTAAAGAATGGTATGGATGATTAAAATATTTTATAATTAAAAATAATTATTTTATAATTTCAATATACTACTTTCAATATGGGAAAATATTATCCTTATTTTCTATTAGTATAAATTAATGTAAATGATGTTATTTTTGGATCAAAAAATAATTTATTGTAATGAATTTTTTAATCTTATGACAAAATAATTTTAATCAGTATTATGGGAGAAATGAATTTCATTCTTAATTTTCAAATAATTTTAAATTATTATGATTTTTTATATAAAATTAGATATATTGTTGATTTATTGAACACTATTGGTCCAAAAAATTTTAAGGCTAATGAAACTCAAGTTTTTAACAATATATAATGTGATTTGGATGAAGGTGGAAAACATGTTTACAAAAAGTTATATAGGGTTTTGATTGATAGATTAATATGTAACAACTATAGATTTTAATATATAAATTATTTTATATCTTGTTTTTTATGCTACTCCATGATTATCATGCGCTATACGCAATACCATATTTTATTATAGTATACGCAACACTATTTTTGGCTTGTATTGAACACAATTTCAAGTTTATATTATTAAATTCATCTCACACAACACAGACTATAAATTTTGTTCGATGCATAAATGGAATACATTTGGATGACGTTATATGAAACTCCAAATGAAGCTTTCACTATACGTAACATAGACATGGATTACATTACAAGAAAGTGAGACATTCCTTGATAGCTTTTGTGGTACAAAATACCGAGTTTCACTAAATAATGATATATTCCCAAAATATTATATAAAATATAATTTATGAATATTATAAACCAATATTTTTAATTTTATAAAACATTATCATTATTCATACACATGATAAGAGTACAATGTAAATTCTATTGATAAAAGTGGTATTTTTTTAAAAAAAATTGCAGTTTTACTACCTTTTGATGACATAACAATTTTATATAATGTTTTTGACACTATTATAAGTTATATATGAAATAATAATCCTTTACTCTTTATTAGGGACATAAAAATTAACTTTCGATAATTTTTTTTTATTTTTCTGATAAATTCCATACTTTGATGAATAGTGATAATACGCTAAATTTTAACTTATAAAAACCTTTTTCATTGAAATAATTTATATGTATAAAAATTATTATTTAATTTTATAAAATTTTATTGGAAATAGTATTATATATTTTAATACAATTTAATTAATTTTCATTAATTTTAAATTGAATTTATATGTAAATACATTTCAATCATCTACAATGTTTTATACAAAAACCCGTTTTTTTCAACAAAATGATAAATTTTAAATTAAATTCTGCAAAATTATTGTTTTTAATTTAGTTAATATATTTATATTATTGTAAAACTTTTATACAAATTTTTTAAATAGGTAATTTATATTTTTTGGTCATAATGCATTTTAACATCAGAAATTATTTTATTTACCATTGTTAAACTGTAAATATGGTAAATAACGGTAAAATTTAAAATTATAATAATATTAATATTCCATACAACATTTCATCATCTTATTTTATGAGATATTTATGACCATGGGAATCTTTGAGTCGATTTTATGACCTCATTTATTCACATTGATGTGAAAATGACTTTTTATAAGGATAAATTTTAAGTAATGATAATTATAACGTAAAAATATATCTTTTACTTAATTGATTTAAATAAGGGGTTATACAACCAATAATTATTTATATAAATATTAATTATAAAGATAAAAATATTCCCCACATCGTTATATTTTATATTTAATTTTTAAACATTGGAATGATATATTTATTCAGGATACAATTATGATACAATGATTAACTTATTAACGAAAGATTCAAATAAATGAGTTTATAAATATTTAAAAATTGTAATTTTGTTATTTTGTTATCATAATTTTTTTCAGATGATATTGTCTTGTTATATTTGTGTTAATGCATTAATATCAAAGAAAACAGGTTGATATGATTTTTTTAAAAAAGACAAGTATGAATAGTTACCAAAATTGACAAAATTCATAACATAAAACATTAAATAGTATATTAAATGACATTAAATGATAAATAATCTAATATTCAGAAAAAATGGTTAATATAAGTAAAAATATGTCTTAAATAAAATTCTGGGGTCATTTGAAATGATATGGTAATTACATTAACTCACAATTTGTAAATAACAAGATATCACGGTAAAATTAAAAAGGGTAAAATTAGGTTCTAACCAAAAATATAAACACAAAAAAATATTCAAAACATTTATAAATATTATTGGATGATATGTATTCGAATAAAAATTATCTTATATTATAATTAAATAACTTTTTCATCATTTTAATTTGAAATTGAATTTATAATATATTGAAATTTTGAAATTTTCCTAAAGTGCCCATATCCTCTCTTATAAAAATAGATCCTCATCCCTCTCATATTCACTCCATTCTCAGCCTTAAATATTATAAAAACCATAAAAATTTCTCTTCTCAATTTCCATAGTAACATTATATGTGTTTTTTTCTTATCAAAATACCAACTCTAGTGCTCTAAGAGGAAATTTAAATGAGGTACGTCGAGGAAGTCGTAATATCTTCTACCAATTCATTCAAATATAATTATTTGTATTCATCATCTTATTCAATTATTTCATTATAAAGTAATAATATCATTATAAATAATATACATATATTTTATTATAAATATGAAACTACACTATTTCACCTTCTATCCTTTCTATGAAAATTGAAATCACTACAAGTGCGTATGTATGGATTACCGTCTCCACACCATGGAGTAATCTGTTTTTCACCAACATATAACTTGGATTGGTATAATGGTGTCAATAATAAATATATATGATTATTATAACGTTAAAATAATTTTTAGATAATATACTCTTTCCACATCAATAATGATCAATATCTATTGAAATGATATAGTCACTCGTGTGTATGTATGAAATACCAATTCCATGATTGGATTAGATTCATTCTCTATGTTAACAATTCAAGAATTATTATAATTTATATAAAATAAATAATAATTAAATATATAAATTAATAATTCGAATGGGTTTATGTATATATATCTATTATGTTTTTACTTTCATTCAATTTAAGAACCCCAATTTGAATCATGGGTTATAATACGAAGAATGATTTATGTTTTTGGGGAACATGTAAGAATTATTTCATTATGAAATGTGTGGGACCTATATCTCCCTCCAATTCATTGGGTAAAGATTTATATCTCTTGATTTTGATGTATAAACATTATATTTATGTTTTTACATTAAAATTTTAAAGGTTTGCTTTATAATCTCTATGTTTACCCTTATTGAAAATATGGGATGACCCTTTCTATATTTTATTTTATCCAATATATAAATAATGGATCTAGTTAGGAAAAAAGGTGATGATCTTTATTGTAGATGATGAAGATATTTCACCATGATTATAAGATTATGTTCAATGTTTCTAAAGACAGTAAACTAATGCGATCATTGGGAATATTTTTGTGTCATGTATTAATAATTCTGAAAAGAAATTTAATGACTATATATATCAATAGTGTGTCTCTACAGGCTGTATTAGAGTGAAGGATTAATCATTCCTTGAAAATTGAGATGCAAAAACTTTAGTGATATCCCTAGATATATTTATAAGGTATGTCTACGGATATCCCTAATGATAAGTGTATGTATCTATTAAAGTCATAGAATTGTGATAAAGGCTATGAATAACATATTATTAAAACATAGATGATAATGATTGAATATACTGCCCTATGATAATGTTGTTTTCTTAATAAATATTTTTCCTCTCACACTATTCTTTTTGTGTTTTAGACAATGGTTGCAGCCTGAAGGATCCATTTTAATGATAAATGTACTATGAAATGAAATTATTGTCCTCCTGAACAAACACATGTTAAGGGATATTGATTAAAAATATTATTTCCATACATAAAAAAACCTATGAATCATTCTGGACTTCCAAATGAGCAGATAATGGAACAATATTATATAGAATCATTCATGATGAAAATTCTACCTTCATTCTATTGGTATTCTGATCCACTTGTTGCAGAAAAATTGAACAATTCCATTGAAATGAAATTCTACACCATTTTCTATTTAAAACACTAAGAATCCATTTTGGCTATCTATCATTCAAAAGGTGAAGCAGACCCACAGTGGTCCCTCATTAAGAATAGAAGGCAGCAAGATGAAATTGAATCCATGGATTTGGATGAGTTCAAGATTTTTTTTTCAATATGTACATTACATGTATTATTCGAACATATATGGTAAATAATATCCATGTGCTTAATAAAAATTATGATGAATCTATTGTTATATACAAGGAATATTTACTATAATTTCAAGGCACTCATCTAGCATTATCATCCAACTTGAATGTAAAGTATATCGATTAATCAATGGCATAAAAAAAAATCTCTTAGAGAATTATATATAAGATACTTCACTAGATATGAAGAGATTATGAGTTGTGCTATTTTTGTTAAACTAGTAGTTGGTGATACATTACATCTCATGGTTTTGACAACAAACAAAATAATGAGCTAAAATAATCACAAAACAATGGTGAATAGATGATAAATGTTTCTTTATGTTCAACGTGTGCAGATAATCATTGTCCAGATTGTATTAAAGGGACTAGAAAATGTTTCCAGTGTATAAAATATGGCCATAGTGAAGCTCAGTGACGTGTTGATGGAAAACATGGTTACTAATGATATGAATACAGAAATGTATTTATGGAACACACCACCAACATTTTAATTGAACAAGTGAAATGAAATGTGTCATTATGTTAACCAATTACATAATCCTAAGGTTAATGATGATCGAGGATATAAACCACATAAGGAAAAAAGAAAATGTGAAGTCACATCCATCACTATTGGTGATGTTGGGTATGAAAATGATGTGATGGTATGATAATGTGTTTATGTAATCGGATTACAAAATAGTGTTGTGGGATCTCATTTATAGTAGTATGGAATCTTGGAATACCTATATATTGGTGGATTTTGTTTTTCCATAATTATATGGTTTTGGTAATGAAGAAAATCGATTGAAATGTTTTCCCAAAGTAGATGATATCCCCATAATAAATGGATAAGGAGAAAATAATATGATTGATATTATTAATGATTTCATGACTGATAAAAAGACAACGTGATATCATGTTTATGTATATATAATTTTTGGTATATTTTGTGTGAGTAAATAGTTAATTTTGATAGAATTCATGTTGCCACTAAGGTTTTATGGTAATTAATGTTTTTATCATATTTCAAGAGAATTCATGATTAAGGCATTCACCTGTTTGGAATGCGACAACCAAGAACTACCTTATGAGATATATAATATAATAGTTATATGTATTTAGTTCACCTCTTTCTATGTTTAGAATTTTTGAAATTATTGTAATGTTATCCAATAATATATTTTATATGTCATTTTCCATTTTATGTTTGTTTGATTAATGAATTATCTCAGTCTAGTTTGACTTATGCGTTTTTGATAACCTGTTTTATCCTTTTTTGAGAGATATGGAACGACCAATCATTCTCTCTCATGGTTGGATAACACATAAAAAATGACAAATTCAAATTCATTTTGTTAATTGATGAAGTGGAAATTATTCACGTCATGAACATCAGTGATATTGTACAAAAATCAAGTTAGAATTTAATCTCATTAAAAAAATATTTATCTATAAGTAAAGGATCTGGAAAACAAAAATGTTATCCATGTACGTTATTATATAATGATCTAGATGGTCCCTTAAATCATCATATATTTATTGCATTCAAGTGGTTAACATTTCTAAATATTAGTATAGATCACTAACCATTAGAAAATGATGATTAAATTTCTCTTTCATATCCATGTTTTCAATTCCTTTATATGTTTTCATATGTGGAAACCCACTAAATTGTAAATTTGGGTAAATTTTATGTTTCTAACTTTCCACTTTGATGTGATGTTTTAGTATATCTCTTTACGATGTGGGTTTCTATGAATGAAACATTCATGTAGTACGCCATTTATAACCCTGGTGAATTACATGCATGCAATTATTTTAAAAGAGGGTAGAATGTAACACCATGGGATTTTATGAGAATGATTATTTTATGTCATTGGGTGTATTATACACACAGATTAGCTTGCACTATTTGAAACACCATATTAGTTTTTAATCTACACAACAATATTTTTAGCTTCTGTTGAACACAATTAGAATTTTCTTTGATGGAATTAATTTCATACAACACTGAGTATATATTTTGTTAAATTAATAGATGAACTGTGTTAGGATTATGTTATACGCAACACCAAAGGAATCTTGCAGTACACACCAAAATGACATGGCTTGCATTACATGTAAGAGCGACCTTCCTCGATAGCTTGCATGGTAAGCAATATAGAGTTTTTCTAATTAGTGATATATTATTAAAATATTATATAAAATATAAATTATTAATATTATTAACAAAATTTTTAATATTATATAATATTATCATTCATATTACACATGATATGAGAACAAAAAACATTTTTTTGATAAAATATGTATTTTTAAAAAATTACAGTTTTAGCGCCTTTTGATGGCGCACCTCCTTTTTAATTTAGTTTTGACAATTTTAGATGTTATATTTGGTAATATATACTTACTTGTTGTAATCAAGATATAAAAATTTATTTTGGATAAATTTTTGATATTGTTATGATAACTTTTATATTTTCATAAATAGTGAATATATACTAAATTTTAATTGAAAACAACAATTTCATCGAAATAATTAATATAGTTAAAATATATTATTAAATTTTTATAATGTATAAATATAATATAATTTTATACTTTATGAAAATTTAATACAATATCATTAATTTTACATTGAATTCATATGTCACAAAACATCAATCATTTGCAATGTTTTATATAAAACTCGTTTTTTCGAGAAGATTTTTAATTTTAAATTAATTTCTGAAACATTTGTGTTTTAAATTATAAAAAATGGATTCAATATTATGAATAAGAAGTTTCAGATTGGGTAAAAACATACTTTTATTTTTGGATGTTACGAATCGTAACTTTATTAGTTATTTTATTTACCATGGTTAAAGGGTAAATCTGGTAAATAACGGTAAAAATATAATTTTATAATAATATCTAACTACTCTAACACTTGTACATATCTTATTGGTTGTGATATTTCCATCAATGGGCATCATTGGGGAAATTTGTGGACAACATGGATTCACCTGGATGTGAAAATGACATTTTGTAATGATTAAATAAATTTAATGATAATTATAACCTAATGAGATATTATTTACTAAATAGATTTTAATATAAGGTTATATAATAGATAAATGTGTTTATAAATATTAATTAAAATGATAAAAATATTTCCAATATCATGGTATTTTATTTATAAATTTTATAATTATATTAATATATATTTTTATGACACAATTATGATGTAGTGATTTTCTCATTAATGAAAGATTTAGATAATGAAATTTATAATTATTAAAAAATGTAATTTGGTTATTTTGATATCATGCACAAATTTTATGGATTATTTTGACATATTATATTTTATTTAATTCCTTATATTCTAGGTTAAATGGTTGTTATGAATTTTTTAAAAAGTCGTGTATGAATTGTGTCCAAAATTGATTTAATTTATAAGCTAAATCATGAAATGGTTTATTGAATGAAATTAAATTCCTAAAAATATATGATTTGGAAAAATGGTTAATATAAGTATAAATATGTCATCAATAACTTTTTTAGGTTTTTTTATTTTATATTGTAATTAAATTAACCAATAGTGTGTAAATAACATTATATCACGGTAAGAATAAATATGGTAAAATAATTGGAAAACCAAAAAGATAAGGATACAAAACTATTATTAAATTGTCTAAATATTTTTGGTTTATAGGTATTCAAACAAAAATAATCTTATATTATAAATAAATTAATATTTTTCAATTTTAAATCTAAAATGAATTTATAATAAAATAATATTTTGGAACTTTCGTAATGTGCCCTACTCCTCTATTATAAAATGGGACATACTACCTATTCTCATCAGTCTATTATAAGACCTAAATCTCATACAAAACCTACCAATTTATCTTTTGAAATTACCTTGATAAATTATAGAGGTTTCGATTTTCACAAAATGCCAACTCAAGTGCCCTAAGAAGAAATTTAAAGGACGCACGTTGAGAAAGATGGAATCTTTTCAACAAGTTATTTTAAATTTATTTAATCTTCTACTTACTTTTCATTAGTTTTTTCATTATAATGTAATATCATAAGTATCAATAAAATACTGATATTTTATTATACTAATAAACCACATCTATTTCCTCATCTATTCATCCTATGAAAAATGAAATCTTCGCCCGTGCACACATACGGATTACCATCTCCATGCCGTCGTGTAATCTGTTTTCCACCACCACCTTACAAGGATTGGTATAACTATGGATTTAATAGATATATTATTATTCTAATATTATAATAATAATTATATATTATACTCTATGCAAGTCAATTATTTTCAACAATTATGGATACGATATCATCGCTCACACATATGTACGACTTACTATCTCCACGAAGCAATGAGATTCATTATCCATGTTAACCATTTATGATTGATTATGAAGTATATATAATAAATAATCATGAAATATATGACATAATAATCATATTGTATTTATATATATATGTCATTTATTTACATCAAATCAATTTAATAAGGAAACGAAAACAATGTTCATGCGTATATATGATCTATTGTCTCTATGAACGATGTATTATATTTAATTTATATTTCTTCTATATATATTTATAATGAATAAATATGACTTATAAATAACGTTTTACATTCTAGAAGTAAGTAAATCATGATCTAATTTATAATATCAAGAACAACAAGTCCTAACATGTATGATAAATGACAGGATTGTTTCATAAAACGTTGCTTTAACATGGAATTGACAAATGAATTGGTAATATAAGGTTGTAAATGAATCATATATGATATCATAAATATTATTACGATTCTATTATATGTTAATAAAATATTTAAACCCACTATACATGAGTTTGGGACACATTCTGAACAAATTGAACCTAAGGTAGAGGATAATTTTGAAATCTCATTTTTACCTGATATTGTTTATATATAAGTAAATGCTGTGGATATAATAATCATCCATGTCCATGATTTATAAAAATGTTCTCATGAAATATTTAATATTATTTTATTTATCTTTAATTTAATTTTTACCCCTTTTTTACTTTTACTACATTGTGTGGAAGGAATCTTTCTTTTGTTTACCATACGAAGTACTTTTTGACTATTCTGGTAAATGTACGAGGAGAATGTTTTTTAACCAATAAAACATGAACATATTTTTCCACATTATTAAAAAAATTTCATTGAATCATTGTTTACATATCATCATGATTATATTAAATTAACTTATTTTATTTTATTATTCTATGACATTTTGTTAAAATAAAATGTTTTTCAAGAAGAAAGGATATTTTCCTCAAGAATTGAGTTCATGTGTTTTGTAAAAATTAATTTTCCATCTAAGATGAAATAAGTTTATTTTTATATCCATTTAATTTATTCATTTTTATTTATTTGATGGTGGAATTATTTATATAATGTCCATTTATCTTATATGGATTATATTGTGATGAAAAGATGTTTCGGAATCCCATTTTATTTCATCTATTATACTATGATGAACAATTAATGTTTTGTGGAACATGTAAAAATAATTTCATTATTAGATGGGTTGTACCTATATCTACCTCCAAATAATTGGGTGAAGATTTATATTTCATGAGATAGATGTGGTGTAATGGAAAGAAAATATGTTTCAATAATACAGTGCTGGAACGACAAGTAAATATTGTTCCACAATGGACTTCGTCCACTATAATGGCCTTAGATGTAATGCCTTGGATTCTATAGAAATTATATTATGTTTATAATGGTTTTACATAATTAAATGTCTTATTAATATGATATTCTATTCTTTCTAATGTTATTATATGATCTATTGCTTACGTAGTGCCACGATTTATGTTGTTGCTCATGATTTTCATTTTCAAACATTACGTTCTTGTTTTTAGATTAAAAGGATTATGTTCTGTTTTATATTCAATATGTTTAACTTTAATGTGAATTTGATCTCACCATTTATATGTTTTATTTTCCCCAAGATATAAATAATGGTTTTAGGTAGGAAACCAGAATGAGAATATCATTATGGGAGATTTTGAAGATCTATCACCATGATTAAAATATTATGTTATGATTTTCCAAATACAATAAACTAATATAGTGATTTGGTGCCTTTTTATGTCATGTACTATGTATTCATAAAAATAAATGTACTTCCTATTTACGTCATGCTTTGGTCCCTACATAAAATATCTTACTTCTAACAAAACATAAATGAATATTTTTATGTGGTAGATTTCATTAAAATCCAAAATAATAACACCTTAAATCTGTTAAATTTTTTAGATATTTAAATGGTTCTATTGGTCTTTATTTTAATTTTAAAAAAAATCCAATTTTATTTTATTTTTATAATCAGATGTTGATTTATGAGGTTATATATTTGATATAAAAATTATATTAAGAACCTTTCAATGTTTATGGATGTCCTTAGTTTCATGGTCATGTAAGAAAAAATATTAATTTTCTCCATCAATAGATGAGGAAGAATATATATATATACTAATAGTTTCTATACATGAGTGTTGTGGATAAAAAAACTACTAGACTGTGTACATGATTTAATAAATATTACCATTTTATTTGACTATACAACTGCAAATAATATTAAAAAAAATCATGTAATTCACACTAGAATTTGGAATATTGATATAAGGAATCATTTTATAAGAGGCCATTTTATAAACAAGGGTATATAATTTTATCTCTTAGATATTGCATAACATCTTGCAGGAATTTTTGCTAAACCACTTTATGATATTATATTTTTATTGATTAAGTGGGTTAAGAAAATTTAATTTTAAATAAATTTATTAATAATTTGATTCCATAATTGTGATTAATTATTTTACATATTTTAGTCATCTATTATTTAAATAATAGTTATAAAATAATATGAATTCATATTAATGTAGTTTTAAGAGTTTATTTTGAAAAAAAATATAATTAATGATTATATTGTGTATTTGGCTCAAGAAACCAAAATTGACGTCACATAAAACCATCAAACTCTATCTATTTATCTCTCTCTCTATATATCTTTTAATCTTACCCTCATTATTCTAACCCTTTTAGATTATTCACATATTTTTTCCATATAAATAATAGAATCCAAACATAAAATATCAATATTATAATAAATATCAAAGATCAAGGGGATATAAGAAAGGGAACTGCTTGAATATAACTTCCAACACACTATAAGAACATTTAAAAAAAATTATCCAAGGGTATCTTGTTGATTTCAAATAGCTATATAAAATTAATTCTCCATTGAAGATAGATCAGTCATTTAATGGTTTAGAATTAATTTTAAATTAATAATTCACCATGTATTTGTTTCATAGTGAATTGAATGATTGAAATAAAAATTCACAATTCAATTTTTGCATCACAGAGGACATCATCTTTTCATGGGTAAATGATATAGAATTTTATGTTTCTTTATATAAGATAGTTATGATATTGCATTGTCCCAATGAATGGTTTTTTTCACCTTGATCTTCTATATATTATAGGAAAATAACATATATCTAAATATATTAATTATTTTCTTTTTTAGCATAAATATGAATAGAATTTTTTTAATAGATCTTGAAGCTGAGCAGAATGTGACGGTCAAATTCATTTAGTCATCAATACTATACAGAATTGATGAGTTAGAAAAGATTACTTATCCTAATAAGTATATAATTTTGTTTCATAATGTGTGATATCATGTTTTGTTTTAGTAGAAATATGATCTAGTATATGAATCAAAATTGTTAGATAGAGGAAATGATGCATTTATTCCAATATAAGAGAATTGTTTTCCTCATTTTGAATAAAAATAACATGCTTCAAGATATCTAGGTCGGAATTATGTGTCATCATAGGAATATTATTAATGATAGAACCTTAATATTGTTAGGAGTATTTTGGAATATAGAAATCAATGTTTTTACATGTTTTATCTACCAACAAAAGAGAATCTTCTACAATTTATCTAAGGCAGAATAAAAACTTGAATTTTATAAGTTCAATTTGTATTCATGCAGAATACGTTAATTACAATAGAATATTGTATGTTGTTCAAAAAAAAGATGAATTCTAATGTATGTTGTCTCTAATCATTATGTTGTAAAATTTATTTGGCTCTCTCTGGAATAAAATTTATAATCAGAAACAAATGATCCCATTGTCACATATCCATCAAAAATAAAATAACATGATGATCAGGACCCAAAAGTATAAGTTTATAAAACTAAGGTAGTTGAAAAAAAACTATTTTTACACATGATAACTACTATTGTGGAATATAAACAAATGAATAATGAAAAAAATAGATATTGGAAAGCTTCTCATGAGGAGTAACATGATTATTTTAATTTTTATTGTATAGAGACTATTCAACCACTAGTAGTAGAGACTATTGAATATTAATAAAATTAAATATTTTATACTAATTTTAAATATTTGGAAAATAATTATTTGACATATACTGAGAAAAAATATGTGATTGAAAAGTTATTATGACCTTATAGAGAGAAAAATAAATATATGTCCTTAACCAAAAATTAATTATTAAAGCCATTATAATATCAAGAAGAACGATATTCTCATACTTTTAAGGATGAAAAAATTAGTTACTAATCATTTTAAAGATGATAAAAGATAATATTTCAATCTTGTATTGGGATTTAGTTTAAATAAGAATTATTTTGAGGTTTTCAGATTTTCAATTGTTGCAAAAGTTTAATTGGAAATAGTAAATGTTCAAATAAAATAACTCATATAATGATTGTTTTCAAAAGTGATTTTTATGCACTTCAATGGGAAATTAATTATCAGATTTCAAAGAATAATGTAGTATCTAATTGAATGATATAATTTTGAAAATTTAATAATTAAATAAAATGTAAATTGGAATTGAAATGATTTTTCTCTTGTCAACCCAGATCTTCCACTTCCCCACCAAAATATTATCCATATAAAAAATAAGGGTTGATAATATCACTATAGTACTTTTTATTATGAATGAATGGATTCAAAATATTCAGTGTGATATAGCACCTCTAAATGTGTTTTTTTTCAATGAATGCGATCTTATTGAGAATTTTTTAAAAAAAATTAATCTTGTATACAAGATATTTTCAATTATTTATGTGACATTATCTCAATGTTTCTCTATCAAAAAGAAATTTTTCTTGTGTTTTGGAAAATGAAATTTATTGATTGTTTTAAGGTGGTAAATGATTCAATAATTTTAATGAGATAATGTGGTGAGTTTTCACAATTTTTTTTAAAAGGGGTAATCGTAGTGCTAAACAATGTACAAAAGGCTGTTATATCTTCTCTGGCTTTTGAAACATCATTTGACCCTCAACTCTCATATTTAGCTAGCTCTAAATTATAAAAATTTTAAGAATTTTAATTATAATTTATGAAATATTTTAATGACATTATTTTCTATATAATATTTTTTTCTATTAGATTATTATAATTTATATCTATTTCTACTACTATAAAAAATAAATTTTTCATAGAATATAATAATATTCAAACATAGTTATGTGCAATAGTAAATGTGTTTTAAACTATTTTTTTATAATTTAATTTTTGATATCACTAAATTAGAAAAATAATTGTAATAAAAACATTAATATTCTTAATTTTATGTTAACAACATTAATATTAACATAATATAATGGGAATTTAAATATATTCATTACAAAAAAACATTAAATTATAATTATTTTTTCCGCAATATCTCTTTAATTTTATTATTTCATTTTTCTTTCCATTTCCTATATTATATATAGGTTATTTTATATGTGTTTTGTTATCATCAAAAGGAGTATATTGTTGTTCTTGTATTGTATCAGCAATAATCTACAACACTTTTTTAATTTTATGCTCATAAAAACCATTGGTTTCTAATGAAAATATATTAACAATTCAACAAAAACAGACTTCACTTTAAGATTATAATATTTTTGTTTTTAATGATTTGATTATTTTTTTACATTTTAAATGATTTCTAGATACATTGTTTATACCCTACATTTGTATGTATAATTTATAATTTTTCAACCCTAGATTTATAATAAAATATATGGATCATGAACCGTATACTATTAGAAATTTATGGATCAACAATCCTATGTTTGTAAGAAAAAAAATTTAGGAATCAAAATATGGTTCATCATAATTAATTTTGTAATAAACCGTATAATTTCATCCCTACTTTTATTCTTTTTTATATGATGGAACCATACGTTTTACTTAGTCAATGATAGTGTTTTAAATTATATCTATTTTCCATGTTTTCTAAAATATTCATTTCAGATGTAAATATATATTTAATTTTATTTTACAACTAATTCCAGTCTTTTATTCATAAAATTAAATTTTACACACATAAAAATAATGTTATGAATCTCTATGACTGGTTTTAAATTAAAATGTTTGTTATTTTTCGAATGATTTTCATAGATCTATTCAACTAACAACATTCCATGTTTCTCTTATTGAATACCATGATTATTCTTATATAATGAATGGTATGTGATATATTTTTGTATACATAAATACTAAAAATGAAAAATATCAAATTACTCTATTATTATAAAGAATCTAAACTATTGATACAATAATTTTTCAATCTTGTGATATGTAAAATCTGATTAACTATTAGTGCGACTGTTTACACTTTTCTTTTGTTATTAATTATCATTATAAATTAGTATATCTATGAATCTATTCTTTTTTAATGTCAGTTATCATTGAATGATATGATCCTTTTTCTATCATTATCAGCCGTGACTCTAAACCATAATGTAATTAATCAATCAAATCAATCTATGTTCTTTATTGGTGGTTTAGCTACATGGAATCCGTGATCGTGGAGTGTTAGATACGTAGACTAGGATGTGGAATTTTTATTCCTTGTTAAATAGCCATTAGAAATTATAAAATCCTGATTTTAACGGTTTTAATTTCTTATACTCAGTTTCTAATGTTTATTGATTAAAGGACTTATTTAGTGAAATAAACAAATTTTATAAGAGATTATTGGTGTAGTGGACTAGTTTATTTTGATGTAATGAAATGTGTTCTTTTTTTATTTATGATCTTTTCAACATACATTATTAAGATTGTTATACATATAATTTTAAATCATAATGAAGGTTAAAATTTTATATATTATAAATTATTGAAAAGAAAAAAATCATCAGTCTTATATATCATTTTATTATTATGAGAAAAAAATTTAGTAGAAACTATTATATCCTTTAACATGAAGTGGTATTCAAAGTTACCTTATGTCATTATTTATAACTAGGGAATACTATTTCACCCACCACGAGAGTAAAAAAAGTAGTCTCTATATCACCCTATGATTTTTTGAATTTTTTTTCAAACTAACATTAATAGTTTATATATTTTTCATAACATTTAAAATTTATTTTATCTTTTATTCATCAAAAAACTGTGTTTTGATTTTGTTCCACACACACCAAGTTAAGCTAGTGCTACACACAATACTCGGTTTACATTCATTACACACAACTCAAATATAATGATGATTTATAATGAATAAATTTTAAATATCAATTATAATGGTTTTATATAAACAAAACATATTGTTAAAAAATTACTTAATTTTCAATAAAGTCTTGATATGTTTCAAAAATGCAATTTTATCAATAAAATTATTTTTATATTTTTTTTAAAAATAATTGAAATTATTTATTAAAATAACCATTCAAAATTACATATATTTGAATACTTCAGATACTTTTAGAAAATTTCTTTTTTCATGAATAATGAAAAACAATTAATTATAATTAAAAAAGAATTTTTATTTATTTTAAAAAAAAATTATATATTGTTTAAAATTGGTTTTATAAGTTCATAATAAAAATTATAAATCAATTGATCCAATTTATTCATATGAATATAATTCATAATGAATTTTTGTATAAAAAATTATACACGTTTGAACATTTTCCTTTAAAAACCAACTTTCTAATTGCATAAGAGGTAATGATTTTAATATATCATATTAAAAATAGGTGAATGAAATATTGAAAATTTAATTCCTTATATAGAATTATAATAATTTATATGATCTAATAAGGTTAATTTATTTGATGACCAAAATGAATTTTAAAAAGAATTAAAAACAGTTGTTATGGTTAAAGTTAAAATTGATTTAACGGGGGGGGGGATAAACTAAGAAAAAAAGTGTATGAAATAACCCAAAACGTGTAAAAAAAATTTATATACATATATCTAAATTATATATTCTATTATTAATAATAGTCTTTTATTTGATTATTTTTAAATTAAAAACCTTTGTTGGAATTAAATCATTGAAATAATTACAAGAGTGTCACCATCCACATTTATAAAAATCCACCCATTCTTCTATTAATATCACAAATATTTCTTCCGAAATTAACATCCCATATAAATTCCTTAATTAACTCTAATCATTATAGAATAATTATTTTGGATATAAAAACTTAAATGGAAGCATTTTGGTGTAATCCTGAGGAGGATACCTGAAAAAGAGGAACCAATTATCAATAAGAATTTTACAATTATGTAATCATCCAGAAAATAAAATTATTATTCGAATATAATTTTATAATAAACCCATTATCTTCCATATAATCATATTTATTATGTTAATGTCATGACCACATCCTTTTTTACTTCTAAAATCTCGGTTATTAAAACATATTTTGTCTGTATGACGGACTACCACATTATAGCCTAATGCCATTCCTTTTTCTATACAACTCATCATACGGATGGATATAATGATATATTTATTTATTATAAATGATATTTGTTTTTATTGTGATTTTTTAATTATTATATCCCTAATTCCTTCATTAGTTCTATTTTATGGTTTTACGATTACGTTGCTCGGTTGTGTGGAAGACTATCACCACAGGAAGGTATGTGATTCATTCATGGTTTATAGGGAATGTAATTATGATGAGTTTTATGAAAAAAATTATATATATATGAAATAAATTATTTTTTTAAAATAATATATCATTTAAGTATCTTTATTTTAATATGAAAAAATGAAAACTCCTTTAATCCTAAATACGACCTTCCATCTCCATCAATTGTGAATTTCATTTTATACAACTAAATATTATTTATTACACTAAACAAATATATAATGATTTTATTTTATATTTAAATTTTAATTAAAATTATAGATATTTTAAAACTACTACCAAATTAATAAGACCAAAAATAAAAAAAATAAAAACCTACAAAAAAATAAAGCCATTATTACCAAAAATGAGATTTTAACATGAAATTGATAATAAATTTGTAATAAAAGTTAACAAATTAATATTATATGTTATAATATATATATATATATATATTTATATATTTATGTATCAATAATAGATTTAAAGTAAAATAATATTAATTATAGAAGAATCTTTAACATGTTTGAATGAATTCATGACTAAAGGTTAGATATTTTCATCTCATGTTTATTTTTCTTGTGTGAAACATGCCATATTCCCCACATGTTTCTTTTATGTGGTGTAAATTCTAACGATTAAATTATTTTATGACTATTATAATTAAAAATTTTGGTATTAACATATCCATTTTGTTATCTTTATTTCTCAAGGATTATGGATAAAAATTAATCAATTATCACAGTATTTTTTCTGAATTTGTTTTCTTTGAGAAATATGATTATGTTATACACCTATCATCATTCATGAGGGGTTTATATAGCTCCTTTGAATTATAATATCATTAATATATTTATCCAAATTATTTTTTAGGATTCATGTAATTATATTCCTTAAGAGGGATTATGTTTATATGATACCAAAGTGGTAAATATTTTCTACAACAATCTCTTCATTTATTAGGAATGTTTATGGTTAGGTTTTTTATGATAAAATATTATGATCTATCAATCATGAAACAAAATAAATTTATAATAAAATGTTGATTCATGATATATTTATGTAATACTACAATTTACCAATTAATGTTTACTTAAAATAGTCAATTTTCTAACATATAATAAGAGTTTATTTCTACCATTAGTCAAAAATCCATTTTGGCTAAATCCATATTTTCTTAAAATGTTATAAATATTATTTTAATATTATATAATAATGTTTTATAGTAATTTTTAGCAATATAAGTGTTTTTTGATAATTTGTTTTCAAATGAATCTAAATGTCTTTTTCCCAAAAACTCTTTTTTTGTATCTACAAAATATGTGAGAGGGATATTTGTTTTAATGTGTACATCATGGAAATATTTTCCAATATTTATTAACATAATTTTCTTTGTAGATTCATTATATTTTTTTAATGTTATATTCATAGAAATTTAATTCCCAATTATTTATAAAGTATTTTCAAATCATAAAGTATATTTTCCCCAATAAATTTAGTAAATTATTTTGAAATATTAGTTTAAATTTTTCATTTTTATTTTCATTGAAAAGTATTTAAAAATGTTATTGGATGTTTTAGTTTTAATTTTTTTTTCTAATTAATATTTATTTATCTTAAATAAAATTTCAAGTGATCTTTCAAAATAATTTTTATCCAAGATGATGTACTTTTTTGTAACCTATTTATTTCTAGTGGAATGAACCATGGATGCCATTTTTATTCTCTCTTTGAATGGGTTATCATTAAAAGAGTATTATGAATCTCATTTATTGTCCAAAAGTTACACCATCTGAACATTATTATTAATGTAACTTATTTTTATCTTGGGGTATGATTTTATGAAAGGATTATGAAAACCATCTATTCTTCACTGGTTATGATATAATGAAATGTTTATAATACCAATTTCATTTCATGGGTTATGATAAGATAGTTTTTTATGATCTTACGAAACATATATGTTTTATTTTCATTATGTGATGTGTGGGACCTATATCTACCTCCAATTAACTGGGAAATGATAAATGTTCTATAAGCTAAAAAGGAAGATGAGTGGTTAGCCAAAGCCCAGAAAAGAGGTACATGGGTGGTTATATCCAAACCGAAGCAGGTTCACAGGTGGATAGAAAAATAATAACATGTCATGGATGTTTTGATAGGTATAATTAACATAATATTTTATATTATTTTATATATACCACAAATCTATGTCTTATTCCAATGTTATTCTCTCATGGATCATGTTATTTGAGTTCTTTTTGATACATGTCTTTTCATGTACTAATATTTATTCCATGAATAATAATTTTTATCATTTACATACAATGTAAGAGTCTCTAATTTTATTCTTATATTCTCATACCCTTATGTTCATGTTATGATTGTATATTTCTACTGCTTACATTTAATGATAATATTATCGCACCCTTTCTTTTGTTTCCTTTTGACATGTTATGATGAAAGTTCTTAAGTTAGAGTTCTAAAAGTCATGATCTCTGTGGTAGGTATTAAGGATATATTATGAATTAAGAATATTGTGTTGTAATTTTTCAAGGAATTGAATTATTTTGATACTCATATGTTATTTTTTGTAATGTAGTTAATTTTCAAATAAGAATTTGTAATATCAATTTATGAGAATCATTGGCCATAATAGTTTTTATTTGAGGATAAGTTTAGTTATCCTTTGGAAACAAGAATGATAAATCATTAGTGATGTCCCAATAAGTATTTCTATTGATTTACCTAGATATATGACTAAGGATAATTCTAAGGATGATTAAAAGTATAAGATAATGTCCTGGAATCTTGGTAAAGTATAGAGTGAGAGTGTTTCCATGAAATTTCACACCTATCTAGATATTATAAGTGGATGTGGATCTGCTATAGAGGAAAAGATGGGTAATAACATTGTAAATGGTGCTTTGAGATAGACATTATCATACCCATTGCATGAAGACTGGCTGATCATCATACCAGATTCTACAATCCCATGGGATATTATTTGGAAATTCCAAAACACATAAATAACCAACATGAGTTATTCAAATATATAATGAACATGAATGATCAATATTTAGCCTATGGTGTCAAAAATTAAAAATCAATTCCTGATTTAGTTATCAAATAATAATTATTTATAATTATTCGGCCTCCCATAATGATTAGGGTTTCTAAAAACTCTAACTTTCATTTTAGTTCATGACTAAAACTCAAAGAAAATGAGTTATTGAAGAGTGTGAACAAAATGAAATGAATTTAATCACAAGAAACCAAATGTTATGGGAGATTTAATAAAAAATATTATTTTTATGCTATAACAAACTTATCAATATAAAAATCATGATGGACATAAAAATGTGAAAAAGAAGGGAACACCATTCCTTAGAGTCCTTTACGAGGAAACAACTACGTTCATTTAGTGGGTATTATAATCCATTAGTACCTATGTAATGGATTAGTTCCACTAAAAATATTCTTTCTATGATACCGTGTTCTGATAATGAGATAGTCATTTTGTTTGACTACAGTTTGAAATGTGAAGTAGGTAAATGGTGATATTTTTTAGGAATATGAGGAAATATGAGAAAATTTACTCTATAGATTAGGATGAGTTAAATATTTTTTTAATTAGTTATTTATTTATATTATTTATTTGATGATATAGAAAGAGTTTCATTATATAAATACAAATAATGATGAATCAATTTCACCTATTAAGAAAATTTCCCACAAATATTGATGTAAGTTTCTTGTATTATCATTCAACCGAAATGTATGCCTTATAGATTCTTGACTGGATTGAAACCAATTATCTGAAGGGAAATATACATAAGATCAATCAGTAGCTATAAAGAGATTCTTTGATGCTCTATTATGGGGTACATAATGGATGAAGTTACCTTTCAATATTATGGTTTTGATACGATGGGAAAAATTAAAATCAAAATAAAATTGATGAACCGTTGAAAAAATAATTTGAGGATTCATTTATTCTAAAAGTGTGGGAAGAATCATGGATGAAATTATCATATATGGACTAGTTATATATATTATTTTTGTGGAAAAGAAAGTCATAGAGAATCTGAATACTGAATTGGTGAAAATATGTGAACTGTTGATATGAATAATGATAAATCTCCAAATAATGACTTATTAAATCAGTATTTTTGAAGTGAATCATGATAATTAGAGAACAATAATCACCCTCCTTAGATGAAAATTCAATATTTTATTTTGTTTAAATGATACCTATAAACTATTATTTTTCATCTTTTTGTGTAATTTCATGTTATTTTTTTCCTCTATATGAGTTATTGAATAATTAAATTGCATTTGACATTCTATCAGTACAAGGTTATACCCATAATTCCAACTAATCTACTTCTGTATAATATAGCAGATTATTTAGGGAATAAGTGGAAAATTATCTTTTGAATGCATTATGCATCCAGGTTAAGTTAAATCATGAGATATAGATAACATCATGGGTTTATGAATTTAAGATTTATCATAATTTAATATTCATTGAAACCCATTATGATTATTTTGTGATCGTATTTCTTTATGATTAAGAATATTTTATAAAACATTTATTAAAATCTAACCCTTTGGTTTTTTATATTATGAAAAAGTTAATTGGGGGGATTCATTTACAGTTTGAAGAAATATTATTAATAGTAATTGTAAAGTCTATGGTTTATAATATCTATGATGCTGATATATTATTGGCTATATTCTATCTATTTTAAAATTCAAAAAATATAATTTCTATCGGAGAATATTTATAGTTGGTCTCTCTGTCAAGAATATATATTAATGAAGATGTATGGTTTAATGGAGTACCACTTTCCGTTGTTTCTCATTGGGATCCATGGTTTACCACAATGATATGGGGACATCTTTAGGAAGATATTTATAATGATTTTAGTTTCATCAATCTGTAATATTCTCATATATATTTTCAATTAGAGAGAATAATTAAAACCCTAGTGGATAGGATGAGATATTATTCATTGAATTTAAATGGGGGTGTGATCAATAACTCTAACAATAAATTATTTTTATAATGATATATTTCAGTTTAGAATTAATAAATCTCATTTTGAAGACCATTATGGAAAGAACTGTAGAACAATAACATACTAGAATGGTGTTTTATGAAGAAATTTATAGGTACCTAAGAAAGTTTATGAGATGGATGGAAATTTTTTGAACATTTAACCAACATGTATGAACTGAAATTTGTTTGATAGAAATGTTATAATGATATTTATATACCTGATCTAGAAATTTTATGCCAGTGACACTGTCTTTTTATTAATTTTTTAATAGAATATGTTTACAAAAAATAGAATGAATAGAAAATTAAGACTTAGGATTATTAGTCCCATTAAAATACAATATCATATCAGGATGTCAACTTATCTTTACAATTATCTTTTGATCATATATTAGGTCTATTAAGTGTTTTATGTATCTCTCATAAGTGATTAAATAGATGACCCATCACATGTACTAAACTCATTGGTTGTATAATTAGAGCATGATATTTCATATGAGGAACAATTAGTTGAGATTTTGGATTGAACAAAGAAATTTCTACTAAAGATGTCCACTCACCTAGTCAATTTTTTGGTGAGAAACCATTTATTGGAGAAATATATGTGGATATATAATATATGATGAGGTATATTGATCATCATTTTTATTGAAGTGGTGATTTTTGAGGGTGAAATTCCTTTTAAGGGTGTATACTGTTTAACCGTGAGATTTTATGAAATCTGTTTTGAAATAAATGATTTATTCAGTATTTGTCATTACATGAAATATAAATTATATATTGAATTTCATGAAACAATGATTTTTGATTTTGTTACATACAACAAAATGTAATGTTTTCATTATACGTAACATAAGGTTAATTTCTGTTACATGTGAAACTGAGTTTTAATAAGACTATTTCGTTTTATTAATAATGATTTTTCAAAATGACCATTATAAAATAGAAATTAAACCTAGAATGTTGAATATAAATAACTTATTTTTAAATATTATTTATAATGGTTTTATATAAAGATAACATATTAATAATAAAGGTATATAATTTTCATTAATGATTTTATTGGTTTTGAAAATAAAAGTATACTATAAAAACTATTCATCTCTTTTTGTGAACAGTTAAAAATTTATATATTGGAACTTTTATTAGATTATTTTTTAAAAATAAAAATAAATCATGAAATAATAATTTCAATACTTTCATTTTTTAATTTTTTGGATTTTCTTTTGAACATATTCTTTTTTCATTAACAGTTAAAAATACTAAATTTCAATTGAAAACATCCATTTATTCTAAATTTTTTATAAAGATAAATATCATATTAAAAGGATTTCAAAGTAAAATTTATCCAATAATACAACAATTAATCCAATTTATGTAATTGGAATTAGTTTTTGGTTGAATATAATTATAAATCTTTGTAACCTATTGAACATTTTTCATTTAAAACACACTTACTCTTATCATATATAGGGTTAATTTAAAATTTAAATATTCAACTTCAATAAATTTAATCTATAACAATGGATTCCATATTTATAATAATAATAATTACATGTATATAATATTTTCACCATAATTATTTATCAAAATGAATAGTAAAGAAGAAAAAAATATTTACTGTAGTTCTGGTTTATATGGGATTAACACTACAACAAAATATGAGAATAGAGATAGTTTGTCAGTAGATTTTTTTGAAACCACAGCTAATAAATATTTTAAAATTTTAGTTATTATTTTTAAAAAAACTACCACTAAATCATTTTAATTTCTTAAATAAACTTTCTACCCCTAGTTTCCCCTTCCCCCTTCCCCTATCCCTGAACCTGAGCCAGATCTACCACCCTTTAACATTATAGTCACTCCCAAACCCCCTTACAACACCCTGTCCCCCATCACCTCTGTTCTCCATTCCACATTACTACCGCTCTCTGATCCCCTTCCTCCCAGTCTCCCCCTCCCATTATTCCTTCAATACAGACCTTGGTTGAACCCTAAAAATGTTTGGAGATTCTTTTGTTGATTTTTGGTCATTTAGTAAATGAGGATTTATTTGAGGCCCATTATGGTGATGTTAATTATTGGTTATAGCCTTCCCCATTTAAAAGGAATGATTTTATATTATTCTTACATTTTGCATCAAATTAAATTAGTTCTTTTGTGAATTTTATGTTCCCAATAATTTTCTAGGGAATCAAGGGAACATTTAAAGTTAAATTTCACCATCATTTGGAAAGGTCAATGATTTTCATGTAGGTCCCCTTAATTTAGGTCTTTAAATTATAGAACCCATATTTCTTGTATAAGGGAACATTTGTTCCTAAAAACACATTTTTTTAACCAATTTTCATAATAAAATTATATTATTGATATATTAATTAGATTTTATACTATTACAAGTGAAATTTCATTTAATGATCAATTAATTTTTTTATAATATGGTTATTTATTCTAATTCAATAACCTCTATTAAAATAACAGGCTATGTTTTAAAATTTTCTAAACCATTTTTTCAAATAAATTCCTCCCTTGGAGTGGTTTTACTGTTTCTTGTGTCTTTTTTTCTATGGATATTACAAGATAATCATTTATTATAAATTATATATATTTTAAGATCTATTTATTTCAATGGTTTTTATAGATTTTTGTGGGATTTTTATTTGAATGTTTTTTTATAATAATATGATAACATGATTTATTCATTACCTACCCCAAGATTCTTCTTGGGAAGCATTGGGATGATTAATGTCAAATCGAGAGATGTGTAATATTTTACATGAGAAAATACACATTCTAACACTCCATATATTAGATTATAAATCGAATATTTGGGGGTCAACAAAGTGATTCTTTTTGTGTAATTCAGTTTTTATTTTTATAGGATTTCATGACACTTTAACATATGGTCCCACCCAAGTATACCTTGTATTGTATCATTATTTATTATGTTATTTTATCATATTTAACCTTATGATATATTGTTTTTATCTTGTATTTATCGATATGTTAGTTATTTTATTTATTATTTTACTATGTTTCTTTCTTGATACATTATTTTTATATAATTATTTTGAATATATGATTTTTTAACTCTAATGAAAAATATTATGTTCAGATTATATAATTTTTAAAACTGAGATCATTCTATTTTGATAATTTTTATGGTTTTAATTCCATTATTATATATTATATTCATTTTCAAAATTAATTTCAATGGGAGAATAATGTATAGGGGCTTTTCCTTAAAGTAATGTTTTTCTAAAGTAAAATGTTTTGTTGAAGATTTATTTATTTTCATAACATTATAATGTAACAAATTATATTTTTTTATACATTAGATTGAAAATTGAAACTTGTATTAATTATATAATGGAATGGTTTAGATTCGTTATTGTATTCTACTAGGAATAATATAAGATCGCAAATATTTATTTTCGGTATGGATCATGATTTTCATATTTTTTTGGAAAAGAGGACAATATAGAAACTTAAGGAGTACCTATTGTGTACTTAGGAGTATACATCGTGTACCCTATTACTGGGAGTGACTATTTACTGTCCATGTAACGGTCAAGTACATGGTCATGTGGGGTGACATAGAGATTACCTAAAGTGGAGAATAGTAATGGCATATACATGCTGCGTATTTTTAGAAGACACTCTATTTAAATTTTCTTCTATTACATTAATTGGAACGAGTTCACTTCTTATTCCCAGATCTGTCTTCTTCTAACCCTGTATCGTCCATGAATGATCAGGAGCGATGATTCTTCTCTGAGCCATTGACCCACCATCCGTTCTCCAAATCAACCGATATTGATTGTGTTATAATCACCATGGTGAGTAATTCCTTCTTCTAGAGTATCTTATCTTTATTTATCCTCTTGTGAGAGATATTCATGGATGAACGTTTTTGAGATTTTTTTAGATCAACAACATTCTATACAAATTCAAGTGTTGGCGTTTGAGAGTGTTCTTCACAAGATTCTACGGTAGGAGATTTTTTCCTTTCCATAGTTTATCTTTGAATTTTACGTCAAAATATTCCCAATAGACTAGTTTGGGGTATTTTGTGTTTAGGAATGTTAACCTTGAAAAGCCCTCTAGCTATGATTGATTGAGTTAGTGATCTGTATTGATAATATGGATTATTTTACATTGATGGATTTGTTTTCCCATGTTTGATAATTTTTCCAATTGGGTCCAGAAGAGTTTGTTAGAATGATTTCTTTCAGTGCATATTATTTTTAGGATGGATTGTTTTATATGATTTTGTAAAATAATTTGTCACTTTTTAACCTAGTAGTTCTTTAGATTTACATTGGCTGTTGAATATTTATTGTGCATTATGGATGTATATAGGGATTTAGGAACCTGTTGTTGTTAGACCATAGGGAAAATAGACACTAAGGGAAATCCCAGAGATTATTTTGTTACTTTCACGTTGCAATACCATAGGGGTATGAATTTGATTCCGCCATCAGAGTTTCTTTAGTACCTCATTTTGATACCACATGGGGAATTGGATGTTGAGTACTTCCCTAGAGTGTCTGTAGTTACCGATAAAAGACCATAGGGGAAATTGATTTTGAGTAATTCTTCATAGATTCTTTTTTTATGATGAATCATAGGGGTTAGACTCTGAAAACAACCCATAGGGTTTCATTAGATTGATTGGTAGTCTATTTATTTAATTTAAATGAGTGTAGTTAAAACTATATGATTGTTTACTTTTGAGTAGATCCGTGATTATTACATCATTTTGTTATTGTCTTCCACATATATTCACTAACCGTTAGCCATAGATCATTTTGTGTTTTCCTACTAGGATTTATCTCACACCATGTTTGGGTTATGCTTTTGGGCCCAAAAAAAATAAATTGTTGCACATATAGCTGAGGTGAAACACCCTTCTATATCAAGAACTTGATTTTTATGGAGATGGAGATCACGAGAACAAGCTAATGCTTACAATGCTGTTGGTGTCATTTAATTATTTTCTATTTTACATTGGGTTTGTACTATAACTACAAGTGTATCTTTTTTAGGTTCATTCTTAGATACTTGTGACACACATCATTATTAATATATATATTCATTAGAGGTTTGGTTACATCCAGTCATCCACTATTTACTATTATATGGTATTATTACTGTTTTAACTACAATTATCTATTTCATTCAACTAAATTACACTACTAATAATGGAATCGGTTCCCCACTATCACACCCAAGGCCCTCACTTCTAGTTGTCAACCAATGGGGTTTGCAGAAATGTTTTTGAGGCCATGTGATGAACAGGATACGAGGCACAATTGGGCAGCACCCAGAACAGAGATGTTACAAAGTGGTATCAATGAATTATTTCTTATAGACATACTGTTTGTAGATTATATTCATGTATAGGAAAAAATATGTAATTGGTAATTACATATTCCCGAAATTAGCTAACTCGTGTATAGGGAAAATCCAATTTACCGCATACATTGAAAATTTTCTGGTTTTGAAATTATTACAGTTGATTTGATTTCACCGTTGGGGGATTCACATGTTTAGTGACTGGATTTCTATGGTTATTGAGGTTCTATTCATATTTCATCCTGATGATATGACAGTATTACATCTCATGCATCATATAGACATTTTTTAGAGATCACAGGCCATGCATTCTTTCCATGACATTTAGGCCGCATTAGTGGCTGCGTGTTATTGTGATAGATATTGTGCTATATATGCCTATTTTTTTGCATGTTTCCTTAATATAATATATTCAGTTTGAATGGGTATTTATAATTTTTAATATTCATTTGAAGGAACTCCAAACTTTGGTCCAAAAGGTGTTATGGGCCATCATGGATTGGAATTTGGTGGAACATTGCATTGTTATTCCTGGTATATGACATGTATAATATGACAAGATTTGATTCGGGGGGGAGTATGGGTCCCACACATCAAAATTTGTCACATTAATGTCTGTTATATTTTTTATTGGTTTTAGAGTAGTTTCTTAGGCGTTCAGTCCAAAAAAACATAGAATACATGTAATGTAATGATTAATACATGCCCTGTATATTTTTGTTCGAGAAGAAACTATTTTTCTAAAGTACACACCATGTACATTAGGTACACTCCATGTAGCCTCTAACTGTGTTACATCCTATGAGGGTAGAGACACGGGTTTGGGAAATCTCTGGTGGAACACTCCATATACCGAATATACACACTATGTTGTATAGAAAATGCATCCACCCATGTGACTAACAACACAGATGGATAAAACATAGGTTTTTTCACATTATTCCAATCATTAACATGTCGTTTAGTTTAACCCATGAATCTAGCTGTGTGACTAACAATGCAGGTCGATGAAATCCTTCTAATACACACTATATTTGGCATAAAAATTTCATGTAGTCACATTCATGGGTAACCATTTGGTTTAGTCCAATAGAAGTATATTTGAATGGTAAATGATTCCAGTACACACTGTGCCATAGGAGAACATGTCATGGGAATAGGGTGTCACATCCCTAGGGTTAGAAAAAGTACATGCCCATGTGAAGGAATAAAGTAACCCACTCTATATAGATAAAACATGCTGTGTATCCCACTTTTGAAAAACATGAATTCCTTCCTAATCATGTTCATTTATTGAACTTATATGTTTATGTCCTTGATAATCTTGAAATAATGTGTGCACTTGACCTTGCCGAGTCATACCACTATGATGTCCTCTGGTTGTATGATAGATTCAATGTGGTGACCAAAGACTAGACATAGTTGAACATGGACTACTAGTAGATCACCCAGTCATTCTTGTCTTATCGCCAGCCGTTATTGAGGATATAGGTGCTGATTCACAGTTCTGAGGGGGTAATGAGGTTTATTCATTCATTTAGTGGAGTACCGCATCCTTCCCCGCCTATGGTAGAGTTGAAAAAGTTCATTCAGAAACAACATTCTCCCACCTTCTCAGGGGATGGAGGACCTCAGGATCCATATTCATGGATCGAAGCCACGCTATCGATCATCAAGAATCTGGAGATTCCTCTAGAGAGGAGGGTGAAGCTTGCTACGTACATGCATCAGGATTCCACTAAGAGATGGTGGGATGTGATCTCACAAGTAGCACACCAATATGTTATAGCATTGGAAAAGTTCCATCCTTCCTTATATGACTACATCTACCCGGAAACATTGAGGTAATATTAAGATAGATAGTTCATGAGTTAGGATTCAGGTACTCTCTCGGCCACATATTATTCTTCTTGATTCGTAGAGATGAAGGGATTCACACCCATTCTAGGGGTTTATGATTTATTTCTGGTATGGATGTTTAAGGATGGTCACATAAATGACATATGATCTATGGTGAACATCTTTTTGTTGACTTACATATCCATTATATTCAACCAGTAAATCATTTGATAGTGAAATATGAGAGATTATGGGGCATTGATCCAGGGAAACACAGAATTCAGAGTTGGTACCCCAATAACATACAATAAGATGTGCCTAATGGAGTCTATTCATGGAGATCATAGGATGTGGGATTATTCTAATAGTTTCTAGTGGTGTGCTACCTATGTGGGAGGAGCAGGAATATGATGCCACATTTCCTAAGACACACACTTGATTGCTGAAATTTGGGCATGATGGGTCATCATCTGTGTTTCTATTAGATCTTTTAACTAAGAGCTTGTGACATGGGTTCCGATATGACTTCTTATTAAAGAGAAGCACCATCAGTTTCTCACCAGTCTGGGAACTGGAGTTCTTCTATCCTATTAGATCAAGTTAGAGGTCGTTTACATGATAGTCCGTCTCTAGGATTTCAAAAAAAACTGGTTGGATCAGCTCAGGGCGGTCGGGTAGGGTAACAAGGTCACGGTACATGCCATACATTTGTAGTGGAGTAGACCGTGTAGGAGAAGGATCTTGAACCCTATATAGTTCGATGTATGATCCTAGTTTCCTCAGTTTTTGATTCTGAAATTTATGAAATGGGGGATTCCTATATTTTAATATCTTTTCTGTTGTGGATTGACATAGGCTCTGCATAATTTCATCTTCTAATGGCTTGACGCTGGACACACCGTAGGGAGATAGAACTACTAGTGTATGTTAGTTCATAGAGTTCCCTCTTGAGGTTGGATGATTTCAATTCTCATGGGTCCTTTATGTTGTAGAGATGATTGTATATGACATTATTCTCAGGATGGAGTGGATAGTTTCCATCCATGCTATTATTGATTTATATCTACATAAGTTGTGTTTTACATCACCAGAGGAAAGATACATTTTACATAAGGGTGAATGGGATGTCTATGTGAGTAAAACAGAACACAAGCATCATGGGTTGAGAGTAGTTACAACCCAGATTACTAATATATATCTAGATGACCAGGGAAAATCATATATAGACATTTCTCTAGTGATTGATCATTTGAGGGATGTCTATATTGAGAAATTTTTTGGTTTGCCACCTGAGCGATAAGTGGAATTTATCTATTGTGCTTGTGTTAGGAGTGGAACCGATATCAATTCATCCTTATAGGATTGCTACAACAGAGTTACATGAGCTCATGAAATAGAATAGAGGAGTTTTAGAAAAATGGATTCATCCATCCTAGTACTTATCCTTACGGTTTTCCTGTTCTATTTGTGAAGACGGAAGATGGTATCTTCATAAATTTTGTTGAATATCAGATGCTTATCTAGTTAATGGTAAAGAACAGATATACCATACAAAATATTGATGATCTCTTTCATCAACTACAAGGAACCATCATGTTCTCGATGATTTAATTGATATTCAGTTTTCATCATTTTCACATTAGAAAATATTATATACCTCTTACAACCTTTTGGAGTAGGTGTGGTCTATATGAGTCTGTTGTTATGCCGTTCAGTCTCACGAACAAGCCTTTAGATTTCTTGGAACTTATGAATGGTGTGTTCCATCCATACATGAATTATTTCGTGGTAGTCTTCAAGAAGTATATCTTGTTGTACTCTCACACTCGACCCGACCATGCGAAACATCTAGATATCATTTTTAGTAAACATAGGGAGCATCATTTATATGATACGCTCTCAAAATTTAACATTTTGATGGACCAAATTTACTTTTTTGGTAAGGTTATCTTAGATACATGAGTATCAATAGACCCATAGAATGTTAGAGCATTAGTTTCATGGTTTCATCTGAAGAACTTCTTTGAGGTGCATTGTTTTTGAGGGTGGATAGATGCTAAAGACGTTTTATACAAGTCTTTTTCTACATAGCAGTGCCACTGATCTGACTCACTATGAATGGTTTGATGTAATTATGATCTGATTCTTATGATTCAACATTTTAAAAAGATGAATGGGGGGTTTAATTAAGCATCGATACTAGTATTTATAGTGAAGGTAAAGATCTATACTGTATACTATGATTCATTAGTTATTGGGCAGGGAGTAGTTCTTATACAAGAGGAAGGAGCCATTGTGTACGGGTCTTGGTAGTAGAGGCCACTAAAAAGGAATTACCTGACACACGATATAAAATATACTATAGTTTTTCATGCTCTATTATTTTGGTTCCATTATCTTTTGGGAGATATTTTTGTGGTTTTCACTAATCACAAAAGTATCAAGAATTTCATCACTCAGTATGATCTGAATTTGAGAGATACATGGTGGGTTGTGAACCTTTAGTAATTTGACATTGATATTGCCTATACACTGGGAAAGGCAATTAAGTTTCTAATGAGTTGAGTAGGAGAACTCATATATAGGTAGTTTAAGAGTCTATTAATGAGTGACATCTTATGGTTGTTTTCCATAAAATTCAATTAGAGGTTCTTGACAGACAGGGGTAGGCATTTTTTATGTAGCTATTACCTCTACACATCATGATCGAGTGCGAATGAGGCAGCTATAAGAATCTGATGACATAGTTCTATGATAGAGTATGTAATGAGAGGACCCTATTCTTGGATGGACCATCAGAGATGATGAGATCATTCATTTTCGTGGGCATGTATGGGTGTCAACAGACATACGTGTGGAGCTGATGTTGGATTTTAATTATTCAATCGGGATACTTCATCCTGGTGTCACCATGTTGCGTAGAGATCAACACCATTAGTATTGGTTGCCAGGAATAAATAGAGATGTTATTGGTTTTTTTATGAGGGGTTCCACCCATCATCCACTGAAGGAAGTGCATAAGGGGCTAGCAAGGAATTGGTAGTAGTTACCCATTCTCAAGTGGACGTGGAATGATGTCATGATGGAATCTGTGATGGGTTTTCCTATGTCTCCCAGAGGGAATAATGCAGTCCGGGATGTTATTGACAGACTCATGATGTTTTCACAGTTCTTTCTGATCAAGGATACATTCATTGTTGATGAGATGAGAAGGTTTTACATCATAGATATTGTACATTTACATGGAGTTCCACACTCTACTGTGTCATACAAGGATCCCCATTTTATATCTCGGGTCTGGATAAGTCCATAGAGGGCTTTGGGTACACATGTACAACTGAGTATAGATTACCATCCCCAGATAGATGGTTATTTCATGTGTACGATTCAGGTTCTAGAGGATATGATTCGATAATGAGTCCTTGATTTTGAAGGTTATTGGGATAAGAATATATCTCCTCTGGAGTTTTACAAGAAAAATATTCTTCATGAAACTATTTTTATGGACCCTTATGAGAATTTGTATGGTAAGCCATGCTGATGACCAATATGATTGTTGGGGGATGGAGAGACTGTTATTTTGGGACCTCAACATGTCCAGGAGACCACAGAGTATATTAAATTGATTTGTAAAAGGATGGATATTGTACAGTCATGAAAGAAGTCATGCACTAATCAAAAGTGATGACCTATATAGTCTATGGTCAGATATCAGGTTTTTATATATGTCACACCGAGGTTGGTATATAGTAGGATTTGGAGATTGTGAACGATTTCATCATTATATGTTGAACCATTTTAGATTTTAGAGAGAGTGGGGCCGATTTCCTATCAGTTTTAGTTAACATTTAGTTATTGGTTTATGCATGTCTTCTTCCATGTTTCTCAATAACGACGTTACGTATTCACCTATCTCATGTTTTCAACCCGATGAGGTTGAGTTGGAGGTGGACACCTTGTTCGATGAGAATGTTATATATATAGTTGATCAAACTGTGATGTTTATCTATGGATGGTTTTCTCCTCTTGTATAGGAGATATGGAAGCTCGTGCGAGTATAGGACGAGACATGGGCGAGAGAGGTCGTTGTAATATCGCGGTGGTGAGAGTTGTTCAAGGATTCTTCTTTATGGCCACCTTTTTTGGGATGTTTGTGGACAAATTTTGTTTAGGGGGAAGTTTTATAAGTACCTGGATATTATTTTCAGGTATTTATCATGTTGTTTTGGAGTTTTGAGGATAAAAAGTAGAATCTATAAATTTAATGAGTACACGCCGTGTACTTAAGAGTACACGCTGTGTACGATGTCTCTTCGGGTGACCATGTTATGGCCATAAACGGCCAAGTACAAGGTCGTGTGGAGTGAAACAGAGACCGCTTATGGTGGGTAACGATAATTTCATATACATTCCATGTACATTTAAAATACATATTTTGTACATTTTATTTTATTTAATTAGATGGACCAGGGTCACGTCTCATTCCTAGATACCTCTTCTTCTGACCTAATTTTATCCATGAATGACCTGGATCAATGATTCTTCTCTGAGCCACAGACCCATAATTTGTTCTCTTAATCAACTATCATCGATTGCATTGGAATCACCATAGAGTGTTCTTCCTTCTCCTAGAGACTCCTATCTCGATTTCTCTACAAGAGTGATATATTCAAGGATTCACATTATTGACCAATTTGTAGGTCTATGATGTTATGGGACGATTCAAGGGCTGAAGTTCGAGAGTGTTCTTCATACAACACTAAGGTATGTGGTCGTGACTTTTTATAATTTTTCATTGAATTATATTTAAAAACTTTCCCAATACTCTAGTTTGGGGTATTTCATGTTTAGAGATTTTATCCTTATAATGCATGACATGCCTCAGTTTCTTATGTCAGGTATCCTGATTTAGAAAAGGGTTTATTTTCCAAGCTATAGATGTACATTCCCATGTTTTATTGTTTTGGACGTTGGATCCAGAACTACCTATTTGGCTGCTTGCATTCCATTCCTAGTATTGTTAGGATGGAGTGTTTTATCTCATATTGTGATATGCTTTGTACAAATTAATCCAAGTAGTTATTGCATTTTACATTAACTGTTGAATATCATTTGTGCATGATGGATTGAAAGAGGGTTGTGGAAACCTAGTGTAGTTAGACCATAGTGGAAATGGACACTGAGGACTCTCCTAGAGTGTCTGTTGTAATTTTTATTTTACGATTCAATATGGGGGATGGAAGTGAGTTCTCCCTCAGAGTGTTTGTGGTTCCTTATTGGAGACCATAGGGGGAATTGGACATTCAATGATACCCCAAAGATTATATAGTTACTGTTAAAAGACCACAAGGGGGAATTGATAGTGAGTTCTTCTTTAAAGAGTCCTTGATAAGCTGAAACAAAGTAGTTATATTGTGAGAACTTCATTGATGTTATTTTGGTGATTCATTTGTTGTTTATTTAAAAAATGTAAATGAATTTAGTGGAAACTGTTGGATTGTTTACATTTGAGTACATCCTCCTCTATTACAACATTTTGCGTATTGCCTGCCATATATATTTACTAACAGTTAGGCATAAGTATTTTGGTGGTTGCCTACTAGGATACATTTCACACCCTATTTGGGCCATGATTTTGGGACCAATCAGATTATATTGTTTTTGGTATAGATAAGGTAATGCACATTCGACTACAAATACATGATTGATTTGAGGCTGGAGATTATGGTACTAAGATGAGGCTTCTGAAGTTGGTAGAGTTATTTACTTGTTTTTCTTTGTACATTGGTTTAGTACTGTATTCCATCATTGTGACTTCATTGGATGCTTTACTAGATATGTGTGACATGAATTATTATTGATATATATATATATTTATATGTTGTAGTTGTATGGTAACTTATAGTCTTCCATTGTTTACTGTTGTATGGTATTATGACTTTTTTTGCTACTATAATCCATATATCTCTAAAGTGATACTCTGCCAATGAAGGAATAGTTTCACAAATATCACACCCAAGGCCAACTCTTCTAGTCGACACCATCTAGTATTTAGGGAAATTCACTTCAGTACTTGTTACCAACTGAGTACATGGACCCTTTAGGCATCACCAAGAATCAGGACATTAGAAATTAGTTCATACCATGTATAAAAACTTTTAAAAATATATTGATTGGATGCCTCATATAGATTTAAATGGTATGATGTATTTATTTGATGTTATTAATAATTATTATAGTGAATGTGTACATGGTCTATGAATGTGTTTTTTCATTCACATAGATATTTCTCATTTTATATTTTTAATTCATATGAAGTACGTCGGGTAATTTTTAATAATGGAAAAGAACTTCTTCAATCATACCATAAACTCTTTATATTACATAGTTCGTTAGAACCACTTCTATGAATGTGTTAGGATTGTGTGTTTAGCGTAACTCTACAAGATCACCCTACCTCACCACTATTGAGGTGCACTAGTTGCACCTCGCCACACGTCAAACCTTGTATCATTGTGGCACATACCATTGAAAACACTAGATTTACCATGTTTACATGTTTGTAAAAAAATTAATTAATTTTTTATACTTTTTGATTTGAAAAAAACATAAATTACATTAATTAATATAATAACATCTATAATTGTTTGTTTTGTTTTTAAAAGATGTATATTTTGAAATTCACTTTTTAATTGAATTATTTTTGAGTTTCATGTTTTTATATCTTGTTTATATATTTTTCAATTTTTTATTGATTGTGTTAATTTTTTTTAAATTTTCATAATTTATATAAGGTTACCGTGATATTTTTGGTTTTTAATGCGGTGGTTTATCCTACAATTATTATTGTCTACTACTCTAAATAATAATGTTTATATCTTCTCTTAATACACTATGTGATAGATAATATACATTTATATTGAAATATAAAAATATATGTTTTTCAAAAACAAAAGAAATAAAATTCATAAATATTTTTTTATATTACTGATTTAGAATAAATTTTTAATTGTTTTTAAAATGAAATAATAATTTAATGTGTTATAATTTTATTTAACAAACTGTTGGAACATTATGATATATGGATAAAAGTGAGATCTTAATATCGGGTGAGAAATCTCAGTAACAAATCATTTGGTGTTGTTTTTAGTTTTTTTATTTTTAATCCAATTGTTAATGATTACATTACAATAACATGATCATGAAAACCATCATGATATATTTTTACATACACTTTTTACAATGTATATGATCATTCCGCTGTAGTATATTACTTTCATGGTGCATTTTACAATGCATTTTCACAGGAAAACTAAATTAGGATGTCCCATACATTATTGATGGATTTATTCAATTTAGAGTTAACTTATTTATAAGTTGTTCATCTTATGTAATGAAATATTTTTAATTTGTTACATAAATAAATCTTATTTATTTATTTCATTTCATAGATACCTTGGTCAGTTTGAATCATACATGAAAAATAAAGCTCATACTGATGGAACTACTTCTTAATTCATTTTAGTAATAGAGCATCTAACCATGATTTATGGATACGTGGATGACATTAATAAAAAAATTAAACAAAGATGGATATGTATAATAAATATAAAATCATTCTCAACTATTAAAATATTAAAACCATTACATACTATTGCCTGATTATTGGGGGAGGATCCCATATATTACACTGATTGAATTGGAATTATTGTAGAGAAATAGATATGTTCTTCAAAAAAGTTAAATTGAAATTCAATTTATTAAAGAGATCATGATACAAAAAAACAGATGAATGATAAAGATAATATTAAATGAGAATTATATAAAAAAATATTAATAATGATATTATAGAATGGTTTCCACATCATGTATGTTCTTAAATATTTCAATCAATATGAATATTTGAATAAAACTAGTATTAATTAATATAAAAATGATTATTACATTTCATAGATCATGAAACCATTCACATGGTCTGATTTTTCAGAATATTAGGATTTTTTGGCTCAAGGTCCTCTAAAACAATATAGAAGTTTTGACACATTAAATGAGAATATATTTAAATTTTATACAATTGATTGGGAAGATGGTTTTGAAAAATAGAAGAGTTGCATATTTATTGTTGTTGAAAAGGGATTATTGGGATATTTGACTAATATAATTTATATAACAAACAAATTAATTTTTTAGTTTTTTTATTCAAATACAAGTGGGTCAATATTACGGGGGGTATTAAAATAAATTTCATATAATTTACTATGTGATCTTCTCTTTCATGTTGGATGCTAATGACCATGGATAACGAGATCAATGTATCGTCCCATTGGAAAAAATAAAGGAATATTATATGAATGTTATTGTTAATGAAATTTGGATTTTAGTTGTTCACATAAACTAAAGGGGATTGATTACCTCCCTCATTGAATATGTAGTGATGCTCGTATTTCCTACTCTCCTACCAATTACAACAGATATGAATAAGTGTACCCCTATTTATGAATGAGTTTGAACTATGCAGTGAACTCCTTTAGAACCATTTATTGTTTTATTCCAATAACCATGGGATACATAGTGAAACATAAAGTTATATTAATGGGACTTGATGAAATAATTTAATCTCATGTAAGGGTACTCATGTCGTCACCACATGTCGTTAAACTGTATATACTTTTTTGAACTATATTATATTGATTCTAATTTTCATGAGATACATAGTGATACACAACCATGAAGCCATGGAACAAACTTTAAAATTTATATTCATTTACACTTGTTCATCGTCTTCCCGATCACATGATGTAAAACTGAATAATATTTAAATAACATCGTGAGGCATGATTCATGTCATCATAGGATACATAGTGGCTTCCTGTTTACCAATACTAGGCAAAACTAGGAAAACTAATATGAAATGCACCTCTAATACAAGGTGAAAATATCATACAAGCTCGTACAAAATATGTACGATTTAGATCAATGTATGGATTTCTTATATACAGAATATATCACACACAAATTTCTCATGCCAGTTCCCAAATTCTTACAGAATGACGTTAAATAGAACGAGAGTATGTCTTTACCACACAATGTTAAACTACCTGGAGGTATGTCCTTACCACATGACATAAAATTTCAAGGTGAACGTATTTTTTTCACGAAATTAAAATTGAACAACACACATTTCCTCACAACCTGAAGTTAAACATCATAGAAAACATACCCAATACAAAATGACTTATAATGCTGGCCATATCAAAAGTTGAATAATCTATTAAAGGACCTCAATAACAATACCTTGGATATCTGGAGAATGGGGTATATCAATCCCCATTTAATGCCTCTCAATCCATAAACCATCCCTTATACTTCGAACACATTAGGATGCCCAAAAAATCTCATGGTCCTTGGAAAGGAAACAAGACTTCAATGGACTCTCTTCATGAAAATTCTAGTATGTAAATGTCTTATGTATATGAACTTATAGTTATTAACCCAATAATCTGTTCTAAAAATATTTAATTAAGATCATTGTTAGCCCTAACATCATCACAAGAAATCAAACTGCTAGTGAAAGAGTCAAAAAACTTTTCAGTTTGAAAACTATCAAAGGGAAACCTGGAATCAAAATCAAGTATCCAGTCAAAAAACATATCAACGTCAATGTTTTTGAAAAAATTTGGCTTCATAGAAATTAATCATAATGAAAATAGGGTAATAATTGTAACCATAATAAAATTCATGTTATCTCCATTTACCCCCTTGTTTAGGAAAAATAAAGAGTAATGATTTTTCACATGTACTCATTTTGTGAATTTATTATATTTGTGGTGGAACTACTTTTAGGGTGATCAAACCCTTATTGGATATTACCCTTCCCTCAAATCACACATAATGATTTTTGGATCCTCGGACAAACATAAAACTTATATTTCCCATGGAAAAGACATCAGACGTTAAGGGACCATTTCTCTAACTATGCATGTATGACTTTAGATCCTATATATGTACCTTTGTTATTCAAACAAATGTGTCACCATGAAAAAATGATATTATGAATCTTTAGAGATCTAAAATAACATTGGTGCCACTCAAGAGCTCATTTTTGATGCAATACTCTTGGAATAAATATACCATTGTATACTCATTATTTGAGCACGTTGGACCCTGAAATACAATCTCTACACAAAAAAATACAATTGGATTTGAAATAATTGATGTTGAATCATCATGTTTTGTACACTTTATTAAAACAGGGATGCGACAATCCATTCTTAACCCTTTTATATCCCATTTGTAGTTACTTGAAACCACGTGGCATAGGGATCATGCTATAGAATAATGCATTGATCATCCCTTGGGTAACAAAACCCTTACTAGATATTTTTACCCCATATCCATCCTCATCACCTAGATTTATGAGTCTTTGTAAATATTTCATGGCCCGAAAGAAGAAGTATGTAACATCTTCAAATAGAAATTATACAGACTTATAAGGGAATTCCCCACCATCTAAATACATGTCTTCTTTTCAAGAAATGAGATTCAATTCAGGTTAGACCTAGTAACACCATGACAAAAACACATCACCTCACAGTGTTACAGATTGTCCCCGACAAGTATTCCCCATCCCATATTAACATAATTGAACTTTTAGGATAAAATTTACACCACCCATATTCCAAAAAATAAATGTGGACCTAACATCCCTAGTAAATCATCCTAAAATCTTATTTTTCTACATAAATCATCCATATCACATGGGAATGATACATATATTATAGTACCCTTTACATGAAGATGAATATATGGCTTTGGATCCTATATATGAACATATGGTCTTTAAAAAAATGTGTCACCCACTAGAAAGATAATTATAAAACATCTGAGCCCCAGAAACTCCACCACAGTACCCAACAACATAGTTAGTGTTGGTTCATTCTGATATTGTATGAAATATATCCTTGTTAATTGATTAGGGAGAGCTTAAATATATTAATCTAAATCAATATTAGATATGAGATAAAATACATTAAACTAATGTGACATAATGTATAATCCATACAAAAATTACCTAAAACAATATTAGTTTCAAACTAAAATACCTTATGCTAAAAAAATTGTTGGTCTATGTTAAATACCATAAAATAAGAAAATTTCAAGTCTGATATAATTGAACTATAACTAATGTGATATCAGGGCAGAGTTCAAATTATTAAAACTAAATTAACATCAGGTCCAAAATAAAACTCTATAAATTAATGTTACAACAGGTCCACACAAATTGAAATTAAATTAAAAAAATATTAGGTTTGAGCTCACACACCATAAACTAATGACATATCTTATCTAATATAAAATACCTTAAAATAAAATCAATATAAGGTTTCAACTAAAATACATTAAACTAAAGAAATAATATGTTAGAGATAAATATCCCAAAACTAAATATATTATATGTTTGATCTAAAATACATTAATCTAAGTAAATATATGCTATAATCTAAAATACATTAAACCAATATAAATATAAGATTATATCTAGAAGAACATAAAAAATTGCAAGACCCAAATTTATCCTTCACGAGTGTGTAAGTGCCACTATATGGACTTAACCAACATCATGCCTCTCTAGTGATGATTTTTGGATTCAATAAGAGAAAATTACTATATATATTTGAGAAAAATATTCTCATAAACAATAAATCAGCAATTCTGGTGATCTTATGAATGCTAGAAAGGATATATCGATGAAGGATCCCATAATGGGTGTCATTTATTAGTATTCTCAAGACATAATCTGTTTGAATTTCAACATTAAATTCTCATCATTCATATTTATTTCAAATAACGTGCATTGTGGGTATAATTTCCAATTTTTATCGCAGTAGAAAAATGTAATGCATATGATCAATGAAAAGAAATTTGATAATGTATATTATGATCAACCACCCCAGTCATAAATAAAGAATGAAACAAGAGGAGTCTCTAAATACTAAAGTTTATCCTTTGAATGTATGAACCAAATAATGATTAAAAAAATAAAATTCATTCAGGGACTATTCATAGATGATTCTTTTAGTTGTACAAGTCTCTACTATCAGGAGATCATTGATTGAACTAGTTCATCAGTTGATTCAATATATTCCTTTGTAGCCTGATTAAACTCGTCCTCCCAAGAAATATATTTAGGATGCACATTTTCTATAACATCCTAATGTCCCTTTATCTCTTGTTCTACATTCAAAGATACTTAGAGTACACGTTAAAAAAGGGATAACAATACAAGAATGCAGCTGATATCGTACTGAATAAGACTAATTTCATATTGAAAATGGCTAATTTCATCTTTCCCTGGATGTTTTGTTTCTTAGTGAGTGGTTACATCTATCGCAGGGTGGAAACATTTGATCACAACTTCATCCTAGTTCTTCTTAACTAAAGAAGAAGCCTTAATATATTTTCCCCTCAATTCTAGGGCCCCATTATTCTATCATTAAGAGACGAAATACTTTACCTGGGCATGAATGGTGGAATAATAGAAACCCTCATAACCATGATAAGGAAACATGAACCAAAGTTGACTCAACCATCCTTCAACTCCTCGAGGGGGTGGGGGGGCTCTAAAACTAAGGACAAAACCACCATATACATTTATCACATCATTGATTGATAAAATTCCACAGACCTTGAGACTTCATTCAAACACAACTTATTAATGAGAATTTATTTAGGTATATGGTCACACAGAGAAATAGATATGGTCAATCTGTTTGATGATAAAGGGAATGAACTAGCCTCTTCATTAGTTTATATAGTTAGAATAATCTAAAAAATAATAGGGATACAAACCATCAATTAATCGGGTGTATATTATAATACAAGGGGATTAAGGTCATTTTTTCCTAGGGTACACAATGTGTCATTTACAAACAATTCATTGAATATGGAGAAAGATAGAAAAAATTGTTATTAGTTGCCTCACTAGAATCATGGACTTCCACAGACCCAACCTTGATTCAATAGTTAATGCTTTACAATAACAAATGACTTATTTTATCCTCCAATTATTTTTATACATATGTTATTAATTCTCCACTGTTGTGTATTCTAGGGTCAAAAAGATAATATCAAGAGATATGACACATGAAAAAAATTGAACAGTCTTGAATAATTATATACCTTATCCAAAAATCACTTCCATCAAGGAAAATATAATAGAAGAATAACAACAAATGTTAGGATCCTAAATAAGTACATCCACCCATGCCATGTAGAATGATAAAATCACTGAATTGACTACATTAGGAGACAGACCTGATGTAGTCAGCACCACAACCACTAACACATCAATATAGATATGGTTTTGCGGTGAAGCATCTCCCAAAACGACAAAACTATTACCTCCATATCTGGAAGGGGTTTTGTGCTCTTACATGTGTTCTCAGTGGGGACATACACATCTTTAAATGAATAAAAATGGTTTGTTTGAATATTAAAAAATAAGAAAATAGTGAAATACAACACTTACTCCTAGAGGAGAAGGAACTAATAATGTTGATCACTTCATTTTCTTCTTCTTCCCTTTGGAGGAAGGATTTTTGGAAGGATTAGGGGATGGAAATAATTTTTAAAAGTGGAATGATCCATCCTTATCTATGAATATCAAATAGGGGAACCATTTTCATTGGTTACCATGTCTTAATAAAATTTTCTTCACATAGCCATTCCATGAGGAGTATATTCAGAGGATGACAACACAAGATGGTCTTTATTTTCCTCCAACTATGTCAATATATATATTGGACCTCAATAATGTTGAAATGGTTCTATTAACATTTAAAACAGTTATAATCATGGAATTACCAGTTCCTTAAAAACCCAATTACTATGTTTATCTATAGAAATATTAATTGTACATGGGACTACCAATAGATGGACATGTGGGGGAAAAATATCTGACACTTGAAGCTCGCCAAGCCCATGTCCGGGTTTTGGAGAAGTCCCCCATCATCTTAATTATAGTAAAAAAAATTACTCTTAGAGGGGTAATGATTTACGAATAAGCATACAAAATCACATTAGTGTTACATAATAATTCCCCAATCACATACTCTATTATTCTCTACTTATAAGCATCCCACTACTGAGACCCAATGGGAAATAATAACACCACTAAAGTCTCACCTCCTATCACAACATTTGTTGTAGCCATATTAGTATATGGTTCTTCTAGTAATGGTATGTGTTTGAATTCCTTGTGAGATGTTTCCAGGACTGTCGTCCCTATAGAATCCAATTGTTTTAATGGATTTGGATTCTTCGTTGAAGATAGGGGTTATAAATCCCCACATTATAATAGGGTTAGTTTCCCTCTAGAATTTAATAGAATCCAAATCTGCACATATTTATGAGACAAACTGATTACTTCATTATATGGATGACATTTTATATCAACAAATATATATTCTCTAGTAATACTCATCCAAAATTTGAAATCTACAATCCGTGTATCCTCGTATCAAAAATGAACCAATCAATGACACCTCAAATGGCAACATATTAATTGACGCTTAAATGGTATAGTTCTTAAAATATTTGGATAAGTTCTACATAATTGAGGTTGGAATAGACTCCTTCTTGATGTGACACGACATAATCCTATGTGTCAAGGATAAACACACTAGTATTGTAAATGTATCCTTTTTCATAGTGATAATCGACTAGAAGGTGAAATGTGTATAGTTGCTTATATAATCTAGGATGTACTGATATTTCAGTGGGACATGTCTCACCCTATTAAGGGAATACATGTATGATTTGAATCAGACATTGGGAATATCCTAAATGTTTAAATATTCATATCCTTTCTTGTGAGATCCTATCCAACCCCATAATACTAGGAAGGGATCCATGATCTAACTGGGGGAACATACCTTATAAACATGATGTATATGGGGATAGTGTTTTTAAAATAGAGGGACTAATATCCTAATACAATCCCCCAAAAATAGAGGCCACCAATATAGAAGTGGAAAATATATCTCAAAATTCTTCCATCATGGATATTAAGTATTCACACATGTATATGGAAAAGAAACCAACTGGTTGAGGGGTCAATAAATATCATAGACATACTCCCATACCAATTATTTTATCTTCCCATTATTGAATATGGGCTAATAGGCATTTTATATACCATGGTAGTCCATCGTAAGATGATATTCTAGGATCATAACTTTTATCTCGTGTCTAAAGACCATGTTCAACTATCCCACCCATGTATTGAATAGAAATGCACTTTAGGAAGAGACTATTTTGAGAGAGACTTCGTGGACAACTTAATCAGCTCCCTAGTTAGTCGAGGATTCCATGTTATATCATCCCATGTAAATGATGCTGGAAATAACTCATCATACATGTAACCTAACATAGGTTCACCACATATATGCTCTATATCCCAATGGTTGATGCCCACCTATACATCAATAATGTGTAATGTGTTTGTGTTTGGGGATATAATGACTAAACAAATCCATCATGAGACAACTTTTGTAATGTTTTAAGATGTCTATGAATCAAGATATCTTTGTAAATTTCAAATTTATTCACCCCCATTGAATTAAGATAGAATATATTAATCACGGATGGGCCGCCCCCACTCTATGACACAACTACCTCATGAGAAGAAGTCATAGTTAAAAATCCATTCAAATTTCAAATTGTAAAATGATTTACTAATTATTGAGAGATACATGAGGTAATAATAATAAGTAATTAAGTCATTCTTATCATTTTTTGGGAAATAATGTCAGTATATGCCTATATTCCAAGTCCCTCAGAGAGACAATGTATTCCCTATCAAGATATTTATTCAAAAAATGTTATGGGTCATTCGAATAAATGAAGAGGGTAAAAATTATTCTTTCTGGAGAGGAATGGGATGGTTATCCAAAATCTCAACCCCATAAGGAGAAATACATTCTGATAGATGATAATATGCATTTATTCACCCATCTAAATTACAAGGCTCATTTGGATTGATTCAATAGAATGGTTTAAAATAGGATCTACACTAACCACTATAGCATCATGATGGGAAATCAAGGCATTCCACTCATTATTTGAATGAATGCATGAAGATTGAATAGGATATGAAACTATTAGAAGATGAGTTTGGGATATATGTAAGAAAATTGAAATAAAATCTCATCATTTGTTTTATCAAAAATAGTGTTCATGTTATCAAATAAATTGTGGTTACTCAATAGTTATATTTAATTATTTATTCGAATAATTTAGGATGATAACAATGATACCACTTTAGATACAAGAAAAAATTGATAAAGTGAAAACAAAATATGTTATAAAATAAATTATTTTTTCTTGTCATGTATGAACCCAATCAATTTCTTAGTAACAAAATATTGATATAATTACCTTTTATAAAAGACAAACAAATTTTATACATGAAGATCATGTATTTTTATAATCAATATTTAGTGCTAATGTTTTTTAAATATTTTTCTCTAGGACCTCTAATTATGTATGAGAGGTTCAATTCTTATAATTTTAATGGATTTAAGTTTTCTATATATTTTCATGAAGAATGTATGAAAACACAAAATATTATAAATCTTATAAAATTATATATCATGGGATAATATAAGGATCTGTCCATAAACATTACAAAAAATTAATGTATATGTACATAATATATTCTTTTAATTTTGAGGATATTTTTAGGATTATAGTTTTAGATAATTTGTTCATTATGCAAACATAAGAAAACCATATGATAGAAAGTGTAAAATTCCAATTAGTATCCATCTTCCACTAAAAATAATTATTTCAATATCAAACATGATTTAATTCCTTGAATAATATTTAGAACATTGTACATGACTTATTCTGTTACCTTACCCATCATTAAACGCTAAAAAAAACATTTTAAATTGTACTATGTTAAAAAATTTATTAAGGGAACTAAAAAATGATGTAAATTTATTTATAGTATGAAAAAATTAAAACCCTTGATGTTTTTTTATGTTATATCAATGATAATTAATAAAATTAAATAAATATTTTTTTCAAGAAAAAAAGACCAATTTTTTTTATCAAAAAAATAATTAAAATCCTTATTAATAAAATCATAACCCTTTTTTGAATCAAATAGAATCACATTCATCACCATTTTTGAAACTATTTATGATATAACTAGTTCCTAGTTAAATCCAATGGATAAAAACTTTTGTAATATCATTCTAATTTTCTATTAAGAAAACAAACATTACCCAATCTATTAGAGTGTTATCTGAGAACACCAATCGTATATGCTATATCTGGATCACTCAGTGCTGTCTCGGTGCACCCACTGAATAATCTATATTATACTCACCGAATGAAATATTATAATACCCATTGTAAAAGTTATATGAGGCTCACCTATTTTTCAAATATTGATAAAATTTAATATCGTGAAAAAAAATTCATTTCACATTTTCATAAAAAAAACATTTAAAAACCCCTTTTAAAATAATATGTAAATCTTTTTCAGATATCAAAATATTATATTCCATTAAAATACATTTTCAATACCAAAATACCAATTTATTTTAAAAACCAATCCTCAATAATTAATTAACCATAAAAATGGAATGATGATAATTTCCTTCATTAAATAAATCACCATATATAATAATGAAATCGTAAATTAAAATAACAGTAATAGGAGTAGGAAAAGTTGTTTTCACCATATAAATTAAAATAGAACAAATATTTTTTGATTTGAAAAGAAATTTAAATATTACATTAAAGGATTCATTTTTTTAAAGTCATTTAATGAAATAAAAAATTGACTTTATAAAATCTCGTGTCTAAAACATCACATTTTTATAATAATTTTGATAAAAAAACAATATTGCTTAAAAACGTATTTTGAAGGAAAATATGAAAAGATTATTTTTTAAAAGAAATGTCTTTTAATACTATTAAAACATTATAATCATAAGCCCATGAAATAATAAAATTAATCAAAACATTATATATCATTATATCAAAGAAATTAGTGATATATAATTTAAAAAATTGCTATTTATACACCTCATAAAGAATATCAGTTCATAATATCAAAATATGCCTCAATATAAGTAAATTGACATGATGTATCTTACCTTGAGTAGGACTCGCCACATAGATTTTTTTAATTGAATAATGAAATTATGATAATTATTTACATTTTTAATAAAAAATTTCATCTTTATTATTTATTTTATGCCACTTATTTATGTTTTTATTTAACTACTTAATTAACTAAGTTTATGTTAGAGGTTTTGATGATATTTAGATTATATGTCATAAATTACATTGGTAGTTTAAATATGGGAATAAAAGTTATATTTTAAGATCTAATAAATAAGAATCAGGATATTATAATATTTATTATATATCAATTATAATTTTATACCCAATCATGGATTACTGTTATGAAAAATGAACTATGATTCAATTAGGTAGATGGTATACCATATGTATGCATGAGTAACGATTCCTTTTCATCAATGATCATTATGGATGGAAGTTAAGTAATATATAATATTAACATAATTATTTTAATATCATAAATAAAAAATTACTAAAATAAATATACTTATATTTATCATCCATGTAAGGTGGTGTTAGAATAAAATTAAATCTCTTCTTGGAGGTAGAAGATCAAACATGTGCAAGAATGACATTATTATTTATCAACGTAAGAAATAAAATGAAATATTATATTTACATAATGAAAAATATTTAACTAATATAAAAAAATATTCATGTATAACACATATATTCATAAACAATTTCATTATCTCCTTCGATGTATGTGTTAGTGAAAAATGAATCATATCACGTTGTGATGCGGTTGCCCATAGTACACAAGATATTCATTATTATACCCCCATATAATTGAAAATAAAAGTATATATGTGATATAATTATTCAATAAGTATTTATATGTTAAAAATATAATACATATACTTCAAATATATAATTATAATAAATGGTTAGTGGTGATTATTTATAAATGAATAACATCTGTTAGCGAGGTAGCAATCTGTTGTACCCATCAATGATTACCTGATATCCCATTTTATGTAATATGAGATTGAACATTATTTATTTCAATATAATAATAAATGATAAGTATTTTTGATATGATTTTGTTAATATATTATCATAATTTATGAATATTTGAATGAGGAAAAAGAAGGAAAATAATAAAGACACCATGTTTAGTACAATACATAATCATTAGTCAACCTCATTAGGTTTATAAGAAATTCCCTCAGTGGATTTATTTTGGATTTAATAAAGTCTAATATGATGTATAAAGTCATGCATGGAAGGTATTTGGATATTTAAATTATATAAAAAATGGATTTCAAGGTGTAAAGTGGAGAGTATAGGGGGTTGGCTTTTATAAGTGAGGTGAGTGGCAGACTTGTTATTTTGGAAAAGAAAAGGATTTCCCAGCGTTTATCATATGAAAAAGATATCTAAAATGTAATAATATAGATATTTTGAAATTCTATTATCTATATATGGTTATAATGTACATTTTAGACATTTGTTTCTCATTTTAATTCATATCATTTTAGTTTAATCCAATGTAAATCTATTTCTACCTAAAAGTTTATAATTTTTTTACTATTGAAACAATTCATTATGGTAAAAAAAAATTTAAATTTTAAGTTGTATAAATAATTAATTGGAAATTTATTTAATACATTTTAAAAAATCTATTTAAATAAGTGACAAAATTTATTTTAATATTAATCCCACTGATAAGACAAAAAATTTATTTTTTTCATGAAGTGTGTTTTTAAAGATGAATATGATTATATTTCAACTATATGAATAGTAATATTAATTTTATGAATTTTAATTATTATTTATTAATATATAATATATTATTATTTTTATAATTCCTCATTCTGGATTGTTTTAATTAATTTAAATTGTGAAACATTATGCACTTCAAAATATTTTTCAGAAAATATAACATTTTAAACTCAAAAAAACATATACTCAAATCCAATCATATTTTGATTAAGAAAAATGGATTAAATAAAACGAAGTTATAATTATATTATATGATATTATATTATAAAATAATAGTATATTTAATCCACACAATTTATTTATTAGACATGTAATTTTAACAGAAGATGGATTTTTAAAAATTTATTATAGAATCAATATTTTTTAAAAATATTCCAAAACATTACCCCTTTTTAATTTTGATATAACATATTCTAAAATTAAATTATACTATTCAATTAAATTTCACAAAAAATTAATTTAATGTTTTAACTATGTATTTTTTGTAATGACCTTGACAATAGTAATATATACCAAGTGATTCCCTTATTACATTAGAAAAATATATATGGGATAAAACTATGAAGAAATAATAATTTATTAGTATTGGTAAACAAAATATATACTTGAGTATTTAACTATATTTGAATACAAAAATTACAACATAATTGTTTTCCTAGAACATCTTCATAACCGTTATCATATCCCTACATGTAATTCATAGTACACTTCCAAGATTCATAGGAATGGAAAAAAACAATTGTGAAATAAAATGAATACTAAGGGTAAAGTACAGTGGAAGATATCATGAATCAAAAATCATAATCAATATAGAAAGGTAAATAACTACACACACATATTGTTTTATCATTAAACACACTATTATGAGTAGATAAATAATAATCGATATAGAAAGGTATGTAACTGAATATAGATGCCAATTATTACTTAATTTGGAAATCATGAGTTGACAAGGAATAATAAATATTGAATTGTAAATTACTGGTAACAACTTCAATTTAATAAATAATATTACAAAAAAATGCATCCAAAGATAATATAATTAGGAAAATCTTGTAGAACATAATAATTATTGAATTTTCAATAATTTCAATTCATAATTATTATACTTAATGATCCCAATCATTATCAAATCTATACCACCATGATAATTCACATGGCTGTTTAAAACATTAGTTAAAACCCTATTTAATAATAGAATACTAATTTTTTACATTATACCATTAATTTATGAGGGGGGTATATAATTCTAGGCCCCTGTCACAACATGATCAATAAATTACTTATATAATGAACAATAAATTTAATTCATAAACAATTCATGTTATCATGAAATATCTTTATTAAATAAAGAATAATGTATTAACAATATTTCCCTAGATAAGAAAATAATTTTCAATATAGAAAATTATTTATAGAGATTATATGAATTTTCTATAATGAAGATATCCAAGATAAATATTATTGATCTTTAGCAAAAATTTAAGGTTCAATGATTATATAAAGTGAATATTTTTGTGGAAAGTTAATGAATACAAAAATAAATCTTCAATCTGAATATCAATAATTTTCTTGGACAAAATAATCACAAAAAATACATAGCTTGAAAATGTAAATTATCATTACCTGATAAATCCAATGTAGTATAAGTAAAAAAATATTTTTTTCGTTGAAAAATAAAAATACTAGAAAAATATGGTTAAAAACATTGTAATGAAAATATATTTTCATACTAGAATTTTACTAATAAAAGGAAATTTTCATAAAAAATTTGACAAATAATTATACATTAAAAAAAAAATTTAATATTATAAAATATTCTTCCAAACTTTTAGTTGTCATGAAGGTTGTAAATTCTATTCATTCCATACAAAAGAAAACAATATTTATTTTAATTTTTCTGTAAATGGAAAACATTAATTGTTTTGTAAACCACAAGAATATTCCATTAAATTAATTTATAAGATGTACAAATTAGAAAAAAAATTATTTAATAAATTAATATTTATAGGTTAAAATAATTTTCCAAAATATATTTCAAAAACAAGGATTTGGAAGAAATCTGTTTTTTGAACGAAGAGAGAAATGTTTTTTGATTTTCTTAAAATAAATCTATCATAATTTTATGTATGAATGAGTGGAAAAATAGAAATATTACATAAAATATTAATTAATAACGTAATTATAAAAAAAATAAAGGGCTATTTTCCCAATCATAAAATTAATTTAACAAATGGAAATCCAATCAGAAATAATCGTGATTAAAATGAGACGATGAAATAAACCCTCACAATGATCATAACATTAAATTAGGAATTAATAAATTATTTGATTATGTGTATAAAAGATAAAAATACATAAAAAATCATTAAATAAAACATGAAATAATAAAATTAATTAAATAGAGTGTCATATAATATAAAAGACAAAAAACTAATATAACTGAAATAAATGAAATTGAGTTATAAAATATTTTTCCACATAGTAATAGTTACTTCATATCCCCTTAGATGGAATAATTTTATTTGGAATATAAAATATTATTAATTATTAATTAATTATAATTTTACATGTCAAAGTTATTTTATATACATAATATAAAATAAATTAGGTGCATAAAATTTCAATGTTCTTATATGATCTGAAATTATGTTAATGATTCCTAAAATGATCATAATGTTGAAGTGAAAATAAATCAATGAATTGATAATGCATATAAAATATAAATCCAAATAAAAAAATTAAATATAACATAATATAATCAATACACTTTATATACACGCATTTTTAATATCAAATACAATGAATATATAATATAACCCAATGAAAAGAAACTTAATTATGAAATTATTTATCTTTAGTTTAGATTAATGAAAAATCACCATGGATGAAATAATTCAAATTTAAACATAAAATAAAATAAATTATTAATTAATCTAGATATAAAATATAAAAGGGGTAGTATATACATCATATAATAAAATTTGTTGCATAACATTTCAATATTCCTAAGAGGATAAAAATTGAGACAAAGTCCCTTACCACATGATTCTATTTGGTTGAATATGATTTAACCTAATATATAACATTTTTTTATCTTTATATTAATTTATAATTAACCCATATACATATTTATAATATCGTATATGATCCACTTATGACATTTTATGAATCATTCTTTAATAAGAACTCATTATTTCCATTGTTTCTAGTGTTAATTGGTTTTTTTCACATGTGTTTTTCCTTATGAATGATCTAATCTTGCACATATTATATAGTTCCATCATCTAACGAATTATATTAATTTTATAAATATTATTTTTTTCATTTTACATTTCTTTTATAACAATTATTGAAATTTTATCTTGGAGAATGGAACACATCGCTTTCTTGTAACGGTAGGTCATATGCACACATGATCGTCAGTATCATTCAATTACAGTGTGAACGGGTAAGGATGTTGGGGATATAATAAATTTATAGAATAAATATAATTCAATATATATTAAATATATTAATTAAATATATAAATATTACATTTCATGTTGATAATAAGTGAAAAATTAACCACATCTCTTTGCGTGGAGGATGTCTACCGTACACACATGCACCATTTTGGTGAATTATATAGAATGTAATATATGAATATATTTGTGATATTATAATTAGTGAAGTATAATAATATCATAAATATCATAAATAAGAGATAAATCCATAATTATATCCATCCTTGAATGGAGGTGATGGAAAACAATTTACATTGGTAAATGAGGTGTTAGATTATCAAACACCCAATGAAAAGTTTCATTTTCCATTTATAGAATAGTTGATAAATTTAAGCCATGAATATAACATGATAAAATATTAGTATAATCAATATAATATATTTTAATATGATAATATTTTATTAAAATCTTAAGGAGGAGTTAGAAGAATGAAAATAAAAATGCGTGTTTAAGAACATTACCTCATCTTCCCCGAAATTCATTTTTTTGCACTAAATCATTTCCCAAGTCATATTAATGATTAAAAAGGGATATAAAATTTTGTTAGGGGAGTTACGATGTAATTTTAACTATTATTCTATAAAATAAATATCTTATTAATAGTAACTAGAAGAGGAGAGTTGTGATCTTTTTTATGTGGGAGAGGGGACAAACATAGAATTTTTGTAATGATTCAATAATATTCATGCTTTTATCATTCCAAAATATAGCAAAAATTTACAATTAATATAATTTATAGGTAATAATGTTTATATATTCCCATCAAATAGGGTTTACACATGTTTTAATCTCATATTAACATTTATCTTTTATGTTTAACCCCCAGTAAATCAGGTTTTACCTTAACTACATTAATTAATTTGTTTATTTTCACTATTAATTATGTAAATATATTATATTCAAATTATTAGAATGTATAAATCATTATAATTATAAATATTGAATTTAATTTTCTAAATTCTATTGAAAGAAGTGGAAGAATATAATTTAATATTATACCCATAAATGCATGAAAATTACTGGTTTCCAATAAGAAAATTCTTATAAGAATAAATGGTTTTAATATAAAAACTCAATATTAAATTGATTAAAATGAAATGAAATAGTAATATTTAATATAATTTAACTAATAATAATATAGATATAATTTAAAATATATATTAACCTTCTAAATTATTCAAATGTAATGACATTTTTCAATAAAAATATGTATTTTTATCTATTCGGCAAAAAATGTTCCTTTTATAGAATTACCAAAAAATAAAACTTAGATAAATTTTATATGCTTCATTAAAATATTAATTATATTATGTAAAATAATTTTTTAAGTGGTAAAAAATAATTTTAAATTACGTGTGTAATGTTTTACTTAACTATTTTTCATAAAACATTTCTTTTTCAACTAAATGATTTTCATTTTATTTATAATCAATATCTTACAATAATTTTAATGATTTAGTTATTTTTATTCATACACACCAAATTTACTACTAGGTAATAATGGTATACACTATTATTGTTTAATTAGTCTCAGGGTTGTGTTTTTGACATGTTATCAATGATATTAAATTTAAACAAATATATTTCATCTGTTATTTTATCTCATTATTTCATGTCACTTACCATATCAAAATAAAATTTTATATATTTAAAATATTATCACTTTATTTTCTTCTCACCTTCAATAAATTTTTTTATCAAATTTTATAAATGGTATTAGTAATAAAGGGTTTGAAATATCAATATAATATTTTTGAAAACCCACATCATAAAAGTGATAACAAAACATCATCTTAATAATAGAGATAGGTAAATACAATATTCATGTGAAGTAACACATAAATAGGATTCAAAGTAGGATAATTATTTTATAAATTAAATAAATGAACATGGGATAAAAACATAAATAATTATAGTGAGTGATATAGGTCGTTCATCACATGAAAATGAATTATCAATAAAAAGTTAAGGACACAGAAAACATTAATACACAATGATTTAAAATCACATATGATTCATCATATGTAAAGTTTACAAGATATCATTTTGTTTCAAGATAATTTTCTATGATTTTTGTAATTACTTTATTTTTTAATATTATAAATAAATATACTTGTTTTACATCTTTCGATTTCACAAAAACAATTTCAAATTTGGATTGTTACTAGGTAACATAAATTTTCATAGATTATTCAATGATATGAATACCCAAAAAATATTTTTTACACCTGAATCAGGGAAATAATCTTTTAACAAATCATAATAAATAAAAAAGAGTGACATATTGTAACACCCCGCCCCAACCTCAAAGGCTTGAGGAGGCGGTGAGGGTTACTTTCCCTTAAGAGACGTTCCCAAGGGGCCAATTGCTGTCAATAAATGCTGAGGGCTCCAAGAACAGATTAGGGAACGATTTTCCCTTAAGACCAAACCAACCAAACAATCCAAAAATATATGATGCATGTCAACAAACCCAACCATACCATCCACTAACAACCAAGTTGTTCCACCATTCAAACCAAACCCATTACAACTAGACATGTCCACAGAATATCAAAGTACAAAGTAAAAACTAAACAACCAAACACCAACAAGCCATGACACCCCCACAGCTCCACAACAAGCTCCATTCTCCAGTATCTACCATAACCTCACAATGCTCCACCAAAGGAGGGATAAGCCTTAACTTTTCCCACATCATAGTACAACACATCTGCAAAGACACTACAGTTCCAAAGCATGTTGTGAGTACTAAAACTCAGTTATGTTTCCCCAAATTACTTCCCTACAAACTCCACTAGGATAAAACCATTAGCACATTCATATAAGAAAATTTATATAAAGTAATCACAATGGAAAACATCATCATACCAACACATCCTTACCAGGTCATCTCACCAAACCCAAGTAACCAAGGGAATGCCAAACAAACATGACCCAAAACATTTCATCATTTCACAATTTCACAACAAATCCATCTTGTAAATAAATTCACAATAAACAATTAAAATGGTGGGACTTCCACCGAACTCATTCACCCATTCACAAGTAGTAGCACTTCCGACCACTACCCACATAGTGGAACTTCTAACCACTATAAATCACCGATTTCAAGTGGACCTTTCCCACCCACTTCAGCACAACATTTCAAACAATCACAACCCTACATACAACCCACCACGTTCCAAACATCATGCAATAATCCAAATTCCATTTCTTATAAATCCACATCAATAAAGAAATGGACAATAAATAATCAAAATGGTGGGTCTTCCGCACAACTTGTTCACCCATTCACAAGTAGAAGCACTTCCGACCAATACCCACATAGTGGAACTTGCGACCACTATCCATCACCCATTTATAGTGGGACATTTCCTCCCACTTCAGCCCAAAATTTCAAACAATCACAACCACGCACACAACCCACCAATGTCCAACATCATGCAATCAACCAAATTCCATTGCATATAAATCCACTTAACTAAATCAACCATTTATTGAAAACTGTTTTCAATGCCAAACCCCAATTTAAATAAAACAACCCTTTTTTATTGAAAACCATTCCCATCAATCATTTCACAAATCAATCATAACATTCCATTTTAAAATCCCCATTTTAAAATTCACAATAATAATATTTCATCACCAAAACCCTTTCTCCCAAAAATCCCCAAATGGATTTCCAACAAAATTCGTACATCAAAACATAGTAAATTTCAATAACAAAAAATTAATTGAATCTTGTATCCACTAGATCTAAAGAAGTGGTGTTGAGAGAAAAACCACTTACCTTTAGGGCTCCTGAGAAAACGACCCAAAAGCCACCACACCTCAAACTAGCGAACGCACCACTGAAACCTCTATAGATCCCTTTCCCTACCATTCACAATCCTTAATATTAACATCCAAGGCATTATTAACCCTAGATCTACACAAAACAAGTTTATATCTAGAAAACCAAGAAAGAGAGGGATGTAGATCTGGAGGAAAACACAAGAGAGACAAGAGGTGAGGATTACCCCAGAGAAATCACCTTGAATCCACCTTGAAACCCCATCAAATCACTTCCAAAACGTGTTGGAGAGCCCCTCAATGCCTTTTGAACCGAAACCCTGAGTGAGGATCGAGTGGGAGGAAGGGAGGAGTGAAATGAGGCAGCCTTGAGGGATCCGAGGTTTTAAAACCCTAACATTAAGAGGTTGCACGGTTATCCCACACAATTTGGCAAACCATGGGCTAACAGTGCATACGCCACTGCCACGAGAGATAGAGTCTACAAGGTTTTCTCGCATGGTTTGGAAAACTATGCACAGGCCGTGCAGAGCCTACTGTCTCCCCCTACACGGTTTCCTGGAGCATACTCATGGTTTACAGTAACTATGCTGAAACTGTGCACAACTTTAAATTCCACCAAACTCATCTGAAACCATTCCCAACTCTCCCAAACATTTCTCAACTCATTCCATGCACATTAAATACAAAAAAATGCATAAAAAGGCCACATATCCAAAACGTGGTGTAATACATTCTCTCCACCATTGAACTTTCCGTCCTCGGAATGTAGTGAACCCACCCTTTGGCGAAAGAGCTTGGGCCACTACTCAATCATCTATTTATCCCGCTCCCAAGTCTCCTCTTGAATCTTACCATGTTGCCACAAAACACTAACTAAACCAATTCTTTTCCAACACAAGACATTCTCTTGAATATCCATAACCCACACAGGCATGTGAACAAATGAAGCATCCAATTCTAGCTCAATATGATCCCAACGAATCACCTGGTAAATATCTGGATGATACTTTTAAACTGCGACACATGAAACACATTGTTCACTGCACTGAACCATGGTGGAAAAGCCAAATGATAAACCACCTCATCAATCTGCTAAAGAATATCAAAAGACCCAATATACCTCCGAGATAACTTTCCCTGGTTCCTAACCGATGATGACCCATCCTAGGTGAGGTCCTTAAGAACACATGACCACTCACCTCGAACGACAACGGTCATCGATGATGATCTGCATATGATTCTTAACTACTCTGATCCATCTACATTCTCATTCTGATCAACTTGATCTTCTTTGTAGTTTCCTGGACAAGGCTTGGTCCAATAATCGAGGAGTCGCCCGTTTCCACCCAACATAGTGGGGAACTACACAGCCGCCCATAAAATGCTTCGAACGAAGCCATCTGTATGGATTCCTGATAATTTTTATTATTCTAGAACTCATCCAATGACAAGTTCTAATCCCACGAGCCACCAAAATTCATAACGCAAGCCCATAATATATCATATAGAGTTTGTATTGTCCTCTCGGATTGACCATCCGTTTGAGGTTGATACGCCGTGCTCATAGTCAACTACATCCCAAGGGCCTGCTGCAAGGATTTCCATAAATGAGACATAAATCATGGATATCTATCTGATACAATCGATACTAGAACACCAAGCCTCTTTACCACCTATCAGAAATAGATTTTGGAGAGATCCTGCACCGTATAAGATTAACGAATCTGGATGAAATGGGCCGACTTCCTTTCCGATCCAATATCATCCAAATGGCATCGTTCTAATTGACCGTTCTTGGGAGACCTATGGAAAAATTCATTTCTATCTTCTATCACTTCCTAATAGGGATTGGTAAAGACTGAAACATTCCTACCAACCTCTGATGCTCTGCCTTGACCTGTTGACAAGTCAAGCATCTCAAAACAAACTCAGTCACACTTCTCTTTATACAATCCCACCAAAACTGTTCTTTCAATGAATTAATCATATTCTTAATTCATGGATGAACATCCCTGCTGGAATGATGACACACTCTAAGGAGATCCTCCTGACGAAAAGCTGGTACAACCATCTGATTACGAAAACACAAAACTGAATCTCCATTCAGTGGTCAACCATCAATGGTCTCCCCACCATTGAGTCTCAACCCCTTGGTCACACACTCAGAATCAGATATATGTGCTTCCTTAACCAGGCCGAACAATTCACGAATCAACAAAACCGGAAAGAAGACTGCTCTATCACCCTGGTCCTCACATTCCAACTGCATATCAGCTATAACTGACATCAACTACCACTGGTCTGATGCATGTTTCACCATCGGAGAAAATTATTTCCTTCTTAATTCAACAACCACCAAATTTCCCATAACTAGTGTGTATATTAAGTCAATAATCAAACATTTGGAGATATTCCATCCATCTCCTTTGCCTCCAGTTCAAATCCCTTTGTGAGAAAATGTTCTTCAAGCTCTTATGATCTGTATATATCGTGAATTTCTCACTAATGATATAATGACACCACAATTTCAAAGCATGCACCACTACTGCTTTGTCCAAATCATGAGTTGGGTAGTTCATCTCATTCACTCTCAAATACCGTGAGCCATATGCAACCACATGATTCCCTTGCATGAGAACACACCCCAACCCTGATGACAATGCATCACTATACACCACGTACCTTTTCCTGGTTCTGGTGAAACCAAGATTGGTGCTGATGTAAGGCGACCCTTTATCTCTTCGAAACACTACTGACACAGTACATTCCACTGGAATGGAACATTCTATCTTGTCAATTCTATTATAGGTGAAGTAAAATGTGAAAAATCATTAACAAAATGCTGATAATACCCAGCTAGATCAAGGAAACTCTATATCTCAAACATATTCTTTGGCGGTTTCCACGATATCACAGCCTCTATATTTTCTAGATCCACTGAAACACCCTTTTTAGAAATCACATGACCATGGAAAACAAACTTCATGTATCCAAATTTCACACTTTGACAGTTTGGAATACAACCGATGATCCCCCACGATCCCCAGCACTGTTGCCAAGTGCTGCATAAGCTCCAACCTTGTCTTTGAATACACCAGAATATCATCCATAAACACCACCACGAATGAATCTAGATATCTATTAAATATTGGATTCATCAATTCCATATACACTGTTGGTGCATTCGTTGGACCAAAGAGAATAACAACATATTCATAATGGCCATATTTACATCTGAAAGCTGTTTTAGGAATATCCTCCTTCCTCACCCGCAATTGATGATATCCCGACCTCAGGTCAATCTTGCAAAACCACTGGGATTCCCTCAACTGGGCGAACAAATCATCAATACATGGAAGTGGATATCCATTCTTTATTTTTACATGGTAAAGTCTATGATAATCAATACATAGAGTTAAATTTCCATCAACCTTTTTCAAGAACAACACCGACACTTCCCATGGAAACGTGCTCGGCGAGATAAACCCTTTCTTTTCCATCTCTTCCAAATAGACTTTCAATTATCGTAATTCAGTAGGTTCCATCCAATAAGATGGAAGTGAGGTTGGAATGGTCCCCATAAGGAGATCAATATAATCTCCACTTCTCTTATGAGAGGTAACCCATAGAATTCTTCAGGAAAAACATCCATGAACTGACCACCACTAATGGAAGAACACTCTGCTCAACATCTTCTATTGATTTAAATGACAAGACTGTCAACTAATATGATAATGTACCCACTGCTTGTTCCAACAACCAGTTGCACCCTTCCATTCTAGTCTCTCTCCTCTAAAGTGATTTTTGACCCCATCGTGATTCGTAAAATCCATTGTTCGTGCATTGCAATCAATGTGAGCCTTAAATGGAACCAGCTAATCCATTCCCAAGATTACATCATACACATCCATCTCGAGATTTAAGAAATTCCACACTATCTCAACCTCTCCCACAATGATACAACACTCTCTAAACAATAAGTCTTGACACTCTCTCCGACCATGAGTAGATTGAAGTTTCAAAACCGAGGTAATCATTCCTACCCTTAAACCCAGCAAATCATCCACACATGTAGAATGAAACGAGTGTGAATAACATGTGTCAAACATCACTAGCATCAAGGTAAAATTTAAAAGAACCATACCTCGCACCGTGGATGGCCTCACTTGATCATTTACTACATCTTGGTCAGCTTCAAATAGATATATACTTTCTATGCTCTTCTCCTTATTACATAACTCAAACTTCCCGTAGTGAGGAGGGTCACGAACACCCGACCTTGGAGCATAGTGGAAATACCATTGAAGATGCCCCATCCACTTGGAGTTATGAAATTCTTGAGGTTGTGTCTTACAATCCCGTTTCAGGTGGTCTATAGAACCACACTGAAAGCATCTTGGAATAAACTTGGGTCTTGATGGAAGATTTAACAATCTATTGGTCTGACTTTGACATACTCTCTATCATTGAGAAAGGGTTTTGTATTGTTCTTTCTCTCAGTGATGGGGTTCACACCTCCTCTCATGATGACATCCATGCCTCCATTACTTGGATTTCCTACCATTACTGATATTGTAATAGGTGTGCCTAGTATGAGTCCTTATTGAACTGATTGAAAAGCATGAACAATGCTTTGGGCCAACTGCTGGTTCACCTGGGGCTCAGGTGGAACCAAATTTTCAGTAGCTTTTACTAACTGTTCTCTAAGATGACTACTCGGTTCCATTTTAATAAATATAAAACAAACAACCATGAGTCTCACCTCCGAAGACATCACAAAATCCCATTTAACACCACATTACAAAACAGTATCATAACAAGGCATTCCACCTGTTCACATTTTTCCACATATGCCATATTTCACCATTTTGAAAACCAAACCATTTTAAAATACCAATTTATTCACCTTACAATTTCATATATTCTTTTCACACCATAAATCATTATACCCCAATGAAATATGCATCCTAGAGGGAAGTCATTTCTACCATGCATGCCATGTTCATCTCATTGGCTACTCCCACGACATTGATATATCCAATGCCTAAAAGTGTCTCCAAAACCCTTATGTACCCAACTCCCTAGTAACTTGAATTACAACATAAAAGGGATAGATATGTCCTTTTATGCTCTACATTCCATGTTCCAACATTCCTACACCTTTCTACCATCCGGACCGGAGGAATGTATCACAACGAATGTCAACACTAAGTCTGAGAATCAAATCCAAAGGACAAAATAAACTGATACCACTTGTAATACCCTGCCCCTACCTCATTTTCTTGAGGATGTGGTGAGGGTTACATGGCCTTAAGTGATGTTACCAGGGTAGAAAAGGATTAAAATAATTGCCGAGGGCTCTGAGAACATATTGGGGAACAATTTTCCATTAAGTCAAAACCAACCAAACAATCCACAATTATACGATGCATATCAACAAACCCATCCAAGTAATCAACTAACAACCAAGTTGTTCCACCCTGAAAACCTATCCCAACACAACTATACATGTCCACAACATATCAGAGTACAAAGCGGAAACTAAAGATCCAAACACCAACAATCCATGACACCACATCATCTCCACACCATGTTACAAGCTCCAGGCTCCACCATGACATCACAATGCTCCACTAATGGATGGAGATGCCATTTCTTTGCCCATGTCACAGAACATGATATCTACAAGGACCCCACAGTGCCAAAGAAGGGGGTGAATAATAAAACATTGTAGGTTTTCCCCAAATGACATCCCTACATATTCCACTAGAATAAAACCATTAGCACATTCAGATAAAAGAATTTATATAAAGTTATCACAATGGAAAACATCACCATACCAAGAAATCCTTACCAGGTCATCTCACCCAACCCATGTAACCAAGGGAAATCCAAAAAAACATTCCCCAAGCCATTTCATCATTTCACACTTTCACACAAATTCTAACTTGTAAACAAATGCTCAACAAACAATCAAAATAGTGTGACTTCCTCCCAACATTCTCACCCATTCACGAGTAGTTGCACTTCTGAACACTACCCACATAGTTGTAATTCCGACCACTATCAATCACCTATTTATAATGGGACTTTCCCGCCCAATACAGCAAAAAATTTCAAACAATCACGACCAAGCATACAACCCACAATGGTCACAACATCATGCAATCAAAAAAATTCCATTGCATATAAATCCACTTCACTAAAGAAATGCACAACAAACAATCAAAACTGTGGGACTTCTGCCCAACTAGTTAACCCATTCATGAGTAGAAGCACTTTCGACCACTACCCATATATTGGTAAATTTGACGACTATCCATCACTTGTTTATAGTGGGACTTTCCCGCCCACTTCAGCTCCACATTTCAAACAATAACAACCAAGAATACAACCCACCAAGGTCACAACATCATGCAATCATCCAAATTCCACTTCATATAAATCCACATTACTAAATCAAATTTTTATTGAAAACTATTTTCCATGCCAAAACTGCATTTCAATAAAAACAACCCTTTTTATATAATACCATTCCCATCAATCATTTCAAAAATCAATCATAACCTTCCAATTTAAAATCCCCATTTTAAAATTCACAGCAATAACATTTCATCACAAAAACTCCTTTCTTCCAAAAATTCCCAAATGAATTTCCAACTAAATTCACACATCAACACACAATAAATTTCAACCACAAAAAATTAATTGAATCATGTAGCCACTACATATAATCATGTGGAGTTGAGAGAGAATCCACCTACCTTTAGGGTTCCTGAGAAAACGACCCACAAGCCACCACACCTCAAACCCGGCCAACAAACCACTGAAACATCTCTAGATCACTTTCTATAACATTAACAAGCCTTAATATTAACATCCAAGGAAAACCCAACCCTATATCTACCCAAAAAAAGTGTAGATCTAGAAAACCAAGAAAGAGAGGGATGCAGATCAAGATCAAAACACAAGAGAGACATGAGGAGAGGCTTACTCGGGAGAAATCACCTTGAATCGACCTTTAAACCCCTTCGAATCGCTTCCAAAATGTTTGGTAGTGCCCCTATAACCATTAAGAACCAAAAATCATGAGTGAGGCTCGAGTTGGTGGAAGAGTGGAGTGAAATGAGGCAATCCTAGGTGAGGCCGGGTTTAAAAACCCTAACTTTATGTGGCTGCACGGTTAGGCCACACGGTTTGGCAAACTGTGCGCTAACCGTGCACACACCATTGCCTTGAGAGCTTGAGTCTGCAAGGTTTCCTTGAACAATTTTGAAAATTGTGCATAGGCCGTGAAGAGCCTACTGTCTCCCCATGCACGGTTTCCTGGAGCATATGTATGATTTACACTAACCCTGCTCAAACTGTCCACCCCTTTAAAAGCCTCCAAACTCATCTGAAACCATTCCAAACTCTCCCAACCTCTTCCCAGCTCATTACATGTACTTTAAATACCTAAAAATGCATAAACAAAGGCCACATACCTCAAATTGGGGGTGTGACACATATTCTTCCATCATTCTCTAACTATTTTTCCAAACCAATTTGGTGAGAACAAGTTATCTAATATAATACATTAATCTATAAACCTCCATAGTAACAGTATTACATAATCATTAATATTTGTTCATCAATATTGATATGTAAAAATAAAATTAAATATTAACCAGATCATAAAAAAGGATTGTGTTTGGATTTATATAAATATCTCACATCGGTTATGGATTCCAGGTTGTGGAGTTTCCAGATGTGACTAGTCGTCACCCTGGTTGCGAGTTGTCCTTTATCTAGAACAATATTAATATAATTCCTATAACAACACCAAATTGTAATATCCTAAAATTACCTCTACAAGAATGATAATATAAACCATAAATGTTATTAATGACTTTAAAATTGACCCAAACATAGAAAGGGTATTATTATTTATATTATTTGTTTTCTATAAGATATATATTAATCCAATGGGTTATGTTTCTATAAACACATTCAAAAATAACTTTTGTCTTAGTAGAATCCCATAACATAAAACATAAAATGTTTTTAGTGACACTGAACATGTTTTAAATCATTAAATACTAAAACCTAGATGGTATCTATAAACTATATGTTAATATATATATATATTCTTCTAAATTTACAAAAACAAAAATCATATGTTCCCTAAAAAGTACTATAGGTAAAAATAATTCTACATTATAATTTTGGTGTCCCAATACAAATATAATTACACTGTTATTTTTCATCATATGATATTTATTTTCCTAGGTTCTAACCTTTATTATAGTAAATATACTAGGATAATACCATGGTTCCCCACATTAAGGTAATGTAGAATTAATGTCTTTCATAGATGAAGTTTATTTCCTTCCATCATACTCTTCATTTTTACTAGACAATTCAGTTATTTATTCACTTCTATACCACATGTAAAAATATTTCCCATTATTTTGATAAAATTTCATTGTTATACATATCCACATATATAACATGATGTAAATATTACCATATTTTCTCTAGGGTCTCCATCAATCATGATATTAGAAAACTATATCCATGTTCTATTTGGTGAGCATGGGAGTTGGTTATGTATTATCTTTCTAATCATATTTTAGGATAATATATTAGGAATCGTACTAGTATCATTCAATAATCTAATCGATTCATCTTTTTAGTCACATTATCCAAAACATCATTAATGATAATTGTTAAAATGATATCTTTAGGTTCCATCCATTGAATAATCATGATAATCATAGTGCAAGAAACAATTATCATAGAGCAAAAAACTTATAATCATGTATATGATTCATAAATCCTAACACCTTTTTTTCAAAATAAGTCAGCACAGTCTTTAAATTTTTTTATTCAGTGTCATCATTTATTAAAATTAATAAAAATATTTCTCAATAAAAAGTAATTTTTCTAAAGAAAATTCACTAGGAGTGTGAAATAAGGTACTCATTGATGTCTATTTTCATGTACAAGGTAATACTCGGGTCAATCACAATGTTACTTTTTTGAGTTTTTACTATAAGGTACCTATGTTATAGAACCAAATACACAGAAAGGGTTGTATTTATAGAAAAAACAACATAATATCCTCCTCGACAAAGCATTAATATGTTCCTCAATATATATACTAAATCTATAAAAAATAGTTATATTCCTTTATATATGTTATCTTAAATAATGTTCACATTGTTTTATCTAAAATTACTTGGAAAAAAATTATAATGACTCTATCCCCAGAACCCTAGAGTTTTTTTAGTTTAATACATTGGATTATGATACAAGGAAAAAAATACCAGAGGTAAAAATAGTAGTTTAGTTTGGGTGAACAAGATACATACTTGGTTATTGCATTACATTAGATTAAAAATCATATATCATAGTTTTTTTCAAGAATATAATTATTTTATCTATAATTTATTTTCATATAATATATTGTACACTTCCATGATTCCTAAAAAATGTAAAAAAATAAGGGTGGGATGAAATTTTAATAAGGGTTACGTACAATGTAAGTTATCATTAATTAGTATGAATAATCTATATAAAATGGTAAATAATTAAACAAACATTATAATTAATCAATTACATGACATTTAATAAAAGATAAGGATAATTGATATGGATAGGTTAATAATTATACCTATATTAATTTTTATTAATAACATGTCTATTATGAATAGATAAGGCATAATCAATTTGTCAAAATAAATAACTCAAAAAAACATTTAATTTAATCAATAATCTGATAATAAAATGTATCAAGAGATCATTTATAAAATATCACAGACACATGTAATAATTTTATTACAAAGGAATTAATTCTTATTAATTGGATATCATTATCCTATGAATCTTGATACCTCTTCCTTCAAGACCTAACAAAAGATGATTTTAAAATATTGGTAAAAAACCATTTCATTCTAGATTTCTAATTGGAATCACGATACTACTGATTCATTGAGAGGATATAAAATTCTGGGGCCCAACCGTTGTAGGAGGTCCAAATCATTCAACATATATGATATAATCAATTTAATTCCTGAAAATGTGATATATCATAAAATATCAGTATTCAATAAATAATAATGATTTATTAAAATTTCCCCAAATAAAAAATAACTTTCAATTTATAAATAGACTTATAAAATTGATAACTAATATATGAAACAGACATACTTAATATAAAAAATATGTATATTTTCGGGTATAGTATTGTCCAATGATCACATGATTGTGAATATTTCAAGGAAAAGATAATGAAAATGTAAAAGAAGTAATAAAATGAATTAAAACAATTTTGATGGAAATAATTAACAATAACCATCTCTATAAGTAATAATTATTGTATTAATAAATCATATTCCATGTGGAATATAAGAAAAATAATGGTTTATTGTCATTGTTGAATAAAAATAACCAAAACTGATATTTAAAAATAATATTGAGGAAAATATTATTTTCATCTAGAAAATCAACATTTCAAAACTACTATTTAAAAAATATTTTTATTTAAAAATAATATATTATTATTATTAAATTTTATTTAAAATTTTGAGTGTTCATAATTTCATTTTTTCTCATTTCATACATATTAAAACAAATATTCCTTTCACATTTTTGGTAAAATATAAATGTTATTTCTTTTGAATATGATATGATGATTCATTTTAAAAAAAATTAAGTAAAAAATGGGTAAAAATTATTTGAAAAATAAAATTGAATTGTTAATTTTGTTTTTGAAAATATAAATAAAAAACATGGATTTGGAAGGAAATTTATTTTTTAATCATGGGATAACTAGATTAATATATTATTAAAAACGTTTTAGATACCATTATATGTACCAATTAGTGGACTCATTGGTAAAATTACTTGAAATATTCGTGAAAAACCAAATAAGAATAAAACTAAATGGGTTTATTTTCCAATTCTCAAATAAATCCATTCAATTTAAATTCAAGCACAAACAACACAGTTTAAAATTAGAACGTAAAATAAACCCTCACACTGTTCATAAAATTTAAATAATAATAAGTTAATAAATATATTATGTTTATTAAATATATAAATAAATAATTAATTTTAAAATATAACATTATACAAAAAAAATTCATTTTACTCATAATCATATAATATTAATTATAATAAATAATTAATTTAACCCATCACAAGGAAATTTAGTTTTGAAATTATTTACCACTTTGTAACTTTTAATTCAATTATCATTGGATGAAATAATACAAATTGAATCCTAAAATACCATTAATTATTATTGAGTCATGATATTAAATTTGAAATGACCTATGTTTAGAATATATAAAAGTAATAATGTGCATAACAATTCAGCTCGCCTTAAATAAGGAAAATTAAGATGATGTTCCTGACAACGATAATAATGTTAAAGTGAGAATTAATAAAATAATTTATTATCTGTATAAAATATAAATATATATTTTATTAAAATGAAACATAATATAATGAGAAAAAATTACATACATTATCTTATGATATAAATGACATCGATGAAAAAATATAACCTAGTTAATAGAAATTATTTTAAAAAATTATTTACAACATGGTACAATTTCATTAAAATAAAAATGTATGAAATAATGAAAATAAAAATTTAAAATACAATTAATTATAAAATAATTAGGATATTAATTTCAAAGGGGTAGTATATAATCTATATAAGATTAATTATGTGCGTAAAATTTCTATATTCCTTAATGACTAGAAATTGAGATGAAGTCTGTTATCTCAGGATTCCTTTTGGTAAAAAACGTATTTAAAATTAATTATAATGGTTTTAATCCTATAATAAATTTATTACATAAAATAATTTATATTCATAATATCATATATTATTCCCTTATAACATTTAAGTGCTTTTTTGTTAATAATAATTCATTAATTTTGATGTTTTGGCTGTTAGTTGCCATGTTTTCTCATACGTGTTTTGTAATAAATGATCTAATTCTTGTGAATATTATTTATTTACATAATATCTAGAATAGTATTATTTTAATAAATTTAATTTTATTCATATTATTCATTTTTTGAATCATTATTGAAATTGATCATGAAGAATGGAACACATACCTACGTGGAGATAGTAGGCTGTACAAACACATGAGCATCATTATCATCTCTATAATGGGTAATAAGATACTGAATTATTTGATATATTAAATTTATTAAAAAAATATAAGGCCATAAATATACCTAATATTAAAAAAATCATCTTTTTGGAATTCCATGTAATGAGTTTGTGAAAAAATAATCACATCGCGTGTCAAGGTGGTAGTTCACTATACACACAAGTTACTTTATCGTAATTTTAACAACATGAAATTCAAGATGGAATATATCATATTATAAATTAATAGTTAATATAATATAATAAATATAATATAAATTAGATAAATATATCATTAAATTCATCCATGAATGGTTTTGATGGAAAATGAGTTCGTTAATTCGCGATGATCTGATCCCCTATATAGCTGATTGAGTGTTTCATTTTCCATATTTAAGAATAATTGAAGTATTTTTTTAATTACCATCGTATAATATATTATCATTAAATTTAAGTAAATAAATTTATTTTATGATCATGTTTTTATAATATTTGACGGATATTCAAGAAGAAAAAATATAAAAAATGTCATTTAAGAAGGTCACATCTCCATTAGATAAATTCAATATATTTTATACAAAAGCGACACTAGCTTAGATTTATGATCAAAAAGAGAAATATGATGTTGTGAGGGGATTTGTTATTTTATTTGAGGAGGGATTAGTTGAACCATATAGTTTTTATGTGTAAATAGGGGATAAGTGGGGGTGTCCCTTTATAATTAGGGGAGAGGTTAAACATTGATTATTTGAAAAGATACAATTATACCCACATTTATATCATGAAAAAATATTCCAAACTATGTAATTATGGTGAATTATTGGTTATAATGTTCAAATAATTCTATAAAATCGGTTTTGGACACGTTCGAATATCTTAATAACTTCTTCAGTTATAAATTAACCCATAGTAAATAAAAATTTACCGTTTCCATGGTAAATAAAATTTACTCTCAAATATTAATTAGGCCCAAATTTTTTTTACCACATTAGATAACATATCTTATTCTGATTAAGAATATGGAATCTAATTTTTCATATTAAATCTAATTAATTTCCATCATCCAATTTAATACCATAACCACTGACGCAACTAAAATTAGGATTTTCCAAAAAAAATTAATAAGAATTAAAGTATTTAACATCGAAATTCAATAAAAAAATGATTAAAATGAAAAAAATTAGGTAAATTATTGTAGAAATGCACTAAATTTATGTTATAACTAATTTAAAATATTACTTAACCTTTTAAGTTATTTAAATGAAAATCATGTTGTAAAGAAAAATCTTTATTTTGACTACTAATTAAATAAAAAAATAATTTTAAAAAAATTGAAAAATATCAACATTACCTAATTTTTATAGTTAGATTATAAAAATTAATTTTTTTTTGAAAATAAAAGTTCAAAGTTATTTATATTTTATTTTAAATAAATTTTATAATGTAAGATTAAATCATTAAAAACGGGTTTTCAGAAAACAATTATTTTTCTCTTAAATGATTATTAATTTTTTTTTTAAAATAAAAATATTATTATAATATTAATAATATTTTATTAATATTTATACTGATTAAATTAGCTTTTAGGATAAGATGATATGTTAAATTATGGTTAATTATTTTTTGGTGGTCCATGTCTTGCAAGCTATCAAAGAGATTAATTTTAAAGAATAATATTTCATGGATTGTTTATGATCGGTTTTACAAGTATCATACTATATTAAATTTAATTTGATTATTTTAAAATATTAGGTTGTAATATTTATAATAAAATAGTTTCATTTATATTATTTTCTTTTTTTATAAAAAATAACATTTTTATTATAATGAATATAACTATATAATTCAAAATAATAATAATACAAATGAGTTATTTTATAATTATATGTTTTTTTATATTCTTCCTCCTATTGGAAATCTCATCCTCAAAATTTTATTAACTTATTAAATAAGTGGGTATATATTTACCTCATATAATTTTTAGATTCCCATGTTTCTAATTAAACCATATAGTATTTTTATAAAACATTAACTACTTGAATCACATTATTTCTCTGAAAATTCATTCTATGGTCAATAATATGAATATATTATTCCTTATCCACAATGTTATCATTTAAATAATCCAATATAGAGATAAAAACATCATATAAATTCAGATCACTTTTTCTTAAAATTTAAACATGAAATACATTTTATACCTGAGATAAACACAGAGGGAATACAACATGGTAAGATACTAATAAAAATTTTCCCATTGTTTATATGGTCCAATGAACTCTGGATTTAACTTTTATTTTTTACTAGAATGAATAAAACATTTACAAATATATCCTTTTATAAATACATGACCACAAACCTCAATAAAATATACTTGTACTAGTTATATTTATATCATTTCTAACATCTCCATGTTGTCCTCATATGTATTTTAATGAACTTCACCATCTCATCCTTTTCTTCTTACAAATTTAGTCCCCTAAACATCTATTATTTTAATTGATCCCAGAAAATAGGACATTTCACACATCATTCCACTTAATTATTAAAATTTTTCTATATGTATACTCAAAAAAACTATTATTATAATAAAACTAATCCATAGAAATATAATGATCATAATATCCCTAGTAATAAATTAAGCATGAAGGAAGAATAAATTCAATGGTCTAGATCATTATCTTATATTTTCTATCAGATTTATGATGAAATTTTGGATTCAGCACCAAATGAATATTGATGTCCTTTCCAAATATTTGATGTGAATTAGTGATCATGATCTACCAAAATTGATAGAGGAACTCTATATAATATGAATATAACTTTTAGATAGAGACATGAATAATTATCCAATGAAATTATATCTCAAATATAATGGAAATATGACGAATTAATAAATCTAATAGTAAAACCCCAAATCAAATTACTACTGTAAAATGTCATTGGTAATCCCATCAGGAATCATGTGATTTGTTTTTCTCATATCCACTAAAAAGTTTCAAAAGGTTGAATCATTACCTTATCTAAATATTATTCCTCTTAAACACACTGAAAATTAAATATTTCATTGAAATTTCCGAAATATTTATTTTAATTTCACCAATATTAGTCTTGGTAAATCATAGTACTAATAGGATGAATGGAAAATGAGGAACTATGAGATTTATTCAACAAAATTTTCTTTGATTGGAAATCACATGGATTATACAATGTCTTTTAAAATCTAATATCACCTTCTTCATTATCAATATAATTATGTAACATATCTTTCATAACAAACATTACATTTTCTAGAAAAATATGGTCATATTTCATATCGTACATATATATTTATAACAATGTTATTTACAGTACTATCTAAATTATAAAAGTGGATGTCCCTAAATCCAAAACATTTTGGAAAAAATTTATCAAATCATTAACAAAATGTCTATTTTCAAAATTTAATAGGATTAATATGGCATTATTTTTTTTACTCCAAGAATAATTTTATTTAATTTTCTAGAATAGTATATAATCATTCAATAATAATCAATTATCAGTTATATCCATATTATTTATCTCATGATCAATTATTTATAAGGTAATATATATTTCAATCATTTATGAACAGTATACATATCACAATATACCCCTTATAAATGATTCCTCCAAAACATTGATGGAAAAACCCAAAGATGTAAATTCTATATCATATGTAGGGTAATTTTACTCAATAGGATTCAACAAATTTGAAGATTAAAATACATAATCATTCTACCTCATTAGATAACCAAATACTTTTAATAAAACTCCATTGAGATAAAAAATCCGAATTTTTATAGCGCTGAAATAACAAGATAATTCAACAATCTTCTTTTTTACTTCCTAAAATCATCCCGTACATTATTTTAACTAGAAGAGTTTATCTCATTTTCTGGTAGACATAGTATCTGAGATATAGAACTAATTTAAATTATAAAAATACCATTGATAGTGACCTAAAAATCAAAGAAAACATTGAATCGTTGTGATATTTGTAGATAATTAACACTATTCAGTGACATTTATTATAATAGGGTTATCAGTTATTACATATTTAGAAAAAATATGAACAAGGAATGATATTTTTTGTATTTATAATTTACAGTATGTAAATTTTACATACTGTTTCTTTTCATTCATGGTTTATAAAACAATCCTTATGTTTACTTCATGTTCTTCCTAACATTAATAATATTCCAAAATATCATCAATAAACACAACCGAAATATTTTCAACAACTTATGGAAAATATAATCATACATTCAATAAATATAGACGATTAATTAGACCATCCAAATGGAATTCCAACACACTCATAAAGGCCAAATCTATTATAGAATGTTTCATTTTTAATCAAATCCCCCTTAACCATTAGCAACTGGTTTTTATATATTCGATCAACTTTTTAGAAATACTAAAATCCATATGTTTGATCAAAAATTAAATTTTTTTGAGTTACAATATTCTTTTTCATATCATTGATGTAATTAAAATATCTATAATCAATTTAGAGACTTTTTTAAAATAATTTATAATAAATAAAATTAGAAAATACCATTGTGTGTTATAGGTCAATGAAAACCATTATATACTAATTCCACTAACTTTTTTTATAATCAAACACATTTTACTTGACCCATTTGATAAGGGGTTCTATAAAAAGGATTAACATCTGGAACTAAGTAAATATTAAATTAAACCTCTTGATCTAATATAACACTAGGTAATCCATCCAAAAAAATCATTGTATTCAACCACTATAGGATCGTCAATAATATAAAATGTTTTTTTATTTTCATAAATTGATCATGGTATCCTTTAGAAGCATCTCAAATTTATTTATCAACTTCTTGGTAATGTATGAAATGCATGAAATCTCTAAAAATAAAATTATTAACTTGTAACTATATGTTATGATATTAAACTAAAATTCAATATAAATAAAAAAGGATATAAATCTATACTATGGTTAGTTTGATAAAATTTTCATGAAATACCATCCCACCTATTAAAATAGAGAGATTACTATAAATATTGGTTCGTTAATATTTACACCAATATTTTTGACCAAAAGTTTTATATTATGTTCAGGTGATGATATTATCATTTTAACTAAAAAAATTTAAATAATAAAATAATTTGAAAATCCTGAGTCAATCAATGATTTAGAATAATTGAAATAATAAAGAATGAAACCTATCATCACATCATTTGATATTCTAACAAAAACTTTTTTAGTAGAAAATCACATTTAATGATCATTTTGTTTTTGATAATGATGATTTACATACTATAAAACCAACATTAAAAATATGTTATATTAATGAAAAAACATAATGGAAGTAATCAACCTTACCATTGAATGAGTAACTTTTACCCCATTATTGTATTTTCTAGGACTCGTGTATTAATATTCATGAATTGTCTGATCAAATTGACAATACCAAAAAACAATCCTAATAATGTAAAACGTTCCTATAATTTTTTAAAACAATTGAAACATTTATAGAGCCATCCTCTAGACATATTAGTAGATTTCTTATCAATTTTATTCCACACTGAACTTTTCTAATTATTGTTATCTAAAGGGATATATGTTCTAAAAAACTAGATAACAACTTTCTTGGAATAAAGAACCACTTTTTCATAACATATAAATTCTAATGTGGTCAAATACTATTGTAATAATAGTTTTATCCCAGAGAAAAATCTTATAATTTTACTACCAGTTCCCTAAAAAAATGTTTCACAAACTTCACCAATCTTGTAATATTTTCATCATATGCAGCCAAATAATTTTTATTTTTTTCCTAAATTCTACAAATTCTGTATCCTTCATTTTTTTAAAAACATTATTTATTTATTTATCAAGAAAATTATTCATTTATCATGTCCAATTCTATATATTGAATTATATATTTCTCTTGGGTATTCTTAGCCAAATACCAGATTTGATTAGCTTCACCTTCAAAATGATAAATGATAAGGGTTCCCTTTTGGTTTTCTAAACACCCCATGAAATAAAATATCATTCCAAGCAAATTTATCCATACTTCAGATACAAAATGGTTATATGATACACCAAATGATGCAGGATGTTCCATAATCCCATTATCCACTATCATAATGCTACTTCATGGAAGATATTTATTCTCTCTACCTTGGATACCAACACCATTTGTATAATGTTTTAACTGAGATATAATTGAAACAAACTAATCATTCCTAATGAAAACCGTATTGGGATACTAATTTTTATGGATTTAATCCTCTTAGTGACACTGTAAAAAAACAACCAAATATCCCTTATAGAAAACTATTCTTTATAATAAATGTTTAGATAAAGCAACAAACTTATATTAATATTATATATCACTCAAACCAAACCATATAGAATACCCATTCAATGGTATTTTAATTATATTATCATAACTATAATATTATCAAATCCTTTCCAATGATAACAACTATAAGGATAAATCCATAAATAATACATAATACTGTTTTTTATGTCATGAATTCATTCTTTTAGATTTGATGATATTTTAAAATTTCATGTTTAAGGAATTAGATCATAAATAATTTATAATAAAACCATTTATAAAAAGTGTAAATTTCATACAAATATCACTTTTTTATATAATATATTACTTTTAAAAGAATAGTTTTTTTATAAAAAATCCTCTTGACTTTCAAATTGATTTCATATTTTTTATTGACCATGCATTAACCCTCCAAAACAATATGAAATGTGTGATGCAAGAAAAATATTAGAAATGTACAAATAAATAAATAAAAACCATTAGTTTAGTGAAAAATATGAAATCCCATGAAATGATTTCCCTCTATATAAATATTCTTTGTAGGGAATGAAATAAATCATTTTCACATGAAAAAACATTTTTTTACCAAATAAAATCACATAAAACCATTTAAAGAAAGTAAAAACCATTTTTTGGAAATGTATAACATTACATTAACATCGTATTTAAAATATATGTCCTAAATAATTAGATCTATGTTGAATACAAATAAAATACCGTTTAGTAAATCCCTCTTTCTTATATAATAAGATCATGAACTATACCATATACATTGTAGTACTATCTATACTCACCAATAATATATGTTGTTTATGGATCAACCAAAATAGTTTGGGAACACCAAAAATTTATTATTTACTGGTCTCACCCAACACTATCAGGGTGATACAATTATAGAAGATATATTCAGCTCACATGTTTCTTTTATAATTCTCATGCTCTATTATAAGGAAAAATATTTTATGCCTTAATTTTTTTTAATAAAATTTTCAATAACTTTTTTAGACTCATAAGTAAATATTTTTTAGATATAATTTTTTTAAAAAATAAATAATTTTAAATATAGAAATTCTATTTTCTTTTAAAAATAAATTTGTTATAACAAATTGCCCAAAAATGGAATTTTTGTTTTTCTCTCTAGAAAATATGAAATTTTTTAATGGAATAAAAAGATCAAAAAATGGTTATAATGGAATGAAAAGTTGTTTTCCTCACAAATGTTAAAATATAATATTATTTTTCTTATTTTTATTAAAAGAAAAAAAATCAATATAAATATTAATTTTGGGAAAAAATGAAATAGAATAAAAAATTACATTTTTAATCACATTTCTCCAAATAATTGAATTCAAAAAGTAACTTTTAAAACATAAAAATGGATGGAAAATTATGTTAAAAAGTAAAATATAATGATATGACTTTTTAATGAAAAACACATTTCCAATTTGGAAACATTTTAATCATAAGAACAATGAAATAATAACTTTAAAAAACATTAAATATAATGATAACAAATAAATTAATGATATAAAATTTCATAGTGGGTTTTATATACACCCATATCATAATATAGGTGCATATCTTCAAAATATTCCTCAACAAAATATAATTGAGATGATGTCTTATACATTGAGTCCGACTCATAATTTAACTTATTTTCAATCCCAAACAATCAAATTATGAAAATTATTTAATTATTTTATAAGCATTTTTTTAATATTCCTTTTATTTCCCTTATTATCATAAAACATAAAATTGAATAATAAATTATGTTTATGTCAGATATTTTAATTATAATTGAGTAAATGCCAAAAATTACATCGATTTGTAGATTATGATAAAATAAGTCATCCACAAGTATACAAATTAATGATATTATCATAATTATCAATTTTATATATCAATTATAAGTCTAATACATATCATGAATTATGGTTATGAATAATATTTTATGTTATAATGAAGAAGACTATATTTCATACTCAGCATGATTAACAATTAAATATTTCAAAGATCTACATGGAAGAAATGTATGTAATAATTTATCATTAAAAATTTACATTAATATCTAAAATAAAATATCATTTCCTTAAATAAACTTTTATATGTTTTCTATGTTATGTGGTTATGAAAATAAAGTTACATCGCTTTGTTGAGGTTGTAGTCCACATATATTAATGAACGAAAATTTCATTTTTCTATTTGAGAAAGAAAATGATATATTTAATTTTTATGATGATAAATATGTCACCATTATCATAATTATGTGATTTATATCAAATATATTCATTACCTTTATACATATCACCATCCATGTAGAGATTTAGTAAAAATGATTCAAATTAGTTTTTGAGGCAGTAATCCACCATACACACAATTGACATTTTCATACCCCCACAAAAGGAATATTAAAAAATAATATGTTATATTATAAACTCATAAGTATAAATATTTAACAAATATCATATATATTCAATAATTCTATTATTATAATTATTCTTGAGAGGTGGAAATGGAATATGAATAACATCGATTCATGGGGTTGTAATACACCATACTCATAACTGATGATTTTATATCCATTTTTATATAATAGAACATGAATTTAGTATATTATATAAACATAATAAAACATAATTAATTGTGATAATCTAATTTTATTATAAAATCCTAATTCAATAATATTTTAATCAGTTTGAATAATAAATAAAAGAACGATTTTTGGTTATGCATAAAACCTCTTCTTCAGAAAACATATTTTTGATAGCTCCAAAAAAATTTCTAGAATATATTTCCGATAAAAAAAAGAATCAAATACGATTATATGGATACGAAGAAAATAATTGGGTTGGTATTGAACTTGAAAATGGGGTTAAATGTGTAAATAACAGAGGATATGGGGAGACCATTTGAAAGTGTAGTTAGTGGTACAGTTGAATTGTTTAAAAAGAAAAAGGTGTACCCACAATTTTCACAGGAAAAAATGATTCCAAATGGAAAATTATTTAGTCTTATACCTGATATGGTATAAATATTTCAATAGAATATATTTTATATATATATATTTTGATTATTTTAAGCCTTTTATTTTTAGTTTATCCATGTGAAATTTTTTTCCCTTAAGAGAGATAATTACTTTTTAACATTTTCACTATTCATTATGGCCAAAAATTATGTTGATGTTATTAGATAAAATAATTTTTATGATTAAAAATATTTTGTCAATTTTTTAAAATTTAATTCATTAAATTAGAAAAAAGTATTTTAAAATTATCCCCACACACATGACGAAAAAATGTTTTTTCCAAAATGTGTGTCTTTCAAGAGAAAGATGATATCATATTAAATATTGGTTGTTAATAATAATTGTATGAATTTAAATAAATATATATTGATATAAAATACATAAATTTCATATTAATCATTTATCATTTAGGTTTGATTTAAATAATTAAAAATGGGAAACAATTTGCAACTTAAAAACAGTCATAAAAATCATATTTTATCCCTAACAAAAAACATATAGTGAAATAAAATATGAATTTTATTCAAAAGAAATTATACATATCAAAACTTATAAAATAAAATTTATGTTACATGAAATTATATTCATAATATAATGGTACCATTAATTTACTTTATTAATTTAAAATAAAAGTCATTTTTATAAAACACATTATTTTTTAAAAACCCACAAAAATTCACTGCATGTCGATTTAGATATGATTATTTCAAATATGAAATTAATTTTTTAAAATTCAAATTCTAAATTATTAGTATTAAAATATCTAATAATATATTAAAATAAACGACTCTAATTAAAAATATTGTGTTTTCATTTACAAATCACTTATTTTTTTATAATTAATATAATTATCTAATTCATGTTAATAAAAAGGAAAATAATTTATTATATATTAAAAAAATATATAGATATTATATGTTGTTTATTACTGTTACCTTATTATATTATCTTGCACCATTTTAAATTTTTTATTCAAATTTATATGTATTAATATTTTTTGGGGAATAATGAATAATTCATTACAATTTACTTATGTTATTTTATTTTGATTGATTGATTATGGCGAGGATGAGAAACATAGTTCATATATTTTTTATTTAAAAGTTAAAATTTGATATTATTTATATTATGTAATAAATGAAGGGTGGGGTGTTCTAGTTCATGTCAAGCCATGTGACTTATAAGATATCTGTTTTAAAGTTGACGAATTGATTTTTGAAATCAAACCTTACCAACAAAAATATATTGATCTATAATTACATGATGATATTGAATTTTTTTTGTAAATGAAGGGTTAATATTTTGAAATCATGTCAATGATTGATAATGATAATAATATGTCTAATTTGGAATTAAGTGATTTTATGACCATTCCATTAACTTATCTTTTATTTATTTTTTTAGAATACATGAATTTAATTAATTAATATAATGTATTTTAAAGTAATTTTCATGTTTTATATTTTATAACATAGTATAACTTCATTCATATTTTTTTGGATTTAAGAATGTCTTTTAAAAATGATTTTTCGATATGATGTAGTCATTTAAAGATTATATGATGTTAGATAGTCTTTCTTATACACTCCCAATTTCATCTGATATATTCCCTATTTTCTATTCCATATTTTGTTACCAATTGAAATTATATCATATTCATCCATTATTTTCACTATATCATTTTCACCTCTTTCTATTCCAGGGATATCAGAGGGATTGGATTGATCTTCTGAAGAGTGAGAACTGACTATGAAAACGGTACCACAGTTACCATCACAAGGGTACTTGAGGGTTATAATTATTCTTATATAATGCATAATGTGAGTATATAATTTATTATATATATATATAATAATTACAAAAAATATTTATTAAATATATATATATAATAATCTGACAGAAATGAAAATTAATGAGGTTTCACCATTTGATAGGTTTAGAGTGCTTATAGATGTTTCCCAAATATTATATGGGTAGATCATCAGTTTGTTATCATAGAAAAAACATCTCCACCCATAACTTACCACAACTGGATACGTGTCCCTAAATGATAGAAAAATGCTATTTTTTAAAAATAGGAATTAAATCATGATTCATAGTAATAGTTTTTTACATAATATTCCTATAAATTATGAATTTTATTTTATTAATACCTAATTTATAAGTTTCTTTCCATTTTTATGTGCATGAAAACGAAAGGAATAAATAGAAATTGATAAATTTAGGTGTTAAAGTGGATGGATTTTAAAAACAGGTTGTGGTGTGTGTTTAGTGAATCTTCATTAACTTCCATGATTCCTACAAACATTACAACCATAGTAAAATAAAAAAATAGTACTAAATCAATTACATCTATTTTATTAAATTAATATTATTATAATAATTTTTTATATAATTTTTCTATATCATCAAATTTAAACTAATTTATATATTATATTTTATTTATTATAGGCATAAGATGTTGTTGAATCTACTAGATGTAATGAAATTTAGGTGCACAAATCAGTTTGTGTTAGTAAAAATTCCATTGAAGTGTTATTATAATGTTGGATTCATGTTTATATGAGTATTATTTTTTACTGAAACATATATAGGCTTATTTTTCATAATTTAACTCTATTTTCATTATTTATATGATCTATGTACGTATTTAGATGTTTTGTTTTATATGTTTTGTTTGAACAATAAAATTAATGAATTATGTATGTTGTATATATATATGTTTATTTATATCGTGGAGATGGTTCTTTATTTGAAGGTAAATATACAAATATTTTTTTATAATTAGTTGTGGGTTTGTCCCCTATGAAATTAAAAACCATCGGTAATTATTTCATTGTTTTTTAACACTGTTAAGAATTATAAAACCTCTAGTAAAATTTTTTAACCAACCACAACATATGGTAATATTTTTTAAAAAAAATTATATATATTATTATTGGTTCTTTGATCAAATGTAAAATTTATAATTTGAAGATAAAAATAATCAACACATTCATTATCATGGTGGTTTCAAAATGACCACCAACTATATATATGATGTTGTTCCATCAAACGACCACACAACAGAAATGACTAATTTAAAATAATTTGTGACTCATAAAACCTTGAAATATTTAAAAAATCAATACCTTTTAAAGGGAGGAAGTCTAAACCATTTTGGTTTATGAAAAAAACAACTAATGTATGTTATATTGTAGTTATTATATCATAAAGGCATCGATCAATATATTTAGCTCTTGTTGAGTTTATATTAATGTTTCACTTGTGTAATAATTTTTTCATTTTTTGTGACTCAATTAGCGCCACCTATTTTTAATTTTAGGCCCATATACTCATTGAAAAATTATTGATAATACTATACATGTGATGTCTCTGTGATAGAAAATTGAGAATCCATGTTGAGAAGTGAACCTAAGATTTTATTTTTCATTTCCATGATGGGGCATCTAGATTAAGGTAAGAGATTGGTGAGTTATTATAGAAATAAAGGGAAAATGTGTTAAGTTCTATCACAACTTTTTCTTCCTTTTATGTGGATGAGTAGATCATGGATTTATTTCCATTCACATCCTTCCATTACATGAAAATGATAGGCATTGACCTGATTACCATCCATAGAATTGGATTCATATATTTTGTTTTGAAGAATAAATTCATATGTAATATTTTCTAATACATAGCCATAATATACATAAACTCTGATATGAAAACATTTTTTTAATTAATATTTTTGAAAATATTATTATACCCATTTTTCTAATAGTTTTCATTCTCACGAACCTATTATGGTTTTTTTGCCTCAAACCACTCTCCCTTTTTACAAAGTAAACTAACATCTCAATCATCTAGGTTGGTGATGGTAACACATTTCTTTAGTTGAGATGATTAGTGGTGTTATCATCAAGTAAGGTGTATCATTTCTACATATGAGACTCTCTTATAGATTTAATACATGGTCATGAATCGTTCCCAATACAAAATAAAATTAACAATTAGTGAAGTTGATTCACTAGAAAAATAATTTCAGTGGAAATTACACATGGGAATTATATTTTTTCTCATTTAACCAAATAACAATGTCACTCTATAACAGAAATCAACATAGGTAAGAACACATTATGTGTTTTGGAGTTGGGATCTGACACATAAATGGGTCTTACTATATATCTTTAGGAAAGTAATCATAACATAAAATGATCAATACCAATTAATTGAATATGACATACTTTTTAAGCTCATGTGACTTTAATAAATGTGATTTCATTTAACGAAATTCTTCCACGACCACTTACCATAAATATTAATTCATAAAATATCTAATAATATGTGATATATTCATAACTAAGGGTTTATTTGTGGTTTATAAATGAGTAAAAAATTATAGTTTAACTTTTCATATGGGATATATTAGGGTATATCTATTTAACATGATTGTAATATTGACGTGAAGAATTTTATTAAAACAATAGTATAAACATGTCTCAAGGGATTCCAAGAATCCAAGAAGACGATCTTGACACAATTAATATGTGGAAACTGAGACGATTGTGTCGACTAAGGATATATGAAGAATATAAGGTATGTATCTTATGATAAGACATATTGGGAAAATATGAAATGAATCATGATGTAATGAATGATAGAAAACTTAGATGAGTATATGAAATTAAAAAATAGTTTGTGATCATGTTTGGGATTGTATGTATCATTAGTGAATTTCGTTTCAACATGATGCGAAAATATCACAATATGACTCTTGAGTTTTATGTGGGTTAGTGATATATGTGGAGGGATTAAACAAAAGGATTCATAATTCAAAAAATTATTAATCCTAAATTTTTAGTGTGGCATATGATCCCCCATTGTATGAACCACTTTTATAGAGCTAGCATTTTAGGTAGGATCCCTGGTGAATTGGACACCATGTGGGAGGAAAGGGTGAAGTGGTTCCCATGCTAGATGATGGAGTTCGTATCCTAAAACCAACTTTATTTGTACTTTTGATTACCTAAAATAAAAGAACATAAATATTAATGAAATATCTTATGACATGATTATTTTTCTTCTCTATAACATAATTTGATAATGTACTTATATTATTTCATGTAATGAATTGTTGTAGAATTTTCCCCACAATATTGAGAACCTTAGTTTTCAATGATAATATTTATGAAAATATAATTCTATATTCCGATGATATACACATAATGTCACACATGTTATTTTTTGGGCTTATAAGACATGTTAATTTTTCTCATAATCTTTTTATTTGGTAATACATTTGAATGGATGTTATATTAATATAACCCACAAGGAAGAATTATATATATGTATCATTGGATATTTATAATCACATATGTTTATAATTATCCTTATATGTGAGATTATTTTTAGTGTATATCATGAATGACAAAATTTTATGTTTTAATCGAAAATGTGATGATAAATTATGAAGATGTGTGAAGATACATTGCATGCATCATATGTGATATGAAATTAAGGAATAATTCAATAAAGGATTTATACCTTCAATGAATTTATATAGATATATAAAGACCATTAATTGAAATTAAATTTTATACTTTAGTCCATTTTATTGGTGATTTAATGATGAGTTAATTTTAGTAATTCAAATAATGACATATTAGGACGATAAGTCGATGAGACATGTGTGACCCTTTCTTGATAAGATATAATGAAAAAATTATTGAATTACATAGTGAGTATTTATATTTGGTTGTTTTCATTGTGACATTGAAATATTTCTCTATGCGTACCTTGTGGAATATCTAGATTATAATGCTAGACATTAGGCACAACCACATAATCCCATTAAGAAATAATATAATAATTTCACATAATAATTATATCAATAATATTTGTAACATTCTATTTGAATGTTATTTTAAAATAAATATCATTCTCTAAACTAGGGGATAATAACTATTCAGGTTATTTTGATATTATAAATTCAATAACCAGTTATTTTAGTTTGGAGTATATATGAGTATATTATGAAATAAATTTTGAATCACCATTTAGGTAATAAAATATTTACTTATTCATTTATTTACTGAATATTATAAGGATATGTATCTATGTGAATACATATATATCAATCAAGATTTAAGAAACAGCGAGGGGGATTAAGGTAGTTAATTAAGGTTCCATATGTAATTATATATTATTTAATATCCTATAATTAATTATTGGTATATTTGATTATAAATTCATATTTTAATTTATGTGAGCCAACTAATGTAATAGGATAATTTTTTTATTTAAATGAGTTTTTTAGAGAAAAATATATGATAAAAGAATTTATGGAATTATTAATTATTCAACCATAAGTATAATTATAAGATTTTTTCATTTTTATAGAGTTAAATAATTATTGTGAAATTGATATTACCCTTATAGAATTAACTATAATTCATAGAAATAAACTCTTAAAAAGGATCTCAATAATTAGAGGTTGTCATGTCCATTCTCCCTCTCATGTATAAGAGAGACCAAAATAATTAATATAGATCAAAATACATATTATTTGTGTTCAATGAAAAAAGATATATTACATTTGGATCCTCCGTTATAACACCCATAATTTTAATGAGGATGTTTCGAGATTTATGGATCACATGTGGATAGAACTAAAAGAATTAAACATATAACTAGTCATTGAAAAAAATTATTAATAAAAATATCAACTAATTATTTTAATGAGTTAATAGTTATAAGGACGAGTTAATTCTATTTTATAACTTGATTATAAATTAAATTTTAAGATATCCTATGTTGAATTTAATTTGGGTTATTATGAAGTAGTTTTAATTATTATATCTAAAGAAAATAGTTAAAATATTAATCAATACTAACAAATGGAATTATACAAAATTACATAACATACAATTTTTATTAATGAAGTCACATTTTAATATATAATTATTTATAATTTATCGTTAATTCTTAATTTTAAAATGAAATTTTTCATTTTGAGGTTTTTAATAGACTAAAAAATAGGTAATATGATTTTTCCATTTTATATGACATTTAAAATGACAAAAACAGATGATAAACACTCAAAAATATCATGACGAGGTTTCAATTATTCTACCTATTTCAAATAGATACATGACATGTAAATAAATGTACACATTGTGTTCTTATGGGAAAGAACACCAGGAAGAGTTGTGTTGATAATTACACAACATGTTAGAGAACAATATGGGGTATCGTTATGTGATTCATATTGACCATCAGTTTGAACATGGTATGATAGGGTTATAAAACATGTACCAGGTGTAAAAGACATCCAAATCCACATGTTTAATTCAAATAGTAATCAAAGAAGAAGAATTATCAAATTAATAAATAAAAAATGAATTAAAGTTATGTATTAACTTCCAACTAGAAAACATGATATGATGATATTACACATTTTTTAAGCCTATATTCTATGAAACATATAAATATACTGTAGAGTATACACATTTAATCCTTCAGAATGTTTTTTAGTGGAAGGTAATGGATAACAAGATTTTTAGCACGTTTTAAAGGTCATTTAACTTGTATCCACTTAAGAAAGATGAATTCTAATATATGTGTGCAATTTCAGTTAAATTTTTAGAAAAAAATATGAATTATAGAAAAAATAATCTTCATAAAATTTCAAAATCTATACACATTTTTGGATAGAGGTAATCCCACAAAATACATAGCATGTGATTTTTGGAAGATTTTTTGAAATAAATTATTGAATTAATATTATTAAATGAAATTATACAACTACATGACTTTTTTTAACACTATGTATCAAACATTAATTTCGAGTAGCAAATGATACATATATTGTCTGAATATTGTGTGGCCTTTCATGTCATTTAGACTACATGGATTGACCTTTGGTGAAACACACTATATAACATCACAACACTTCATGTATCCATAAAAACTATTTATGTACATAGTATATGATCAGATCAATGTAGAGAATGGTGACACACCATGCGAGTGAGTTTATATTCAATATAATGTATATGGTTCACATTGTATTTCCATTAGTACATGATATATATACTAAAATCTAGATCAAATATCAATCTAATCAGAAGGGTACATATCATGTTCTCTTTCAATAGAACGCGTGTATTAATTTAAATAAAATTTGGATAGTAAATAAATATAAGATAAATAAATAATAGACATGATAAATAATATATTTATTTATTGATTTTATTTAATAGAAAAATAATATTAATTATTTCTTATTTCAAATGAGAAGTCATTCCATGCATGTATGATCATGTGCCTGACCAAACCACATATTCATTAAGGTTATATTTAATTAAATTATAATTATCAACATATAATATTTTATTTCTTATCATGTATGGGATGAAATTTACGAGGTTTAGTTTATGTAACCTCAATTCCCAATTTTCAATCACACACATATGAGTATGCATTTTTAAAGGAAGGATCTCCCAGGAGAGAGGTGATATTTCTAGATTGAGACTAGGTGAAATAACTAAAGAAATAAACTGTTGAATTGTGGAATGTTGCAAATATATCTATGATATGATCAAATAATTTATATCTTATGGTCAAGTTTCAGTTTATCTTATTCCAAACAAAAAAATCAGTAGATATAAGCTCATGATCATGTCACAAATTTATTTTATTTTTTCAAGTAAGTTTTTATTTATTTATTTATGTGATACATTTTTACTTGGTTTTTAAACATGAAAATAGAAATAAAATTAAATAAATTAATTTTAAATGGGTCACAAGAAAACTATTTTTTTGATATATGTGAAAATAAATATATAAAATATAGATAATAAGAACAAGAATTTAAAGGATAACGTAATAATTATTTATGCATAAAGATAAGAATAATATCTCAAGAAAAATGTTATATTAGAATAGTATATTCTAATTAACTATGAATAAACAATAATTCAATGTAATTTTCTAGACACCATCAAGGTTCTTTTAAATATTATGAAATTATAAAAATAATTTTTTCTTGACATATCTTACACATAATGATGGGTTTATTTACACTAGAAAACATAGAGAGTCTAGAAGTACAATATTATGGAAATACGAGTCTATGATTTCCTGATTCGGTAGTCCACTCAATAGATCATGGAACTATCAGTAATTTCTATTTTCTAGACTGCCTAGTTAAATTCCTAAAAGTTTTTTGAAAATGATTAAAAATTTATTACATGGAGGGAAATATAGATCCTTCTAACTATAACATCTATATAATAAGATTTTATTAATCTAATTATGAGAGATATTAGGAATTGATAATATAATTAGAGATTAATTAAATAAAACCTATTATTACAAACATTAAAATCAATATAATCTTATAAAATACACAATTCATGTTTACATAAAATAAAAATATAAACCATGAGAAAAAGGTCATCAATTAATAAAAATTTACATTTCCCCACCACCATTAATTTCACAAGGTGTTAATTTCATTTAAACACTGATGTAATGAGAAAAAAATTAAAATTATATGATGGAATCCCTTATTCCAAATCATCCATCACAATTAGTGAGTAGAGGTAGGAAATATGCCTAAAAAAGATACATTTAGATTTGATTTTGTCTCCGTTGAATCCAAATATCAATTACTGATGGAAATATAATAATTGAATATAAATAAATTGATTCATACACCGTGATACCTAACCTCATATATATGGATATGGAAAGGGAGATGCATAAAATAAATGATTTTTGTAATATAATATTCTTGTTATAAATGGTATAAAAATACTAATTTTGTAATATTTACTTAAAATTATTGATTTATATTCTTCATCTTGAAATGTCGGTAATTCATACCTATAATAATTTACCCATTAATATAAAAAAAGGTAATTATAAACTAGATATTATATATAAATACAAAATAATTAGTTGAAAATAATGGATATGTTTCTTAATAATATGTTGACAATGATTCAATACCAAAATAATTAATGGTGGAAACATGGTGCCAAACAACCTAAGAGGGGGAAAAAGTGAAAACCCATGTTGAAAATCCTATAACTATTTCCATGTTAATTGTTATTTTAAGAAATCCATCAAATAGACAAAATATTCATAGTTAGGATAGTGAAATATTGGGTATCTTCTTCTAATATATAAAATAGGTAATTAGAAGAGAAACTATAGTAAATTGATGAAAAATTAATTAGAAGATTATACAATATCTATATTTGTTATTACATGTAATATTATTGTTTGAATTCATAAGAATTAAATAAAATATGTCAATCACTTTCAAATATTTTGATTTAGGTACAAAAGAAGTAAATAAATATTGTAATAGGTAAGGGAATACCTCTATATCACTGCAAAAGGGTAATTCCAATGTTTTTCAAGAGGATCCCATGGATTATATTTCATTGTAGATTAATTATTTTTACAAAAAAAATTTATTGAGTATTAACAAATAAATTATCTCAGTGTGAAATTACCAACATAATGAGACATCATATCACGTATAAAAAAATATTTTATGTTATGTCTGAAATAGAGAACAATTATTTTATACATGATTATGTGATTTGAATATTAAGAAACAATGGTAAATATTAGACATGAGACTTCAATATAACTATATATTGATAATTCATTGTCAATTAATAGATTAATTGTCTTATATGTGTCCATTATGATGTTTATAATCTTATTATATAAATATCTAACATACGATTAAAAATCATTATTTTTATTTTTTATTAAATAAGGCATAAAAATAGAGCCAGGAACCAGAACATCTATTGTTGGTTCATCTAGATTTGACCAAGTATTCCAAGTATGAGATAGAGGAAAATTGATATGCATTATGAAATTATTTAAAAAAATTTAGGAATTATTAGAGGCTAGTAGTACACTTGGTAAAATATATAGGATAATTTTGAATTTATTTCTATATAATTCTTCTACTATGAATCCCTTAATTAATGAAATATTTTGGGGAGATACTCCAGATTACCCATTACTAGATACACACAAAATATTTGATGGTTGTACAAGGAAAGATGATGATGAATATTATATAAATTAAAAGTTATCCCCAATTCCATTTAAAATATGTTTCATAAAAAATCATAATAACTAATCATATGTAAACTATATTGACTAATAGTATGATATAAATCCTTTCAAAATGAAATCCATTATTTCATAACATTAGGTGCTTGATGTGACCAGTTTGATAAAAGGTGGTTTTAGATAAATAAATACATCATAGAAATGGCTAAGTGAATATCCATTAATTATCATATAGTTACATAGTATATTCATAAATCTAATAAAAAATTTTATTTTCATATATTAACTATATTTATATTAGAGGGAAGCACATATATTTTGATATAGTGAGAGAATAATTTATATTTATAGTGTTAAAGATCTATATAATCATGAATCGGTGTAAGAAAAAAATATTCTACAAGAAATTTTTGGATAATTTATTTATGGGAAACTTATTAGAAAATTAAAACCATAGTAGGGTTGTAACACCATGAAAATCTAATATAAGAACGTTGTATTCGGTATCATGTATGCCACATAACACGAATTGCCTTAGGAAATATAATATCCATTGTATTTATAATATACATAATAGTTTAAATATATCAATATAATATAGATCATGAAATGAACATGATACTGATATATCAATTGACACACACAACAATGTGTTTTTTAATGGCATTAGTTACATGTAATACTGAGATTTTCCAAACAATAATATATTATTTTTATTTTAATATTTAACATAATAATATATAAAATACCCATTATTAATAGTATAAAATAACATATAAAACAATATAGTTTAAAAAAATAAAATATTAATTCATTTGTTATAAATTAATTTAAATTTAATAGCAAAACCAATTGAATTGAAATGAAATATTTTTATAGAAAGCTATTTTTATGCTTAGAAAGATGTTTTACCATAATAAAATAAATAAATTAAAATTATTGGGTGATATTAATTTAATAAATATATATTATATTCAACAAGAAATTTTTATATTTTCACCATTGATTCAAAGGATATAATATAATAATAACACCAATATTACACAAAAATTAATATATTTTTATTTAGGCACTTTTATCATTATGTAATGGTGAACATATTTTTAATCCATTTCTTGTAACTTTTATAAATATTATAAGCTAGAAAATATTTATAATTTCAATGATAAACATAAAAATTTTGTTACGGTTAATTTTTGGTATTTTTATGTGATGTTTCATTTTTAAATGAATAGTAAATATTAAAAAAATATAGTTGAAAAGATCATTTTCATAAATATATTTTCTAAGATAAATAAAATATTAAATTTGTTTTAAATATTAATAATATTAAATTTTTATCAATTAATACATTTAGGTCATTGTAATGAATTTCCTTTAAAATTTTACTGTAAAAACATAACCAAATTTCCAAATTTTTAATAAAAAAACCCTTATAGTCACTCCATCTATGGGATTAAGATTAAAATAATTTTTCCAACTTATTTGATTTTACTTTGAAAAAATTGATTCAATATTTATAATAATAATATTTTAATATTTATAATATGGTAAATTCGTTTTTTATGAAAAATATTAGTGACATTTAATAACATTAATTAAATGATTAAGGTAAAAGTGAGTTTATTAAGGGACTAGACATTTATGTTAATGTAAAAATGACCAATACACGTTTCCAAGTGATTTTGGATTTAAATATTTATACCCTATATCCACTTTTATAAAAATATAAAAAATTTTGGAGCCACATTCAATTTCAAAAATCGGTTCGCAATTCTTCTATGAAAATTTTACAATAGTACATCTCCTACTACAATATAAAAGAGAATCGTCTCCTACCACTTCCACACATAACTAAAGACTCTTTGGATTGACCATGATACTCCCAAATATCTCATCAATATCCATCACATAATCCTTGATGCCTCACTTTGGTCATGAATCGATCCATGTATGCCTTTTTTATAAACTAAATAGAGTTACCAGATTAACAGGATACACAGGTCCTTATGGTTTTTTATTTTATTTCCATTACCTAGTCCCTCAACTATTCATATAAATTATTTTATATAAAAAATAGTATAATCAATATAATATGATGTTTTTATTATAAGGCTTCTTACAAAACATAGTCACAGTTCCATCTAAAGGGCAACGAACATACTATTTACATGTATGGTGAAGATGACTATTCATTTTTCTTTTATTTCCTGTAATAGTGGAAATTATGATGGATAAAATATTTATATATTATATATATTATATTTATAATGTTCTTATACATCTCAAATTCCATTAATGTATATTTATTTATGCACTCCATGTTGTGGGAATAAAATTACATAGTTTGTGGACGTGTGGACTATAACCCCTATAAAATGATGTGATTAAATCACATGATACATGGAACGCATGAAAGATTTTTTTTATTTTAAATATGTCACATATACAAAATCTACCTGATAATGACTTTAAAATTTCCTATATATATGTATATATCGTTTCATTTACGACACTTTCACAAACTAAAAAGTAATAATGTCAACCATGTGCTATTAATTTTACATTATAAGAATTATATATATAAGTATATATTATTAAATAAATTCTTTATTATATAACAATAATTCTAGGAAGATACAGTGTCACTTACCAACATTCCATAATTATCACTGAAAAATTGGATCATTACTAATGTGGTCATAAGACCTACCATCTCTATGATTGCAACAATGATTCATTTTTTATAACCACATTTAATGATTTTTTTTAAAATTATATTTGATGTAAAAATATGATAATTATGTCATGATAATAATTTTTGAGATGTTTTATATTTTCCCATTTGACTATAATTTACTTACCAATGTTTTTTTGTCACACAAACACATTTTATTAAAAACAACCACTGCAAATATAATTTATTTTGTAGATGTACACAACATTGTAATAAGTTAAATAAAATTTATGATAATGAAAAGGTTATCAAACAAGTAAATAAATGATATATTTTTTATTTAGGTTTACAAAGACACGTGATACACGTCAAACACAAGATAATGGATTCTCATTTAGATTTTTTAATCGATGTGATAAATGTCATATTCACCATTAACTTCTTTTTGGTTGTGTAAAAGATAACTATTTTAATATTTAATATCATTAATCATTTTACCTTCATGATTTATAATATCTTAATTTAATTTTATTACTTCATGTGAATTGTGATTCAAAATTTACAACGTGGTGTGGGACACATTTGAATGGTTATGGATTTTTGACTCAAGAGTAATTTTAATGATATTTAAGTTGTATTTACATTTGGGGAAATTATTTTATCATTGATAAATAACAGCTTTAATTTTTCTACAGTCTAGTATTTATATTTCCCATTCAAGAATTAGTACCATTTTTTAAATAATCGGTACTCAAAGTGTTTTAGAAAATGTTTTTATGTAACCCCGTCATCAATCCTCACTTTAGTATTGGAACCTGTATTCTTCTAACAGCTATGTTTTATTCAAAAAATTAATTTTTGATAATTTTATTTGTGAAGAAATTTTTACACATTTTTTATTTTGACAAATTTTTTAAGGAGATATTCCTCTCACTTTCAAGCAATGGAATTTTTTTTCTTGTTTTCAACATGAAAAAGCCCGTTTTACCTCATACTAATCATATGGATTTAGCTTCCATATTTAATTTGAATCTTTTATTTCAGGTTGAAAAGTTTAATTTTGAATAAAATTTATTTAAATGATTTATTTTTTACAAATATTTTTTGAACATAATATATTTTACTCAAGGATATTCTTAATGATTATCTTTGCAATCAATATTCTTTTTTGTGATTGTTGAAATCGTATTAAAAAATTCACTCCATTGTAGTCATATTCATTGAAATTTTCATTAGAAATACATATGATCAAATAATGGGTATTATTAGTATCTAAATTGTAGATTATTTTGACATATGATGTCTATTTAAAATTTTATTTGATCCATTTTGGAAAAATTGATAAATCTGCATATTCTAACCCAAACATATACAAGATACGGAATATTATTTATTTTGATAATTATATTTAATAATCAATTATGATAGGTAATACATAGGATGGGGAATTTATATTTAAATCATTACTGGGGGGACTAATTATTGATATCCCCTCAATGCCTCAGTAGTATCATGATATAATTTCATGCACAAATTAAATGGGTTAAACCCGATATGCTAAAAATTCATATGAATGGTATTGATGATAATATTTTCATGTAACTCGGAAACATGGATTCCAATAATTAATCATTTCCCTCATTTAATTTTAGAAATTATTTATCCATGATATTTTGTGTTGAAAATTTTATTGATTCATTTCACATTTAGAGCATTAATTAAATGGCTTGTGTTTCTGTTTCATTCATTTCTATATTTATTTCTTCTTATCAAGATGATTGTTTGGAATGGGTTTACATATATTACCTTTCCATATTTTTTAATAAAATACTTCTTATTTTGTTGATTATGTGGTTTGTGTGTTCAGTAATTTTCCATGACAAAATTGTTATTATCACTTATTCATTATAACTTCTTCTATAATTTACCCTTACTGATCATTTAAATTCCCCATTATTATGCTTCCATTCCCTAGGAATACATGATACATACTATTGAATATATGTTGGGATATACTAGATGTGTATAGTGGTATCATGTATGTAATATTTAAAAAAAATATGTTGTATTAAGTGTATTATTTTATAATACCAGACACATGTATGTACCTGGTTTACCATGAATAATATACTCAATGTATATTGGTATTATATTCCATGTAATCAATCCAATTTAATTGATATCATAAATAGGATGAAGGATTTTGTGATCGAGTCCCTATAATTGGTATTAATTGAATTTTATTATCTACCTTGAAAACTAGATGTATAGAAACATTGGTTAGTGAACATATCCATAAGGTAGAATTTATGAATGATATAATAGAAAATGTGAATGTTAAAATTAGATATATATTATGTGAAATCCTATAAATGGTATCATGGATAAACCCAACTCTAATTGATGATATATCTGGTAATAAATGGATGAATTATTTAAGTATTAGGTTTGTATTGAAAATATTAGTTAAGAGGGTATATATTTATTAATAATATATTAAGAAGGTCTATAAAATATATTTTTTAAATTATATTAATTTGGTTTTAGAAAAGGAAAACATTTATTCCATGTGACAACAAATCATTCCTATTATGGTCGTGGGTTATGAACCCAATACCAGAGGACAGTAAGGGTTTGAGGCCGACCACTGAACGACTCAATGTCCTGGTAAATATGTCATTGTGTTTTGTTGATCAATTTGACTAATAAATATTATTTATGAATGATAGAGGAGCCTCTATAGGTTTAATGATTAAAATCCATGCTATAATAGTTCTATAGAATAATTAGAGAAAATTAGTTAGACATTTCATGCTTTTATGGGCTTTAAGATCAATTAGAAATGTATTTTTGTCCATTAAAAGTAAAAGATAATTTTTTGAAACCCATTTCTTGATGTAATAGAAAAATTGTAAATTTATCAAAAAACAATGAACTATGTATTATTTGTAACGTCCCAGGAGTAGGTACAACTACACGGGTGCCCCAGACCCGGTTGGTCACACGACCTCAAGTGAATTTCCCCAAATGCTAGAGGCTTTCGACTAGTAGCGAGGGACCAAGTCTGATAGTGGGGAAACTATGCCCTCATTTGTCAAAGTTTAGCGCAACAAAATAATAAAAACAATCAACAACAGTAGAAGAAATAAACCATACACGTTTAAAATAAACAACTGCAGTAAACGATAACCAACCGTTATATAGATGATGAAGAAACATGTCTCATTTTCTAACAAAATAGTCAGATCATGTTACACAACAATACAATACAGTACAATACAGAGTAAAACAAAACAATGAACCTGGTAGCATCTTCAGCCTAAGCCCTGTCCCATGCGTCCCTACTACTCAGCCTCAATCAAGTACCTATGTAGGGACCCTTTCCCTTATCTACACCTGTATAAATGTAAACTATTTGGGCTGAAGACATGACCCAAACAGGGTGTGAGAAATAAATCCCAGTAGGCACCCCCAAAGGCCTGTACTCAACTGTGTGTAAACAAGAAACACCAATGTGAAAAAGTAAATTCAATAAACAAATCACTATTGAAAAGAAACTAACTTTACCAGTTATATTGAAATTTTATTATTCATTTAATCATTTAATATAAGGAAATCACCACAGTGAATTTTCTATGTAAACATTCAGTGTCCTCAGACATGCAAACCCTTACCCTCAGGTAATCAGAATACCTACCTCAGGCTTAACAGATATTTCCCTCCAACATATGAAGTGTCACCCTCAGGCACAGAGTCTATCGCCCACAGGCACGACAGAAGTTGCCCTCAGACCGAAATAACCACTTCCCTCATGCTATGGTTAACACAGACCTCAGGCTAAGTAAATCACTTCCCTCAGGCTAAGTAAGTAAATGGTCCAAGCCAAACATATAAACAAGCAATTACATGCAATCCATCTCAAGGAAGTTCAATAAACATTATTACAATGGCATACCCTCGAGTATCTGGCCAAATGGCTAAACAGAGGAACACACACCCGGGGTTGTCCTGGATCCAAGAAGTGATCCCAAATAGCAGTTTATTGTCACATTTAAATTACCTATACAATTATAGGAATTTAATTCAACATGTCCTCATCCATACCACACACCATTCATGGGAGCGTATCACAATGGTACACAAAACGCACATCAGTTGGAAATTAAAGACCACGCCAACTACATTAAACACCATAGAACGGTATACCCTAATGATGCCTTCTGAAATGTCCAAGAACTTCGTAGATCTGATGTAAAATAATTCTCATTTAACCTCAAATAAATTCTATAAGAGGTAGAAATGGAATGAACTATTCAAGGAGATGGGAGGGCATACCCGTGCGGTTCCAACGTGATCAATGGATGTAGAAAAAAAATTCCCGATGATCGATCTGGAGATCCATGAAGGTTCGACCATCCTCTCCCGAGCTCCAGTCCAGTTCTAAGACAATACTGTGAACATGGTTGGATACTATCCATTTTTTTGAAAAAAAACAATGTACATACCATGTACTTTTGACTACATGGCATGTACTTCCCTCATTTAACTGTTCCTCTAGAGGCACTGCAAAACTCTTCATCCATCGACATGAGTACACGGCCTGTATTCCAGACTACACAACGTGTACTGTCACCCAGCTTGTGGCAGCTCCCACCACCTTACTATTTTATCTGCTGATTGACTACACGGAGTGTAAAGGACCACTAAATAGTGTATAGTCAGTTTTTACACCCTTTGTTGCCAAAAAGTCTACACACCCTATGTAATCATCCCACACGGCCAATGTACATGGCATGTGGAAAATTACATGGCGTGTAGTACAAAAAATTAGGATTTTATACCATTTTAATTAATTTCACAAAAACAATTAAGGTAAGTGGAAAAGAAGAAACCTATACCTCAAGAATAAGAACCGAGTTCTTACAAATCCCCCCCCCCCTTAGAGAAATTCGTCCCTGAATTTCACTTCCAAGGGTGGTGAAGATATAACTCTAAACAACTCCATCCACTGAGCACATACGTCAGTCTCCTGCTCCCAAGTCTCATCTTTCACTTGTCCATGCTAGAATAGCACTCGTATGAGAGGAACTGAATGACCTCTGTGAACCTTGGTGCTCCTATCAATGATCTGAATCCGATGTTCCTCAAAGGACACATCTGCCTCAAGATCCACCTCCTCGGGCTGAAAGATGTGAGACATGTCTGAATGATAGTGGCACAACTGAGATACATGTATGAATTTGTGCATGGATAGGTACCTCTATGGTAACTAAAAATGATAGGCATCCATCCCGACTCTCTCCAGAATCCCAAATGGACCAACATATAGAAGTGAAAGTTTTCCATGTCTTCTGATCCACCCGTTTCCCATCCTAGACGTAACACGCAAGAAAACCTGATCCCTGACCACGAACTCTAAGGGCCATCTGCAGTAATCAACATAAGATTTCTGACGATATAATGTGGTAGTCATCCGCTTCAAAATCAACTGGACCTGCTCAGATGTCTCTTGCACGAGACATGGTCCTTGTAAATCTGCCTCACCTTCCTATAACCAGCACAAGGGTGATCAGCATGGCCTACCGTATAATGGCTCGTATGGTTCCATCTCAATAGTTTCATGAAAACTATTATTATAGGCAAACTCGATTATGGGTATATTCCTCTCCCATGATCCCCTAATGTCTAAGACGCATGCATGTAGCATGTCCTATAGAACCTGTATCATACTCTCTAACTGACCATCGGTCTAAGGATGGTATGTTGTGCTCAAAAGAACCAATTTACCCTGTTCCCTATGAAAACTCTACTAAAAACGAGACATAAAATTAGAATCCCTATCTGAAACGATAGAATAGGGGACCCCATGAAGACGTACAACCTCTCAGATATACAACATCCCAATCTCATCCACGCTGAAGGTCTCCCAGATCGGAAAACAGTGAGTTAACTTTGTGAGTCTATCCACAACAACCCACATGACATAATTACCTCGAGGTAACCTCGACAATGTCGTCAAGATGTCCATTGTGACATGATCCCATTTCCACTCTGGAATGGGTACCTACTGTAACATTCTTGCTAGCCTCTGATGCTCTTCCATCACTTGCTGACAGGTGGAACATCTCATAAAAAACCAGATACTTCCTTCTACATACCTGGCCACTAGTACTGACGTCTCAAGTCACAATATGTCTTGGTAACTCTAGGATGAACTGACCTTGATGAATCATGAAACTCCCACATCATCTCCTCATGTATATCCCCTGGAACCAACACTAATCCATTGAAACAAAAAACATTATCATTGCATATCATCCAACTAGGAGAAGGGTCCTCATTGGTGACTGAATCCCATAGAACTAGGACTTCTGAATCAGACAGTTGTCTCATCCTCACATGATCCTGGAGGGTAGAGGTCACAGCTAAAGAAAAAAAGAAAGGTTTTCCCCTGACTTTGGTGCACCTCCAAATGCATCTTAGAGAACAAATCCATAAATTCCATTCACCACTGGCCTCTTACACTACCTGTATCTGATTCTTCCTACTCAGTGCATCAGGTATTGCATTACAATTACTAGGTGTATAGGCAATTTCAAAATCTAAGGACTGATGGTATTCAACCCACCTTCGCTACCTCAAGTTCAATTCATGCTGGTTAATGATGTACTTGATACTTTTGTGGTCCGTGAAGACCAGAAAATGTTCTCCCAATAGATAATTCTTCCAACAATGCAACGCATGAACAACTGCTGCCAACTCGAGATCATGCATTAGGTAATTCCTTTTAAGTGGCCTCAATTGTCGAGACCCGTATGCAACTACTCGATTGCCCTGCGTCAACACATCTCCTAGACCAATCCCTGATACATAACAGTAAACTGTATAGTTCTTCCCCTACTCTGGGAGTATCAAGATCGATGCTGATGTCAACTTTCCCTTATGCTCTTGGAAGGCTGTCTCGCAAGCTTCTGACAAAACCAAATTCTCACCCTTCTTATTAAAACCCATCAACGGTGTGACTAAGTGGGATAAGTCCTGTATGAAGCATCTATAGTAACCAACCAGCCCTATGAAACTCCATATCTCAAACACATTCTTGGGCTGCACCCAGGAAACTACTTATCTCAATTTCTCTGGGACTACTGCAACTCCTGCTTCCGAGATGATATGACCCAAGATGTGAATCTGGTCCATCCAAAAGTGGAACATTGAGAGCTTAGCATATAGCCTATGCTCTCTCAGTGTACTCAATAAAATATCAATATTGGTGGCAAGGCCGTGTCGAGTGAGAGAGTACACCTAGATATCCTCCATGAATACTACCACAAAATAATCTAGATAGGGATTGAACAAACGATTCATCAGAGGCATGAAAACTGATGGTGCATTTGTGAGTCCGAACGACATAACCGTACACTCGTATAGACCATACCAGATCCCGAAATCTATGAGAGGTATATCAGATGGTCTAACACGCAGCTAATGATATCCTGATCTCATGTTAATCTTTGAGAACCCTCATGCTCTAAGAATTTGTTCAAAATATCACCAATCATTGGTAAGGGATATCAGTTCTTATCTGTCAACCAGTTTAACTTCCGATAATCCACATAGAGTATGAGGGTATCATCCGCCTTCTTCGCAAAGAGGACCGGCAAACCACAGGGTGAAGTATTGGGTCGGATAAAACCCTTTTCCTATAACTCCTCTAACTGTCTCTTGATCTCCTGAAACTCCAGTGTAGCCATCTTATAAGGAGGAATGGACACTGATACGACTCCTAGAACAAGATCAATTGAGAAAACCACCTCACACTCTGGAGGTAGACCTGAAATGTCATCCAGGAAGAAATCTTTGAAATGATCAACCACTGGAGGGAAATCCTTTTAACAAGTCCCATGATCATCTAGATATAAGATCACTATCTGGGATGTGACTCCACCTCGACCACGATTCTTTGGTCCTGCTCGACTCGCCTGAACATCCTATTCGCCCTTGTAATGAAACTCTCCGCCCTCTAGTGACGTGGAACTCACCCTACAATGATATCAATGCACAAAGTCTCTAAAGTGAACCAACCAATCTATCACAATAATGACATCATATATCTTCATATCTACGATATAGAAGTCCTAAAGGAAGTGACACCTACCAACCTAAAGGGGGAACACCTTGCACTGACGCACACCAGCCGTTCTAGTCCACAACGCAGTCTCTAACGTCATAACATCAGAAGAAGAAGAAGAAACACAGAGCCCAAGGATCTCCACGACGGGCACATATATGAAACTATGTGTAGCACCCGTATAGAAATGTACTGAATAAAAGACAAAAGCTACTAGAATAGTACCTATGACTATATATAGTCTGGGATCCTAGTCCTGCTAGGTGTATTGCAATGCATATGTCTGCCTAGTTCCACAACCCTACGACATAGCCTGGCCACCCTAAGCTATCTCGTCATGCTGCCTCTGAGATCATGGTGTCTGGCTACCATAGCCACAACCACCATCTCTGCCTGCATGCCCTGACGTATTATAGTTTCCTAACTGGTAAGAAGCTACTGGTCCGGCTCACACACGTGGGGTCTGCACAGAACCCCTCTCACTAGCCACTAGTAGAAACCCCCTGCAAAAGCAATGCAGATGACCCATCTTACCGCAAGCTCGGCACTCCACTGGGTCACATGGACATTATGGTCTCTTGTGCCCCTTTCTACCAGACTGGTAGAAAACGACCGGGACACCTTATGAAAATGTATGGCTAATACTTCCACCATGAGAGAAAATCATCTGTTGCTTCCTCTTCCTGGTAGAAATAATGCCAGCAACTGGTGTCGGGCCACCTGGGGCCACACCACTAGCATCCTTCAGGTTCCGCTCAGTAATCAGTGACTGGTTTACAATAGCATGTACTGAATACAACCTGAAAACATTCACCATTGCTAAAATGTCATATCTAAGGAAATCCTCAATGAATCTGGCTCTCAACGTTTCATCACCCACCAGGATGGGTGAGAAATGTCGAAGCTCGGTGAAGAGAGCCGAATAATCTATCACTAACATGGCGTCTTGCTGCAGATTCATGAACTATTGAGCTCTATCTGCCCATACTGCCTATGAGAAGAAGAAGTCATAGAAATATGTGTGAAAATGTTCCCACACCTTGTCTCTATGATTCTCTGACATTGTGGTAACATCCCACACCTCTTGGCGGAATCACACAGCATATAAGTCATGAACTTGACCCTCCGCCCTAGAGGTGTCTAAAGATGCTCGAAGATAGTCTGCATCGATCGCAGCCAAGACTCTATAGCTTGTGGTCATCCATCCCTTGAATACATAGGTGGATACTACTGCTAGAAGATATAAGTCAGCTTGACCATAGATGTGGTAGCTGGCGGTGCTCCCTCAAAGGTCTCCATGAACCACAAAAAACATCACTGAACTGCACCTCTAAGCCTGTGTCCGGTATTATGGATGGCGCTGCATCTGGATCTGCTGAAGGATCATCTAGTAGACCATGGCTCACCATCTCTGGAGTTTACTTGTTTCCACTCTCCTGGTGAACAGTGAGTGAATGTCTCTGAGGCATGACACTACAAGGTCAAACACACACCTTATATCAGGATTATAATAGTTTGAAAACAATGGAACCAAAAAGGGAATGGGAGGAAGAAGGCATTTTAAATTGCACAAAAAGACTACATGGCATGTATACTGACTACACGGTGTTTACCTAAATTCACTTCCTGCCTAGGTCCTACCACATGTCTAATCCACACGACTCTCGTTAAACAAAATTACACGACATGTATTTAAGCTACATGATGCGTATGGTGTAATTTTAAAACTACCCATGTCATTTGAGACACGGCCAACTACACAGATTGATACTACATGGCATGTTACGCACACACACGGTGTGTACACCACTCCATCATCCCAGCCACACAACTAAGTCCACATGGTATATCCTCAGACAATACCACATGGTGTGTCCCAAAAGTACACGGCGTGTACTAGATGAGCTTCGTCGACCTGTGTTGCTAGTTACACGGCCGAATACGCGGCTCACACTACACAACTTGTTCTATATACACAAAGCATGTACACAAAAGGATTACACCAAACCGTGTTTTTTAGTTACACATCTGGGTCCCCAGGTCAGACTACACGGCGTGTTCCACAGTAGACACAGTGTGTATGTCTTAAGTTATCTTCTGTCCATGTTGTTAGTTACACGGGAAGTCTCTGAGTCAACACTACACGGTGTGTTCATCCAGTACACGGTGTGTTCTCCCGATGAACTTCCCTTCCATGTGTCCCCACCCACGTAGTCAATGAAAAGGGAAGAAACTACATGGTGTGTAATTAGGGTACACGGCGTATACTTGAAAAGTTTTCTTTTCTTCCTGAACAGAAGGACATACACGACGTGTTTAATGTACTCTACAACGTGAATACTCGGTTTCCAGACAGTATGTCTCAAAAAAATCTCTAGAACCATGAAAGTACTAAAAAACAACACTTCAGTGCAAAATTTCAATACGTGAGGCACATACTCACCTCGAATCAATGTTTTTAATCTTATATTTTTTATAACAAGATAAACAACCAATGATCCACCACATTTTGGTCAGTTGGGGCCCATAATCCCCAAAAACCAAATTTTGGCATCCATTCTATAAATAGGCTCACACAATAATACCCTATCAAACAGCAGGTATCTATCCATGAAGTTATCATGACAACATTCTTTTACTAGAACAACATCATTCACAACAAAATTCAATTTCTAATGCACCTAAATGGCATGGAAACTATTCATGGAATGCGATTTCTAGCATCTTCATAAATGATGCATGAGATAGAATACCCTCATATAATCAGGTTGCAAATAAATTGAACCCATGAATAAAATATAAACAGCACAATACAAGTGTGTCACCCTTCGGTGAAAATAAATTCAACATTAATATTACAAAAATTAGAAAAAATTTAAACATGAGGTAAATTGGTTTATACCTGTACATGGGTTAGCTACGCCTGGGCATAGCTTATTACCAACTCCTATTCTCATCCTATCCCTAACTAAGGCTCTAAATAGTATGTCATGAAAATAACCACCTCTATTACCACTTTGTAACGTATCAGGCCCAAGTACCACTCCATGGGTGCCCCGGACCCGGTTGGTCAGACGACATCAAGCGCATTTCACCAAATGCCAGAGGCATCTGATTAGAAGCGAGGGCCCATGTTTGATAGTGGGGAAACTATGCCATCATTTGTCAAAGTGTAGCATAGTGGAATAATAAAAACATTCAACAACAGTGGAAGCAATAATCAATACACATTTAAAATAAACAACTGAAGTAAAATATAACCAACATTTATATAGAAGATGATGAAACATGTCTTATGTTCTTGGAAAATAGTTAGAACATGTTACACAACAATACCGAAAAATAAAATACAGAGTAAAACAAAATAAAGAAGTTGGTATCATCACGAGCCTGATCCTGATCCAATGCTTTCCTACTCCTCAGATGCAATCAAGTACTGGTATACAGACCATTGCCCTTATCCACACCTATAGAAATGTAATTTGTTGGGGCCGATGACATGACCCAAACAAGGTGTGAGAAATAAATCCCATTAGTCACCAACCAAAGTCTCGTGCTCAACTATGTGTAAAAATGCAACAACAGTGTGCAAAAGTAATTTCAAAAAAATAAGCATTACTAAAAAGTAACTAACCTTACCAGTTATATTTCCATTTTTGTATTCATTCAATCATTTAATATAAGGAAATCACCACAGTAAATTTTATATGTAAAAAGTCAGTGTCCTCATACATGAAAACCCTTACCCTTAGGTAATCATAATATTTCCCTCGGGAATAATAGATATTTCCCTTAGTCGTATGAAGTGTCGCCCTCAGGCACATAGTCTATCACCCAAAAGAACGAATGAAGTTTCCCTCAGGGCGAAATAACCACTTCCCTCATGCTAATGGTAACACTACACACAGGCTAAGTAAAGTAATTCCCTTATTCTGAGCAAGTAACCGGGCCAATCCCAATATATAAACAAGAAATACCCATGCAATTCCTCTCATGGAAATTCAAAAAACATTATTACAATGGCATACCCTCGGGTATCCTGCCAAATAGCTAAATAGAGGAACACACCCCCAGGGTGGTCCTGGATCCAAGAAGCGATCTGAAACAATTGTTTATTATCACATTTAAATTACCTATACTATTATGGGTATTTAATTCAATAAGGCCTCAGCCATATGACACCCCATTCATGGGTGTATATTATAACAGTACAAAAAATGCACATCAGTTGGAAATTAAACACCATGCCACCTACTATAAACAACAAAAAAATGGTATACCCCAACAACGCCTTCTGAAATGTCCTAGAAAGTCATAGATACGAGGTAAAAGAATTCTAATTCAAACTCAAATAACATCAATTAGATGAATAATATTCAATAACTACACAAGGAGATGGGAGGGCTTACACAAGCGGTTCCAACGTGATCGAGGGAAGTGTAAATAGATTCCTGACACTCGATCTAAAGATCGACGAAGGTTTAGCCATCCTCTCTCGATCTCCCGTCCGATTCTAAGCCCATCCTGTGAACAGGGTTGGTGACTACCCATTTTAAGAGAAAAAAATGTACAAGGTGTGTACTTTTGAATACACGACTTGTATTTCTTGTATTTAATTGTTCCTCTGGCGGCATCGCCAAACTATTAATCCGTCGACCTGGGTACAGAGCGTGTATTCTTGACTACACTGGTGTACTGTCACCCAACTAGCGGCTACTCCCACCGCATTTCTGTTTCGTCGGCCGACTGACTACACAGCCTGTAAAGGACCACTACACGACATTTAGTCGGTTTTTACACCCTTAGTCGCCAAAAAGCCTACACACCTTGTGTACTCATCCCACACAACAAATGTATACGGCGTGTGGAAAAGTACACTTCGTGTTGTCCCAAAATTTAGGATTTTCTCCCATTTTCATTATTTTCTAAAAAAACACATAAGGAAAAGCAAAAAGAAGAATCTCTTACCTCAAGAATATAAACCGGGTTCTTACATTGTTTACCAGAAATTTATATTTTTAATTTATGTAAATTTACTTATATTAATTGGTAAATAAATAATTTCTTAAAATGTGGAAATGTATCTCAACAAAAAAATGATTCTCTAATACCTTTACTTTTTTAAAAATGTTATTCTAAATGATGAAAGAATTATGGCTTTGATGATCTCATATTTTTACTCATAATTCAAATGTTTATGACTAATTAACTCAATATCTCTTTACAGATATTTACATTTTCCCTAAAATTATTTATTTCTACATTCCACTAATTTCCTCTTACATAGGGACCTAGATATATAATAGTCCATGTGACCATTGTAATTCCTATTCCTTATTTTATAGATAATTAATTACGAACCCTTTTATATATTTGATAATTTAATGATAAGAAATATGAAACAATATATTATTAAGTTCGAGTATAAATTGTGTCGAGAAAATAGAATTAATGAGGTGAGAAAATAACTTCCAAAGAATCTAAAGTAAGAACACTGTATTTGATAGCATGTAGGACACTCAACACCATCCACACAAGGTAATATAACATTAAAAATATTTATAATATTTTTAAAACGTTAAATAAATTAAATATAATATATTGATTGAAATTAATGGGATACTAAGATTATTTCCAACATAAGAAACAATTAGTCTCTTTGATGGCTAACATTGCACGCAAGACCATGTTTTAACAAAACAATAATATATGATATTAGATTTTTATTTTATACAATATGATATAAAATATATGTTATGATGAGAAATAACTAAAATATGAAATTATAAGTTTTACATAATTATAATATGAATTTAACGGATAAAATATAATTATAAATGAATAAAATATCCAATTGAATATAAAGGTGATGTTTTTGTAGAAAACAATTTTTTAATTCACAAAGAAGTTTATTCATAATAAATTAATATAATTACCATTATATATGTATAAAAATGTAATATCTATTATATATTCAATAAAATATTTTTTATATTCATAAAATCTATTTTATAGACATAACATAAGAACACACCCCATATTACATGTAAAATAGTATATTTATATTTTGGCTGTTTTACATCCAATTATTGAGGAACAGATTTTAAATAACTTTTTTTGAAATTTTATAAATAATATATATAGTAATAATGTTATTGTTCAAAATAGAAACATTATAATTAGGTTAGGGTTAATGTTTGGTATATTTCTGGAAGGTTTTGTTTATTAATGAATAGGGAAAAATACTGAATTTTAGTTTAAAACATCATTTTGGTCTAAATTATGTATAACGATAAATAATATAAATAATTTTTTTAAAATATAAATGGAATAATTTTTTATCAATTAATCAAATTTCCATTATTTGAATCATTTTCACTTTTAAATTGGATATACATACATAGAAAACAGTTGAATGTTTTTACTTTAAAAACACATATTATCATCACATCTACGTAATTAAATTTATATTAATTTCGTCCACATAAGTGATTATAATTTGTAAAAATTGATTCTTTATTTTGAATTATCACAATATATAATATCTAATATGTCAAATTATTTTTACCATAATTATTAGTGAATTAAATTAAACAAAATTACAATAATTAATGTCAAATTAAGTATATCTAGGGAATAAAATTAATCTTAAGGGCCCAAATGACATCGAAACATATAAAAGATCCATTTTATGGACATATATGATTTATATAATAACATGGATTTAAATAGAACTACAATGGGAGCATATTTAAATGTGAATAATTGTGTTTTAAATTCCATTGTCTAAATATTATAAGAGTGACACTCCTCATCCATTATAAAAGGGTCCCCTATCCTCCCACTTCCTTGCAACTATAATACCAATTTTATCTACCAATATCAAAGAAATTAGATTCTAAAAATACTTAGTCTCATACTACAATTTGGAACATATGGTGGAATCAATCCAAGGAATCCATTTGTTAAAAACAAAAAAACGTTACATAATTAAGTGGTAACAAACTTTCTAAATATTTTTTATTTTATTTTGTTTCCCACAGTCCCTCAACTATTATTATTCTGAGATTTTATAGTAACACTCACATACATAATATAATACTTTTATTTGATAAATATTCCTAATTTACATACACACACTTCTATCTATTGGGTACTGAACACGTTGTTTACGTGTACAATGAACTACCACATCATTAAACAAAGATTGTTAACTTTTCTATTACCACCTCTCATAGAGAAAATTAATATTGAAACACAATATATATATTTTATATATTATATTTATAACTTTTTTATATTTTATATAGTATTTTATAACATATATATATTCACATCAATTTGTGTGTAATATGATAACATTGTTTGTTGATGTATGGACTACCGCCTCCTAAACCTGATTTGATTCGATCACAAGATACATTGAATGTATAAAGGAATGTTTTAATTATAAATATGTGACATAGATGATATATTAATTATAATAATGAAATAATTTCCATTATAATATATATATATATATAATTTTATTTATAACCATTTCAAACACTGATGTGATAATGTCGGTTATGAACGTATAGAATGCCGCCAACATGACATGATGTAATTCCTTTTACCTTAAAAAATCACATATATATATATATGAGTAAATCGGATACCATATAATGTTATTTATGATATAATTATAATTATATGATTATATGGTGTTACTTAGCTTCTTTCCATAATGATTATTGAAAAATGGGAGTTTTTCTCATGTGTATGTACAACCTACCGTATCCATGATTGTAACATTGATTCATTTATCATAACCATAATTAATGATTTGTATTAACAGTATAAATTTTTCTTAAATATTTTCATTAAGTAATTTTCATTGTTATTATGGATATATTATATAATTATCCCTTTGAAAATAGTTTAATTACCAATTTTTTTGACACATAAACTAAATTTGGTCAAAACAACTGACGTAAACATAAGTATTAAATTAGTTTTATAAAACCTAGTAATAAATGAATCAAATTTTACAATAAGAAATATTATTTTATCATGTATAGAAATAAACATCATATGTTTTTATTCAGGAATATATAGACACATGAGAAAATTCTGATGCAAGGTAAGGTATTTTCATCTTAATATGTAAATTTGAAAGATAAATGTCATATTAACCAGTTAATTATTTTGTGTGGTGTTACTACATCCCATTTTGATATATTATATCATTAAAAAAATTTCCTTCAGGGAATTTAATACATTAATTTATGATTATTCCTTCATGAGTCTTATGATTCAAATGTTTCAAGGATGCATGTGACACTTTGGTATATCTAAGGATTATTTCCCTTGATAGTAATTTTAATGATTATATTTTTTATATTTAAATTTTAGAAAATAATATGAAAAAGGTAAATAAAAACTTTAATTTTATATAATATGGTTATTCATGATCGCATTCTATTATTAATACCATATTTTCACTCATTGGTACTCAAAATGATTTGGAAAATATTTTAATGACAACTAGCCTTCATTAATTTCATTACTCGTAAGGCCTGTTTTCTTTTAACAACCATGTTTTCTGAAAATGATGTTGTATAATTATTTAAAATTATTTGTTATGGAAATTTTTACCATTTAAAAAAATTTCCATTTTTTTCAAAGGGATCTTCTTGTCCCTCTTCCTGAAAGGTATAATTTCAAACCTTATTCAATGTAAAAGAAATATTGTTTTTAACTTGTTTGACATGTACAAAAATAATCACTTTCATTTCATTGAATATTTATTTTTAATGTTAAAAATGATAATTTTTAAAGAAATTGTGTTCAAATAAAATTATTTTCCAAATGTTTCACAAACAAATGATATGTTTCTAAAAAAAATTCTCATTGACTGTCTCTGCAATCTCACTTCATTTTTCATAATGTTAAATTTCTCCAAGAAATAATCAATCTATAGTAATAAATTTTCATTAGAAATAACCTTATATGTACATATTCTAAAAAATGGATATTATTATTTTTTAAAATAGTATATAATTTTTATATATGATGTTTACATTAAAATTTATTTAATCCGTTTGGGAAATATTTTCATATCTGTATCTTCGACTATATATATAAATTTGCGAAGGAATATTATTTTTTTGGATTATTTGATTTAAGGATTTCATTGATATGATATAAATTAGGTTGGGGGAATATTTAGGTTAATACCTTTGTTTGGGGACCTATTTTAGATATCTTCTCAATGCACCAATTGTCTCTTGGGATGAATAAGTTGATAAAATTAGATGGGTTTCTAGTCAATATGCTAATTTATATATTGAATGATCTAGAAAATACTAGTTAATTATACCAATGATACATGATGTCCAATAATTAATCAGTTATGTCATTTAGTTAAAATTATTATTTATCCATGAGATTATTCATTGACATATCCATGTATATATTTCATTTTCAGTTCATTGATTAAATGAATGTTGTTACAGTTTTATAACATGTCATATTATGTATTCCTTATCTAGTTATTTGGATTGAAATTTATTCTATTTATCTACTTGAATAATTGTTTATGAAATCCCATATCAATTTATTGATTATACGGTATGTGTTCAGTTATTTACCATTCCAAAATTATTATTCTCAGTGATTCATTATTTCTTCTCCATTACTTTATCTTTACTGAAAATTTGAGATAACCCATTTTTATTTTACATTTACAGACTAATCCAAGAATATTAATATGGTAGATATGAAAGGATATACTAGAAAAATAATTTTCTCCTTGAAGTTATTTAATTCTAAAAAAATTATGTTGAAATTCATGAATTATTTTTTAATATAAAATTAATGTAGGTATATGATTTTATTAGACTAAAAATATATGGATCTATAGGGATTGTATTAATTATAATAATTCCTATATAATTAAAATTAGACACAAACTCCAAGCTTTCTAGGTTCCAGTCACTATAGGTGCTTCTATGTAACACCCCAAGCTTCCACGATACGCTTCTCATTCAATAATCCAATAGCTTGCATTGTACGCAACTTCGAGTTCTAAAACACAGCGACTAATCAAAGTAGCCGTTATGAATAGTAATAACCACTTTTTAAAATTATAGAAATTTTATATATCAAAATGGACTTCATTTTTGGATTTGGAATATCGAAATTAGCCTATGTTGAATTTTTGGTATTTTTCTGAGAACTTCTAATTTTTTATGAATAGTGAAAAATAATTTAAAACAACTTTTTTAATCAAAATAATTTATTGTAATAAATTATACTACTTAGTGGTTTTAAGGTATAATTAGAATATATTTTTACAATTTTATCCAATGGTGGTCATTAGAATTAATTTAACATGGAAATTGGACAAAAACAATTGCCAATCGTTTGATATAAATTGTTTCTTAAAAACATGCTATTTGTCGTAACAGCGGGAATTAATTATAAAATTAATTAATTCAACTTATATGTTTGGAATTTTGTAAAATAGACATCATTTTTGAATTTGGAATATCAAATATAGCTTAGGGTGAAATTTTGGCCTTGTTCTGAAAAACATCAATTTTTGATGAATAGTAAAACCACTAAGTGGTAGTTAAATAACTGATTTTTTGTTTAAATGAAATATTACCACTTCTGTGATTTGGTTTTCAAAAATCCGACATACATGGTTGTCATTAAGAAGTAAAATGTGGTTCAATGAGATTAAAATAAATTTTTGGTGAATAGTAAATTTTAAGTTCTTAATCGCGATTAGAGGTAATTAGTGTAGTTTAAGGTACAAATAATGTTTTAATAATATGAGATGAGCATGACATTTTTCCTACTCCTATTGGATGAGTCATGGCCGACCAAGAAAACCCATGGGTCAACTTGGGGACCACATGGAGCCACTTTAGTTGGAAAATGACATTAATATATATTTATTTAATGTTAAAATTAAATTTACACAAACATGAGTTATTTTACTAAAATAGTTTTTAAATGGGGTTACACAAGTACAAATTTTGACTATAAATATTCATTAGAAATATAATACGATTTCCCACATCATAGTATTTTTTTTATAATTTTTAGAAATTAAATAAATTAAATTATTTTTGACAGTATTATGATGCAGCGATGACCTCATTATTTAACGATTTAAATAAAATGGGAAGATAATGAAAAATCCAAGGCTTACACTTGTCCAAAGCCTATTGGATGAGGATATTTCGAAACCTTATCACCTTAGCCTCGAGTTATATTAGTGTGGGACCTTTAGAATCCGAAAAGCATTTTGAAATAATGTAACATTTCAATCTTTCCAAAAGTTCCCCTCCTCTCCACTTATAAAAGGCCCCCACCTCTCCCACCTTATTCACACCATCAAGCCATTTGGCTCAGCCGAAATCTGCCCAAATACTCTCCCAACTTCCACCTCATACTCCTAGAAGCCTCACTTTGGGCAGAACTCTTCTCAAGGAAGCCTTTGGCTCAAATCAAAAAGAGTTACGCTATTTTGAGGTAATGTCTTTTCTAATGTTGTTTTGTTTTATTTTTCTTCTCCAACCCTTAAACTCTTTTTATTCATTTATTTTGTAACAACACCAGTATCTTCAATATACTAGTATGTTTTTATAATATGTATTCGAGATACACTTACACACACCTACATCTAATGGTTAAAGAACATACGGTTTCTGTGGATGGCGAATTTCTGCCTCACGAAACGATGATTGTTCAACACTCATATAACACTTTCAAAGGTGGCCATTAAGATGTAACTATTTTTATATATGATATATAATATGTTTATGTTTTACTTATGCTTCTGTATTTCTCATTTATTGCATACTTTATGATTTCCATTATGGGTAAAACACGATAATTTCATTTTAGGAAGTGCGGACTACCGCCCCCTCAAAGTGATTTGAATCGTTAATGCCATATGTGGGATGTATAAAGGATGGAGTAAATGGTATTATACACTATATAATACTGGAATTATATTATACATTTATATCATTATGATTTAGTTCCATTAAATATGAAATTGAAATGAAAGTAGCATTCATGCGTACGTACGGCTTAACGTCTCCATGAACGGTGCATTTCATTTCATACCTCTAAATGTTACGTAATATTATAAATAAATGTATAAACTGGATATATAAGATATATATGACATATAAATCATGAATATAATTATGGATATAATGGATATTCTACCACATGAACAACTTGTAATTATAAGAAGTTTATTGTTGACTCAAGTACCAAAGATCGACAAAACAACCGTTATTAACTTAAATAATTACATAATGTTCATAACATTGTAATAAGTGATATAAAAAGGATAATGAAATTGAAAATGGTTCTTAATAAGGTAGATATTAACTCTAGTTTATTATTCAGGAGGTTAAAGAACGGTTGAGTCAAGTCGGACACAAGGTAAGGGAACTTCTTAACCCAACTTCTATTCTTTGGGTTAATCTCCTACTTTAAAATTATGTCATCATATTATTATGTCCTACCTTGTATTTTTACATTATTTATGTGTACTTATAGTGAATACACATTATATATGTACATTATTTAAAATAAATGATCTTTTGAAGGACTTCGTCTCAATCCCCTTTCATTGAGGCATATTTGGTTTTATACACAACTTTTTTTATACGGTGTATAAACCCCTTTGACTTTTACGTTTACTCAAAAGGAATCTTTTTATGTGAAGCGTTTTTATAAAAGAAAAAAGAGAAAGTTTTCTTTCCGTACTTATGCGGCGACAACGACTTCTCCGCCGCTGTGACCATTATTTGAGTTTCAGCTTCCTATACAAGCCATCATTTTTTTAGTGAAAAATAAATACAAAGTTTTAACTTTCATTTATTTTGGTATTGAAAATGGTTTTGAACGCGTTTTTATTATATCAATGTGTTGTATTGATATCTTGTGATTGAAATGTGGAAATTTTATGTTTCCTTTATGCATGTTTTATGTGATTCGATTATGTTATGGTTTATGATATGTTTAAACCTATTCATATCAGGAATGTATTGGACTTAATAAGTGACGGGTGGAGCCCGCTATAGCTCCTCGATGCATCGGTAGGTATCATGAGACAACTAGACGTGGAATTGGCCGAGGCCCTTTCCCAATTTGATTTATGGTTTTGGCCGAGGCCTTAATCATTTTAGATGTCTTGGCCGAGGCCTTGACAAAATGTTTCAGAATGTCCGGCATTATGAATTCCCTCATTATGAAAGTGGTTATTGATATTTCATGTGATTATTCGACCAGTAGAATATCCATGTGAAGAAGTGAATGGCATTATCTCATTTTACTTTTTCCATGTTATGTTGAAGTTCAAGTTTAAAAGGATTTTGTTTTAGTTGTACATTGCCTTAAATGTTAATGTTTATTTATGAAAGCTTCCGCAATATTGTTATCCTAACTAAGCATCTGAGCTCACCCCTTTCAATGTTTTAATATTTTCCAGGATGTGAAGAAGTATTTTATGAATGACCTGTAGGGATAGTCAGAAGGGGATATGAGTGTGGACTATGAAGACTTTGTTATTAGTTTTTCACTTTATGATGTAATGTAACGTTTATGAATGTATCTAGTGTTTCCAAGGCTACTAAACTAATCGGTCTTTCGAGACTTGATCTTTTGTGATCATGCCAATGTTACGAAGTAATGCACTGACTCTGGGTAGCTGGGGTCGGGGCGTTACAGTTGGTATCAGAGGCAGTTTAGTACTGTCCTTGGAAGCTAGATTTAGATAAACTCTGATTAGAGCACATAGCCCAAAGATAGACTTTGAGGATTAGTATAAAAGAACTTCCTAGAATTTTGGTATTATAGAGATGTTATGAGTTTTCTGAGCAATACATCCCTGTTTGGATACGAGCAGGTAGAGGTAGCTCTGGCACAGATGTACCTAGTGGTAAAACCTGAAAACACCGCTTTGAGCTAGACTCGAACGGGAACTGGTGCATGACAACAGGCCTTGTTGCACTCTTGGTTACGACACTCCCGGGGGACATGCTTAGGATAATTCTCATTTTCTTTACAAACCAATATGTAAGGTTTATGAGTATATACTTCCTCAAAGGAAACATTTTTATGATTATGGATTATATCCATAAACCGTTCAATTTACTTTAAGTATTTTAAAAGTTTAGAATTTTTCATTGTAATTCATAAACTAACCTAGTTTATGCCATTGTATAGAAATGGCGCCCAGTAGAAGGAATGTGAACTCCAGCAGTACGTATGATCCAAAGAGTAAGAAGGATAGTATCTTTCACGGTATTAAGCCAACATTTCGAAATTAAATAGTCTCCCATGTGTTCTCAACATATGAAGAAATAGTATCATGTGTTAATAAGATAAGTAAAGAATTCTCTGAGTCCTATGGCTTTGAAGCGAAGCAAGAGACGAAAGGGATGGAAGAGAGAATGATGGATAAAGGGATGAGGGGAAAGAAGAATTTTCCAATATGTGGTAATTGTGGGAAGAAACATCATGGAACTTGCCTAAAGGGAATGAGAGTTTGTTATAAGTGTAGAGAAAAAGGACACAAAGTGCATGACTGCAAGGGTATGAAAATGGTTTCAAATGTACAATGCTTCTTCTGCAAGGATTGGGGACACTACGCAAACCAATGTCCAAATCATCAGAGTATGCCCCAAATGATGTTATTGGATAATAATCAAGTTATGATACTACCACAGATGAGGAGTAATGATTAGGGTTCTTATGTTGTTATTAAAGAATTTTGTAATTTGAGTGTTGTATCAATGATGTACTGGTTGTAATAATTATGGAGTATATAAGGATTGTACTGCAGTACTATTTCATCAAGGACTTGAGATTGTGTGGAACCAAGAAAAGTGACTCCACAGTAGGTTAAATTTTTGGAAGATATATGGTTGAGAGAAAGATAAACCATAATATGGTTCTAATACTGAGATAGTGATTTTGGAATAAGACGTGATTGATTTGGATAAATTATATTGGATATACTTAAATTCCTTGAAACTGATTGATGTTTTGTATACATTTTTGGATAAAAGGAGTATATCTAGTATTCTATAAGGAATGAGGGATCATGGTAATTCAGTATGTTTAAAAAGAATACATGATGAAGGTGTTCACATGTTGTTACGCAGAAAAAAAGGGGAGCTTCATTATGTTTACCTTCCTCATAAAATCTGGACTGTGAGTTGGACGGATGTATTTTGGATAACTATAAAGGTTGGAGTGGATTAAGTTGATCTTTGGATAGTATTGTTTAAGGTTAAAAAATTAATGAAGATTATTTTTTGGAATATTATAATACTATAGTTTTAGGAAAAGGACAACCTGCAGGGTGGGGAATAACCCGTCGCATCGGATAAAGCTGTAGGAATCGAACCCACAACCATAGTGCGACAGGCCTTTATTTCCTACCACTAGCCTACAGGAAGTCCCTAGTTATTACAAAATAATTTTACTAATCTAAATGGTATGTGTTAACATTTGGAACCATATACAATTAGGATAAGTATAATATTTTTGGGTTCTATTATCTTTTTGAGTGAAAGGTGAGTTGATGGTTGAAACTCTAATTGTAAAGAATAAAAATATATATACCTATCTGTTATTCAATGAATAAATTAATTCTTAAACTTTAGTAAAGGGATATTAAAACAAAAAAAATGTGTTATCCTAATACCTTATGTCTTGTTGAACTAATGATATTTTAAATCAACATAGATTGAAGGCTTTGAGGCCCTCAATTTGACAGTTGATTCTGATTGATGATTTCAATCACTCCCTACGAATATTTACGTTTTTCCTCTAATTATATGTCTCTAATTGCCACCAATGTTCTCCTAATCGAGATCATAATTGGGTTGTGACTTTTTCATTTCCCTTTTCCTCTTATTAAGGCTAAATTTTATTAATCTTATTTACGATGTGGGTTTTCCTCAAAGGTATTTTCTCTTTTCATCCTTTTATTTTCAAAGAAAAATTTCAAATTGTGAGGACGAAATTTATTGAAGGAGGGGAGAACGTAACACCCCAAGCTTTTACGATACGCTTCTCATTCAATAATCCAATAGCTTGCATTGTACGCAACTTCGAGTTCTAAAACACCGCGACTAATCAAAGTAGCCGTTATGAATAGTAATAATCACTTTTTAAAATTATAGAAATTTTATATTTCAAAATGGACTTCATTTTTGGATTCGGAATATCGAAATTAGCCTATGTTGAATTTTTTGTATTTTTCTGAGAACTTCTAATTTTTTATGAATAGTGAAAAATACTTTAAAACAACTTTTTTAATCAAAATAATTTATTGTAATAAATTATACTACTTAGTGGTTTTAAGGTATAATTAGAATATATTTTTACCATTTTATCCAATGGTGGTCATTATAATTAATTTCAAATTGAAATTGGGCATAAACAATTGCCAATCTTTTGATATAAATTGTTTCTTAAAAACACGCTATTTGTCGTAACAACGGGAATTACTTATAAAATTAATTAATGCAACTTATATGTTTGGAATTTTGTAAAATAGACATCATTTTTGAATTTGGAATATCAATTATAGCTTAGGGTGAAATTTTGGCCTTGTTCTGAAAAACTTCAATTTTTTATGAATAGTGAAACCACTAAGTGGTAGTTAAATAACTGATTTTTCGTTTAAATGAAATATTACCACTTCTGTGATTTGATTTTCAAAAATCTGACATACATGGTTGTCATTAAGAAGTAAAATGTGGTTCAATGAGATTAAAATAAATTTTTGGTGAATAGTAACTTTTAGGTTCTTAATCGCGATAAGAGGTAATTAGTGTAGTTTAAGGTACAAATAATGTTTAAATAATATAAGATGAGCATGAAACTTGTCCTACTCCTATTGGATGAGTCATGGCCGACCAAGACAACCCATGGGTCAACTTGGGGACCCCATGGAGCTACGTTAGTTGGAAAATGACATTAATATATATTTATTTAATGTTAAAATTAAATTGACACAAACATGAGTTGTTTTACTAAAACAGTTTTTAAGTGGGGTTACACAAGTCCAAATTTTGACTATAAATATTAATTAGAAATCTAAAAAGATTTCCTACATCATAGTATTTTTTTTTATAATTTTTAGACATTAAATAAATTAAATTATTTATGACAGCATTATGATGCAGCGATGACCTCATTATTTAACGATTTAAATAAAATGAGAAGATAATGCAAAATCCAAGGCTTACACTTGTCCAAAGCCTATTGGATGAGGATATTTCGAAACCTTATCACCTTAGCCTCGAATTATATAAGTGTGGAACCTTTATAATCCGAAAAGCATTTTGAAATAATGTAACATTTCAATCTTTCCAAAAGTGCCCTTCCTCTCCACTTATAAAAGGCCCCCACCTCTCCCACCTTATTCACACCTTCAAGACATTTGGCTCGGCCAACCTCTGCCCAAATACTCTCCCAACATCCTCCTATTACTCCTAGAAGCATCACATTGGGCAGAACTCTTCTCAAGGAAACCTTTGGCTCAAATCAAAAAGAGTTACCCGATTTTGAGGTAATGTCTTTTATAATGTTGTTTTGTTTTATTTTTCTTCTCCAACCCCATAAACTCTTTTTATTCATTTCTTTTGTAACAAAACCAGTATCATCAATATACTAGGATGTTGTTATAAGAAGTATTCGAGATACACTTACACACACCTACATCTAATGGTTAATGAACATACGGTTTCTGTGGATGGCGAATTTCTGCCTCACGAAACGATGATTGTTCAACACTCATATAACACCTTCAAAGGTGGCCATTAAGATGTCTCTATTTTTATATTTGATATATAATATGTTTATGTTTTACTTATGCTTCTGTATTTCTCATTTATGGCATACTTTATGATTTCCATTATGGGTAAAACGCGATAATTTCATTTTAGGAAGTGCGGACTACCGCCCCCTCAAAGTGATTTGAATCGTTAATGCCATATGTGGGATGTATAAAGGATGGAGTAAATGGTATTATACACTATATAATACTGGAATTATATTATACGTTTATATCATTATGATTTAGTTCCATTAAATATGAGATTGAAATGAAAGTAGCGTTCATGCGTACGTACGGCTTACCGTCTCCATGAACAGTGCATTTCATTTCATACCTCTAAATGTTACGTATTATTATAAATGAATGTATATACTGGATATATAAGATATATATGACATATAAATCATGAATATAATTCTGTATATAATGGATATTCTACCACATGAACAACTTGTAATTATAAGAAGTTTATTGTTGACTCATGTACCAAAGATCGACAAAACAACCGTTATTAACTTAAATAATTACATAATGTTCATAACATTGTAATAAGTGATATAAAAAGGATAATGAAAATGAAAATGGTTATTAATAAGGTAGATATTAACTCTAGTTTATTATTCAGGAGGTTAAAGAACGGTTGAGTCAAGTCGGACACAAGGTAAGGGAACTTCTTAACCCAACTTCTATTCTTTGGGTTAATCTCCTACTTTCAAATTATGTAATCATATTATTATGTCCTACCTTGTATTTTTACATTATTTATGTGTACTTATAGTGAATACACATTATAGATGTACTTTATTTAAAAAAATTATCTTTTTTAAGGACTTCATCTCAATCCCCTTTCATTGAGGCATATTTGGTTTTATACACAACTTTCTTTTATACGGTGTATAAACCCCTTTGACTTTTACGTTTACTCAAAAGGAATCTTTTTATATGAAGCGTTTTTATAAAAGACAAAAGGGAATGTTTTCTTTCCGTACATATGCGGAGACAACGACTTCTCCGTCATCGTGACCATTATTTGAGTTTCAGCTTCCTCTACAAGCCATCATTTTTTTAGTGAAAAATAAATACAAAGTTTTAACTTTCTTTTATTTTGGTATTGAAAATGGTTTTGAAAGCGTTTTTATTATATCAATGTGTTGTATTGATATCTTGTGATTGAAATGTGGAAATTTTATGTTTCCTTTATGCATGTTTTATGTGATACGATTATGTTATGGTTTATGATATGTTTAAACCTATTCATATGAGGAATGTATTGGACTTAATAAGTGACGGGTGGAGCCCGCTATAGCTCCTTGATGCATCGGTAGGTCTGATGAGACAACTAGACGTTGAATTGGCCGAGGCCCTTTCCCAATTTGATTTATGGTTTTGGCCGAGGCCTTAATCATTTTAGATGTCTTGGCCGAGGCCTTGAAAAAATGTTTCAGAATGTCCGGCATTATGCATTCCCTCATTATGAAAGTGGTTATTGATATTTCATGTGATTATTCGACCAATAGAATATCCATGTGAATAAGTGAATGGCATTATCTCATTTTACTTTTGCCATGTTATGTTGAAGTTCAAGTTTAAAAGGATTTTGTTTTAGTTGTACATTGCCTTAAATGTTAATGTTTATTTATGAAAGCTTCCGCAATATTGTTATCCTTACTGAGCATCTGAGCTCACCCCTTTCAATGTTTTAATATTTTCCAGGATGTGAAGAAGTATTTTATGAATGACCTTCAGGGATAGTCAGAAGGGGATATGAGTGTGGACTATGAAGACTATGTTATTAGTTTTTCACTTTATGATGTAATGTAACGTTTCTGAATGTATCTAGTGTTTCCAAGGCTACTAAACTAATCGGTCTTTCGAGACTTGATCTTTTGTGATCATTCCAATGTTACGAAGTAATGCACCGACTCTTGGTAGCTGGGGTCGGGGCATTACATTCTATATTTACCAAAAACGATGATTTTTTAATTTAGAAGTAAAATTTTTTCTAGGGTAATTTGTAAAAGAAAATATTCTAATTTTGCGATGTTTATATGAAATCATTATTGGATTACAACTATCAAAATCATGTCTATATTTTGGTTGTTTTTGTAGATAATTTAAAATCATTGCTGAGTATTCAATAAAAAATGTCATGGATGTTGTAATCTATTACCAATAAGGTTATAATTATTACTAATTAGGTTAAATTTTTTCTAGGAATATTCAATGATAAAAGAAAAAAACCAATTGTCATGCTAAACTACATTATAATTATAATATCTAGATAAACCTTTTATAATTATTCTATTGGTAGAAAATATGTCAATAATAAATTTATTGGAAGAAAAATCATTAAATATTTCTATATGATGCAATACAAAGGGTTACTTATACCCAGCGATTAAAATAAGGTTTCTATGTTTTAATGATGAATTTTTTATTTTAATAAAGAATAATGACTATATAATATGTTTTGTTAATAAATTTATTCATGGTATTTTAGGTGGTTATTGGAAGCATTATAGATTTAAAAAATAGGTATATTGATAAAATAGAGAAAATAAATGTCTAGTATTATAGTTAATTAAGTCCAATATCATAATCTAATTTAATGGATTATTTTAGAAACCAATGTTATTATAAATAACATATAGAGATATAGATCTTTGATTATTCACAGATCAATTCATGGTTTATATGTTTAAAATGTCTTATTTTCCGTGTAACATGTTATGAAATCACTCCAGAATAATGTTTGAAGAATATAGCTGGATATTATTGTGATTAATATAATACATGCTCCTAAGAGTTCATTAGAAAACTGTATCACATTATATTATATGATATGATGTTTTATATTACTTATATATAAGTAATATAGATAAAACATCAATCATTACTAGGAGAAATACATATATATGTCATTATAACTACCCAACGGTACATCATTGAGTATAAATGGATATGTTTATAATAATAATGGAAATGGGAATACTAGATTCCAAGGGTATATAAAACTAGTTCTAATTTAGGTCATTTTATATCTAGGACCAGAATAATGATATTATATAGTCAATTAAATATTATTAAGTCACGTGGTTTACATATATAAATCGGTTCAGTACATTTTTTATTTTGTTGAATCTCATGAATTAGTTTAAAAATGATTTGTTCTATATTATAGAGATATAACAAGATATTAATGTGTTAGCATTTTCAAATAAATATCATACAATGGTATTATCCATGATTTTAGGAAATGTAGTGTAATATAGGAAAATACCTATTTTTCGCAGTTATTTAGGGATTTTATAATAGTATTATTGTTGTAGTAAGAAAATATCTCCATGAATCTATAGGCCTAGTAGTTATATATATACATTTTCTGATTCATGATTATCATGTGAGAGTAACTAGTCAGTTAGTTGTTTGTTTTAGTATATGTGTGAGTTTGTTGAATTTATTACCCAAGAACCAAAATAATTTTTTTTGGATTACCAAGATATTCAATGAAATAAATATTAAAAAGATATAAAATTAGATTATCATTGTCATTTTTTATAACATTGATGTGATATTGTCCTTAGAGTATTTTTCATTTTGAAAGGTTATAATGTTTCCCATCTAAATTAATAACCTCAATGTGTTTTAATAATAGTCCTACAAATTTGTTCAATGGACAATTGAAATTCATATAAATGAGACGCATATGATATTTAAATATCATGTGGTGGGGGATCATAATACTTTTAGAATTCTTATTTTAATGTTTATACTTGGTAATCTTTATATGAGGATGTTATTATCATAAACATTACTACATTAATTCCTTATGTATGTGTTCCATTCGATATTATTTTATGAAAAAATGTTAATATTCTTTATACATGAGATTATTATAAATGTATATCATGATTCCTAGAATTTAATTTATTTGAAAAATATTTATAAATATGATAAAGGTGAGTTGGGAGATGTTGGATGCATCACATGTGATATGACATTAATGAAGAAGATAAGAAATATTTTTCCTATCCAGAATATAGAATATATCATAGTTTCATTGAGTGAAATTAAACTATTTTTTAAGTCTATGTCTATGGAGGTTTATAAATGAGTTTGTTTCATATTTTTAATTAAATTTAAATCAATTTTATAGGTTTATAACAAAACTATGCAACATGATTGATGAGATATTGTGAAAAAAATATTATATTACACATTATGTTTTTTAGTAGGTTGTTGTCATTGTGGCAATAACGTCTTCCTCCATGTGTTCATTGACATGTTTTTCAACTACATTTTTATACTTTAGTAAAACCAAAGAAATTCCACTGTGAAATCTTCCATGAGTGTCACTAAAGAACCGTATTTATAATTTCATTTAGGTTCTTATCTTATTTAAAATTATAATAAATAGTATTCTTGATATTGTATAATATTATATATTTATGATATATTTATCACATAGATTTAGTCATAGGTTAATCTAGTATGGAATATTTCCATGTTGAATATTAAATAAATATATATTCATTAATTTATTAATATAGAATTTATTTATTTAAATAAATATATATTATTAAATGGCTAACAAATGTGAATGTGGAATGAAATATCATGTTTAGTTCCTCAGTTAATGGATATACATTTTAATATCATTTGAATAAATATTTATATTTTAATTTATAAATCTATATTTATTTAATTCAATTTCAGTATATTTCATGAAATATATTATTATTATTATCATCATCAACATCATCCTTATTATTATTATTATTATTGACATGGGTTTTTTATAGTTAATAGTTAGATAATGTACTCCGTGAAAATAACAATTGTTAATCTCTAACTATATTAACCAAATTATATAATTTTTATAGTGGAAGATCTTTTTAATGAACAACAGTATTTTATCTAGAGAAATCTCTCTAAGAACTAAATATAACCTCCCGTGAATGCTCTCACAAACGATAGATAATAATCCGCTTCCACCCCATTAAGACCAAGATAAATAGTTATTTTTTTTAAATTGAATGAATTTTTATTTTGATCAATGGTGAATAAGGAAAGACATTTGGGACCACTGCAAATGCTTCCGGAATTACAATAATGATGTTCTGACATGTTTTGACGTTATCTGTTTACCACAATATGTGGTGTTCTTAGGTGTTTCTATCATGACATTAGTGTGAGAGGATGGTAAATTGGTTCATAATTAAAAAATAAATTATCACGGTAGGGAAATAATTTTTTATAAATTTTTTATAAAATATTCTATGATACATACTATTATTGAATATTATGAGTTTTTATTTATTTGGTTCTAAAAATAATATCTAAATAAACTGATAAATAACAAAATTTGATATGGAAACACCACTTCTGTTATAACAGAAAATTTTCATAAGAGACTTGAAAAAATTGGAACTTAGGTGCCACAATGCTTTATTGTCCAGATGCCCATGTATTTGGTACCATGTTCCTTAGTCTATTATTCAGTGATTTACCCTATTTTATTATTAACAATATTTGAAAACTATTCTCTAGGTAAGACATTTTGATCAACAAATAGATAAAATCTAGTAATCCTAATGTCTAATCATTGGGTAGAAATGGTGGAGTGGAAATGATAGGTCAAGAAAAATAGTTTTAAATAAATTCATATGAAACCATAAAATGATAATTTGGTGTCCTCATATCCATTCAAGTTAGCAGAATGAAATAATTGAGCATAAAATTAATGGGATTCATGCAATTGATATCATATAGTATTTTTTTTTTGTTTCTATTTAATGAACCTATCATGTGGTTCTAACAATCAATTTAATTCCTAATTGGAACGTAATAATAGATGATAAACTATGTTTTCTCAATGAGGGGAGTGAAAATAATATTGATTTTTCTCTTTTCAAACATTTATAAAAAAGTGGAGCTAATTTGTGATTGTGATTTAGAAAAAAAGAAAGAAATCGAAACAATGAACATGAATAAACTAAAAATAACATGGTGATTTGGTCAGAGTTGAATTGTCATATTCAAATGGTATACTAGTTCCTAAGGATATCTACTCTTATATGTATATGTAAGTAAGAGAGAGTCTCCAAGATCACCTCCTGTATCTACGATGATAATATAGTAATTTTGAGAATATCCAGAACTAATATCTCAAATTATTCTACACTATTAATTATATATTATAGTGTTGAAAAGTGCCCTCCTTATCAATGTATTCATGTATAAATCTGATAATATTTTTCCTAAATAACCAAAATCTCTCACTACCACATCCATATGTGCTCAAAATCTTCAATAACATAATTACATATCCGAACAAAATTATATCATATGAAAACCATAATTATGTGGTCAGAGATAATAAACATTAACCAATGTATCAAATTATAATATAATTTAATCCAAATAGAACCAAAAAATAAAAAATAAACTTCAAATGGATTATTGAAATTGATTTAATAAAAAAAGTGAATGATTTTATTACATTAAGAATAAGAACCCATGTATTCCAAATTATTTTAGTCTTCCAATCATCAATAACTCTTCGTTATACCCATATATGAAATGGGTAACTGAGATGTAAGAAGAATAAAAATATATTATGAATCATACAAAACATATAAATGAGAATGATATGATCACAAGAGCCTTAGACCAATTGGTGAGGACACTGAATGTGAATCCAAGAGACTCTATAACCAAACAGAGCGGAGGGATAATTTTTTTCGGGTTAATGTAGCAGTACAATTGTAGAAACTGTATTGGGTACTGTAGAAATTATTGTTCGGTAGTGTAGCATCCAAAACTATTCATATGTTTGGGTATTTGTGCCAATAGTTTTGCCTTTTGACCCTTCAAAGACTTCAGGATACTGAAGGCATTCATTCCAATAGGGAATTCAGGCCACCACAAGGCCTTCTGGCCTCCTTAAGGCCTTTGGGCCACCTCATGTCCTTAGGGCCACATGATCAATGAATTTTACCTAAACCTACTCTACAATAAGAGCATCCAAATAGTATGATTCAATACAAGAACACTCACCAGAGCAGAACAAACTAATTTTAATGAATTAGTTGGTATGAAAATGCCATCGGGACCAGCCTGGGCTTGCAGAAGATGCTTATCTGGAAAACCACACAATGGTAGAGAGATACTATAATGATGTTAATGTCAAAGATAGACAGTTCCTTATAGTTATTGTCGGGTTGAATTCCCAAAGACCTTCAGGTCATGTAATGTATCATTAGCCTATGTGCCATGTAATCATTAAGCCTACTAGCCTTGTATGGGTTCCCCCTCATCCATTGAAAGTGGTGTTATTAAAAAATAGAAAAATATGATAATTAAAAATTATATAGATTACACATGTAGTTGTAGGGAAAATTTATAGTCATCATGCCTATCACTCTCTCCTTCAACATATAGATACATGGTCTCCTTATTCAAATACATCAGTCAAAAGAACATAAAATTCTCCTTTTAAATTCAAAAAATCTCATTCTTTCACACTGATTTTTTGAATATCTTTCATGATTCAGTTTCCCAAGAAACCCATTCCCAAACATAATTGGAGGAAATAAAAATATAATATATGTAAATGTCCATATGAAAACCACATATAGATTATAATATATCATTTGTGGAAAACATAAAATTCATCTTGAGTTGTAGTGGATTTACCAAAAGTAAAGTGATATAATTTATGTGAATTATGGAATTTTTGTGGTACCAATACATATGTCCATAAGAAATTTGTTTAATCACTTAGTTGAATAAAAAAATGTTCATTTAAAAATAAAAAAAATTAAAAAAATTACTTATATCAATAATTAAAAAACAATACATATTTGTCATGTAATCCTTATGAATATCTTATAATTATATGATGAACATTACATAGTGTATGAATTTATCATCACATAGATCATGAATTCCATCCATCCTCATAGTACAATTAGCTTTGTGTAACGCCCCGACCCCAGCTACCCAGAGTCGGTGCATTACTTCGTAACATTGGCATGATCACAAAAGATCAAGTCTCGAAAGACCGATTAGTTTAGTAGTCTTGGAAACACTAGATACATTCATAAGTCTTTCATTACATCAAAAGTAAAAAAACTACAATAACATGGTCTTCATAGTCCACAATCATATCCCTTTCTGACTTCCCCTGCAGGTCATTCATAAAATACTTCTTCACATCCTAGAAAATATTAAAACATTGAAAGGGGTGAGCTCGGATGCTCAGTAAGGTTAAGAATATAGCGGAAGCTTTCATAAATAAACATTAACATTTAATGCAATGTATAAATAAAACAAAAGACTTTTAAACTTGAACTTCAACATAATATGGAAAAAGTAAAATGAGATAATGCCATTCACTTCCTCACATGGATATTATACTGGTCGAATAATAACATGCAATATCAATAAACACTTTCATAATGATGGAATGCATAATGACTGACTATCATAAACACGTAGTCAAGGCCTCGTGCCAAGACCACAAATAAGATTTTGTCAAGGCCTCGTGCCAAGACACTAGTTTGTCTCATGAGACCTACCGATGCATCGAGGAGCTATAGATGGCTCCACCCGTCACTTACTAAGTCCAATGCATTCCTTATATGAAAAATGGTATATAAACATTTAGGAACACCATTTTTTTAAAATAACATTTGAAATTAATTGCGGTATAAATGTAACAGCCCGAGATTTTATGAAAAATATTCTTTTTTATTTCATTAATGTCTTGTGTTGTACGCTACACTAAAAGGAGCTTGCACAACACACATCCTTGACTTGACTTGCATTACACGCAATCACGACCTTCCTCGATAGCGTGTGTAGTACGCAATACCGAGTTTCACTAAACAACGATATACTATAAAAATATTATTAAAACTAGCCGTTATGAATAGTAATAACCACTTTTTAAATTTTAGAAATTTTAACTCTCAAAATGGACTTCATTTTTGGATTCAGAGTATCGAATTTAGCCTAAGGTGAAATTTTGGTACTTTTCGGATAACTTTCATATTCTGATGAATAGTGAAAATTACTAAATTATAATTAAAAACAACTTTTTTTAATCGAAATAATTAATAATGATAAATCATTAATTTGAGTGGTTTTAAAGTATATTTAGAATATATTTTTACAATTTAATACAATGTTGGTCATTGGATGTAATTTCACATTTAAACTAGACATAAACAAGTGTCAATCTATTGATAGATATTGTTTCTTAAAAACACGCTATTTGTTTTAACAGCGGGATTTAATTATAAAATTAATTAATGCAACTTTTATGTTATGAATTTGGTAAAATAGACTTCATTTTTGAATTCGGAATATGAAATATAGCTTGGGATGAAATTTTGGCATTGTTCTGAAAAACATCAATTTTTGATGAATAGTGAAACTACTAAGTGGTAGGTTAAAAACTGAATTTTGAATAAAACTTAATTTTACCGCTTCTGTGAATGGAATTTCAAAAATCCGAGAGACACGATTAATATCAAGGACTAAAATGTGGTTCAATGAGATGAAAATAATTTTTTGGTGAATAGTAACTTTTTACTTTTTTTACCGCGGTTAATAATAAATAGGGTAACTAAGGGTAAATATATCACTATTACCCTAACACATGTCCTAATTCTATTGGACAAATGTAATTCGACCAAAAAAAAACTTAGGAATAAAATATGACCATTTAGGCCCACTTGGATTAGATTAGGACATTTATTATTAATTTATTTAAAGAAGGGTTAAAATAGCTAAAATCAAAGTTTAATAAGTAAATCATTTTTAATATGGGGTTATACATAAGATAAATTCGATTTTAAATATTCATTAGAAAGCTAAAAAGATTTCCTACATGATTGTATTTTATTTGTAATTTTTAGACATCAAATAATTTAATTTATTTATCACACAACAATGATGCAGTAATTATCTTATTAATGAAATATTGACATAATTGATGTTATAAATACCAAAATAAATGTAATTTAAGACTTTTTATGAATTCCACTAATTTTCTAGGTTACTATGATATATTAGTGTTGATTTAATCAACTTGGTTCGAACATATAATTCTGTTATGACTTTCACAAAAATCATATATCAAATAGTGTCAAAATTGACACAAAATAGTTTTTAAATCAAATATTATATTATTAATTGTTATTTTATTCCTAAAAATCTATGGTTCGGCCAAATGACTTAGATAAGGATACATGTATTAATAATATACAATTTGGGGTTCGTTTGGCATGTTATAGTATGTTTATTAACCATATAGTGAAAGAAAACAAAAAGACACGGTAAAAGATAAATTATTTAACTTAGAGTTAAATCTAATTGATAAGGTTACAATAATACCCTAAACTTGTCTAAATTCTATTGGTTGATAGTATTGCGACCCATCCCCACTTTAGCTTCGAAATAAGACCCTTTGGAACCATTATAAACCGATTTTGACTTTAATATAAAATAATATTTTGAGATATTCCTAAGGTGCCCCTCTCCTCCCCTATAAAAGGATACCTCCTTCCCCTCCTCCTCACACCAATTTGAGCTCTCAAGCTCGGCCAACCCCTGCCAAAATCTCTTCTCCACTTCCCTAGCAACATCCTAGAGGTTCTGGTCTTCCTCAAAGACCAATTGTAGTGCCCTAAGTGGAGGTCTCAAAGAGGCGCTTCAAAGAAGAGGTAATTACCGTTACCAATTCTTTCATCTTTATTTCTTCTTCCACTTCTTCTTCTTAGGTTGTTTCATTATGAAGTAATAACATCAGTATCAATCATATACAGATATGTTATTATAAGTATGAAACAACCCTATTTCACCATCTATCCATCCTACGGAAAAAAGGAAATCACCGCGCGTGCGTACGTACGGAATACCGTCTCCACGCCGTGGTGTAATCTATTTTCCACCACCACATTAATTGGATGGGTATAATGGTTTAATGAGTAACTATATATGATTATTATAAAGTTATATTGATACTGAAATAGTATACATACACTTCAACCCAATTCCACGACCATGGGAACGATATCATCGCTCGTGCGTACGTACGGACTACCGTCTCCACGACGCGATGAGATTCATTCTCAATGATTAACCATTCATGAATGATTATAAAGTATATATAATAAGTTCTAATGAAATATATGACATAATCATGATACTGGAATTATTTATATTTATATGTATGTCATCTACTTAATTCCATTCAATTCAATAAGGAAACGAAAACAACGTTCATGCGTACGTACGGACTACCGTCTCCATGAACGGTGTATTTCTATCCATTTACTGATTTATTATATATGTATATTCTGAATATATATATATATAAATCATTTTTTATATTCTGTAATTAAGTAATCATGATCTAAGTAATCATATGAATAATTACATGTTAAAAACACGAACGACAAATGAGACAATTTTACCCAAAACGCTTCTTTAACATGGAATTTACAAACGAACGGGTAATATAATGTCATAAGTGAACCATATATGATATCATAACAATGAATATGATTCTGTAATAAGTCAATAACATGATTTAAATCATTATACAGGAGGTTCGGACACTTACAAAGCAAGTCGGACCTAAGGTAAGGGAAATATCACAATCTCATTTTTATCCGAGATTGTTTTTACTTTGGTAATTACTGGGGTGTATTTTATCATCCACATCCATGTTTCCTCGATATGTAATGTTATTTAAATCCACCTACAATTGTTTAAATCCAATTTTACCCTTCGGTGAGTTTTTAGTAAAAGATATCAAAGGAATCTTTTGTCGATTTTCGTACGAGGTAATTTTTGACCTTTCCGACAAAAGTACGAGAAGAATGTTTTTTTAACTTAAACGGCACGAACGGATTTTTACAGTTTTATAAAGCCTTATTTTTATGAAGATTCCTCCAAAAGATTTCATGACTATTTTCAATAAAATCTCTTTCTTTTAAAAATTTCATGATGTTTTGTGAAAAGAAATTGATTTTGAAGAAGAAAGGATATTTTCCTCAAGAATTCAATTCAAGTGTATTATCAAAATTATTTTCCATCTAAGATAATAAAGGGTTCTGTTTCTATCCATATTTTTACATTGATTTGACTATGTTGTGATGGAATTATGTTTATGAATTCCTTTATCTTATATGAGTGGTTTTATGATGTCATGTTGTTTAAGAATCCCATTTTTATTACATGGGTTATGCAATGATGTATGATTTATGATTCTGTGGCACACATAAGAAAGGATTCATTAATAGATGGGTGGGACCTATATCTCCCTCCAATGCATTGGGTAAAGATTTTATATCTCATGAGATAGACATGGCTGGAATGGTAGGTCATACCGGTTCAGTGAAACAGGACTGAAACGAGGATTACTCGATTCAGAAAGGGACTTTGTCCACTAAGATAGTCTTGGCAATGAGTCTTGACTAACAAGAAATGATTCTCTATGATTATGTGTGTATGCCACAATGAGTAATGTTTTAAGTTATGATTTCATTTCACTACCATGATTTATTCCATGTTATGAAATTATGCTCTCTTTTGCAGGTTATGATTTCCAAAATGTTATGTTCTTATGAATACGATGTGATTGATATTTCTTTTGTTTACCCTTACTGAGCATTTGAGCTCACCCTTTTATGTTTTCTTTTCCCCAGGATATAAAGAAAGGTTTTAGGTAAAAAAAAGGAAGATCTTTATGGGAGATGTTGAAGATCTTTCACCACGATTAGAAGATTTTATTCCGAGTTTCCAAAGACACTAAACTATTACGATCCTTGTGTGTGTGTTTTTGTTATGTACTAAGTATTCCGCAAATGTAATGTAATGTCCATGTACGTCAGGATACGGGTCTCTACAGTTGGTATCAGAGGAAAGGTTTAGTCAACCTTTGGAAACTAGGATGCGAAAACGTTAGTGAGATCCCTAGAGATATTTCTAAGGTATGTCTAGGGATGTCCCTAGGGATAAGTATACGTATAGGTTATAGTAATAGAATTACGCTAACGATCATAGAATTTAACCTAAGATGTTAGATATTGAGGATACTCCCCCTTTATTATGTTGTTTTCCCTAGCATGATTTTTGCCTCTCACACTATTTTTTTTTGGGTTTTAGAAAATGGCTGGAAACAAGGTGATTCACGATAATGGAGGAAATGATGGAAAATGGAATGATATTCTTCATAATGAAATGGGATTTGGAAGTCCAAACATAATTATTATGCCGAATCAGCAATCTCATAATATGATCAATAAAGTAAAATTTGGTAAGTTTCCTGACTCGACTAATAAGAGAAAGATGGAGTTTCATGATGATCATATTGGAAAGAAAGTTCAATTTCCCCTATGTAATTCATGTGGGAAGAGGCATCAAGGAGAATGTTTCAAAGGAACTGGAAGATGCTTTGGGTGTGGAAAAGAAGGACACAAAGCAAGTAAGTGCAAAGGAAATGGTTCAGTTAACACCATGGATGAGGATAATGGTATTGCTACGACATCAAAAATGGTTAAGTGTTTTAAATGTGGAATGTATGGGCATTATGCAAACCAATGTCCTAAGGGAAAGACTCATGAAGAGAATCAGTATGGCCATATGGGTAGTATTTATGTGGATGGTGATGAAGAGACTACAAATGATATGTGAGATGAAAGAATTGTTGAAGCTCGGTTAATGGTTTAAGAATGTAGTGGAATGATTACATGTTTATCATGTGTAATGTTGTATAAGTAATCTCATGGTACTATGGAGTAAAGAGACATGTAAGGATTGTTACATTGTTGTCTGATTAATGTTACCAGTAACCATGAAAGGTTATTCAGATACTTTTGGAAAGTAGATGATAAGTGCATAATAAAAGGATAAGAAGATAATGAGATGTTTGATTGTATTCATGAGCTCATGATTGATATAAGGACTAAGTGATATCATGGTTTGAGTATAAATAATTTTGAGGATTTTGGTATGTGGAAAGTGTTAACTTTTAACTGCACTCATGTTTTCACTAAGGTATTCAAGAGAATACACGATTAAGGACTTTGAATGTTTGTAATGTGACCAACAAGACATATCTTATGATATGTGGGGATCAACGACAGTATTAAATCTCTGGTAATCGTTGTCACTATATTATGAGAGTGGACTGCAGTATTATGTATAAGCCTAAAGATTAGACTGGATTATGTTGGACATAAGTTAGTATTGTTTAAGGATAGAAGATTTTCGATATTATTTATGGGATGTTATAGTAACATAGTTTTAGAAAAAGGGACAACCTGCAGGACGGGCGACAACCCATCGCTTCGGACAAGGCTGTAGGAATCAAACCCACAACCGAAGTGCGACTGGCCTTTATCGCCTACCACTAGCCTACAGGAAGTCCCTGTTTAGTAGAAACTAGTTTTATTATATTAAGCAGTATGATATATGAAGTATAAGTCCATTTTAGGAACCATATGTGATTAATCTCACTATAGAATGACTTATGTATATTTAATAACTTTTTCTAACCTTTTGTTTGAGACAGATGGAATGACCCATCATTCTATCACATAATCTGCTAACACTTCACAAATAACAAATTCAACTTCATTTATTTAAGAGATGAAGTAGAAATTGTTCAAGGCACGAACAAAAGTGAGATTGTACCAAAATAAAGTAAGTATTTATTTTAAGCAAATTTTCAACTTTAGGGAAATGATCTTGAAAACCAAAAATGTTGTCCTAGTGATCTTATACCTGATGAATCAGATGGTACCTTATATCATCACAAATCTATGGATTTGTGATTACTGGCTTTTCCATAGCCATGTTCTCTACCACTCTGCATCAGAACATGATGGTTAGATTTCTCTTCCATATCCATATTTTCACCTATGTGGAAACCCAGTGATTAGTTTATTTGGGTAATCGTTACATTTCATACTTTAGTTTTTAAAGACAAGTTTTGGTATTCCCTTTTACGATGTGGGTTTCTATTAAAGAAACTTTCGAATAGTAAACCATTTATAACCCCGACGAATTTTGAGGGCGAAATTCATTTTAAGGGGGGTAGAATGTAACAGCCCGAGATTTTATGAAAAATATTCTTTTTTATTTCATTAATGTCTTGTGTTGTACGCTACACTAAAAGGAGCTTGCACAACACACATCCTTGACTTGACTTGCATTACACGCAATCACGACCTTCCTCGATAGCGTGTGTAGTACGCAATACCGAGTTTCACTAAACAACGATATGCTATAAAAATATTATTAAAACTAGCCGTTATGAATAGTAATAACCACTTTTTAAATTTTAGAAATTTTAACTCTCAAAATGGACTTCATTTTTGGATTCGGAGTATCGAATTTAGCCTAAGGTGAAATTTTGGTACTTTTCGGATAACTTTCATATTCTGATGAATAGTGAAAATTACTAAATTATAATTAAAAACAACTTTTTTTAATCGAAATAATTAATAATGATAAATCATTAATTTGAGTGGTTTTAAAGTATATTTAGAATATATTTTTACAATTTAATACAATGTTGGTCATTGGATGTAATTTCACATTTAAACTAGACATAAACAAGTGTCAATCTTTTGATAGATATTGTTTCTTAAAAACACGCTATTTGTTTTAACAGCGGGATTTAATTATAAAATTAATTAATGCAACTTTTATGTTATGAATTTGGTAAAATAGACTTCATTTTTGAATTCGGAATATGAAATATAGCTTGGGATGAAATTTTGGCATTGTTCTGAAAAACATCAATTTTTGATGAATAGTGAAACTACTAAGTGGTAGGTTAAAAACTGAATTTTGAATAAAACTTAATTTTACCGCTTCTGTGAATGGAATTTCGAAAATCCGAGAGACACGGTTAATATCAAGGACTAAAATGTGGTTCAATGAGATGAAAATAATTTTTTGGTGAATAGTAACTTTTTACTTTTTTTACCGCGGTTAATAATAAATAGGGTAACTAAGGGTAAATATATCACTATTACCCTAACACATGTCCTAATTCTATTGGAAAAATGTAATTCGACCAAAAAAAAACTTAGGAATAAAATATGACCATTTAGGCCCACTTGGATTAGATTAGGACATTTATTATTAATTTATTTAAAGAAGGGTTAAAATAGCTAAAATCAAAGTTTAATAAGTAAATCATTTTTAATATGGGGTTATACATAAGATAAATTCGATTGTAAATATTCATTAGAAAGATAAAAAGATTTCCTACATGATGGTATTTTATTTGTAATTTTTAGACATCAAATAATTTAATTTATTTATCACACAACGATGATGCCGTAATTATCTTATTAATGAAATATTGACATAATTGATGTTATAAACACCAAAATAAATGTAATTTAAGACTTTTTATGAATTCCACTAATTTTCTAGGTTACTATGATATATTAGTGTTGATTTAATCAACTTGGTTCGAACATATAATTCTGTTATGACTTTCACAAAAATCATATATCAAATAGTGTCAAAATTGACACAAAATAGTTTTTAAATCAAATATTATATTATTAATTGTTATTTTATTCCTAAAAATCTAAGGTTTGGCCAAATGACTTAGATAAGGATACATGTATTAATAATATACAATTTGGGGTTCGTTTGGCATGTTATAGTAAGTTTATTAACCATATAGTGAAAGAAAACAAAAAGACACGGTAAAAGATAAATTATTTAACTTAGAGTTAAATCTAATTGATAAGGTTAAAATAATACCCTAAACTTGTCTAAATTCTATTGGTTGATAGTATTGCGACCCATCCCCACTTTATCTTCGAAATAAGACCCTTTGGAACCATTATAAACCGATTTTGACTTTAATATAAAATAATATTTTGAGATATTCCTAAGGTGCCCCTCTCCTCCCCTATAAAAGGATACCTCCTTCCCCTCCTCCTCACACCAATTTGAGCTCTCAAGCTCGGCCAACCCCTGCCAAAATCTCTTCTACACTTCCCTAGAAACATCCTAGAGGTTCTGGTCTTCCTCAAAGACCAATTGTAGTGCCCTAAGTGGAGGTCTCAAAGAGGCGCTTCAAAGAAGAGGTAATTACCGTTACCAATTCTTTCATCTTTATTTCTTCTTCCACTTCTTCTTCATAGGTTGTTTCATTATGAAGTAATAACATCAGTATCAATCATATACAGATATGTTATTATAAGTATGAAACAACCCTATTTCACCATCTATCCATCCTACGGAAAAAAGGAAATCACTGCGCGTGCGTACGTACGGAATACCGTCTCCACGCTGTGGTGTAATCTATTTTCCGCCACCACATTAATTGGATGGGTATAATGGTTTAATGAGTAACTATATATGATTATTATAAAGTGATATTGATACTGAAATAGTATACATACACTTCAACCCAATTCCACGACCATGGGAACGATATCATCGCTCGTGCGTACGTACGGACTACCGTCTCCACGACGCGATGAGATTCATTCTCAATGATTAACCATTCATGAATGATTATAAAGTATATATAATAAGTTCTAATGAAATATATGACATAATCATGATACTGGAATTATTTATATTTATATGTATGTCATCTACTTAATTCCATTCAATTCAATAAGGAAACGAAAACAACGTTCATGCGTACGTACGGACTACCGTCTCCATGAACGGTGTATTTCTATCCATTTACTGATTTATTATATATGTATATTCTGAATATATATATATATAAATCATGTTTTATATTCTGTAATTAAGTAATCATGATCTAAGTAATCATATGAATAATTACAAGTTAAAAACACGAACGACAAATGAGACAATTTTACCCAAAACGCTTCTTTAACATGGGATTTACAAACGAACGGGTAATATAATGTCATAAGTGAACCATATATGATATCATAACAATGAATATGATTCTGTAATAAGTCTATAACATGATTTAAATCATTATACAGGAGGTTCGGACACTTACAAAGCAAGTCGGACCTAAGGTAAGGGAAATATCACAATCTCATTTTTATCCGAGATTGTTTTTACTTTGGTAATTACTGGGGTGTATTTTATCATCCACATCCATGTTTCCTCGATATGTAATGTTATTTACATCCACCTACAATTGTTTAAATCCAATTTTACCCTTCGGTGAGTTTTTAGTAAAAGATATGAAAGGAATCTTTTGTCGATTTTCGTACGAGGTAATTTTTGACTTTTCCGACAAAAGTACAAGAAGAATGTTTTTTTAACTTAAACGGCACGAACGGATTTTTACGGTTTTATAAAGCCTTATTTTTATGAAGATTCCTCCAAAAGATTTCATGACTATTTTCAATAAAATCTCTTTCTTTTAAAAATTTCATGATGTTTTGTGAAAAGAAATTGATTTTGAAGAAGAAAGGATATTTTCCTCAAGAATTCAATTCAAGTGTTTTATCAAAATTATTTTCCATCTAAGATAATAAAGGGTTCTGTTTCTATCCATATTTTTACATTGATTTGACTATGTTGTGATGGAATTATGTTTATGAATTCCTTTATCTTATATGAATGGTTTTATGATGTCATGTTGTTTAAGAATCCCATTTTTATTACATGGGTTATGCAATGATGTATGATTTATGATTCTGTGGCACACATAAGAAAGGATTCATTAATAGATGGGTGGGACCTATATCTCCCTCCAATGCATTGGGTAAAGATTTTATATCTCATGAGATAGACATGGCTGGAATGGTAGGTCATACCGGTTCAGTGAAACAGGACTGAAACGAGGATTACTCGATTCAGAAAGGGACTTTGTCCACTAAGATAGTCTTGGCAATGAGTCTTGACTAACAAGAAATGATTCTCTATGATTATGTGTGTATGCCACAATGAGTAATGTTTTAAGTTATGATTTCATTTCACTACCATGATTTATTCCATGTTATGAAATTATGCTCTCTTTTCCAGGTTATGATTTCCAAAATGTTATGTTCTTATGAATACGATGTGATTGATATTTCTTTTGTTTACCCTTACTGAGCATTTGAGCTCACCCTTTTATGTTTTCTTTTCCCCAGGATATAAAGAAAGGTTTTAGGTAAAAAAAAGGAAGATCTTTATGGGAGATGTTGAAGATCTTTCACCACGATTAGAAGATTTTATTCCGAGTTTCCAAAGACACTAAACTATTACGATCCTTGTGTGTGTGTTTTTGTTATGTACTAAGTATTCCGCAAATGTAATGTAATGTCCATGTACGTCAGGATACGGGTCTCTACAATAAAAATACCAGTTTATTTTTTTAGAAGATACTTACATTTAAAAAATGCTCAAATATACTCTAGTGTTTTTCAAAAAACATTATGCAAGCTTCTGAAAACAAAATAACTAATTCTAAGACTGCTCGACTAATTGCAGGCCATGATGGGTCCACGCCCAATCCCTTCCTGTCTACCACACTCGAGAGTCAGGTTTTCTGAAAACATTTTTAAGCGTGCATTAAATACGTATACATTTGCCCTGGATTTTCATATATTGGAGAGAAATATCTATTTTTTTAAATCATTTAAAAGTCATATAATTATAAAATAAAATCTTTTGAATAAACGTAAACGTCAAAGGGGTTTATACACCGTATAAAAGAAAGTTGTGTATAAAAAGAAATATGCCTCAATGAAAGGAGATTGAGACGAAGTCCCATACAAAGATCATTTTTAAAATAAATTAGATATATTATGTGTATTCACTATAGGTACACATAAAGAAAGTAAAAATAAAAAATAGGTCATAATAATATCATGACATAATTTGAAAGTAGGAGATTAAACCAAAGAATGGAAATTGTGTTAAGAAGTTCCCTTACAAATCATGACATAATTTGAAAGTAGGAGATTAACCCAAAGAATGGAAATTGGGTTAAGAAATTCCCTTACAAATAGAATAGATCTATTATGTGTATTCACTATAGATACACATAAATAAAGTACAAATACATGATAGGACATAATAATATCATGACGTAATTTGAAAGTAGGAGATTAACCCAAAGAATGGAATTTGGGTTAAGAAATTCCCTTACCTCGTGTCTGACTTGACTCAACCGTTCTTTAACCTCCTGAATAATAAACTAGAGTTAATATATACCTTATTAAGAACCATTTTTAATTTAATTATCCTTTTTAAATCACTTATTACAATGTTATGAACATTATGTAATTATTTATGTTAATAACGGTCGTTTTGACGATCTTTGGTACTTAAGTCAACAATAAACTTCTTATAATTAAAAGTTGTTTATGTGGTAGAATATACATTATCTCCAGAATTATATTCATGATTTAGATGTCATATATATCTTATATATCCAGTATATACATTTATTCATAATGTCACGTAACATTTAGAGGTAGGAAATGAAATGCACCATTCATGGAGACGGTAAGCCGTACGTACGCATGAACGCTACTTTCATTTCTATTTCGTATATAATGAAATTAAATCATAATGATATAAATTTATAATATAATTACAGTATAATATAGTGTATAATAACATTTAATAAATCCTTTATGCATCCCACATATGGAATTAACGATTCAAATCACTTTGAGGGGGCGGTAGTCCGCACTTCCTAAAATGAAATTATCGCATTTTACCCATAATGGAAATCATAAATTATGACATAAATTAGAAATACAGAAGCATAATTAAAACATAAACATATTATATATCATATATAAAAATATATACATCTTAATGGCCACCTTTGAAGGTGTTATATGAGTGTTGAACAATCATCGTTTCGTGAGGAAGAAATTCGCCATCCACAGAAACCGTATGTTCTTTAACCGTTAGATGTAGGTGTGTGTAAGTGTAGCTCAAATCCTTCTTATAACAACATCCTAGTATATTTAGGATACTGGTGTTATTACAAAAGAAATGAATAAAAACTGTTTAGGGGGTTGGAGAAGAAAAATAAAACAAAACAACATTAGAGAAGACATTACCTTAAAAATAGTGTAGCTCTTTTTGATTTGAGCCAAAGGCTTCTTTGGGAAGAGTTCTGCCAAAAGTGAGGCTTCGAGGAGTAAGAGGGGGAATTTAGGAGAGTATTTGGGCAGAGGTTGGCTGAGCCAAATGGCTTGATAGTGTAATTAAGGTGGGGGAGGTGGTGGCCTTTTATAATTGGAGAGGAGGGGCACTTTTGGAAAGTAATGAAATGTTATTCTATTATACAGTGCTTTTCGGATTCTAAAGGTCCCACACTTGTATAATTCGTGGATAAGATGATAAGGGTTCTAAATATCCTCATCCAATAGGCTTTGGACAAGTGTAAGACTTGGATTTTTCATTATCTTCTCATTTTATTTAAATCGTTAAATAATTAGGTCATCGCTGTATCATAATGATGTTATAAATAATTTTATTTATTTAAGGTCTAAAAATTATAAAACAAATACTATGATGTAGGAAATATTTTTATCTTTCTAATTAATATTTATAGTCAAAATTTGGACTTGTGTAACCCCACTTAAAAACTGTTTTAGTAAAACAACTCATGTTTGTGTCAATTTAATTTTAACATTAAATAAATATATATTAATGTCATTTTCCTACTAAAGTGGCTCCATGGGGTCCCCAAGTTGACCCATGGGTTGTCTTGGTCGGCCATGACTCATCCAATAGGAGTAGGACAAGTTTCAAGCTCATATCATATTATTAAATAATTGTTTTTACCTTAAACTACACTAATTACCTCTAATCGCGATTAAGAACTGAAAAGTTACTTTTCACCAAAAAATTATTTTAATCTCATTGAACCACATTTTACATCTTAATGAAAAACATGTATGTCGGATTTTTGAAAATCAAATCACAGAAGTGGTAATATTTCATTTTAACGAAAAAATCAGTTTTTAACAACCACTTAGTGGTTTCACTATTCATCAAAAATTGAAGTTTTTCAGAATAAGGCCAAAAATTCACCCTAAGCTATAATTGATATTCTGAATTCAAAAATGATGTCTATTTTACAAAATTGCAAACATATATTTTGCATTAATTAATTTTATAATTAATTCCCGCTGTTACAACAAATAGCGTGTTTTCAGGAAACAATTTATATCAAAAGATTGGCAATTGTTTATGTCCAATTTCAATGTTAAATTAATTCTAATTACCACCATTGGATAAAATGGTAAAAATATATTCTAATTATACTTTAAAACCAATAAATAGTATAATTTATCACTATAAATTATTTTGATTAAAAAAGTTGTTTTTAAGTATTTTTCCCTATTCATAAAAAATTGGAAGTTCTCAAAAAATTACAAAACATTCAACTTTGGATAATTTCGATATTACGAATACTAAAATGAAGTCCATTTTGAAATATAAAATTTCTATAATTTTAAAAAGTGGTTATTACTATTCATAATGGCTACTTTGATTAGTCATGGTGTTTTAGAACTCGAAGTTGCGTACAATACAAGCTATTGCATTATTGAATGAGAAGCGTATCGTGGAAGCTCGGGGTGTTACATTCTCCCCTCCTTCAATAAATTGCGTCCTCGCAATTTGAAATTTTTCTTTGAAAGTAAAAGGTTGAAAAGAGAAAATACCTTTGAGGAAAACCCACATCGGAAATAAGATTAATAAAATTTATCCTTAATAAGAGGGAAAGGGAAATGAAAAAGTCACCACCCAATTATGATCTCTATTAATAGAACATTAGTGGCATTTAGAGACATATAATTGGAGGAAAAACGTAAATATTTGTAGGGATTGATTGAGGTCATCAATCACAATCAACTGTGAAATTGAGGGCCTCAAAGCCTTCAATCTATGTTGATTTAAAATATCATCAGTTCAACAAGACATAAGGAATTATGATATCACATTTTTTGTTTTAATATCCCTTTACTAAAGTTTAAGAATTAATTTATTCATTGAATAAGAGATAGGTATATATATATTTATGCTTGGAAATTAAAGATTCAACCTTCAACTCATCTTTCACTCAAAAAGATAATAGAACTCAAAAATATTATACTTATCCTAATTGTGTAGGTTTCCAAATGTTAACACATACCATTTAGATTAGTAAAATTATTTTGTAATTACCAGGGACTTCCTGTAGGCTAGTGGTAGGAAATAAAGGTCTGTCGCACCATGATTGTGGGTTCGATTCCTACAACTTTGTCCGACACGACGGGTTATGCCCCACCCTGCAGGTTGTCTTTTTCCTAAAACTATAGTATCATAATAATCCAAAAATAATCTTCATAAATTTTTTATCCTTAAACAATACTATCCAAACATCAACTTAATCCACTCCAACCTTTATAGTTATCCAAAATACCTCTGTCCATTCTTTCTCTAAAAGGTCTCTTAATTCCAAAATCAATTTATCATATTCCCCAAACAATGTAAAGTTTCTCTTATTGTCACATACTAAAATATAATTACCTTCAACATATTAAAACCTTACTGAAATGAACAAGTACTGCAGTACATTCCTTATATATATATATCACATTATTCTAATAACCAGAATATAATCCATGAGTCCAAAATCACCAATACATTAGTTATTCTACTTCAACTATAGTAACAGCATAAGATTGTCCTTGATCCCTTGGCCTTTTCTGAGGTAAGTTTCCTTGACGCTTAGAACATTCATTTGCATAATGCCCCATTTCCCTACAATTGTAGCATTCAACTTTGACAGCCTCTTTCTTTCCCTTGCAATCACGAGCCTGGTGACCCTTTTCTCCACATTTATAACAAACTCCCATTCCTTTTAGGCACGTTCCAGGGTGATTCTTCCCATAATTATCACATAATGGAAAATCCTTCTTTCCCTTTTTCCCTTTATCTGTCTCTTGTTCCCCCGTTCTCTTTTTCTCTTGCTTTACTTTGTTGTCATAAGACTTAGAGAATTCCTTTTCTGTCTTGATAGCACACGAGACAATATCTTCGTATGATGAGAAGGATTGTGATACTAAAGCTCGACGGAGAAATGGTTTTAACCCATCAAAGAAACGATCAATCTTACTCCTTGGGTTATATATATAATCCGAAGCATGCCTCGCTAACCTTGTAAAGTTAGCCTCATACTTTGCGACATTCTCATCCTCCTTCTGCCTCAAACTCAGAAATTGCCTTTCCATATCTGCTCAATGGTCACGAGAAAAGTATTTTTCTAAGAAAAGATCTTTGAACTCCCTCTATTCCATATTCGATACATCATCATCTTCCTTTGTGTTTTGAATTAGCGACCACCACTGATCGTCATTTCTAGTGAGGCGGTAAACTGCAATGACAACCTTCTCCCTTTCGCTACTCCCCAAGGCATGAAATATTTTCTCTAAGGAGTTTATCCATTGCTCAGCTACTAACGGATTTGTACCCCCATTGAAGGTTGATGGTTGTTGCCTCATGAAACGGTCTATCATTGATCCTCCATGTTGCGGATCAGGGTGCTCCATATGAGTAAGGTTATTATTCATAACCTGAGTAAGTTGTCCCAGTATGGTGATTAGCTGATCGGCACCAGTTGCATCACCATCCCCACTATAATTATCTTGAGCAGGAGGGAAATCCCTACATGGAGTGCTTTCATTGATACGATTTCCATTTCTTCCACTAGGCGCCATTTCTAAACAATTGCATAAACTAGATCAGTTTATGAATCAAAATACATAATCCCATACTTATAAAACACTTAACATAAATTGAACTATTTAGGGATATAATCCATAATCATAAAAATGTTTTCTTTGAGGAAGTATATACTCATAAACCCTTCATAATGATTTGTAAAGAAAATGAGAGTTATTCTAAGCATATCCCTCGGGATTGTCGTAACCAAGAGTGCAGTAAGGCCCGTTGTCATGCACCAGTTCCCGTTCGAGTCTAGCTCAAAGCGGTGTTTTCGGGTTTTACCCCTAGGTACATCTGTGCCAGAGCCGCCTCTACTTGCTCGTATCCAGACAGGGATGTATTGCTCGGAAAACTCACAAAATCTCTACAATACCATAATTCTAGGATGTTCTTCTATACTAATCCTCAATGTTCATCTTAGGTCTACGTGCTCTAATCAGAGTTTATCTAAATCTAGCTTCCAAGGTTTGTACTAAACTTCCTCTGATACCAACTGTAACGCCCCGACCCAAGCTATCCAGAGTCGGTGCATTACATCGTAACATTGGCATGATCACAAAAGATCAAGTCTCGAAAGACCGATTAGTTTAGTAGCCTTGGAAACACTAGATACATTCATAAGTCTTGCATTACATCAAAAGTAAACAAACTACAATAACAGGGTCTTCATAGTCCACAATCATATCCCTTACTGACTACCCCTGCAGGTCATTCATAAAATAATTCTTCACATCCTGGAAAATATTAAAACATTGAAAGGGGTGAGCTCAGATGCTCAGTAAGGTTAACAATATAGCGGAAGCTTTCATAAATAAACATTAACATTTAAGGCAATGTATAACTAAAACAAAAGCCTTTTAAACTTGAACTTCAATATAATATGGCAAAAGTAAAATGAGATAATGCCATTCACTTCCTCACATGGATATTCTACTGGTCGAATAATCACATGCAATATCAATAACCACTTTCATAATGATGGAATGCATAATGCCAGACTATCATAACCACGTAGTCAAGGCCTCGTGCCAAGACAACAAATAAGATTTTGTCAAGGCCTCGTGCCAAGACACTAGTTCGTCTCATGAGACCTACCGATGCATCGAGGAGCTATAGCTGGCTCCACCCATCATTTACTAAGTCCAATGCATTCCTTATATGAAAAATGGTATATAAACATTTAGGAATACCATTTTTTTAAAATACCATTTGAAATTAATTGCGGTATAAAAATACCAGTTTAATTTTTTAGAAGATACTTACATTTAAAAATGCTCAAATATACTCCAGTGTTTTTATGAAAACATTATGCAAGCTTCTGAAAACAAAATAACTAATTTTAAGACTGCTCGACTAATTGCAGGCCATGATAGGTCCACGCCCAATCCCTTCCTGTCTACCACACTCGAGAGTCAGGTTTTCGGAAAACATTTTTATGCTTGCATTAAATACATATACATTTGCACTGGATTTTCATATATTGGTAAGTAATATCTCTTTTTTGAAATCATTTAAAAGTCACATAATTATAAAATAAACCCTTTTGAATAAACGTAAAAGTCAAAGGGGTTTATACACTATATAAAAGAATGTTGTGTGTAAAATGAAATATGCCTCAATGAAAAGAGATTGAGACGAAGTCCCATACAAAGATCATTTTTAAAATAAAATAGATATATTATGTGTATTCAATATAGGTACACATAAAGAAATAAAAAATAAAAAATAGGACATAATAATATCATGACATAATTTTAAAGTAGGAGATTAACCCAAAGAATGGAAATTGGGTTAAGAAGTTCCCTTACAAATCATGACATAATTTGAAAGTAGGAGATTAACCCAAAGAATGGAAATTGGGTTAAGAAATTCCCTTACAAATAAAATAGATCTATTATGTGTATTCACTATAGATACACATAAAGAAAGTACAAATACAAGATAAGACATAATAATATCATGACGTAATTTGAAAGTAGGAGATTAACCCAAAGAATGGAAGTTGGGTTATGAAATTCCCTTACCTCGTGTCTGACTTGACTCAACCGTTCTTTAACCTCCTGAATAATAAACTAGAGTTAATATATACCTTATTAAGAACCATTTTTAATTTCATTATCCTTTTTAGATCACTTATTACAATGTTATGAACATTATGTAATTATTTAAGTAAATAACGGTCGTTTTGTCGATCTTTGGTACTTGAGTCAACAATAAACTTCTTATAATCACAAGTTGTTTATGTGGTAGAATATCCATTATCTCCAGAATTATATTCATGATTTAGATGTCATATATATCTTATATATTCAGTATATACATTCATTCATAATGTCATGTAACATTTAGAGGTAACAAATGAAATGCACCGTTCATGGAGACGGTAAGCCGTACGTACGCATGAACGCTACTTTCATTTCTATTTCGTATTTAATGGAATGAAATCATAATGATATAAATTTATAATATGATTACAGTATAATATAGTGTATAATACCATTTAATCCATCCTTTATACATCCCACATATGGCATTAACGATTCAAATCACTTTGAGGGGGCAGTAGTCCGCACTTCCTAAAATGAAATTATCGCATTCTACCCATAATAGAAATCATAATGTATGCCATAAATGAGAAATACAGAAGCATAAGTAAAACAGAAACATATTATATATCTTATATAAAAATAGTGACATCTTAATGTCCACCATTGAAGGTGTTATATGAGTGTTGAACAATCATCGTTTCGTGAGGCAGAAATTCGCCATCCACAGAAACCGTATGTTCTTTAACCATTAGATGTAGGTGTGTGTAAGTGTAGCTCGAATCCTTATTATAACAACATCATAGTTTATTGAGGGCAATGGTGTTGTTACAAAATAAATGATGAAAAAGAGTTTAGGGGGTTGGAGAAGAAAAATAAAACAAAACAACATTAGAGAAGACATTACCTTAAAAATAGGGTAGCTCTTTTTGATTTGAGCCAAAGGCTTCCTTGGAAAGGGTTCTGCCCAAAGTGAGGCTTCTAGGAGTAAGAGGGGAAAGTTGGGAGAGTATTTGGGCAGAGTTTGGCTGAGCCAAATGGCTTGAAAGTGTAAATGAGGTGGGGGAGGTGGGGGCCTTTATAAGTGGAGTGGACGGGCACTTTTGGAAAGTTATGAAATGTTATTCTATTATACAATGCTTTTCGGATTCTAAAGGTCCCACAATTGTATTATTAGTGGATAAGGTGATAAGGGTTCGAAATCGCCTCATCCAATAGGCTTTGGACCAGTGTATTCCTTGGATTTTGCATTATCTTCTCATTTTATTTAAATCGATAAATAATTAGGTCATCGCTGCATCATAATGATGTTATAAATAATTTAATTTATTTAATGTATAAAAATTATAAAAAAATACTATGATGTAGGAAATATTTTTAGCTTTCTAATTAATATTTATAGTCAAAATTTGGACTTGTGTAGCCCCACTTAAAAACTGTTTTAGTAAAACAACTCATGTTTGTGTCAATTTAATTTTAACATTAAATAAATATATATTAATGTCATTTTCCAACTAAAGTGGCTCCATGGGGTCCCCATGTTGACCCATGGGTTGTCTTGGTCGGCCATGACTCATCCAATAGGTGTAGGACTAGTGTCAATCTCATATCATATTATTAAAACATTATTTTTACCTTAAACTACACTAATTGACTCTAATCGCGATTAAGAACTTAAAAGTTACTATTCACCAAAAAATTATTTTAATCTCATTGAACCACATTTCACTTCTTAATGAAAACCATGTATGTCGGATTTTTGAAAATCAAATCACAGAAGTGGTAATATTTCATTTTAACGAAAAAATCAGTTTTTAACAACCACTTAGTGGTTTCACTATTTATCAAAAATTGATGTTTTTCAGAATAAGGCCAAAATTTTACCCTAAGCTATAATTGATATTCCGAATTCAAAAAAGATGTCTATTTTAAAAAATTCCAAACATATAAGTTGAATTAATTTATTTTATAATTAATTCTCGCTGTTACAACAAATAGCGTGTTTTTAAGAAACAATTTATATCAAAAGATTGGCAATTGTTTATGTCCAATTTCAATGTTAAATTAATTCTAATGACCACCATTGGATAAAATGGTAAACATATATTATAATTATACATTAAAACCACTAAATAGTATAATTTATCACTATAATTTATTTTTATTAAAAAAGTTGTTTTTAAGTATTTTTCACAATTCATAAAAAATTGGAAGTTCTCAAAAAATTACAAAAAATTCAACTTTGGATAATTTCGATATTACGAATAAAAAAATGAAGTCCATTTTGAAATATGAAATTTCTATAATTTTAAAAAGTGGTTATTACTATGCATAACGACTACTTTGATTAGTCATGGTGTTTTAGAACTCGAAGTTGCGTATAATGCAAGCTATTGAATTATTGAATCAGAAGCGTATCGTGGAAGCTCGGGGTGTTACACTTTACCTGGTCAGTTAGATTCGTTATTGCAGTCAGTGGATTGAATTTGTTATAGAAAAGTGATAGTATATATTTTTTTACACATGTTTTATGAAATTCATTTTTTTGGTCAGTTGAAATAGGCACAATCGTTTTGGTTCTCCTTATAGTCGATCGATCAATCGAATGGATAAGAATAATGTTGTATGTTGTGGAATTTATAAAATTCTATCCATTATTTTTTATAGATAATATATACAAAATTTATCACATTTCATATAACATATTTTATCTATCTGAATCACTTTCTATCCAAAAAATAATCTTCAAAACAACTATGATAAAGTTTCAGATTGGTTATAGTGCCTCCCAGACATTAAATAATTAATAAAAATTAAAATTTTAATCTATTTATCAATTAAACTAAATATTATATATAAAACTAAAAAATGAGATATAAAACAAATATTTTCTCACAATTGTGGTTGAACCATAAATAATAACGATAAAACTTAATAAAATATTGTATTTCCAATTCACTAAAACATAAAACACAGACACTAGAATGGTGAGTTTCAACATATTACCAAAAAAGTTCCTATATCATGAAAATGTAAATTTAACATTTAATACAATACCTAATATGTTATCATTCATCCTTAACATTATTGATTAAATATATATTATTGTGTATATTTAATTAATTTTATCTTATTCTATACCCCCACAAAATATTATACATATCATCAGAGAATATGAAAATTTATACTAAATAATTATTTTCAAGAAAGGAATTTCCCATTCAAGGTTTATAAAATTTCACAATAGTCATGGAGAATTTCACCATCCCCAACTAATGATTCGTGTAGTAGTACACATCATGGGGTATTAATAATTAATTTGTTTAGGGTTGGTTGGATTTTAATGTAAAATGGATGAGGCAAAATGAATGGGATGAGATCTAAAAAGAAGCTCAATGCATGATTTTAGTGACCAATTAGAAAGTATTCTTACCACACATTATATTCCAAAAACAAAACATTGTATCATTAAATTCTCCATAGAGTACCCAAACCATTTTTATAATCCCGCTTCAGTATATTACCATATACTTGTTTCCAGTAGTAGTTTTATTAAAACATTTCAATCTATTTTTTTTATTTTTGTTCCTCTCATGATTCTAGGTAAGAACTTTAAAGAGATATATCATGATAAATAATTTTTTTCAATGTTTTTCAGATCATATATTCTTATCGAAACTATGTAGTTGGTAGAGTATGGTATAAGAGATTGAATTTTGAATAATAATGGTTTTATGACGTGAATTATTGTTCATGATTTGAGTAAGAAGATCACGACCCGAATAGTACTTAGCTAAAATATAATGGGTGGATTTAATGGTGTGACTCAATACATGAATCATGGGTACATTATGTAAAAGGGGTAGGGGATGAATTCAATGAACCCATTCAAAAAAAATTTGAAAATAATTTTCATGATTAGTTCTAATCTAATTTTAGTTGATTGAGGTGAAATTTTTTTAATAAGTCTTAAAAACCTAGACAATTCATAAATTGAATAACCCATTCTCACCATAAAATTTTTTCTAAGTGTCTTCCTATTAATTAAATCATACCGATTATATTTTGAAAATCCATATAATTATCTCCTAATTATATTTTTAAATATGTTCTTATTAAACCTTTTTGAAAACCATTTCAATAAGTGTTGTTCCCCATATTCTAATTTTCAATATATAGTAATATGAGTTGTGAATTTCCACTTTACCATTTAGTTACTATAAATTCATAAAATTATCCTCCCATATCATCTTTTCATTTGTTGGGGGATGATCTCATCCATTATTATGGAGTTATTTTGATGTTTATTAGCATGTATATAGAGAGGTGTCATTTGAGGACAATATATTCTTGGTGGGAGTGGTGCTCATGGATATGTGTTATTTTTTGATTATTATTTAAAAAAATTTTGAAGCCTTGAGGTAGGGATTATTTATTTATGTTTATTTTTTGTGAAATTATAAAGCTATCATTATGTATCACTTTAGATAGAAGTGTAATTAACTATAATTTAGATGATAATGGATTAATGAATGAATTCTCTTTTGTTGTTAGTGTTCAAATGAATATTCATTGCGATAATTAAGTAACTAATCATTTTCAATATAAATATATATATATATAAAACTATATATTAGATTAATGTGTTTTTTATGAAATCATTTAAAAAAAATTAGTGTTATAATTTATTAAAAATTACTGTTGGAAAAATTATTTAATAAATAAATAAAGAGGAATGATAAAAAGACTAAATATTATAATAAAAATTGGATATAGATAAAAACCATGTAATTCCTGATGATTGAAAGTTATAAAGTAGAATGCTTATTTAAAATATATATATATATTTTTTTGAAATTATATGTGATTATTTAATGAATGATTAAATATATTATAGCTATTTATAGAAAGAAATAGGTTTCTGGTCATTTTATCATTTGATAAATTAATAAATTAGTTCATGAATGTATTTATACTATATTTAAATAAAGATAATTGTTTTGGATGAGTGAGAACATTTTTCATATTAATGTTAGAATCATATTTTCATGGCCTAGGTTTAATGTTGAATATTTTTCTTTTATTTTTTCCCATGTATGTTTTCTACGTCAAAGGATCCCTGTTATGTGAATTTAGATGAGCATATGATAGAGTATGTTTGATGATATTTGGGTGGTGAGGGATGGGTTTATTGAAGAATTTGACACAATATATGGTGTGATGCATAGTGAAACACATTGTGGTTTTAGGGTGTTAATTGAGATTGATAGAATGGGTAAAATTTAGGATTTATCAATTTTTTATAATACCTAGGATACATGATTGATAATGAATATTATTTTACAGATGGATGGATATGTTTCTTTTTTCTGTTATTACTTTCCCCACTACTTGACAAAACAAGAATTGGATAGTTTATGAATATTTTTGTGGTAGTGTAGGATGATACATATAATACCTAGTGTTGTGGATTGATAATTAATGTAAAATGTTTTAACCCATTGGGTTGGTCCTAATGTGAAAAAATGATGATAAATATAGAGAATTCATGTGATAGTATTGTTTATAATTTTAGAACAAGGGATTTGATTTCAATTATTTTTAGAGGAAATGGACTTCACTTATTTATAAATGAAATGTCTGAATGGTTTAATTTTAATTACTAGGTTAAGAAACAATTAGAATATTTATTAGATGTTTAAAATAAATGAATCATTTTAATTATCCTTGTAATTCCAAACTGATTTTATGATATATATTATTTATTAGAGAATATATTGTTTCCTATTTTTTATTTCTATAGTTGATATATAGGAAAGGTAGTCTTCCATAGTGTAGTTGTGAGGTATATTTATTTTAAATTTTATGTGATTAAATACACTAATCCACCCATTTCAGAAGGGAAACAGTCACCTAGAGGAATCTCAATGGGTGTTTTCTTTATAATAAAATTTTTAATTGAATATAGGGATGACTACCCCTTCTATCCCCATTCTATTTTCTTGGTTGTATTTGTTGTTGGAAAACATGGTGGTTACCTTTCCCATATATGTGTGCAGTGTGTTGTAATGGATTTTGGTTATTTCATAAAACTATATTTCTAGTTATCTTGTCCTAAGAAATATTATATGAATTTCCTATATGGGGTATGCTCGATTATGGTATAATACGTGACAAATAGACTTGGTTGGCTCCCAGAACCAAGTTAATTACTATATGGGGATATTTCATGCAATGTTGTTTCGATGTGATATTTGGGGTGAATTATAATGACCCAATATTTTAATACAAGGATATCACAAAATTTTAGATTAATATTAATTATATTAAGCACACATATACTCAAGAACCATAATGGATTGGTGAATTTGAATACATAGACAAAAAAATTAAATTCCGGTGAATGATATTCAATTTTTACAATAAAAATATTCCTCATTTATACTCATACATAAATATTTCTTCATAACATGTGGAAGGGAAACATAAGAAAGGGTGAACTCATATGCTCCATACGAGTAAGAATAAAAAATACATAAAAACATAAATATATGGTGTATGAGAACATGATCGTTAAGATTTAAAGAAAAAAACATCATATAAAAGAGTATTATCCTAAATCAAGAAACAATTATTTACATTTCACAAGACCAAAACCGTAATAAAATTAAATTATGTGGTCCTTAAGTGGGAAAAAATAAAATAAGAGGTGGAATTATTCAAAATTCATTATCATTAACAATTATTTCCATATTAGTCAAGGATCCCATCCAATACTATCATAGGAGAAAAGCCCCTTAACTGAACAATTCTAACTCTATGTTCTATCCCTATATTACTCAACTGGGTTGACAACCCATTAGATTCCAGTCTATATCTTGAGATATAATTCTTTAAACAATGAATTAGAGGGAGATATTGGTCCCAATAAAAACATAATGAAAACCATATAAATGTGTTCCATAATAAAATAATCCATTCATCATATCAAAACCCATGAAAATAAATGAGATACATAATAAAAAAAATCATGAAAAATAAACCTGATTCATAAGAATCAAACCAGTATAAAAAAACTATAAAATATAATAATTATAATATACTTGAATAATAATCCATGTAAATAATAAATATCATAATATAATTTATTTTTTATGGAAAGTAATTTTTAATAGATCATATAAATTAATTCTTTTAAAATATCTTTTAAATTTCATATTCATTTTCTTTTTAAGGAGCCCAAAATTATTAAGAGAAAAAAGTTTCATTGAAAATAACAGTATCTGATTGTAAATAACGATTCAAATAATATATGAATCTTGATGGTGGAAAAGTACACTCATTATATGTAATTTAAGAAAACATTTCTACTATATTTTTTTAGTAAATTTCGAAACTACATTGTTGAGAAGAAGAAGAAAAAATATTTAATTTTAAAAAAAAATTAGAAAAGGGTAAAAATTTCATTGAATATTCATAGAATAATATTCAAATCCATTTAGGATAATTTTTAGTAAACATGGACATTGAAAATAAATATTATAATATGGATTCTTAAATATTATCAATGTCAAATAAAAATTATATTCCAAAATAATCTATAACAAATATTTCATTATTGAAGTGATTATTTAAAAAATTAATTTTTTATGTGTGTTGAAATTAATAAATGTAAAAATATATAATTTAATAATATAATAAAACATCTATTTACATATAATCAAATAATGGCATATTTACTGAATTTTTTATCCCAATGAATGGAAATTGAGATAAATATTACCTTAATAAAGTATGTTAATTATTTTTTAAATTTAATAGAAACAATATAATAAATTTTAATATAAAATAAATGTATTCCATAAGAATATATAAATCATATTATTTATTATTTATCTATAAAATTTTATCACTAAATTATTAAAATTTTATTTTCAAAATCATTGTAATTGGTCACAACTACTTCATTTTCCGTACTGGTTTTGGTTTGGTTTTCCAGACTTTTATAATTTGATAATGGTACAATAATTTGATGAATTTTAATAATATTTTAAACATAATATTTATCTATAATATACATATTTATAATAATTCATTAAAGGTAGAGATATAAAAATGAATTACCGTATTCATAGGGTCAGTAGGTCATACGTACACATGAACACTTTTTATATTTTTCATCTAATAGAATGAAATAAAGGTAAATAATAATAAAAATTTACAGGATTATTATTATGTTATATATAACATATATGTTCATAAAATATTTATAATTTCAATCCATGTAAAATATAATTAAAAATGAGTCACATCACATCATGGAAATAATATCTCATACGTATGCCTGAATGATAGTATTGTTTCAAAAAAATTTGAATGATGACAAGGTAGAAATAATATTATCATTAAATATGTATAATTATATTGTAAATAAAATATCTAATCACAAATACAATCATAATAACCATCCGTATAACATGGTAATGAAAAATGAATTTTATTGCTACATAGAGATGGTATGTTATACAGACGCACAAGCGATACATTCACTTCTTTTATTTAATTGTAAAGAGGATGTATAATTTTTTCTCCTAATCATAATAGAATTTCAAAATATTTAATATACATAATTTTTTTATTTAATGGTAAAAAATAGATTTTATGAAGGTAATATTGTGTTGAAAAATATAGTGATCAGGAAGAGCATTTCCTCTTCTTCAAAACGCCTCCCTTGGATCTCCATTAATAAGTTCCAGAGATTGTCTATTGGAATGAATAGAACGTCTAGAATGTCACTTATAAATATCATAATAGAAAATGGAATGGGATAGTAGATATATAATGATCAATGTTATGTGAAGAATTGTGGGTAGATGTGCTGTTTTATAATTATGTTGTTGGTCACTTTTGAAATTTTCCAGAAGATTAATTTATAATTAATTAATTTATCATTTCGACTGACTCAAAATGGAATTTAATTAGAATATAAGATTGTATTGGTTTGTTATAAAATTAGTTAATACAATTTAGACTATTTAAGAGGTCTTTTTAAACCTTGTGATTTTTATTTACCACTTGGTCAATTTTTTTTGACATTAAACGTAGTGGCAATAATTTTAATGATAAATGTTAATAATGTTACTATTAATGAGAAAATGACTAATAAAGGTAAAATTTATTATTTTTTAACTATATTACATTATAATTGTAGAAGAGAATATTATTATGAGTTTTTATATAATTAAATAATATATGATTCTTATACATTATCCTTTATTTCAATCATGAAGGTATTCATTTAATTTAAATCCATATATATATAAATAATAAAAATAGATTATAATTCATTTAAACATATTTAATATGTCATATAGATCACGATAAATAATTTCACATGATAAATAAATCAATTTATATCAAATTAATAATTTTAAAATTTATTGATTTTAATTTTGAATTATTTAAATAATGACAATATTATCATTTCACAAGAATTTATGGTAATTATATATATTATAAAAATTAATAATAAATTTAAATAATGGAAATAATTCCATTGTTATTATAATTGGTATTTAATTCCATTCATATCAATTTTTTCCCTATATGAACACATAAAATATATTAAATGTAAAGATAGTGGTATTTTATTACTATCTTTGATTTAAATAATGTAAAACTTATTTTTAAAGAAAACTACCCATTAAATAACTCATATTAGATAAAAATATTATAATGGTATAATATTATTAATTTAAAAAATAAGATAGTTTTAGGTCATGTATATACCATTATCATTTTTCTTCAATCTCTTACTTAACCATTTTAAATCTTAACACGACAATATGTATTTTTACACATTGTGGGTTAATACGGTTACCATTAAATGAGAGAAGACATATAATTAGATCATTAATGAAACTTAAAAAATTATACCAAAAATTATACCAAATACATTATGATTAATAATTCAACATCATTTAATAAAATATTATTTTCTATCAAATTTTTTTATTATAAATTTTAATAACAGTTCAATACAATGATTTTAGTAAAACAAATAAGACAATTTAACATAAAAATTATTTTAATACATCTCAAATATGATAATATAACTATTGAAACTATTTTATGACATTAAATATATCATATTAACTTTATTTTGAAAATTTAAAATCATATATTAGATATTTTCATTAATAAAATAATTACTGCATCATTGTTATATAACTATTTATGGAAATTATTTCACAATTTAAAAATGATAACAAAATATCATAATGTAGATATAATGTTTTTATTTAAATGTAAAATTTATATTCAAATATATATTATTGATAACAACATATTAAAAATATTATAAATTTTCTAAATATTAATGTGAAATATATGACTTTTTATTTAAATAGTATATTATAAATATAACTACCTCGTTCTAATATACACAAAATGGTCATATAACCATATATTGATTTTTTGTGGATGGAAAATTATAATCAAAAAATATTTGAGAAACTGTTAGGGCCATATTCAAGGCCTTATTATTTAATTTAAAACATAAATTCTAAACTCTCCCATTACCATGGAAACAAAAAATACGAAGCTTACTAATCATATTAGTCAAAAATAAAATAAAAAATTTAATGATTTTGTAATTATTTGTCCAAATTTAAAATCCAAATTTATTAATTCAAAACACAAAAGGGGTATAATGTAATTGATATAGAAAAAAGTATTTCTTCTCCATAAAATTTCATTATAAAAAATCCATTTCTATGTCAAATTTAACAAAATTAGTTCAATTCAAATAGAATTATTTATAATATAATATTTCTAAGTTTACTATTAAACCTATAGAAAAAAATTTCATAATAGTTGGAATACAAATAGAGTTTTGAATAAAAACCTGTATTTTAAGTATTCACAAAAAAATAAATAATTTTTTAAGAATACCAAAAATTCATTCTAAAATAATATTGAAATGAAAATATAAAAATTAAAGAATATTTTTTCTAATTTTATTAATAAATTTTTTCAAATTTAGTTTAAGAACAATTGGACCATTATAAGGGGTAAAGAATACCTTTTTAATAATGTAGTTTTGTATGTGTAAAATTTGATTTATTCATTTATATGGAATATTAAATATACTGGAAGAAAAAAATTACATTTATCATATAATATTTTAATTTTATAATAATTTTAATGATATCAATTATTTCTTATTTAATGTGAATGTTATAAAAATATTTAATTTTTTTAAACAAAGTGTTTTGTTCAATGTATGCTATCAGTGAAATAAAATTATTTATAAATCCATTCCATAAATATATTATGTCGATGGATTTATATTATTTGATAAAAATATATGACTCATTGGATGAATTGTATGATACAATTTCCCACATGTCTTCATGAAATCATACATTTTAGAGAGATATGGATTATGAAATACGATGTTGGGGAAGATTTACATTCTAGTGAGGAAGTGGTAGATGGTTATATTTATTTGATATTATAATATATGAATAAGTTCATGTGATACTTGGGTTGAGAGAAAAGGTGAGGCTGTGAACTTATCATACATATTTGAGTGATGAGTTATTTTCACCTATAGTTCATTGGTATTTATTATAAATTTTTTATCTTCTTCACAAGTGGATCATAAGTGAATCCTACTAATTATACCTATTAATATCATGCTTGTTATATATAAGATTTATTTAAGGACTACATGAGAAGGTTAGTAATATGTTTGGGAATAAATAACTCATGGTATTATTCATGAACAATTTGGGATTCAAGGTGACTAGTGAGTTTTTTCATTTTAGTTATTATATTTTATTTTGATGACATTTTAGTATGTATAATCTTATATTCATGTTATTTGTTTAATTTATATATCTCAAGAATGGTTTTTATTGTATTTTTATCTTATATATTTTTCTTCATTTTTTTCATACAGTGAATTTCCTCTCATCTGTGTTAATGATATATCCCAGTGATTGTCACAAACCCAAGTCCTATTAGAGGTGATATTCAGGAATAATTATATAACATATATCATTGTCAGCACAAGAGTGGTTCGATTGGCAGATGGAGGTAATGATATAGTGGAATAAAATGTTTAATTTGATGCATAATATAATTATTTGGGGTGTTAGTTAGTTATTAGTACATGAACTGATATAGAAACAGTTTTATAATGTTTTTTTATGAAATGTAAACAAGAGAGTGAAATTACTAAATGGCTATTTAGGGCCCCCCTATAATTTGATGAATGGACCATTATGTATTCTGAGACATCTATTTTAAGTGATATCAGTTGTGTGGTAGTGTTCTTGGAAATGATATTGCATACTTATTCTTTGTACCTATGTTTTAAATTTTGTGGATCTTGGGGTCAGTTTAACCCTTTATTAATTAAATTATTTGTAAATATTTACAAATCTTGGATTGGAAATCCATAACTATCTATTCATTTGTATGTATGGATCTAGTTTGATATTCATATTAAGTTCATTATAATTAAGGTTAATTGGATGTTCCAGAATATCACCATATAATTGATCTCGATGATGATGAATCATAGAAGAAGACACTCTAAGAGTTTTAGTGAGATAGTCTATAGAAGTATAAGGGCTCCAATTTGGAGTATCTGACAAAGGACTGGTTAAAGAAGCACGAGGACATGTATAGTTTGATTGATTCTTGGAAGGATCACTGAGTTTCACTAGAGACGATTTTATTGTGTCGATCAGTGGGACATTGATTAATCATGTTCCTCAAGAATTATTATTAGTTGGTAGTCTCTTGGGAGATATTTTGTGACTAGTTTCATGTTATGTTTGTTTCTTTGACCCTGAAAATAACCCATTTTACGGATATTATATCTCTTTATCAAGGGAGATATAATTTTTAGAAGTTTAGTATCTATTTAGAGAAACTTCTTCGGTAATATTTATACCTATTTCTATATGTTGAGGCTATAAAATGTCATTTGGAGGAGGATTTTTATAAATAGATCCAACAGTAGATCAATACATTTATATTAGTAACATATCTCTAGGTTTTTGGGGGTGATAAAGTCATGAGAAGGATTATGACTAGGATAGTATCTTCATGAATGAATTGTTACCGGGATTCCCTAGATAGAAAATCATTGATAAATGGTTCCTATTTTCCTATACAAAAGACCACTCATACACCTCAAGGAAGATCTTAGAATGCGTCATATTATTTCTAAGAGTTTTGAACCTCTTAGATCATTGCCAATATATAATAATAAAATTTTAAATGGAGTACAAAATCAACATTTGTGAGACTTCTAGGCCTCTTTGAGTTGGAGGCATGATATAAATTTTCTACAGCATGTTTTACTATTGAATCAGTTTAATCTAGGGAAGAAATAGTAGGGTGTTGTAAATTTAGATTAATATAGGTGATATGGGGTAAGAAGAGGACAACCCCCAAATTATTCACATACATAATGTTAAGACCAAGACCATGGATGTGGTCCCCTTAATGTTCAAAGAGCTCATGGATCAAGTCATGGTCTGCTATATTCTTTAATGTTTCTTCTTTTAAGGGAGTCAAACATCGTTTGAGGTACCTTTTATTAGATTTCTACACTTGAAAATTATATTCATGATTCTAATGATACACAATCTTTAATATAACACGATCAATTCTATGCATTGGGGACTAAATTTAAGAGGATTAATATTCATTTAGATTTTACGATGAATGTTTTAGATTGATTTTATATATGTTATATATGTTTATATTGAGAGTTAGTGATGTGAAAACAACATAGTTGGGGATACATTCTATGTTTTTTGACATAGCCAAACAACAAAATCCTCTACATTGAATGGATATATATAATAAAAGATATCATTGATTTATTTATGAGGAAGATTGTTTTCTATTATGTAGATGAAGATTATACCATATCCATTAGCCGATGATACCCTTATATAGTTTATAAGAATGTTTAATCCCTCTATTCTTTATAGAATTAATTTTTTTTTTGTTTTTGTGGTTTTGTAAAAGTACCCTAATTTCATTCATGGTCAATTTGTATAATAACCCCATCGATGAGATATCATGTTTGGTATAGAGCAACAACTGAGAACTTCATTAATCATGATGTCACTGTACAAGATGGTTCATTCTGAGTTTCAGGAGATGATTATTTATATTAATGGACTTTTTAAATGAGTTTATTTGGTCGACTGAGTCACCTTAGAGTGAACCATTTTATTTATAAAAAATATATTATGATAGTAAACATATTTGTATTGATTAATGTCAATACATTTTTGTGAAAATAAACAACCACTATCCACATCCAAAAATCAACAATTTATTCAATTACGTGAATGGGAATAAAAAAAGTATTAAATATAAATATACGGTTCTGATAACATCAGATGTGGGGGGGGGGGTGTGGATATATTGGAAAATACATATTGATATAGTTATGATCATTAAATTTTTTTGTGATGTTGTTTGTTGTGATGACTGATCGATCTGTTTTCATGGTCCCAATAAATGTATTGTGTCAAGATTTCTCAGATCGATTCAGGTTTCTTTCAACTAATGAAATCCTTCTATAAATCACGTATCAAGAAGAGAACTCTAATATTCTTCGAGTCATTTTCGGAGTTCATTGTTATATATAGATATTTGGGAAGCAGTCTACATGTTATTTTTGAGTATGGAATGTTATTTTGTAGGGATTTTAATGTGGTAAAGATGACTATATATGGAACAATTTATTATTAAGGGATTTTTTTCCTATTAATTCCACTTAAATTTTAATGTTTTAAGTATTTATCACATTATTTATAAATATTTTATGAGTTTCATAACCAATTTATCATTGGTTGAGGCTAATATTATATCCATTATAGAAAATAATAAGGTGTTCTTGTGGTTTACTAGTGTAAAGAAATTGATGTATCTAATGGAAAAGATAGTCACTGAGAATGTTCTTAACATTATATAACAGGTTGTTCATTTTGAGGTTTTTTTCGATTCACCGTGTCTTAGATATGGTGGTGTCTTGATATATAATAGAATATTTTTTTGTTATGGGTATCAGCAGAAATATCCACAAGAGAATAATGAACCCACCCACGATTTGGAGTTAGTTTTAGTTTTACTTTCCATGAAGATGTGGCCATGCTACCTTTTTGGTGAGTGTTTTATAGTTTTTTCTAAAAATAAGAGATTAAGATTTTTATTGCCCCGTAATGGAAATAATTTGAGACAATGATGGTGGATGGAATTTCTTATGACTATTAATTACCTAGTTCTTATTTCATATAAAATGGTAAAATTTTAGATAACATTTTATCAATAAAACAAACAATTATTATATATATTAATTTGGAGGTTCATGAAGTGTTATGGAAGAACTCTCCATGATGAATATCTATATAGGAGTGGTTTGTGTAAAATAATGGATTTTTCAGAAAAAAATGTTCTCATCCTTAATATGGAATATTGTAGAGTCAAATCTGGGTGATTCTATGATTGAGGTATTGATATTCTGAGTTGTCTATGGTGATTCACATAATGGTTGGCCTATGGATTATTATAATTTGGTGTTGTTTTATGGGTGGTTTATATTTAAATGCTTATGCACGGGGAGGTTCTATATTAGTAGCGTAGCTCAATGTTTGTTGTAATTCTTGATGGTAAACAATTTTTCATGCTTTGAGGGTCATCGTTTTGGCCTAGAATGATGAATTAAATTTTAGAGTTTTGGACTCTATGTTTATTCTTATATAAGGTGAAAACTTTACACTGAAATCCAAGTGGATTACTTGAGCTATTAGATGTTTCTCTGTGGAAGTGGAAGAATATTTTGATGGAGATTATATTTTATTTCACTCAATACCATGTAGTTCATTATTCTATATAGGTTATAGTGAACCATTAGATATAATAGGATCACTTTATAGAAATAAAGGACTCTATATAAGTGGGAGTTTTATCAAGGATGTATTAGTAAGAGTTGGTGAGGCTCCATCAAGTTTTAATGATGATCATATCTGATTAGGATCCATAAATAAACGCCTGTGTGTGAACTGTTTTCAGAATTATTTTGTCTCTCCCTTGTGCCTTAGTGTCACTTTTCTTTCTTATATGGATAGAAATAAATAAAAGAACATTTATATTCTTGATGATATGTGATTCTCTTATGTCCATGATTTTGGAGTTTTGTGGATGGGTCACCTAACTTTGGATGAGTTTTCATAAAATAATTTCTTTCCCAATATATTATTATGACACCATTTGAAATATTATATGGGTGACAATTTTATATATCATTTTGCTGCAATAGGTTAAAATAGTTACCAATTCTCATGAAAAAAAGATTAAAATGAATGATAAAGATGAAAATGATAATTTATGAAATTGTAATGGTAGGTGAGGGTAATTATAAGTCCTATTTTGATAATAAGAGGAGACCAATGGAGTATAAAGTTAGATATCATGTTTTATTGAGAGTGAATTTTCATTGTGGGAAAAATAAGTTCGGTCATTGATGTAATTGTTTTTTTTATTTTTTTGGGGCATTTGAAGTTTTGGCTCTAATTGAATATATTTCATATCATATAAAAAATCCCATACATAAGATATAATATCATGTTAACATTCAAAGGTCTTAACTTCATCTTTTTATTTATGATGAATCTCATATCATTTATAAGGGTGACTATGACGTTAATTAAGATGTGACCATCAAGGGGTGGCTTGTTGACATACATGACTCTATTATATGGTGATATATAATCATATTATTTCCTGGGTTTTATGAATTTGTTTTTATTATGGCGTAGATGAGATAACCTAATAATGATAATCAAAGATACATTCCTAAAATCCTTGGATGGGTTTTTCATATCACTTTTTATATTTTATTTTTTTAGGTTCACAGGTATTTAGATTATGATATGGGTTTTTATTCATAGATTCTTTTTTTGTTTCCTTTATCTACCTTGTGATGTATTTCTAAAAATATAATGATAATGATATTATTTTTGGTGTTGTGTGGATTTTTTTCTTATTCATCTATGTCAGGTAGTAGTGCTCCAATAATTGTCAGATTATTGAGTGGTGTCACATAGGGGGATGAGTATTTGGAACCCTATGAATAATTTTTCTTGGGGGTTTGTTTTATATTATTGGGGGATGGAACTGTTTGAGAGGTATATAATGAATGGTTTCAGATACATCCTAGTCATTAATTTTTATTTTTCTATGATATATGGATCTTCATAGAAATATAAAGTAGGTTTAGTAGATTTTGGGTGAAGGAATAATGATGAATGCATAGTTCATGATGTGAATTTTTGTATACAATGCGGGTGAGTGTCTATGTCCCATATAGGGATTCATTGTTTAACAATGGGTGGTACACATTGTGTAATTCATGATTTGAGCTGTGGGTTTATGATGAAAAATGGTGAAGGGATGCACTAAATAAATCAATCCGTGAAATATATTTTTTGAAAGTGAATTTAATTTTTTGAATTAATTTAGTTTTATTGGATCATGATGAATCATTTTTTAACAATTATTATAATAATGGTTTATTAACAATGCGAATAAACCAATCAATATTAAAAAGTTTGTCTGATATTATTCTAAGAAATTAAATCTCACTCATTTTTTTACAACCACTATGATTCTATCCCGACATTATGATGTCACAGTTTCTTCTATAGTGTGTTTTAAAGAATTTAAAAAAGGTATTAATCCCAAAATTAAAATATTTTATCTGTTTTGATTCATATTTAATTTTCTCTTTTTCTATTTTGGTTCTTCTCTTTCCTTATTTATTTTCTCCCGTGTCTCCTTTCAATTCAATGGAGGTTGATAACATTAAATATTACAGATTTCTTTTGATTTTATTTCGTACATTTTTTGTGTGATTTTCATGTAGGGATATAAATGCCTTGTGGGAGGGGTTATAAAATATTTACATTGATTTCCCATCACATTTGAGGAGTATTGAAAGCCTTGAGGTATGGGATTCTTTGTATCTATTTTATATTCTTGTGAAATAATAATGTTGTCATTCTTGGTCTCATTCAATAATATAATAATAAAACCTTTTGATTATTAAACTAGATTTATAAATGAATTATATTTTCTTACCACTGATCACACATGTTTAAACCATGATTACAGTCTGACTCATGATTTTTTAAATAGTGTGTTATATATGATTTTGATGTGGATTAGAATGTTTGTTTATGAAATGGTTTCTCATATTTATAAATTATAATCGAATAAAATATATAATGATAGTAATTAATTATGGAAAAATAACTAATTATTTTGGATAAATATATTAATTCTTTTAAATCATGGTTTCTAATGAATATATAAGATGGTAATGCTTTATTATTAAATAAAACTAATAAGAAAGTTAATTGAACTTGTTATTGAATTTTTTTTCATAAAACATTATGTGTTTCTTGAAATATTTTTTATGTAATTTATAAGTAATGACTATGGTTTCCAGTGGCTATAACCAGTTGTAAATTAATTAATTAATTAACGATGAAAAAGAACAATTTTTATAATAAGTATAGTTTCTTTGTATTGAGCGAGTACATTTTCTTATGAATGATGAGATCCTTGGTTTTGGGGCCAAGATTCCACACATAAATTTGATAGTTTTGTTCCAAATTTACTAGTAAAATTATATGATAATTTATTCTATGTAGTGTGATTTAATCATGAGATGAAAAATTGTTGGTAATATATGGGAGGGGGGACCAGGTTTGTGGTAGTAGATGACCCCAAAGGTGGTGGGGTGTAAGGTTATTTTGTGGATAGAATCAGGACTTATGGAAATTGTTAATGTGAATATTTACATTTTAATTGTAAAATATTCTATTCATGTTTAAATATAAATCTACATTATAGTCGATATGGGTGGATTTCTTGTTTCTTCATTCATTTACCCACTTCTTAACATAGATGGATGTGCAAGGTTGGGGTATCATTTTTATGGAAGATTAGGAATATTATTAGAGTATATAGAAATATGGAATGATATTGAATGATAATTGATTAAGAACATGTTGTTTGACATTAAGTATAATTATAATTGTTGATAACTTTTAAAAAACCATGAGATCCATTTGTTAATTTCTAGAGGGAATGACCTTCCTATATATCGTTCCTAAATGAAATAGACTACATATGATAATTTTTTAACTGTTTTAATCCTTAAAAATTAATTGGTGGTTCCTTATTTTATTATTTAATTTATAACATCATTAAATTAAATAGTAAATTGATGTGTTTCTTTCAATTATAGTGTGATTATTGGATAACTATATAATAATAGTGGAGGTTGTGTGTCCATAAGAAAATAACTGCCATGAATTTTAAGGCTACTTATTTCCCATAGTACGATAATGATATATATACATTATGTATATTATGTGAGTGTATATGATAAACCACCCATGTTGATAGAGTGACTAATACCTAGGGGATACTAGGAGGGTATTGTTTCCAACATCTAGGTTTGTGTGGAATAGATTGATTACTACCCATATTTCACTACTCCCTTTTCATAGTAGTATTATAATAGGTATGCATAGTCATAACCTATCCCATATATCTATGTAGAGTGATAAATTGATTTTGGTTATTTAAAACACATGTATATTCTAATATAGAACCTTAAATAATAGTATAGATATTTTATGTATTGGTCATAATAGGATGATGTATAATACTCAACATACATGTTTTTGTGGCTCTCAGAAGCTACTCGGTTAGTATAAGTATGTGTGTAATGAGATGATGATATTTTGTTATGCATAGGGTGAATAGTATGTTATGATATTATTTGATTCCAAATAATTATGTTAAGATATTGTTTCAAATTATTCATTTGGATGGAATATTTATTATAGGAATATGGATCCATACATGTGATATTGGTGAAGAGTATAAAAATAGTTGGGAAGTATTTCTAAGGAACCATAAATTGATATTATAATAAATGATTACATGTATGCTTCTTTTGGCGAGGTATTCATTGTGAGTCTAGGAGTATAGAATAACTATTTAGGTTATGAGTTAGATTCAATTATTTTTCATAATGATTTAGTATGATTTCATTATTAATTAAAAGAGAGGCATTAAAGAGGATCCAACTATGTATACCTGTTATGCCCAACCTATATATATATATATATATATATATATATATAATTTTCTGTATTGTAAGAGAAAATTGGTGATCAAGATAAACATTATTAGATCATAAAGTTGTTGTGGAGTAGATTAGGTTTCGTGGATACTTCCAAGGAATAATTTTTAGTACTTTTAGGCTCTCTTGTAGTTTTTTCAATCTATATGACATTAAATATATGTATTAATGAAATTTTATTTATTTGGAGTGGTATTTATATGGAAGTTTTATCTTATCTCCCTTTACTCACGATATCATTAGAAGGTAATTCCACATATAATTGTGTACGACATACAATCATTTCCTCTGACTGTCCTATGACGTACTAGATGTGGGATTCAGGATTCATTATCTTCATTCCATAATTATTATATTATGAGGGTAACTTTGGTGGGATGGGTAATGTTAGGGACATAAAAATATCTACATAAGGTGTGGTTACAATATTTCTACATGATAATAAGTATATTCCATTCATTTATATGTATCTAAGGCCTTTATCAAAAATATTCCACTGGCTCCACTAATACACTCATGCAATTTGGTTACAACTGTTAGAGACATCCAAACTCTTCTTGATCTTATTCTATAGGTTATCCCCTTTAGAAATTGGTTAGTTTTAATAGTTTCTACCCTATTTTCCTATTTTATTAATGGTATTTTTTCAAATTTTTTAGATAAGTATTTATCATCAAATTAATATTTTTGAGGAAAGTAATTTACATTTTTAGTAAAAAATAGTGGGGTATAGCCATGTACAACTTAAAGAAACATTGAGAACATTTTTTATCAATTATTCATGATTGGATTTGCCTCTCAAAATTGAATCCCAAAATATAGATTACATCGTTTCCTTAAATCCTAGTAGATTATGTTTAATAGATTTTTCATCCCCCTTTCTTCCTCCCCCTTAAATGAATTCAACATAGATCCTAGAAAATGTAATAGAGAATGGTATATGCGTATACTTTTATTGTAATGTGGAAGAAAAAAAATTCATTCATGGATATTAAGGGATACATGTGATTAATATATACGTATTATTGAAATATAGTTCATTAAAAAACTGGATTAAATCTAAATAATGAATTATTAATTTATGAATATTTACATTGAATTCTATACATTTTTGATTATATTACTCAATAAATTATAATTATCACTATAATTTTTTTTATCTTTAGAAATTGGGAATTTTAAATAATTTGCCATGTTTTTTAGAAACCTAATATTTTAGTTATTAAAAATAATGTATTTTATGTCATGATATATGATCATAAATCAATTAAAATTTCATGAAATTTATTCATTTAAAATTTTAAAACAATTTCTTTTTAGCATTAATTTAAGGTGAGTTGACGAGCCAACTATATTTCTCACTATTAGAATAGATATGAAGTATTTATGGGTATAATATTTAGGATAAGAAGATTAAAAACACCATGACCATAAAGTAGTGAATTTTTTGGGATATGACACCCAAACAAAAAAATGGAATATTATAAACAACAATGTTCCCCTCCCAAATAACAAATTGATACATTGTAATAAATTAATTTTAATTTAGTAATCATGTAATTATATTTTAAATGGAATCATAACATGTAATAAAATTGTGTGTATAAGTACAACATGATGGATTTTCATTGATAATGTTGTAGGTGAAGTTTGATCTACCATAATTGATCTTATTGTTGGTTCCTATAGAATTTCATTACATAATTACAATTAATAGTGAATAATTTATTCCTTCCATAATAAAAAATTTATAAAATACCAAAAGGTTATAAATGAGTCACTATAAAGGGACGTTTACATTAAAATAATGTTCAACAAGAATAATCTTGTGTATTGAATTATAAAATAATTCATGTTCTCTTGGATGGTCAGAATTAAATTGAATCAAATTGTCATGTTCCACTATTTTTGTCTCTTTAAAAAGATTATAATTCTATCAATCCCTTATTAAAAACTCTACCAACTCTTGATGTTGTGACTTTCTCTATGTTTATCTCTATAATGATCTAGATTTATCTCTCTCACCAAATAGTATTCATTGTGGTCCAACTCATTTGGTTGGTAGAATATATTACCATAAATCAAATAGAATGGGATCACTAATAAGGTATTTTTAGGATTTAGTATAAGTCAATAAAATTTATTAAATCCTTTATATTTAATGCAATTATTTTTTTGTATGTATTCTCCAAAAATCCTTTTAATTTTCGTTTTGGAAATATTTACACATCCATTAATTTGAGGGTGGCTAGATGTAGATGTTTTATGATGCACTAAATACTTATCTAAAAAAACTATATTCACATATTTCAAATGTCTGTCCCTCGATTAGAGTTGATTGATCAGGGATCTTAAATCCTAAAAAAATATGTTATCCCAAATAAAATCCCAAAAAATTGTAGAATCATCCATTCTTGTGACTATAACAATTAACCATTTAGAAAAAAAATCAATGGAAAGAAGAGTATATGAATTCAAAAATGAAAAAGAATGTAATAATATAATATATTTCTTTAAAATAAATAAATTAACATAATATCAGGGATATTTAGGGATTTATTTTCATTATGAAATATTCCAATAAAAATTAATTGGTCTTTTTTTAAAAAAAATTATCTGAATATTTAAACAAGTTGGTCCAATAAATTCTAGACTGTAAAACATTTATTTCTATTCATTATGGTAAAAATATGCCTCTATAATATAATGTGTGACAAAATATAAATATATATTCAATTTCACATTCAATAGGGAATCATCTCATCATTGTTTGTTTGTAAATTTTCTAAAGTAATGGTTCTTCCCTATGAATATATATACATTCATATTATAGATTTAATTTTTTAAGAGTTAATTTTTTTCATGGATTGAGATCATACCAAATATTTTACCATGTATGTATAAATGGAATATTATATTTTAACAAATATAGTTTCTTTGAAGTAATGATGTCTGATATTGTTTCTTAGGATGGAATTTCCACTAATTCTATTTCGGGAGGTCTACTAAATAGATTAGATACCTAGTTCTTTGATCCAATATTATCATGGATTTCCATGATATAATCATAAAGAAGTAAAATATACCTCAAATGAATAATCTTATAATTTTTTTTATTCAACCAATATCTAAGGATTGCATGGTCTAAAAAAATATAAACATTAGTTACAAGAATATATTATATGAATCAACAGACATAAAAACCCCACCACAAACAAATTATTTGGTTTTGTAGTTTCATTATGTTGAATAAAGGGTTCAAGAGTTATATTCTATGAATTTGGCCTACTAAAAATTATTTGAATAAGGGACTACTCATCTTTTTCGTTAGAAGCATCCCAAGGTATCTTGAATGATACTTTCCAATTAGTTGGATGCATCACCTCTAGGGTTATCAATATCAGACATAATTCTTAAATTGCATCCTTGTGATTATCATTTAATGAGAATACATCATCGTTCAAAATGAACATAGAGAATGGGGGATAAATAATAAAAAAATCATTAAGAAACCACATATATTATCATACATGTGCTAACATTTATGTAACATGGTTTTACATTTTTACTAAGGTAAATAATATATTACATCAATTTATTTATCAACATACAAACTTTTATTTGAAATGATACACCCAATTAAAATTCATATTTCCACAATAATTTGAGTCTTTTCAAAATTCTAAATGAGATTATTTTTTTGTATGTTTAAATACTTTTCCATCATTTTAATGAAAATGTTCAAATTAATTAACTATTACAATGAAATCATCCAATAATACCTCCAAATGAACATCAATTTGATATTAAAATATGCATACCATGAAACCATTAAAGGTACCAAGAGAATTATGTATTATAAATGGAAAATTTCTATAAGTGAAGGTGTCAATGGGAATAAAAATGTAGTCGCCTAATGGTTCTTTTGAGAATGTGGAAATTTGAAATAACCTTAAAATCCATCAAAGAAAAATTATTATCTAATCCTTTATGATATCATTAACATATCAATAATGAATGAAATCAAGATATGATATTTTTATGTGACCATATTTAGATATCTAGAGTTTATTTACACTCTCAAATTATTGTTAATTATCTTAGTCATTAATTAATTTATTTTATTTTTCAATATGGTTAGGTTGGTTTTCATAGAAACAATATGAGTGGGGGGATGCATTTGGTGTTTGAAATGGTATATATGATACATATATATAAGATCTTATTTTACTTATTATATCCTTAATTCATTACTATTGTATTTATGATCTTTTGAGAATAATTAATAATTTTATAATCTCTATGAATCTAGATATTATGGAATCATATTTTTTTATTCACCACATATATTATATGATACATTATATTATTTGAAAATTGATTCTTAACATTTAAATAAATGTTTTTATAATTTTTTAGGCTCATGGATAACATTTAACATGTTTAATTTTTCTTCTTCTATGATCTACAAATATTTTAATTAATTTGGAATTATTTTAAATTACAAATTTGAGGGTTATTTTAGATATAAAATAAAACTGATGTTCCAAACTAATAATGCATGAAATTAATACATACAAGATAACATATCTTCTTTTTCGTGATGAAATAAATCATTAGGTATGATACAAAATTTATAAATTACCTCCTTTCCCAATCCAAAAATTAAATTTATTGAATTCTATATAGTCTCATTATCCCTCGAATTTCAGAAAAAACTAAATTACAAACGATATATATTTTTGAAACATTCCTTAATAATTTATGGAATCACTCTTTTCATGGTGGGATAGTGTAAGAGGTGAATGGATATCTAATGGGATCCTTATAAAGTCTAAAAATATTAAAGTGTATTGTGTTTCCACAAAACTCAATGGTTAGTGTTCATTTATGGACATTGTTGATTATTTTATAAATACTTAAGAAATTTCCCCCAAAAATTATGGGTGAGTATATAGATAATATTCCTTCATAAATGTTGATCTTATATAAGTCACATAGTAGTAATGGATTTTGGAAATTCACGATGATATCTTCCAACACTCCTGATGGAAATATACTAGATTACTTTGAAAGTTTCACCACCACTCTTGAGGAATTAAAATGTTATATATATATATATATATAATAATTGATTAATAAAATTTATTGATGTATCATAGATTAAATGAATCATATTATAAAGTAAAGGATCTATCATTATAGAGAATAGAAAATTACCCATGATCATAACATTTGGTGGGTAACTAGGTTGTTATCAAGGGTGAATTTTTTTTAATAAGTTTATCAACTCATTAAATCAATCTCAAATTATGATTTATTAAATTTTTTTGTCATGAATTTTAGAAATAAAGTTTTTATATTTTTTTGGAACTACCTTCCTAAAAGTGTAATAAAGAATTAAATGCACCTATTGTGGGGTGTGAAAAATAAATTTATTTACTATGTGAAATATACTAATATTGGTTAACATATATTTTTATAATTATAAATGAATACCAATAAAGTAATTGTAACTATTTAATCATTTAAAAAAATGGTATTTCATTTTGTTTGGTCATTTTGAAAAAAAAGAAAATGATATAGTGACCATTAAATAACTAATGATGAGATAATTCCTAGGCTAGTATTGGGTTTACCTATTTTAATTAAATCATATTTACTAAGATTATAATTTGGTATAATGTTAGCGTAATATGAGATACATTCTAAAATAACCTCCACACACCCCCTTGATGAAAAAATGAATGTGAGATTAACAATAACTGAGAATGTTTCTCTATATACCCCGATTGTTGTGTATTTATGTTTTTTGGTGGTAATTTATGAATGAAATAGTAAATTCCCAGTACAGACTTTTTATTCTTAAAAAACCAATAGTTCCCACTCCCACTTCCACATATGCTTAAAATCATGGAAGAAAATCCCCATCCATCTCTATTATATTTCATTATATACTGAACAAAACTAGATGGATGGATATAGTGATCATCGATCAAGGAAATAAACGATCATATAATTCAAAAAAATGTGATCGTGCTAGATAATATAAACATAAAATAATATATTAGATAAAATTTAAATAAAAATAGAAAAATAATACTTTATTAATTACATGAAAGTATGTATTAAAATTTTTTTATCAATGAGAATAAGAAGAGCTGATTATAATCATGGAATAATCAATTTTATTTATTAAAATACGTTAATATTAATACACATCAATACTTGGATCCTTAAACATGAAATTATAGAATAAGGAACATAAAATGGAAAAAGTCATAATAATCATGTGTTATTTTATTAAAATATTGATCAGATGAAATATTATAAGCATATTTCATGAAGAGATTAAAAATATTTATATCCTTGATCCTCATCTCATAAAACCCTTACATATGACCAACATCCAATATGATTTTTTCAGATAACATAATCATTACCCAATGCAATATAGTTTTATCTAGTTGCACCAATATTATATACTATCAATGGATCCCTCAGAAATTTTTAGGATTTCCCATAACTCATATTTTAGATGAATAATAACATGAATAAAAAACATTGAAAATTCGCTTCATAAAAACTCATTTAACCAACCTTTTTTTATTCCAGGACATGTTTATCTGGTGGAAAAATGTGACTTCCATAAAAATATATTTAAAGCATGATTAACCCATATAAATGTAACATGTACAATGTAAATATATTTTTGACATGATTAACCTTTGTTAATGAACTAATTTCCTTAAAAATATCTTCGAAACATAATTAACACCTAGAAAAAAATGTTCCTCAACAATCTCTTTGAAGAATGATTAACCCTGGGAAAAGAAATTTGTTTCCTAAAAATATATTTGAAAAAATCATATTTCATCTAAATATTGTTTATTAGGTTAACAATAACAAATATCATCATTATAGTTTATATAACAAAAGTTTATTTTGAAATTTATGAATGTAAATTCCTTTAATATATCATTAAAAACAATTTTATGAAAGTCTACATTTCATTTGGAAAAGAAATTTTTGTAACTTAAAACATTTTAATATTAATTTTAATTGAATACAACATTAGACAAATATTAAATGAGTTTTACTAATAATTTTAAATAATTATTTAATAATATATCATTTTTCATTGAAATAAATTTAAAACATTTTTAAAAAAAAAATTTAAAATAAAATTTTTTAAGAAAAAATATTTTTAACTGAATAGTGAAATGAATTAATATTTTCTTAAAACATTTTCTCGATTATAATAAGTAAAAATTAGTAAAAATGGTAATATTAAATGAATGAATCACTAATTATAATATGATAATGTTATTCCTAAGAATTATAAGATGTCAAAAAATGGATACATAATCATAGACTATCTAGTTAAAAAATAATGTCATTTTATAAAAGGACTCTTATGAAATGAGAACCATTAAATCATAAAACCCATTAAGTAATAACAATAATGAAACTTATAATATCATGAAAATAAGGATATTGATTATATTTATCTCAATTAATAAGTATATACACCTAAAGAAAGATAGTATTATAACATAACAAACATATCAATTAAGTAAAATTCGAATAAAATCCATTACTACTTTGGTTACATTGAAACTATAAACCTCATGAAAGAGAGATAATAAAATTGATGTGTAAAACCACATAAATTTTAAATTAAAAAAAATCAAATAAATTCATTGTATTAATATACACCACAAAAATAATAAATTAGTGAATATGGCATATATCTCAACAAAATAAAACTGAGGGGAGAAAAACTCATACATTGAGTCAGATTTGTCATTATTGTTTGTTATCTTCATGAATAATTAATATTTTTTAATTATTTAGTTAATTTGTAAAAATTTACCTTTTATGGTTACTTTTATCTCTTTTATTATAAATATATATATAATTAAAAAACCTTTATGTTTACATTATATTTTTGGGAAACATTTTTCTCATATGCCAAAAACAATATTGATAGGATGACTATGTTCAAAGGGGTCATTATTTACACATATATTGAATAATAATAATCAAATAAATATCATATTTAAAAATATATTATAATTTAGTAACCAATAATGATATATGGTGGTGAATATTTAACTAACATTACGAACATGTAGAAAATAGTTTATGTTTTCATTTTTCCATTGATCACTATAGAAAGAATGTAAGTAATTTTTATTATTATATAAAAATAATTATCTTAAAATTTCCATATTATCTAATTATATATAGGTATATATAAAATTATTTCGATGTGCTGATGAATAATTAAGAATCACATTGCTTCGAGGAGGTAGTTTTCTAAATTCCCATAAACAACATTATCAGTTTTTTCAATGAAAGAAATTGTAACTATAAAATGAAATATTATATTTATGGAAATATAATTATGTAATTAATAAAATAATTATTTCGTTTATATAATATTTATTCTTGATATTCACCCTTATTAACATACACATAATACAATATGGGAAAGTGCCACACATCATTTCATGTTGCGGTAGTCTGACGTGAACACGTACAATGATATCGTGTCCCATAGAAAATGGAATTTAAAATGGATTTAAATAATATAATTCCTATAAGGATATTATTATGTTATTAATATCTTAAATATAATATATATAATTAGTTATTCTATATGTATTCTGAACTATTAGTGGCAGTAAGGGAAAAATCAATGACACTGTTTTTGCGAGTCGTTTTTCCACTATACAATCAAATAATGATTTCATAACCCATTTTATTGATGTTTTTGTGTTTTTAGGATATAACCATAATATAAAAATATAATATTATATTAATTGAACTATTTTATCAAATAATCCTGGTATCATATTAATTTATGGGGGAATGGGAAGTAATAAAATAAATATGCATGTTGATGAATGTTGACACTTCCATTAGTAACTCATTTTGGTTTAATCCAATGGAATTCAATTGAGGTGTTTAGGAACATGATATGGATTATGGGATGATTATTGTAAATTTTAGAACTAATTTGAGAGTTTATATTCTAAACCAACTAGTTTTGAATGTTTTAATAGATAAGGTGAATGAGTGGTCGTTTATAAGTGAGGGAGGGGACACAATTGGTATTTTTCAAAAGAATGATTTGTGGACCCAAATTTTCTATAATAATGCAACTAAAATAAGAATATAAAAAATATGTTTTAAATATTTCAATCCAAGAAATATTTTACATTTTTAGTAGTCGTTTGTCCCCTTAATTTTACGGTTTAGTCACTTGATAAACTCAATTTTTACCTTAATTAATGTGACAAATTTTAATTATTTTCAGTAATAAAATTTGTTAAAAATTACGAAGTACATAGTAGAAATTGTAAATTTTATGATTATGAATATGGTATCTTATTTTAAAAATTCAATTCATATAGTTGGTAATAATTAATTTAATATTAATTTAAAATTCATGGAAATACAATGAGGTTTTAAGAAGTGTATCTTATTTTAGGAAAATATGATTTTATATTAACTATATGGATAATAATTCTTAGTGTATGAAACTAAAATATTATCTAATTTTATATATTATATAAATATAATTACATAATTCCACATTAGATATTATTTTATATAATGTATAGTGAGAAAAATTATTCTATTTAAGTGTGTATTTAAGGAAACTCGTATTAAAACAAAATAACAAATTATATTAAAAAAAATTATTTAAATTGAAATGTAATTAAGTTGAATAGATAACAATTTATAAAACATATGTTACATTAAATAATTTGTAAAATATATTCGGACACATAAATTTATTTATTTATTAAATGAAATGGATTTTTTTAAAATAATAGGTATTATAAATATTCACTATAAATAAATATCTTCAAAAAAATCCATAAATTAGAACCAAATTATGTTTTTATATTATGGTTTCAAAAATGATGTTTAGTTTCGAATTTAAATATAAATATGTTAAAGAAAATCTAATAATTTTTCCATAAAAAATGTGAAAAAATTTCTTTTAGAAATATATATAATTTTAAGTGGAAAATTGGATTAATATTTATATCATATATAGGAAAAACATAGTTTAATATTATCATTTATATTTAATATATTTAATATATTTTTCATATACATAATATAATAGTATTTATTTATTATTTTATTGGTATATAATGGATCTGTGCACATTAAAATTGGTTTTAAGAAATGATTTCCTTATTTATTTTCAGAATGGTTTTATTTTAATTTCTAATAGTTGGTCACCAAATAATTAAATATATTTAAATTTGTAAAAAATATTTTCAGAAATAATTTTATATTGTTCATAAACTCCATTCTAATTGATGGGTTATAATGTTAATATATATTAGTGGTCAGTTGACATTGTTGTTGTTGATTGAATACTCTATCAAATATAAAAATATTAAGGTTGTGATTAACTCCAAATAAACTAGGTATTCCATGTAACATAATAGAAATATGGTATTTCAGGAGCATTACCAAATCAAATATAATTTTATTCATTTAATATGTTCGTTTTTTACATCATCTCACATTTATAAATTTTATCATCACAAATTGGAATTTATCTTAGTAATCAAATAATGGAAAATGATAAAATTTATTTTCGTAAACCAACATAAAAAGGATAATAAAACACCATTTTAATAATAAATAATGTGAGGTATGAGCATCATCTAGAATAATAGATACTAAGTTTTCATGTAAGATAACATAGGTTGGATGTGATGATTTGGATATGAAATAAAAACATATTGTGTAAAATTTGGAAAATATTATTCATTTTAAGAAAAAATAAAAATACTAAATTGATTTTAAAAAATATTTAAAAAATATATTAAGGAAAAATAACCTGTAGTATTTGATAATATGTTTTTAAAACAATATTTATTTTTTAGAAAACATGTTTTAGGATGAAAAAAATTTCTAACATAAGGGAGAAATGAAGTTAATTTTTTTAAAATATTTAATCTATTATTTTGAGAACCAAATATTGGAATAATTTTAATATTACATGAAAATATCAGAAATAATATGATAATTATATAATTCATGATAATTTCAAAAAAATTAAAATAGTGAAATAATCAATCAAAATCCAAATATAATCTATGAGATTATAAAAAGGACTACTATCACATTGGTAACAATCAATCATAATCCCAATGAATGAATAAAATTAAATTAAACACATAATATCATTAAAATCATTATATTCATTATATAACATGTAAATATGGTATTATATACACTTCATAAAAGGATGTAGATGTATAACATAACAAATATCTAAAAAAAGAAAATTCTAACAAAAATCAATTACTACTTTTATAATTCTGAAACCATAAATCCCATGAAATAGAGATAACAAAATAGACATGTAAATACAAAAATAATTTGTAAATTAAAGATAATATATATTAATGTTATGAATATACAACACAAAAATATATAAGTGTTGAATATGGTATATATCTCACAAAAATAAAAGGGTGATGATAAAAAACCCTACATTGAGTCTCTATCATCACATGTGTTGTTTATCTTAATAAATACATCAATTATATTAATTATTGATTTTTATTATAACCTTTACCATGTTAATTATTAATTTTATTTCACTTATAATCAATTTATATATAATTACAAATTCTATTAAGTATACATTAGATGTTTCAACCATATATGGAATATGTGTCAAAAAATATTTGGCAGATCGACTTTTCACAATGATATCATTTTTTAGATTTCTATAGAATAATAATAATAAATTAATTATCATATTAAAACATCAATTATACTTTTAAAAAAATTATAAAATATATTTGTGAAAAACTAACTAACATTATGGACAAGGATATGGTATGTAATATGTAAACATGATTAATGTTTCTACATTTCAAATGATAATTATATAAAGTAGGTAAGTAAAATTTATATCTAATTCAAGATCATTATATCATATTGAACATATTATTTAGTTATATATACTTTTATACATCATTATTTATTTGTGGTGATGAAAAAATAACAATCACAATGCTTCAAGGAGGTGGTAGTCCATATTTCCAAGAATGACAAAATGACTATTTATATGAGTGAATGAGTAAAAATAAAATGATATATTATGATTAAATAAAAATAATTAGTCCAATAATATCGTATTTATTTCATTCATATCATACTTATTCATTATACTTACCTATATTTCATTCCATGTAACTATCTAGTGAAAAAATCCTGAAATTTCTTCACGAGGTGGTAGTCCGCAGTACAAAGAGGCATTGTTATTGTATCCCTTACATAATGTAATATAAAATGAGTGTATATAAAATAATAAAATAATATATATATTTTTATAATTACAATTAATATAATTGATTAAATTTTTTTCTATCATTATGTCCATCTATGAGATGTTGTAATGGAAAAAATGAATGACCTCATTTTATAATGAAGTAGTTTTCCCTACACATTAATTATGATTTCATAAACCATTTGATACAATATTATGTGAGTGTAGGTCATAATATTAACATAAAAACTTTCAATTATATTGAGTATGTTTTGGTATTATACAATATTATTATAAGTGTAATTGAAAGGGGTGGACAAAGAAATAAAACAAGAATGAACATTTATGATCATTACATATTCATTAATAATTCATTATTGTTGCCTTCAAAAGTCTTCCATTGATTTATTTTAGTTATAATTAAGGAATATATGATATTTAGGGGAAGAATAGAAGTTATTTTTTCATGTAATGTAAAAAAATTGTTTTTTAGGGAGTGAATCAAGCATTATTGGGGTGACCATATATAAGTGGTAGAGAGGACAGAATAATATTTTTCAAAATAAAGATTGATGAAACAAAATTTTATCCCAAAAAAAGGTTCTAAAAATGAACAAATTCAATAATAGACCGAATATGGTTGAGATATGGCAATAAAATGCCTTATTAAAATTTTCATAGAACATTTAGCATCAAATGATTAATGTTTAGTGACACAACAAAGTCAAATATTACATTAATCAATGAGATGAATTTTAATTTTTTTCAATAATAATATTGTTAAAAAAATAAAATACTCGATCTTTGACATTATAAATTGTGATTACATAAAATATGAAATACAATTTTTCATGTTCAATTAACAAAGTTGGCAAATTTTAATATAATATTAATTTTGTAGTCATGGAAATAAAAGTTTTTTTTAAAAACGGTAATTATTTAGAAAACTATGATTCTATATAATTACATTGAAATGTAATAATATTTATGTAAAGAAATTATAATATTAATGATATATATTCTATACATTTTTATTAAAAATCCACATTTTGGAATATTTAAATTAAATAAAAATGATAAACGTTATACATTTGAATATAATTTTATGAGAAACCCAACTTTAATAAAGAAAATAAAATTATATTAAAAACAAATTTTATTTTGAATAAAAAGATATTAATTAGAATTAGTATAACTAAATAAATACATACATTACATTACTCTATATGTAAATCTTATTTGGACTCATAAATTACATAATTTAATAAAAAAATTCCTTTTTTATATGAACGTGTATTTTGTCACTATTCACTATAAAATAAACAATATTGGAAAAATCCAAAAAAATCTCCCAAAGTAAATTTCTATATTCAACTACCAAAACTATTGTTTATTCTATTATTTTTATGGAATTTTTAACAGTTAGTTTTAAAATAATTTTTCAACAAAAATAGGACCAAATTTATATTTAGAAAAATTTATACCTTTATGCATATGATTAGATTTATTTTTATAACATATCTAGAAGATGAATAAAATATATTATTAAATATTTGATTGAATATATTATTTATAAATTTAATTAATACAATAATTTTATATTTTCCAAATTTATTTTTATAGAATGCACTAATACACATTAAAATAGTTTTTAATAAAAACAAATATTAATTATTTCCAAAAGGGTTTTATAATCATTCATAATTAATTAGTCACAAAATAATTCATTATACATACATGTGTAAAAAATATTTTCAGAATTCAATTAATCTGGGTCATACCCTTAATTACTAGTAATACGTTATAATGGTAATATATATCCTGAGTTATTTAAGTATTGTGTTACATGTTGAATATGACATCAAACATTTTAACCTCAACTTTGGGTGTAACATAAGCTATACTAGCTGTTTAATGTAACACAAGATGAATATAGTGTTTCTTCTTATATATGCAATCGAATGTAACTTTCTTTTACTTATGTATCTCGTTGTTTCTGGTAGGTGTGACTATCCATTAGAAGAAATAATGTAAATTAATTATATATTGGTATTATGTGATAGGAATTACCTATATTATCATTGTATATGGCATGGAAATTTTTTCATTAATTTTTATTTGTATTATATGGTGTTTACGATGTGAGCAATTAGGTATGTTGATATTGTGACTGTGTGAAATGATGTAATACCCCTCATGTGGGTGTTATTCCCCTATAAAAGGTGATATATAAGGTATGTTCCTATCATGATAATGATTTAGAATTCAAGGACCGAATTTCCCACATATGATATATGATAAAATGAGTTATTATTGATGATTGGGTGTAATGGGTTACTGAGGTATTCATAATGGTTGGTTATCCACGCTAGTATAGATAAAATAATTTGATGGTAATTAGATGTATATATTCCAAAAAAAAAATAATGTTTATGTGGCTTGATAAGTGATATCCCATCACCCGATAAAGTTGTAATATTCACCATCTGGTGACTCAAATAACACACTTGGTTGTGACAGGTATAGTTATTTCTGTTATATATATTATTATAATTTGTATATCACATTGAACATGCACTTTATATTGTGGTTGTGTTATGAAAACCATTTTTGCATCAAATAGAGTTATAAGAACCCCCAACACTCGAGGACCTAACACATTGGTGGCCAAACATATATCATAATTTTTTGCATTGGTTGATAATATCCCCGATTGTGGTTGGTTGAGTAGGATAACTTTGACGAAGTCATGATATTGGTTTAGGTAAGGAATTAGTACAATTAATTGTTTAATTTAGTTTTTATTATTTTGGATTAAGATGGAAATGATATACATAGAGCATATTATTTTTGTGTTTTCCAAACTTATGTTACATTTTGGATATTTAATTTTTAATCATTGTGTAATTTTATTTACATTAACTATGATTTTTATTTTATATATTTATATATTATGTGACTGGTTGTATGACATTTCATATTTTTTCTACTCTAATATGATTTCATAGTATTCCCATTTTATTACCTTTAACAATCACTACTATTTATTATTCATTGAAAAATATGGTTGTGTGTCTAAGGCCACTAAGGGGACTTTGTTGTTTACTATAGAGTGAGAAATGTTAGTGCATTAAAAATTATTATAAGGCCTTTTATTTATATTTGGTTACATTTTGGGATATAATAGATCAAATATAGGACTGGGAGGAAAATTTTATAGATGCAATGTTATATTCAAGACTATCACCTATATTATTTGTAGTCTAGGTTACCATAAAGTTGAAATTACTATTTTTTCTTTTTGATGTTATAATTTGGAACATTATTATTGACTAGGATTTTTTGATTTATTTTATGGAATTTTTTATTTCAATATTCCTATTCGAAAGAGGCTTAAATTAATGTATAATATGAATGTCGTTACTTCACATTAATTTTGTTTTTTGAGTTTGAATATGATACATTCTTAGGAGAAGAATTATTATTTTTATTTAAAGTGTTAATATTTTCTTATTACTGGAATTTTATCTAAGAAAATTACATGGATTTGATTTAATTATATTGATCGTTATAGAAAGACATTGTTATATATATTAGTTGAGGCACAATACGGAAGCCTGAGAGAGGGGTTTCCCCATCTTATATGTTCTTTTAAAAATAGAATTCTTGTGAACATGCTATATGTTTCATATTTAAACATTGGAGGCGATTTTGTGTATGTGGTATATGAATGTGTTGATTTCCATGGATATAGTGTTGGAAGTGAAATCGAAGAGTATGTTTTTTTTCTGGGATGTGTTTTATATGTTTGGGAGGAACATTAAACAACACGGTTGGGAATTTGTTCTAAGTTTTATTTGGAAATGACATAACATGGTTTGAATTTAATGCATTGTTAGGGTATACACTTTTTGAATTAATGATTTTGTAAAATAGATTGTTATAATGAAGGTTATTGATAACCATTGCGAGAATTGGGTAGATTGATTCTATCTTGCTATGGTTCAAGAGACTGTGTTTTTAGTTAACATATATGGTAGGTTGAATTTTGAGACCCAATATTAGCATATAGTGGGTAATTTTTATTTATAATTAGGTTTGATTAGACTTGGATGACACATGGGATGTGCTTAGGTTGGATTTTGGATAAATCTGTAGGTAAAGGATATTGATTTAAATATGTTACATTACATTACCACTATCCCCCATAATTGTTTAATTATAATGAAAACACTATTATGTTTATACTGACATAATTAATGTGAGTTTCAATGATTATATTTAAAATAATGTGATGGGATAAAATATTCTTGTTGAAATATTTGTGCGTATTTTTTAATGATTCTCATAGTCTTAAAAAACATCGTAACACTAGGGAAGGATATTGGAAGAACTATTGATGACTGTTGAGAGAACATAATAAAAACTGGAGGTGTTCTCTTCTCAGTAGGAATCATTTTCTACCAGATATAGTCTCACCATGTATCCCATTGCATGCATATTATTCTATGTTCCAACAGTATTCAATTTAAAGTACAGTGATGGTGAACCTGCATGCCGGTGGGGGAATTCAAGTTGCATAAACATCTTGGTTGTCCATTGGAAACCTAATATAGGATACACAGTTTCTCTTGGTATCCTTAAAGGGCCTTTTATATTCCTTTTAATGTGGTAAAAACCAATGTATTGTTGTTTTCTCTATGCCTAATGAACCTAGTGAATTCCAAATGGATTTTAGTTTTTTTTATCTTATATATAGAGGCCTTGGGTAATTTCTCCTAATATCAATCAATTCCAAAAAACCATTACAGATTCTATGAGGAATCTATAGAATTCTAAAATACCTACCATGATTATTACATCCATCATTTCCAAATCATGTAGGATCTCACATTATTCATTTCCCCTCCCTAAAATTATGTCTATATCTGTAGTTATTGAATACAAACTTTTTAACGAATTTTCTCCAACAAAATATGTGTATTCCCTCAACATCTTCATAAGGCGGTGACAACCATGATGTAAAGGATGGTTTGTCACCCATATATTGTGAGGAACATGCTTCTAATCATAAACCAAAAAATTAAATTGGTTCTTATGTATTCATTAAAATAATGGGAAGATGTAGTTGTGGGTTTTTAGAACCATGGTAATTGGTTCTTTAGATTCTACTAAAACTAATAGAAGTTGGTTCATTGGTTTCAATTAAACCAATGGGAATACATAAAATGATATATCAATATAATTTTGTGTTAGAGACAAAGGGGACCCTTGGGTGCTATTTCAATACCCTCTATCAATTGTGTTTTTCTTACTTTTTACATATTTTAGTTACATATTCTAAATATAGATTCATATACATTTTGTAAATTATTTTATTCCTCATTATACCATGATAAAAAAATAACTTTCAGATTATATTTAATATTGATTTAATTTGTCTCTTTATTATTTCATCATATGGAAATTAATATATTATAGAATTTTTATTTGAATTTATCACTTTAATTATTAAATAGAAATTCATACACCTCTTTCCATTTTAAATCTAATCCAAACAACAATTATCATTAAAAGATACAATTTTTTTAATTTTAAATTCTTTGTGTTTCAACAATTTTTAGGAATGTTGAGAATCCTTATATATTTAATTGTTGAATTTTAATATATAATCTATATCTCATACTTATATTAGTGTATTTGATGCATCAAATAATTCAATTCAAAAAACATGTATTTCTATTATTCATAGAAACATTTTTCAACCTATATATAAAATTGTATTATATAGTTACATCACTATAAATGAACATGAAGATAAATAGAATCTCCATGATATTTAATATTTCAAATTATACGGTGTAGTAATAAATTACTTGTAGTGTGGTTTCGAATAAAATGAATAAAATAAAACACATAAATCTAGAAAAGTATATATAATGTAAAAACTCATTGTAGTCACATTAGAAGGTAAAAATAATGTTAAAGATAGTTGACTTGATATGTTTATATAGGAGATTGAAATTATTTATGTAAATTCAAATAAGGGAATTATTGTGTTATTTTTCTAGGTTATATAACTATTAAAATGGTAAAGAATAACTTAATGACTATTTTTTCATATAAATTTGGATAAAAATAATCTAATAAGTATCACCAAAATCATGGGATTAAAAAGTAATCACAATTTATGAATCTAATGAAAATACTAATATTCTGCTCGAAAGACTATTTGTCCCCCTACATAAATATTATTCATAATGAAAAGAAAATAAGTAGAGTATGAAATCAAATCCATGAAACCCAAGTAAAAACATACTTTTAAATAAGTCTAAGATGATTATTATGAAGGTTAATATTATTATGAGATTGAAATTGAATACATGAGAAGAAGATTGAAAAAAATTAATTTTAATCTGAAAACCATCCAACAATCCATAAAGATAAATAATATTTATGCCCTTAAATTATTTTCTTCATTTATAAATATATGGCTCACAATATGTATAAGTTATCCATGAAAAAAAGTCCAAATACATGAATAAATTCTCTAATGCTATAAATGTTGCAACATGGATTGATAGGAATTATCCTTATTCTAGTTACAAATCATGCGTACCGTATAATAAGTGCCTTGTAGCTCTTACAGAGGTAGGTGAGATGTTAGTTATCACATTCCTTCTCATTCCACTCCATCCTTCCATTCATTATCTTAATATTGATGTTCTTATCATGAAAATGAATTAGGATTTTTTTCATGAACTCATTTCAAAATATATAAATATTTCAAAAAAACAATTTAATATAAAAAAAATGATATTTTTAATAGAAATTAACTATTTTAAAAGAAAAATATAATTTGGGTTTGAAATTTTAAAATCAACTTCATGTTGAATTTTTTAAATACTAAATAAAGGATTAAAACCCCATATTTTAAAATTTATCCAAATGACTAAAATATTTACATGATCATTGGATATCAACGTGTTAAAAAAATATTTATGGTTATTTTTTTACCAATTAACGAATGGCCTTATGTAATAAAAGTGTTGTAAAAGATATTTCACAAAATAATTTTTCCAATTACTATAAAAAGTTTTCATTTTAATTTTTTGATTTATATTATAAAAATAATTGATATTGAAAAATAAAAATTTACCTATATCATCTCAAATGTCTAAAATCATTAATTTTTTAAAAAATACTAATTATCCAATATTACTAGGACCAATATTCTTTAGATACCACAATGTTTGTTATCGTTCATTGTTAGACCCCCATGGGAACCAAAAGGCAATTATTCTAATGTTTTTACAGGGGTATCCCCCAATTTTTCATAGATATATCATATAATGGCCTCTCATTTAATATAGACAAACAAACCATATAATATATTAATTTAACAATTTCAATATTGAGGTAATCGTTATGTTTTCCCTTTAAAATATATCATGGAATTTACTAATTTTGAGATGTTTTTGGGGTAATAATTATGAACAAATGTTTTTGACATCATCAGTTGTATTTCATTCCTGGTCTTAATGTCAACAATACATCCCTCGCTATATATCTTGTTGATGATATCTTATTTATAAATCTGGAGAGGCAATATTTTTTTTCCATTATTGTGTTTTTCTTTTTCTTATTTTTTCAACCATCCTTTATAAAAATTTCACATTATTTTCATCTATTTATATAAATATCATATAAATTTTTTAAATTTTAAATTATTACATTTTTCAAAATCAATTTTACTTATATTATTTAAAAATTAGTTTTCTAATTAATTTCATCACTCAAAAGAATAACAAAAAAACTATTCTTTTACTATATATTTGATTTTCTATTAAGTGGTTTATATTTTATCCATCTTGTGTGATTCACTTATTTATATCCTATTATAGATCATTATTTTCCAAGAGTTATTCTATAATATGAGTTTATTTATTTTTAATAATCATTAAGTAGGATTTAATATTTAATAGATCAATTGTTTTATCATTTTTATAACCATTTTCTATCATTAAAATATTTTGTTGAAATAATATCTTAAATATCTTTCACATGAAATGCCCATCATTATTTTAAAATATTATTTTCCCATCATTGTTATCCTTTTTGATAATCACAGATGGGAAGATGTATTATGTGTTTTTTACTTCAATGTATCTTATATTCTTCATTTGTAATCTTTTCTGGGTTATAGGTAAATAAATGTAATTGTATCTTAAATTGGGAGTTGTTACTTGGTTATTTGGGGACATACATGTTTGATATTATTCGGTTAACCCCTAATTCATTTTTAATATCTTAATATTAATCTCTCATGAATTATGATTGTCTTATTTAATAAAATCATTAATTTCATTGATATATCATTATCTACTGAATTCAACATGACCTATATTTTTTGGTTATGTTATTGTGATCATAAAAATAGTAGAGTTTTATATATATATATATATATTTATTTATTTATATATATTAAGGAGGATTCATGACAGAAATACTCTATTATGTTTCAAATCATTTCATTTAAGAATGTAAGATTCCAAAATTCATAGAGTTATGTCCATGAATATATTTCTTCGTAAATATCTTGTTTATGTATAATAAAGCTATTATCAAGTGTATGTGGAAGTATGGTTGTGTTCTGGAGGATTCGGTTTTAATTGGAGGATAGACCATGCCGAATTATAGAAGGTGCATGGTAGACACCCAATTATTTAAATCATGTAGCCATCACCAGAAAATAGGGATGCCTTGGATAACGGTGTACTACATGGATGAAACATAGTTGTAAAAACATGATGATCTCCCATGGTATCTATGCGACCCAAATATTTTTAGACAACTGATTGTGTATGGATTTCACATGGTTTGGAAAACCCTGATGGTGAATACTGAGTCCCCTTAAGATTGAGAAATTTACAAAATTTATATTACATGATTTTAATAACCAAACATGAATTTCTATAATAATTCATCCATTTAATCCATTGGTATCAACAAAGGATCTCAAATCATCTAAGAGACCAATATTATTCATTTCTAGGATGTTTGGTGAACCGTATATTGTGGGTCAAATATTAGGGTAAGTCTAATCATCCTCGTTATTTTCATTTCCACATTGGGGCTTGTATATATTGAGATCATATTCTGAATCTCTAAATCCATATTTTTTCCATTGAATCAATGTTAACGATTCAAGGGTTTTTTAAATCCGTATATAAGAATTCAATTAAGAATTTGTTCACTAATTGATTCAAGGTAGTTGGTCAAAGAGTTATATCCCCATGTTTCTATATAGATTTGTGAATAGAAGGTTATTTTCATGTTATCCAATGATGTTCAATTTTTTTACATTAGAATGATTTGATATATTTGGTGTCAAAATGACTGGTTTGAACCCTCTGGATCCCCTTGTATGCATGGAGGTTGATCTGACCAATTTATGGAAACTTGTGGGGAGTTCCCACCATCCAAAATATGGATAATAAAAATATAAAAAGTGAAACTGCTTTTTCATTATGCAGATCCATATATGATCATGATTAATGGATAATGTGATGATTAAGAAGAGAAAATGGGTTGTTGATCTAAGATATGGTTAACATGTAATTTATTATTTTATTAGCCATGATGATTGGATAAATTTCATAAATGGGAAAGTGTCAAATGAATGGTCAATTTTAAATGAAATGAATATGCGAGAAAATTCAAGGGATATTATTAATGTGTCTTATGAATTGTCATGTTAGAGTGATTGTAGAGGTTAAACAGTTAATTATGGGTAATTTTCGAATATAATTAACGAGTTAGGAATAGGAAATGGGAATTGGGAAAATGGCTAAGACATATATGTAGTAAATGTGTAAAAATGTTTTAAAATAACGATAATTCCCATGATTCTTATTGTGCATTATGTTCTCTACTAGTATTGGTAATTCATGGTAGTGATGTGGTATATTTGTGGTGAAAGGATAAATATGAAAATGAACATGGCTTGGTGGTGTGGGGTATTGGCATGAGGTTCAATGCCTATGGGTCGAGTTAGAATGAAGATTTAAACACCACCACACAATGCATAGATTATGGGATGGGATGAAGTTATATTTCCCTAATGGGTCAATTTAATATGGCTACCTAGACATAGGCTTCATAGAGAGTGTGTTCTATATGTGTTGATGTTATTATCCCTTGTTATATAGGGAGCATTATTTATTTCCCATAACCATTGATATTGATAAATAGTACTAACCCTTTAACATTTTGATGAATGTGATTTAATAATGAAGATGGAATGTGTATTGAAATTGAGGACATTGCTACAAAATAATTACATGAACCATTTTAACTAATGACACCCAACATGTATTAATTTACATAGTATTTACATAGAATAGTCATAAACTATATATTGACTACAGATTTAGTAGAAACCATTCGTGGGGGCCAACTGAGTTATACCCACTCTCTACTTGGGCCGTTGTTGGGTACCTAAGCCAACATAAAACTTGTAAATCATGAATGAGTTAAAATCCATGTGCATTGGAGTTAAGTCGTGATTGGAATTTACATGGATGAGGTTTGAATATCTTAATCAATAAAATATTTGGGATTCTTCTTTTTTCATTTTGGTTGAGTTATTTTTCAAACTATTTAGAGTTAAATAACATACATACTGTTGGATATAGGTATTACCATGTTTTGGAATGATGAAGGTTTATTCAAGGATATAGGTTATTATATGTTTTTTTAATTTTTCTATTTATTTTTTGTTCCGTCTTACTTCTGTAAATAGGTTATATTGTCCTTGAGTGACTTATTTAGGCCATTACTCTTAGTCAAAAACCACTGGTGAATGTGGATGTGGACTTGAGTTCATGTGGTGACCGAGTGTGAGGTATAGTTTAATGGATTCATAGATGGGGACATTAAAATGTGTTATTAGATGAGGCCATTCATGTGGCTTACTATTTGGGGATGATAGACCAGAGGTTATGAATGTTTTAATCCTTGGTAATGAGCTCATTCCAGGGATTATCTAACCCATTTATGAGGTTAAACCCATGTCTACTAGGGCATCAATTTATTTTCTTATTATTAATTGTTAAATTTGATGATATTTCACAATTTGGTTGTGCACTTGTTTTATGATGTGACTGTTTGATGATATTCTTTTCATTGATGAAATTGAATTGGGATATATATTCACCCATTATTATTAGAACCTACGTATATAATTTTAATTAATCTGAATATAAACACACATGAGGTGTGTATGGGTTGTCAAGATAGAATTATTATATGAATGTTGAAAATATAAGAAAATGGTGTCTAAAAATGATGAAAATGGGGAAAAAATGTAAATGAAAGTAAATAGTGGTTAATGAAGAGGGTATAATAAAGGGTTCAATGTGAGATAAATTATTGAATGTAGCAGGATATGATTTGGGAAATTGATGTTATGTGAGAACCATGATCACTTTATGCAACTAATGGAATTAGAGCCCAGGTAGGTTGTGTCGAGTATGTTTGAGTGGATATGGTAATTTCACATATAGCCTTTGACCATTACCATAGAGGGTTGAATAGAGGAATCCATGCTCAGGATACAATACATTTAGATGATTTTTGACCATTTTGGGACTCTTTATGAGATGCAAGACATTTTGGAAGCCTATATGTTATGTGTTTAGGTAAACCACTAGGGGATATCATGGTGCTGACAAAAAAAAGATTAAATAATGGTATCGATGGATTTAAAAAAAATGGTGATTTTATATATAGAGAACTTGAAGCCATAAAAAGATTTTTATTTTTACGTCTGAACCATGGGGGATGTTGGTGATGGATTATTTTAGTTGTTTGACTGATTTTCAATGATCCCTTCCAACATTCACAAGAGATAAGGCACCTATAGTGAAAAATATATAGGATGGGCTATGATATGATATCATGTCTTAGGTGATGAAATTTAATTGGAATAGGTATATCGAGGAAGTAGATTAGGACTATATATGATAAGAGATCCTAATGATATATTTAGGTATTGGTATTGTGGTACCAACTTGGCGGATGAGTGGTGAGGCATCTGAGGGTGGGAAGCATAATTTTTGGAGATTTCATCAAGGTGGTACTGAATAGAGTTGTCATAAGAGAATTTCATCCTATCAGGGTGGATATCAGGGGTTTTGTTACTCGTGTGGTAGGTCAGAGATATGCACAGTCGGCATTCTCAACCACCATTTGAGTGTTAGACTTATGGAAGGTTGTGAAATGTGAGGAGGTTCTAAAGGAAACTGAGGTAGTAATGAAATTATATGGATCATTGGTATATGTTTAGTGCAGGAAGGGGGTTAGATACCCACTATCAGGTAGGTATTTTGAGTTCCATGCACAGTATAACTAGAGGTGATGGATGTGGGACTTAAGGGTGAGATCATCTATAGTAAAAAAGTATGGAAGTTGCATTCAATCATGTAATATCATAGGGTAAGGGTTCAGGTCTGATTCACATAGTTAGAACTACACCCAATGGTGGAAAGGTTGGAAAATCTACTGTATGAGGTATGATCCTTATAGCTGTCACGATTTTTAGTACATTATTTAACACATTATACACACAAACTTTTATCACTTATCAGTTTTTAGTTATGTTTTTTTATTGGTTGAACATGTGTGTGAGGTTTTTTCAATTTATATTCAGAAGGGGGTGAGAGATGATGATATCAATTTAGGGGTTGTTTTTTTGGGCTTGGTGGGTACTGTTTTCAAGGGAAATTGTTTTTACTCGTGATTTCAGGAATTTACATGATCTTGGGTATCAGTGGGATCATGTTATACTAAGGCCATAGAGACTGTTACCGTCATATGGTGACTTTCATGTCTCCTGATGGGAACCCATTTTTCCTTCGTGTTGAGTGGGATGTCTATGTAGACCATTAATGTAAAGATTTCAAATAAATGGGGAAAATCATATACCACGTGTCTTTTATTGTTCACAATTATTAAGGGGTAGGTAAGAGAATATTTTATCCCATTATAGATCAATATTTGGATGTTTTTAATGATAATTTATATGTTATACATCCCAAGAGAGATTTTATGTTTATGATCGAGTTTTTACCAGGGGAAAAATGATTTTAGATTCCTCCATTTTGAATGGAACTGGACGAAATTTAAGAGATTAACATTCAAATAAATCAAAATGGGAAATTTTTTTTGTTCATCTATCATAATACATCATCATGGGTATCAATTTTGTGATTTTCCATGAAATTAGATAGATATTTGTTGTTGTTTAGGGATTATAGGATATAAAATTTGATGAATTTCATGAATAAAAACCCTCTTTCATGAATCAATGATCTTTTTGACCAGCTGATAAGTTATTCTGTGTTTTTTATTATTGATTTCAGATCTGGATATCGCCAACATCAGGTGAGGCCTTCAAATATACAATACAAAACATTCACGATAATGTATGAGATGTATGATTTTGTGGTGATTCCATTCATTTTGACTAATGCACCGGCCATGTTAATAGATTTAAGGAACCAAATTTTTCACGAATACCTATATCTGTTTTATTTATCGTCATTCACTACATCTTGGAATACTCTATAACTCATTATGATCATGCCCTATATCTTGACATCGTCATGAGTACACTAAGAGAACACATGCTATATGCAAAGATATAAAAATTTCATTTATGGATTGATAATTCTAAATTTCTTAATAATATTATCTATGAGGAATTTGTGTTTCTGGATTCAGAGATAGTACATGTTATTATGTCTGAGGATTAGCTCTATAGTGTCTCTAAAATTTAGATTTTTCATGGCATGGATGGTTATTACCTAAGGTTTAGTAAATATTTCATCCATTTGGAAGTGATGCTATTATACTTATCAATGAAGGGAGTTAATTTTGAATGGTATTTTCCATGTCATAATAATTGTTATGATTTGAATAAGAGGATGAATAATGCACTAATCCTCATCTTCCCCAAGCCATATAAGATATACACCATATTTGGTGCTGCATCTAGTGTTGGAGATCATGCATTGTTGATTCCAAATGATCAGATTGTAGCATATGGGTCAAGATAGTTTAGGAATAATATATAAAATTTCCCTATTTAGGAAAATTATTTAGCCACTATGGTTTATTAATTTAATATTTTGAGTCACTACATGCTAGGAGAGTGTTTCACAATGTTCTCAGGCCACAAAATTCAATTGTGCATTATCTTTCAAATTCGATGAATCATTGACAGTACATATTGGATGATTGCATGAAGTATTTTGAATTTGAGTTTTTTTAGACATTTGGATAAGGGAATAGTGTTGGGGATACATAGAGTTTGATGATTCAGAACTAGGATACTCTGGAATCACGCTTTTAGAGGAAAATTGTGGTTTTAGTTTCTGAAATGCGTATTTATGTATGGAATGGGTTGGTAATGATGGCCCTTGTGTCCATAGTAGCCTATTTTGTTCTCTTGAGCCATGTCAATGAGAGTCAACAGAAGTATTCAATGTTTTTAGCTATGATAGATTGTCTTAAAAGTTGTGGGTCACATTATTATCATGATAATGGAAATGATGCATTTGATATTGATTATTGTCATGTGGTCATAATATTGAGTATATGTGAATAGATGATGTAAGAGTTTCATGATTCAAAGTGTGTAGTGAATCTTTTTTTGATTACGATGTATCATGATCATCTTATACAATGTTGGTCATTAGGGTATGAAAAAATTAGTTGTAGGGTTTATGGCACAATACCATATTTTCCTGAAGGTAAAGGCCAAGAATTAACACCATATTGGGATATTAAAGACATTTCCCATTGCAAACATCATGTGGGATGATTTAATAATATATTTTGTAGTGAGACATTTTAAAACATCATGGAAGAATTTTGCAATCTTGGTTTTTCTTCATTGGTGAACTAAATTGGATTATTTCTTACTGATCCATGAGTCTTTCACTATTGATCGGTAGGGTGAGTTATATGTTTGATAGATAGTAGGGTTTCCTAGATTACTGATAACTATAGTTTCATATAGAGATATATGTTTCACATCACACTTCAAGAAGGGACTATATATGTTAGTTGATACTCAAGTGTTTTTTAGTATAGATTTCTACCAGAAATAGATTGTAAAAAAAAGCATATAATTCTGGTGTTGGATGATATGTTGATGGCTGGTAATATTGATATTGGTGGTTTTTCAAAAAATCATGTCTCTTATGTATTTTTCAAACAATAATTGTTCCCACACTAAAATTCAAATATAATAATTTTAGGTGCACTATGGGATGATGTGTAGATCCCTACTTTGTTGGATAGAAACTAATGAGTATAATCTGTTGGGAATGAGTCCCACATGGGGGAAGACCGAAAAGGTTCAACTAATTCTAAAATTCAAGACAATAGTTACATGCAGGTATAGGTATTATGTAAATCATCATCATATAACTCTTTATTGTATGGTCATTGACACTGTTTTTTTCAGGTATCACCATGTTTGGGTCACCACCACATTCGAAAATTTGGAGCGTTGGTGACCTGGAATGTGGGACCGTTTGAGATTGTAGAGGGGATATGATTTTTGGCTTATGGTTTGGCTCTTCCACAACCCTATAGTGGAATTAATGATATTTTTAACATATTAATGAATTATAAATATCAACCTTACCCATCTCATTTAATTAACGATGAGGATGTAGATCTTGATGATAATGTGTCCTTTAAATATATCGAGGTACGTATCATGGATCAATGTGAGAAAGCCTTGTGAGGCAATATAATGGGTTAAATTAGAGTTCTTTATGAACTTGTAATCCTTAAATAATGAACATTGGAAAGGGAGTTCGATATGTTTGCCTAGTATCCCAATCTCTTTTCACTCTAAACTCAAATACAGTTGGGATCATAGCTCGATGATAATTTTTTATAACTTGGGGGGTAGAATTATCTCATCCATCATTGAGGTATGTCCATATATAGTTTTTTGGTTCAAACATTTTTGGGATAAAGAAATTCATCCGAGGATTATGAGAAATCTCATGGGTGTTACCGATGTTTGAGGATCAAAATGACGAAATAAATGGAAAAATTGTGCAAGGCCGACAATTAGTAGAGTGTTTAGTAACCATGCGTCCTTCTGAGGAAACATTTTATCATTGGATAAAGATGTTCCACAATGTTGGTGCTCAATTGTAATACTATGAAGATTTATTATGTAACAATGTGACCCATATCCCATTAGTCAATGGATTATGAACAGTTTTCACGCTATTTAGAAAACTATACAGGTAAATCATGTGACCCATTACGTTTTAAAAATTTAGAAAATATTCATTACCATATTTTAATTACATTAAATAAATTAATGTCCTATTTAATCCCTTTAAACCCTATGGATTAATCATGGATCCCAATATTTTTTAGAGAATAATATCCATCGTTACCATACTATTTAAAGCACCCTCAATTGAATATCAAAGCATCAAGTAATTCTAATCATCCCATTTATTCTCTTTTATAGAAAATTGAATGAATCTTGGGAGACATTATTTTAATGATCTAAAACCCTCTCTTCATGATGGAATCTAGAATGAGTCTTTAAGGGTTGTTTTAATATGGATTTGAGGCTCTGATTATGTGTTTTTATCAATGTATTTGAGGTAGGTGGTCCACAATTTATACCCCATGATATATATCTTGATCTGTGCATGCATTGTTGCATTCTTGTTTTCCCTTATTGTGTTCTTGGTGCCTTTAGTAATATTTGATATATTGGTTATGAGAATGAATAAAGTGGACACCTCATGTTCCCATGGGTGAATAAAGGATGAATTGACCAATTTAGGGCCACCCATTGGGGGTGTCAAGAGTCCCAATCATGGCAATTGGAAATGTGAAAAACTAAAATTGACTTGTGATTATGTAGATCCCTAGATGAATAAGTAATTGATTAATTTTATGACTGTGAATGAAATATTTGTTGTTTTACCTAAATGTTTTTAATATCTAGGGTATTGTTTGGAACATTATGATGATGGGTTAACTATAATTATTGGTAATCTAACAAAAGTATTATGAATTGTACATTAAATTTATATGTGGAATAATACATGGGAAATTATTATTTTTTATGAGAATTAATACTTCCGAATGATTTGATATGTTAAATGGTATATTAGGATAATTTGTAAATAGAATAAGTTATTATGGAATAAATTTTGGGAATTGGGCTAATATATATACAATTTAAATGGTAAATGTGTTAAAGTCTTAATTAATAATGTTAATTACCAAGTTTCTAGTTATGTTTTATGCATTCTATTGGTATTGGTAATGTATGGCTGTGATACAGTAAATGTGTGGTGCATAGATAAATAAGAATATAGACAAGGCTAGGTAGAGAGGGGAATTTACCTAAGGATTTAGTCCCACACGTTGAGTTAGACAGAGGCTCTAAACCCCACCATACTATTCACAGATTATGGATAAGGATGTTGTTCTATTCCCATAATGGTTTAATTAGAGAAGACCGCATTGACTGAGGATTCAAATTGTGTGTGTCATATATGTTAATATGTGATTATCCTTAGTGATATAGAAATCACTATTAATTTCTCATGTTCCTTGAGATTGATTAATTTCTAAAATCCATTTAAAATGTTATGAATATGAACTAAGTAGTGAAGATGGTATATGTATTGAATTTAAGGATAATGAAATAAAATTATTAATTGATCCTTGTAAACATTGATACCAAAATTGTATTAATTTAATATGTATTTAATCTCATTTATGATCTTTATGTTGACCTGATATATATTAGTTAACGTTGGTGATGGCCTACTACTTTGTAATAACAACATCCCCAAGACATTGTTGGGTAGCTGTGTAGACAATGTACATGAATGCCATGAAAGGTGAAAAGTCCCCATGATATGGTGTTGAATATGGATTGAGATGTTTATAGATGTGGATCTGGGATCTGAATTAGGAATGATTTGAGGATTCATGTAATTTATTTCATTGTGTTTTTGTTTGTTTTTTCATTATATAGCTTGAAATGGCAGAGTTTGTGTTGTATAAGGTTTATACCTAGTTGTAGGAGATGGTTGGTTATTCATGGTTAATTTTTATTATAGGATTTTTTCTATATTCTTCTAATTTATTTACACTGTTTTACTTCTATAATGATGGTATACTTTTACCAGATGTCTTATTTATACCCTCCTTGAGAGTTATAATCCTCTCAAATAAGGGGAGCCAAGATGAGGTCATTTGGAAACTCGGATCAGGGGCCCGTTATGTTTCTTATAATATTATTTTGTTAAAAAAGTCATTCAATGTATGTATTATATATCATTTGATTTCATAGTGTTAAAATTAAATGATTGTGTCAAAAATATAGGTTAGTTATTGTTATTATATGAGTTTAATATTAATTTATGATGAAATGGAAGGATGTTAGAAGAACCATTTAAAATCACTAAATAATGTTAACATACCTCAAGTGTGTTCAATTCTATATAGGTAGAACAATATATAAATTTTAGTGCATTATGATAAATATAGACGTGGAATGTATCGTCACGACTAGTAGGATCCCACTAGATATCCAATGGAGGTGCACCTGCACATTAGTGGTGGAATATTAATTATAGAAACTAATAAGTATGACACTAATACCTATTTGATTTTGGATTGGTTCTTATGGAATTAATTTAATGTTTAAAAAAGGCATTTATTATGGCCTTCTCCATGCATAATCATCCTAATAAATTATATTTTTTATTTATCTATTTCAAAATTCATATATAGAGTCCTTGAGTGAATGGAACTCAATAATTAACTTATTCTCTAATAGATTGTACAAATTGATTATGAATATTTAAAATTATCCAAACCATACATTAAATGATACATCCATCATTTACAAATATCAACTAAACTAACATCTTTATCTTTAATTTTCTATTAAATTTTATCAAAAATTCTATAGAGATAGAATAATAATCATTAAAAGTAATTTTTTTTAAAAATATATATATTATCACCTTCTCATCCCATGGTGCTTAAAACCACACATTAAGGGGTGATTGATCATGAACATAATTTGTGGGATGAGTTTCCTTCTACACCCCCAAAAAAGGGTATTGAATATGAGGATTCAATTAAAACTAAGGGAATTGATTCATATGTTTCCATTCAATCCAAGGGATGTGTTTAATATGATTCCATTAAAACCAAGAGATGTTAATTCATGGGGTTATTTTAAATACAATTTATTATTTTATAATAAATATCATTATATTTTATGGTGTTAGATGTGGTGACACCTTCAGTGGTATTCAAAAAACCTTTATCAATTTTTTTTTGTCATTTTTTACATTTCCACAGCGAATCATCCAACTCTAAATTAACATAAAATGAATATACATATCATTGATATTATCTTTAATATAGATAAAAAATTTATCTTTTTTATTTCATCATATGAAAAAAAATTTATTTTGATATTTACATATTCATGTATCTTTTTAATTTGTAAAAGGATATTCATCCACATCAAATTTATATATACTATAACCAATGCCCGTTACTATAATTATTATTTAATGATTAAATTATTTCTTTCATAGTTTTTAATTTTGATATATTCATAGTACATTGATAGAATGGTCAATAGAATGTTAGACCATTGGTATACATATCAGTTGTTGGAAATTAAATTTTTCTAATATGTTATGATTGGGTATATAACTCATTATTCCCCTTTTTTCATGGATGGTGTCAGGAATTTTATAATGGATCATTGGATGGGGAATCCTACATGGTTATCATATATTAGATAACATTGAAGAGGTACAAGGCACCTTTCTATGATCATATAATTGAATAGAAAAGTTCCCATTGATTCTATGATAGATGTTGGTTAGAGGAGGGGTATCAATAGGGGTTAGTTATGTGTATATGTTGGGAGAAAATACCTCAAGGTAAAATTTCATCATTTTTGGGTTGATTGTGTATGTTGACAAAGTAGGATTCCATGGTGAATTGTCATGTTCTCGCAATGTTGTTGACAATCTATGTTTACAAAATCCTTGGAAAAGGAATGGATGATCTAAAGGTGGTAAAAAAGAACACATACAAAGTGGTGTCGTTTTCCTATATTTTCCAAATTTTTGGGGTCCAAAATATGGAGTTTGGTGAGTATCGTGAAATAAGGATTTCCTTGAAGACTTTATTTAAATATGGTAAATGCATGTGTTTCACGAAGATATGATTCCTGTTTTGGATTTTGCGAAGAGTAGAAGAATGTTAACGGTGATTCTTCGTGATTACGACAAGATCTGTGAATGGATGTGTTGAATAGAATTGTGGTGATGAAGGTCATTGCAAGTGGAGCTTTACAGTGAAGGATTTAAATAATTGACAGGAATCTCCATGATTAAAATGAGCCCCGCGATTGGAAAATTTCCATTGTGCTTTGTAATTTTGATATATTTTCAGTAGGAACTTCGGAACCTTGCAATTTGAGAAGGCATGGCATTAAATTCACATGGAGGGTTTGAGGGTTGGTGAAATGAGATATAAATAGGCCTCGACCCCCTTGATATATGTATATAGAGTTTTCAAACAAAATATTTTTTCTTTCAGATCGTGAAGGTGGTTCGCAAATACAGTGTGCTTCTTGAAAGGAAGAATCTTTGTGGCAGATATTATAGCTCCACGAATGTTGTGTGTTCCACTTTGTCTTAGTGAGATTCATGAGGGAAGTAACTCTGCGATGAATTCAGATCCATAATTTTCTGAGCTCCGCAAAGGCATGAGCTTCGTGGAATGGTTACACGAAGGATTGTTTGAGCTTCATGAAATTGAGATCCTTGTGAAGTATGGTTCTTTGCGAATGTATGTTCTACGGTTGTTTCCCAGTGTTTAGGGGAAGGGGGTATTCATTAGTGTATAAATAGTGGAATTTAATATATAATCTACATATATTAGAGGATTCAACTATTAGTGGAAATGACGAGACCTACAGGTCTATAAACTGTGAGTGGATCTTCTGAAGATTCATTGAGCTCACATCTGTTGAGAGAGTTGTGTCTTCTCAAAATTATTAGTGGTTTTAAACTAGTTGGTAAAGTGATTCCACATCAAACATGTAAACAATAGTGCGCTTATAGTGGAATTGGTACATTGGTATGTTGCCGGTGTATGCACCCTGGACATAGCCCACTGAGGGTGAACCTAAAAATAATTACTGTGTCATGTGAATTTTTTATGGTTCACTCATACTCTGCAGTGAGAAGGAGAGAGGAAAGGGGTTTTCCTAACAGGAAAACAATATCTAAAGGGGAATTTGTTATAATCATTCATAAAATAATTCATCTCCCCCCTCTCAGGGTATCATGCCTAGTGAACATAACAATTAGTATTAGAGTGAAATGTTGATATAATTTTCTCTCTCAAATGGAGGTCATGAATCAAAATGGGATTCCAATGTTAGATGGGAAAATTATCAACTATGGAAAAATTAGATGCAACACTACTTCTGATCTTTGGAAATGGATGTCTTTATCACAGCAATTCATGTTATCAACATTGATATAAATAGTGGTGCACTATCAGAAGATGAGAGAAGATAATCGAATGATGATGCAAAGGGAATAATTGCTTTAGGGGGATCCCTATCCAATTCTATTTATATGATGGTTATTTCATGATAAACCTAACATCCCATGTGGGAATATTTATTGAAAAAATATGAAGGAGATACAAAGGATAGAGAGGAAAAGATGAAAGTGTTGTGGAACAAGTATGATGATATGAGAATGAACCCGAATGTTTCTATTTATGCATTCGTTGAAGGGGTAAATATTGTTGTTGAAGACATGATAGGTCTTAGATAAGTTATTGAAGACATAAAAATTGTGAGGCGCATCATGAGGAATCTTCCACATCATTTCAATCTGAATCTCTATGTTTTTGAAGATAATGACCTGAAAGAGCTAACATTGGATAACCTGTATAACACCCTCGTTGCATATGAAATGATAAAAATGATAACGATGATGTGGAAAAGGGGAAATCTAATGAGGTGGAATTCATGGACATGAATAAGATCACTATTGAATCTTCTCAAGAATAAAAAAATACAGAAGAGCTGATGTCATTCCTCTCTTCAAACCATCAAAGAGGAAAAGTAATGTTTAAAGGGAAACATCTAGTAGCCTATTTTTGATGTGGAATGGTTGGACATATAATGGAAATGTGCCCCAGAATGTTCCATGAATAAGATGATGTTGATGAAATTGTAATTCCCAAGAAGAAGTCATCAGCCTAAGGGATAGGCAAGAAACAGTTCAAGATAAATTTATTTATGAAGAAGAACCTTATTTCAAAATAATATATTAGTTCAGACGAGTATGAGGTTGAGGAGGTTGAAGTTACAGAGAAATGCATAGACAGGGGAAAAATTCTATGTCGGTAGTTGATGGTAGTTCACTAAAGAATAATGAAACCTAAGATGATGAAGAAGAAGAATTTGTTGAGGGATGAGTTGATATGCAATCTGAGTTAGAGGCATCTCTTGAGGAGATAGATGTTTGGAGAGCCATAACAAATAATGCTAATAATGATATTCGTGAATCCAAACTCTACATGCAGCAGAAGGAAGAAGAGACATTTGTGTTGATGGATGAAATTGAGAAACTCAAGTCATCAACACTAGAGGACTCAGAATCCACTAGTGAGTATAATATCAATATTGAAGAACAGAAATGGGATATCTATGGCTTGAATAACAAAATAAAAGGTCAAATAAATTGTGATGAGGAACTTGACGGAGAAGTTGTATACTTTTGAAAAATGGATGGGGATCAAAAAAACTCTTGAATCCATTTAAGATGTCAAGAAAGAAGATCACCCAGAAAACATAGAAGATGGAAGCAGAGAATAGTGGTTCAATGGAAAAGAATCATCAATTATGATCAGATGCTATGAATGATGGGGGGGATTGATAAAAACAGGAAGCTATACATATAAAAGTCTGAACCCAAGAGTAATGATCCATAAATTCTGTGTAATGTTTTTTAATTAAATGGTAATTTTATGTGTCAGCAAAAATCGATAGCATGTGATTCCGAGGCCCGGAGTTCTTGAAATGAATTTCTAATATTTTTTCGTGCATGTTCAGTAAAAGTGTGAGCGGGTTTTTCTATCTTTTGAACTGTTGCTCAGAATTAAAATCTGAGGTCACCCTTGACCTCACTATTCTGGTAATCACATAAGGAGACCATCACCTTGACCATTGTAGATGGATGGTGGATGTTAGCATTTAAAATATTCATGAAAGAATAAAATAAAAATAAAATTGTCTAGATTTTATTTGTATTTGTATTCTATGAGGATGTTGAAATGTGGGGACCACCCGACCTAAACCTCTAATGAGAGGTTATGATGGTGGCGACGACCCTAAATGACCTCCCATGAGGGGTTTTGGTGGTGGGGACCTCCAAAGGAATAAACCCCTCAAACTCCCCTCTTAATTAGTGAAAAACCTCCCAACACACTCATTAATGTGGAAGAACCTCTTGAGATTCCTCCACATTAATAGTGCCAGTGCTATACATTAATTTTTCCAACATGTGTGTGTGTTCCAACATAATTTTTTCTTATGCTAACATATATTCGCACTACTATTCCATTGGGTGAGAAAAAGAGATAGCTATTGGAGGATTACATTTTTCAATGAAGAATTCCAATGAAGAAATTATTCTCTGAACGAAGAACACCATCAATTAACATTATTCAGAATCAAGAAAGAGAATGACATATAAACCAAAAATCCAGGAAAACACTGACAACAACAACGTCTTTCTATTCCCAAGGATTCGTCTGCTACCTCACGACCACATCGATGACATCGAGAGAACTATTTATTGGTTAATTTCTATATGATTATCACATCCCATGTACTCCATTTATATTTATTTTTTCCGGATTAGGAATTGAGATTGAGGTGGGTTGTTGGGATTTATGTTTTTATAAAAATCTTCCATAATCATTCTTGATTCATGATTATGTTGAGATTCTTGCTACCACTCTAATGTGAAGAGTGTGGGCCAAAAAACATGGCATGTCCTCTCTGGAAATCATGTGATGATTTGTGGTGTTCTTCACGATGGAGGAGGTCGGTGAATAAGCATGAAGGGGCATGATAATAGTGGTCGGCATCACCACCGACCGCGATGTAGGCGACAATGCAACGATGCTACTCCGCAACCACCGCCGCCAGTGGCACTTGAAATTTTTGGCCAGCACCACCCGTAACAACTACCCCTCCTACCGAGCCACCTTGTTTCATGCCCTTGTAGTACAACACAACCGAGCCACTCCAGCTGAGCCGCCCTGCGCCATGCCCTCACTGCATCCTGCGGCCATGCTGCCACGTGCCATGCCCTCAGGGCACCCTGCAGCTGAGCCGCTCGGGTTGAGCTACCTCGTGTCGCGCCCGAGTTGCACCCCGAGGCCGAGCTACTCCGGGCAAGCCACCCCATGACCTCTCACCCTTGTGGAAACCCCGCGGTCGAGCCACCCCACGCCCTAGTGGCACCCTTGCTGCCCTCACGGCCCTCGCGACATGAAATTAAAAGTCTAATTACCGACAGACTGGGTGTCTGATTGACACACCGTCTATTGTGTTGAGAACCATATGACATGGAAAAACTTTGAGATAATTCTTCTTAGGAAACCATGGTAGTTGTAGAATCGACCACTGGATTGGTATGTGAACTCTCCCAGAGATGAGCAAGCCTATTCCGCAAACCCAGTAGATGGCTGGGATGAGACGAGTTCTCATAGAGATCCTGTGTGAGTCATCTCCTAGCGATCTTGTGTGGGAATCACCTAGAAATCTTGTGTGGGTCAGCTCCTATTAATCTTGTGTGGGTGAGCTCCGAGTGATCCGGTGTGGGTCAGCTCAAAGAGATCATGCGTTGGTCAGCTCTTAGCGATACTGTGTGGGTGAGCTCCTAGTGATCCTATGTGGGTCATCTACTAGGGATCATGTGTGGGTTTTCTCTTAGAGATCCTTTGTGGGTCATCTCCTAGTGATCATGTGTGGGTCATCTACTAGCGATCATGTGTTGGTCAGCTCCAAGAAATTTGGTGTAGGTCAACAATAGAACCATTAAGCAAAATAAGATGATTCTGTATTTATAACTAATAAACATTACTACGGTACCTAAAGATATACTTGTTTTGAGCTGAGTTAGTACCTCTGTGTTTTCTTCATTATTGATATGAATTACATGATAGCTCAGATTTATGTGTTCGCATATAATTATTTTGGTTAATCTGTTGATTTCATACATTGTGGTATATCCTTGGTAGATTTTGTTAGACCTTGAGGGTCTCGGGGTCCCTTCTGAGTATTGTTATACTCACCCCTACACGGGCTATGCCCGCACCCTGTTTTGTTGGATTTAGATGACGGATAACACTGACTACGGATGAGTGTACCGGGACTAGACGGTGCTTGGAGGTGGACCATACGATGTGTTGGTTTGCAGAAGAGACGGGTGGACGTGGAGTGGTGGGGAAGTGATCTATAGCTACCCTTCAGGTAGGTATCGAGGTGGAGGATTCCTGAGCTGATTTCCACATATTAGTCATCTTCTATATTCCATTTTTCTTTTAAATTTCTAGTTAGGATTTTATTCGGTCCCATTTTTCTTACTATACACACTTTGGTTACTATTCAGTTTAATTGAGTTCGTATCATGTTGTGTTCTTGGTATTCTGTTTATAGGATATAAAGGTAATTCCTTCCCAGTTCTAGGGAATTACACATTTGATTCTAGTTGCCAGCCCCTTTCCTAAGAAAAACCTACTTGGGGTAGTCACATCACATGCCCTATGTGATGGGTCATGAAAAATTGGTATCTGAGGAGTCAGTTCTACTATAGAACATAGGATTCTAATGTTTCTTTTTAACGGAAGTTGTGTTAAGTGTAGTGAGTGTGGTTATTAGTATAGGGAATCCAATTTTTGTGTAGTGTATTATGTATCCATACACCAGAAACCTGACTTGTGATTTATAACTCATTGCATGAAAACATTAATTGCATGTGTGTTTTTAAAATTTGTCCTTGTGATCTTTTGTGTAACGCCCCAACCCCAGAATCCAAGAGTCGGTGCATTATTACATATCCTTGGAATGATCATAAATCATCATGCCGCTAACTACTGATGAGTTTAGTATCATTGGATGTTATTTATACATTCATAAGGTTTACATTACATCATAAAATCGAAAACTAAAAAAATATTCCTTATATAGACAACACTGAGATCCCATAGTCTATCCCAGGTGGTCAGTCATAATTTACTTATTTGTATCATGGGAAAATAAAATGTAGAAAGTGGTGAGCACAGATGCTCAATAAGGATAACATTATAGTGGAAACATTCATAAATAAGAATAAACATTTAAGGTAGTGTATAAGACTAGAACAAAAGCCTTTTAAACTTGATCATCAGCATAATATGGAAAAGATAAAATCAAATAATGATATTTAATTATTAACATGGATATTCTAATACTCAAATGATCACATGACATATCAACCACCACTTTCATAATGATATAATGCATAATTCCAGACTATCATAACCACATAGTAAAGGCCTTGTGCAAAGACTACAAAAAAGTTTTTGCCAAGGCTTTTTCCCAAGACAGTAATTTGTCTCTTGAGACATACCGATTCTTCATAAAGATATAGATGGCTCCACCCGTCACATAATATGTCCAATGCATTTATCATATGAATATATTGAAACATAACAAAAACATTCATATTAAAACTAACATACGAAATGTCAATACTTTTTCGGCAAACCATGAATGGTATAAAAATAGCACATCCACAGTCAAAATAACTCATTTGATACAATATGGAATATTTTATTGTATTATATTAACCTAAATTGATAACAATAAAGGATATTTACATAGATTAAAATATTCATCAAAACTATTAGAGAGAAATATCCCCCTTTTTCTTGAAATCATTTAAAAGTCACACGATTTTTCATGAATCCATTTCAATTTTTTTTGAATAAAAGTGTCCCATATTACATTGAAAGATTTAAAACAAATTTTAATTTTAAAACTTCAATTTTCATGTAAATAAATCCTTAAAACCATTTTTAAAACATGGACATTAATGAGAATGATTTAGAAAAATAAATCATTACTACATTTAAAATGATATTTTAGTTAGAGTTCCAAACCAAAAGAAAGGCACTTGAATTCAAATAAATAAGGTAATAAAAACATTTTAAAATTGTGAGAATAAATGGATTCATGATATACTATTTCAATGTACATTATATACAACATATAAAAGTGATTTGGTGTATAACAACAAAGAAGTCTCAATGGAATGTTAATTGAGAGGAAATATCTTATAAAGAACGCATCATTAGGTTAAAGATAAGTCAATGACATAATTATGTGTGAAAAATATAAATACACTAAATATTATTGGATATTCAGTGTAAATAAATCAGGGGATAGTCACACATATTCTTGTAAAAATAACACCAATGAATTGTATATTTAACTCAACAAATGAATATTGAGTTAAAATTACTCTTATCAAGTTCATATCAATGACTTGAGAATTTATCAATGGATTTATTATGTGTATCAAAATTATATCCACAGAAAGGGGAGTAGAAATAATGACATAAGAAAATTAATATTTATTCCACACATAATCTTGGAGTAAAATAATAAATGAAGTATGCGTAAAATCGAATGAGTGGAAATTGAAATCTCAAATTCCCTTATTGATTGGGTTACTTGCGAAACATACAACCATGAAAGAATTATCATACAATGATGATGTAAATATACATAAATTAATTTATGTTACACAATGAATACAATCATGGGCATTATATACACCACATGCAAAAAATAAGTGGTGAACAATGGAAATCTCACGGAATTAAAAGTGAGATAAGAAACCCCTTACTTTGTACTTTTTCCTTGTACGAGAGTAGTTTAACCTCCTGTATAAGGGGTAAATTATTGATATTGAATTATAAAATAACTATATACATTAATATTATATCATATATGATCTTTTAACATTTATTTTTTAATAATATCTTAGTATTATCATCGTTTCTGGTGTTAACAAATTCATTTTCCATTATATTCATTGTTTTGTATGAAAAATGTGTTATGAATGGGATGTATATTATTCATATCTAGAATTATATAATGTCTCTAAACATTATTTTTAACCATTAAATTAAAATTAGTTTTTAATGGATACGATTCAGAATGAATCTCATCTCGTTTGTGGAGATGGTAGTCCTTACGTATGCACGAGCGACAATATCATTATTTTGATATTAAAATATTATATAATTGGATGGTATATCATATATACAGAATAATTATAATTTTATATTTATTATTTACTACAATTATACATCATTATCATAACAATCCAAATAATAATGTTTTGAATAACAATTACACCAAGACGTGGAGATGGTAAGACGTACATATGCACGTATGGTGACATGTTATTCAAAGGATGGAAATAATAATGAATATGGATGTCAAATATTTATAATAACATAAAATTATATATAAGATACTGGATTTACTATTTTAAAAAAATAAAAAACAAGGAAATAAGAAGTGGAATAAGAAAGGAACTTGAAAGAGGGTGGTGAAAATATTATCTCTTCCTCAGGTTATTTCTTTGGATTTGATCAAAAGGGCTCCTTAGGTTGGCTTTCTGATCAAAATAAGGCCTCTAGGTTCAAGTGAAGTAAGTTGAGATAATATTTTGGTTGGTTTGGCTAATATAAAAGGATTTTATGGTGTGAATTTCAGAGAAGGGCGAGTGTACTTTTATAAGAGGAGTGAGGGGCACGTTTGGAAAAGCCAGAAATATTATTTTATAATAAATTCATATTCGGTTTATAATGGCTCCAAAGTAGATTATTTATAGGCTAAAGCGGATATATGTCTAAAACTACTCAACCAATAGTTTTTAGATAGGTTTGGGTGACTATATTTACTTTATCTTTTTTTATTTAACTCTTAGTTAAATAGTTTGACATTTATCATGTCACTTTGTATTTTTATATTATATAGTTAATAAACATACTATATACTTACAAGAGACCATAAAGTGGTATATTAATGATACAAATATCATTATATATTTCCTCTGGATTATATTTATATTTGTAGGAATAAAATATCAATTAATAATATAATATTTTTTTTAAATACTCATTTCTGTCAATTCCGAAACTATGTAATAATTTATTTTTTTGCAATCATAAAAACATTATAAATTCAAAATGAATTCATTTAAGAAATAATTAAATTTCATATTAACCCATAAAATTATTTTATGTCATCAAAACCTTCACATTATATTAATTTTAACATTTATAATACCGATTATTTGATTCATTCATTAATAAGGAAAATACTGCATCATTATTGTGTCATAAATAAATTTAATTATTAAATGTAAGAAAATTGAATAAAATACAATTATGTTGGAACTAATTTTATCTTTATAATGAATATTTATAGTAAAAAATATAACATATATAACCCTATGTAAAAATTGTGTTTCAAAAAGATATATGATTATGTAATTTTTGTATTTACTTTAACATAGTTAATATAATGTTTCAATATCACTTAAAAGTGTCTCAATGGCATCCCATAATCGAACTAATGATTTTCATGGTTGGAAATGTATAAGCCAATCATGATAGGACACATTTTAGGGTAATTTAATATTATTATAATATTATTTTTTTACACTTATTTAATAAATTTACTCTTTAACCATGGAAATTAAAATATTTACAGAAGTAATTATTCAAAATGTATAAAAATTAAAGATACATATTTAAAAAATTTGGACCTCTTGATTATAAATATAAAATCAATTTTTCTAAATTCAATATACAGTAGTGGCAGAAATTAATTTAAAATTAATTCCCACTGTCAAAATAAATACCGTGTTTTTTAAGAAATAATAACTATCAAAAGATTGAGTGTTGTTTATATCTATTTTAAATGTTAAATTACATAAAATTACAAATATTGTATTAAATGGTAACAATATATTATATTTATATTTTAAAACCAATCAATATTATAATTTATCATGATAAATTTTTTTGAATAAAAAATATATTTTTAATTAATGTTTAGTATTTTTTAGTATTCATCAAAATTTGAATGTTTTCTAAAAAATACCAATATTTCACCTAGGCTAATTTCAAAATTAAGAATCCAAAAATGAAGTCCATTTTTAATGATAAAATTTATAATATTTAAAAATGTGTGTATTACTATTCAAAACAGCAAGTTTGATTGGTTGTGGTGTGTGTTTGAACTCAAAGTTGTGTACACCACATGCTACTATATTATTCAAAGGGAAGCGTACCGTGGAAGATTGAGTTGTTACATTTTGAGTCATCTATCTAGGAATATCTTATTAACCATGGAACACCTATTTCATCTAATGATGTCTCCACGCAGACATCTAGCTAGGGATCTAATAGTTGTACGCACTGATATACCACCAAGCGACGAGGCCTCAGTAAATGGCCATTTTGCAGTATAGGCACCAACGGGAGCCCGAGGAGTAACATTCCCCGTTGGCCCACCGATGCCACTAGCCCCAATAGTAGAATTTGCACGCCACTTTATTGTGATACATGTGTTCTGGCGCAAGAGGCCACCTAGGTTCAGGGGAGAGATGAACCCATAGGTAGTTGAGGATTGGTTAGAGGCTATAGTGAGATTCTTACGACTGGTAGGGACAACATCCAATATCATGGTGATCCTTTCCGCCAACCTTCTACAGGAAGTATTGGGCAGATAGTGGAGCTTGATTCTCCAGGTTCATGATGAGGTGACTCTTCTCTGGGCAGATATAGAGAGCATGTTTCAGGTAGGATTTTTACAAGAAACTCTTCACGCTGTTCGCATACATGCGCTCTTCATCTACAGTAGGGTAGCATGACTGTAGCTCAGTACTGAATTAGGTTCACTGACCTCTCACGCTACTCCACTGATATGGTGTGGGACCCTTTATTATGGTCCTGAACCTTCGAGCAGGAACTCTGGTGGGAGATCTAGGATTCAATGATCTCACTCAACATCATGACATAGGCAGGGGTGTTAGAGAGAGACCTCTTAGTGGAGAGTTTCCTTGCTGAGTAGTCACCTGCAGCGAGATCCACCACTAGTCATCAGTTAGATGACTCATCTCCAGGAAAAAGTAGACAAATGTTTCAAAGTTCCCAGAAGACCATACCAATAGGTGGATGACCGCATTACTCAAGATCGGTTTTGAGGGGCACCCAAGGAAAAGCAAGTCATACCATGAGTAGGAATTGATACACATGCGTCAACAAGGTCACATGACTCATGACTTTCCGACCCTCCGTACAAATGATCAGAAGACAGTCGAAGGACTACCTAGGTATAGATAGATGTTTGAACAAGGATATCCACAGGGAGTAGGGGGACGTCGTAGAGGAGTTGTTCCTGAAGTAGGTAGTGGGAAAATATTCGATATGTTACCCCCACCAACAGCAGGAATTCCACCACGACCAAAAGGAGCAGGTGGGCAAAGAATAGTTCAGATTTAGGTAGTTGAGGCTTATGATCACGGCACTCCAGATATTATACGAGGTATGATTTGGGTATACTCCACCTTTTCTATTTCAATTATAGAAAAACGTTCCAGGAATTATTTTATTTCCACTACCCTCATTCGGATCTCGGAGATTCCGTCAGAGTCATTGGATATATCCTTAATTCTAGATACTTCGATGAGAGCACATTTGACGATTATGAACTCGTTCAAGCAGTGCGAGCGTACTCTTTTAGGTTAGAGCTTCGGTTGGGATCTCCTAGTAGCAACGTCATGGACATACGACATTATATAGGGTATATAATTCTTATCTACATTCAATGATCAGAGAGACTATTTTAGGGAAATTGGGTGGTGTGTCACCATAGATGAGACTAGGTGTACCTTCACTGGTGAAGAGGGAGCCTTTGTAGAGAAGGATGGACATTTCTGGAAGGGAGTTAATCCGATCACTCATCAGTTGGATTGCCATACCCTCGGATCAATTTATGTGGAGAGTCTGATGTAGTGAGTCTGAATTATCTTGTAGTGGTGGTAAAGTACATAGGTGTCTTTCCTATTGATGTCCCTGGTCTTTCATCATGCAGATAGGTCGAATATTACACTGACATGTAACATAGGAAGCCACAGATATCTACACCAGCTTATCGGATGGCTCCCATGGAGCATTGTGAGCTGCGGGACCAACTGGAGGACTTACATGGGAAGGGGTTCATCTGGGCCTGTGTTTCACCTTCGGTAGCCCCGATTTTATTCGTCAAGAAGAAGGATGGATGCCTGAGGATTTGGGTTGACTATCGGGTCCTAAACTAGGTGACCATGAAGAACAAGTACCCACTTCCAAGGATTGATGATCTCTATGGTATGATGAAGGGAGAAAAATGGTTCTCCAAGATAGAGCTTAGATCAGGCTATCACCAGCTCAGAGTACGAGATGAGGATGTGAAGAATATGGAATTTGGATGTCTGTACGACCATTATGACTTCATGGTTATGACATTCTATTTAACCAATGCTCCTTCAGTGTTCATGCGACACAAGAAAATGATCATTTATACATACCTTGATCTATTTATAGTAGTCTTCATCGACAACATTCTGATCTACTCAGCTACTGAGGAGGTGCATTCCAATCATTAACAGGTGGTACTTGACACACTCCAAGATCACCAACATTATTGTATGCACTCAAAGTTCCAGTTCTGGATTTGAGTGGTTCAATTTTTGGTACATTTCATCATAGAGGCTAGAGTTTCAGTAGATCCATTGATGATTGAGGCAATACATGCATGGGAGCCACCCAAGAGTGTGATGGATGTACATAGTATTGGTGGGTTTGGCTAGATACTACTAGAGGTTCGTTCCATTCAACCCTTGCATTGTAGCACCACTATCAGCATTGAAAAAGAAGGGGAAACCATTCACTCGGTCGAAGAAATTCCCACAGAGTTTTCAGAAACTGAGGCAGACACTGACTAGTTCCCCAATATCGAGACTTCTAGAGGAGTACGTAGGGTACATAGTCTACTACGATGCATAAGAGACCACAAACGGATGTTTCCTGATGCATGAGTGAGATGTGACCGCATATGGTTCTCAATAGCAGAGACAGAATGAGCAGAACTATGCTATCCATGACATGGAGTTAGTAGCAGTGGTCTTCATCTTGATTATGGCGTGGTAATATCTGATGGGTTAACTTTTATAGTGTACTCTAATCACAATTGTCTCAGGTAAATCTTCTCTCAAAAGGACCTGAACCTGAGTCTTCGATGATGGAATGAGTTCCTCTAGTACCATGACATCTAAATAGTCTATACTCTTGGGAGAGGAAACGTTGCAGTAGATGCACCCAGCAGGAGGTCCGGTATACTACTACTATGTGAGGCAACGGAGAAGCTTTCCGCTCCGTGGATATCTTTCATGGAACATGATGGAGCAGAATTTCATTAGTCTCTTACAGTTACATCCCCACTTCTTTATCTAGTCAGGGAGGCGCAGTGTGTAGACACTGACTTTGAGGCATGACGTGCTCAAATTTCCACAGGAAATGCTCTGGATAGATTTTATGGAGGTGGGGAGCATGTCATATTCTTCCGAGGACGTACCATGGTACCAGTGTCTCTTCAGGAGGAAGAGTTGTTGGATTTCCACACATCCCAACTATTGGTACATCCAGGAGTGGAGAAGATGTACCAGGATCTCCGGCAACAACAATGGTGGCCGGGAATGAAGAATGCAGTTGCAGAGTTTGTCTCTTAGTGCAACACTTGACAGCAAGTGAAGGAGGAGCATCTTGTACCAGAAGGCTTGGTTCAGCCTTTGGAGGTCCCAAAGTGGAAGTGAGATGGGATATCCATGGACATCGTGACATGAATTCCAAGTACATTCAGTGGTCATTAGTCTATTTGGGTGATCATCGATAGACTCACCAAGTAGGCCCAATTCCTTCCAATGTGAGAGTAGGGTTCTGTAGAGAGATTTGGACACATCAATGTGCAGGAGATTGTACGGATACATGGAGTACCCTCAACGATTTTCTCAGATCTTGATGCATGATTTACTTCCTGACTATGGAAAGGGTTGTAGGAGGAATTCGAGATGCAGGATTGTTTGAGCAGTGCCTTCAATTCTCATACAGATGTTTAGACTGGGTGTACCATTAATACCCTTGTGGATATGTTGAATTCTTGTTCCTAAACATCAATCACAGCTGGGATGATCAATTGACTTTGCCGGAGTATGGGTACAACAATAGTTATCACTGCACCATTGGGATGTCAACTTTTGAGGCGTTGTATGAGTGTCCATGCAGATCACCTTTGTGTTGGACTGTCCCAGGGGTTTTAGCACTAGTGGTACTAGAGATGGCATGGGAAACCACAGAGAAAGTGCAGATCATCCAAGAGCAGATGAAGAATGCACAGAGCAAGAAAAAGTTGTATGCTGATAGGAGACAGACACCTCTAGAGTTCGAGGATGGAGACCAGATCTTTCTACGGGTCTCACCTCGATGGAGTTTGTAGAGATTTGGATGAGGTGGAATGTTATCTTTGAGGTTCATTGGACCCTTACAGGTCCTTTGTAGTGTTGTAATGGTGGCTTACCGCTATGCTATTCCATCAACGTTGCATCGGGTACACGATGTATTCCACGTATCCCAGCTGAAGAGATACCTGCACGAACCTTCCCACGTCATCTACCATGGGGAGCTAGACATCGATGATGGGGTGACATTTATAGAGGTTCCATTGAAGATTGATGATCGATAGGAGTGGGTCCTTTTTGTTTGGTCATTATCTCTGAAGATCGTTTGCTGGTTGCAAGAGAACCTCCAAGAGAGCACCTGGGAGCTGTAGGCTCAAATTCGTGCTAAGTACCCCCACTTGTTTTTTCTAGTTTGAGTAATGGATTACAAGGATGCAAAGACCTGAGGTGGGGAGAATGTAAAGAGAAGGAAATTCATTTAATTTTATTTTAAATTAAATGGGAATTTTATGAGTCTGTGAATATTTACAATGCGTGATTTAGAGGGCCGGAGTACCCAGAATGAATTTTAGAACTTTTGTTCGGGTTGGTTCAGTAAATGTGCGAGAAACTTTTTCTAAATATTGAACCGGAGCTTGAAATTGGAATCTGTGGACACCATTCAACTCACAACATCAGTATTCACATAAGGAGACCTTCACCTCAACTGTAGTAGGTCGAGTGTGGAAGTTAGTTTTTCACATATTTATGAAAGAATAAAAAAATTGTGTAGATTTTATTTTTATTTTTATTCCATGTCGATGTAGAGAAGTGGGGACTACATGACCTAAAACTCCAATGAGAGGTTATGATGGTGGGGACCAGCCAAACTAACCTCCCATGAGAGGTTATGATGGTTAGGACCACCCGAGGTATAAACCCCTTGTACTGCCCTCTTAATGGGGGAGAAACCTCTCAACTCCCTCTTTGTAATGGGGGAGCCTCTTGAGCTTCTTCCATATTAATTGTGCTGACCCCAATCCTTAATTATTCCAACTTGTTTGTGTGTGAAAACATAATTTCTTCTTATGTTAAATTATATTGGCATCAATTTTATTTTGGGTGAGAAAATGATATAGCTCTTGGAGGAGTACATTCTTCAACGAAGAATGCCCATGAAGAAATTCTTCTCTGAATGAAAAATTCCATTGAAGAACGTTCTTTAGAATCATGAAAGTGGAGATGTACTTACTAACAATTGAATAAAATTCCAACAACACTGACGTCCTTCTATTCCCAAATAATTGTCTTCTTCTTAGTGACCTCATCAATGTCATCATGCGAACAAGGTAGGGGTTTATTTCTATATTATTATCAATTCCCATGTACTCCCCTTATAATTATTTTGTGGGATTGAGATTAGATATTGACGAGGGTTATAGGGATTGATGATTTTAAAAATATCTTTCATACTCTTTCTTGATTTATGATTATGTTGAGCCACTTGCTACAGATCTAATGCGGAGAGTGCATGACAAACAATCATGGAAAAACTAATCCAGAATCTTGTGATGATTTTTGTGTTCTTCACAATAGATGAGGTCGGTAACCAACCAAGAAGAGGCATTATAACGGCGGTAGACATCACCATCGACCGTGATGAAGGCGACAATGAATTGGAACTACTCTGCGGCCCCCGCTGCCAGTGACCCCCAGCGTCCGTGGCCACCCCACCTACATCATCTACTCCAATGGTCGATCTGCCATGCATCGTGCCCTCGTGGCGCCCCATGTCCTAGCCGCTCCGTCTACGCCACTCCACGCCCTCGTGGAACCCTATATCCAAGCCGCTCTATCTTATTAGACCTTCACCGTGCCCCCACGGATGAGTCTCCCGACGTCGCCCCCTCGCGGTACCCTGTGGCTGAGCCACTCCAGTCGAGCCACCCCGCAGCCTTGCACCCCCGCGGCACCCCGTAGCCGAGCTGACTTGTGCCATCATGGCAACCTGACAACCCTCACGACCATCCAGGTAGGACCCAGCATACTAGGCCTCCCAACAGCCTAGGCAAGACCCAGCGGGTCGGGCCATCCAATGTGTTGGGCAGGACCCAGCTGGTCGGGCAGGGTCGGTTCGACCGAGTCCGACCGGACCTGAACAAGATACGACCATAAACATTACTTGGGACATAACATTCTCACTAGAAGTCTGATTAACAAACTTTTAGTGGAAAAAAAATCCATGGAGAGATACAATACATTTTTTATACCCCACTAATGTTTCAGATAATGTTTCGGAACAATTGGTTTGGATCGAGCATGAATCCAACCGTGCCCTTGGGATTAAAATGCTAATAACACACTGATCAGTCATCTGGTTGACACACTGTCTATTGTGTTGAGACCCCTATGACGTGGAGAACCTTTGAGATACTTCTATGTGGGAAATTTTTGCAGTTGGAGAATCGGAAAGTGGCATAGTGAGTAGACTCACCTGGAGACGAGAAAGCCTAGTGTGGAAACACATTAGCTGGATTAGTGCCTATAGTGATCCAGTGCGGGTTAGCTTCTAGTGATCCTTTGGGGGTCAACACCAAGTGATAATGTGTTGGTACCCTCCTAATGATCTTCTCTAGGTTATATATTAGTGATCCTGTGTGGGTGAGCTCCTAGCCATCCTGTGTGGTTCCGCTCTTAGCGATCCTGTATGGGTCACCTCCTAGCGATCTTGTGTGGGTCAGTTCCTAGAGATCCTTTGTGGTTTAACTCCTAGAGATCCTCTGTGGGTCATCTCCTAGCGATTCTATGTGGGTCAGATCCTAGTGATCCTATGTGGGTCATCCCATAGTGATTCTGTGTAGGTCAGCATCATAGTCTCTTTACAGAATAATATGATTCAGTATTTTTAACTAATCATCTATACTATCATACATAAAGAAATATCTGATGTGAGGTAAGTTAGTACCTCTGTGTTATCATTATGATTGAGATGGATTACTAGAAAACTCATGTATATGTATGGGAATATAACTATGTAGGGTTATCTATTGATTTCATACTTTATGGTTTATCCATGGGGGATTTTTTGAGAACATGAGGGTCTCAGGGTCCCTACTGAGTATCATTATACTCACCCCTTTCACAGGCTATGCCCTCACCTTGTTGTGTTGGATGCAAAAGAATGAAAGTACTTACTGATGACGAGGGTTCCAGGACTGGATGATGCTAAGAGGAGGACCGTATGACGTGTTAGTTCGTAGAGGATACGGGTGGATGTGGAGTACTGAGGAGTCTATCCATACCTACCCTTCTAGTAGGAATCAAGATGGATGATCTGGGTGCTTCTTTTCACCTATCATTTTTATTGTATTTTCTAGTTTTCCTTGTACATTATGGTTATCCTTCTATTATGGCCCCTTTTTCTTTTTGTACTCACATTGTTTACTATTTAGTTCACTTGATTTCATATTTATCTATTATCATGGTTGTGTGTTTACATGTTATAATGTATATTCCTTCCCAATTCTAGAGAAAGATGACTTTGGAGCTAGTGTCCAGCCCCTAGCCTAAGGAAGGTGGGCTTGGGGAATTCACAACATGGGCCTCGAGGGATGATTCATGTCATCATGCACCCATTTCCAGAATAATGGATGATTTCAGAACAACAAAAAATAAGAATATTCAGATATCTTAAGGGGAAACTCATAGTGCAGAAGTGTCATAATGGAATGTACCTTCTATCAGGTGTTATTTTTGTGGAAAAATGGGACATTCACACTATGTGTGTTCCATGTCCAAGAGACATCAAAGGGAACAAGAACTAAGATGGCAGACAAACAGAATACAGTTCTCCAGAACATATTTTGAAAGACACTATTTTTTTGTGCATAGGATTTGGGCACATGGATAGGTACATCACTTTGATCATATAGAGAAATGTGCCAAAGTATAATCAAAATGTTTAAAAGAAAATGATCAATGAACAAAAATTTGAGTTGAAAACTCAAAAAAGATTTGCATATTTGCAAGATGAAGTCGGTCCATTGTACATTGAGAATGATCATAAGTCTCAATCCTTTCCAATTTTGAAGGAAAATATATGGACCAACAAAAAAAGGATTACATGGAAGTGGTGTATGAAATTTCCCTTAAAGGATCAGATCACAATGGTGTGTGAATCCTTGAAAGAGGTTTCATATCTCATAGTACTAGAAATAAAGATCTTGTTACAGGCATATGATATTACAAATAATATGTTGTCATGTTTGGAATCGATGAAGGCCAGATAATTATTGGCTCAGGAAAGGCATAGTTTGGTGGAAAATTGATGAGACATGCTGATGTCTTATTAGTAGAAGGCATTAGTCACAATTTTCTCAGTGTCATTTAGTTATGTGATGCATGAAATAATATATGGTTTTACTAAGAAGATGTGTATCATAAAAGAAAAGATGATGAAGTACTTTTTCAAGGAATAATTAAATAGGAAAATATTAACCTGGTAAGTGGATGGAATGATATGTACTTCATGTCCGGAGAAGAAGAAAAAAAGATATGTCATAATCGACTTGGTCATCTATGCCAACCATCCTAGGAAGATCTGGTAAAGGGTGATGCAGCAAGAGACCTCTCTAAGCTATCATGTAATCATAATCACACATGTGATGCATTCCAACAAGGTAAGATCATCAGCAAGACATATAAAGAAAAGGAAAAAAAGTCAACATGAGTGCCCGAATATGTGAATGCTAATATTTTTGGGCCTATCACACCAAGAGAAATTGATGGAAAGAGGTACAATGTTATTTTAATTTATGAATAGAGCATAATGAATGGGTATTTTTTATTTCCCATAAGTCCAATCTCTTCAGAAACATAAAAAAGTACCGATGGGATTGCAAAAGAATGCTTCGACAAAAAATTATGATGTTTCGTACTAATAAGGGTATGGAATTCACAAATAGTCAAGTGGATTACTATCTCGAGAAACACATGATAAGGAATCAAGTCTCATTAGTGCGAACTAACCAACAAAACAGAGTGGTTTGAAGAATTAATAGGATCATCCATATCGTGGCCCTTAAAATGCTCATATAAGAAGAAATTCTAGATAAATTTTGGAAGGAAGTAGTTTTGACATCGGTCAAAATTTATAACAGGGCTCTTTTGGGTCCACAGGACTGAAAGACTCTGTACAAGATGTGGTATAAGAAAAAACATAGGAAATATGTGTCATGAGGAGATGACGGTATATTCCATGGATATTCATGAACAATAAATGCATATAAATTATTTAACAAATAGCTGGGAAAAGCTGTTGAGATCAATGATGTCACTATAGTGGAGAATGAGGAGATCATTCAAAATGGTAGTAAACAATTTCATGATGAAAGTGCTGATGAAGAAAGCAATGCAGGTGGGGAAGAAGTTACTAATGCTAATTCAGAAGAAGATACGGATGATGGGCATGTGGTAGTAAAATCCATTTCATTACAATATCAAAGGAGTCCCGATGAAATTGATAGAAAGAATATCATTTGTGATCAGTCAGATCCAGTTCTGAAAATAAGAATAAAATCATTGTAGGATATATCATTCTAATCTACAGTTGAGCCGAAATGCTTTGTTGTTGCAGCTGAAGATATAAATTGGCTTCAGGAAATGAATAAAGTGCTTGAGACAATTGAAAAGAATCAAACATGGATGACTGTTTTGAGGCTAGTAGATAATAATGTCCATTGTATTAAATGGGTCTATTAAAATAAGATGAATGAATATGTCACAATGATTCGGAAAAAATTACAGCTAGATTGAAAAGGATACTCCCAGATAGATGAAATATATGGTGATGAGATATTTGCACCGGTTGTGAGAGTAGAGACAATCATATTATTCCTACCCTTTATAGTGCAACAGATGTTCAATGTTTTATAGATAGACGTAAAATATGCAGTTTTGATAGGATTTCTGTAGGAAGATGTGTATAATGAGAAGAAAAATATTTTTCTTATTCTTTAGGATGAGGACATGGTTTGCTGACTGAAGAATGCATTGTATGGGCTGAAACAAGCTCATAGAGCATGGTACTCAATGCGTGATCAGTATTTGAAGAGTCTTTGGGTCCAGTGAGGGGGAGTTGATTACAATCTCTATTTCAAAAACATGAGTATTCAATGGATGATAGTCCTACTTTATCTAAATGATATAATATATGGTGGATCTGAAAAATCTCAGTGAAAACAATTTTTGGTATTCATGAAATGTGAGTTCGAAATGTCAATGATTGGGGAGATATCTTTTTTCAGTAGTCTATAGGTGACACAAGGAATGAATGGAAGCTTAATTTCTCAATCCATTTATTACAAGGAGGTTTTGAGAATATTTTTACTAGAATTTTCGAAGGAGATGAAGAATCCAATTGCTACCTGGATGAAAATATCCAAAGATGAGGATGGAAAGGTAGTTAATATCCCAGAATACTGGAAAATCATTTGAAGTTTTCTATACATGACTGTGACAAGGCCTGACATTATATTCACCACATGCCCGGAAGTGAGATATCAGAGTAAACCCAATGAAATCCACAAGATTGCATTGAAATTAATACTTCGTTATATAAAGGGAATAGTGTATTTCACCATGATATATAGTGAAAAATATCCTTAAATATTAATGGGATATAATAATGCAGATTGGGCCAGTTCAGCCGATAGTAGGAAATAAATGTCAGGAGGTTCTTTTTATCTTGTATGAATGTGTGATTTTTGAATAATAAAGAATCATGATTGTATTTTATTGGGCACCACAAGTAGATGAGTATATTTACACCACTCTAGCTTTCACATAGATGTTCTGGATGAAACAATATATTGATTGTATGGGTGTCCAAGTGAAATCTTTGATCCGAATCTAGCATGATTAATCATTTCCTATAAATATCCACAAAAATAATGTCAATCACTCATGGAAAAAGCACATTGAGATAATGTATCACTTTATCAAGGATATGGTTGACCATGGAGTTGTAAAGTTGGAGTATGTTCCTAGAGAGCTACAGGTTTCAGACATTATGACAAAGGGCTTACCAAAGGATGTTTTTGAGAGGCATCGACTGGCTCTAGGAGTTCAGTCGACTCCTCGCAATTGAAAGAGATTGGTTGTTGAACCCCACCACTCTCCATTTTGTATTTTGTGTTTTCTCTAATGCGATAATCTGTGTTCATTCCAATGTTGCAAACCACAATGGAGTGACCATTGGGTTCATTGACAAAGGGGTAGAAATATTGACTCTTAAAGTGGGAGAAACTGTGGCTAATGAAGGGAGAAAAGGTCTTAGTTAATGACATGTTGAGAAGCTAATATGAGGATTTGTGAGATAGGAAGAGATTATTTTGGTAGGGGGAGTGTTTTAAAATCCGACGTTTCTAGAAGTGATCAATGAAAGAGTAGATATCACGAAATCTAAGGATCATGATAAAAGTAGAATAGTGATGTAGGAATTATTTGAGATGGTTCCTAGATATCACAAATTGGTATCCATGGGGTATCCAAAATTGATATCATTTTTTAAATTGTTATATGTTTTGTGTTAATAGTTGATGGCAGAAATGAAGTGAATAATTGATGATCTTTTCATTTACTCTTATTTCTCACGACGAGTATTGATCATGTGGGCTTAAAGTATATAGTGAGTGAATCTTTGGTCACTATCCAAATTGAAAGTGGAAAATGGCGTTATACGATTGAAGAACACTCAGTGAGTTATCAAAGTTCATAAAATCATTCTAAGAAGATTTATCAACAAACCCCATGGAGGGAGACTGTTGGGAAAAAAATCCATGAAGGTAACATTGCATCATTTTTTGGTTTATTATGCTTGTTGAAAAAGAATATTTCCATGGGGAATTGTCATGTTCCAGTGATGTTGTTGAAAATCCATGTTGACAATGAACCTTGACAATGGCATGTGTTTTGTGAATATGGTATTTATTGTTTGGATTTCACAAAGACCATAAGAATGTTGACGTTGATTATTCATGATTACAACAAGCTTCATTAATGGAAGAATTGAAAAGCATTACTATTTCAAAGGGCATTACGAGAGGATTTTTATGGAGAATTTTCAATGGAATTGACAGGATGATCCACAATTATGAGGAGATCCACAGTCAAAAAATTTCCATGTTTCTTTGCAATTTTGATAGAGTTTGGGTGGGAACATCAGAGCCTAGAGATTTGATCTAACATGGTGTGGATTTCACATGGAAGGATTGAGGGTCAATGGCATCATCTATAAATAGGCCATGACCCCCTCGAGAGATGTAGAGAGAGTCTTCAAGAAAAATATTGTTTCTCTCAACTCGCATAGGTGGTTTGAAAAGGCATGGTGCTTTGCAAAAGGACGGAGATTCACGACGACTATCCTAGATCTGGGAATGATTGGTGTTTCACGTTGGCTTGGTGAGCTTCATGAGATAAGTCACTCTGCGATGACATGAGCTCCATGATAGCCTGAGCTCTATGAAGTCATGAGCATCGTGAAAAGGCAGGAGCATCGCGAAGGCTTTTTTGAGCTTCGTGAAAATGGGAGCTGTGTGAAATAGGGTTCTTTGTGAAGGTATGTCCAGATTTTATTTCCCAGTGTTTAGGGGTGAAGGGGTATTCATCAGTGGATGAACATTGGAAATTAATAGAGAATCTTAATATAGTGGAGGATGCATTCATTAGTGTTAATAAAGAGACTTCCATGTCTACAAACTGTGAGTGGATGTTCTAAAGAAGCTGTGATCTCACTTCAGTTGAGAGAGTAGTGTGTTCTCAAAATTGTGAGTCATTCTAAAACAAAAGGGAATTTGAGTCCACTTCAAACATGTAAACAACAGTGCGCTTATAGTGTAATTGGTACATCATCACACTGCCGTTGTATGCTCCCTGGACATAGCCTACTGAGGGTGTCAAAGTAAATTATTTTTTTCATGTGCATGCTTTAAGGTTTATTCATACTCTAAAATGGGAAGGAGAGAGAGGGGGGTTTGTCTAAGAACACAAAAAGATCATAATGGGCAGTTTTTTAACCTATCATACCCTAATTCACTCCCACTCAGGATATTTAGCATATTAGAACCAATAGTATATGACTATTGTGAATAGGGAATTATGTTTTGAACTATGTGTGAAATGAAAATTTTGTGGTGAATTTTTTTATTAACCAATGGGTAATGAGATTGTGATTATTCCATGATGATAATATAATTTTAGTTTGATATATGATTTTATTGGAAGAAAAATGATGTGATATAATCTTTTGGTCAGAGAAAAATCAAGGCGATGAGTGGATCAGTGTGATGGATAAGGGCTTAGAAGTGTACTATAACTATTATGAGCGTAAAAAAAATTGATTTCATGTGATTAGTAGTGATTGGTTGGGAGTATCGTGATATATAATTTGAGTGTTTCATGTAAATAAAAAAGGACAATGTTCAGTATTTGATTTATTGGGGCCATGTGCATGGGGATTTTTTCAGTACTATTGGATAAGGATTTCATGGCAGAACATAAGTATCATTGGAAACTAGAACAATGGTTGGGATTTGGGAATATTCAAGGAACATGAGTATTGATCTGGAGTGACAAAATTTGGATGCTAATGGGTATCATGGAATGGCATTATACTATTCACATAAATTGAATTACCTATGGTGGAGAACACATTATAGAAGGCCAAAGTTCATGATTCTCATTTTGGGTAGTTTTTTTGTTAGAGTAAAGTGTCAGGTATTAATCGAACCCAAAATAAAGGTGATTGTTATTGTTTTTATGATTCTCTTATGTAGGGGATAAGGTTATATAACGTAAATTGTATCTACAAATATTTGGGTACTTAGTTATATTGGTAGTGTAAAATTACTACATTTAGTAGCTTATGACATATAATATATAGGGCACTAGAGTGACCTAATTTATGAGATTTTGGAACTCCTGTATATTCCATAGATATATAAAAAAATTAAAAATTTTAAAATGCCAAAAATTAGAGATATATTATGTTATGATATCCCTAAATAAATTGGGACATTATTGTACACATTATACATTCATTGGAGTGTTTTATGGATGAAACAATCCAATGGGTTGTGATGTTCAACTACATTGTGTTGACCGTTGATTCACCGATATTTTATAGTTTCTATTAAAATGGATTTGACCACTCCTATTGTAGTCCACATGATGTGTGTGAGATAATAGCTAAACTCTCTTTAATTCGATAATATTCATTCATCATCATGGAAGGTGTTACCACCTACTTTATGACTATGAATCCTCTAATTACAAACATGGATACATTGATTACCATTATCCCTAATAAGAAAAAGGAATTGTTATACATTTATAGTGATTATAATCATGAATAAAAGGGTTTATAAAGATAATGACTAATTTTTTATACACTAGGTTTATGGTTATTCTTGTTCATGTTGATAGTGTTGTTGATAGTTTGGTCATTTCTGACTGTTTCCCCTAGATATTTGATCATTCAATAATCCCCTAAAACCCATTAATGAAATGAAATCCTTATTATTCAATGGATTAATATGTTTATTTTTTTAATTTTCTAATGGAATGATTTCCATTAGTCATTTGGATCCCTATAATAAAATAAGATTTTTTGTAAATATTATTAATGGATTAATAACTATGAGTAAATATCCTATTTTATAATATTAATGAAACCAGAAATTTTAAATTTTAAGTATAATACAATACCATATATCAGAACCATAATTTAATCTAAAATTTAAGGAAAATAAATAATCATATTGTATTTAGGATATTGATGATAATAAAAATTATGATTGAATCTATATGACATCACAAGAAAAAAATAAAGGAATCAATCAAAGAATATAATTTTTTTATATCATAAATTATGATTGATATTAATGAGTAATCTTACATATTTAATATAATGTATTTATGTTATGTCATATCATTTAAGAAAATATAGGTGAAAATGAATTTTTTTTATTTTTATAAATTTCCTTTTAGATTATATAATTATTAAATATTATAACTCTTATAACATGTAAAATTCTATATTTTATGAATAAAAACTAATTATGAAATGTCCATATTTGTATGTTGTGATTTGATGAATAAAAATGTACTTTATTTATTTTCTAATTCCTTTGAATATTGATGTTTCTAAAAAACTATTGAAATATAAATATTTTGAATACCTTATTTATGTGGAAAATAGGTTCTTGTAAATAATATATTCCATCATTTGATATTAGGTGTGACAAAATATGTTTTATTTTTTCTACACCTTGACAATAATATTTTATTAATGCTATTTTTATTATTTTAGTTTTTGATCATAGTATGTATGTATTATAATATAGAATTTTTATGAATCATATTATATATTGAGTAATGTATCCCCAGGTATGGGGATATTGGATGAGACATTCCAACAACCTCAAGGATAATGCATTTTCTACAATGGTGGTCATTGGTTACTTGTAGCTCTAGGAATACTCTTGTGGATATTAATAATTTGATATAATTATATACCATTAAATTATTAGTAAATTTACCTTATGCATTAAAAACATTTAGATATGTTTAAACATTATTATCTTCCAATTTTTTGGTATGTATAAAGAAATATTTTTTTTATAAAATGTCACACAATAGTATGGTGTGAACATATTAATTTTGTGAATAGAACTGAGAATTCAAAAATGAAATCATTATATTCACCCATAAATAAAGGAATATAACTTGGGAATATAAATATATGACAAGATTTATGTGTTTTAAATTTAATAGTAATATGATTCATATTATATTGGTTTGATTTTTATAATTAAACCCCCCGAAAATAGTATGTTTAAGATTTCATGAAATACAGAACATTTTTAAAACCGTAATAATTTTTTAGTGGGTCTTAACCATTATGTGACCATGAATTATCTTGGGTGGGGAATGAAATTTATGATGTGATTCTAACCATCAGGTGCCATTTTCATGGATTTTCAATGGATTGAACATAGATTGAAAACCTTTATTATTAGGATACCATGTGAATGGAGTTCAGTGAATCCATATTATAGAGTACGATATTTAGTAATCCACTCATTTATCCATGAATCATATTAGATATGATTTAAAATAGTTCTCAATCAGATGTAATCGTGTATTATATATGTGATTCTCTCTATATAACATGATGAAATATGTGTATTATCTGTGTATTTTGATTTGATGTGTGTGGTCATCATTTTTAGAAATAATACATTTATAAAATTTCTAAGAGACCAGTTATTGATTCTATCTATATAATAGTATAAATTTTATATCTCATGTAGATTAATTTTCTCAAATATTAACACTATAATAATTATTATGTGAGTGCTATAGAGGACAATTTCTACAATAATGACACATGGGTATTTGATATCAGGTGTACATCAAATATTTTTTTAGATTAAAGATTTTTTTGAGATAAAAGGGAACACAGAAATAGTGAAATAATATTTATGTTGAAAATATTCACTGAGTTACTATATTGGAATTAAATATTTCCCATCTACATCTACCTTATGGATTAGTTAAATAGTTTGTGAACTGTTATTGTGTTTTTACTACGAACTGTGATTTGATTTTCAATATCTTGTTTGGAAAAGAAGATATTTTAATTTATTATTAATAAAAGTACTTTACTCAATTAATTAATGAAATGTTTTATGGAATTCATAATATAATAAATGGATTATATATTTAATATATGGATATCCAGGTCTATAACATTACAAACAATTAGATCACGATTGATTATAACTCCCCCAACCTTTTCCATTCTACCCATAGTTATATAAATGTGAAGCATAATGAAAGAATTAAAATTTAAGGAATTTTATAACTTTTCAATTATGAATCATTTGATTCATGTGAAACAATTTCTTTCTTAAAGATAACCAATACAATTTTTTTAGGAAATATGAAAAGGATTTTATTCAGTAAGTATTTAGAAACATTGATGTATTTAGACCAATGTGTACTCATGAAAGTAAGGATTTTGGAAACCTCATTACATTATCAATGAATTATGTATGAATTGGTATTTGGATTAATAGGATAGTCTAATATGAAAAAGTTTCACAGTTTAATGAGTTTCAAAATGATGTATAAAATCAATTGTGAAAAAGTATTATGAATCTCAGATCAGATCTAGGTACTGAAGACATGTGATTGAAATTAAATGATCAATTGGGGGACTAAAAAATTAATATGAAACGCACTACTCTTATAACATATAATTGGAATGTCATTTCAGAGAGGGAGAATTATTTCATGTTGCACATGGTCTCAATGATGATGAGTTAGGGTGACATTTTTATTTCATAATAGGTATATTCTCTTCATAGTGTTTCATTCCAAATAAACTATTTTCCATATAAATTAACCATAATGACAATAAATTATTTATGGAAGAATAAAAATAACAATAAATCTGTCATAATGTTTTATGTGATTAATTATACGTACAAAATTAGTATTATGATAATATTTACCTTATTTCAAAAAAATAATTATTTTTTGGTAATCACAAAGACACATCATGAAATTAATATTATTATTCAACATAACATAATTTTTATATGTCCATCATTTTTTTTGCCATAATAATTATCAAATAAGATTATGAGTAGGTGGGGTTAGATTATCATCAAGAATTTAAATTATAACAAACCATAAGTGTTCCTAATATAGAAGTTGAACTGCTTCCACCAAGAGTTGTATAAAAAGAACTGAGTCAAGTTACAAATGAACATAAAAGATATTGATAGATTTATCAAGATCTAAATAGATATGTATTTCTTGATGTTAATTATGATGATGTAATTTCAATTAGAGATAAACCAACTACATACCATGAGTCTATTGGGAATTTTAATTATCAAAAATGTTAAAATCTACGCAACTTGAAATTAAATCCATGTATAGGAACCATGATTGGAACATTGTGGATATACATGAAAGGGTGATACCTAATAGGTGAAACATAATTTTCTCTCATAAAAAATGACCATGATAGAAGAGTGTGAAAATATAATTCAATTGTTGTGTAAATTTATTATATTAAATTTTATGGTATTTACAGTAATAAATTTTTCTTCTTTTGTTTTGGGGATAAATTAAATTAAAATATTGTTGGTCAAAATACCTATATTTGATTATGGGATATATTATTTTGATGTAAAATTAATTTCCATAATTTAAGATGAATAAAGGATGTGGATATAATATAACATTATGATTATTAGGAGTCAAATGGGAATACTAATGTAAAAATTGAGATGTTTCATTTCTAAATTCACGAAGCATTTTCATAGTTGGAATATCCTATTTGTTGATTCATTCAAAGAGAATAGATTCATAAAAACTCATATGATTATTTTATATATAATTAGATTAGTGGTATTGTTGTAGTGATTATGATATTGTATATAGATTGAAGGCATATTATAAAAAATGATACCATGTATTTACACATTGTAAAAATATGGTTTGGGAAATGTATCTTCATAAAATAAATGGGTGAAGAATCCAACAAAAAATGTATAAAAATATATATAGAAATATATAATAGATTAGCAGATATTTTTTTAGACTTATAAATTTGAAAATAGTTAAATTGGATTAACATGGAGGACTCTAAAAAGGTTCTTTACCAGTTTTACATGGCATGAATCATAGGTATATTAATAATCCTATTATAGTGATTTAAATGATGGATACAATTCCCATTATATCCACCATAGGGTCACTTGTGTATTTAATGTTGTTACATTGATCTAATTTTTCCTATGATCATAGAATAATTGTTTGAAACAAATTCAATATTAGTGAGAGTCATTGTTTTAATATTAATAACATATTTATGTACATGAGAACAACAAAGTATATATTCCGGGACTTTAGGGAAAAGGATTAGATATGTGTAAAGGGTTACAATAGTGAAGGTTTGCATTGAATTAATGTTGAAATGAGATATATTTTTGGATTAATGTTTTACTTGAGCACTACAACTATTAGTTGGTAGTGTTCCAATCATACCACCAATTTAGACATGATAATAGAGGAAATGAAAACGGTTGTATAAGATGATTTTTAGGAATATATTTTTATCAAGAGTTTTTATTTGGAACATGAGGTGGTTCCTAGAAACATGTGAGTAATATTGCTTTACCGTGACTGCAATAGAGCTATTATTTTTGATAGGGAACCCGAGTCACCCAAAAATAACTAACACATTCATAAAAAATAAAATTTCATATAAGATATCATTTAATGGAGATAAGTTATTTTTTATTGCTTTGATATAGATAAAAATGTAACCATTGAAAAAAACTTATATTATAAGAGGCATAAGATTCATGTTAAATATTGTTGATTATGGTTGAGTAGAGATTTATTATGGTGGTTGTAAATATATTATTATTTTTAAATAAATAAAATTTAAATTTATTATTCATTCATGAGTTTTATAGTTTGTATTACCTAAATAGTTAAATAATAATATAATCTCAATGTATAAATTCTTATTGTCACTAATTTTTGATTATCCTAAATAATTAAGGTTTTTTATGATATGTTAATATTAGATTTAGTAGTTGAATCATTAGAGAATAAGAAGATCATTATTATTTGGAAGAAACCCAAAAAATAGATCCCATAGAATTTTATACAATCATCAATATTGTTATAGGTTTTTGATTATTATCAATCCTTTTTTACAAGTTATTTGAATGAACTCTATCATGGATACCATTGTACATTGATACCTTTCTGAAAAAATCCTTGAAGCATTACAAATAATGGTCTAGTTGGATGTGTTTCAAATAAAATAATCATTTATATATTAACAATGATTGAATTATACACTTTTTTATGAGAAAAATAATTTATCCTATAATTAACATAGTCAAATAAAATTAAATCTTATTATTAGTTGAGTATAATATTATAAGTTCAGCTACATAGCAGATTGACAAGTGATGTTCTCATCTTCTTGATGAATGTAATGTGATGAACTCATTAAGAAGGAATGTATTTTTCATCAAATCAAGAATGTATATGATTACCATTCAAAGAATTATTATTTTTAATCTATATTTATTACTCTAGGACATATAAAAATTGTTTATATTGGTATACATTGTAACACAATTAGATTATGTAAATTTTTTTTTTAATTTAATGTATCTTTGTGATATATTTCATTCCATATGGCATTTGAAATAATTATATATATATATATATATATATTAAAACACTATGTAAAAAAATTACATTTTAACAAAAAAAATTGGCATGCACTACATGAAATATAGGCATAGTTTGTGTTACATGCAATACAACATTGTCTTGCACTATATAGACCACTAATATGGTGTACCTTACACACAACACATGTAAAGAACCATAAATTTAGTGAAAACTTTTTTCGTAAATTCTTTGGGATTTTATGAGTATGCATATCCTGACGGCACCATATTCCTAGGGCTGGCGTGCCCAGAATCATTTTCTAAAGTTTAGCTCTGGTACATTCAGTGAACGAATGAGTGGGTTTTTATATCATTTGAACTGGTTCTTAGAAACATAATCTGATGGCACCGATGAAATAGCAGCGATTGTATTTTCTTAAGAGGACCTTTTCTAAAGATGTGTTTGCTCAGGAGGAGTTGTTAAAAATTGGGGATTAAATGTGAAGTAAATTAAATTTATGGAACAAATTTTACTTGTAACCTAATTGATTATTTCCTAAGTATGGGAGTTGGGGTGGGACCCACTAGATCCTAACTCCTTTTGATAGGAAGTTTTTGAGGTGGGGCCCACATGAGCCCCACCCATTCAAATTCTTTTAACCCCTCTTAATGTTGGAAACCACCCCCATTAATTTTTAACTCACCCTCTCTCCCTCTTTATTGCATGACAACTCTCACATTAAATTAATTGATTAAATCTATTTAATTAATTTAATTAGTAGTTTTAATTTTGAATTTTTGAATTGCTTGCATGGGTAAATAAAATTTTTGAAAGCCTTATTTTATTCTGGTTGGATTTTTTTGTGTTAAGAAAATGGGGGAGGGATCTTGAGTATTCTTTTCCCTTGGAAGAACTTCATCCTTCTGCGAAGATCGACACCCTTCGATGAAGAACTCCGTCACCACAAGGAGAGACGACATGCCATTCCTTCGTCTCTTCGCAGCTAGTGTGAGATGTCGTGCCCTCCATGGATGCACGCCAACGCCATCTTCAAAACCTTACCTCACGGTTCTATCTTCCGTGTCACCGGAAAACGTCAATGTTTATTGAGGTAGGGGTGTTTTTATGAATGGGAAACGTTGTTTTCCCTTCCATGTTATTGGTTCTCTCTAAAACATTTTCTATAAAACAAATGCAAAAGGAACCGAACCAAACTAACACGGTTCGATTCCTATGGCGTTCTTGTTGTATGGTGTTCTCCAACCATTTTTGAGCGGTGAATCAAGGCAATGATTTAGAGCTGATCGGAGGCCCGCAAACATTAGAAACGGCCTCGTAACATCATAACGACCTCGGAACGGGAGTTTTGTACCAAACAGATCATTGGGACAAATGACCGATCCCTCGGGAGGTGTCGTTACCAGATCCGTCATTTCTGGAAAATTCCAGATACACGTCGTGTCCCTCCAAAGCACAAGACGTGTAGTATAAGCGTTCAATGACAGATGTAACAAACCTCAAAATAAGTGACACATGTTGTGTGACACCGGTCACAAGGCATGTACTATCCACATAGTTTGACATATGAGACTTCAAAGAACATGGCGTGTATTCAAGGGAAATACACGGACACAGACAGAAATACACGACCACGAGGCACGACGTGCATTATCATTTTTTAATGGAAGAAGCAGCTTTGCGAGGATCAGCGTGTAATCTGGGTGTTACACAGACTGAGGAAGAACCACATTGCCAAGAGGGATGGTGTGTATTCTGGAAATACACGGACATGGGGTGGAGTACACGAGCATGTAATCCACCACATGGCCAGACATGGCCAGCGCACATAGAACCGACTATAGAGGTTTGGACACAATGTGTAACCACAGTACACACTCTGTATTTACTTATCTACAAGACCAGCCCTGCGGCACGAGCTATATCACATGAGCAGTACCTGGTGTCTGATGACACGGTGTTTGTTGCTACCTACACATTGTGTAGTTTTGGAAAATGGATTGGTCATCTTGTTCACTGTGACTTAGTTTTTTTTGCTTGGTTTTCCCCTACGAAGTGGGACGGAACGTTGGGAAACATCATATCTAGTCTTCGTGATGGTTGATGTATCCAACCATTTGACTCGAGGAGCGGAGCCTCCAAGAATCGAGTATTCCGTGTGCAGGAACCCTAGTGCTGGATGCGACTGCGAAAACGATGAGGAATGTACATGGATCCGACATGGGGTTGGCAGCGAGGAAAACTATTCCTGGATCCTCTGTGGGTTTGGCAGGGATGACGACTGTACTTGGATCCTATGTGGGTTCGGCAGTGATGGTTATTTTACTAGGATCCTACGTGGGTTCGACAATGATGGATTCTGTTCTTGGATATTACGTGGGTTTGGAAGGGGAGATGACTCAGAGGCTACATCAATCATCTCCACCCCTCTTCGTGAGTAGTATACCTATGAAATATGAGTCTTGACTTTCAATCATTATCTTTGATATGATTTACTTTCTATCCTGTGTTGATTGGGCTGTGCTTTTCTAGGTGGATTGGGATGTGCTTTCCTATGTAGATTGGTTTGTACTTTCCTACTAGGACTGGGTTGAACATGGGATCATGATTTGGAGAAGAACTAGAATTGACAAGTTAGGTAAATGAATGGGAATATACCTAAGTAGAGTTGGTTGATACATTGTGTTTGTATCCTTCCTTTGTGGTTTATCCTTTGTGGATTCTGGGAGTCCTTCGGGGGTCTCAGGGTCCCTACTGAGTTTCGTATACCCACACCTTCATGGGATATGCCCGAACTACATTATGCTGGTTATAGACAACAGACATAGTAGATCGTTGTTGAGGCTTGTAGAGAGGGATGGTACCCGGAGGTGGACTATCAGGCAGGACGTACTCAGAGTGGATGGATGGACTCGAGGAGTCGATGAGAATATATGTCCCCACCCTTCAGGTGGGAATTCAGGAGGACAACTTGGTGGTTTCTGATTTAGTTTACTACTACTGTTCATTATTTTCAGTTATACTATAATTTCAGATGGGTTTGTATTCTGGACCATTTACTTTTCAACACTTACATTTGTACTCAGTTTATTTAGTGTTTACTTCATCATGAGTACTCTCTTGTGTTTGTTTTCTAATATAAAGGAAATGACTTCCCTTTTATCGGGAATTATGCCATTGATTCTAGTCGCCACCCCCTGTCCTATTGATGGCGGGCTTGGGGTAGTCACGACATGGGCCTCGAGGACGGGTCATGGAAAATTGGTATCAGAGTAGTCAGTTCTACCAAAGTACTCAAGACTCTGATAAATTCTTCTATGTGATGAAATAGTGTTTAGGGTATTGAGTGTGTTTATCAGTCTAGGGAGTCCAGTGTTGGTGCAGTGGGCAACGTATCCATACACTAGGACCCTGACATCTGATTTTCGACTCAATGCACAAAAAAATTGATTGCATATGTGTTTCGGAAGTTTTCGTTGTGTTTACTTTGTGTCAGCTCACCAAGTATACTGTATTAACAGTAGCACACATGTTTCTTTTCAGGATGGCCCCACGATGGCAGCCAGCTATGGTTCCGAGTTTTCTATGAGATGGGAGCCCACTGAGCGATGACGCCTCAATGTAGGGTCCCATTACAGCGGAGGCACAGGCGGTACCTCTACCCTCTGAGACACTGATGCCACCAGCCTCAAAAGATGAGAGTGCACATCATCTGAGTGCACTGCACGAGTTTAAGCGTCCGAGGCCGCCCATGATCTACAGGGAGACAGACCATCAGGCAGCCGAGGATTGGGTGGAGGCTGTCATTCAAGTCTTTAGAATAGTAGGGAAATTTGTTGACCTCATGGTGATCCTAGAGGAGAGTCTCCTGCACACGGAAGAAGGTAGATGGTGGAGCCTGTTTCTCTAGGTGCATGATGAGGAATCTCATATTTGGATGGAATTCGGAAGCCTCTTTTACTCGATGTTTGTTCCAGTCACCCTCTGTGCAGTGCGCATTCAGGAGACTCTACATCTGCGGCAGGGCAGTATGACAGTAGCACAGTACTCAGTGGGATTTAATGACCTCTCGCGCTACACCACAAACATTGTACGTGACCCATTCATCTGGGCCTGGACCTTTGTGTAGGGACTAAGGCCTGAGATCAGTGCATTGATGATCTCCCTCAGCATTCCGATGCAGGAAGGTGTACTGCAGCGATCCCATCATGTATAGAGATTTCTTACTGAGATTACACTAGCAGGTAGACCTACCCTAGGGCGTCATGTAGCAGATTTTTCTACAGTTGGCCGTATACATATGTTACAGAGGTCCAAGCGGACCAGGCCATCAGGTGGAAGACCTCAGGACATTGGTTCAGATGTATGGGGCACACGCAGTAGAGCCAGTCATACGAGAGGCAGACAGTGCTATGCATGCAGTGGATATGGCAACATGGCTTGGAGTATCCGAACTGCCATGTAGAGGAGTAGCATACTGTTGAAGGACCACCTAGGTAGAGGTAGAGGTTCGAACGTGGTGGTCCACAGGGAGCAGGCGGACAAGGCAGAGGAGCTGGTCGAGCAGCGGTTGGTGGGAGACGCTTTAAGGCTCTGCCACCACCTCTACCAGGAGGTCCACTACAACCACATGGAGCTGGAAGATAGAGGCAGGCTTAGCTTCAGTCAGTGGAGGCCTACGACCATGGGGCAAATAAGATTATTTGAGGTACTATCTGGGTCTACTCTATCCTTGATGCTGTTCATATAGACACAAGACTGAGTCATTGTTTTATTGTCACTACACTTGTTCGGAGCTCAGAGGTTCTGACGGAGCTGTTGGCTCGATCCTTACGGCTAGAGACTCCTACGGGAGTAGACTCGACATTTACACACTATTGTCGGTAGTGTGAGATTACTCTTGGAGGTGAGAAATTCGGCTGGGATCTTCTTGTAGTGGCATCGAGGCCATACAATGCCATCTTGGGAATGTATTAGTTCTCTGCATTTCATGCTAAGATCGATTGTATTATGCGCAAGGTTCAATGTGTTCTCACCGATGGGAGCAAGTTCACCTTCACTGGCGAGAAGGGAGCCTTTGCAGTGTAGGATGGACTCACGCAGAGGATAGGACAATCGATCACCCATCAGTTGGCTAGTCTCATCCTAGGAGCAGTTGATGTGCGGAGTCAGAGTTTTCCTATTGTGGTGGATCAATATGCAGACATTTTTCCTGAAGACGTTCCCGGACTACCCCCTCACGGAGAGGTAGACTTCTATTTTGACCTATACCCCAGGACATCCCCGATATCTACTCCATCATATCGGATGGCTCCCGCTTAGCATTGAGAGCTACAAGTAGAACTGGAGGACTTGGAGGGAAAGGGAATAATTCGACCCAATGTTTCACCCTGGGCTTCACCGATTTTGTTTTCCAAGATAGTGGACATGAGCTTACGATTTTGTGTCGATTACTGGCTCAAGGTAGTTTTATGGTTCTCGAAGATAGACCTCAGGTCAGGCTATCATCATCCTAGAGTTTAAGATGATGATATGCTGAAAAAAGCCATCAGGTGTCGGTATGGCCACTATGAGTTCCCGGTTATGCCTTTCGGCATAACCAATGCTCAAGGAATGTTCATGAGTCTCATGAACATGATTATCTAGCCTTACCTAAATCGATTTGTCTTAGTCTTCATCGATGATATATTGATTTACTCGACTACTGAGGAGGAGGACGCCTACCACTTGCGGGTTGTACTGGATACACTCTGAGAGCACCAGCTTTATGGTAAGCTCTCGAAGTGTCAGTTCTAGATTCCAGAGATCCACTTCATGGGAAACGTCATCTCTGAGGCGAGAGTTGTGGTGGATCCTGCGATGATTGAGGTTGTGCTAGCTTGGGAGTCACCCAAGAGCGTGATAGAGGTGTGGAGTTTCCTAGGTCTGGCTGGGTACTATCGGAGATTTGTGCTGGAATTCTCCAGAGTTTCAGCACCACTTTCAGCTTTAATGAAGAAGGGAAAACCATTCTTGAGGTCAGATAGTTGTCAGTAGAGCTTCTAGGAGCTGAGACAGAGATTGACAAGTGCACCCATCTTGAGGATACAAGAGGAGGGCGTAGGGTACGTATTTTACTACGATAAATCAGGAACAGGACTCTGATGTTTCCTGATGTAGGAGTGGGTAGTGATCACCTATGGATCATGACAGTTGAGGAAGAACAAGTAGTACTATACTACCCATGAACTAGAGCTAGCAGTAGTGGTATTCTCCCTGAAGATGTTGTGTCACTATCTAATGGGCGAGCGCTTTACAGTCTACTCTGACCACCAGAGTCTCAGGTAGATCTTTATAGAGAAGGACATGAACCTGAGACAGCAGAGATGGCTCGATTTCCTCCTGGACTATGATATTGAGATAGTCTATACTCCTGGAAAGGGGAACGTAGTAGCTGATGCTCTCAACAGGAGGTCGAGCATTCAACTACTTGGAGAGGTGATAGTGTAGGTAGCCATGTTGCATATATCCTTCGTGGATATAGATGGGGAAGACTTTTTACAGTTGCTCACAATCACTCCTCCACAACTTCAGTGGGTCAGAGAGACACAACGTTGAGACGTTGACTGTGAGATGCGATGTGCATAGATATCCTCAGGAGAGGCACCTGATGGATTATCTGTAGGATGAAATCACATCATTATTTTCACGGGTCGTACCATGGTACCTGTTTCATTACGGGAATAGGTGATGAAGGAGTTTCACACATCCCCTCTAGCGGCACATCCCAGAGTAGTGAAGATGTACCAGGACCTCAGACGATAGCACTTGTGGCTGGGTCTGAAGTATGTTGTAGCAGAGCTTGTTTCATTATCCCTCACTTACTTGTAGGTGAAGGTGGAGCACCAGGTACCAGTAGGTTTGGTACATCACATAGAGGTCCCAAAGTGGAAGTGGGATGGGATATCCATGGATTATGTGACCGGGCTTCCACGTACTTCCAGAGGTCACGACTCCATTTGGGTGATTGTCGACTGACTCACCATGTCGGCCCATTTCTTACCCATTAGAGAGCAGGACTCAGTGGATATCATGGGACTACTCTATGTTTAGGAGATCGTAGGTCTTCATGGTGTCCCAATCGACTATCATCTCTGATCGAGATGCTTGCTTTACTTTCCGGATTTGGAAGGGTTTGCAGGAGGCATTTGGGATGCAGCTATGCCTAAGCACTGCCTTTCAACCACAGACGGATGGTCAGATAGAGAGGACCACTCAGACTCCCGAGGATAGGATTTTTGAAAGTGTCCTTGACTTTGTTCGTAGCTTGGAGGATCAAATACCCTTAGTGGAGTTTGAATACAACAAAATCTACCACTACACCATCGAGATGGCACCATTCGAGGCATTTTACGACTAACCTTGCAAATCTTCCCTAATCTGGACAGACCCTAGGGAGTCAGAACTTGTTGGACCAGAGACGGACCAGGCCACGATAGAGAAGGAGCAGATCATCCAGGAGCGGATGAGGACTGCACAGAGCTGACAGATGTCCTATGCTAATAAGAGGTAGAGACTACTAGGGTTTGAGGATGGCTACCACGTCTTGTTATGGTTCTCAAATCGATGTGGATTATGGATACTTTTCCGAGGTGACAAATTATCTCCACGCTTCATCAGGCCATTCCAGGTTCTCAACAGGATAGGCGAGGTGGCTTACCGCCTGTCACTAAGATCTTAGTTTCACTGGGTGCACGACGTCTTCCACGTATCTCAGCTGAGGAGGTACGTGCACGACCCAACACATATCATCGATCATGGGGATACGGAAATCGATGATGGGGCAACATTTTCGATGGTTCTGGTGGAGATTGAGGATTAACAGAAGCGGGTCCTATGTGGATGGTCGATTCCTCTAGTGCATATCAGATGGCAGCATGGGAACCTCCAGGAGAGAACATGGGAGCGAGATGATCAGATTGGTGCACAATAAGCCCATTTGTTTCCCTAGTTTATGATGTAGCTTTATAAGGACGTAAATCCCAAAGGTGGGTGTAATTTAAAGACACTTAAATTTCAAGGAATTTTTTTTCTTAAATTCTTTGGGATTTTATGAGTATGCAGATTCTGGCGGCACCTAATTCTGAGGGCCAGTGTGACCAAAATCAATTTCCGATGTCTAGCTTGAGTATGTTCAGTGAATGAACGAATGGGTTTTTATATCTTTTAAAATGGTGCTTAGAAACAAAATCTGAGGGCACCGCTAAAACCGCAGCGGTGGTATTTTCCTATGTGGACCTTTTCTGAATGTGTGTTTTCTCGGGAGGAGTTGTCAATAAATGTGGAGTAAATAAAATTTGTGCAACAAATTTTACTTCAAACCAAAGTTGTTTTATCATAAGTATGGGAGTTGGGGTGGGAACCACTACATCCTAACTCCTCTTGTTATGATATTTGTGAGGGGCGGCCTACACGTTCCCCACCCCTTGAAATTCTTATATCCCCTGTTAATGATAGAAACCACCCACATTAATTTGTAACTCACCATCTCTCCCTCTTTATTGCATGCCAACTATCACATTAAATTTATTGATTAAAGAAATTCAAATAATTTAAGTATGAGTTTGAATTTTGAATTTTTGAATTTCTTGAATGGGTAAATAAAATAAGGAAAACCCTTATTTTATTTTGGTTGGCTTTTAATGTGTAACGAAATGGGGGGAGAGCTCTTGAGTATTCTTTTCCCTTGGAAGAACTTCATCCTTCCGCGAAGAATGAAACCCTTCTACGAAGAATTCCATCGCCATAAGGAGAGACGACATGCCATTCCTTAGTCTCTTCACATCTAGGGTGAGACACCGTCCACTCCATGGACGCACACCAACGCCGTTTTTGAAACCATACCTCAAAGCGCCATCTTCCGAGTTGCAGGCAAATGTCAATGTTTATCAAGGTAGGGGTGTGTTTATGAATGGGCAACATTGTTTTCCCTTGCATGTTATTGGTTATCCCTAAACATTTTTCTATCAAACTATTGCGGAAGGAACCAGACTAAACTAACTCATTCTGATTCCTCCGTCGTTCTTGTTGTATGGTGTTCTCCAACCATTCTTGAGCGGTGAATCAAGGAAAGTTTTCAGAGCTAATCAGAGGCCCAAAAACATTATAAATGGCCTTGGAACATTGGAACGACCTAGGAACATGAGTTTTTTAGAAAACGGATCATTAGGACAAAGGAAGGATACCTCGGGTGGAATCCAAGCCAGAGACGTCGTTTCCAGAAATTTCCAGAATACACAACATCTACTTCCAAAGCACATGCCGTGTAGTACAACCGTTCAGTGGCAGAAGTAACATACATCAGAAGAAGTGACACACGACGTGTAACACTATTCACAAGATATGTATTGTCCACACAGTTTGACAGTGGAGACATCGATGTATATAGCGTGTATTCAAGGGAAATACACGGAAGCCGATAGAAATACACTTCCACAAGGCACAGCGTGTATTATCTTCATTGAATGGAAGAAGTGGCTTCGCAAGGCTCGACGTGTAATGTGGGTGATACACAGACATGGGCAGAACCACACGTCCAAGAGGCACGACGTGTATTCTGGAAGTACACGGAGACGCGGTGGAGTATACAGGCATGTACTCCACCACACAGCCAGACATGGCCAGAGCACATAGAACCGACCTTAGAGGTTTGTACATGGCGTGTAACAATAGTACACACTGTGTATTTACTTATCTACATGAATATCCCTACGGCACATGTTGTATCACATGATTAGTACCTAGTGTCTGATGACAGGGTGTGTATCACTACCTACATGCCATGTACTTTTGGAAAATGGCTTGGTCATCTTGTTTTCAATGACTCAGGAGTGTTTTTTCATGGATTTCCACTATTAGGTGAGACGGAATGTTGGGATACATCATCTCGGGTCTTCGTGATGGTTGATGTATCCACCCCTTTGACTCGAGGAGAAGACCCTCCTGGAATCGAGTATGCTGTGTGCGGGAACCCTAAGACTGGCTACAACTGTGATGACAATGACAACTGTACTTGGATCCTATGTGGGTTCGGCAGTGAGAACAACTGTACTTGGATCCTCCGTGTGTTTGGCAGTGATGGCGACTGTACTTGGATCCTATGTGGATTCGGCAGTGATGGTGACTGTACAAGGAACCTACGTGGGTTTGGCAGCGACGACTTAGGTACTTGGATCCTATGTGGGTTCGGAAGGGGAGATGATTAAGAGGATACATCTATCATCTATACCCCTCTTCATGAGTAGTATACCTGTGTGAGATTAGACATGACTTTAAATCATTTTTTTTGATATGATTGACTTGCTATACTGTTTGGATTGTGTTGTGCTTTACTATATGGATTGGATTGTTCTTTCCTATGTGGATTGGGTTGTACATTCCTATGTGTACTGGGTTGAACATGGGATCTTGATTTAGAGTAGAACTAGAATTGATTACTTAGGTATATGAATGGGAGTATACCTAAGTACAGTTGGATGATACATAGTGTTTGTATCATTCCTTTGTGGTTTTTCCTTTGAGGATTCTGGGAGCCCTTCCGGGGTCTCGGGGTCCCTAATGAGTATTATATACTCACCCCTTCATGGGCTATTCCCGCACTACATTGTTTTGGTAGCAGACAACGAACATCTCCGATCGTTATGAGGATTGTGGAGTGGGTCAGTACCCAGAGGTGGACTATCAGGCGGGACGTACTCGGAGTGGACGGACGAACCCGAGGAGTCGACGAGACTATCTGTACCCACCCTTCAGGTGGGAATTCTAGAGGACAACTTAGTTTTGCTGATTTACATTACTGCTGCTGTTATTTCATTTTATTTGTATTGTACTTTCAATTGGGTTTGTATTCTATCCCATTTACTTTCCCACAATTACTTTTGTAATCATTTTACATAATGTTTACTTTAGCTTCCGTACTCTGTGGTGTTTTTTTCTTATATAAAGGAAATGTCTTCCCTTTTATCGGGATTTATGTCTTTGGTGCTAGTCTCCAGCCCCTAGCCTATGGATGGTGGCCTTGGGGTAGTCACGACATGGGCCACGAGGATGGGTCATGACAACACTAGGTTTCAACAAAGCATAATTTTTTATTAATTTTCAAAGATATCAATATAACATTGAAATTAATCTTATAGATATGAATATTTAAATCATTTTATAAAATATTATTTATAATGATATTATAGAAACAAAACATATTGATAATGAAAGATATGAGTTTTGGTAAAGTCATATTTTTTTTGTTAAAACTATCTTTTTCTTGAATAAAACTATTTTATTAAGAAAATTAATTTTAGAAACATTTAGAAATTGCATTTATTTAAATTAAATTAAATTTATAATTTATAATTTCAATATAATTTTACAGAATTTTTTTGTGATTTTTTGTAAAACATTATTTTGTGATGAGTAGTAAAAATATTTGTTTTTCAGTTGAAAATGGTGTTTCCATTTAAATAATTATTATTGAATAATTATATCATAAATATTGTTATCATCACATAATATTAATTACAAATATATTAATAAAATTTATTTCATTGTAATAATTTTTAATTTAAAATTGAATATAAAAACATAATTAGCTATTGAGATTCATTTTTAAAAAACCCATAATTCTATCCTGTCTACAGGATTTCCAATAATTTTAATTTTTCCACATCTGTGAGATGAATTTAAAAAAACAGAAAAACAACATTTCAATAAATACAATACATAGAGGCAAATTTTAACATGTTGATATTGACTAAAATTATTAGTAAAATTGATTAACATTAATCGCAATGATTATGGTCAAATTATGTTCAATTAGGAACTAAACCATAATTTTAGGATCCAAAATGATCTATAAATTATTCAAAACCCCATTATATGGCCGTATATATGAAATAAATACTCTATTATTTATTTGTGTTTTTATGACTTTTTAGGTATTAAAATGTGACCACCTAACTTGTTTTGAAAAATTTCAAGTGAGTCATTTTCCTTCCATATAAAGGGCCACTACCTCTCGCACATCCTGACACCACTCAAAGATCTTATTTTCTGATAATATATACCCAATATACTTTTTATAAATCCTCGGTTCCACTTATAATCATTTCTTAGTGTAGAATAAAATCCATGAAATCCTTTTGGCATAAATTGAGAGGAGTTACTTGATAATGAGAAAACATCTTCTCTCTTGTATTTTTATTTTTTTCTCCACCCCATACACTTTATTTTTTCAATAATTAAATAATAATACAAGTATCATAAACATACTAGGATGTTACTATTCAAATGTTTCAACCTTCACAAACACACACCTCCATATAATGAATGATGAACAAACAATTTATGTGTAACGTTACCTACCACCTTATTAAAGGATGATTTCTTAATTTTTGTTACCACCTCTCATTGTGGAAATTTTAATGGAAACCATGTTTATATATTCTATATATTATATTTATTATTTCATTATTCTTATATATTTATTTTTTAATTCATATATTTTTTTACGTACCATTCGGTGTTAATAAGATAATTTTTTTTGAGGAACCATGGACTACCACCGCCCTCAAAGCGATTTGATTCAATCACACAGTACCTAGAATGTATTAAAGATGTGTTTAGTGAAATTATGTTATATATATATATATATATATATATATATATATAATTCTAATTTAAAGACATTATGTTAATATGTACATATTGTTTATTTCATTTTTTTCATTCTTTTAATACCTTTTTAGAAATGGAAATAACATTCACGAGAACCTACAACATATCGTCTCCATAAATGATGTATTCCATTTCATATTTATATATTTTGTAGATAAATATAATATCAATACAATTTATATTATATATATATATATATCAGGTTTTATATTTTCTAATAATGATATATTTATAAGGAAGAACATTATAACGAATTAAGAAACTTACTAAAAACAATGAGAATATTTCCTGATGTGAGACCATAATAAATGATGGTTAACATGTGAGTTATATATGGTGGTTATAAAAAAATATATGGTATTATATATAATAATATAATTCTGTAAAATAATTATATTATAATTATATTTATTAAAGATGTGTTTTGAATGATTAAGGTGAGATTCAATACATAAGGTAAGGGGATTTTATCTCACATAGTATTTACATGAGAAACATGACATATTCCCCAATATTTCATTTTGTGCAGTTTATGTAGTGGCCATGATGGTGTTAAATTTATATCATACATAAATTTATGATTATTAACCTATCAAGTATATAATTTTTCATTTATGTGGTGTATTTTTAAAATTTTTCAAAATGAGTAAATAATTTTGGCTCAATTTTTCTTCATTGAGACTCTTTTTTTGTTCATTACATTAATTGTGTTTTTAGGTGTATATAGATCAATTTTAAATGTTATATGATGAATTTTTTTATTCCATTATATTTTATGTTTAATGTAACTTTTTTTCATTCATAGAGATTATGATCTCATGTTACCTAGTTATATGGGTTTAATGATACAATCTTATCGTTTTTCATGATTATTTATTTCAATGACAAATTTGATGAGATATTATGAACCATATCTCACGAAAATTAATAAATTATATTATCCAAATTTTATTCATGTTTTTTTTCATATATTGGTACCATTATTCTACTCTCTGGTACATATGATAGTTAGGAAATGTTTTTAAGGAAATATTAAAATTACCCCCTCTTCGGTCAGAAATCTGTGTTCCATTAAACCATGTTTTCTAAAAAGCCATTCCATTAATAATATACTAATATAAAATAATCAATAAAATAAATGTCTAAATTTTTTTCCATTGTTTTCAAATGAATTTTCCTTCACTTACATAATGAGGCATTTTTTAAACATTTATCATGAAAAAAGAAAAGTTTCATTTACCTCGTATGATAGGAATGGGGTTATCACCCAAAAATACATTGAATATTTTTTTCAATGATGAATGTTTAGTTTTAAAAGAATTTATAAAATAGATTATCAAGAAATTTATTTATTTTCATTCTATATTATTTCATAATTTTTCATGGAAAATATTTTTTTTAAATTATTTCAATTCTCATTTATACGTTTTCAATGTATTTTAATTGAAATATTTTCCAAAAAAAATTCAATATTAGTTGATATGTTTTAATGTAATTTTTTTTTCAAAAAATTAAAATTATTTTTTATATGTTTTCAATGTATTTTTAAACAAAATTTTTTTAAATATTTTTTGAATGTTTTATCGTAATTCTTTATTAAAATAATTACAATTGATTTGAAGTCTTATTTATATGATTTCTATGTATTTTTAAGGAAGGAAAATTTTCAAATTATTTTAAGAATTAAAAAAGTATTTTTAATGGGTAATTTATAACATCATGATGAAAATAGTTTTAAATATATTTCGAAATTATTATCCATCTAAGATTTCATTTGATGATGTTATTCATGCCCATCTAGGAAATGAAATAATGGTTCAATTGATATTATTTCTACGAATGGGTTATGCTAAAAGTTATGGTCTTTTTGAAACTAGTTTCTCTTTCTTGGGTATTATGTTTACAAATTATAGTTCTCATTCATTGGATTTATGTTTCTAAATTAAATTTATCCTTCCAAGGATATATGATTATCAAATTCATTTTCATTTCACAAGTTAAATAATTATTAAATATGTTTGTATTTTTATGTTTATTCAATTTATTAAATGATTGTCAAAAAATAATATTATTATAGGTTCTGATTGGTTTATGAATAACATTTCATTTCATGGGTTAGGATATGATTGTTTAGGATTTTTTGGCACATTTATATATGATATCACTATAATATGGGTTTGACATATATCTCCCTCTAATGCATTTGTCTGTGATTTATATCTTTTAAAAGAAACTTGGATGGAACTTGAAATGAACTTGGTTCAATATTACATGTTTAGAATAATAAATATTATAGGTTTAGTAATGATAAAACTTTAAAAAGGAAGAACTGAATTAGTTAATATGTGGAAATAATTAGGGGTGAAATTGGTTCAGTAACATTGAGATAGAATGAGGTGTAATACTAGTTCCATAGATGAATTTTACCACTAATAATATAATAGAATCATTTCCATGACCACAATAAAAATAATTATATGTGCTTCTCTGTCAGCTAAAATTCCATTTTTTATTCCATTGTTATTTTTTAGGGATTATGTTCCTTATTTATTTATGATACATTCCTTATCAACAACAAATATTTGTTCCATGATTATTTTATATTATATTTTATATGAAGGTTATGATATATTATTTTCATGGTATTGTTATTATTCCCTAATACTGATGATTTTTCTTACGTATCTCACATGCTTACACTTATTGAGCATTTGAGGTCACCTACTTTTTATGTTTCCATTTCCCATGTTATAAATTAATTTATTTGGTAGAAGTACTCAAGGTGGATATTTTTAGGGGATATGTTAAAAATCAATCACCATGATAGAAGATTTTGAATAAATTTTTCCAAAAGAGAGTAAACTATTATGGTCCCCGGACATGTATTTTTGCAATATACAGTGTATTTGTATAAAATGATGTAATATTCATGTATGTTAAGAATGGGTCACTATGGTTTTCAATAAAGTAAATATTTCATCATCCTTTGAAACTTGGTTGAAAATAATGTAGTGATATCCATTATTTTATTTCTAAGGTCATGTCTAGGTATTTCTCTATAGATAAGTTTAACGACGAATTACTTTTTTAGATAATGTCAAGAGATTTTTTTAAAAGTAAAAGTGAGTTGTTTCCCAGGAATACATACCTTTAATGATAATACTATAGGATATGGCCCTGTAATAGATTACATAGGTGTAAAAACAATTATAATTTTGTTCAGGCCTGACTTAGTGTATTCTGGAACATGGCAATAGGCTTTAATGTAAACCTAGATTGACACTCCAAGGGGATATGCTTTGGAAATGCACAAAACTCATTATAAAAAATCATAATGGGATTAAATATAAGTTCAATATGATTATCCTAGGATAAACCTACGTTTTAATAGATCATGGAAGGAAACATGATTTACTCATTCGATTAGTAATTAATTCGATGACTATGTGGTTTTTTCCTTGATATGTAATGCTCCCACAAAACTTATAATTTTTGTTAAACGAAGGATCCAAGATGAAATGGATTAATGTTGAATCAGATGGATTAATTGATGACCAGAATTCATTTGGAATGATCACTAGAGTAATTTATTTTTTGATCATTCGAAATTGTTTTTCACATTACAGGATTGACAACATATACCTTTACCAAATATCATACTCAGTAAGGAACGTAAAAGAAATGTTCTCTATGATTTCTTGTAACGGATACTATGGATGATAGAAAATTAGGGTTCCTACACATTAATAATGTGGAAATAATAACCTATGATAATTTACTATTGTAAATATATGATGTTTTCACTTCAGTAAATAATAGAAGAAAATAAATGACTTAAAGGGAAAATAATGAATTTTATTTATGTAAAGGATGAAATCATTGGTCTCCATATGATATTAGAAAAAGTCGTGTTTTTATGTGTGGAATAAATTGTCATTATTCAACTTAATTTCCTAAGAGGAATGTTCTGGATGAGCATGTACATGTTTGTATGAGTAATGGATACAATGATGATGATAAAGAGACTACATATGAAATGTGAATAGAAATAGGGATTGTGAAACAAGATGTGGCATCATTGATAATTATAAAAGGATGATGTGGATAATAAAAGTTGTATGTATTTTGATTTAAGAAGTATGTTATATGAAAGGTGAAATATATAAGTATTGTTTAGTTTTGGTTTTTTGTAACTAATTTATAGGAAATTGTTGAATGGTTCTGGTGGAATACAAATATGATAAGATAGAATGGTGATGTTCATGGAAAAAACATGATTAATGGAAATATAACCCTTAATATTTTTTTTAATTATAATGCAGTTTGGATAATGACAATTTTGATTTGAATATGTAAATTGGAAAGGTACTAATTATCTTGTTACTAATTAATGACATTTGGACATGTAGATTATACTACCATGGGTGAAGTTTAAAACATATTGGATTTATAGAATATATACTTTAATATAAGGAATTGATAAGAAAACTTGTTATCTAAAATGGATTTGTGGTAATTCATGTCAATATAATGTTCCAAGAGAATTTACCAAATAAGTATTCACATGTATGGAATAAGACTACCTAGTGATACTTTGTGATATATGTGAAGTCAATGTTATGCTGGATTCATGACATTATTTCTATGGTTCTGAATATTCATCATTCATATGGTTTATATGTTTATCCATTCTTGAAAATATTATGATAAACATTAGAGGATGTATTTATGTAATGAGATTGTATTTAATCCATGGTTAAATGACTATTTAGGGATTAACATTATTTCAAGGATGTCCACAATATTCTAGAAATTATATTAACAAGGATATTTAAAATTATACAATGAATGTAGGGTGGTAAAAAATAATTTCCATAAAATACACAATTCATGAACCCATGGATGAAGGATGATAAGTTATTCAGACCTACCACTATCAAATACAATGTCATGCTAAATGAACAATTATTTTTTATGAATAATTATTTCTGATGAAACAATAGTGTTACCATTTATTTTTAGACATTGATATACAACCCATATTCATTTTTATGAATATATATATATAAATAGTTTTTCAATACACTATTTAATAAGGCTTTATATATTTTAAAAGTGTATTTTAGAACTTTAGGCGTAAAAGTTAGTTTTCGGTTGTCCATTACATGATGTAATTGGTGAATTTGAAAATGTAATTTTTTTATGTCAAGTATGTATATTACTTTGTATTCATGGTAAATGAAATAATTACTCAATTTTAGGATAAAAATAAATGGAATTTTTTTTTCTTTTAACTGAGTTTTTGTTAAACTAATGGACTTATAAATAATCATTTATTTCTGACTTTGGGGACCTCAAAATTTCTTTCATCTTTTACATGTTTTCTGTTGATGAACTCAATCAATCCATATAAATATTTGTTCCTTTCCCCATGGTACAATATTCACTCCCAACCTATTTTCACTTATATGGAATCCTTGTTTTATGTTACATTGGATAATCATTATAGTTCCAATATATTCTTTTATCAGATGTTTTAGAATTTATTTTAATGATGTGGGTTTCTATGAATGAAACATTGATGTATCAAAACATTGTTATCCCAACTGAATTTTTAGAGGAATATTTATTTTATGTGGGTATAATTTAACACCCGTATATTTTTTGAATTGTTATTTATCAATTAATTTTTCCATTTGATATTTTGAATTTCATTTGAAAGTAGAAATGGTTATATATATATATATACATATTAAAACACTAAGTAAAACATTACAATCACATGAAATTCATGTGTCTTATGCAACATATAATAAAGACTTGTCTTGCACTACATGTAATACCGAATAGGCATGAAAAACATGCAATATCGAGTTGGTGTACATTACACGCAAAATCGACTTTATCTGAAGAGTCATTTTAAATAATTTTATTAATTGACATATGTATAATATATACATTAAATATACTAATATTAATATTATTATAATCTTTTTAAATATCTTTTATAACTTGTTAATATAAATAAATCATATTGATAATGATATGTATGTTTTTTTGTAAAGTCACCTTTATGTTCAAAAATACCACTTTCCCAAATGAACTGATTTAAATAATAGAAATAATTTTATAATTTTTTTTGAAATTTAATATGAAAAAATAGACAACATTTTATAAATTATAATGGTAAATTATCTTAGGGTGTGTTTTTGTGATATTTTCTAACAACGTTCAATTTTGATGAATAGTGAAAATACCATTTTTAGTTAAAAACATTCTTTTTGTTTAAAAAATAATTAAGGATAAATTATATTACAAATTTTTTATTTTATAATTATATTAATTATTAATTTATTAACATTATTTATTTCACTAAAATAAATTTCACTTTGAGATTTAGTATAAAAACATAATACACTTTTGATCTTCTTTCTATTTCAAATACTCAATGATTCGCTCGTTTGTGAGATTTGCATTAAAATTAATGTTGCCACATAAATGAATTGAATATTGAAAAACTGAAATAATACATTGAAATAAGTATAAAATATTTTATCAAATTATATCATGTTTATTTTGGGGAAAAAATATTAGTAAAAGTGATGAAAATTAATTACAATAATTATGATCAAATTATGATTCATTTGGGACTATACCATAATCACAGGATCCCAATTAACATATAATGTTGTACAAACCAAATTTTATCGACATATATAATAAAAAATCCTGAAATTTATATTTTTTTTAATGAATATATTTCGATATAAACATGTGTACACATAACTTATATTTAAACAATTATAGTGAGTCATATTTCTTCCCTATAAAAGGACACCACATCTACCAATTCCTCACACATACCAAACCACTAATTTTCATCCAATATAATCCCAATATACATCCTATGAATCCTACATTCAACCTAGAAGCCTTCCCCTTGGAATAAAGAAATATCAAGAATCCATTTGGCCCAAACAAAAAGTTGTTACCCGATTAACAGTTAATATATTCTCTCAAGACCATTCATTTAAATTTTTCACCACCACGTCCATTTTATTATTTCATGATTTTATAAAAAAAGAATCATAAATATAATATAATGTTAATATTCAATGGTTTTAACCTACAATTTAATGCACCATCATTCAAAGGATGATGAACATACTGTTTATGGTACAAAGAACCACCAGCCCACAAAATAATGACTGCTCTATTTTCATTACCGCCTCTCCTTGTAGAAATTATGATAGACACTTTGTTAATATATGATTTATATTATATTTATTATTTATTTTTGTTTTTTAATTATTTTTTAAAAACATATCAAAATAAAATTTATTTGGTGTTAACATGTTAATTTCGTTCGAGGAAGTCTGGACTATCACCCCCTCAATGTGATTTGACTCATTCACACAATACATGTAGTTTATAAATGATGGTTTTAGTAAAATATAATGATATAAATAACATTAGAATGATAAATTAATAATATTTAATAAATATAAAAATAATTTTCATTTTTTTTATTTCAATAAAAAAATAAAAACCGAAACAGCATTCCTACGTATATACGACTGACAATCTCCAAGAATTGTGTATTCAATTAAGTACTTATATATTCTATATATTATTATAATATAAATATATTGTGTATATATATTATATTTATATCATGGTATACATTTTTTAATCATGATATAATTAAAAATACCAATAATATATCAAATTAAGGCACATATGACAAAAAAAAATGAATATTAATCGAATTGAAACAAAAACATTGTATAGATAACAAGTGGGTAATATAATATTGTAATAAACATTATATTGTATTATATAGAATAAAATATTTATTTAAATTTTTTTAATAAATTTATATTTATTTTTCAGGTGGTTTGAACGAGTATCATGAGAGTCAAGACACAAGGTAACATGATTTCATCTCACTTTCTATTCCATGTGGTAGTTGCTTTGTTATCCACTCATCCATTTTGTGTGGTGTATGTACTACACCTGATGGTATTCTATGAATATTATAAATTAATTTATTGGTATTCACATATAAATTATAAGATATTTCATTAATGTGGAATATGATTCAGATGTTACAAATTTGGTAAAATAGTTTTGTTTTAATTTGACATCTTTGAGACTCATTTTTTTTTATGCACCAAAACTCACTTTTAAGTAGTAAATAATTCAATTTTATGTATTATATCATTAATTTAATTTCTCTCTTTATATTTTAATTTTCATGTAACATTATTTTATTAAATGGAGAGTTTAATCCCATATTACCATGTTATAGGATTTTATTGAGACAATCTCATCACTTTTCAAGGTTATTTATGATTAGGATTTCTTTAAGGAAATGTTTTAAACAATATATCAATAAAATTCTTGAATTCAATTCTCCTCAGGTTTTTCATGATTTAATCAAATATTGATACCATTGATTCTACTATTTAAAACATAATATTGTTAAAAATCGATTTTTATTAATGATCAGCTTTACACTCACTTCAGAATGAAATCAATGTTAATTTAAATATATGTTTTCTAAAAAGGGTTTCCATGAATATTCTACTAATAATATATTATCATTAATAGAATATTTTACCCATTGTTTAATTTTCTAAATTTTTTCATGGAATATTATTTTCCCTTTCTGAATGAGGAATTTTCAAACCTTTTTATCAAGAAAAAGGTATTTTATTCTCACCTCATATGTCATGTAATAAATAATACACTATCAATAATTAGAATCTATTTTTTTTATGATTTATGATTATTTAAAAAAAAATTAAATAGATTTTCAAATATATATATTTTAAAATGTTTTCTATATTATTTGATATTATTTAAATGAAATTTATTTTAAAAATGATTTAAAGCCAAATTGTATACATTTTCAATGTAAATTTAAATAAATTTTATTAAAAACATTTTCAACAATCATTCATATTTTAGAATGAATTTTTTTTCAAAAAAACATCATTATTTTTTATAAGTTTATAATTTATTTTGGGAAAAAAAAATTTATGATATTTTGAATATTAAATTATTTTGTTTCCATGGAAGAATATATAAAAAATATTTAGATTATTGTTTATATGTTTTCAAATTATTTTCTATAAAAAATGATATTAAAAATTATTTTTTCATTAAGATTATTTTTTCAATGATTAAATTATCCATTGTGCATAGCTCCCACCTACACATTAATGGATGCACGAAGGCTATAAAATATGATAAAAAATAATATAATATATCCACATTAATCACAAAATAGAATGCATCCTTGTATGACTCCATGTTCACATTAACAAATGACATTAATATTATTCCCTGATAAAGGTGGTTTCCATCGATCCCATCTCTCCCGAAATGATTTTCCACTATGTATCGAAGGACGATATGTTCTATAAATGATTACCCTTATAGAATCATAACACACTCATTTAGGAATAACTGATCCAGAATATACCATTAGGTATTTGAGGCGGAACATTATTCCCCTATTTCAGATCCTTGTTTCATTTCCTCGTGTAGTTCCTAGATTTTTTAATATTCTAGAATACCAATGAAATAACCACAACACAAAATCTAGTTTATAATAACACATGATCAGATATCTGAAACTAAGAAAGGAAAAAATCCAATTACCTATATGAGATCATATATCACACAACCAATACCTATTGAAAACTAATTCAAAACTCTATACGAACGAGGATACATGTATCACCAGGAACACAATGAATGATCAATGCCTTTATTTTTAATATTTTCATCCATTGGAATCTCCTGGTTATGAAATCACTGATCCAAAAAATTATATATAACGTGACTATATTTACATTTTTTTAGAGTGTCTCTTTCTCATATCGTTGATTTTTATAAAACAATGTATAAAATGTATTTCTACAAAATAATGCCAGAATATGAATTCAAAGAAATGATTTTTTTTGTTTTTTCAGCATCTAAATATCTTTATACCGGGATTTCTAATAATCATTTACCATTTCATAAAAGAAATATTGGTAGAGGCTAGCCTCTATGAATGACATATCATGTATTGGGCACCCAAGAAAAAATTGGATGAGAACATTCCAAATTATACTTCTAGTAAATAATATAACTATAACCCACAACACAACACACCTTTTATACAAGAATATAAATATCATAAAACATACATCTCATATGGATGGATTTACTTCTAAAATTCTATAGTAAATATATTCAATAATCACTTTTTTTATCATTCTGAAATCTATACCAGAAAGAAACATCTTCAAGGATGCACCAACCAATATTATCCTGCAATGCTTCCATGGAAACCATAAAAGTACATATGATGATTCCCCCATCATCAATATGTTTCAAAATATTTCTCTGTGAGGTCAAATGATATTATCCATCATAATATTGTTCATAAATGAAATATATTTTTATGTTATCTAACCTGTTGATGGTGACATTGGGTGGCATGAATATTGATTAAATGAATATTTATGTTTTGAAAAATCATCCATAAACTGATATTTTCCATCAATAGTAAGAGGAATGAGACAACTAATATGAGGAAATGGGATCCTATTATAGGGATCTTTATCAAATGTAAAAAAGTATAAATTAATAATAAAATATTTTAGGTTTTCCTAACTTCATATTCGTTATGTAAATTTTTATATTATTGATGACAAATCACAATTTCATTTGTTTTCTACACTATTTTTAATGACTTTATGATCCAAAAAAACTAATCAATATAGATATGTGTTATAAAAATAGTATTATGAGTATCAATATATGATCTAATGAGAATAATTGAGATATAAAATGGCGAAATACTTACAAATTGAAGGTCTAATGCATTATATTTACATCAATAGATTGTGTATGTCATATAAAGTTTACAAATCCCTGAATCTTGTTTGTATAGGGGAATAATTATAGATTTTATTGAATTAATAATCACCTTAAAACACGAGGTAGTGTATTTTAATGAATGGTTGGTGGGTGGGGTTCATGTGAGGTCATTTCACATGTGATTAAGAGTGATATTTAGATAGTTCAACACTATATCATTCAGGGAAAGAATAATTTTTTGGAGGGATTGGGTGATATGCTCGAGAGGTTTTGATCAATAGAGTTGGATTGTTTATAGTGTTGGAATGACTCTAAAAAATATAATATATATAATTGTACATGAATCAAGAATCAATATATTATATTTTTTGAAAGTTATTAATGAGGAGAATTATTAAGAATTACAATTATTATTATAGAGAATATGTAATAGAAAGCACATTATGTTTTTACGAAAATACATAAAAAATATATTTTTATAAAAAACAATTCTACTTTGAGAATTGTGGTTTATATAAGTATTTTTTGAGTTAAAAACTATACGGGAGAGATTTTTGGATGTTTTTATAGTCCATATAGGTATCTTGGGTAATATTAAGAGTGTTTGAGTAGGAACAAATTTAAACCATTATATATTTTTTCTATTTACATTTTGTTTTTCCCTTGATGTTGGGTGTTATAGAATAGAAGATGTTACACATTATCCAATATTGGAAAGAGTGTGTTATGATAGAGTTATTATAGATGATGATAGTACTACAAACCCTCCATATGAAATTAAAAGGAATTTTAGTCAAGATGTTTCATGGTGTGGCCTTATGTCTTTACAACATAGTGTGAAACTACTACATATTAGATGATTTGGCGTCGTTAATTTGTCATATCATAGCTAACAACTCCACAAAAACGATGAGTACTTTATACAGATGATTTATAGGATGGTTTAAGGAAAACTCCATCATTAGGGGAACCGGAATATGGTTGGTGTCCTGTAAATTCCCAAGGGAAGCATATGATTAATTTTGGGAAGTTTTTTGTAAAAATTGATTTTATCCAGGTCAGATTACAAATAATATATACTAGTATGTAATTATATAATGTAATATTATGGTTGTTACATGGTGAAGGATATCTATAAATAAGATATATAAGATTATCATTTGTATTGTATGATATTAATATTTATTTTTTAATGATATTTAAAACTTTTCTAATTTGGGGGCTATCACACCCTAAGACACCGTGCAATATTATGATGAGGGTAACAGTGTGGTTTGTTATTCCCAGAGAGATATCTAATGGTGAAGATTTTTAGTATTTGATTATGGTGTTCATTACATGTATACTAATTTAGAAAAGTCCATTGAAATAAGATTGAGGATACAATTCCATCATGACTAGGGTTGTGAGAGTCTTGATTCATCTTAAATGTAGGACATCACACCATAACAATGGGGGAGACATTTTGGGGGAATGATATAGGATATGGAATAATTTCATGGGATATAAGATTAAAATTTTGTATTTTCTTTTATAATTTTGTTATACAAGTTATGGGTAGTCTATTTTTAAAAAAAAATGGAAAACCCATTCAATATTCTTTTTTTTTGTAAGATGAACTAAGTGAGTCTAAAATCATCTTCCTTTTTATTTCTCTCCCTATATGACATAGATCACAGTTGGTAAGGTCAATATTCAATATGTATTAAGTATATTTACTCTCCACTATACACCCTCTCATTAATCACCTCTCTTTTATTGAGAATTTAACATGTGGGGTTTAGTTAATTTGCAATTATTCTATTAATATTGGCTTAAATCATCTTAATATAATGAGGGATTTGGGTTTTTTGGGATATAAGGGATTATGGGAGCATGATAACACTAGGTTTTGTGTAGTTTAATTCAGGTTAGTCACTTTAATAGATTATTTTTTCGAATCTCCAAAAATTGGGATATAATTGATTGGTAGTTTAGTATCACATGTCAATGATTTTTTCATCCATGAGTTTAGGGGTGTTGAAGGGGTGATCCATACCACATTTCTTGATATTTTGACATTATTACACAATCTAATGTACATTTATTGATAATTCCATATATTATAATTATGAAATTGATTTTATTTTATTTTTAAAATAATTTTATTTTTATTATAACTAGATTTAATTATTATTAACATAATTAAGGAATCATGTGATGGGTAGTGACAGGTTAGTAATTGATGAGAATAGGTGATGGTGTATAATATTTTCTTGAGATGATTTAATCTAATAGAGTTAGGTGGTCTATAAACATATCCCAAATGTTTTACATTATGTTTGTATCATGTGATTTGAGGTCTCCCTACTTATATGTGATAATCGTAGAATTATAGATGAATTAATTTCACTAAATTATTCTATGTAGAATATAATATTAATGGTCCATGATGGAATCTTGAATAATGGATAGATGTTCCCACCAATTATAGTCATGATAAAGACTATAAATATTTTTTTTCATAAAATGTGTATTGAATGGTGGTAAAGAAATTAAATGAATAAACCATTATAATATTTTGGATATGTAATATTATAAATTTTCATGTTTCGGGTAGTGATAGATTTGTTATAGTTTGCATATGAGTAGTCTATGTGGATGCTTGAGATACATTAGAGCCTCAAAATTAGTTGACTAGTGGCGGGAGAGTTACTCCACCACGATTTGGTGTTTATATCCAAGTGGGTATAACATGGAATAAATTTATGTATTATTGTTGAATAAGAGGAATAAACTATCATATAATTGAAATAGGTATTGATTTAATTTTATTGATTTGTTTTTTGTTTATATGGTGTAAATTTCTGGACTGATCAGGCCATGGTGTATAAAAGCACATTTAAAGCAAGTGATTCTAAATTTTTGGTTTTCATTGAATATATAATTGGTTTTTGAATATAGGAACTCAGGTTAGTTTTATAGACTATGATGTGACCATGGGGCCCATATTGCATTATCCAATACATTGTTAATTCTGTAATGGTTTATAATGTGGGGGAAGTAATTGTTGAAACCAAGTATGAATGTGGTAACGTGAATTTTATATATTCTTGAATTTCCAGTCTAGGAAATATGTACCAATTTTGGTTGTGTGTTTATCGCAGGTAATAAATTATTCTTAAATATTTTGGTTTTTAAGTAAAACTGATATTCCTCTTTGATTTATGATATATATATATTATAAAAGGAAATAGATATATCTATGATGTAGAGAAATGTTTTTGAAGGATTTTATCCCCATAATAATTAATATATATATTGATATTCAACGTTGGAATAATTACTCAAGATGTGGTGATATATGTATTATACTCTTTTCAACCAAATGAGTATGATATATATTGATATCAAATGTGGAAAATATTTCCATTGATGAGGTGATATCTAGTGTTGGAACATATCACAAATGAGTATGATATATTGTAATATCCAAGGTGGATGCTTATATCCATAATGACGTGATATCCAAGTCGAGTTTATATATCACCATTGATTATGATATGTGGTGATATATGTGGTTGGTGTCATCCCCCCTATAGATGTGGAATTTGATGTTTTTTCTTATCCCTTATATGATTACGATGTATAGAGATCTATATTTTTGAGTGAGATACATGTTATAAAGTGATATATGAGGAATGTTCGTATCCCCTCAACGAGTGTTATATGTGATGGTATACAAATACCGAGATTATCCCCTCAATGAAGAAATATACATAATGGGTTATTATCCCATCAATAATATTTATTGATATTATATATAATTGATGATATCATGTAAGGGTCTATAGGGTGGTTACATTCATTCTAGATAATTCGATGACAATTGATGACAATGTCTATAGTGGAATCCTTTACAACATTTAATGATAAAATAATATAACTACATATAGGTGGAAAATACTCTAAATCACGGCATGGTTATGTGACATTCTGAGAGACATCTTAAAACTAGAAAAATTAGGTATATTCCCTTCTAGGTGACTCAGTTAGTACCCCTATACATGAGAGGTATTATTATTGAATTTTTATTTTTATTTTTAGCATACTGTATTTGAAATTCAAAATATATTTTTGTTTCAATGAGGACAACATTGGAGGATGTGTATTGAGTTATACTAACACCATACCCTAGTCATCCTAACACATTGATATATGAGAATGCATCAAAATTGATAGAAAATTAATAGTAGATGCCCAATGTTGGATGGTTGAGTTATATATATTGGATGGACTCAGGATATGGGATCAAGGGTAGACTCGGGAACACATGGTTATTGTTTTAGATTTTATTACATTGATTGTTTTGTATATGATATACCCATAAAAGATCTTTTTGGTTTTATTGGGGATCTTACATATTCTGATAACAAAAATTTATCATCTAAATGGTGCAATTCACTAGAAATATATACTATAAAATGGATCCCATAACTTGGTGTACCTAATGAAAGGAAGGAATCACTCCCTATTCACTAAAAAAATCATACATTTCATTCACTCAACTGAAAATCAGTCATGTATCACAAATCATTTTGAAAAAAAAATATAAATTATGAAAAAATAATGTTGAACTCTTTGTTTAGATATATCATAACTGATTTCAATATACAAAAGAGAACACTAAATGATTTAATTCATTACTATTAGAAATTAAAATTATTTTTTATCACAATAAGTAATAAATGAGATTAGATAACATTATAATCATTTCACCACCATTAACTGTATAAGTGGTCACAATACACCATATATTGTGCTCCAACTAGTTATCACGTTTAACTGGATTCTAATATAAATATGTGTCCCACCATTTACCTATGTTACTATAGATCCTTTTTAAAAAGTAAACCATTTATTTCTATCTTCTGATAGATGATAGATAGACCAATGTGATCCATCATTTAATAAAAAACATATAGGATATATTTAAAATAGCATTATGCTAACCATTATCAATCTAAATAAAATCTTCACCCACCATTAGATTATATAATATTTTAATTAATCTCCATACATTTTTGACTTTTCAATCAGTACACTGAACCTCATGGCCAAGACACCTTCTCATTTCTATCAATCTAGAAAAATAATTAAAAATGTAACTAGATTTATTCCAAAAAATATCCTAGTTAATATTACCTCATGAAAACCATGGAAACATTCTACCACATTGGAAAATCATTTTTTTGCAGCACATAATGTATCTATATCCTTCTATTCAACGAAATCCATCCAAGACACAACATTACATAAATAATTCACGGACTAATGTCTGAGTGAACATGTTCACAATATTCTAACTCAGTAAAATATTCAAAAACTATAAAAAGTGTCATCTAATATGTTATATATGAAGTGATATTAAAATTTGATTTGTATCTTCCTTACATAAAACTTTGTATTCTGATACAATTGAATTTCTCTCTAACTATCATAAAATAACACTCCACCTTGTTAAAATTATTTGAGTTCGTTTTTTATGTGGGTAAATTATACTAATTACATTTGTTCTTCCAATTCATATAATTTATCATCTTCTATTATGTAATAATTAACCATCAGTAGTAGTTGTGTTATTGATCTAATGGACATTATACAAATGAAAAATAAAAACATACTAATTTACTTCTAGGTTTTAAAAAATCCCAAAACAACTATATTACTATAACATTTTAATGATCTATCATCCCTAGATCACTAGGAAATATCTTCTAATCCATTAATGTGTAATATGATCCACAAAATTACATCTTAAGGTTCTCTTGATGAATTTTACATGAATTGACTCACCATATATCGTCTAAAATGAATTTCTAGTAGACTATATATCATGGTAAACATCTGAATCAAACTACTAATGAAAACATAACATTTTCAATTTATGGATGCACATATTAAATTTAAAGATCCTTCTACCTATATAAAAATTATTTTTCTGGAAAATGGAGTTGGGAATGGATTAAATATAATTATTCAGAATCTCTTGATGACCATATATATTTAGTCCCTTTAAGATATCACCATATTCCTATAATTATTATATTGAAAAATATTCATTAAATTTTTTTTATCCAAAAAAAATATTTTTCCCTAAAAAAATATTAATATATTCTATTTTATCACTTGAATAAATTTAATTTAAAGTCCATCTAGAAAAATTTAATCCATATTCATATTATGTAAAACTAACCTCATATTATTCAATGACATCTAGTAGAAAGAATAATATGAGTTTTTTATGGGAAAAAAATTTCATTACAGAAAAATTATGATTTTTTATTCCAATAAATTTTTGATTATATTCAATCATAGATTATACTTCTTCTTTTACACACTAATCAAATATTCATATCATAATTTAATCACACTTGTTTCTTCATGTAAATCACTTCACCCAATTCACCATTAAGAAAGGCTATTGTTATATCTAAATTATCTAACGGTAAATAATCACAATATAGTATGTGGAGAAAATGTTTTATGATATCATCCATAACTAGTAATGATATGATCTCATAGAAATAAATTCCCTTCTTCTATTGGAATCCATTCATGCATTTATATTACCATTCCATTAGCTTTCACCGTCAATCAAAACACCCAATTTTTCTTTAGATCTATTTTCCATTATAGTAAAGAATTTATCTCCCATATTATAATGGAATATTATAAATACCTTTCCCTATCCCTAATTTAATACCACTTTATGTATTCAGTGATATTGGATATCTCTTTCGATAATTGGGTTTATCTAACATATATTAAAATTAAAAATTCATGTTGTCCTCAAAGATCTAAAAAGGATTCTTGAATCATGAAGAAATTCATAATTGAGATAGTGGTTATTCCCTTTATAAATCTATAATTTATAGTTATCAGTGTTATATATCCTAACTTTGACTGTTTTTATCTATATAGTATTATTACCCATCTTTTACTTGTCTCGATTTTGTTATTCTACTACTCCTATGTGAACCCTTTGAAGCATGTTACTTAAAAATTTGCAAATTACGATCTACATGAACAAAATTTGCAGATCCTTTCACCTCAATTTATGATCCATCCAAATTACAATCCTTCTAAATTATCTATTCATTGAATAAATCATCTCAATATACGATGAGTTTTCTCTTGACATAATTATATAAAAAGATTACAAAAATTTCATTGTGTAATATAATAAGAAATAATTTCATGGACTTTCACATGAGTTTGTATATATTAAGTTTAACTTTTTATATTTTCGAAATGTTTTCAATTATATTTTTTTTCTGATTATTTAAATTTAATAATAAAAATTATTGGGTTATACCCATATATTTTTGGGTAATGAAGATTATTCCCACGAATAAATGGATCAATAGATTTATGTGGAATCCATTGAATAAATAAATCAGAGAGAATATCCTCATGTCAAGGATAAGATAAAATGTTAGAGAATAAATTTTTACAATTTTTTACATGGATATGGGAATTATGAATAAATCATTCTATTTGGGAAGAATAAGGATATATTTGTTAAGGAGGAAATGAATTCCAAATTTTAATGAGAGACAATCCAAGGAGAATAATATCTTAGGTATACTAAATATATAGTTAAATAAAACATGGATAGTTATTTAAGATATTAGAGATGTACATGAAGTGATTGTATGTGAATATGAAATTAATTAATGAAATATTATTTTTGGAGTTCCAGGATATTAAATTTTTTGTCCATCCCTCATAAAGGCCATTCTGAAGAGGTAGTAGAAAAATTTCTAAGTCATGTGAGATGGGTATGATACAATTTTTGGAAAAAATATATTTTCATAAAAATAAATTGATCTATATATAGTTAATTTTGTGTTTTATAAATATCAACTAGGAAAATATACTAATAATCCTATATTTTTTATAAAAATAATTTATGTTATAGAATAATTAAGTGTTATTGTGTAATCATCTGTTAACATTTTTATAAATATCAACCATTGTAAGGATGAATTATGTTCCATGTAAGGATGATTAAGGCTATGTATTAATAATTTATTTAATGCCTAAATTTACATAAATATTATTTCAAATATTCATAATCATGATACAATTACTATTTAAGGAATAATGAAATGTATGCATCAAGTATTTTATATAAGTATCTATAGTTACAAAAAATCATAGTCTAATGAAAAATGAAAAATACAGAGATTTTGATGATTTATATTCTAAAAAATAATTAGATTAGTATGATGATAAAGTCAAATTATATAAAAATAAAATACACATTAAAATATATGTGAATCATTAATTTATTAAAGAGGAGATGATCATATATTAGAGAAAATTATTTATCATAGAAATACAATTTTTGAGAGACTATACCATGTGTCTAAACATGATATTACATTATTATTATATTATAAAAACAAAAATTTATAATATGATGAAGATATATATATAATACAATTAATTATCAAAAAAATTAATTTTGATTCAATTGGGAGATGAATACATGAGGGAAAGGTTTATTTACAAAAATTAAATACAAATGATGTTGTTTGAAAAATGTGACTTAAAATATCTCCTATAAGAAACGAAGAATCTCCACCAAGAACATAAAAATTTGTTTTAATAAAATAATAGAACATTGATTATTTAGTTATTTATATTGGATTATATTTGAGGAAGGAGAAATATCAATTATATTGGAGATCAAAGAGTATAATTTTTTTAAAAAAGTGATGAAAAAATGAAAAATAAAAATATGTAATTTTTATCACACATTTAGATTACAATGATATGTATTGGGGACCATTTGTGTGAGATATTATTTATTTTATTCGATAATTTATTTAATTATATTTTTTATAATTATTATTTTATAGAAATAATATTAACCAAAGAATTAAAGGTGAAACAATTGGAACTAAAATGATTAGACAATCTCAAATACAATAATAGAGTGAAGTTTTGAATTTTGTGGAAACAAAACTCTGAATAATTAATGGTATATCAATATTAAATGAATGAGAAGAAATTAAAGCCTCCAAGAGAAAACTAAACACCTCTCTAGGAATAAGATGAGTTTGATGATCAGTTATAGAATTTGAGAGTTATATGGGCTTCAATGAAGGATTAGAGAAAGAGATGATGAAAAATAAGATAAATATTCGCATTTTAGAACTATGATTCCTAGAGCAAGACAATTAATTTTTAGATATTATTATATGTTTTTTAAACACTACTATCTAACAAGTACATCCCAATGAACGTGAGGCCTAGTTTTTTTAGGAAATACTGTTTATAAACCATACAAAGGAATATAAATCACGACATTTCAATTTTTTAACTATAATGATCACTTTAAACCATTTGATCTCTTAAATCCACATATTGTAACCGTGGGAATACATAAAATAATGGGGTGAGATAAAAATCATAGTAATGGAATAAACATGGTATGTAAACATAATTTGTAAGTGATATATACAATATTATATCATTAAAGGAAAGGCTCATGATTAATCACATGTAATCATTACATAAATTATATTTAATGACAATATATTGGTAATATAAGAAATGTGGTAATAACCCAAAACATGAAATAATTATGAGTCAAGGGTGACTACCTAGACAATATCACATTGTAGAAATTTACATGTAATAGGTTAGGTTTACTACCAAATCCTTTTTATGACATATCATGAGACATAAGTTTTACCCAATAAATTTGAGAAATATATTGGATCAAACATTATAAAAATTTAATGATTTATGTGTTCTATAAAAAAGATATAAATAATAAGGAATAACATAATAGTTACCCATGGAAATAAAATGGGATACATAATAATAACTCGTATCATAGTAAGATGAAATTCCATAATGATTTCTTTTGAGAAATGAACATATGGTATGTATTATCCAATAAAAGAAAAGTATAATAGTCTAGGAATATACGTGAAAGAAATATATATTTAGAATCTAGAAGTGTTCAGAAACATTAATAACATTTAAATTTATTAAGAGAGGGCTTTGTCATGACCTGAAGAAAATGATGTTTTAATGAGTTCCCTTAAATGAAATATATATTTTTTAAATAAAATTTATAAACAAAACATTTTATTTGAAAATAAATAGGTAAAATTTAAAAACATGACTGAAATCAAATATTGGTCATGGTAGTGGGAAAATTGTTTCATGGATTATATGTTAATAAAATTTCTTTTAAATTTTTGAAAAAATTTCAAAAATATTATTATAAGAATGTGATAAAATGATTAATCATAAAAAATATTTTTAAAATTAAAAAATCGGTAAAAGTGTATTCAATATATCATTTTGTAATACTAAAAATATATTAATTTTTTTACATAAAATATTAATATAGATGAAATATCATTTTTTGACTGAAAAGAGAATTAATTTTGTATTTAATTAAAAACATTTTATTATCCATTTTAATTAGAAAATAGAGGATTAATGTACTACAACCAGAAAAAACATGAATAAAAATGGGTTACTAATATTAAAATGGTTTAATATTAAATGGGAAAATAATTTCATTCAAAAAAAATTCAAGCGTCAAAAATCATGATTAAAATATTATTGAAATATAAACCCCAAGTTTTTAACATTTGAAACCCACACCCCATGAAAGAGCAAATAAATTGTAAATTAAAATGACATTAGGTACCTACGATTTTAGATATAATATTAAAATGGTAATTATAAACAATATATAAAATTATTTATTTTTAGGAAATTAAAATATTCCTTAATGAAAAAAATTGAGATTAAATTAATTACAGTTACAAAATTCCAAAATAAAACCACAAAAATGGAGATAGATATTTATTTTGAAGTTAAAATACCACAAAAATGAATAATACAGGATGCTATATTTTGTATTTCTAATATATATAAATTTTTAGTGAAATTTTGTGTATAATAGAACATCTTTCAAAAAAAGGAAGTATTGTGATGAAAATCCATACCTCATGTCTAGACATGTCATGTATTTCCTTAAAATCACATATCATAAAATAATATAAATTATTTTATTTCAAAAAAATATCATATATGTTTATTACCTTAAAATTAAATTATTCAGATCATTTAGTTTAATGAATTATTTAATTAATTCTTCATTTATATCCACCTCTGGGTTTGGGGTGGTTTAGTTCAATAATTTAAAATGAAAACCTTGTGTTGAATGAAATCAACATGATCATTATTATATCATCTAAAAAATAATAATCATTTCATAATTAGAATTTTTATATGTTTTTACAGATTATAAAACCATCCGTGGAATAGGGTTATGAGAAATGGCCTATGTCACAATCATGGAGATGGTTGTTTTTATATATCCAAGAGTAATGTTTCTATTTTTCAATGATAATGATAGAAACAAAGGATTTTTTATTTTTTATTATATAAGGGTAATTATATCCTTAATATCACATTGTTTCTTCCATTACACTTAAATATTTAATATATTTTATTTAGTAAAAAAGTGTCACATTTCATTGCGAGGTAGTATTTTGCTGTCCACATGAAGATGCAATGATTTTTCAATGAATTTAATGTTAAGAAAATATATGAAATATTATTATCACAAAATGAATAATATTTAACAAATATCATATATAAACAATAATCCTATCATCGTAAATATCTTTGAGAGGAGATGATGGATAATGAATTATATGTAATTCTATTAATAAAATTAAAATATAGTTATATTGGATACACAAATGTTATTATATAATAATTATTGTGGAATTTTAATTATGTGTAAGAAGAAATAATGAAAAAATTTGGTTATTAATGATACCACTTCTTTGGACCACCTCTCTAGGATTATACCTATGGACTCCCTATATGATTTTTTTATAAAAATGGATAATAAAAACTAGTAATTATATTAAATAAGGTATATGGAATCATTATTTCTAATCCAGAAGGGATTTTATGTGTTTAATGGAGTAGAGAAGAGATGACTTTTTATACGCGAGAAGAAGTGGAATTTCTGTAAATATGGAAAACTATTCAATATTAAGAAGTTATTCTAAAGATAAGTTCCTTTAGAAATGATAAATAACTAATTTTAGGGTAGATAAGGTCCAAAAAATTCTTATATTTAAAATACTAGTTTTCTACATTATAATCTATTTACCTCAATGGTTACTCACCTATTTTATTTTATTTTCTCAACCATCATATAATTTTGTTTAACTATTTTTAAAATTAATTAGGAAAAATATTAAGTTGAAATTATTAAATATTATTAATTATTATAATTTAAAATATGGAATATATTTAAATAAATTTGAGGAATAAATTTCGTATTTTTTTATTTAAAATTAATTCACAATAAATTAATAGACTAACATGTTTTTAATGAATGAAATATTTATGCAATAGATGATCTTATATTAACTCAACAAATAGAATTTATCATTATATTTATTAAATAAATATAAATATATTTATAATATGTAAATTTAATTTAAATATTTATTAATATCTGTGTTTTAATTAAATAAAATTTGTGAACATTATGCCCATAAAAATGTTTATAAAAAAAATTCATTTCTGAGAATAAAAACAATCATCTTCCAAAATCATGAAAATTGGTGACTAAAATAATACATGATAAATTATTAAATGTAAAATGATTTATATTTCAATTTAATATTAAAAAAATACAATGTAATCTTTAAATTTCCTTACATAATGGAAATAAATGACTATTTTTTTAATAATAAATATTTTACATTATCCACTATAAAAATGAGAGATTACATAAAAATCCTTAAATGTCCCCAAAAATAAATTTTGATACAATAAATTTAAGAATTATTTTCCTTTTATAAAATAACATATCTGAATATTTTATAAATTATTTAAAATATATTTTCATAAATAAAATTAAAAAATCATTTTTTAATTAGATATGTTTTTATATAAATAAATGTACCTATTAAAAATTTTGTGAATAATTATATTCTATTTATAAATAAATTTATATTTAGTACGACATATATATATTTAATAAATTACATAATAACATTCATATAACCAATTTTAATGATTTTCTATAAACTATTTTATTAGAATAATAATACTTTAATTTTATATCATGGTTCATTTCATCCTAGTGTTGCATGTTATATAAAATATAAAAAATTTACCTTTTATAATATATAGGTGTTAAATTATTCCTTACATACACAAATAATTTCATTAGAACATGAAAATGTTCTCAGTAAACAAGTGTTTGGCATTTGAAGATTCATTTCTAGAAAAATGACATCATAAAAATTCTTAATAAATCATCATCTTAAAAAGAACAAAATGGAATAATTAAGGACATATGAAAGAATACATAACAATGTTTCTATTAAAGGAGATCATTGGTTGGAAGTGAAAACATAAATTTGTATTGAAGATCAATTTAATTGATAATGTCATTTATTTTTAGTAGATAATAGATAATCGATTTATAAATAATTTATAAAAATAGTACTTCATGATCCTTTCCCAAAAAGTGAGGTTTTCATTTAAAATATAAAATAAGAATATATGGAATTATGCATACATGACAAGTACAATTTCCACCATTTATGATGCTTCTCAAAAATATCATATAATTCACCAAATAATGTGCATTAATGAATAATTTATAATACTTAATGAAATAAAATTAACAACCAAGAGATCACATGATATTGATATGTATCATAAGATATTATTTCTGTTTATAAAGATAATCCAATAATGAAAACATTACCATAAGCTAATATAAAACCCAAAAACTTAATATTAATCCCATAATCCAATGTTCAACATAAATACTGATATGAATAAATAACCATATATTTTAAAAAACATCAACATTAAAAAATTTAATTGTGTTCTTATCAACTAATATTTTATGTAAAATCACATGTTAGACCATCATCTGTAATATTATTTAACCCAATGAAACATTACCCAAAAAATCTTTAATCACTTCAAAATAATCAAAATTCAATAATAAATTACACTCTAATGTGTTTTCCAAAATCAAACATTTATTTATCAACTGATTCATTTATGAAAAAAATCTCATACTAATCAAGAAATCATGTATAACAATTTTATCCCACAAAATTATTTATGAAAAAAATTTCATACTAAAAATAGGATGAACATCCTCAAAAAAATTATTTATAAAATTATTTTTTATCCACTAAATCGTTCTTTAGAAATTAATTTTCCACAAAAAAATATGCTATTAATTCACAAGTATTAAAATAACATTAATAATAATGTTAAACCTAATGGTATGTAATAAATTAAAACATATTACAACAAAATATAAAATAATTAGGCCACTAATATTTAATAAAACTACTAAACCAATGTTTTTTATTCGAATAAATGACTCTAACAAATATCGTTAATCATTTTTGTCCTCTATAACATAAAACACCCAAAGGGGTACCAATGACATAAAATTTATAATTAACCATAGAATTAATAATATAATAATACTTTGGATAATATCATTACACTACGTAATGTCATATGATTCTAGTGATTTTATTCTCTAATAATACTTCATAATAAAAATAAATATTAACCCATCATATCCACTAAGAGTGTCAATATAGGTGCGTCGTAAGGGCACACTCACCATCAGCCAAAATGGTTATCAATATATTAATAAACAAATATTTTTGAGGTTATTATCCATATGTAGTTATTTTATAAAAACATGTCAACTTATTGAATTTAGATAGGGATGTATTGTTAGGAAGAGATCATAATCTCATGCTTAAAAAAATTAATCTTTTATACTATATATAGGCAAATACAAATGGGGTTTTTAGTAATTTTATCTAATAATAATCCCCAATAATTACTAGAATATACTTTCAAACCAACTATAGTGAACTAATATGTTTATAAATATTATTACACTATTTTAAAAAATTATATTCCAATAAGTAAAACCCATGTAACATGAGAAATTATGTATTTGGAAGATATGGTTCATAATAAATAAAAGAAAGAACTAAAACATGATGTAAATATTTTATTACCAGTAATAAGATCCTAAATCCGAATTATCTCTTTAAACTACCTAGAATAACTTCATTGTTATATTAATGAAAATGGTGAGATAAAATACCTAGTAATAGAGTACACACGATAAAGAATCTTAACATCTGATTTAATGGTATAACATGATTTCATAAAATATATTTCTCATGGGTACCCAAAGAGTATCATAAAATAATGAACATTTTATAATAGTTAAATCATAAAATAATAAATGTGTAAATAATAACACAACATGTCATAATCATGAGTCAATCCAAATATGTTAGAAAATATCACACGGTGGACAATGTCTCATTATGGATTATGTTTACTCAATAATCCCCTAACTAATCTCTCTAGATATAAAATATTTAACCAATTATTTACAAAATTTTTTTGACACAAACTTCATATAAATGATATTTATTTATATGTTTTAGAAATAGAAAATCAATAATAAGTCATAATATGTGTATTAATAATTTGAAACATGTGATTTTCATATGCTTAAATCATATAAAAATTAAAAGAAATTACATAATTAATTCTATTAAAAAATTAAAACAAGTATGGAATTTTCCCAATTAAGAAGATATAATATGACTGGAATTTAATAGATAGTCATATATATAGAATTAGTAATACTTTAAAAACATTATAGAGGAGTAAAACTAGTTTGAGATATGGAGGTTTTATGTTGAAAAATGGTAGTTTAGAGATATCCATTAATTAAAAAATAGAAATATATGAAATATAATATAAAAATATATTTTATAATTAACTTTTAATCTAATAATGTAATATTAATAAAATTTATTGTTCAAGACTATATGAAATTTTCTGATTCTATACAGGTTTAAAAACACTCCTTTTAAAAAAATTCAAATGTGAAAAAACGCCTTGTAAAAAAATAGACATGGTGATTCCATTTAAAACAAAACAAAAAAGTAAAAAATTATTCAATACATATTCAAAATAATTTACTTAATATTATAAATATTATTTTAAAAATTTATAAAAAAAATATTTACATGAAGAAACACCACATTTTTCGAGAATATTTATAATCTTGGGTTTTTTAAAACGAATTCCTAATAATTTAATGTAATAAATAGTTTTCAATTACGATATTAAATGAAATTTTAATAAATAAATTTGGTATGATATAATTATATTTTTTTGTTATAGTATTATGAAATAGTTTCCTTCAATGTATATTCTTGTATTATCAATCCCGATTAAAATGAGATTGAAGCATAAAACCTTACCACATTGTTTAATTTTGAATCAAAACCACCAAGAATGAAGTAAATGAATTGTAAAATAAAATAAAATAATATTAAAAGGAATAATTATATAATATTTAACGGGATATTAGATACAAAAAAATAAAATAAATTTTGGTCATTACAATAAAATATGGCCAAATGAATGAAAATAGAGATTAATTCCCATGCGATATAAGAAAGAACTTAATAAAAACATCTATAAAAGGGTGAAATCGTATATTAAATTATAATAAAATAAATAAGAATAATTTATGATGATAAATATTTAGTTATATATATAAAAACTTTTTATAATAACTTAACTTCATAAATGACCATCAGTCTCAAAAAAGGATGTTTTTAGATGATAAAATTTAAATTTAGTATAAATATACCGTGTATTTCTATTATCGACTATATAATAAAAATATATGAATAATTAACATTCTGAAATAAATATTGATGATTTAATATTTTTTACACAAACTGTGTACATCTTTTTATTAATGAGATTTTTGATTAGTAATTAGTTATATCCACATTGTGTGTTTTGGGGAAATTTAACTCATAAATTTAAAACGACATTAGTTTTTAACCATTTTAAATGGGTTCATTATTACAATATGTCCATAATATTAATTAAATAATTATAATATTTTAAATAAACTATAAATTTAAATCCAAACATGAAGCATGATTTTGACAAATGAAATATGATTCAATAATCGAGATGGTGGGTCGTATTTATGAATTGATTATATTTCAATATTTCAATTATCATTATTCAATAAGTATGTGTTATTTTATTTTCAAATAATAATAATATACTAAATATCTTATTAGGTTTTTAAATACAATTAGATATCAAATAAATATGATTTAGTACAAAAATGAATCACATCGCTTCGTGAGGTGGTTGTCCTCAGTACACAAGTACTATAAGATATTTTTCATCGGATGGTAAGGTAAGAAATTATATGATATATTATATTTCCATAAATATTAATATTTCATTAATCTCATATATAAATATTATATCCATCATAATAATCATTCTTCAAAGGTGGCGCTAGAAAATGAATAACATCGGTTCGAGAAGTGGTAGTCTTTTATACACACGAAGGAAGGTTTTCATTCCCATATGATAGATTATGATGTTGATGCATGTTATTCCATTGAAATAATAATATATTATTATAATATATATATTTATTATTATATATTATACTTGGTTAATACTATTTGAATGATGTAGAACAAGAAACAATAAAAATATTTGATTTAGAAAAATAACTCATTTTCAGACCACCTCTTTAATATTATAACTATATCCTGCCATGATTCTTTTATTTTTATAAAACAATGTCTTATAATAAGATTTAATGGGTATAATTATTGGGTGAGGTTATATATTTTCCAAAAAAATGTATTTTAGGACTGGAAAATAGATGAGAGTATGTTTCCTTTTATAAATGAAATGCTGTGACATTTTTTGAAATATCAAAAACTATTCAATAATGTGAAAATAATATAAAATAATATACAAAAATACCATAAAATAAATGATATTATGGATTATAGGGTCTTTAATATCGTCCAATATTAATAAAATATATTTTTTAAAACATTTTATTTCATTTACCATAATACTTATTCATATTATACTTTTTAGTTTATTATCACATATGCTATTATTTATATAGATTTTATTATTAATTATACCAAAATTACAGTTAAAATATTAAATATTAGTTATTATTGTTATTATTAATATGGAATCAATTTTTTCATATAAAAATCCCCAAGGGGGTAGAAATAAATTTAAATTTAAACCGAACAAAATATTGAAAAACAATTTTTTATTGGAATGCATCATTCTAGCAATATATGATACTACATTAACACTATGTTTTTTAATAAAAACTATATGAAATTAAGTTAATATAAATAGATTCATAATATATATATTTAATTTATATATTTTCATATTATGGGTTATTTTAATTAATCAAAATTGTTAAACATTATGCATATAAAAACATTTTGCAAAAAACCACATTTTAAACATTAAAAACATATATCCAAATCATAAAAATTAATAAGTCAATTAATATTAATTATATTATTATAAATAAAATTATCTATTTTTAAATTAAACAAAAAATCTATAATATAATGTAAATATTAAATTACTTTATTTAAAGAAATGTCAATATTTAAAAAATAAGTAATTTTATCTATTCATTGAAAAAGAAAATATTTGAAAACATCCGATCGTTTTATCACAAGTTAAATATCATATGTTTATTAAAAAAATATTCCCATTATATAAACTAAAATTTATAAAACTTTTATAAATTAAATATAATATTTTTCACATAAAAAACATATTTTAAAGAAAAATAATTTTAATGAATAAAATTTATTTAAGAAATATTTGTTGAATCTTTATTAAGATATTATCATTAAATATGAATTTATTAAGGAATATATATATATATATATATAATAAATTTGTTAAGAATTTTCATAGATTCAATTTCAATGGTTACTGTATAATGATCTAGTCTAAATAAGAATATTTTAATTGTATATCACAATTTAATTAATATATCTGTTGTGTATTGTATATTCTATCAAATTTCACCTTATTTTAAAATCGCATGGTGTTAATGTGATAAATAAGTTTGTAAAAGAATAAATGAAATATAATAGCTTCACATTTTGGGATCCTCAATATTGAAAATGTATAAACAAGTGGTTTAGTGTTTTCATGACATGAAAAACCAAGTGGGATACCACTGTAAACAAATGTAGTCAAATATAATATTCTCAAATTTTATTATATTGTGCATGATATTATCATATTTAATATATTTTTTCCAGACATATGTAATATTAACATTTATTTATTATGCTAGTCTCTAATCAATACACTTATATATGTTGATAAAATTACAAGTAGAAAATATTTTACCCGGACATCCCATGCACCTCAACGAGTTTTATTACCACATTTGGGCCAATACTTTTGTAAATATCCATACAAAATTTGTATTTTCCTACATTGAATATATTTTATTATTTACTAACATAATAAATAATTTATTTTTATTTAAAAAACTCAAATGTATAAATATCAAATTGGTCACGTATTAAAATATACTTGGAAATTCTATAAAAATATGACCACACTTAATTCACCCATGTATAGTGTCTATTCAATTATCAAGTGGCGCCCAAAAATTTTAATCAATTCCATAGATACCTTTGATTGGACTTATATATTATTTTCCATATATTTTTTTAGAATTGATAATTCTTTAATGTGATTTATTAAAATACATAAATGGGATAATTATATCCTATTCATATTAGAAAAAATTTAATTTTTTACCTAGAATTAAAAAATAAGAAAAAATAAAAGGAAAAATTCATGAATATTTTAAATTAATAATGTAAAAATAAAACTAATTTTGTGAATTTATTATATTTATCATCTTTATATATATGTTTTATATTTTTCTATTAGTTAATCATGTTTTAGATTGGATGGAGACACATTTAATGAATCACTAGGTAGTTTTTATTAAAATTTTATATATTTCGTGATGAAATTACCCATCCAAATTATAACTTTTAAATTTTTAAATATAAATTTAATTTATGATGAGAATATATAGTTGCAAATGGATTACGGTACACTGAAAGAATCATTTGTCTAAAATATGGGTAAATCAAATCCAATCTGAAAGATATTTAAAATCAAGTTTAAATATTCAAGAATCATTAATTGAACACGTTCGCTAAATTATGAATAATTTTTAATAACTATATGTGAGAATATTTAATTTAAATATTATTTTATAAAAGTGAAATTTATTTTAATAGTTACCCATTGTTTCTATGAATGTTGAATGTTTTCATTTCGAAGATATTTAAATTCTATGAAACAGGGGTATAAATATCATTTAAAGAAAAATATAATTCATGATAATTAAACTCAAAAAAAGATGAAGGATTTTGAATAATATATGATGTAACTGGAGGAAGAAAATAATAACCTCATTCAAATGTGCCTTGATCTTAAAATCATACTGAAAAATTTATAATGTTAAAATATGAAACTACACAAGCAATTGAAAAAGAGAATTCTATCAAAATTAATATTTTATATCATTATAAAATCAAATACGACAAAAATTTATGGTAAAAAGCATGAGATAAACTAGGTAATCATTCACCGAAATATTATTCATGAAGCTATCCAATACACATATTAATTCAACTTTTACTAAATATATTTCTATGATTTAGTTATGGTTAAATTCAAATACTATTAATAAATCAATGGATAATATTTCCAATAAATCAATATTCACATAAAAGATGAATATATGAATTTATAATGAAAATAATTTCACTAAAAACAATAAAAAAGTTGTGGAAAAAAAAAATTACATGGAAGTAATTAAAGGAAAATATCTCCTAAAGTGAAAAAGAAAATGTTTTTAATCAATTATTGTTGTGCTATATGTATGAACACCAAAACCTAATTGAAGGAAACATATATCATTTTTCTGTAAATTATGGAAGGCCAAATAAATGGGAGTTTGATGCATAAAGCGATAAAAAACATGTTGCAAAATGGAAGACTTCACAAAAAAGGGAATACTCAAGAAAGAAAAATTTGAATATTTGGAAAATGAAATAGAGTTTTTCAAAAAACATGGATAGTGTTATATTGTGATTTTATTTTTTATCACAACTAAAATATCATGCTAAATAGAGTATTTGGGAATAAAAATAGGTCATCATGTGATGAAAAAATAAATGAAATTCTACACTGGGAGGTAAATCACAAAATAAGTATGTGGAATAAACTACACCAATGATGTTAAAAATGTATGATGTTGAGATGGATGTTAATAATAGTATAATATTATTATAAGATCATATTATTTAGAAGAATGTGGAAAATTTCAGGAGGTATATAAAAATCAAAAAACTTGGTGAATATATAGAAACAAAAATTATGTAAATTCAACCAAGGGATAACATAATTGGATTGGGTTTTTAAACTAATTTGTGAAGAATTTAAGAAGTATCATAATAATGAAATGTTAAAAGATGATATGTTTTTATAGAGAATTTATATAATGGTTTCCTATAGTGTCTTCAATTTTATTAAATAGGAAAGTAAATAATAATATAAACTGAAGAACAATGAAAAAGAACCAAATACTTTTGTACTTTAATTGATACATATTTTTTTAATAATGAGTATACACACCAACAGAAGGATAATGTGACTCGAAAATAGTTCTTATAAATATGGATAACATATTTAACTTAGACCAAAAGATTTTATTATCATTAAATATAATAAATTAGTATAATTTATCATTTAATGAATCATATTTAGACTAAAATGGAAATTATAAATAATAAGCACATATATTTATGTGGGGTTGAAATATTGAGAATAAAATAAATATAAATTTAAAATATGTAATGATTTTTTATAACAACAAGGAAAAGATATTCTTGGATTAGAGAAAAGTCTCATACATGTTTCTCACAAAGAATTACTGATGGTGGACATCCTCATTCACGGATGGATTGTGTTGTGCATTTCTAAAGAGTGAATTAAATTTTATTCTTGAAAATGAAATAGTATTCCATCATGGTGACTAAAAATATTATTTAATTTAGTAATGGGTTTCAATCATCATAACTGGTATAATAAATATTTAAAATAATCTATATTGATGTATGTAATGTATCCCTTGTGGGGGAGCCATCTTAGATGATTAGGATCTAAAATATTTATTAGTCATAATAAATCTAAAATTCATGAAATTATTAAAGGAAATTATTAATTAAGGTATTGTATTTCCTCCCTAAATTAAATTTTTCATCTATTATAAGAGTAATGTTATGGTGTATTTATTCCACCCTATTTGAGGGGGTAGAAACACCTTAAATTTTAAATAATTTGATGTGTTTGTTTAAGTGAATGTATAATTGAATGTATCTTAAAAATATGTTTTTAAAAAACACATGATGTGAATTTGTGTGTTGGCGACACGTGAGATACATCTAGCGATGTTTTTCTTCAAAATTATTCAGTCATATCTTCCAAAAATTATTATCCCATACATATTTTTAATTGAGTATTTATTGGATCAATTTCAAGTAAAACCTGTTGTGACAACCTTTTAACTTGTAATAATTTTGGAACTATGAATGAAAAATAATAATATAGAGATTAATATTTATAAATTTGGTATTAATTTTTATAAATGATAAATCAGTCCTTTTTCATTTTTTATTAATTAATGGGAGAATAATTTATATGAATCATGAGGAATTTTGTATTTATAATAAATTCAATTGGGTATATTAAATATATATTTTTTTTAAGTTGTTTTTCATTAATAATAGTTGATTAAAAGTTCTTTTCATTTTAATTATACAAAGTAAAGGGAGATCCCCATTAAATGTTTCATAATCATGTTGTTGTATATGAATAACTGACTAGACATATTCATGTGGAATCCAATATATTAGTTGATTCGAGATTTGATCCTGAAGTCGATGCCATGTTTTGATTTTATAGAATATGTGTATATATTATTATATAATAAATTAATAATTAGGAGTGAATCTATTTAAATATGAAGATCAATTCCTAGTACGTTAAAATTGAAATTCTAGTTGATATTTTAAGAGAAACCATTCATGGTGTAAAAAATTTTAATGATGATGAATATTCAGTTAAATAAAACACGGATAATGGTTTTATGTTATTATAAATAAATGTATGTTTAATTATTTAAATATATATTTTTGTTTTCAAAGTTATAATTTACATACATTTATTATGTATAATGATTACTTTTTGGTGTTAGATATACAATTATTTAAGGAACGTGTATTGTGGATAACAATTTTTATAGACAAGGAAATTTCAGCAAATATCATTGGCATTGAATAAAGGTTATTTTGATCTAAAAAATAATAAAATGAACATCTATAAATATCATCATATAATATGAAAATATTATTTTTATATTCACAAATATGGAGTATTTTCTTGTTAATAACATCTATCATTTTCATAGACAGTTACCAATATAGGGGTGATTTTTGTTACGCATACAGATAATTAAGAGTGCATAAGAATAACATACATAAGAATAAAAATAAATGAGTGTTATTTTCATTAATTACAATGATGAAGAAAGATATTTGAATGTATTTATATTATATAAGAATCATTTTCTCTATGTAATAAATATATGGAGAAAATATGAGTTCATAGTATAATGAAAATTTCATTTATTTCAGGAATTACAGTCTAAATAATATCTAAATTGTGAAGATTACAAATTATACATTCAATGCTATAAAAATAAAAATCCAAAAATTATATGTCATTAAATAACTCATTGCATACTATATAATATTAATCAAAAGAAAATATAAGATCATGAAAACATAATGTTTTAAGAGGATTTTCAATTTCTCAAACATTATATTCAATAAATATTAAAATTCAAGGAATATAATTAATAAAAAAATGAGGCTTCACATTGTATAAATGATTATCATAAAATACTATTCTATTTATATGACACTTAATAATAATTTGGATATTTTTATTTATTACTATTATAGAAAACATTAAGAGACAGAATAGTGATTATAAGAAGATCTCATGAAAAAAACAAGAAGATCCCCACACTATCTATGAGTGTATTGTTATACTGAAATAAATAATGGATAATTCACGGATATTAGTTAGAGTATATTTTAAGAATAAAATATTTTTATCCTACTTGAGATTAATCGAAAGACATATTCATTTGACACAAAATATATGTGAAAAAATGGAAAATTAAATAATGGTATTTTAATAAAATACTTTGAGTTAAAAAAATATTAAATTTTATTTGGTGGGGAAGCATGTGTGAATCATGAATAATTTTATTGCATGATATCTTCTATATATTTTTATTTACTAAAATGTAATATAACCCTATAATAATGGTGATGAAACCTATATTGATAATTGAAGAATCTCTTAAAAAAATATAATATAGGGATCTTTAGTGATGTATAAAACAACTATTGTTTGTAATACATAATAGTGACCTCTAATTGGATGAATAAGAAAATAAAATTCTAGGTGATAATTGATTTTCTATAATTAAAGTATAAAATTGTTACAAACCATCTTTAAATCACTGAATCATCTCATATCCTAATTAAAGAAGAAGATAAATATTAGAAGAGGAATAATCTTACCACTAACTGAGTGGCACTAGTGTTTCAAATCCATTTATGAAATAAGAAATAAAAAACAACTATAACTTCAAGTATTCACATTGGTGAGTATGAAAAAATCAGAGGTTATTTGTTTTCATCACAAAAAGAAACTCAATAGATATGTTATTCAGTTAATAATCATCTTGCAATTTTGTAAGCAATATATTCATTAGAATTTTTAGTTGCTAGTTTCTTGAAAATTGATTTTGAAAAATAAATTCGATGATAATAAGAGATCCAGAGACTAATTGGAATGTTTATTTCTTTATGTATATGATTTCTTAGAAGAAAATTTTATTCATGGAAGAATATTATCTTTTGAGATGTAGTGATAATTTTTAAAAATTTATGATCTATATCGAAAAGGGAAATATATGAGTAAGACTAGTGGGATTCCAGTATTAAATATTATAATGAGATATTGTACTCATTCACATGTGTAATATTATGAATGATAATCACATATATAATTTGGTTATCCCTTACTTGTCACATATGGAATTATGTGTTTTGAGATAATTATAATACAAACCACTTTTATTTGATGATATAATTAGAAGAGTTAAATCATTAAATTAGAAATTCCAAAAAATTTGTTTATTTTCCACTTCGAGAATGATCATTGTAAAAAATCTTTTTTGAATAATAATGACCAAATTTAATTTTATTTTGGTGTATTATAGGTTAAATAATAGGAGATACATTGATTTAACTAAAAATATATGTTCCAAAACCAAATTTATTAATGCTTATCGAAATATTTTGAAATTTGTAAAAAGATGACAAAATAAAACTCGCATCCCCTCTACGGGGTGTCTATACCAATAAAATTGAACTAACACAACTTCCTTGACATCAAAACGGTTATTTGTGTGATTAAGTATAATTTCAAGGTGGATAACATCAAAAATCATATTATTCCATTACTTCTATAGATTTTTATATTCTAATTGAACATCAGTTATTTTTTGACCATGTGTGTTTCCCTAATCATATCTTCTACTGAGATTTTCTTGGGTCATTCTATGTTTAACATAAGGATCATTAAATTATTTATCATATTATGATTAATTAAATATATGGAAAAAATTATACTATAATTACTCTATAATAATCGATTCTAAGATAATCCCCTTCATCCCAAAAGTTATATAGATGTCTATTTTACTAAAATTTCACCATTGTTAGATATTAGGGTTTGTATCTTCCAAATAGTTTCATGCTACACCAGGGCCATCTATTGAAAAAATTTGATATAAATTCAAAAATTTTAATTACCAAAATCTATAATACTATTTCTCTGTTGAATAGTAAATGAATGTGAAAAATATATGTGATCTACAAAGACACTGAACATGGGTAGGCCCTCATACAACAAAGTAATGATGTTATCTCTTACTTGATCTCAGAATCCGACCATTATAGGTAAATGAAACAACCTCATATTATATATGCATTAAACATAAAAAACATATGAATTCAGTGTTATAGATCTTCTATATTTATTTTTTAGTTAGTCAAATCATGTTCTAATCACTGAGATAACATAGTTTTAAATTCCACTACTTTATATTTCCACAATTTATTTCCCTAGAAATAATTTCTTTATATAATATTTTAATTTCATATAGGGTCCCAAACATTAATATTTATTAGACCATAATAGATATTCTTGTAACATTCCAAAATCCATTTATAAAACTCTTCTCATATACTTATCTAGAAATAATGTAGAGATTATGGAGTTTTTAATCCCTATGATGTGACTAATTTCATTTAACATCATGATGAGTACGTTCTTCATTTTGATACTAGAATTTCCTTTTCCTTTGAATTCAATATCTTCATCATCAATCAAGTGAACTTATCGAAAAATTCAATATACATAATTGTCTGTTCATCCGTAATATGTTATAAAAATAAAATAATATCTAGATAAAATCAACCATGTATCCAACAAAATGTTAAAACATATTAGGGGCTTATTAATTTTCTCAAATTAATTCACTGAATTTTAAATTAAAGAATATATAATTATAAAATTTTTCTTGTGATATTTGCAATCTATTTAGTTATGTCATCTCATTCAATATTAACTACATATAATCCTGATAACAGATAAATTAATTTGAATACTATATCATAAATTATTTTCTGATCATCAATAACATATTTATTGAGATGGAAATATACTTAATTGATATATAGTTCTCTTCTTGAAGGTTACTAGACTTTCATATATCTGAGTTCTTATATCATAGTAATGTTTCTAAAAACATAAAACCCCATGTATATCTTTTCATAAGAGTTTATAATTGTCATTAACATTATATCCAATGACCCAATAGTGATGAAAATTGTATAAGATCGTATACATAATCCTGAAAACATATCCTTCAACATTCAATTTTCCCTTCAACCATGTTATTGTAATTCACATGATCATCCTCATGTATTAAATTTATTAGCATCATAATGGACAACCATTAAATTATGGATACTTTATTAATATTATTTAGAATTCTCACAGATATATTTTAGGGTCTTTATCAAGTCATCTATAGTATTCAGTCATAGAATGATATTGGTTACACAACGGGAAAATGAAATCCATACCAACCCAAGTGATTTTATGTAGATAGATGCCAACTCATTCTGATCAATATTCCATAGTTCGATTCTGTCCCATATAACCTCTAAATTACTATTAATAATATTTTATTACATTTTAATTATATATATCCTGAAATATATATTGCATCACACTTATCTATTCATTTTGTACCTTCGTCAAAAATTATACCTTGTGATGACATAAAATCTCACTCGAATTTAAAAAACATTAATGAATGAGAGTAAAAGTTACATGGAATACCTTTGAGTGTGATGATAATTAGGAATATTACGAAAATTTATAATACCTTTATTTTGGAATCTTATAATAGGTGATAATAATAATATATCCCCCATATGACACATAACAATAGAATTAAATCCTCTAGAAAACTCCCCCAATCTAGTGTATATGATCTTAGGTTAACCTCACACTCTACTCATCACGCCATTTTTATCTCACAAACACTAAAATGAGAATAATAAACACATAATCAAAATTCATGACAATAAATAAGTAAATAAATCAAGGAATATTGAATGATTTAGTTTATGTCATTTATATTTGAGTAAAATATCTACAGAAGACCAATTTCTATTTTTTATTACTATCTATAGTTACAAGGAAATATTATTTTATATAGTGTCAATGTATATAAAAACATAAAACCAACATCACTTCCCCATTCATGAAAAATTGTTCCCACTAAATCATATTTTGGGGGTCTATCTAGTATATAAATTTCATTAGATGTTAATATAAATTTATGTATGACCATTTTCATCAATTCCTCATGATCCCATATAGTAATAAAACCATATACTTTTGACCAAAAGTATAAGAGAAATAAATCCATAAAAATATATAATTTATTAAAACCCATATATATTTTCACCAATGTTTCATTGGGTCAATATTATTTTAGTGAATATAAAATTTAAAACCTTAATATAAGTTGGAATCTATTGTTCAACCTATCTACTTTGGAGATTCTGTAGCCACAACACTAAACCTCAATAATGGGAAATCATATAATTTATCTATATATAGATAAATAATCCGAACAGTAACATAAATCATTACAAACAGGTTTTTTCATAACTAATGTGAAATTTTGGGTAACATATTTTTTACAATATATGACCTATTATTTAATTTCATTCTTATGTTTATTTTACTTAGTTAGATATTTGGTTTGATTATTATATGTTATTTCCATTATAATTTTAAATTAATGTGATGGTACAATTTCCACAATGTATTATTTTATACACATTCTTATTTTTTAATACCTATAGTATAAGGATGGTATTACTACAGTCACATGGACAACAATTCTAGAACCTATAGAGTGAAATGGTCTTGGGTGATACCAATATATTTCTCATAAAGTCTGCTTAGAGGCATCTGTTAAACATAGTCAACCATAACATGTTATCAGTATTGGTACATTGAATCATATTCATGTTTATTTTTAATTACTAGTTATAGATACTACCTTTTATTATATTCTGTAAGCATCACATGTGTTATGATAGTATGTCTAATAACGAAGGAATTTTAATTTTTTATGAGGGGTTTGATAACCGTTACATATCTTAATGAAGAAAATTTTTATAGATGTAATCTATATTCTTTATCATATTTTATACTTTTTTTTGTTGGTTTTTTTCATAATAATAATCATGTCCAATAGGAGGTGTTATTATTATGAATGTAGGATTACATTATAATGATGTATGTATATTATTTTAATATTTATTGTACAATTATTATAGTTATTCATTCCCAGCATAATTTTATTATGATTTTCACTTTTTTTATTGTTTATAAAAACATATATTACCTTGTTTGAATCCAATACAATTTTATTTACAAGTTACACTTTGTCCATTCATGTAGATTTATAAAAAACATTTTTGAAAAAAATTATTCTAAGATCAACCAAACATATTTCAATGGGATATATGATATTTTAAATTGATAAATCGAAGGGTTAAATTTATTCTATCCTTTTATAATCGATATATGAATCCATTTTGATCATTATAACATTTCTGATTTTCCCCATTATCATAAAAATAAATCTACCACTGATTAAAATAATTCATATTCCAATATTACTTATGTATGATTATTGGATCATAGTTTCCATATTTTTTTCTCTTGGTGCTATTGTTATTAGTCAGGTCACATATATGTATACCGCTACAGATATTTCGTAAAAATATGAATATTTTCAAACAAATGTATATTTTTAGGATCTTTTCAGAAAACAATATATTGTAAAAATTTGGAATGTTCCCTATATATTGTTATAGAAAAAATATATTATTTTAAATAAATATTGTTAGATATATTAAATATATATATTAAGAATGTGTTATGGTCCACGAAATCAATTTTTATCATCAATATATTATTATGATAACACTTTCAAGGACTCTGTGATATTTTATTAAGATACTCTTTTTTTTGGTGAGGATATATATTATTTAGCCTATAATGAAATTAAAAACCAACCCTCAATCATGTCAATGGATGATGGATTAACTATAAGGTCTAAAGGTAAAAATAATGGTAAATAACAAAAATGAAAATAAATATTTGTAGAGATAGTATACAACAAAAAATAGGGTAATTAATTTTTTGTAGAGTAAGTAAATAGATAACATTTAGTTAAATTGTTGTAAAAATAAATCTAGTTATAATGAATGTAATGATGAATATTTATTGGTGGAGAATGATTTTAATAACAATTATGTGAATAATATGTGTATTCATTCCATTTCTACATATTGGATCCCATATTTAGGTTTCTCTTTCATAAAATTTTCAACGAGATAATACTATTTTTAATTAATATAAGTAGCGTATGGATATGTTTATTTTATGAAATAAATTGTTTTTCAAGGTTATGAGATTTTTTACATAACAATATCATGATGGGATGGTGAATTCTATGAATGTAATTTTCTGGGTCCCCAAGTGTATGAGAAACCACATTTCCTGTTGTGTTCTTGACCATATGGATTATTAAATTTAGTCAGAATCAGGTATCATATGAATTTTTAGAGGGTCCCTTAGTATAATGGGGAAAAACCTCTCAAATGCAATGTATATATTATGTGGTAACACACACATAATGTAATTAAATACCAATAATATCTCAGTGTCGGATAAAACTATTCTTTGGCATAGAAAACATGTTCACATAAGTGTTAAGGATTTAGAAGAACTAAATAAACATGATATTTTATATTAAAACAACATAAGGAAAACATTCCATTTTAAGGGGATGTGTGTATTCTAATTACCAAAGTGTTAGTTTATATATTATGGAATACAAATCCAACTCCCCCCTATGTATATCAATTATGATATATGGGTCCCATCATAGACATCCTCCCATTGGGGAGGATTCCTTTTTATAGATTATTATTCATGGAATGTTTGGATTTATATATTATAAGATAAGGATGTTAATTTTGAGTCATTTAAAACAACGAAAAGAAGTGTAAAAATAAATAAGGTAGGATGAGGATGGCACATAGAACTGAAAATGGATTAAAATTTGAATGCAATATTTTTTATGAATCCTGTAACTTTGATTTTGATATTAGACATTTAAATGTAATAAAAACCCCTAAAACATTGTTTATATGAGCATGTGAATACGAATATTATAGAGATAGTTAAAATAATTCTCTTACTCTTCAATTTAACTTATCCCTTTTGGGTAGAATCATCCACATGAATTGTTTAATTCATTATCCACTTCCCCTATACTATTAATTTATTTCAAACACCATTATTAATGTAGATAGATACAAAACATATTATATAAAACCATGGAATATTTGGTTACATAGAACACATCCACATTATGAATGATAAGAAAGAAACTATATATATCATGTATATCCATATTTCTTTATTGAACGTGTTAAGGGTTATATAATATAGATAGAATCACCCTATTATCCTATGTATTTCATTAGTCTTGATGTGGTGTTGAATGAGTCTAAATTATGATAATAAATGCCTATTGTACATGATCACTCAAGAACACCCAATCTCAAGGGTGTTGAAGTTACTCTAATGTCCCACGACTAGATAAAACTCATGGATATCCCCCCTAAATCCTACCAAAAAATCCAAAATGTAGATTATTCTAACTTTGTGTGGATTTAGGAGGGATATGATAAACATAATGATAACCAGTAAACCCAAGATAGGGTCAAGAGGAATATTTAACCACCTATTAGTTTCATTCATGATAATGGGGCTTCCAATATATTTAATATATCCAAGTATATCAATAGTTATATACCATAATCCTTTAATGAATCTCTGAAATTGGTTACATCCACATAATGGGTTACATTCTTGAAAAATTAAATTTATTTCATTCGGAAAAATAAAACCTTGAATATTGAGACCATGAATTATAATATTATATTAATAGTTTCAAAATACTGTTTCAAATGGAATCAATACAGTTAAATGTAATTACAAGTCATGCATACAGATCATTAATTTGGATTGATTTCATTCAATGTGAAGAGATTAACTATAGATACATTATTTTTCACGTATTTTGAAATATTTATCTATTTGTTTTTCTATTACTTTAATAAACAATCATGATTTATTAAGAGAGTTTTTTTATGTTAAAACTATCATTTTTTATGGAATTTTGTATGAATGAATTTATAGAAATAATATAGAGGAATTTTTAAAATATTTCTAACAAAATCATATTTTACTTTTATAAAAATATTTTTCTCATATAGAGTAATCATGAGAATTGTGTAAATGGGTTTCCAATTTTATGAACAAATATTGTTTTATTATAAAGAAATTATTAAACTACTGTGTATATAAATCCTATTAATAGTGAAATTATTTAACATATATTATATATTAATTAAATGATTATTATAAGTAAAAACATGAGGCCGATTAATCTTGTAAATATCAATCATTATTCATTATTTGTTATGATGGATTTTAGTTTTACCAAATGGATAATATATATATAAATAATTTGAAATATATAGGATAAAGACCTATATCTGACATACTACTATCATGTATATAAATTATTAAAGAGTTATTATATAATAATCATAAACATTGAATCATTTTTGTGGTCCTACACTTTAAATTATACAATACATAGTAAACACTCTATCATTATAATTTTGATTTTTTAAAAAAGATACAATATTTCAAAAAAATTTATTGTTATATATCATAAGACCTATTATATTCCAGATATTACAATTGGTATTTTTTTACTCTGAGCATGTTCATGAGTAACCCTAGATAACTGCATTTCCATGTATTAAAGTGGCTCCTTAGTTATATATCTACATATTCAGGATATATTTATTTTTAGTAACTATTAATGTAATATTATTGATATTTAACTTTTTCTTATTATAACTACACTACTAATATTGAATCCGCTAAATCAATAATTTTATAGATGTTCCTCACAGGTGGTGGAAATATATCAAGGAAGTACAAAATGAAGTTAGATTTTTATGCATCAATAAATGAGATATAATCAATATCCTCATCCAAATGTGTAAAAGATACTATTTTATTAAAATTATTTTTAAATTTATTGAATTTATATTCTACTATTATTGATTTTTACTAAGATAGTTGTTCCTACCATTATTTGTATAAATATCATGTTTTACATGGTAAATAAAAGCATATATAGAGTATGATAAAATTTGTAATGTGTATTTTTTGAGAAAAGAATAGTATGGTTCAATATGATAACCACTTCTATAAACCCAACATATTTTCTGGAAAAATTTGATTCATTTATAAAATTATAGGAATTTTTTATTTTTAATTAATGTATTCCTAGTATAACAATATAGTCTTTAATGAATAACATATTTTATAGGTAATTTTATTGAAAGGGTGTTAATTATTTTAATATATTGTTTATGATTATAAATAATATAATTTCATCATTATCATACTTGTTCTATTTTTTCTACCATGAATTATTGTTATTATTTATCTATAATAATGTTTAAATTCCTTCATTAGTAATAAATTTTTATTATGTCCCCCATGTTTCTTTCAAGGCTTTGAGGTTGTAGCCTGACAGTAAGTAGATCGATGATTGATTCACACTAGGCTCTCCAACCCATTAATTTTCAATATCAAATTACAATATGAAATAAATAAATTTTTTATTAGACTATGGTTATTTCTATTCTATTCATTTATTGATCCATTTTTAAGACTTTTTCACTTTCATATTTATCAACATGTGTACTTAATTATGACCTGATTCAAAATCGAAATGCCAATTTTTTCTAGGATATCTATGTGTCCATACTCATCTTGACCACCAGGTCTTTTATCACTTTTCCAACATTTTATGATTACCATAACCCTTTGGTTTAAAACATTAAATCTAGTATAATTCATTTTTACATAATTCTAGATAGATATTTGTTCACTAAGAGTTATTCTATGTGGGATAGTTGGATGAGTTGTTTCCTAAAAATCATTGTATGGATTTCAAATGCTGTATTTTGATGTACTCATTAATATTCGGATTTTTTATGTTTTTATGTCCAAAAATACATGAATATCGATTACTTCTGGAAGATTTGATCAATATTACCTAGATGTAATGACAATGTTTCCTTAAATAGTCTCACTATTCCACTACTAATTTGATATTTCATATAAAATGTTTCTTTGGAATTTAATAAAAAATAATTCTTAGAGGTGGTTTTATTTTCATTGTCATAGGTCTAAATAAGTACAAAGTGAACATATTATTATGTTCGTTATTTTATTTCATTTAGTCATTTAATTGAACTTATATTTATATTTTTATCAACCTTCCAATTTTTTTAGATAATAAATGATCTTGTTTATTTTGAACTATAATTTTTTTATTATTTTGTGGATTCATGCATGTTCTGGTAGAGAACCACACAAAATAGGCTAAAACATTGGTATCATATACCTATAACATATATGAAATGGGTTATAGTATAATTATAATAGATAATCAGGATGATGAAAATGATTTTGAATTTTTGAGGATCAATGTGAGAATAATTTTTTATAACAATGTACTTATGATTATTTTTGTGGTATGAAGGAAAATGTTATCACTGATATCACTAATGGATAGACCACTATTACCAATGTTTTTGTATCTACTGATGTCCTCCAAAATTATTTTATCCTTATGTTTTTGTATTTTTGTTATATCATCTTATAATTTTCACATTTGACTTTACTACTGGTGATTATTGGACCAAATTAGAATCTATAATCATGTGTAAATATTATTTAGGAAAAGTGGATAAGAAATTTGTCATATATTTCAAAAATGTTACATAGAACAACTATTAAGTTAAATAGGTAGATCATTAAATTGGAATAAATTAGAAGATACTAATAAATTTTTGAAGAGTTAGTGTAAGTCTAAAATTAGAGTTATTAATTATTAATACTGTAAAAAATTATTTACAAAGAAATTATCCAAATAATAATAAAACTTTTAATAAAAATAATTATAAATTATAGTCAGTGGAATTGGATTGTATCGTTTTTTATATTTATAATGTTTTTATAATGGAATATTTGATGTGTGAATCATCAATTAATTGTCCTTATTCCACGTGTCCCAGAATAGAGAATACATCACTAGATTATATGAAGAAGAGTTTTATGGTGTTTATTTATGGAAAAATCTGATTTTTTATATCATGGGGTTTGGTTATATATTATTAGAACATCCTGATGTGGTAATTAAATCACTATGTTGGCTTAAATGGGTAGGTGAGTTGAATTGAAAGCTCATTTCCCTATGAATTATTCACTAAAAGTGTTACAACTTTTGGTTAGAAACTGGTAGAATAAGAATTATTAAGGGTTACCTTATTAGAAAGGAGATAACATTCATAAATGATTTGTTTGTGACATCTAGTGAAGCACACATACAGTAACTGAATACCATTAATGGCCTCTTGTCTGTGAAAACCAAGAATACACATATAGTGATTAAGAATGTTTGTTCCAAGGGCCAGAACAAAATTTATAAACAAGTATTATTGAATCACAAAAACCAAAATATTATTACCTTTAAAAGAGAATGTGTATGTAGTAAATTCTACTATGTTAATTTCAATAGTATTAATTTGAAATATAAAGCCCCTCTTCAATTTTTACAATTTGATATGTGGATTCTATATCAATCTGCCTCCCATAATGGAGGTTATTACTATATGAAATTTATTAAGGAGTAAACATGGAATTTATAGATTTTTATAATATAACATTGTTCTTATAATTTTTAGTCTATTTGGACAAATAAACATATTGTTCAAAATAAATTAGGATAGAAGTGGCCGAATATTATGTCTAAATATATCATAAAATATCTATTTGCTAACATTGTTAAATTATGTAACTCTAAAGGGGTTATTAAATATCAATTTTTTAATATAAAAACAATAAAAAAAATCTTATTGTATAAATTTTATCATCCGCTGTTGAGTGAGAGGAATCAATGAATAATCAATTATACCATAGTATATTTAAGAAGAATAAAAAATATAATAATTTACCCATCACAACCCTTATATAACTAATTTTATTGAAACACATGAAAATTATGGATTAAAATGGATACCATTCAAGTATTTTATTGAGTATTTGGTTTCACAACTTATGATAACACAAATAATGATAACACATAACATAAGGGTATCGAATATAACTTTTTGGGTTATCATTAAAATTTTAAGGGTTATAAATTGTTAATAAAAAATAACATTAGTAAAAGAAAATAATTTTTCATGAAGGGTCATTCTATGAGTCTATATATCCAAAAATGAATCTAATTTTACCTGAAAACATTATATCACTCCAATTTTATGTGTTGGAGTTCCATGGGAGTCCCAAGACTAGTTTGACCTCAATTATCTCTCAATAGATCCTCCCTAATATGTTCAATGTGATTTTTATTCTGGATTTTAATAGTGATAGAGAGATATAATAACCATTTAGAAAAAAAGTAAACCTTTTAATGATTTAAGAGGGCTATTCAACCACCTTCCTAGTTTAGCCATGTTGATGTGGATACAAAAAATTAAATATTTCTTATGTTATTAACTGGGATTATATGAATTAAATTAATCCATAAATTAAATCTGTTGAATCTGAGTTATATATAACATCCATGAAATATGATATGAATTCCCTTGTTAAAATTTAGAACTATACCATAGGAACAAAACCCAAAATGTTAATTTAATTCATTGTAAAATGAATCTTGAATGAAAATAAGATACAAATAGAAAATATAAAATAAATTTAATTCTTGGTTTGTATTAAAAGGATTCCTTAAATATTTATGATAGACGAAATAATTTATATGAATCAACCTAGGGGATTTTAAATGATTTCAAAAAAACATTTTTTTTCTTATAAAATACATTTTGTGAATATAAAAATTCAATATAAAATTGTTATAAAACCTAGTATAAATATACTCTATTATGTTGTTATTTTCAAAAATATTTCAAACCAATGTTAAAAGATTATGTGGAATCATTTATTATTGGTTTTCATTAAAACATATGTTACTATTTCTTTGGAATTACTTTTAATATTAGTTTTAAGAAAAACAAGCACTTAATATTATTTAATTTTTTTAATCAAAACCAAAATTTAGAGTACTTTCAAATAACACATGACATTGATTTCATAAACGGGTATTAATGTATTTTACATTAATATCATTTTTTTGAATGCTAATATTAAAAATATTTGAAAAAATTTTAATTTAGTTTTGACATGAAAATAAATGTTAAAAGAACATTAATAACTTTACTGACAACCCAAATTCTTATTCTTAATTCACTTGAAACCCCCTCTATCGACCTAGTCTATATTGATGATGGCACCCTATGACATCAATGACCCTCAACAACCATTGATAATCTATTTCTATTTTTATCCACTTTATAAATTATTTATCTTGAATATTCTATTCTTTGTTCATATTTCTCTATGCAAGAGTTATTATTGTTGACCTACAACAATTATTTAATGTTGTTTTTTATTTTTATTAACATATTTTTTCACTCATCTTCCTTTAACCTATAATTATTCCCAAAAATTATTTTTATTTGATACAGCTTATCATAATTAAAGTGGTATTATTCTTTATCATGTTCATATAATAGTATGTTTCTTTAAAAAAAACTATACATAATATTTAGTTATCATAATTTATTTGGAGTTATTATATGTTTAATTAATTTTTATGATAATTGTTTTTATAATATTTTTTTGTATGTTATTTTATATAATATTTTATATTAATTTTTTTTTAAAAAATAATTTTACAAATGTTTTTATAATTATTCTTATAATTTGTTTTTGAAGATAAATTTTTGAAATTTATGTTTGAATAGTTTCTTGTATAATATTTTGTTTAATGGTTTCTATGATTTTTTTGAATTCGAGATATCTTTTGAAGAATTGTTTTTAATTTACTTTTTTTTTAATTTCTTGTTATGATAATATTTTATTAGATGTAAAAATTATAATTTTCTATGGTGATAATTTTGTTTTATGATAATAATTTCTTATTTAACATATATATTTCTATTTTAATAATTCTTTATATCTAATTTACATTAATTTTTAATTTTGAAGATAAATAATCTATCATTTTCAAATATAAATTATGTATATTTATTTATTATTTTTGAAGATATGTTATGTTTAATATGTTTTCATAATTATGTCTAATTTATTGTTATAGTCAAATGTTTATCAATAATTTATTTCATTTTATATATATTTTTATGTCTAAAATTAATCTATTTTTATATTGTTAAAATGTTATATGTTTCAATATATTATTTATTTATACTATGATCATTTGTATTTAATGGATACTAATTGGATACAATTATAATGATTCGCAGATAAATACTGAAAAGTAGTGCATGGTTTATTGAAATTTAGTAGATGAAAAAATTCAATAAATATTTAATTTTCAATCCCTTCATGAAGTGCTTAAATATGATAACAATAAAATCTAGAGAAATAAAAGATAATATTATTTTTTTTGTATTTATCCATAATTATAAATGACTCATATTACATGGTAAATCAAAAAAAAATCAAAATTAAATGTTGATAAAAGTATTAAAAATTAGATAGAGGATCGTATTGATGAATTAATTTATGATATTTTCTTTGAAAAAAATATGAATTTTATTAATGATTTTATAATGATTTTGATAAACCATTATTCTTAGGCTTTACTAAATATATAGTTTTATTTTCGGTTTAGAGATTATTTATCTTGAATGTATAAAATTGTTGATGTTATAAAATATTCTCTATGAATCTTGAAATTATAAAATATAAACATGCAGAAGAAGAGAAACATCCCGATTCCAACAATGAAGGAAAGATTTATTATGCCCAATGGTATTATATTATAAAAAGATACATTCACTCCCCAATGAATGTTTTTTTGGTGTAGTAAGAATCAAAAATATTTATCAAAATGTACTAACTATATTAAATAAAAATATAAAATAGATGAAAAATTTTATATTTATTCATTCTCAGGTACTAACATCCAACTTCTTATTTAACAAATTTGTCACCATCCAATAATTCCATAAAACTTATAATAATGTGACTTTGATTTATTCATAGGTACTAGAACTATACATCCAGCAAATTCAATTTGGTACCATTCAAAAATACACCATAAGAAGCATATATTTTCAAATTTAATTATTCAAAATTTTTAATATCGTATATAGAAGAGTGAATCTATATGGGAAACATAATTCAGCTTCATGATTTACCATAGTGGATGAAATTTGATAAAAAAATCCTGACTTTTTATGTGAATTTTGAAATAATTGAATTGAATTATGAACAAATTGAATGAATCCAAAATAGATCCTCAATATGAAACATAGTTCATGGCATGTTTTTTGGATCTTTACATATTTTCTCCCAAAGAATCATGTAATGAAAAAAACATGTTTTTATGATCATGATAATTTATAGTCCAAAACATACAAGGAATGATATTGATATGTATCATTAAACATTGATTGATTACTGGAAATTCTTATGGGACACTAGTGTTAGAAATTTTTATACATACTAGAATGAGTATTTTAATTTTTATGCTTTGATATTGTTCATTATAAATGAATTTTGACGAAATGGATCCTTATCAAGATTTAGTGTAATGGGATATATTTCATGTCAAAATTTTGGAGAGGAGAATTCATATTATCAGATGTATATTAGAAGAAAGATAGTGTACATGAGACTTCAGAGTATTTTACGAATTGAACGTCCGTATTAAAGATTGAAAAGGAAATTTACCAATTTATGGAATATAATATTCCCCCACATCCATTGTATGTTGAATAATATTATTGAAGGGTAAAAAATATTAATTTTACATTTCAAAATAAAGGAATTTATTCTCCAATATATATATATATATGCAAAAATATATCATTTTGGACTACCTTATTTGATATTTTTAGAGATAAAACATACAAAATATGACAGGTATGTTGGAAAAAATATATGTGATTGTTTTATTAGAAAAATTTATACAAAAAATTGATATTAGAAATGTTACACTACATGATATATTATACTTGATTACTATAGGAATATGTTTTCAATTATCTCTTACTATAAAAGTACATATAATACATTTACCTATCACTTGTCATTCAATATGTAAGAGTGAAATGAGGAACATTATATTGTGTTTTGAAGGTATTAAATAAACCAATTTATATTACTAAAATGTAAATAAATTGGTTTAATTGAGAAATTTCATATTAATATGCTTTGAAATCTCATGACTATCATGTATAGATTCATAAAATACTACAGGTATCACTACATTCTATATTATCAACACATATCAAAACTATCGTTTGGTTTTGTAATTTTTCAAAATCTGTTTGTAGCAATGAAGTTGATCCTAATGTTGTTATTGGTATTGAAGAATGAATTTTTTCTTATATCTCTTCAACTACAAATATATTTCCCACCAACTTTTGTCTATATAATGGTTCATCTAGTGATTCTTATGATGCATGATATAAGAATATGTGGGACTATTTATTTATCTTAGATGTATCCCTTTGAAATATATTTCATAAATATGATAGGATATATTGAAAATATTCATCGACCAGAGGATGATATTTTAAAAAATATGTATCAGAAGGTGTGATTGGGATTTTTATTGATTTTTTATATGAAAGAGAGAATATCAGACTCCTATCACTCAAAATATTGTATTTTATAAAGAAGGAATATTAATTTCAGTATTAAATTTTATGTCAATTTCATGAGATGAAGGGATTCAGAGATATTTATACATTTTGAATCACACAGATGTTATTCTTCTATATTTCATATTACTAAATTAAAATTATTATGTTTAAAATGAAATGAAAAGTTGATTATTATTTAGAATAAAATGTTATTTGTGTCTTGGATGGAAAAGAAAGATTCCATAGATATATCTGAATCCAAAACATTGAAAATATGGAAGGGGATATTTATATAATGTTAATTATGTAGATGTTATAGATTTTTATGATGATTATTCATCAATCACATGATTTCCTATTAAAACTATGATTATGAATAAGATATGATTAATTGTGTATGAAATAAGCATGATGATGAGAAATTGGAAAACACCAACTTAATCTCTTAATTATTCAAGAATATATTTATACATTATTTCTTTTATAAGAAATTCACATGTATAGATGCCATATTTTTTTGTTATTTATGTTTAATTATATATATATATATATATTATTTATATGACTTTTTTTTGTGATATTATATTCAATAGTATTGATTAATGATTTTTTGATTAAGAAAACTGACCTATATTACAATATTCTTGTTAAATATATGTTTATAAAAACACTTTTTTTAATTATATTTTTTAATTTATAAATTTTTCATTAATCCTCCAATTATTATTATATTTAATAATTAAAAATTAATTTTTATGATTACCAATAATAAAATCATTATTTTTATTTCTATAAACATATACATGTGTGACACTATTTTTTAGTTATATATTTTTTGTAATAATTTTTTTAGATATTCACTTTTCAAATAATATTTTTTTTCAAATAATTTTATTTCATTTTTCTGTCATAATGAAAAACATAGAGGGAGATAAATATTTTCAATGGTGTATCTTTTTCATATTATTAAATACTCAGTAATATAATTATTTAATGAATTAATGTATTTAATATAAAAATAATAATTATTTTACTACAGTTGAACCTACAATAGAGAAATCTTCACATTATTCTATAGGGGAATCAATTTATAATGTTATTATAAATGAAATTACACATATAGTAATCCAGTAACATTATCACTATGACTAGAGATTAGATATTAATTTTTATGACAATAATAACCCAACTAGTATAAGTGTGAAACATTTTACCATTAATATAAAAATGAAGAGAAGTTATAGGATTATAATTTTTTATCCTTATTGAATTTCCATCAAATATGTAAAGAAAAATCATTTTTAGGAGTATTTAATATTGAAATATCTCAATTTATTTATTTAAAACTCATTTTTCGAAAATTGTACATTTTGTATGACTAAAATTTAATTTAGTAAATCATAGATAACATTAACTTTTTAATAAACAGAAGAAATTGAAAAAATATTTATACTACTAATGAAGGGTTAATAAATTGAGTAGAATCTTCATTAGAAAAAAATTATGTTTTTTGAATGTTATAAAATTAAAACTCTTACCTCAATTACGTTTTTCTAGACATATAATGGAAGAAATGATTTTCATCTTAAAAAATGAGGAATTTATGTTAAGATCTAAATTTATATTATAAAATTTATTATATATTTCATTATTACTTATTATATTATTTTTATTTAACTTATCTCATTGAGATATCAACAAACCACACAGTTAAAAAATATATACCCTCATACTTTTTCATGTGGATGGTATCATTTATTAAAGTGGAAAATAAATGTAGAAAAATTTCATGCATTATGAGATCAGTTTTTTAGTTGTTTAGATAAGGTCTAGTATGGTACACCAACTACCCCCCATGCACCATTTAAAATAATAAGAGTGAGAAGGGAAAAATTAAATTATCTTATATATATATATAAGGGAGTAGTGAATATAATTATAATAAATTGAATTTTAATTTACAAGAATGATTTTTTTTTAAAATTAATAAAATTAATATAATATTTTATTTATTCATTTATTGATGAACATCAGTAGAATATGAGATTAGAGAATTTTATCCTTGAGGGCTGGATTTACATTTTATATACTGCATTAAGAATTAATCAACACAATGGCCGTGTAAAATATTATGTGGTGGGATTCAGAATTTGGAAATTATTTGGTCAACAAATTAATAAATAAAGAGTCCTAAAAAGTGATTTATTTAAAGAATATCAGAATTAACTAACGTAGTAAATGTGTTTTGAAATTGAATTAGTTATACAATCTAGGTATAAATAATTGAAAAAACAATTTAATCTTACAGAGCATGTATGGAATGCATTTCATTATAAGCCTGAATACTCAGATCCTCGACCTCAATTTTTATAGATGAACTTATTCTACGAGGTTTTTATGGAGATCCCCATATACATATTACAGAATATTTATAAACATATAATTTTTTTGGATTTTTTACATCAACATCATATTTTGTTGTGATACTTAATAATTTCTATACATGATATTATTGATCCAAATATTCTTCTACCGTTGCCTACAATAGATGTTACTAGAGATGGATATTATTTTTGACATTTTTTATTTTTTCCTACTAGGTATTTTCATCATCTGATATATGAGGTATTAATTTTTTTAGATATAATTTAAATTTTATGAAACATTACATAAAATGTTTCTAATATTTAATTTATATTGAATAATCTTAAATCATCCAATTTATTAACAAATAAATAAAAATTTAGGAACCAACAAATTTATATAATTTTATGAATTCTATTTTGATAAAATGATTATCTCGAGTTACTTCTTCATTTTAAAATATTTATGAGTTTTGGATGATATTTGATATATGTGGAATAGATTATCAATTTAGAATATTATAATATGATATAATGGATATGGTTAATTTTTATGAACTCAGTATACCTATATTGTTGTTGTTTTATATGTATGTGAATATATGATTCATTCTTTATTTCATTAAATAAATATTATTCAATGTAAATTATGATAATATATATTTAATTATGATTCTAAAAATTATTATTAATTAAAATGAACCCACTGCTATTTGTGGTCTTATATATCAAGAATACGATTCAACAGTTATGAGATATATAAATACATCTCTTATATTAACATATACATGTGAGAGGTTATCAAATATGAAGATTGGGTATTAGTTCATTCCTTTCCTTGATTTGTAATAACACTAAGAAAATTTTTATATAATATTCCTTATAGTTTCATGAGTGGTGAAGTTTTATATTGTGAGGTCATTGGATGTTAGACATATTTTGACGACATCAATGATTAATATTTTAGTTTTTCTCTTTATTAGTTTGTTCTCATAAAAACACTTGCAACATATTAGATAAGAAACTTAATTCATTTTTATATGTTATGTATTTTTAATTCATATTATTTATACATGATTCTTTTGTAGATATATAGGAAAATGGGGGCAATGGAAAAAATTTAGAATAGATCAAAATTAAATAAATCATTTATATAAAATAAAATATGTGGATGTAATGTTATATATATCTTATATTATATAATATATTTGATTTTTTTTATATATTGGTTTTTTATTTTTCACGGTAATGTATTATAAACCTAGTAGTCCTACAAAAGGAAAGGTTAGGCATGTTTAATATATTTTATGATTCATGTATAAAATAATCATAAATGGGATTATAGAGTAATTTGATATTGATAATTATATTATTTATTTTATGATTTATATAATAATATTATAAATTTAATTAGATAATATTCATTGTTATTATAGATATTTAATGATTCTTAGTTTCATACAAATAATGAACTTATCCATTTTATTGTATTTTTAGAAAATTATTTTTTATCAATGATTGTGATCTATGTAACCAATTGTTCATATTTTAATTAATGGTAATAATGTTGATTTAGATAGTTATTTTTTAGTTTTATATTGGTAATATTGGTTTATTTTTAAAGGGTTGTTATTTTCTTTTTATGCAATTTTATTAGGTGGGGCAGTCAATTTTTTTTGAAATTGATAAATTGTTATGTTTTATTCTTTTATTTATGTACATTTGTTCATTATTAAGATTTTCTATTTGGGTTTTGATAAGTGATATATGAAAATAAAATTTATGAAAATGGTATTAAGATGATCTCGTTTAGATACAAAAATGAAAATAATTCAATACATTAAATTATTAGAAAATGAAATGTCCAGAATGAGTGCCCACTTAATCAGGGACCACAGATGGTGGCTCAAATGATATTATGAATACCTCCTCATACCTCGGACATTGTCGCATAGCAGTGATAGTGTAACTTTTTTAAAATAGGGAGAAAATATTCTCATATTAGATTAGAACTACATATAACAAAAACAATCATTCAATATAATAAGTATGATATAAACACACACTCAATTGATTGGATCTAAAACCATATGTAGTGGAATAAAAAATATTATATATTTAATTATAAATTTCATGATCATAAATAACAAAACAACTAAATAGTAATAAAAAAATCCATTAGGTAGATCTGTATATGTGGATACATGGCATGCTACTGTTCAAGGGGAATATAGAACATTCATATACAGAATATTATACAGAAATGAAGATAAAAATGGTTTTCCACCAAATTCTTGAGCACATTCTCTTTCATCTAATCGTATGATCCATCTATATGTAAATGATTTAAAATATTTATAGTCAGGTTCTATCCCTTGTCCATACCCCCGAAATAATTAATCTACTAATATACCAAGGGAGGACTGAGTAGGGTGTGAGATAGAATCCCAATACCCTATAACCAACGGTGTTTAGAAGTAATCCAAGTAGTGTACATAGATATGTTATAGTGTGCCCAAAATAAATGATGTAAAATATAACACTGATTAAATAAACATGACCAAAAATAGGTTTATAATGGACACTTAGTATCTCTACCTACTTAATATCATGATATTAATACTTGTCTATTTTGAAACGAAAAATATTTTTAATAATATATATTGTCTATTTATATACTACTATCACTAGTATGTGCTATGTACATTCATTTGTATGTAGCTAAATACCTAGAATATTAGGTATTTTAAGGACTACGACATAACCGAGTCATTGATAACCCATCTAAATGACCCTTTAATCTCATGAAAAAGGATACATGACCTACATCCTCGGATGAGTGAGAGTCATCAAGATTGTTACTCAAGATGGTAGGGGATTCATTATGCCAACACCTAAAGAACGGGATGTGGTGTGTCATGCCCACCTTCTAAATTTTTTCAACTATGTGATATGTCATGTTCAACACCTGATGTATTGGAGGGTGAATTGTCATTATAAAAAATATTGTGTCCAATATTCCACATCCAATATCAATATCGCATACATTATTACAATAATATACATGATGAATTAATACTAATGCATTATATTAAACAAGACTATATATAAGAATGGATTCAAAAGTCATATAAAAAAAATTATTATTATTAATGATGAGGAATTGTCTTTCCACCATATTGCATTTAATTTATTTAATTAAGGTAAACATCATGTTGTACGATATTCAACATAATAGAATTTATTAAATTAATCAAAAAGTTTAAATTAAATTTGTATGGCCCGTTGAAGATCATATATGTTATCATTAGAAATTAAGAAACAATATAGATGATAATTTTTATTCATAAGTAACTCCAAGAACTTATGAAGAACATTAGATCAATAATAAATAATCTAAAATAGTTCAATTTGAATATTAATCAAACAAAAAATTAGGATAAGATATTCCACAAATTTAATAATTTAATAAAATCTATCATTTATACCAAAAAAACCCATGGGGTGTCTATAATCAAAGTTAGCATCCTCTAATTACTAAATAATGATCCTCGAGAGTTTAATAAAGTCATATATTTAATTATAATGAATAAATTAATATTATTGTGATGCATTTTTATGAATTATTTATGAAAAAATTGTGCGGATATGAAAACAAAAAAAATTATTTAGAAAATTAAGAGAAAACCTACCATAGGATAATCGACGTCTCGTCATCCAATGGAGGGAAAATATTCAAGTCGATTAGGATAAATTGAAGAAATGATCCAACATCTTAAAAATATAGAGAATATTTATTCACCTATAATATTATAAAAAAATTTAAGATAAACATAGAATGAGAAGAAATGGGCATGAGAACATACATCATAGTATCCAATGATTGTGACAGATTGTGAGTTGGTGTCCATATCTATGAGAATTATAATTCTGATCATGGGAGAGGAATATATATTATTAGTGGAAAAACAAATATCCATCTACTAAAATGACTAAAGATGAGATAGGGTTTAGGTTTTTTTAATCATGTGATATTTATTAATTTCACACTAAATATATGGTGTCATAGTTGTTCTACATGGTTGGTGAAACTAATAGTGTTTATCAAAGAGTTCTACAATTACACACGATCATGCAATTAGAGTTACACACATTCAAAAAAATCTTGTGTCCTCTAGTTCTTATATGTTCACACATCATGGTTTGGATATATTGTACATGCTAGGATGCATGGTGCATAATAAATATGAGGATTAGTATGGATTCTAATTTCACGGAGTTTAACTATCTAAAAAAGTACCATACAACCACATAACCTTTTTTACTCCTCTAGGTAACATCATAAGTGTCATTTAAAAATTTTTAAAAATAACTCATACCTTAATGACACATGGGTCATTAAAACCTCCTATAATAAAAGGAAATCATCCCTGAGTTGGACTTATGATGGTATAGAGGTATTTTCATCCAAAAACTTTGGCCACTGAGCTTATATATTGGTTTCCATATCTTAGGTCTCATCTTATACTTATTCGTGAATCCAATGAACCTGCACCAAAAGAACTGATATACCTTGGAGTTTCTTCATTATGAGACCCATTGAAAGGATATTGATAATCTACAAAATAATAATTTAAATCCAATTAAATTCTCAGAAGGATAAAATACACGTGAACGGTCCGGATAATAACAGTGATGCTGATATTAGTGAAAGGCATAATGCATTGTCCTATATCTCTCTGGAAGATCCATCTAGTGAGACATTTTTTTAATCCATTTCAAATCCTCATAGGGGCTAACAAACGTATGTGAGAGATTCACCTACCTCAGAATATGTATATGGACCAAATGCATTAGACTCACAAATTTAACTGATCATAGTGCTCAAACTCAAGAGGTAATCAATGTCTATTATCATATGAAATATTACTAGAATGAGCTCCCATCATGCGATTTCTAATTAAACCGATCATCTATATAGTTTCATGAATGAGATTTTGTCAATGTGAAGATACATAACCTACCTGTAGTTCACACAAAATAGATATTAAAGTCAAAATATATATGTTTTTATAAGGGTTAATCTCAATTTTATCATTGGAGTTGTTAGTATAAGTGTCCTCACTATGAGTTATGTGCTTCTCCCAATAACTCCAAAAGTCAAGGGTACATTCTAGAAGAATTTAATTTCATACCTAAGAAATGTATCGATATTACCCTCAGTATTAGGGTGATAGATTATTATTAGAAGAACCTATGTACCCAATACCTTCTGAATCCCCTTCCAGTATGCTAAAGTCAGGAAAGTTTCTTTGATAGAATTAATAGACTAAAGAGAACCATAAAGATTTTTGACCACCATGACATATATCCTACCTAGATAATCAACCTATATGTTCTCTCCCACATGTAATAAGTGGGTGAATCTCATCAAACCATCAACAACAAGACTAATTGTATAACATCTATGAGGTGATATGTGTATTACAATCATTAAATCCATAGATATGTCTTCCCATTTCCACTCGAGAATCGAAAATAATTGTAAAATTCTTTCTAGTAAAAATTCATCATTATATACCTATTGTTATATGTAACACCAAGTGATGAAGTCTAGAATATAACTATTTATACCAGTCCAAGAATACTAGTACAATAGATATCGATATGTCTTGGGGACTTTGGGATGAACTACACAAGATGAGGGATGAAAATCCAACATCAAATCCACTATAACTTCAATTGTAACCCATACAAATATAGGGAATTATATAGTATAAACCTCATACATAGTCCAACCTGAAGATCTATAACCATCCGGGATCATTCAATTTAATACAGGCCACTATATGATTATATTTTTTTCTCTTTCATAGTTGTTTCAGAAGGGTATAGGTATCTGCATAGGATGAATGAATAGTATTACCTTGCCCCCCTTGAACTTCAAGTTCATATTTTAAAAAATTAATTGTATTTAATTCACCATGAGAATTATAACCTTTATGTATTTTTGTCCTTTGGCTCAAAACATTGTCTACTACATCTCTATTACAATACATATATGAAAGATATAAATCAATTTTTTGTAGGTACTCTAATCAATTGTGTTACCTGATATTGAGATCACGTTTCATATAGATGTACATGAGACATTTTTTATTATTTTAAACCAAAAAATAATATCTATGTAGATATTGACTGCAACTACATAGTTTAAGAACTACAAAAACTAGCTTGAGGTCATTCATGGGGTAATTTTTCTATGAAGGCCAAAACCTATATGACCTTTAAATAAGGTCATGATCATCATACCTTAGGATAGTAGTAAGAAAGAAACATAGTGCATCACTATATGTTGAATAGATTCTTGAGTGGCTATAAAAGAAATACTATCTTCACTGATGTCAATCAACACTTCATCTCTGGAATGGATTCTTCACAAGATACATACAATACAAATTTCACACCATTATTTTCAAATAACATAAATTGTGTTGTAAGGCGTGAAAAATCATAGATGAAAGTTCTATAATACAATAAATTCACTAAGAAACTCAAGATGAAAATGAAGTTATTGGGATATTCCTAGGAAACTGAAACTCTCACATTCTATAATTATACTAAAACATATAATTTTGAGAATATGTGAACAATGAAATTGATTTTTCCATCCAAAAAGATACATATACTGATCATAGCATAATTCATATTCTCTCTCAGAGTAGTTAAAAAAATATCAATGTTGTGTAATGATTATTTCTAGAGAGTGACTACCCTAATTTTTATACAAGACATAATTCAATGAACAAATATATATATGGATGGAAAACCCAATTAATTTGAGACTTAAAAACTATAGGATAGTTTATGAGACTGATTGACATAACTATATGTATAAAAACTATACCTTCTCTTGAATGTTTTGAGATGTATGTATGATGAATATACATGCTCTAGATGATACCCTAACATCAAATATATCATTGAAAATAATCTCTACCCTCTAAGTTTATTAATTTTTTCATATATTCTAGTAAATGGATATTTATTCCCTACCGTGAGTTGGTTCAAATGATTGTATCCATGAAAACCTAGGGGGTACCACCCCCCTTTTTGGGGAAAAAGATTTTTTTACCCCAAGGAATAGTTATAGTGTGTATAAATCCTTTATTATTTTGACCTCAAAATATGTCTTGAAATCCAAATGTTTTATAGGTTCCATACTATAAGGTGTAATGGTCACTATTTATGATCCCCACACTATCTCAATTATGCACTCAAACTCTCACTCTGGAGGACATCTAGAAAAGTCATTATGGGATATTTACCTGAAACAAAGAACTATAGTTGTGAAAAAAGTATTTCATAACACTAGTTCTTCCAAGAATATTGTAGAAATCTTAGCTGGCACACTTCTTAACCTCTATTTGTCGAGGCTAGATCATGTCTCATGAACATCCCATTATCCCATATACATGTTCCATCCCGCATATGGTGATTTATATATCGAAATGCAATTATAGTGGTTTATATGGGAATTATTGTGAATTAAACTATCCATCAAAATAATTATAATAATACTCATTATTTTGGGGATGAAAAGTTTATTTTTGAATATGTGTCCATTTATTTCATGGTGATAATATTGACAATGGAGAATTATCTATGATCGGATTTTTAACAGGCTATCTAACATCATAAATCAACTAATTGTTTTCATCTTAAGGCCTAGACATTCCCTAATATTCATATATTTAAAATAGTGAGATGAAAATAGGTCAAATAATGAATACACTAATGTGGGGAATTCATGAATAGAACAATGATATATATATGGTTTTGTGATCATATCCTTTCACTTAGGTCGGACTAAATGCAACTAGACTATATCATGGCCCTGATTCAATGCCTGAATGAACTGATCATTCATGCTCTGCTAAAGCTAGGAATCATAAGTCTGATTACCTACCACTTTATGAATTCATTGGCCATTGAAAATAATAGTATTAAAATGGAATTCATAATGAGATACAATAGGCCCTACTCCTGAATGTGGATTATTTGTAGTTCCTTCCTCAATAAGAATTGATGCCAAAATAATACAGGAGCGTTGGACATGCCCCATCTTTCAATATCCTTTTCATTCCACTCGATCGCATTAGAACTGACGTTTTATTTGTACAAGCTTCCCATTCTTGTGAAATATCATTAAATAGTCTACTCAATGGTCCTAAAATATAATAACCCCATGAGAAACTATGATGTGATTCTTACACCCTCTAGAAAAACCATTTATAGATTTAGGTGATGAAATTACTTAAATCAATCCTTCTGTTTCATAAATATTTTACTCAATAATCAGGGCATGGTTAATGATTTCAGAAACAATAGGCGCCCAAGATGCCTTGATATGTGATCAGATGCCATAAACTATCCCATCCTTGAATTTCATGGAAGTCATAATATCTTCACCCTATGGAGTCTGTGTGAAGCACTCCAGGATAGTAAAATATGAAAAAAATTCCATGACAGATATAGATTTTTTATACAGGTTCATAATCTCTCATTCCTGATCACCCCTAAGGGTTTTCAAAAATAAATAATCATTGATGATGTTATTGAAATCTATCTAAAACATATTATGATGCTGGTCATCCTGAGTAATAACATCATACCATCATTCCGATGAATCAAATAACATATATACATAAATATAAACCATCTCCCAATGACGCATCCCTAGAAAATAAAATATAGAAAGAATTAATTTGAGCTAATACTCAGCAACATGTTGTCTACAATCACTATAAAATTTTGGACAGTTAAGCTATTGTAATACTCAAGTCAAAACTACCATAGTTGGGGTAGGTTGAGTGAAACAACCATAGTTTTCATTATATAGAAAAATCTCCTAGGAATTGGCATCTATTCACATATCATAAATAGACAGTGTTTTAATAATTGGAAATACATGGGGAATCACTTGTGGCCTAGGGACCAAGACCTTTTGTATATTCTAAACACTAAATGTAGGTTGTAATACTATATATTTTTTTAGAGGAATTATACTCCAAAAAAATGACTCATAAGAGATATTAACAATTTGAAATATTACACATAGAAAACAAGGATATGTTCATAACCATCCTATATAGATATCATTCCACCATGCCTAATCATAAATCCATGATTGGATAATATAGAAATAACATAGAAAGACACATGAACAAAAGAGACAAACCAACAACCCACTACTATGTCTAGGTTTTGTTCAAGATCTCTTATCGAACATTAAGGTAAGAATTTACTCTTGAAAGTGATATTTGATTTAAATTTTGACTAATTTATGTATTTAATGTTCAATAAATGATAGAATTAGGAAAATCACAATTTCTAACCCATAATAAATCAAAATACTCACTAAAAAAATTATGGAATCCACTAAACCCACACCATAACACGTTCTAGCCGATAGGTCCAATGCTCTATGGATCAATGTCTCATAAAAAGCTGGTTAAGGTGTATAAATTAACATATGTAAGAAAAACTATTAGGATAAGGAAGGAAGAATAAGTGTCAATTATGTTTTCCAATCCCATAAAATAAATTTATGCACATTTCAATACAAAATAATCCAAATAAATAACATTAAAAAAGAAAAATGAAAACTAAAAATAAGTTTGACATGACAAAATTCTTGAAATAATAGTCGTATTGTGTATATAATGATGAAGGTAATATAATTCCATCATTTAATTGATACTATGTAAAATAAATAACCATTTCAATAATTATAATTTCAATAACATCATAATACATCTCCATCACCCAATAGTAATGTCGATTCACCCATAAAAGGAAAAATCATTAATAGTAATTACCCATCCCAAGTAATTTGGGGTTTTCCCTGTACATGGGTATGCTATTTCTAAGAAAAGGTTAATTTCCAAATTTATTTCAATTATAGTGTCATATATAATAAATAAATAATATCACAACAGAAAAATGAGGCTGTAATTCAACATTGTATCATCCAATCCTTGAGTCCAATTAACTGGGGGCCCAAGCTGATGGGTCACATTGCTTCATGCTTATAAGGCCCCAGCCTTAAACCTTACATAATATTGAATTAAATGAATAATTCACATTGAGGATCTTTTCAAGTTTAGAGTTTTAGAGAATTAGAACATAACTATTACATTTTAAAATATTAGAAAGTAGACACTTCTACTAAGTCTCCATAAAAATAAAAACTCTTAAAAAGAAAGATGTCTAGATTCCATGTTTTAGATAGCATGAAATTCCCTTGATCTAATCCATGACCTTATTCCACTTTAAGTCCTGTGAAAAACATTTCAAAAAACTTGGGGTGAGCATAAAAAGCTCAGTAAGGGATACAAAAAGAATGAAAACTGTTAGTTTTTCAAAATCAAGTAAACCATGTATACTCTATCAAAGTAATACCTTCACCTTCATGAAGTAGTAAAAACAAATCTTCACTAAATAAAGTATCATTACTTACCTTTTTTTAACCAAAGGATTACCATAAAACCCATATAAACACACATAGAATATATAAAGGTAACTTGGGACATAAACATACTTAAGTGGAATAACCATACGGTTGACTTCCACACATATCACTTAATGGAATAGCCATACGGCCAATTTCCATACATACTTAATGGAATAGCCCTACGTCCGACTTCCATACCCAATGCATTGGAGGTTATAACGTAACCACCCGTCCTGGTATTCACGGCACCACCCGTCATATGGTTTATAACGTAACCACCCTTTAAAATGTCCAAGTACAAATATAAAATAATAAAACATAAAACCAATATAAAGGAATGATAACATTTCCACATTTCAATCACAATATATCATAAATATATTGACATAATAGAATCATTTATCAAAACCATTTTCAATACCAAAATATATAAAAGAGTATATGGTATTTATTTTATTTTAAAAACATTACGGCTTGTTGAGAAAGCCAAAGATCAAATAATACTCGCGGCGGCGGAAAAGGTCGTTGTCACCGCGTACGTTAAAAAAAATTCCTTTTTGTCGTTTAGTAAAATGCTTCGTAGAAAAAGATTCCTTTTGTATAAAAGTAAAAGTCAAAGGAGTTTATACACCGTATAAAAGAAAGTTGTGTATAAAATGAAATATGCCTCAATGAAAGGAGATTGAGACGAAGTCCCTTACTTTGGGTCCGACTTGACTCGATCGTTCTTTAACGTCCTGAATAATAAACTTGAGTTAATTTATACTTGATTAAGAACCTTTTTAAACTTCATTATTCCTTTTATATCACTTATTTCCGTGTTATAAACATTATGTAACCATTTATGTTAATAATGATTGTTTTGTCAATATTTGGTTCTTAAGTCGAAAGTTCACTTCTTACAATTACATGTTGTTCGTGTGGTCAAAAGTTCTTTATATCCAGAATGAAATTCATGATTTGGATATCATATATATCATATATATCCAGCATATACATGTATTTATAATATTACATAATCATTTAGAGGTAAGAAATTAAATGCACCGTTCATGGAGACGGTAAGCCGTACATACGCATGAACGCTACTTTCATTTCTTTGACATATTAGTGGAATTAAAACTAAATGAGAGGTATGTATATTTTAATTCAAGAATTATATTCATCATTTAGATATATCATTAATTATATATATACATTTTATACATGTAATTTTAATAGTACATTACATTTGGGGATAAGAAATGAAATGCACCGTTCATGGAGACGGTAAGCCGTAGGTACGCATGAACGCTATTTTCATTTCTATGTCATAATTTAATGGAAAGAAATAATAATGATATAGAGGTATATTATAATTCCATTATAACATCATATATAATAACTTTAAATCCATCCTTTACATGTCCCACATATGGCATTAACGAATCACATCACTTTTAGGGGGCGGTAGTCCGCACTTCCTTAAATGAAGATATCGTGTTTACCCATAATGGAAACCATAAAGGTATGCCAAAAATGAAAAATACAGAAGATTAAAGAAAACATAAACATATTATATATCATATATAAAAATAGTGACATCATAATGGCCACCCTTGAAGGTGTTAAATGAGTATTGAACAATCATCGTTTCGGGAGGCAAAATTTCGCCATCCACGGAAACCGTATGTTCTTTAACCATTTTATGTAGTTGTGTGAGAGTGTAGCTCAAATAAATATTATAACAACATCCTAGTATATTGAAGATACTGGTGTTGTTACAAAAGAATTAAATAAAAAGAGTTTAGAGGGTTGGAGAAGCAAAATAAAACAAATGAACAAGAGAGAATGAATTACCTTTAAAAGTGTAACTCCCTTTTGATTTGAGCCTAAAGGCTTCCTTTGAAAGGATTATGCCCAAAGGTAATCCTCTAGGATGAGGAGAGGGATTTGGAGAGAGTAATTGGGCAGGGTTTGGCCGAGCCAAAGGCTTGAGAAGTGTGTGAAATGAGGTAGAGGTGGGGGCCTTTTATAAGAGGAGAGGAGGGGCACTTTTGGAAAGTAAAGAAATATTACTTTATTTGAAAATGTGTTTCGGTTTTAAAATGTCCCACATTGATATAATTCGTGGATAAGGTGATAAGGGTTCGAAAACCACTTATCCAATTGGTTTTGGACATGTGTAGGTTTTAGATTTTTCATTATCTTTCCATTTTATTTAAATCGTCAAATAATGATGTCATCGCTGCATCATTATTATGTCATATATAATTTAATTTATTTAATGTCTAAAAATTATAAAAAAATACTATGATGTAGGAAATCTGTTTATATTTAAAATTACTATTTATAATCAAAATATGGCTTTTATAACCCCACTCAAAAATTATTTTAGTAAAACAATTTATGTTAGTGTCATTTTCACTTTAACATTAAATAAAAATATATTAATGTCATTTTCCAACTAAAGTGGCTCCATGGGGTCCCCAAGTTGGCCCATGGCTTGTCTTGGTCGGCCATGACTCACCCAATAGGTGTAGGACAAGTGTCAGGGTGTTTTCACATTCTTATAATACCATTTTTACCTTAAACTACACTAATTACCTCTAATCGCGATTAATGAAAAAAATTACTATTCACCAAAAAATTATTTTAATCTCATTGAACCACATTTTACTTCTTAATGGCAACCATATATGTTGGATTTTCAAAATTCAATACACATTAGTGGTAAACTTTCATTTAACTGAAAAATCAGTTTGCTTGATTACCACTTAGTGGTTTCACTATTCATAAAAAATTGATGTTTTTCAGAAAATTACCAAAAATTCACCCTAAGCTATATTTGATATTACAAATTCAAAAATGAAGTCCATTTTAAAAAATTCAAAACATATAAGTCAAATTAATTAATTTAATAATTAATTCCCGTTGTCATGACAAATAGCGTGTTTTTGTGAAACAATAAGTATCAATAGATTGACACCAGTTTAAGTCCAATTTCAATGTGAAATTGATTCCAATGACCACCATTGGATTAACTGGTAAAAATATTTTCTAATTCCACTTTAAAACCAATTAAAATAATAATCTAATCATATAAATAATTTAGATTAAAAAGTGGTTTTGAATTAAAATACAACATTTTACACTATTCATAAAAAAATGAACTTTATCAGAAAGGTACCAAAAATTTACACAAAGTAAATTTTGATGTCCCGATTCTAAAGAAGATTTATATTTGGTCCAAAATAAATTATAAGAGTGATCAAAACTATATTTAATGACGGTTCACCATTAAAAGGTGATAAGTGAACCTTTAGTGAAAATTAGAGTATATATGCCCTAAAATTGAACTCTTTCCGTATTTTAAGCCTTTATCTTTTATTGGGTAAATGTATAAACATTTAAAAACATATCTAATCATATTTTAGTTATTTCTTTCCATTCCCTCCAGTACAACGGCTACTTGTTAACTAACATTTAAAATAATATTATTTTATTATTAGAGTGCAACGTAAGATTCCCAAAAAACTCGTTGTTGCGTGTTGGGTACACCATCGAGCATAGCATCCCCTTTAAATTCATATTGATATTTTATTCACAAATATGCATAAATATGAAAATGTCATATTCCTTATTTACCTGGGGTGTTACATCCTTCCCCCCTTTTGGGAATTGCGTCCTCGCAATTTTAAAATTGCGCTTGGAAACATCCTTGAACGTCCCATATCGGAACAAGAGTCGGTAAAACAATCACTTTAAAATAAAGAATGATAAGTACAAAGGTCACCCGAGTTAACCCATAATAGGATTCCAAGTATGAAAACATGGACATGGAGGAGAAAACATAGGGTCATGTTCTGATGGAGAGTGATAGAAAACATGTTTAGGAGAAAGTTAACCATGAGATAATCACAAACTTGTGATGGGTTAAATAGTATTTGATTCCCTAGTATTACAAGTTAATAGACAACATTTTTATTTTATGTTACTTTTCATTTAGGAATTTAGTTTTTTGATCTTAAGGAAACATACTTGTCATGTTGACTTTCAACTCTTTCTAGGTTTCTTACACAAACTCATAATAGCATACCTTGATCATGGCGTCCACTCAGTTTCATCATCATCTTGTTCACATAGGTAGAAGTCCCATGCATTACAACAATGATTTAGATATCCTTCAAAATCATTTGCTTCCTCCATCCAAATACACCTCGAACAACATGGGTCATATGGGTGTTCACAGAAAAACAGTTTTGGAAAATAATCATGTAGGACATATAATTCCAAAACATCTGATAAAATAAGATTTCTAAAAAATAGTCGGACCAAAATTGAGTTGAAACATTCTATTATTGGTCCTTTTAAAATACCATAAGCATGTGATGTGAGACTATATTTTAAAAGCAAATATAAATAGGTTGCGCAAGGGTCCCCTTCCTCAGCACCATTTTGAAAATCATAATATGCTTCAAATTCTTGTGATAAGGTAAAATATTTGAAAATACCTTGATAATATTTACCTCTCTTGAAAACATGAGAATATTGTGAAAATAGTATTTTTCTAAAAACAACCCATGATCCACGATGATAACGAGGTATAGCGGAGGTGTTTGATATTTCAAACAAATTCTTGCAAGTGTGTTGTATGCTAGAAAAAGTTTCACAATCATCTGAAGATGACTTTGCAATAATTATTGCAAGCATGTCATCAGGAAGAGATAGGAATGTCGTTTGAGATCCTCCTCCTTCCATTCGTAACCGACATTACTTGACCTGAAAAAAAAGTTTTAAAAAAAGGATTTAACTGAAATAATAGTTATAGGGACTGATCATGTGCCTCACAAAAACTCCTAATCCCTAAAGTTGTCTAAACCGACCTCTGATACCAACTATAAGGCCCCAGCCTTAAACCTTACTTAATATTGAATTAAATGAATAATTCACATTGAGGATCTTTTCAAGTTTAGAGTTTTAGATAATAAGAACATAACTATTACATCTGAAAATATTACAAAGTAGACACTTCTACTAAGTCTCCATAAAATAAAAACACTTAAAAAGAAAGATGTCTAGATTCCATGTTTTATATAGCATGAAATTCCCTTGATCCCATCCTTGACCTTATTCCACTTTAAGTCCTGTGAAAAACATTTCGAAAAACTTGGGGTGAGCATAAAAAGCTCAGTAAGGGATATAAAAAGAATGAAAACTGTTAGTTTTTCAAAATCAAGTAAACCATGTATACTCTATCAAAGTAATACCTTCACCTTCATGAAGTAGTAAAAACAAATCTTCACTGAATAAAGTATCATTACTTACCTTTTTGTAACCAAAGGATTACCATAAAACCCATATAAAAACACATAGAATATATAAAGGTAACTTGGGACATAAACATACTTAAGTGGAATAACCATACGGTTGACTTCCACACATATCACTTAATGGAATAGCCATACGGCCAATTTCCATACATACTTAATAGAATAGCCATACTGCCGACGTCCATACCCAATGCATTGGAGGTTATAACGTAACCACCCGTCCTGGTATTCACGGCACCACCCATCATATGGTTTATAATGTAACCACCCGTTAAAATGTCCATGTACCAATATAAAATCATAAAACATAAAACCAATATAAAGGAATGATAACATTTCCACATTTCAATCACAATATATCATAAAAATATTGACATAATAGAATCATTTATCAAAACCATTTTCAATACCAAAATTTATAAAAGAGTATATGGTATTTATTTTATTTTAAAAACATTACGGCTTGTTGAGAAAGCCAAAGATCAAATAATACTCGCGGCGGCGGAAAAGGTCGTTGTCACCGCGTACGTTAAAAAAACATTCCTTTTTGTCCTTTAGTGAAACCCTTCGTAGAAAAATATTCCTTTTGTATAAAAGTAAAAGTCAAAGGAGTTTATACACCGTATAAATAAAAGTTGTGTATAAAACGAAATATGCCTCAATGAAAGGAGATTGAGACGAAGTCCCTTACCTTGGGTCCGACTTGACTCGAACGTTCTTTAACGTCCTGAATAATAAACTTGAGTGAATTTATACTTGATTAAGAACCTTTTTAAACTTCATTATTCCTTTTATATCACTTATTGCCATGTTATAAACATTATGTAACCATTTAAGTTAATAATGTTTGTTTTGTCAATATTTGGTTCTTAAGTCGAAAGTTGACTTCTTACAATTACATGTTGTTCGTGTGGTAAAAAGTTCTTTATATCCAGAATGAAATTCCTGATTTGGATATCATATATATCATATATATCCAGCATATACATGTATTTATAATATTACATAATCATTTAGAGGTAAGAAATGAAATGCACTGTTCATGGAGACGGTAAGCCGTACGTATACATGAACGCTACTTTCCTTTCTTTGTCATATTAGTGGAATTAAAACTAAATGAGAGGTATGTATATTTTAATTCCAGAATTATATTCATCATTTAGATATATCATTAATTATATATATACATTATATACATGTAATTTTAATAGTACATTTCATTTGGGGATAAGAAATGAAATGCACCGTTCATGGAGACGGTAAGCCGTACGTACGCATGAACGCTACTTTCATTTCTATGTCATACTTTAATGGAAATAAATAATAATGATATAGAGGTATATTATAATTCCATTATAACATCATATATAATAACTTTAAATCCATCCTTTACATTTCCCACATATGGCATTAACGAATCACATCACTTTTAGGGGGCGGTAGTCCGCACTTCCTTAAATGAAGATATCGTGTTTACCCATAATGGAAACCATAAAGGTATGCCAAAAATGAAAAATACAGAAGCTTAAAGAAAACATTAACATATTATATATCATATATAAAAATAGTGAAATCATAATGGCCACCCTTGAAGGTGTTAAATGAGTATTGAACAATCATCGTTTCGGGAGGCAGAATTTCGCCATCCACGGAAACCGTATGTTCTTTAACCATTTGATGTAGTTGTGTGAGAGTGTAGCTAAAATAAATATTATAACAACATCCTAGTATATTAATGATACTGGTGTTGTTACAAAATAAGTAAATAAAAAGAGTTTAGAGGGTTGGAGAAGCAAAATAAAACAAATGAACAAGAGAGAATGAATTACCTTTAAAAGTGTAACTCCCTTTTGATTTGAGCCTAAAGGCTTCCTTTGAAAGGATTCTGCCCAAAGGAAATCCTCTAGGATGAGGAGTGGGATGTGGAGAGAGTAATTGGGCAGGGTTTGGCCGAGCCAAAGGCTTGAGAAGTGTGTGAAATGGGGTAGAGGTGGGGGCCTTTTATAAGAAAAGAGGAGGGGCACTTTTGGAAAGTAAAGAAATATTACTTTATTTGAAAATGTGTTTCGTTTTTAAAAGGTCCCACATTGATATAATTCGTGGGTAAGGTGATAAGGGTTCGAAATCCACTCATACAATTGGTTTTGGACATGTTCAGGTTTTAGATTTTTCATTATCTTTCCATTTTATTTAAATCGTCAAATAATGATGTCATCGCTGCATCTTTATTATGTCATATATAATATAATTTATTTAATGTCTAAAAATTATAAATAAAACTACTATGATGTAGGAAATCTGTTTATCTTTCCAATGACTATTTATAATCAAAATTTGGACTTGTATAACCCCACTCAAAAATTGTTTTAGTAAAACAATTTATGTTAGTGTCATTTTCACTTTAACATTAAATAAAAATATATTAATGTCATTTTCCAACTAATGCGGCTCCATGGGGTCCCCAAGTTGGCCCATGGCTTGTCTTGGTCGGCCATGACTCACCCAATAGGTTTAGGACAAGGGTCATGGTGTTTTCACATTCTTATAATACCATTTTTACCTTAAACTACACTAATTACCTGTAATCGCGATTAATGAAAAAAAATTACTATTCACCAAAAAATTATTTTAATCTCATTGAACCACATTTTACTTCTTAATGACAACCATGTATGTCGGATTTTCAAAATTAAATACACATTAGTGTTAAACTTTCATTTAACTGAAAAATCAGTTTGCTTGATTACCACTTAGTGGTTTCACTATTCATCAAAAATTGAAGTTTTTCAGAAAATTACCAAAAATTCACCCTAAGTTATATTTGATATTCCGAATTCAAAAATGAAGTCCATTTTAAAAAATTCAAAACATATAATTCAAATTAATTAATTTAATAATTAATTTTCGTTGTCATGACAAATAGCGTGTTTTTGTGAAACAATAAGTATCAAAAGATTGACACCAGTTTAAGTCCAATTTCAATGTGAAATTGATTCCAATGAACACCATTGGATTAACTGGTAAAAATATTTTCTAATTTCACTTTAAAACCAATTAAAATAATAATCTAATCATATAAATAATTTAGATTAAAAAGAGGTTTTGAATTAAAATACAACATTTTACACTATTCATAAAAAAAATGAACTTTATCAGAAAGGTACCAAAAATTTACCCAAAGTAAATTTTGATGTCCCAATTCTAAAGAAGATTTATATTTGGTCCAAAATAAATTATAAGAGTGATCAAAACTATATTTAATGACGGTTCACCATTAAAAGGAGATAAGTGATCCTTTAGTGAAAATTAGAGTATATATGCCCAAAAATTGAACTCTTTCCGTATTTTAAGCCTTTATATTTTATTGGGTAAATGTATAAATATATAAAAACATATCTAATCATATTTTAGTTATTTCTATCCATTCCCTCCTGTACAACGGCTACTTGTTAACTAACATTTAAAATATTATTATTTTATTATTAGAGTGCAACGTAAGATTCCCAAGAAACTCGTTGTTGCGTGTTGGGTACACCATCGAGCATAGCATCCCCTTTAAATTCATATTGATAATTTATTCACAAATATGGATAAATATGAAAATGTAATATTCCTTATTTACCTGGGGTGTTACATCCTTCCCCCCTTTTGGGAATTGCGTCCTCGCAATTTTAAAATTGCTCTTGGAAACATCCTTGAACGTCCCATATCGGAACAAGAGTCGGTAAAACAATCACTTTAAAATAAAGAAAAATAAGTACAAAGGTCACCCGTGTTAACCCATAATAGGATTCCAAGTATGAAAACATGGACATGGAGGAGAAACATAGGGTCATGTTCTGATGGAGAGTGATAGAAAACATGTTTAGGAGAAAGTTAACCATGAGAGAATCACAAACTTGTGATGGGTTAAATAGTATTTGATTCCCTAGTATTAAAAGTTAATAGACAACATTTTTCTTTTAAGTTACTTTTCATTTAGGAATATAGTTTTTTGATATTAAGGAAACATACTTATCATGTTGACTTTCAACTCTTTCTAGGTTTCTTACACAAACTCATAATAGCATACCTTGATCATGGCGTCCACTCGGTTTCATCGTCATCTTGTTCACGTAGGTAGAAGTCCCATGCATTACAACAATGATTTAGAGATCCTTCAAAATCATTTGCTTCCTCCATCCAAATACACCTCGCACAACATGGGTCATATGGGTGTTCACAGAAAAACAGTTTTGGAAAATAATCATGTAAGACATATAATTCCAAAACATCTGATAAAACATGATTTCTAAAAAAATAGTCGGACCGAAATTGAGTTGAAACTTTCTATTATCGGTCCTTTTAAAATACCATAAGCATGTGATGTGAGACTATATTTTAAAAGCAAATATAAATAGGTTGCGCAAGGGTCCCCTTCATCAGCACCATTTTGAAAATCATAATATTCTTCAAATTCTTGTGATAAGGTAAAATATTTGAAAATAACTTGATAATATTTACCTCTCTTGAAAACATGAGAATATTGTGAAAATAATATTTTTCTAAAAACAACCCATGATCCATGATGATAACGAGGTATAGCGGAGGTGTTTGATATTTCAAACAAATGCTTGCAAGTGAGTTGTATGCTAGAAAAAGTTTCACAATCATCTGAAGATGACTTTGCAATAATTATTGCAAGCATGTCATCAGGAAGAGATAGGAATGTCGTTTGAGATCCTCCTCCTTTCATTCGTAACCGACTTTACTTGACCTAAAAAAAAAGTTTTAAAACAAGGATTTAACTGAAATAATAGTTATAGGGACTGATCATGTGCCTCACAAAAACTCCTAATCCCTAAAGTTGTCTAAACCGAACTCTGATACCAACTATAAGGCCCTAGACATAAACCTTACTTAATATTGAATTAAATGAATAATTCACATTGAGGATCTTTTCATGTTTATAGTTTTAGAGAATTAGAACATAACTATTACATATTAAAATATTACAAAGTAGACACTTCTACTAAGTCTCCATAAAATAAAAACTCTTAAAAAGAAAGAGGTCTAGATTCCATGTTTTAGATAGCATGAAATTCCCTTGATCCCATCCTTGTCCTTATTCCACTTTAAGTCCTGTGAAAAACATTTCGAAAAACTTGGGGTGAGCATAAAAATCTCAGTAAGGGATACAAAAAGAATGAAAACTGTTAGTTTTTTAAAATCAAGTAAACCATGTATACTCTATCAAAGTAATACCTTCACCTTCATGAAGTAGTAAAAAAAAATCTTCAATGAATAAAGTATCATTACATACCTTTTTGTAACCAAAGGATTACCATAAAACCCGTATAATAACACATAGAATATATAAAGGTAACTTGGGACATAAACATACTTAAGTGGAATAACCATACGGTTGACTTCCACACATATCACTTAATGGAATAGCCATACGGCCAATTTCTATACATACTTAATGGAATAGCCATACGGCCGACTTCCATACCCAATGCATTGGAGGTTATAACGTAACCACCCGTCCTGGTATTCCCGGCACCACCCATCATATGGTTTATAACGTAACCACCCATTAAAATGTCCAAGTACCAATATAAAATCATAAAACATAAAATCAATATAAAAGAATGATAACATTTCCACATTTAAATCACAATATATCATAAATATATTGACATAATAGAATCATTTATCAAAACCATTTTCAATACCAAAATATATAAAAGAGTATATGGTATTTATTTTATTTTAAAAACATTACTGCTTGTTGATAAATCCAAAGATCAAATAATACTCGCGGTGGCAGAAAAGGTCGTTGTCACCGCGTACGTTAAAAAAACATTCCTTTTTTTCGTTTAGTAAAATGCTTCATAGAAAAAGATTCCTTTTGTATAAAAGTAAAAGTCAAAGGAGTTTATACACCGTATAAAAGAATGTTGTGTATAAAACGAAATATGCCTCAATGAAAGGAGATTGAGACGAAGTCCCTTACCTTGGGTCCGACGTGACTCGATTGTTCTTTAACGTCCTGAATAATAAACTTGAGTTAATTTATACTTGATTAAGAACCTTTTTAAACTTCATTATTCCTTTTATATCACTTATTTCCATGTTATAAACATTATGTAACCATTTAAGTTAATAATGTTTGTTTTGTCAATATTTGGTTCTTAAGTCGAAAGTTGACTTCTTACAATTACATGTTGTTCGTGTGGTCAAAAGTTCTTTATATCCAGAATGAAATTCCTGATTTGGATATCATATATATCATATATATCCATCATATACATGTATTTATAATATTACATAATCATTTAGAGGTAAGAAATGAAATGCACCGTTCATGGAGACGGTAAGCCGTACGTACGCATGAACGCTACTTTCATTACTTTGTCATATTAGTGGAATTAAAACTAAATGAGAGGTATGCATATTTTAATTCCAGAATTATATTCATCATTTAGATATATCATTAATTATATATATACATTATATACATGTAATTTTAATAGTACATTACATTTGGGGATAAGAAATGAAATGCACCGTTCATGGAGACGGTAAGCCGTACGTACGCATGAACGCTACTTTCATTTCTATGTCATACTTTAATGGAAATAAATAATAATTATATAGAGGTATATTATAATTCCAGTATAACATCATATATAATAACTTTAAATCCATCCTTTACATGTCCCACATATGGCATTAATGAATAACATCACTTTTAGGGGGTGGTAGTCCGCACTTCCTTAAATGAAGATATCGTGTTTACCCATAATGGAAACCATAAAGGTAATCCAAAAATGAAAAATACAGAAGCTTAAAGAAAACATAAACATATTATATATCATATATAAAAATAGTGACATCATAATGGCCACCCTTGAAGCTGTTAAATGAGTATTGAACAATCATCGTTTCGGGAGGCAGAATTTCGCCATCCACGGAAACCGTATGTTATTTAACCATTTGATGTAGTTGTGTGAGAGTGTAGCTCAAATAAATATTATAAAAACAACCTAGTATATTTAAGATACTGTTGTTGTTACAAAATAAGTAAATAAAATGAGTTTAGAGGGTTGGAGAATCAAAATAAAACAAATGAACAAGAGAGAATGAATTACCTTTAAAAGTGTAACTCCCTTTTGATTTGAGCCTAAAGGCTTCCTTTGAAAGGATTCTGCCCAAAGGGAATCCACTAGGATGAGGAGAGGGATGTGGAGAGAGTAATTGGGCCGGGTTTGGCCGAGCCAAAGGCTTGAGAAGTGTGTGAAATGGGGTAGAGGTGGGGGCCTTTTATAAGAGGAGAGGAGGGGCACTTTTGATAAGTAAAGAAATATTACTTTATTTGAAAATGTGTTTCGGTTTTAAAAGGTCCCACATTGATATAATTCGTGGATAAGGTGATAAGGGTTCTAAATCCACTCATACAATTGGTTTTGGATATGTGTAGGTTTTATATTTCTCATTATCTTTCCATTTTATTTAAATCGTCAAATAATGATGTCATCGCTGCATCATTATTATGTCATATATAATTTCATTTATTTAATGTCTAAAAATTATTAAAAAACTACTATGATGTAGGAAATATTTTTATCTTTCCAATGACTATTTATAATCAAATTTTGGACTTGTATAACCCCACTCAAAAATTATTGTAGTAAAAAAATTTATATTAGTGTCATTTTCACTTTAACATTAAATAAAAATATATTAATGTCATTTTCCAACTAAAGTGGCTCCATGGGGTCCCCAAGTTGGACCATGGCTTGTCTTGGTCGGCCATGACTCACCCAATAGGTGTATGACAACTTTCATGGTGTTTTCACATTCTTATAATACCATTTTTACCTTAAACTACACTAATTACCTCTAATCGCGATTAATGAAAAAAATTACTATTCACCAAAAAATTATTTTAATCTCATTGAACCACATTTTAATTCTTAATGACAACCATGTATGTCAGATTTTCAAAATTCAATACACATTAGTGGTAAACTTTCATTTAACTGAAAAATCAGTTTGCTTGATTACCACTTAGTGGTTTCACTATTCATCAAAAATTGAAGTTTTTTCAGAAAATTACCAAAAATTCACCCTAAGCTATATTTGATATTACGAATTCAAAAATGAAGTCCATTTTAAAAAAATTCAAAACATATAAGTCAAATTAATTAATTTAATAATTAATTCCCGTTGTCATGACAAATAGTGTGTTTTTGTGAAACAATAAGTATCAAAAGATTGACACCAGTTTAAGTCCAATTTCAATGTGAAATTGATTCCAATGACAACCATTGGATTAACTGGTAAAAATATTTTCTAATTTAACTTTAAAACCAATTAATATAATAATCTAATCATATAAATAATTTAGATTAAAAATAGGTTTTGAATTAAAATACAACATTTTACACTATTCATAAAAAATGAACTTTATCAGAAAGGTACCAAAAATTTACACAAAGTAAATTTTGATGTCCCGATTCTAAAGAAGATTTATATTTGGTCAAAAATAATGTATATGAGTGATCAAAACTATATTTAATGACGGTTCACCATTAAAAGTTGATAAGTGAACCTTTAGTGAAAATTAGAGTATATATGCCCTAAAATTGAACTCTTTCCGTATTTTAAGCCTTTATCTTTTATTGGGTAAATGTATAAACATTTAAAAACATATCTAATCATATGTTAGTTTTTTCTATCCATTCCCACCAGTACAACGGGTACTTGTTAACTAACATTTAAAATAATATTATTTTATTATTAGAGTGCAATGTAAGATTCCCAAGAAACTCGTTGTTGCGTGTTGGGTACACCATCGAGCATAGAATCCCCTTTAAATTCATATTGATATTTTATTCACAAATATGGATAAATATGAAAATGTCATATTCCTTATTTACCTGGGGTGTTACAATGCTGGCCTTCTCGTATGCCTGTGGATTCTGACTAGTAGAATGTTATTATAGGTTTTTACTATGGAGAGACTATATCGTCACATCAATGTGGTGTTGTGGGTAATAAAAATAAAAATACCATAAATGAATCATAATATAATATGATAGTAAAATGTCTGGACCAGTAATCTAGTGTAGTAGATAGACGAATATAACAGATATATTAACATACTTCTAAAATATAAAAAAATGAACAAATAAATAGTTATATAAAAACCCACCGAGAAATTTCATATACATGGATTTATGTCATGTTTATGTATAAGGGTAACATGGAACACACATATAAAAAAGTTTATATGAAAAAAAACATAGATATAGTGGAATCATGAGGGCATGGTCTTTCCACTCCTCTTATGAACAATATATAAGAAAAGAACATCAAATATATATAGTCTGATGCTTGACCTTATTCATAGATGTTTTAAAATAATATACATAGGTACAAAGGGAAGCTCTAGTAGGGTGTCTGATAAAATACCAGTAGGAAACAACATATAGTGTCAAGATGTAATTAATGAAATTTAATATCTTACAAGCTGTATGAAAGAATGAACGAAAATTAATAATTTGGTTAGTAAATAAAGACAATCCTACTCAGGTACATAATGGACACCATGTGGCTCAAACATGCTTTCTCTCATGGCCGGAATGAGTGTCTCATCTATAACCCTATATACAACAATATATATATAGTGTTTTTATAGATTTAATCCTCCATTATGATCTAAGTGTATGCAGCTGTATGTATCCATATACTAAGAATTATATGTGATGGATAGGCTAAGTAATAATTCATTCATCCATACCGTATTAGAAACGTGCCTATAAGGTATCGAAAAAGGATACATTCCTAAAATTCCATTATGAGTGGGAGACATCATTCTTGTCATTTTATATGGTTTGTGAGTATTCATGGTGACACCAAAAGGAAGGGACATGATGAGTCGTGCCTATAATCACCAATATATTCAATGGTGATTGATTTCATGGTCTCATTTTAATGTAGAGTGATTTCTCATGCTTAATAAATCATTTATACATCTTCCCACATCCAATATCAATGTTGTATAAATAATTAAAAAAAATATCCATGAGGTATTAATTCACAAAGATTATATTATACATGAATATATATAATAAAATAATCACAATCTATATATAAATTTTCGATATTATTAATGGTTAATAATTTTATTTCCACCATTCTATATTTAATTCATTTAGGAAGGATAAACATCATGAATAAATGAATCTTATTTAAAGTATCCCATTTAATCAATTAAAACATGAAAATTCATTTTATAAGGCTCATTGAAGCACATATAAGGACTCATTGGAAATTTTCCAACTACATATAAGATAAAATACATTCATAAAGAAATACAATAAATATAATGGTGTTTTTGTTAAATATTATTTTTTTATCAATGGAACATTTGATTAAAAATCCATAATTTACTCCAATAATTCATTTTTAGAATTTGGTCATTTAATACAAATGGGATATTCATGTTAGTACACATATGGGTTTCCATGATAATGAATGACTTCCTCTAGTTACTAAAAACCAATCATTTGACGTATAATAGGGTGAATTTAATAATTAATAATTAAAAATAAATTTTAAGGTGACACGTGGTGATGTATATCATGTAAAAGAATGATTCATATATAAAAGAATGGAATTTAAGGAAAACAATGTAACCGCCAACTATAGGGCTTTTTATTCACCTTATATGGTAAATGCCTAACATTATAATTATATTGGGAAAAAATGATGAAAGAATACAACGCCATAAAAAAATAAAAATATCTTTCTCATAAATAGGATAAAAGGAATGAATATAATCATTGATAATAAGGAAGAGGTCTCTAATTCATACCTTTAGATGTCTAAAACATCTGAATGATCTTGATATGATATCTGGGTCAATGGGTGATAGTGATTCTAGGCATAGGTTGGGAAGATTATTGATGGGAGGGGAAAACAATATTCAACTAATGGAATGATAGGAGATGATTTGTGGGTTTTTTTAGTTTTATTATCATAAATTTTAGTAATTTCATCATAAAAAACAAGGTAATATGTGTTGGACACACGATTGGCCAAAATGTTGGTAAACTATGTGAATGAATTTTTTTGATGCAATCTGAAATCATGAACAATTGTGTGCTTGGGTTCGCACAGTTTAATATAAAGGGTGCAAACCCCATGCTTCTCTATCTCACCCATACATATTTAAGAGAGACCATGTGGCAAGGGTGGCATGGTTTTTATGAGCCAATCTACATAATTTTGTTTTAAAAAATTCTTGTGGTTTTAGGCTCTGAACAAGACCTGTAAAGAATCATAAGAATTGTATACCCTCTAAGTAAAATCATAATGGTAATTTAAATACATTTAAACCCCTAAAATGATCCATAAATTCATGAAATGATGTTTTTTATTAAAAATATATTTTATATTAGATAATATATGATTCATCTTATATATAGGTAGTTTTTTTAATTTCATGTTATTTTTTCCAAAATATAGTGTCATCATAAAAAGGGAAGGTTGTAGTGAATTTATTTTGATTGATATTCATTTTTTTATAACCAAAACTAGGAAAATTGATGAATTTAATATGGTTGTTTTAATAGTTATTTTTCTTTTTATATTGAAATATTTTATTTTTTTATCATATCACATTCATTGTTACTATATAATGTCAATGAGGTTGTGAGTTATAAAAATAATTAACCTACCTAACATTAGGATATTATTTCTTTTTATTATAACCAACACCATAAATTATAGCCGCATAAAGAAATAATTTAATATTTATATTTATTGTATATAATTAATAATTAATTTGTTTCAGATTCTTATTGTTACTTCAGCATGACGATTTTGAATTTCTATATTAAAATGTAACAACTTGATGTTCAAATTACACCCCATGTTTCATCTTACTATGTGTTAGAACCTCATAATACCTTCTCATCCTATCAAAATTCATTAAATCTTGTATTGTTTCTCATGATAAGGTTATGTTAAATTTATATCCATTAATTTAAAATATATAATAATTTTATTTTCAAGGTATATAGAAGCCTAAGATTATGTAGTATTATCTTTGTCTACTTTTACCTTATATTATATTTTTTTATCATAATTATTACTTTTTTCCCTTTTATAGGGATTAAAGAGTCATGATTATTCTAATATTTATTGATTAGTTTTAGGTATAAAATGGTATAATTCATCCCATTTCATATAAAAATCAGATCATATCATTCATGGTCACTTGGATTTTTTTTTCCATAGATACCAATTTTCTATAACATTTTTTATCTATAGTTTTTTAATTTTTTTACATCCATTACAAAAAGAAACATTCACAATGCAGTTTTTTGAATATATTTTTTTAATTTAAGAAACAATGTATGAATGATATCATTTTTGACTCTTTTTTATTACATAGTTTAATCTATTTAAATTACTGGAGAAGAATTTCATTGTAGATTTTTTTCAATGATATAATATTAAAAACATCAACGAATATGATTATTATATTGTATCATTGGAGTTATAATCATTTTCTCATTATAAATTCTTTTTTTATGTGGATTTTGACTGATTTTACTTTTGTGATTTTATGGGCTATCGATTGTTGTGATTTTAAAACAATGAGTTATAGTTGCTATATATTTTATTTTAATGACATAACTAAATAGACTAATGAAGTGAATATTGTACTTTTACATATGTATTATCATTTAACTTAGTTAATCTGTCACCAATCAAGGAATATCTTGATATATTCCTATTATATACATCAATATGCAAAAAATGCTACATATTATGTTAAGATCCAATTTTTATATTTATTTTATTTATCCATTAATAGTCTAGATTCATTTGTTTACAATTAAATTTATTTATCATATTAATGTATCAGTGGTATATGGTACATTTCAATTGGTGTATTGAATAATATTAGAGCCTATTCATCATGTTTCATTTAATTATATTTCGATTCTATTTTGATTAATACAATTTATCAATAAATTAATAATTATGTGAATGTTTTGATAAATGATATAATTAAGAAGTAACATATAATGTATGACAATAAACCAAGATCTATAAAAAATTGAGTGCTATTTTATATAATTTATATTTGTTATAACTATAGTTTATGGAAATAAAATATATATTATAGGATTAATTTCCTTTTCCAATAGGTTTAAATTATTAATTATTTTCAATTTATACTTGTGTTGACTGCAAGTTATTCCAATATTTCCACAGTATCAAACTATCACATTTTTATCACCATCATCCAATAAATCACATGGTATAATCTCATTTAATCGTCACATCTCTTCTTAATATAAACATATTTTCCATACTGGAAATTGAATAAAAATGTATGTTTACATATTTTTCAGGAATGTTTTGAGTCCTTTTAGTATTTGGTAAATCTTTCTCCTCTTAGGATATAGATGAACAGTAATAGTATTATCCTTTACATGGGTCTTTAATGTAATTTTAAATCATTTTTTATATTAGAACTGGCTTCAAGAAATTCATCTATAGATATTTCATTGGGTATAATCTAAAATTATATCCATGGATAATAAGAAATGGATATATTTATACCATTTATATAATAGTCATCTTTGAAAGAATATATTATCATTGTGTGTGTTTTTTATAATTTTAAAAAATTTATTTACAGTGCGTTAAATTTATAAATTTCTTATTGATTTAAATTTATTCCTCTTTGATAAATATTCCATCCATGTTTTTGTTATATTTTTCATTGGTGGTTTAATTTTTCACATTATTAGCCTATGTACTATTCACTTTTTGTGGTAAAAGGGTTCATTATGGCACAAAAATATTATAAAATAATTCAATTACTTATTTATATTTATTAGATAAAATATTATATTCCTTGAATATAATACTTATAAATTAAACTATGTGAACTATAGAACAATAATTAAAATTTTCTTCAAAACAACTATGGGATGTAAACCCAAGGTTGAATTTATTTTTATCATTATTTAACATAAAAAAATATGATCGATATTTTATTATTTAAAAAAATAGAGTAGAAAAAATTTTTTAAAAAATTTTAAGAAATGCATGCAATTTAATGAAATAATTCAAATTTTTCATAATAAATTCCACTTTATTAAGGATTTCTTTTCTATTTTGAGAAAATCTTTTATTTTTTGTGCCTTTATAGAAAATATATCTTTGATCATGAACATGATTTTTATTCAAAATAACATTTTTATATTTTTTTGTATTAATCAAAAATAAATTACTAATTTCATCCATTAAACATTGATATTTTTTATTATTTTCAAAAATAAGTATTTATTTATATTAAATATCACATAGTGGTGGTTAAAAAAATTTATTTTATTTAGATTCATTTTTAAAGTAATTATATTAATTGTTGATAAATACAAAAGATCATACATCGTTGAAATTTTAAGATGATGTATGTTTCATCATTTGATGTTGACAGTGTTACAATAAAAGGAAAGTTAATAATAATTTTTCAGCTTATTTTTTTCTACAATGCTAATTTTTTTTACATTCCAATATAATATTTTTAAAATAAAGGTAAATATTTAATAAAACTAATTTTACAAGATATATATATATAAATTTAAAAACCATCCTTTAAAAATTGTTGAACAATCTTGTTATTTTTATCATTCATTTGGGTAGAATGCTGAGAAAAATGTCCCAAGTGAATCCTATAAATTTAATCATTAATTTGTTACCATTTATATTTTTGATTGGAAAATTGTATCAATCTGGTGATCTCCATGTAATGATTCATGTATAACAACGTATGATAAAATTATAATTTATCATGTATTTTCATTTGTATTATATTTTAGAATTTTATTATTTAGAATTTTTTATTATTATTTAAGGTATCTAATAATTTTTGTTTCAAAATGTATTTTCTCCAATGTAAAAAAGATTTATAAATATTATATTATGTTATATATTAAATGATTTAAGATAATTTTTTGGAATTTAATAAGGGTTTAGAAAAACACTTCCCATATGTTTTTATAAACTACTGTAGAATCAAAACTCTAAAATATTCAACATCAGTTCTTTTAAAAAACTACCATTCAATGTCATAATTGTTTATCCAAGTGTAAATTTAAGGAATGTTTTTACAAAAATCCAAAATATAATTTCATAATCAATATTTTTTTTTAACCTAAATTAAAATTAATAAGAGTATATTTTAATATTAAAAATAATATTACATTCAACATAGGTTTTACAAAATATTGTTGTCCAAGTATTAATATGATATTTTCCATATCATTTTTAACAAATAAATGAAAGTGAAAAATATTTTCAACATTAGTTTAATAAAAATTAAATTTTTATAGAGCCCATAAATTCAATTTTAGTTAATGTTACGATTTTTTATTTTTAAAAGTATCATAAAAAATATTATTCATAACATTTCTTATATAATCATCATGTAAAAAATGATGTTAAAATGTAAAAAAATCGATGTTGAAATATATTTTTAACTTGTGAGATAGTTTTACTAATTTATGAATACATGAATTTTTAATAAAATCACATATGATTAATTTATTTATTTTAATTTTTTAATGAATTAAATCATTTACCTGATCATATATGCAGATGACTCTGATCATCTTTACAAAAAAAGTTTTTTCTTAATCATGTATAGATCTAAGATAAATATTATTCTAAAATAAAATATTATGATACTGTGAATTATATTTTTTTTCCTAAAATCATTTCAATTAGAGATACTCGTTGTTTCTTTAATTTCATAGTGTTATTATCTTAGTATTGTATGAAAACATAAACTATTTGAGCATCATAAAAGTGTAAAAAATTTCATGGGTCAACTCATTAAAATTTTAATTTCATAGTCCCCTATCTATAAATATTATGTAGATTTTATGAATAATATGCATATATTAATATTTTTTTCTAGGTTTACATATGACATGATTATTTATTGACCATATAATAAATTTTCAATTTTTACCCCTTGTAGGTTCATGAGTAACACTAAACAATCACAGTTACATTAACTGAAATGCATCCCCATGTATGAATCTATGTCTTATAACCTAAAAATTAATTTTAAAAATTAAAATATTTATGTCAATAAGGTTGTTAGTGTTATCAATTCTAAGTATGAATATAATTTTGATAAATCTAACTGAATTAATAGTTTTATATTCTTTGTTTATAGTGGACTTAGGTCATAGAACTAAAACATAATTTCAATTTATTGTTCATTCATGTTAATGGGAAAATAAATATCCTTTAATAAAATTATAAATAAGATTGAAAGGATTTATTAATTACTTCCCTTTATATGATGGTATTATTGACGTGTACTATGAGAGAAAATATACATATTATTCTCTAAAAATAGTGTTTTATATTTTTTATCAAGGAATAAAAATATTAGGATGTATTATTTAGGGATGATTTTGAGACATTGATAGTGTGTGTTAATAAGATTAACACTTTTTATAATATGTATGATATTTTGATATAATTAACATTTTTACTATTTTTTTGGAATTTATTTGGTTTAATAAATGTATTCCTAGTAAAATAAAATAATATTTTAACAACACAACAATTTCATTCATTTTTTAATGTCAAGATTTATTATATATTACATTGATCATTTCGATTATATTGTTTGGTTTATTATTATTGTTTTTTATTCTACGAAATGTTAATTTAATATCCCATTTAATATGGTTACTATTATTTATTAACAGGGTTTTATATATGGGAATTAGGGATTCCTACTATGCATTAATTATATGGTCTACATACTTCTAGAACAATGATTTATTTTCACTAATCTCAAATATCTATTACTTATTGTCATTGAATGGATATGTGCATTCCCATGTTTGATTGTTTATTTTGTTTGCTTCTTCTCTAAGATATTCTCGATTTATGATTTAAATTCTATTCCCTATCATATTTGGTCTTATGATTATATTATTATGACCATTTTTTAATATCGAGGATCCTGTTAGATCTAGTCCATATATGAATCAACACTCATTATTTTCATCAATCATTTTATCACTTGAGGTTTCTATACAATTACATATACTGTTTGATTATGTTGTAAATTAGGGTTTGATACATTCATATAGTGTTGAACTGAGAGTGTAGTTCTCCATGAAACATTCCAAGAGGTACGTGTAGATGACATTCTTTATTGGTTATTTTTCTAATTTTCCATTTGAGTTCGATGGTTGAAACACCACTACATAGACCCGGAGTAGTGGTCTAATAAATATTATAGGAGATGAGATTTTAATTTGATAATGATGATCCATATCGAAAAACGTCAATACATATGCCTTTGATCTATCTTATTCAACCATAATGAAGGCTTTTAATTGATACAAACCACTATAAGTGATGTTAGTTGAGAAAAACATACATTAATATTACATAATTTGACATGAAAAATTAATATATTATAGAATAACACATTATATATTACAATAAAGGTTTTGTTTCATTACATATAAGATTTAATATCCACATATTTCATTAAATAACCTTATCTTCTCCCATAATTGTACCCTTTGTTGATATATCATAGTTAAATAATTTCATTATAACCTATGGAATATATAAACATAAGAAATTGTGATCACAAATGAACAATAAAAGAAAACATTGGAGGAATTAGAAAAATAAAATATGTAATAAATAGATAATTATATTGTTATGAGAGATTGGTCAAAACATACAAAGTAGATATCCAATAATTTAATGAAAAAAATCATGAGTTCTGGAATAATTAATTAGTATTTCAAAACTAATTAGTTGTAAGAGAGAGGAATCATCATTAATCAATAATGTTCCCTGGGGAATTTTAAAATCATAAAATACTTTCATATTAATTCTGCACAATTATAAGCATATAAATTTATTTCATTATTAAATGATCATTATTATGTCCATCAGAACATAGTTGAAAAAGTACCACAATGGATTGGGTTCACTCCGCAACCACATTTCATCTCTATAATGTGTTCAAAACCTATAATCATCATATTATATCATGATATAAAAATATTTTTCTAAAAATGGGAGGTATAATTACTTTATAAATTTTAATATAATGAAAAGCATACATATTTGGTCCAAAATATCATAAAAACATTCATCAAGTCATTATAACACAACATGTGCAGAATGAACGTGTTTCATAAATATTTCAACAAGAAAAAATAATAAGTTTACATCGGAACTAAATATGCCAGAATAATTAGATAATATAACTAGTGATTCAAAATAAACTTCAGCAAATTTTTAGTTTGATGAAAAATACAATCAAAAAAAATTTTAACCATCTTTTTATATTATGAAAAATATCATTTTCTTTTGACAATATTTTAATTAAAACGTAAAACAATATTGAGATTTTTTGGGATAATTAAAATGGAAACATGTAATTTATAATTATAATAATTTAAATGTAATGATGGTAGTAAAATTAGATTTTTTGGTTAATGTAATTACAATAATTCTATCAATGTTTGTTGAAAAAATTCATTAATAATATGGTTGATTTTTTTTAAAAAAAATTCCCATTAAAACCATTATATAAAGGAAAATATGATTTAAAATAAATTTGTATATATATATTTTATAAAAATGTTGATTTATTGAAAAAATGATAATTGACATGGGAAATAATGAATAAATTCACCAACTATAGAGAGAATAAGGCCAACTCTTAAAAATATTATTTTGATCAGTTTATGTAATAAGGAGAACAGAGTGAATGGAAACTAAGAGAACCCCAGAAATGAACATAGTTGAGTATAATATATGTTCTTTAAAAGATAAGGATGATATATTTTACATTTATATAAATATAACATTGGAAATACTATAGAGAAATGGAATTTTAATATAAAACCTTTCTGTAGGTCATGACAGTATTCATTCACACTCTTAAGATCCTAGGTCATTAATTAGTACTCATTAAAAAATATAACAATATTATATTCATATATATTATAATATAATATTCCATGAAATTTTAAAATTACCAATTTATTTACAAATATTCATTAAAATAATGATTCAGGGTGTTAATTCTTATGTTTACCTTGAAATTTTTGGATTGATGGTTTCTATAATTTCACATTCTTCATTGTTTCATCATATCATCTGAAGGAATATTTTTTTATTATACATTGATATAATATAGTGTAAAATAATAATAAATATTTATATAATAATAATAATATACAAATATCATATATATACCTATTAAATATATCCATATTACTATATATTTATGGTGTAAATGGAAACAAATCACATAACTTCATAAATGTTGCAATAGAAACAATCATAAGATCAACATTATAATTTCTCAAAAGATGTAATGAAGGTAAACATGGATGTATCATTAAAATAAAAACATTTTATTATAGGAATTATACTAACATAATAATATTAATATGGTCATAGAGTTGTTTGATGTTGTTAAGGATAAAAAAATTATAATAGATTTGTAAATATAAATACCTCTTCTTTGGTAAACCACATTTAGATTATAGATTATGCCTTAAAATATGTTACTTTTGTATTTAATAGAATATATTATATGTGGGTAAGGAATTTAGAATGATATTTCTTAATTTATTGGACTATAAGGTTAAGATTTTTTGAATAAATGAAGGTAGGGGTTCACTTTTTTATTTGAGTTTGGCGGAACTATTTTTAATATTTAAAGAATTAAAATATAATAAATTTATATTCAATAAAAAGCAGAAAAAAGGATACCAATACTATAAAATTAGTCTAGGGTGATTCAAAATCCCTTCACCTAGTATCATTTATCCAATTTTTTGATATGTTATTCATTATCTCTATGTTTAACACTCCCATTAATATTTTTAACACTTACCATGGGGACAATGTTTTACCATGGTTAATATTTATATTGACCAATACTAAAATTAAAATATTTGAAAATTTAAAAATGATATCTCTAAATATGTAATTTTTTTATCATATTAAATTTATATATACTGCATAAATTCATTTTTGAAGACCAAATAAAATGAAATGATAATCATTATTTTAAAAATTCATTTTAAAATGTGAAACAAAAATTATTATAATTTCATTCTTAGAAAAAACTCTTTGTTGATTGTCAAACTTTATCATCATATATAATATCAATTTTTTAAAAAATCCATTCATTAATATTGATTAATTTACTTATTGAGTTATAAATTCATTATGGGCATAGATTTAGTTTTTTTATTAATACATCTATTTTACATTAAATTTCATTTATTCTATTTACTAACCTATTAATAAGAAATTAATTCATTTTAAACATAATGAAGATATGAAAAAGGAATGATTATAAATTATATATTTTTAATGAATTCACGTGGATCATCATTATTTTTTTAAGGAATTTAAAATTCTTCCTGAAAATTATATTTCATTTAAATACCATATAATTTTCATCAATTTATAATTTATAATAATTATTATTTTAAATTTATGGTTTCAATATTTAAAAAATATCCTATGAATTATTTATTAAATGAAAATAAATTTAATGATTTTATATTGTTACATTCAACCACCCTTGTAAGAATTTATACTTAAAAATATTTTCAATCTTATAGAAACGACCATTGATACATCTATTCATCACACCCTTTGGATCAAACATTTCTACATAAACTTTTTCATTCCTCAATAATAATTAAATAATCGTAATTTTCTTGTTCAGTATAAATCATTCTCTATGATTTATGATATCTACCTATTACTCCTCATAATAAATTATATGTTCATATGGTACGAACATTATGTTTACTACATGCTGATGACCTAGTATTTACTATCAAAAAAGAGATACATGGAAAATATCATGAACATGGAGGAGGTTTTTATGCAGCCCCAAGTGAAATGTTTTCATCTCGATATGATCATGAATATTATAAGGACTAATATATCCAGTTCATTTATTTACATTCATTCAAAATCTCATAAAATTCTTCTAAATAGATATCAAGGTGTTCAATTTATTTTTAACATTTAAATACAAATCTCTAGATTATTATGAGTATATAATTTAAATATAACTAGATATCCCCTTATATGATGTTGAAGGGATATTACCTTCTCTAATATTTACTTATCTTCCTCACATACCAATAGATTTTATCCCCAAACAATATCTTAAAATATTAGAGTCCCCCATATCGTTATTAGAGGGATTCATAATCATTAAAAGGAATTCTTTAGTTGATGTTATTGTTGTTTAATAATTAAAAAAGTACAAGGATTAGATTCAAATATTATCTAAAATAAACATAAAAATATCTAAATATATATTCATTGGATTCAATAGCCTTTACATATTGAAAATATATCTATGAAAGATATTTAACGATATGTATTTATGTTATAATAATATATTTATGAATAATTCTCTATAACATTGTGGAAAACCATATATATAATTTATATGTAATTGAGATTGGTACTCTAGGAAACCTTACCATGTAGTAAGCATTTATCATATTGGGATGATAAACATAGAAATATATTGTGGTGGTAATTAAATGTGCTAACATTGTGTGAACACAATGGACAATAAAAATATCATTGTTTCCATTATATTTCTTGTGGTGTCCCAAGATGAAATCTATTGGGATATTTTCTTTTTTCCACTCATGTATGGATAATTGTTTCAACACCCACTTATAATTTTTCCTATAATCATTAACCAGTTTTCATACTAACCTTTGAGATATACACTCCTAAATATATCTCTTTATGTTATGTAACTAAAGATTATCATTAACATCCTTATAAATTTTTTCACAAACAATATAAATAGGGAATGGTGAATTATGATATTCATCAAACCATTACATCTTTAATTATTGTATCAATATATAAATGAAAAATTTATTAATCTAAAAATTCATTCATGTTTAATGTTGAACTTAGGAGAAATATTTATTGCCTTTTCATTTTTATATCTTTATTTTGTGATATATTAATCTACACGTACATTCATGGTGGCATTTTTAAATGATAAAGATAAGATCTTTGAAATTTAATTATGATCCAAAGGGTCTTTATCTAAAAATTAACATTTCTTTTATTACATTAAATCCCTATTAAGGAAAAACTAATATTTTTCTTCTGATATATTGCATTAACATCCTTCAGTTCTATTATATAGTTGTACTATATTTATTAATTATAATTATAAAACAATTCAAACCATATTATTTATTGACTAATAAACTATTTATAAATGACTATATAGATTAATATTTTATAATTTGAATATTTTTCAATCATCTCTCGATAATAATAATTCCTATATATCTTTTAGAAAAATAAACTTTTCTAGTTAGAAATTAATTATTTGTCTAATTTTTACGTGAAATGTTAATTACTGAGAGTTATAAACTATAATAATATTAATCGGTGTGATAAAACATCACAATCACATGTTAGGTGGATCAATGTAGATAACAAATCATTCTATACTATAGGTTAGTGTAAAAATTGGTTCACTAACCAATCTTCTCTTCAATTACATTTTGTTTTATTCACATTTATATGTCCAATGTATCTTGTATCCCTTTCATAAAAACCATTTTATTGGATCTGATAAAAGTATTTGATTTATTAGAAATAATATTTACTATCTATACGACACATGACATTGGATTTTACTCAAAATCATCTATCATTGTTAGATATATAGACATACTGCCACTTGTAATTATCTAACCCAAGAATGAATCTTTTTATCCAAAATTCAAACATCTGAAAATTTAGAAATATCTTCTAATATTATATGGCCATTAAAACAATCATCAAATGATATTTATTATCTTTATTTCCTTTAGAAAATAAAAAAATGACATCAATAAAAACTATAATAAACCGATCGATGTATTAGCTAGAGACAATATTGATTAGATCCAAAAAGATCAAAGGATAAGTTGTAATTCCAAATGGAATAACTGTAAATTCAAAATAAATATACCTTTTAATAAGGATATCTTAGATATGTAAATCATTTTGAACCTAAATTAATGAAATCAATATTAGACATATTTTTTATACGTATTTATCTTCTCAAAATTGATCAACTGAATCATTAATATGTGGTATAATTTACTTTTTCATGATAAAAATATTTTTACGTCTTGATAATCAATTCAAATTTGCAGTTAAACATATTTCATCATGAAAAAATGAAATTTTTTACCCCACCATGGTTCCATTGGCCAAAGTAATCCTAGATCATAATTCTCACAGTGTTTCATTATTAATTATTGTAACTCAATTGGAACCATTCAATACAGAGTATTTTAAATTGTAATAAAAACAAGAATGCGTTTTATTGAAAGCTCAATAATATAATTCCAAGCAATATTTGACAATCCACTTTGATAAGAGTTTTCATATTCCTATATAATAGTAATTTATTCAATATTTTGTTTCTCTTAAAAATTTGATACTGATACCTTTCATGAATATGTAATATAATCCATAAAATGGAAATACTTTACATTGTAGGTTTATATTAATACTCTCACGGATTTTATGTCATTTGTTCATTATGAATATGAAATATGGATTCCTATTCCTAGTATTTGATATGAAATTCATATAATGAAATATGACCCATGATCAAATTCACATGGAACACAATTATAGAAGGATAAAAATTTAAGAAGAACATTTCCAGAAACCAATATTAGAGATATTGCATATACATGACATGTGATAAAAATACAATTATTATTTTTTAGGGATAATTTAATATCTAATCATTAAATGGTGCTTTTAATTTTATTAAATATTAGTTACCCTGAAAATAGTGTTAATGGAAAAAATCAATTAATAAGGTTTTATTTATAGAGTGTATTATATGATTAACATTCTTCAATTCATTCTCACGAACCGCGTTAGCATTTATGATCTCATTATCATTCCCTTTTTTTGTTTATGATTTTATTGGCATGTATTTTCACAACAAAACTTTACATTTATACTCTATTTTAAAATAATATTATATTTCTTATAGTTGATTAATTTTAATTTTTATGGCGTATTAATTTTATGTCTCTACATATTCATTTATTCAGATTTCCTATTCTTGTTTGACATTTACATTCTTGATTTCATTATCTTACATGTATAAATAATTTAACATTTCCCTTATGAAAATTTATCCAATGACTCTTTCCACACTCCCATCATAAATGAATATCATTTTATATTTTCCATGTGTCTTATTGTTTGTATTTCCTCAAAATAACATCTTTCCCTTTTACAAGATCTATGAAAATAATGGGAATATTCACTCTCTATTTTTACATCAACATCACATTAAATGGACTATTAATTTTGACTAATGTCCCTCTATTTCAATTCATTTTAGAGAATTATTTTTAATCCATTGATAAAAAAATCAATTTAATAGTCCTGGTTTATGATATAACTATAATTATTTCATAGAAGTCATATAATGATTTCATTTTTATATTCCAATTGATTCATCGTATTTTTATTGATCAAAAGGAATTATTTTTCTATTTTATTGAAAACAGTTATGAAATGGTAGATACTAAAAAATAAGTTCTAAAACTCATCCCATTTTATAGAGAAATTGTATTATATTAACTTTTATTCTTAATTACATTCCACCACTGATTTTATTATCCTTTGATATGATACACTATTAAGAAAATGGTTTCATGCTTCAGGTAGTGGAGAATGAATGATATATATTCATCGGTATTGATTCCTTGATTGATCAATTGTATATAAGAGTCCATAATTAAACATGATGGATGATTCCTTATGAAATCATAAATAGTGTATTGGTTCCTCCTTTTCTCATTTATAAGTTCATAATGAATCACATATTGAGAGTGTTGTGAGAGTAGAAGAATAATATTTTTCCATCCACCTTTAATTCCATCTGGTTTATCAGGAAAACAATAATTTATTTTCCTTTAATTTTGTTTTATAACATGATTCTTCTGATTTCTTCCACTGAATAAAACTATAAATTATGTTTTAATGATCAAGATACAATCATCAGAGTGAGGGATTAATTAATCATTCAAATTATTCTTCAGATGTCCTAAATTATGTCAACTTGATATTAAATTATAAGACATTTATTTTCATCCAATATCACATCATGTTAATAATTGTTTTTTATATTAATTCATCATTTTATTTATATCATAATATTAATAAATAATGAAACTCTACTTCAATTATGAATGAGGAAACCCATTACAAACTTATATAAATGGAACATCAATTTAGATTAAAACATAATATATGACACAATAGTTGATTCGATGAAATATTATAGTTTTATTTTATTTGGAAAAAATATACATAATTATCTTTTTCAGGTAATATATTTCACATATAATTTTTTTTTCTCTCATTGAATCATTTTTATACATATTATAGTTAAACCATTATTTATATCTTATTCATAATGGTACCCCAATAAAGGGTGATATTGGATGATTTTTAAGTATAAAAATGGTAGATATATTTCATTCATCAAAAGAAATAATCCTATAAAAATAATGATAGTATATTATCACCATAACTAATTAGGTTTGTAATTAATCATTTATATATCATAAGCCCGAGTCATGATAATAATGATTCTCATTTTAGAATAAATGACTCATAATGGTTATGAATCATCATTAATAAATAATTATCAATGACATAATATCACATTTATAATAAAATTTCATAGTAATTTAAGGAAATAATATTTCTAAATATTAATTTTATTTGAAAAGGCTCACTAATAATGACATCATCCCATAGTGGAAAATGTCCCATAATGGATAGGATTCACTCTCAAATCTGATTTCATCCCTAGAATGGGTTTACTATCCATAAGATTTGTATTTTTTATGAGATATAAATAATTAACCAATATAAATGAAGGGATATATAATCAGGTCCCACCTATTAAATAATAAAAACCATACAATTTTTAAACAGGATAAAAAATATATTCATGAATTAATCATTCCATAACCCACATAGAAGAAACTAGTTTAATAAATAATTCAACATCACATAATCATAATCCATCAATAAAAATAATTTTTTTTATTATTATATTACATACCCAATAAATTATTAGAAACATCAAAGGATCTGTATATAATAGTGAAATTCTATTAAAAGAACATTAAACCATTCATTGAAAACATAAAAAAGATCTTTTTCATATTGATAACATTATTAATAAGTATTTCAAAAATATTAGTATTATTTTTTAGAAAAAATTAAGTTATTTTTTTTAAAATATATATTAAATTAAATTATTTTTTATGACAAAAAAATGAAAATTTCTGCGGTAAACATAAAAATAATATATTTTTTCATATTTTTTGTATAATTTCATAAATAACCTGTTCCAAAAATATTGAATTTAATTTTAAAATGTTTTATAATAAATTTATATGTCGTTAAAATGATATTATATAATCATTTTATCATATAAAATAACATTCTTGAAAACAAATTAATTATTATGAACTTGTAATAAAGAAGTTATATGCCAAAAAAGTGATAAGGATCACATTTCATGAAAACATTTTCATTATCATGTTATGATCATATGGGTCGAGATTGAATGTAAATGAATAAATCCCTATAAATTAATATAGTGTAACAAAATATATGGAATTTAAAGAATAATGGTCACATAACAACCAAAAAAATATAATATAATAAATATAATCCCAAAAGTAAATGAGATTGTATTACAAACCCTTACATATAGTCCTTGCACATTTTACGTGTTTTTTATCATATTAAATATATATGTCATGTAATATGTAACATATTTAAAAATTATATATACATTTATAATAATTCATACCTTTCAGTGATGAAAATTAATTATATTTCCTTATAGAGATAGTAGTCTTCACATACACAATATTAATTATTTTCATTAAACAAATGAAAAGAAATAATATAAGTGATAATATTTCATTAAATAATCATAATAAGGTCATAAATATAATGTGTATTAATTAAATACTTCTATATTACTATCCATGTGTAGGGGACATAAAAAATGAATCACATCGCTTTGTAGAGATTTTATTTTACAGATACTTATGAACGACATTCATATTTCTTATAGGATGAAAAAAAGTTATCAAATTGATACTAAATAAAAATAAAAATAATTTTATTGTAATTATAAATATTTAATAACTTTATCATGGTAATATAATATTTACAGTTGGTTAAAGAAGAAATAAAATAAAAATAATTTAGTAAAATAATTACATCATCTTTTGAAAACATACAATGAATGACAACAATAGCCATCAAATGATTGTAATTTAGGAGGAAAAAATTCTCAAGGATATAGGGAGGGTTTTTATGAATATTTATGGGTTGGTATTGTTAAAAATAGATGGCTGAAACTACGTAAATAAGTGAATGGAGGGTGTTCCCTTTAATAAGTTGTGTGGGAGACAGTCTTATAAACACATTAAACCATTATATATAATAATGTCATATTCTATTAAAATTTTAAATAAGACAATTTTTTTTGAATATATAATAATTTTATGTATAAAAACATTATAAAAATAAAATTTATTCATTATTTAGATATATGTATTTCATTATCCCTATGTATATCCCATGTTAATCCCTTATATAGTTATTGTGGCAAAAATGATTAACCTTGTTTACAATTCATAAAGAATATAAATCAAGTTGAAAATTTTCAAAATTTGGACAAAATTATTTAAAATATTGAATTTTTTATAAAATAAAATTCTTATAATTTAATGGAATTCATTTTAATATGAGCACACAAATTGAAACCAAATTGTTTTTTAGAAAAAATACAATTTTAGGAATACTAAATAATTTAAACCAATTAATTTTATAGTTATTAATATTAGGTGAATGTTAAAATATTTTCTTGATTATATTATCAAGACATTTAATTAATATGATTCAATATTAGTGATTAACAGAATCTATTATGATAACATATATTACACATAGAAATTAATTTTCTGAAATCAATGTATTTTCTCATTCAATTGATTTTATATTCATTTAAACTTAAAATATAACCAATGAAATATAATTATGAATTTTTAAAAATAAATTATCATAATATTATTTCAATACAATAAATTTTGAATAAAAATATATGAAAAATTTATTCTCGTGCAGAAATAAATTCAAAATAGTTTTTTAGTTTTTATAGTATTTCAAATGTGAACTTGATATTTTTTTCAATAATTTTATTTCATTTAAATACCATAATATGTCGATAATATTATAATGCATAATTTTTATTTAGATAAATTTAGAGATTAATTCATCATAACCTATCAAATGCATTTATTTATTACTAATAAATGAATTATTAAAATATTGGGTTATGGGTGTAAAAATGTTTATTTGTTTTGTTTCTCGATTCATGATTCTATAATCAAATGTATTCTTTATGAATAGGGTACATTTTGTTGATCATTATATTAATGGAAAAATAATGATACCTTATGGAATGTTAAACATCATTTACATTGAACAATTAAGTGTTTATTAAAAATTTTATAGTCTTTATATTATTAAATTAGTACAAGATATATTGTATTAGATCCCAATGGACTGAATAGTTTATTAGCATTATGAGGATTGATACAAACATGATTCTGGTAAATTCATTGGAAAAATATAGTGATCTTATCAAATTTTTTATAAGATTATCATTCTAATATGTTTATCATAAATATCATTAAATGTTATATTCTTGATACTCAAAAAAAGTGAAAAATTGATATGTCTTCCCATATACACAGTAGGTCACTTCATACAAATGAATCTATAAAGGACAAATAAATTAAATCAAATATATAAAACATAATAATAAAAAAATTACTTATATTCAAAAACCTTAGTATGAAATATTTTCATTGATAACATAATCCAAAGTAAAAAAATAACAGAAATCAAATTTAAAGTTGGTATAATAGAATTAATAGAAACCCTAAAACTAAGACGTCTTGATCATTCAACCATTGCTTGTAAAATACTATTCTTATATATTTTTAGGGTATAGTTCTATGACATCATAATTATACGAGAAAAAAATACACTAGGATACCCATACATGTTATCCTCACATGACATGTATTTTCATCTTAGAAGTATAATAGACCCCATATATCATTTACACATGTGAAATTAATTCCACATTTTTGGAAGGAATAATTAAATTAATCATCAATATGCCTTAACAATCAACAAATATTGGTATTAAAACATATATAAATAGAATCAATGTTTTCCAAATTAATGGAAAAAATTTAGTAGGCATCATTCAATTAATCACTGATATGATAATGAGTATAAAGTTTAGCAAATATTTAAATTATTCTAAATATATCAATTATATAACAGAGCATTAATGTAAAGGGGAAAAATATTGTCAAAAGAATGATAGAGAGCTCTATAAGTCTTATAATAATTTATATTCATAATATGTGTTATAAATCAGAAATAGGTAAGGAAAGAAATAATTCCATTATTTCATCATAAAATATAATGTGTATAAAATAAATTTCTTTTTAAAAAAGGAGTGATAAAAATAAAAGAAAACCATTGAAATTATGATTCATAAAGATTTTATAACTATGTTAAAAATTAAAGATAAAAGATACATACAAAACATATTTCATGAGGTTTCAAGAATTATTTATTAAAAACTATTTATAAAATAATTATATTATAATAATATTTAATATAAACAATTACTAATAAGAATATTTATTGTGGATGTATAAAATATGTATATGTAAAATGAAATACCATTTTAAAATATTTAATGAAATAATATCCTTTCCTTTTAGTAAAATATATAAATTAGAAACAATATTGACAAATTAATTTCTTTCAAAAAAATATCGATTATTGTAAATTCATATTAATAATTAATGATTGTAAAAATAGTAGAAAAACTGGATAAGTATTAAATGTTAAAAAATACATTTATTATGACTTTTGTAATATAGTCAAAAGAGAACCATAAGGAAAAATCAATAATGAATTATTTTTAAAACTTTTAAAAATAGATACAAGATAATTTAAAATGAACCTAAATAATAATGGTAGTGTATATTATAATTATTTAATAATTATATATAATGTTTATATGGTGGAAAAATAATTCCAAGCAAAAAAGAAGAAATATGACCATCTTTTATTATAAGCAATCTTTTTGAGGTTTTGAATACCAAAGAGATAGAAATTTAATGAATAATTAAAATAACTTTATATAAACATTGAAGAATAAAATATAAGGGTTTTTAGAGATATTGAAAATATTATTCTTTTAATGGATATTCAATCATAATACATCTTTACTAAAAGTAAGGTAGGATGAAAAATATATACCTTGTAGATCTTATTGGTGTTGCACAATCAAATATAATATTTAATAAATTTTGACTTGTTATAAATTTATTATATAACTATATTTAAATTTATTATTCTACATAGAACTCACTAGTAATTACTTCTTATCAATTTATTAACATTTTCTTTAAAGCCCATTATTTCGATATCTACTATTCTGTTTTCCAAGTATGTCCCGATTCCTTGATTTTAGTCCTTACAACATGGAAATGGATTGATCACCTACATAATGTAATTAGGTTCATATTTATATTGTTTATACATTAAATACACTCTAATAACCATCCTTAAGGTAGTGCTGATGAATAGTATTTTATATTTTTAGAGGTGATAGTCCGCATGTACACATGAGCAATAGTCTCATTTTTTAATTGATGGAGTGAAAAGCGTGAATTTAATAATTTATCATTCTATATTAATAATTATATAATATTTATAATATTTATTAATTTCATAAATCATCATAACAATCATTTCAAGTTGGTTATGAGAAATTAAATTAACAACTCATTGGGGTAAAATAATTCACATATACAGGAAAGACATTTGAATTTTCCCACAAATAGAACAAAGATAGTTGAATATTGATCCATTTCCGTAAAAACATTTACATAAAATAATGATCTTAATTTTATTTTATTATGATTGATATAGAACAATGGGGTTTATTTAATTGGATAGTAACATGAAATAATCTGTTAAATTTAATTACCTCAAATTTTCAAATCCGCCACAAAATAGTACATAAACACCATAGATGATGGATTTATGGTCACATTAGGGGAATAGAGATGTGTTTTGAGATGTGTGAATTTGGAATATGGTATAATGTTTAGAAAAACACACATATATGTATATTTTGAATGATTATGTAAATTATATTTTTATAATATAAAATCATTGACCTTTTCTCAAATATTCAATTTTTATGCACAATGAATGTAGTTTTAATTATACCATAAGGCTTATTAATGAGCCAAGAATTGAATTAATTAAAATTTCCAATCCAAATGGCTGAAATTTTTTTTTCCAAATTACAATTATTTATTTAAATATTTAACATTAAATACAATTTATGATAATTTTAAAAAATAATCATATAATTAAACATAAAAATATAAATATAACAATAGATTCTGAATATAAACACATAAATACTCACTTATCATTCATTATTATATATAAACATTATAGAAAATAATAATTAATCCCAATCCTATAATCTTTAATATAAATAATATTAGTAACATTATTATTTTACTACTTTTTAAAGTAGTGGGTTCATTATTCAAAAGAAAATTAAATATTTATAATATTATATAAAATTAACAATGAAAAAAATTTATTATTTATTCATTATAAATTTTATGATTTTAACAACAAATAAATTTTCTTCATCCTTATCATTATAATGAAAAAATTAATAATCCATGATGTAACTACGGACATCCATGAACTAGAGACTCAAGTAGGCATGTGGCATTGCCCGAATGGAGTTATCTATCATGATCCCCCTATGTATACCTCATGGGTTATAAAAAAGATAATGATTTAGTGAAACCTGACTCCCACATCAAATATTACATGGGTTGGAAGCTTGTATTGATGGCATATTATACAAAAATATTGGAGACAGTAACATATTAGACAGATATGAAAAACAAGATATAAGATGAGACCACAAAACAATCCTTCTTGGATTAAATAAAATATCCCAATTTAACCTCGTAGTGTCATAAAATAGAATAAAATACAAAATAAATTTACAAGTGCCAAATGAAAATCATCATACATGAACACAAAGATCCAATAGAACATTAACAACTAAACAAGCTAGTATTGTGAAGACAAATAGATGAACAATTCTTAAGGATATAAAAAACACATTAAATAGATATATGTTGACCACAATAGGTATACTCAGTTGGAATATCCCCATATCCTCTAATGAAGATGATAATAAAATCATTTTAAATCATAGTGAATACACAGATGGAACTATCTCATCACCTAAAAATGATTTATATGTTCCCAAATATACCTTGTATCTATAACCATGTATCACATAAAAGTAATGGATAATTTACAACAATACAAATTTGAATGTTCCAAAAAACCATATCCCATTATGTTTTCTTCTCTCCCCCCAACATCACACATCATTATTCATACCTCTCTAAAAATAAATCCTTCCCTAGAACACATTGTAAATTAAAAACTATCATTCTATAAATGGAATACATCTTTTCGTTATCAAATTACCCATATCTATATAACTGAGAAGGTATTTTTTGGGATCCACTACTACACATTAATCATGTAATATACCTAAATTCATTGTAGGCCATAAAAACAAGACCAATAACAATCATTATTTCACTATATCAAGAGATACATGGGCGTGAAATAACCATAATCCATTACAACCCCCTTTACACAAATATAATTAATGTAACTAATTTGAATACTATCACATTATAATACATGGATAATATATTGGGGAGATGGGTTTGTCATCCATTCAACCTCATAAAACAATAAATTAGGAAAACCCCCTCATATAGTCCATTGGGTTTTTTTTTAACCAAACCATCTTGGGTGGGTTAGAGTATGAAATCACATAGCATAAATAATATATATCTGCCAACCTCACTATGTAAAACAATATAACAGTAACTAAAACATGAACAACCATCACTCTGACACCTTTCTACAAAAACTATGTTCTATATATCATAAATTTATGCAAAGATTTTATGAGACTTTGATTTAATTATTTATATTAAACAATTCATAATAACAAATTTAACAAGACAATTCAATTACATCAAGGAATAATACAAAATTTTCAATGATTCCTTATAAATTGTCACCATTTAATCATTCAACATTCATCTATCACCATGGGATAAATCATTTAACATTAATTATCATTATATAATTCTAATTACTCTATGAATTATCCAAATTTACAATAAAAGAATCATAAACCACATTGAAACTATTTCCTTGATATATGAGATGAGAAATATATAAATAAAAATCCATACCAACTAGGATTTAAAGAAGTTTCATTAAAATGAAATCATCCAAGATATAAGCACAAAAAATGTAAAGTTCAGCATAAACCCACTCAATAAATCATTGTTCCATTGTTGATACAACTATGAATCTCACATCCATCCCACAATAATATGAACCTACTATTATGATAAAACTAGGAATCCCCACCCATTCTCTCAATACCATAGACATAACAAGTCACACATCAACTAATATATAAAAGATCCTCATAATGTGAAATCTCAAAATAAAACAAAAAAAGATCATTTTTATAGAATCTAGGATCTAAAAACAAGGAATCCATATATCATATGAAAATGTTCTTTCTTTTCCATAAAAAAATATCTTTGTCAGAAAAAATCACAACATTTAATTCAATGATTCATTTATAATTATTTAAAACCAAAAAATTCTAAATATATTATAAGTCAATAGCTTATAAAATAATTTAAACATTCTCTTCATATACATTTTATTAAATCAATTCATAATTACTAATTTTTAATATGAAAAATTTCCTCATCATTAAATGAATATGGCTTATCAGATTTTTGTTCTCTATCCAGTTTACAATAGAAATGATAATGATAAATCATAGTATAATTAATAATAGTATGGTACATATATAATCAGGAGGCAAACTATTAATAATTTTTTAAAAAAATGATATCACATTAACTCAATAACAAATTATTTCTTAAGTGTATTTTAATTATTATTGGGGTTAATTCCACAATTTCCCAGAGAGAAAAATCAAGATAATTATATTATTTATCTTAAAAACAAGGGAAAAAATTGAATCCCTAATGGAAATTATTTCATCATTCATTTAACAGGTAAAAATATAAATGATGATCTCTGATCACCAATCTATCATGAAACAAACAATACCTATGAAAAATGCACGATGAACACCCAATAAAAAAATCAAAATAACAATATTAAAATGACATATAGAAACAACCATAACATGAAATCATATAATTTTAGGGAAAAAACTAATCTATGATGAAACAAAATTTTATATAGGGAATACTATGCTTAGATCATCACAAAATAATCACCTGAATTTGGGGATAAATCTAAATTAGAATAGATTTAGAATACCCTAGAAGAGATACTCTGTATTCCGAGAGTTCATTGATACTTATAAGGTTTATAGGGAATCATATAAAGATATATAATACATAAGAACTTCTCTAGATGCATAGTATTGGTGTGAATGGGCCATTTATATGATCGACGAATTGAGTTCAAAATATCATTAAAAAACAACATTATTGTTCTAAAATCATAGAATCATTTCATGAAATGAAATAAATATTCACATCATAAATACTTTAGTAAAATATAATTTTTTACAACATATCCATTCACATCCAAAAATAATGACTTATTTCATGAATCACATATTATAAAATTTCATTTCTCTGGTTGTGAATCACCATTAAGGATGTGAACTAGTCCCGTATTATTTGATTAAAACCGCATAACATGAATTATTTTTCAAATTAGTTTCCATCTAACCAAATACATAAACATTCTCTATTATTCCATAATTAAACATGTACATCAAAAAAAACAAATCAAAAGATATAGGGGGTCTAAGACATTTTATGATATGCCTCTATTATAATTCTATTCCCTAAGAATTTGAAACCAATCCTTGAGAGTAGATTTTTAAAAGGGTCCCTTAAACAACCAATAAACTAGATTTGTCACACTAATTTCACCATCAATGATGTATAAGAATATAAAAAACTAAAACAATGTTCAAAACTATGAAACAGTCTCTCATTGGAGGTACCTCATAAATAGATTCCAGGCTAAAAAATGGAATCAAAATTAGAAAACCATCAAATTATTTATTAAAAGGTAAATAACCTGAAACATAATTATAATATATGAGTTAATTATAATGATATTTATAATATTGAGTGTGTATATACGAATCAAATTCATATTCAATCTCCTTTAGAACTCTACATATATAGAAGACACAAACCATGGAAATAACATGCCCCCACAATACCTTCTTCAGCCAATCCTAAATATCTATGGGACACTTATCAATGTTCAAATCATCCCCAACATCAACATCACCCTAATTTATGATGTGAGAATTATTTTTATGATAACATAAATGCTATAATATATGAAAATTAATGAATCTAAATCATTTATGATAGATGGTGTATCGTGAACATTATTTCTCAAACATAGCCCAACACCTATTTATTTCTAACAAATCAGGGGAATGATTACTTCAAAAACCATTACATTTCTACCCACAATGATAAGAAACTGTAAATAAAATATGACCTATAGAATAAAACTCTATAGGTGTAATCTGATTGTCAATATAATACTTTGGATGATCATGTGTTACTTTTATCCCATCAAAATCACAATAACCATCTTTTTTATTCTCTAAAGTAGTTCTCGTTCAAGAATTACTTACTCAACAATACTATTCAAGAAAAATAAATAAATATATGGAAGGGTTTGTAAATATTCAACTGGTGTCATACCAATAGTGGATTGGAGACTATTATTTGAAGTAATGATGACCAAGTGTAGGTTCCTCACCCCTGAATCTCCCTAATTCTGGGGTTATTTTTTTAACGTGTTAAAAATTTTCTGAATGGTTCAATTAATTCAAAAATATATCAAAATATAACGATCATTTATGAAGAAAAAATTATATAAAAAATATCATTGAGAATCTGTGCATACCCTATAGGTGTAACATGTATTCTAATCATAGATGACCACCCTCGAGAATACATGAAGCCTCACCAAAAACTCTATAAAAATTCTTGAAAAAAAATATACAGAGCTCTACTCCATGATCTCTAAATAGTTTTTGAATTTCATGAGATAGTCCACTGATAATCCTATTACATAAAATCCTTCATTATAATCTGTTATAAAGATAAACAAATTATATAATTTCCCTCCATCTTCCACTGAGGAATACCTAATTTTGATAGAAAAAACATTGAGAACACAGTGATAATAGTTTACCTTCAGTTATTCTAATCTTCGACAAAAAAATCTTATAAGTAAATATTTTTTATCAGGACATGAAAATTAAACACTCTAATAATGATAGTTTTTCATCTGGAAAGGATATATCAGTTAGGACTACCTCACACACCACTAAAAAATCATCCAATGAAGAGACATAAGATTTTGATCATACTTAGACCTTCAACTAGGGGAATCACAATAAAAAAATCGAACCCACAAAAAAAATCAACCTCGATGTATCATGAATAGGGACTCCTCAACCAACATCACATAGGATGAGTTCACCATAATTTGATAAAGGAGACCTCTTCCACAAACCATTTTCATATCTAGATTAATGACAATGATCTATTCCATAATTTTCTATTAATATCAAGGATCATACATAACATAATTGTGTGACTTCCTAATTATTCCATTAGTTATAAAATTACCCTTTCCTATTGTATATAAAATATCAATGTCCTGGTTATTTGATAATTCTATCCATATTCATTATCAAATGTTATATCATGTTGGGATAATACAAGCATAGAACTCTTAGTATTGGTGGAATCTATATTTTGTTCACTAATGTGGATGTACCACCACTACTTCATGAAAATAATACTCATTGAAATCAATATCATGAGAGGAATGGTTATGTGTATGTTTTCATAACTATTGATACCCATAATTATGAAGATCATTATTATTCATTAAGACACTTATCAAACCAAGGCATGAAGTAAGGTATAAATATAAAAAATAAGACTAGATTCAGGTACATTATCAACCTAGGAAATAATCATATTTTTATTTATATACAAAAATAATCCTTTAAATGGTTATTCTCTATGATTCTTTACCATTTACATTAATTTCTAACAGTAAACACTCTATATCAGAGAAATCCTTTATGAACCACATATAATAGTCCACCAGACTATAAAAAATCGACACATCTACAATTGTGTTGGTGGATACCTGACTATGTTGATATTTTAATTATTTACAAATATTATATTATTGGATTTTACATTAAATAAGAAAAAACCTTCATGTTCCCATAAGTCACACGTTGATGACTCCCAAAATAGCTTTTGATAATGAAGAACTCCCAAAATTCTCCATATATGCTTTGTGTTCTTATCTTTAAATACTGAGTACATTAGGATGTCATTGATGAAAACAATAATGAATCAATTTTAAAACTATTGTAACACTACATTAATCTAGAACAAGAGTAGAAATATAGAGTCTGGAACACCAAAAAACATTATGATGAACTCATAATGCCAATAATGACATTGGAATTTCATCTTTAGAATATAATTATTCTTTACACACATCTGAATATATCCGATCCATATATTCAGCTTCAAAAACCTTCTCACTCGTTTTAACTGATCATATAAATAATTAATACTTGAAAAAGGATATAAATTCAACAATTTCACCTAATTATTGTGATAATAAAAAATACACAAATGCTGAATTCCAACATCCTTTTCACAAACAAAATTCATTCCCCTAAAATTAAACACAAGATAAGAAATAATATAACTATATGTGATCATTGAATATATTAACATCTACCACAACAAATAAAAAACCATCCTATATAGAGAAATTGATATCAATGAAGTTTCTAACTATTGATCTTTCCAAAACTCAATCTATTTTCGAGGGGGTGGAACTATAATAAATTATAAAATTATATCAGGGTATTCATACACATCCTTTGAAACAATTACATTATGAAACTTCATTTAAAAATGAATCATCATAAAAAATAATACAGATAAGGGTGGAACACACCTCCGACCAATCTGAGGGTCAATATCAGCAATGTAAACAATAGTCTCTCTATCTGTATCATAGAAAACAACATGACTCCTGATAAAATTCATGATGGTTTGTATAAAATAAAACCAATCCGTGTTGAGGATAATGATGTATTGATATATATGGAACAAGGGATTTCTACCAAAGAGACATTCCACCACACAACAAATTCATTTTTTGTACATACTACATGAAAATAAAATTGACCATTAACTAGTGCAATTTAAATTAAGGGAAATATATTCCTATATATCTCAAGTCCCAATGTATAGACCGAGGTAGCTGAAATGAAGGAATGTGTAGCTCCTGAATCAAATAATTCAAGAACCCTATTAAAAATAACATGAAAAGGGTGACCTAAAATACATTCGAATCTCCTGGAACAGGAAACTCTAGATATTAAATATATTAAGAGAATTATTCATTTCCACTTTGACCATTATCAAATACACCTCAATAGTAATGTTCCACTATCAATATATTAGAACTATCATGGGAATATCTTATGAATAATCTATCTACCCTTTATTGATCATAGTCTTGGGCACCCATCTTTTGCTTCCTCGTCTGATATTAATGAAAAAAACACAAATCATATCAATATCCTCACACTATCTACTCATAATGCACCATCATTTTTTCCACTACTTACCATAACATCCATAAGTAAATTAGACTTATTATCAGTTAGTAGGTGCTTGAGAGGAACCGTCCCTAAAGAAATGAGATGATGTGGGATAATACCTACTATAATAATTCTAAAAATAATTAATTTATTTAAAAATGGATCCCCAAATTACATCATTATTTCCACTCCTGAGATGATAAAATATTGTAATGTGTCTATTTAATAATCCTAACTCTCACACGTACCTCAAAATTTCTCACTAATATAAATTGGGTATCATGGTACTAGATCTACATATGTAAATCTTTCTCAACATTTATTTGATTATCCTCCTCATATGATAGTATTTCTATAAAATATCTAATAATGTTCAGGAAAAAAATCTGGTACTCCCATATTAGAGCATTCCAATATAATGGTAATAATATCCAAGGGATTGGACACCATTGCGGTTGAAAAGATAAAACCAGATAAAAACTTTTCTTTAAACATATCCCAAAAAATAACTAACTCCCCATCACCTCCAATAAAAATGTCCCACCTCATTCAATTTTCCCCCAGAACAACATCACCACCAACCAAGCCCAATGATAATTTTATATAATTATAAAATTGATGGATATATACACCTCCTACAACTAGTCCCCAATCAATAAATATTAGATAGATCACTCATACTTATACAAAATATGTTATTGAAGCTGTGGGGGTGTCTTCCTCAATGACTATATTCCATTGACCATAACTCTACAGTGATCACATGGCACACTCATCCAAATGAATTTAGCACCAACATGATGAGAAACTCATCTAGGATCCATTATTATATTGATTTAAATAGTTCGGGAATAATAAAAACATTATATGGAATATTTAGGTTTAATTAATTATAGTTTAACGTAATCCCATTTTAAACCCATTTATACATAGACATTAACCAGAATAATTTTGTAAGATTCTATAGGTTCCTAACCAAAAATGAGAATCACCTTTATTATTAGGTTAAATAAACATGAATATTATTCCATAAATTCATCTAAGAGACCTAAATACCAGAATCATAATTATTCACTTTTTTTACATCACTATTATTATTAAACATTATCATTTCATTACAAACTAATTTTTCCCTCACTATTTCCAATCTCAAATCATTATCATATCTCTCTAACCAAAAATTGATATATCATTGTCATGGTACCCTCCTTACTAAAGGTACCCAAAAATATATGAAAATTATATAGGAGATAATGTGATTCCCAAATCCCACCTCAAATAGACTACATGTTCCGGACTAGCACCGAATATATATTATACACAAAATCGAGATGCATTACACTATTATAAGAACATTACGAATGAGAATTAAGAAAATAACACAAAAATACTATTTATCATAATAGACAAAAGTTCCCTACAAATTTTATAATTTAATATAACTGAACAAAATTCAATATAAAAGGAATGTTCCAAATGAAAAATTTTCTAAAATTTCCTCAAATCACAAACTACACATTAATAACTACATGATCTAGTCATATCAATTATGATCAATGAATATCTTTTAAATATCTGAAAATTATTATATATATATATAGGGTGATAAAAATAGTATTATAATGCATGACCCCATCCAGATCTTCTCATATGAAATAAAAATAAAAAAATCCAACATAATAAACAAGAGGTAATAAATAGTCACATAAATAGGAATGTTAAGCTCTAAGCTTATCTTTAACTCTATAAACAATAATCACACACATGAAATAACTTAATAAAAAAAATAATATTATGGTATCCCTATATAACATGCACACTAGTTTTTCATGCTCACTCTAATGTTACAAATATTGATCTATATGAAACTAATAAAAAATCCTTCTCAAAAAAACCATGTAAATTATAACATATATTTCACCTAACAAATCACATCATCTTATCATCAGCATCCCCATATAAAGATGGTAACCATGTAGTTTTAGAAAACCCACCACCACCCATTATTTATGTATTATACAACAATACATCACATACCATACAAAATATACATTTTGTAATAATTGGGGTTTTGTACATGGAGATATATGTATGTAATAACCACAATCCATTACAAACCTCTATAGAAATATATATGAAAGGTAACTGCTATGAATAATTGAATATAATACTACATATAGAAGTGATTGAGGGAGTGATGTTGGTTATCCATCTATCATGTCCATCCTAGACGATGGGGAAAATAAATTTTAGAGACCAAGAGACACTGACCACCAACCATCATTGGTAGCATGGAGAATGAAATCACATAACATAATTAATTTATGTCTCACAAACACACTATGGGGAACTGTCTACCATTAAACCAATCAACATATATAATTTCTCAAAAACCTTTCTAGATCTTCTATGTTCAAGATATCATATATGCACACAAAATTTTTATGACAGTTACATTTAATTAATTATGTTAAACATTTCACATTAACATTCATCGGCATCCAAAAACCCCACCCTATAGGAATACATAATCCTTTTCCTTGGATACTAAAGATTAATCATTATTTAAATATTTTACATGAAAAAACCCATTTATTGAACCATATAACATTAATCATCATTATATATTTCAAAGAACACTTTGAATCATCCTAAGATAACATAAATTATGCCTAAATCATGCAAAACTAGATCCATTGATCTGTGGATATAGGTACAAATTAAAATATAAACAGACCATTAATCCATTAAATTTGATACATTGGAAACAAAAAAACATATATTTCTATAAAAAATAAAGGGGTGTAAAATCAATCAACATCATCTATCATGGAACCATATCTTACACTACTATTTACATCACCATCCTTTCCACCATTATAAGATAGAATAATGTTCAAAATCCCTGCCAAGCCTTCCCATTATCTCCAACCCATCATCCCTCCATGGCACACATCATGTCAAATATATAGTATTCTCATATATATAAATCACTCATGGAATCTATAAAACAAGATGAATTTTACAATGTATATAGGCCTTATGTCCAAGGCATCCGACCTTTATAAGAAAATTCTCTCACTCGACCTAATGAAATTATATTTATCCAAAAATGAAAAATTTAACATCTTGAATTGGATGATAAATTTTTCATAAGTTATAAAAATAAGATATATAATGAAATAAATAACAATATATAATTAAATTATATAATCATGCCCCATATATAACATACATTATAATAATTAATAAAGAAGAACAAATAAAAATAAAAAATTACTCTATTTTATTTACCCAACAGAAATTATCATATATACATTTATTATTAAATTTCATACTATAACCAACATGATAAAACATATTATATTAAAATATATAAATTAATATAGTAAATCTAGAGGATAACTTTTAGTATGGTAAAAATTCATGTGAACACGAAAACCAACATTTCTATTCATTATTAATTTTAGTTTTTAATTTATTATTGTTAATCACACCTTCCACTAATGATATAATTCAAGATGAAAATGAAATTACTCTAATAAGTAATAATATTAAATTAATCCCATATATGAATGTTTTTAAAATTCCTTAAAAAAGAACATATCAAAAAAAGATCATTGATTACCTCTCACATGATGAAACCGATAATCCCTAATTGATCCTAGTATGGGAACCCCAAAAAATATCAAAATAGCTCCATCAAAAAAAGTAATATCAACAATAATATCATAGAAATAAATAATGGATGGAAACAATATTGATTAGAGAGTAAAAAATGATCAAAAGGGGGAACACCTCAAATAAACACAGATAAAATATGGGAGGATAGGGAGGAATCATGGTTGACAGTGATTGATAATTGATTAGAAGATCTCTTATGGATGACTACAGTTTGGTGAAAATTATAAGGGATTAGGAGAATCCAAAAGGGTTATCAAATTTATAGGAACTATTACATACACATATTCATGGGGTTAATGGGTCATTCACTTCATGATTATATTGATTATGAGATTCAAAAAACCCCATCACCCAGATCCTATATTCATGAAATAAATTCATATCCAAAGGTAAATGTTATAAAAATGAATATTCAAGGGACATATAAACCAAATTAAACTCATCATCCATTCATGACATTAATTAGTTATTTACATTGTTAATTACTGTCTACATATATCCATTTATTATGTCATGAATCACCATTATGATTGCAAATGTCCCAATCATTATATAAATAAGACTTCACGCCATGAATTAATCTTGAAAATAGATTGTTTTCCCAAAATACATCAATATCACTTCACGATTAATCCAAATACCATAGAATTTAGATACATGAAATAGAAATCCATATAATAGCTAAAGAACTTACATCAGATACCTATCAAAAAATTATCAACCTTGAAAATTTAAAGGCAACAACAGAGAAAAGTGAAGGAAAAAGGTCTCCTAAATAACCATCTAAGGATATACCTCTTAATAATCTATCAATCACATTAGTACAACCATATGACACAAATAAACTATGTAAAAACATTACAATTATCTCATGTTTAATACCTATCAAACAAGAGAAAGACAATAAGCGTGGAATCAAATTGGTGAATACCATCTCATAGTACATAAAAATGTATATATCCTCAAACATCATAACTAGAGAAGAGTCATAAATCAAAATAATATATATAATAGTTCTTATATAGTACTCTAATTACTATGTTCATGAATCCATATCATTGTATCACTAAAGGAGATAAACTGATGGAATAAAAAACTCATGAAACAAACAATCTTGGTGGTTATGGATCTCTATGGTTCACTATATGATGGTATTGTCACCACCAACATCTATATAACCCCATTAAAGTTTGTAAGGATTGTTATTAAGATACTAGTGATGTTACGAGATATAAAATTCAACATGAATCTTGTTTATATGACCATTATTTACATCTATTTAAAAAAAATATGATCCAACACCTCAAAATTCCGAAAAAAATAAAAATATATTTTACTCTCAAGACCAAACATTTTCTACCCATGATGAGGAGTCACCTTTAATGACACATTATCTATAATTTTGTACCCTATAAGTTTTCTCATATAGTCATTATATTACATAAGAATATCATACACTCCTATTGAACTCTCATTAATCACCTAAACCATCTCTATCCTTTCATGAACTAGTTATGATTTGAAAATTAACGACCCTTTGATATTAATCTATAAATATAGAATTGAAGTGTTGAATTTAAAAATATTCATATAGTGTTATACCAAGAGTGGAATGAAAAAATTTATTTAATAAAAACAATTAAAGTGTTTGTTACTCACCCAAAAAAACCTTCAAAATATTTGAAACAAGCATTAAACGGGTCATTAAGAGTTTGGATGATCAACTATATTTTATCATCTATATACTGATGAATATATTTCATATGGCATAAAAGAGATCCAAAATCATTCCAATAACATCTCATAACCCTGTAGGTGAAATGTGGATCATAATAATATATGATCATTCACGAGACAACATAGTTCCTGATGAATAAGTATAGATAATTCCTAAAAAAGCCTCCATTTTTATCGACTACTTCATCACATAGAAGTGTTATAATTTTGTCAAACAATCCACAAGAAAAATATAGAAAAAATTCCTCATTGAGTTCAATGATGACTGTGAAAAAAACAATTGAAATTTCCCCAATAATATACTAATGGAAATATAATAACTTTAGAAAACCACTATAAACATGGCTTTCATCATTCAAAATTTTGGAAAACTAAACCTGGAGACACAAACTTTGCAAAAGAATGAATCAATCCAAGCAACAGAAACTGACATCGCATACCATGATACATATTTGTCACATTATGATGTATAAATGTGTGTTATATATGGATATCATGGGTATCCACCTCATTGAAAACCAATGTAATGAATATCCTCCCCTAAAGGAACACTTGGTTTTGATCTTCATCACACCATTCATCAAGGGAATCAACATAGAAAACTCATGCTGACCATATTCCAACCTTGTAATCCCCCAAATAGGATTCCTCCTCACACTAAAATACTAACGAATACACCATCATCTAAAAAGGGGAACCTCTTTCATCATCCCTTCCAATATCAATATGAATCATGTAGAGCTCTTCTATCACTATACAAGTATCTCTAGTCTCATGAACCACATAATTGCATTATAACCTACTTATGAAATCAGATATAATATTAAAATTTCCTAGTTTTTATGAAATATCAATGGCATAGTCAAATTTAAATTACATCTACCATTATTGTGAGATGTTCATTTCATGTTTGGAAAAGACATACCATTTCCTATTAGGATTGGTGAAAACCATAATGTGTTTGCTACCGAGGTAGTTCATCCTGATCATCAAGAAGACCCACACCAATACTTTCTTGAGATAATATGTGTTATTGAAATATTCATGGGTTCAAAACAACTGATATCATAATAGAATAATATTCTCTACTGAACCAGGATACTTCCCAAGAAAGGACATGAAAGGTCACATAAAAATTCAAATATAACTACCTCATCATGGAAAAAAATTTCTAGGGAACTGAACATCTTCTAGTTTAGATACATTAAAGTATCCTAAAACTAGTAATTCCGTAGGAAAATCATATCTTTTCTAGTTAAAGATTTTATAAGAGTCAAAATTCATGAATATCAAGTATAAACCTTCTATTTTTTACTACAAGACTAAGGAAGCTCAACACCTCTATAACAGTCAATGGAGATTCCTAAAAAAATAAATCCTGATCTTAAATATATACCCAACTAATCCATTACAGGAAAGATTATTACCAATAAAATGAACATAATTAGGCTAAAACCCACACTTTATTAGCTTCTAATGTAGCTATTGAAAAAAAAACTCAAAAAAATCTCATAAATGCTCTGTGTGCATTTTCTCAGAAGATGAGTAAACCATGTTCTCATCAATGAGGACCACCATCAATAAATATAGATACTCTTAAAACATTTCATTTATCAATACCATGAATAGATATAAAATATTCATCACACTAATGATCATTTTAATTTTCTCATAAATCAAATAACAACATCATAAATATTATTGTTTAATGTACATATCATTGGACAAAAAATTATAATATCTAAAGCATAGGTCGATCATCAAGAACTAGCAAGATCCTTTCAGTGTATGAAATAAATCATTAATACAAAAAAATATATATCGATTCATCACATTGACATATTCCAATGAACGATAATAAATACAAAAACACATACCTATATTAGCCTTGTTTTCAAAAAAAACATGAGCACACCAAGATGACATGGTCCCAAAAAAACCTACATTCAAGATATTATCTCACAATATCATTAGTAAATATTACTAAAATGGTTTTAATCATATATATATATATATATTTCACTTCATGAATAACCACCTATATCTCAATCCAAACTGTATCTCTCATCGAGGGGGTATGGCCACAACCTCTTGTAAGAATAAATTAGTTTAATCATTACCATCATTAAGAAAAAATACTTTCTAAACAAATATATAATGAAATATAAACTCATCCATCAAAAATGATGAGGGTGGTGAAGGACTTCAACACAGCTTTTGGTTTTTTTCTATGAAAAATGGAAGAATATTGATCAGCAAAATAAACTTTAGTATTACTCTAATGTAAATCCACGAAAGCCTAAACCAAATACAACATGTCCATAATAAGGATGATATATGTTGGTTATGTATATAAATAATACGATGTCTACCCTAGACTGGTTCTTCCTCAAATGTATTTCATAGTTTCTAAATAAATTTCCCAAATAAACTCTACTTTTGACTTGTGTACTCATCACTAAGGGTACCGGTAGCCTCTCAAACTCATGTCCCAAATAATAGGATACGGAAAGTTAAATATTGTATTGTATATCTATAGATCTAAAAAAGTATGAGCCCATGTAATAAAAAGAAAATATTACCTCTTAATATATAAAACTAACCCTGAATATGAAATAGTGAATCAGTTAAAACAAAAACTTCAGTGTAACCTCTCTAACACTAAGGAATAACAACTCAATGGTGACACCATTCCATTTGGGGATGTGAATAATTACATGTATATACTCTTCCTACTCTATTTCCCCATTAATGATCAATTTGTAGAGCACCCTATTATTTGATCTTGGATGATACTTCAATAATGGCGGTACATGAAGTGGACCAATATCTATATAATTCTCAATAAGAAAAGAAATAAACTCATACTACTAATGAATTTAACAACCATAAAAATAAATGTTTGATCCTCTGGTAAGGGACTGCGAGCTATCAAAACCAGTGAAACAAGATGAAGTGGGATGATATTTACAACCGGTTATCTTGAAACCATTCTATCTAGTCTACTAGAAACCATGGACCATAAATTTATAATACGAATATTCTTAATGGATTTGTTCAAAGGATTATCTAGTCATGGCATTCATATTCTCCAAAACCTATATTCTCTTATGTAAATCATGATATTTCAGAAACATAAATTGGGTAATCTTGTGATGGATCACTGGATGTGAATCCTCATCTAAATTTTTATCCATATCCGCCTTAGATGTATTCAGGTCTGTAGAATTATAGATATGGTCTTTATAATAGTTTTTCAACTCCCAAATTTTTTTGCTTCTATATCATTGGATAAAAAAATATTGGAAAAATTTAACATTATGCTAAAATAAACCTGTATTGATATAGCAATCCTAAAATCACCCATAATGAAAATAACTTTCACAATACTCATGGAATAAAAACCAAAACATCATAACTTCTTAATGGAACATTGTCACTGGAAAAGAAACCTAGTGCTCTTTCATAGATTATGTTATAATAAATCCTATATCTAACTCTTCAAAATAGTACTTTATCATTAAAACTAGAATGGACCCCCCATTATTATATAGACTTTATCCCTAAATATCTTAGATTTTCACCCTATATGTGTTATTTTCATTGTAATGAACATTAAGATGATCTTATAGAATGTCATGATTAACATATTATGAACAATCATGATTAGTTCATCCACCTATAGACATTAATGGAAAAAAATAAATAGATTGGGACTCCATGAAATATAATACATATTATTCAATAGTAATTAATGACTTTTTAACCTATTCCAAATGTCTATACATTTCAAACAAAATGGTAAAATTGAATGATTCCTGATCCTTTCATATACCTCTAATCCATAATTAGTATCGCATTCCTTTATAGGATTAGTAAATATCAATGTTCTTTCATAGTTTACAGGGATCTCGTGTTACCTATGACATATAAAGTATCCCTTATTTATTGAAGAATATAGCGTTAACAAATATTATTCTCATACCTATCCATGCAGTTCTCACAAGTTATTATTTCTAAATTACATCAAATCCATTAACCTGATATGTGGTACCACTCTATCACAACCCCTTTTTCACCAAACGCACCCCGCCTAAGTTATTAATGAGATATGTGATGCAGTGATGCCTAAATTACACCCTAAATAGGCCCCAAGTTGGTTATTTAATGCATTGGTATATCATACGCATAAATGGGGGGCATCACCCTACAATTACAATTGGATCAATGACAGAGAAGTTGATACCCCCAAACATCACCTAATTAGAATATATAAATATTACAATACATGCATCTAATGTGATACAACCAAAAAAATTGAAATATAAATGTGAAAATATAAAATAAAATCATAAAAAATTACCAAAAATATTAAAAAAATGTTGTACAACTACCTTTCCAAGTAATATATAACTCAATAAAAATCTAACTCATACAGAACTAATTTTTTTTTAAATTCAGGTTAGGATTGAAAAATATATATAGAAGTATCAACTCTAGATCCACTAATAAATCATGTAATGAAATATAACTAAATAATAATAAATAAATAAGTTGAACTAATTCATCATTAAAATTGTTATTCTAATTTCCAGACCTCACCATGGCTCTCTTACTAAGATTTTCATGGAAAAAATAACATACATTTAATAGTATAAAATTGATGGTACCCCTATACCACTTATTCACCAGTTTTCCCCTCTCTGAAAATTTTTGGACATCTAGATCCACCTCTTTCTAATAAAAAATATTTCCGGAAAAAACACGGGAAATTAAAAAATATCATTCCCCCATTAAACACATTATATCATAATCAACTTCCACATGTCTATAGTTTAACCATGAAAATTATTGGGACCCACCTCTACCTGCACATAATTTATTACACCTCAATCCCTCACATGATATACAAAACATAATGTTAATAATCCTTAGGATAATATATCTAAATATACATGTCATTGAAATACCCACATGAGAATAAAGCCTTCTATACACATATATAGAAATGGTAAAAACTATTCATTCCATCTAATTATACTACCATGAGAAGAGGGTGGGGGATGGGGATAATCATCCATCCATCCACAACAACCAATTTGTTGATGAAAGAACCTTTATGAGTCTAGTGGGTCATAGTATACCTATATATATGGGATGGGTGGCATAAGAAATTAGATAACAAAAAAATATACACCTACCAACCACACTGTTGGAATCTAATTATCTATGTCCTCAATTTCAACTATCATATCATAAACACCATTATACCACCACTAATGACATGATATCATTTATGCTCACCTGAATTTATCAGAAATATATATAATTTTTTCTATTATAAATTACGTAATCACATTTAATACCTACCAAAAACCATTCCTGTTGACCTAATCCAATATTTTCAACTAATCTATATTAAAATATTTATAAACCATGCACATTTATCGGTATCATATAGTGGGGAAAGGAATACATAAAAATTAGACCCATCGAAATTGTCTTTAATGTATATTTATAAATAGTAAGTAATCAGAACATTCACTAAAAAATAGTAAATCCAGACATTAACTCACTCTATTAGTCATAGTGCCATACCTAAGACCACAATGCACCTCACCAACCATCCCAACATTATAGTAGCAAACTTACACAACAATCATGTTCATTCCCCATTCTATCCTTATAATCATCTATCCATGCATCACATCATGTATCATAGAAAGGCTCATCAAAAAAATAAATCTCACAATTTATAAGAAAACAATAAGTAGTAAATAGGGTATAGAGTCACTATTACCAATGAATATAGACATTATAATTAAATGGTTTCTACTAGTACCTAACACATTAGGGCCTTCCTGTTCAGTTTAAGGCTTAGTGTGACAAACCCAATCCCACATTGATTATTCCAGGGCCTAGAAAAATGTACCTAAATGGATGAAATGAAATGGGAGGGTTTAGGATAGGTTCTTGTATTCATGAATAAAACCATATACAAGAAAATAGTTAGTGGAATTTAATAAATACTGTAATATCATGAGTACCGACATGTATACAATAATCATTAGAGAAAACATCTAATTATGATAAATAAATCAATGAACGAAGGGGAAAATATAAACCAAACCAAAAATGAAGCCTCAAACAGACATAAAATATAATTAAGAAAAAATTCAAGTGGTCCCAACTACTGATATCTATATTTTATAACCATAAATGACCAAATCAAACAAATAACACTATGCTCCACTAATGTCACATCATATTTTTCAATCATCTACGTAATAGAAAACATTTGTGGGAAAATCGCATAAAGGAGTTCTTATGTAAAAATATATTAGGATGAAAAAAATAATATAATTAGATAAATATAAACATATAATGAGAGGTATGGTCATTACATAACAATAGGAAAAAGACCCCAAGATATTTGACAATAATGAATTCTAAGATTTAGAGACAGGGGATCCATGTATCCCAAACCGATCAAAGAGAAATTAGTCTTCCTGAAACACGAATGGTACTGATGTGATTCCCATTATCAGTCTTGTTCATAGAATAAATTTTGTAGAACCCCACACCTTACCACATTAATGTAAATTTGGCAGCACAATCTATAATATAGGATATACAACTTATCATGTAAGATGGTTCTACTCAATAAAAAGAGACCAGAGCCTCAGTGAAACATGGAAATTCTACATAGTATATAGAGGACTCATTTCTTTGTGTGTCTGGAAGTGCCACTCAATAGGTTGGGGACCCAAACCTTATAGTTGTTTTGGTACCAGTAAATATGAATAGAGAGTATGGTGTCTTTTACACTTTTGTGATTGGGGATTCCCACTCCAAGAATCTCTTAGATGATTCATCATGATCATTTCTATTTGTTATGATTCACTTGAAGAAGCTTCACTTTCACAATACACAATTTCATAATTAAAAAAACACTACTAAGGCTAATATTGAGTTCTATGTGAAGCATTGATTCAGATACTCGACTCACCGGCCTACATCTTAGTTTCAAAGAAGTTGATATGAATGGTAGGATATCAGAAGTGATGTAAATTATGTGTATATGGGGTCAATATATGTGTGAAATCATCTAATGACATAGTCTTATTATAGAATGAACAAATATTGGGAATCTATTTCATTACACATGAAATTTACAAGTGGTACATAGTTTGTGTCAGCCACCCAGGGAATGATCATATATATATATTTCCCATACCTATGTGAATTTTGTATTCCCATGAATACTAGATCTATCTAGGTACAATGTTGTGGATAAGTACATAGTCATTCCCATGTACTCTGATTTTTTACTTTTTTTCTATATCCATTCCCATGTACTCCTGGATTACTCGTAGAGACACTAGTACATGGTCACAGTATGTGTAATATTTATCTTCGCATGAAGCCCTATCTGTGATGGATAGGGGGACGACATGGTTTGAGTTTTTTGGGATACATAGAATTTATTAATGTTATTCACAAGATATAATTTCTATTCATTGATACTAGATCTTATTTTTCATTCAATATTATCAACTATAGATCTATGAAATCCTATTATATTGTAAAAAAAATTGCAACCAACGATTCATGTCCTAATGTGGTCTTAAATAAAAAGTTTTATTGCCCATGTCATATCTCATTGGGTGTCCTTCGCTGACCTATATCTCAAATACATGTTAATAAATAACCTTTTTCAAAAAACATTGATACTTACCTAAAGTATCGATCAATATTTTGTTCATGAAACCACCATGAATCTATGAATTTGATCTCCCTCGAAACAACCACAGAAATGTCAAACAATGACCCTATCGATGAGTAGTAAATAATAACATGAATGATGGAAGATAAAATGTGGAAAAAGGAGATGAGCCTCAATGGAAAATGACATAATGGCCACTGAATATAATGTGTAGATTCAAGATAGATATGATGGAAAAATAACTAAAACAATTTAAAATTTTATTTTATAAAATAGGCACAAGAAAAAGTGATAATAATTACATATCTATATAAAAAAGATATGAAAATCCCTGACAATAAATATAATATGTTTGAAACCATAAATAATGATCCCTACTTAAATTAAGTATTGATATTTACGGAAGAATATATTCACCAACAGTGAAGAAGGTTTAAAATGTTCTCTTCCCCTAAAAATGGATTCTACAAAATATAAATTTATTGATTAATAATATATGTGTAGGTAAAATGAGAATATCCAAGAGAAATTAATTTTTATTGCTATTACCTTATAATAACAAAACATATTTTTACCAATAGATATATATGTAGATATTTATCTTTCAATACTAACAATTATTTTACTATAATTTAAGTACTTCTCTTTATCATACTATTACAAAAAAGATATTAATATTTTATTTTTTAGTAATGATAATTATTACCAAAAAATATTTTACCATAAAAAAATATTTTTAAAATGAAACATTTAATAACAACAAAACTTTTATCTGTAACTAGTTCTGTTAACCAGATTTTTTTATTTATTACAATTTTTTTACTAATGTCAATAAACATTTTTTATGTCTTATTAAAAATAGATCATTACTATATTTTAATTTTCAATGTACTTTAAATATCAATAGTCATTATATATTTCAATGTTGTTCATTTGATAAACAGTTTGAATTTTTTTTATAAAATTAAATTCAAATCATTATAATATTTGATATATTTACAAATATTGTTGATATATTCTTAATACGTTGTAAATTAATATTCATATTTAAAAATAATAAAAATAATAAAATATAGTGAAAATAAACTCAATAAATTAATATTTAATATTTAATAAATAAAAATTATAACAATAAATTGATTAATATTTTTATAAAATTAGTTTATATTCATGTATAAAAATATTATATTATATTTAAAGAAAATATATATTTTTTATAATATTATATACCATTATTATATGTCTTTTTATATCATTAATTTACCAAAAAGAAATAAAATTTGATATTTTATTTATTATATATTATTTTTAAAAATCTCTACCCATCCCCACCCATAGTTCACAAAAACAAATATGCAATTCACCCCTTATCTGTCTCCTCTAGAAACCCACGACATCACTACCCTTTGATATCACCGACATTGATACCCTCTCCGCAAGTAACAATTCCACATCCACCACTCTCATGGATGCTTGTTTTTTGTGAAGGACCCTTCATTATTTAGGGGCTTATCCCTCGGATCTCTTTACACCTTATTTTGATCCCACTAATTTGTAATTGTTATATTATCCCCACTTCACTGGAAAGTAATTGTATGGTTTTGACTTTTATGGTGGTCCAGTGGTAACATGGTGTTTCAACTTCCAAGTTGAAGATCCTAGAACGTATTGTGATCGTCGGTGGGTTTCCATTCTCACCGAAAAAATCACAATGAGGCAGTATTTTGTGAGCCATGACCCATGGGTATCTATAACAATTTCTAGTTTTGTTAATTTTGTTTTTTCTGATGGTTGTGGACTCTATGGTCATGTGGTAACTCCCTATATTTGGTGTTTTTGGACCACCATGTGGTCCTATAGTGTGGATTAAGGTCTCCCAATGTTTCGACGTTTTAGTTTCATATTCTTTCATGATATTTTTATGTTGTTATTTTTTTGGAATGTTCTATTCAGTGTTCTTCTATTACATTCATTGGATTCCAATTGTTATCTACCTTGTTGTTGATCTAAAATATTGGTTCGGTGGTTATATTTTCCTTCTGAAGCATTTGTATTCTAATTACTGTACTCCAGATCCTAGTTTCCATCAATTTTATCCTAGTTAGATTTTCACTATGGTTATCAAGGAGTTTATGTTTTTGATGTTCGATCAGTGGATGAATTTTCTAGAGGCAATTCCTTATGGTGGATTCATCTCTATCCATGGGCTTCTAGAGGGGATGATGTTAATGATGGATTGTAGGATCACATCAATTTCACAGTATTCATGGTTTATAGTGATCCATTTTTATTTTCAAATATTTTGATAGATTTTGATGGATGGTTTCTCAGACGAACTATTGTAATGATGGGTATGAAAATTTTTAGGGTTAACATGTCAAGGAGAGGATGTAGGTTCTCCCAATGATGATTCATTTGAAATTGAAATTTCAAATATGATTTTTTAAATTTAAAATTTTATTTTGTGGGGGTATGCTTGAATTATGGTTGTCTATGTTACATTCCTACTACCCTCATTTGCAACCCCCACCAAATCTTGTTAAACCATCCAATTATGACACTACAAACCTCCACACCTGCCACAATCTTTCAATGACAGGCATACCATCCACTCTATATTACCCCCACCCTCCACAAACACCCCCAATCGATCACCTCTCTCCCTAATCATATCCACTCGACCCCCACTATACCTGAACTTCCCAATGCGAGGTATGACCTAATCATTATTTGGTATAATCACTAATCTATTTCATCATTTATATGAATGTAATGTTTAAAGAACATTATCAGATCTCATTTGATATTGGTGACATTAATTATAATTCATATACATGGCCCGGGATAAGTACCATATGGTTTCTTTTTGTTTAGTTAAACATTAATATGTAATCATATACCCTATATTAGTTTCATTAATTATTCACATACGTTACAAACCATACATGTCTTGGGATAAATTTTCACGATTTTCATTATGTTGTTATTGACCATTGAATATAGTATCACCACATTATCCTTTTCATTATATATGATCTAATGAAAATTTTCCTCTTCCTTCTCATTGACATTGCACATACACTACATCATCACCTTCATTGAAATATTTTGGTTGTCACAATCACCCAGCTACTCAGCAGGTACTAATGGTTATGGGTTTTATTAAAAAAAAGAGTAATTTAATGCTAGACCTCGTCAATGTACTGGAAAATGATGATGGATTTTTAGGCCAAACATCATTTGGGACATGGTATGTGATCTTATTATGGATGTGTTTCATCTATTTTCCATGACATTTTTTTACCAATTCCTCTTTTTTGTACTTTTAATTCGTCCCCTTCAGTGTGAGGGTCTTATGACCCTAATTCCAGGTGTGTTGAGCCAAAAATCTAGTAGAATGACCTTATCTACCATTTTTTACTAGCTAGGTTCATATTTTATTTTGTATGATTCCTTTGGATGGACAAACCAATAACGTCGAATTGGGAAGATCACTTTCAATTCAATTCCAAATTTACCAACAAAATGTGAATGAAACATTACATCACATGGAAATAATTATGGTTTTGTGGAATCAGTTTTCATAATGAATGGTGATGAAAATAATAGTACATAAATTATGATGATTTTTATTATTTTATAACATTAAAATTAAACTACCATATTTTTAGGAGGATGAAACTTACCGATAATGTGGAAAATGTAATGCATTATTCCATTGATATATTGAAAACGTATATCTTGATGAGCCAAGAATTTTTCCTTAATCTGATGTTGGTTATCGAGCCTGTAGAGTATCCAATAATACATGTTTAACCTAATATATTGATACCTGATTATATTTTGGTGGTCTCAATAATATATTACTCAACTACACCTCTTTCCCATGCCATGCTAGGAAATATAGAGTTAGTTTCAGTGTTCTAACTAACATAGATTGATTCCTCATCTATGTGTGTAGTCTAAGATAAAACAAGTTTTGTTTCTAAGTAAAATCTAGATTTGTTACATACTATATGAAATCTGGAATCTATGTATTGTTTGTGAAATATGGAATCTATATATCTTGTGTGAAACATGGAAGCAATGAATTCTGGAATATATTGAATCTATGATATTTTTTCTTTCACAACCATCTCATCCATGTTACATTGTGTTCCTATCACATTGAACACATGGTATCATATGGGTTTCATAGTGTTCCACATTGATTGAACATGTGAACTCATTTTAACATTGATTGCTCACATGACATATATGAAATAAAGAGAGAGAAATTTCATTTGGAGTTATAATTTCATATGATAACATAAGTACTAACATCTACTTATATTTCCTCAACTGAAATTATACTTCTTCATGATGGTTCTCCATGCAATCCTAGAAATATGCATCCCATCATTGGTCATGTACCTATTGTACTATGCCAACAATTGAGCCTATATAATCCAGATCTTCTATAAGTGGGACATGAAACTCAACCCACTATAATTCATCTAGTTCATCCTATAGTGCTTAAATAAGTTCATGGAGACTCTTAAATAGATCCACCATATCCCATTGGGATCCAATGTAAGTCCTAATGACCATTTTATTAAAAAACATATTTTTCACTATTTATTCATTATCATTATTTTTGTTATGATTTCTTGTGCTTCTTCATGTTTATTCAATATCTTGTTGACAAAAAAGAAATTGTTTTATTTGAATTTGATTAAGGTCATTCTATATCAGGGGAGGACATGATTTTTAGCATAAGGCTTTGTTTTTTTTTGTTTTTTTTTTCTGATTTAAATGATTTCATGAACTGGAATCACATGGTGATCATTTTCCATTCCATTTGAAGTATTTTTTAATGAGGTATAATTTTCAGTATAATACGTGGTCTTAATTTTAATTGAGTGCTAAATTGAAAATTAAATGAAATTAGTGGTCCTCTATTATGGACACATATATTTAAAAATTTAGTTTAGAGGATTTAAAAATATATAAGAGTACAATGACTTAGTAAATGAATGTGTAATTTTTTTAATTTTTTTGTATACCTTGTAAATATATGATTATTGATTTTTATTTATTCTTAAATTATTTATTCAAATATTTTATTTGTATATTATCTTTTTTTAATGTCATGGCCTACTCTTTTGAACTAATGTGATTATTTTTGTTGATTGAAGTTATACAATGATATAAAACCATGACAATATGAAATATATTTTATTAAAAAACGTATTTAAATATAATATTATTGTTGTTTTAAGAAAAAAATAATTTTATGTTGTTAAATGTGCATTATTTTTAAAAATGATAATTTATAAATGTTAATGATATGATGTGATATTATATTGAAGATTAATTGGAAATTTATTTACTTATATGATTTTGAAAAATGATTTTTTATTTTCAAGATACCTTTTATTATATTTTTTACCATTATTGGATAGAATTTACTACTTCTTAAGATATATTTTCATGCTATTTTAATTCAACTGATTTAATATAAAACTAAAACAGGGTATATTTCATTGATTTTGGCCACTCTCTTCACGATTTGTATGGTTACATCCCAAAAAAAATTTAACTTACCATTAATGTTATTACATTATTCTCAATTTTTATAATGAATCTTCTATAAATGTATTTCATGATGTTACTGATTGAATTCTTGAAAATAATGGATTTCTAGGGAACACTGAATTATTATATGATTCACCATGCCTCAAAATTTTATATATATTTAGGATTCATTATTTTTGTCACGTGAAATCATTGTCATAGATGGATATTCATATTTTTTTCATAGTTATATGAATTGTTATACACCTTAAAAATGTATGAATGAATTGTTTTGGTGATACTAATATTATTTGGTTGTGCCAATTCCCAATCTCATAAAACACATCCATGAACTAACTTACATAATTTGAAATGATATTGAAGGATTATATATATAACATTATATGGAAAATAATATAATAATCACTAAATATTTTCCTTAAAATATGATCATAATCATCATTATTCATGTATTCTATATGGATCTTGGAAGTAGTGATGACATCCCTATGAATTTACATGATTCCTAAATGAATATCAGGTATTTTTTTCACAAATTCAATTACATTTTGATCCCACCATGCATACTCAATGACACAATATGTGGTATTAATCACCATACCCTGAACATGTTCACTTTTTCCAGCATCGACGATGGATTCTAGAATTCCTTCAATGTTATCTAGCTGTAGTTTTCATACAAATGTATCATGAATATTCTACTAGTAAATGGATATAAATGTAAAAAAATTTGGTTTATATTTTCAACATATTCCAATTTATTATAATAAAATATATTAATAATAGGCAATCTAGATTCTTGTTTTTCCTACATACTGTGAATTAGCATCTTCATCCTCCACTTTTTATAAATTAATATCATTGGTGATTGGGGATTATAGTTTTTTTAATGATAATGATTCATTGAGGAAATTTATTTTTTAAGATGTAAATATGAATGATGATTGTAATTTCTCACTTTTTACATGGTATTATAATTAATGAACAAAAATTATTGAATCTAATGTAGATTTTAAATATATTGTTGGTATATTAATAAAAAAATGTGTAGTGAAATTTATGAACAGAATGATGGGTGGTTCATCATCTTCTAGAGGATAACACCATTTCATTATATGGTATTACATTCATCATATTATTTTAATTTAAATAAAACTTCTCATTCATTTTGTAACATATTTCAACCCCCTTTGTTATGAATTATTTTTGTAAGTGCCTAAAAATTTCAATCAAATAATCACTTCACTATGTCTGTACAACATGGTTACTACAACACTACATGGATGGTTGTAAATCTTGTTGGGTTTTATTCTAAAGGCATGATTGTGTTGTTTTTACAGGTATTTTTTATTGTTTGTTTATTGAAAATCATATTCACTATTTATTTGATAGAGTCATATACACTGAAAAAATTTCAAATGTGCTTTTAGGGAACCATTACAAAACGATTTCGTGTGTAATTTTTTGGTAAAAAGAATTTCCTCCACGATGAATCCATGATTGTTAGATATACTAATTATGATTAATTATAACATGAAATATTTCCCGTAGATTTATTTCCCATGTGTTGTATTTTATCATTATAGATCACATTGTGCTAAATATGATTCATATAATAATATGAGGAAAATGATACACCTTCTAGCGGAGATATTTTTTTATTTACCCACTTTTTCAAACTCTATTACATAAATTGGTGGAGTCATTTTCTTATATTTTTTTGATACAACTAATTAAAAAAAATTAATCTGATTTGTGGGAATGATTTTTGATTATGTTTGGTGCGGATCTTGGTGATGAACGATGAGTCAAAACATCTAATAGAGGTTCCTCAATGGTACTGGAGTTGACGTGGATTGTTTCATCTTGTGGATTACATTGGGGTGTTGAAATATCATTAGTGAAAGTAACTATTCTTCTACCATGAAGGGTGTTGTGGGATTGTAATCATGAGAAAATAGTGTCGGAGGATTGTAGTAAAGATACAACATGGGTTGTGGTGGTGCAGTGGCAACAACTGAATTGATAGATTGTGGGTTGTTCAATTTGTATTGTCTTATCATTCAACTTAAAATATGTATTGATTCATTTTTTATTAAAGTCTATTATAAATATAAATAATCTTTTTCTATGTTAGAACATTTATGATTTTTTTCAGATTTATTATTAAAATAGGTGTATTATTTTTGATCAATTAATATATACAATATGAAATTTAAATATTAATACAAAATTATATTTTATATTTAAAGGTAATTTATAAATAGATTATATATGTTTGTAATATTATTACCAATATATAAATATATATTTCTAATATCAATACATTACTAAACACTTTGACCAACATCTATATATATTATACCTCTGTATTTTTATAATAGTGAAAAAAATATTTTAGTTGTCTCAATAACAATTTTCAAAAGAGTTTTTATCGATAGTTTAGAGAAAAGATAATTTTTGTTTCTTGAAGGTTTTACTAACAGAAGATGATCTTTTAAAAAAGATATACCCCTATTGGAAAAAGGTAATTATTTTGTAGTGTGTCTGCCTCTTGTTTTAACTCTACACATTCATCATCATTTTTTTGGTCTCATTCTTCCAATGAATAATGATTCCCCCAACCTATCTAATATAAATTAGCATGTGAGATATCCCTATTGAATTTTCATTATGGGTTACATATTGAGGTAGGAATATGTTAGGTAATTTTATATAAATAATTATATAAATATTTATTCTATTAAATGGACCCACCATTTTTCTTCTACCATGGAATGTCTGACACCGACTAACCTTATGTCATTATTAGGGAAAATCACATGCTCTGGAATCATCAGGGGTGTTGGATATTAAATTAGAGATTTGATGAAATGGAAAGACCTTTAAAATGAGAACAATTTCTTCACATAAATAAAAATATATAAATAATTTTTTAAAAAAAAATTGGGTGCCTAAGACACCATATCTTTACACCGACTCCAATGAAATAACCATATATATATTAAAATAAATAAACAACAAAACTAGATTAATCACATTCTACTATATTTGATTTTTTATATTCCCAATAATTAAATGATAAACAATAATGTGGGGGTCTTGAGTCTGCATCGGACTCTCACACTCTTAATAGCTATATTATAGAGTCATATTCATCTAAAGGACTCATACTAATGGAAAGATCCATCTACAAAAGAACCTCTCATGTGGATCCTTGATATTCACCATGTACTCAATGAAGGTTCATCTATCCTCAATGAATAACTCACCTTAGTAAATATTTTTCATAGGTCTGCACACATATCTTTTCATTTACGAGACATGGAAGAATTCATGCACATAATAAAACAATATGGGAAAATCCAAGCATTATGCATCTTACTCAACCATCTGTATGATATTGAATAGCCCATAAATCTTTAAGGATTTCTTTCATACCCAAAAAATCCTCTACATTCCTCATAGTGGGGATAATCACAGGAAAAAATTTCTCCCTAATTGATCTCTAAAGGAATATAATATTAATCTATGTATGAATTTTGTATTATTTTGGATATCCTCATATTCTAGTGAATCACCATTAATTTTTAGGTTGTGTCTCCACCATCTATATCCTTACAAGTGGGTCCCCTCCAATATCATTCCATCACAAGGGCATCATATATGGTCTCCCATATAGTTCCTATATAGGTATCATTCCAATAGTTGAGTGATATTTATTATTATAAGAAATATATTCCAATGGAAAATGATCCCCCCAGCTAGCTCCAATGTCCAACATGCAAGATATTACCATATCCTCTAACACCATGATTTTTTACTAGGTATTATAATACTTTTGGCAGTGTATAATCGTAATCATTATTAAATTGGTCTTGAATTCCTTAATTAATCCAATGAAAATCTATATTTTTAAATAACATTCCCTATTAGAAAAAATATTTGAGGGTACCCCATAATTCTACATGATCTCCCTCATTTAAAAATACCCACAAAAAGAAACCATGATCTACTCTTTGATGTAAATAAAGTGAGATAACCTCATAATTTAAACCAAAATCAGCTGGATATGGTCATGGACTATGATTTTCCATGAAATCCCTATCTCAATATCGATGGATACACTATCCCATTTAAACATTCGGATCTCTTGTTGTCAGGACAAACATAAAATGACCATTTTCAAAGCCTTCATCTAAGGACACGTGAGACCCAAAGAGATATATTCTCCCAAAATTCACCTCATGTTAGGCCACATAAAAATCTAGTAATGGTCATTCTACCTATTTTACTCACTAGGATGAATAACTAATGGGGGATTGTGATAAAATTTCATCACCTCATAAATAAACATGACTAGAACCACCCTCCATCCCTGTATAAAAATTATGTTCTCTCCTGGTTTATAAAATCTATTTTGTGCATTGTTTTAGGAAATATTTTCATATTAATCCTCAAAAAAGATGTCTCTAAAATGATCCTATTAATCTGACTGAAGAAGTATATAAGTCACTACCATTAATTGAATCAAATATACTCCCATCTCTTCAATATTAGTTAGCTATAAGAATCCAACTACTTAGATGCCTACAAAAAAAAAATAATATAGTTGTCATACAAAGGGAATATTCCCCCATGGAGACCTTAATGTTAATATTAAATATTTAATAGTCATAATATAGTAGGAATTATAACTAGTTATTTTTTATTGTGTTATAATCTCTATGAGTAATGTTATACCTTAGACAATTACAGTGAGAGTAAATTAAAAAAAATTACTTTTAAGAGAGTGACTCCACATTATTAGACAAAATACTATAAATTCTAACTATAGGACCTAATTTTAATAGTAATTATTAGGTTGAATCAATGTCCTTAACCCATATATATTCAGTAGTAATACATTCATCAACACAATTCCTTGTCCAGCCCTAGATTCATCACCAACTACTATATACTAACCAACATCCTTCAGTAGCCTCAATAAAGGAGAATTGATTATCCTTAGCATATGCTTCAGATAGGATACCTATCATATCTCATTCTAGTTAAACTATATCACAATCATTTTTAGGGAGATATAATGGAAAACAATAAAAGACAATACTACTATGAACCTTTTATAATACCCCAAAAATCTATGAAATCTTATTACCTTTTACTCACCATTTTGTGGATCCCAAGGAAGCATTGCATCAACAATTTATTGGTCCATAGGTAAAAAATTATTAGGAACAACATGACTCCAAATGTGAACCTATTTTATCTGAAATAGAACATTTACAGATTACCCAAAAAGGTTTTTCCAACATAAGTCTATGAACTTTCCCAAGCACTGTACATGCTCTTTTTCATGATTGGAGTAAATGATTATGTCATAAATGAAGATAGAAACAAATAATTCCATTTATATTTAGATGATAATGTTCATAGTAGATATAAACATAGTTGTGTAATTTTTCGCACCAATTGGAATCACAAGGAACACACAGTGTCAATTGTGTCACCATGTTTCCATCATTAAAATATCAACCTTCTGAAACCACAACTATTGGAAGACATACCTATGACTGATCTTTATGATCTTACCCATGCCTCTAAAATTGAAAAATTGATAATATATCCATGTAATGAGTCTTATATTATTTAAAATCAACTAATTTTGGTGATGATAATTAATGGAAATCATCATGCTCTCAACTCTCTTTATCATCAATGAGACTAGTTCTTCCTAGGGGGACAAACTGGTTCTAAAAAAACATCACTCAAATGTTTTTTGACTACACTCTCAACCCCTAGAGATTGTATGGTTCCATATGTTATGATTTGGTTGATATAAGTGTCTTCCCAAGGTTCATGTTGATGAATAATTCGATTTTATGAATTAGTGGAATTATCACATCATTACTTGGGAAGACATCTGAATAATAATCCATCGTTAAAGAAAGCTAGATGCTTGACGAGCACACTAAAAATAGGGATAAACATTCCAACTAATGGGTGATGGATTTTAATGTCCTTCTCTAATGTCCCACTATCTCAGCCATGAAATATATCTCACCGACAATGGAATATATCATCTCATTTGTACAAAGGAATCTAACTCTTAATTAATAAAAATTAGTCTATTTATGAATATTTGAAAGTATATCCACAACTATGATGACATCATTGGTTTTCATCATAATGATTGATTAGTTTAATTAGAATCTCTATCCATTGAGTTCGATCTTTAACTACTAGTAGATATGTGATACCAATGAATAACTTCTAACAGAAACATCTACTAAGAGTTGTTGGATTATCTTCTAAACGGGAATATCATATTCTCCAAGAATGGATATGCAGATAAATAAATAAATCACATATATGTATAATAGTATTGTATAAAAAGATGAAAATAAATTGTTTTTTTCTTGAATAATATCATTTGGTGAATGGTCATAGTCTTTCATAGCATGAATGTTCCTATGGCCATTACCTCCATACCTCTATGACTTACGTGGGAATGCTACTGCTATTGGTGGGAGTAGATAATAGATTTTACCTCCACCATTAGATCTTATATCTAGACATACAAATTTTACATTGGTATCACCTCCACCAAATGGGGCACCCTAGCCATTTCTGGGAGATCCCAGATCATGATGATGCATCCACCATAGCAGTTAGTCAACTTCCTTCCCACCTCGACATCATTAGTGGGGAACTCAATGTCCATGTGAAAATTCCCATCACATGCATAGCACAAACCCTCTTAGGACTGACAATATCATCTAATAACACCTTACTCTAATGATCCTCAATCTTGAGTCCTTCGATGGGGTTGTATTTTATTTTGAGACACGAAAAACTAATTAATTACATGTTCTACAGATAACCCATCCCTAAGACATCCACTACTAGTTCCATCAACTAACACCCTTCTACCAAGAAACATTATGTGACCAGATACCGCTCTAGTAATTCATCATAATTAAATTTACATTGGGATACATTGCTGTAATGGATGTTTCAGTGGAGGTCCTTATTTTTCTCCTATTCCAAGATGAAACCTTCTCATACCAAGTTGATAGAATAACGTTTCTGGTTAGTGAACCTCACAACATACATAAAAACTATCATACTACCCTACTATAGTTTAAGAAGCACCTAAATATACATAATTCATGATCCTAGATAGTAGTACTCATCACAAAATTTCCCTTATAAGTATGTATTGAAAGAATCATCTGATCATGGATATAAAACATCAAACTCCACTATCACTCTATAAGTCAATGGGAAATACTAGTTACTAACATAAATGTCAAATTAGTTGTGCTCTAAACCCTCTTTAACACTTTTAACACTAAATCAATCCAATCCTTCACTCCCAAAGGATATGAATATCTATGTAATATCAATGGTAATTCATGCTAGATATCACATATCATGTTAATCCTATGTGAATCATCGGCCTTACCTATTGGTAATAAATACAACTCGATATGTGAGGGTATTTTTCTCTACCTTTCCAGAGGAAACACCTCATGAGATGGACCCAACACCAAGGTACAATCAGTCAATGGATAATCAAAACATTCAGGTTTCAGTAACATGACTAAATTTATTTAAGTAGGAAACCCAAAAGTTATCAAGATGTACAGTTGTAAGATTATCATATAAATGGATTTATGGACCAAGAATGAAAATCAACGTACTCAATAATATATAATGTATGTACTAATGATTCAATGATTTGGATGCCTCAGTATAATGTGTTAAAAAGATGGTATTAAGAGTTCAAAAGATATGAAATTTTTATCGCTACACCAACAAAATATTCCCATGCCTAAATGCTACACGTGTGACACTATAACACTATTTCCCTATGTTCGCAACAAATCCTCTCCATGGGACCCAATCAAACACCGACTAAAGGATAGGTTATATGATACAACTCTATCATGAACCAAAAGACTGAAGCCAACTTGGATTGATGAAGATCAAATGTGACTACCCAATTACCACCTCTAATATGATAGGGTCTTGTGACATGTGATGAGAAGGAATAAATGAAATGGTAGTCCATATCATTGTTATCTGTATGCATGGCACCTATACACATGCACACGACCATATCATAGAAAATTCTCATTTGAATAAAATAATGAATAAAACATATTATATAGGATTGTTCATGAAATAATGTCTACATAAGACATTATTGAATGAAAAATGAATCCAATGTGAAAATGGAAAAAATACTCTTCCAACTATAAATGAATTTCCAATATAAAATATAATAATAATGAAAATATTAAGGGTTCTCGAATCTTGATCTAAATATATAACCACCATACATATTCAATTCACCAAAAAACTGCTATGCTCCACTTTGTTCACTTCGTATAATCCTATAATCAATATAACCCCAAAAAAATGAAAGAATATCCCAGGTGGGTGATTATATACCTACCCATTACTACAAACTAATATCCAAAAAGGGATAAAAATGCTACAAAAAAAGTCAAATCAACCCATAATTATTTGGAAATAAATTATATGATATATTATCTCATTGAACCCTAGATGAGATATAATGGTGATTACTATATCCTTAACCCAATTGAGGAAGATGATTCAACACGTAACTCTAAGGGTCTATCTCAGATTCCCAACATCTCACATGTCCATACAATAAAATATGAGGTGGATCCACACCTCTCTAAATTTTTCTATAGCCGAGGGGAACAATCACCAAAATAGGTATCATAGCCATGTGTAATATTTGGGTAATAATAAATTAATAAATGGTGTTTTATAATGTTTTTGGAGGTGACAATCAGTAGAGAGGGAACTCATTCCCTAGTGGATAATGTAATTCCACTCAATATTTAGAGGAACCACACTTTTTTGTGACAATTGGGTATCACTAATCCTAAATATATAGTGTAGGGGACATATTTCCTAGTAAATTAGGTGGTTTTTGACCCTAGGAAACTCTAGGATGACCTTTCTTAATAACTGAAATTGGTGGAGCATCACCCGATGAAGCTTCAGGCTCAAAACACCTTAATTTTTATCAAAAAATACACTATGAAGTATTATATTGTGATTTATGAGGAGAAATAATCTATATTAGATACTCATTGTCCAAAATTTGAGCTCGTAAAAAGGATATAGAAAATATTAATGTACTTTGAGAAGAACACGGTGTGTACTTGGGGTTACAAGGTATGTGACATCACCTCGTCACCCAAGTGTGTAATCCAATTGAAATGAATTGGGAATTCATGTCATACAACATATAATAAATATGTGGTACATTTGTGGGATCATATGACATATTCCCATGTACACAACATGTGACAATGTACATAGGTAATACTTTTGTACCTTATCATGCATAATTACATGGTAATGGAAATCTATTCAAGCTAATAGAAATTCATGCTATATCAATAGTTTAAAATCGTGGTGATATGTCCTCAAACTATGACTATAGGTAATAGACACATTTTGATGAAATATGGCTATATATGGTGTGGTTATAGGCCTAGACCTATAGCAATAGTTCAATATAGTGGTTGTATGTATACAGCCACAATTCAAAACATGGTAATATCACTAGGCATGATTTCAAACCGTTGATATACCAAAGGATGGACGCAAATTCTGGACACTGTTTTAAACTTTGGAATTAGTCCTATAATAATCGTTTAAAACTATGTCAACAAACCTATTTCCACTTTTAGAATCCATGGATTTAGCTTATAAAAATCAATAAAAATACCACCCCCACCCCCATAAAAAGCCCCCCCCCCCCAATTAGCTTGCAGTTGCCCAATCAACTTGCATTAGCAAACCCCCCCTGTAGCCCGTCCCCCTTCCAATCCCCCTAGAAATCCCCCTCCGACATGAAAATCTCCCCTGGGGAGACCCCCTCCCCAGCAAAGCCCCCATTGTCAGCCCCCTACTAGAAATCCCCTCTCCCCAGGACATCCACCTCTCCCCCCAAAACCCCCACCCCCTCTCTTAGACACCCCCTCTACCACCCTCTCCCCTGGACAACCCCCAGTAGCCTACTGCCCCATCCCCAACTGCAAAGCCTCACCTGGATAGCCCCCTCCCACTAAACATGATTATAATCTGGATAGCCACACCACATGCATCCCTCTTCCCCCCGTAAACACATACCCTGCAGCCCCCATCCCCCATGGACACCCACCCCATTCCATGAAACACCTCTTTCCGGAAGACTGGGCACCCCCACCCCCTGCTTGGAAACCCCTCCCACCCGAGATAGAAACTTATCCCTCCCTAAACAAAACCCCCACCCCACCCTCTTGGACACACGACCCCCCCACCCCATTATCTCTCCTCTATCCACCTCCCACATGAAATGCCTACCCTTGACAGCCCCCCTCCCCTAGGCATGATGATAATTTGGACACCCCCACCCCTACATCCCCCATTTACTATAGACAACCCTCCCCCCGCTTGGACACCCCCAACCACCCCCTAGACACCCCATTCCCACCTAGACTACTCCCCTTCAATGAAAAAACCCCCACTTCCACCCTCCATGTCACTAGAAACCACCTCTTCTTGGACAACACCCCCCTCCTGGACAACCCCCCTCCAAGAAAACACCCCCCTCATGGAAATCCCTCGCCCTAGACATTGGACACCGCCATCCCCCCTCCTGGACACCCCACCCCCTTGAAATAGCCTTCCACCATCCTAGAAACCCTCCTCCCTCCTGCAGACCACCACCCAAACCCCATTGCAGTTCCCCCCTCCATAAAACATACCCCCTCATGAAGAACCCCTACCTACTGAACATCCCCACCCCCTACCACATGTACACGCCAAAACCTTCCTATCGGGACCCCCTCCCCCCTGTAATACCCCCTTCCCAGACTACCCTCCATGCAGAACCCTCCCTCTTGGACACCATTCCTATTAGATAACCCCCACTACAACCCCCTCCCCCACTGCAACCCCCCCTTCTCGACATCCCCTCAACCCAAAGAATGACCACCACCCTCTCTAATGAACAACCACTAACCCCCTATAGTATCCACCCCCCTATAGCGCCCTTCCCCTAGAAAGCCTTCCCTATCCAGTACCCTTGGTAGGATTATAATCTAGATAGCCTAACCCCTACAACCCCCTCCCCCTGGACAATGGAAACCCCCCACCATCCCTCTTGAACACCACCTCCCTCCATGGACAACCCCTCCCTCCTAGGATAGCCCCCACCACCTCCAGGAGTCCCCTCCCCACTAGACACTGGACACCCCCCACTCTCCCTCATACAACCCCATCCCCCTACAATGCCTACCATAGATAGACCCCCTCCCCCTGGACATGATTATAATCTGAACACCCCCAACCCATACCACTCCTTCCCCTTGGACAACCCCCACTTGGACACCCCACCCTCCTCCTAGACACCCTCTTCCCCCCTAGACGTCCCCCTCCTGGACACTCCCCTCTTCACATTGGACCCCCCCCCCCATCCAGGATAGCACCCCAATATTTGACCACCCCTACACCCTCTTGGAAACCCCGCCTCCCTAGAAAGTAGACACCCATATCCTCCATTTTAGAAATCCCTCCCCCTGAAACAACCTATTCATTATAGAAATAACCGGACTCCTATATATTCAAATCCTCCCAAGCCATAAAAAACAATTTTCTTATAAAAATTATAGTAATTCTCGGGGCTGAACACCCAACTAGGCACCTATAAAATTTGGCTTCCCATGTTTTGGGTCATCCTAGAATGATATCAATGTAGTCTCAGTCCTATGTAGTTAGATTATATTTTATCATTATATTATGATTGGGAAACTGAAGGAAATTGTGTAAGGGGGTTAATTGTGGGTTTATCAGCCGATAGGACCCAAATATGGTTTGATGGACTTTCACACCCCCACACCCATCCCCCATCACACCCCCTACCCAACAAACCCTCTCTTATTACAACAGTGCACCCCCTTCCCACCACTTGCACACCCCTTTCCCCATCACCCAGAAGACCCCTTCCCCCCAACCGCACACCCCCTCCCCCTCCCCCAACACACCCCCAGTAGAGCCCATTATCGCCAACACACCCCCTGACCCCCCCCCCCCCAAAACCTACACACCCACCACCCTTTCGACCCCATTCACCCCCTGAAGGAGTTCAACATGAAGAAAAAATTATTGGGACAATTATTCTTTTTCCTGAAGAAAAGTAAATTATTACTATTCCTAATGTTTAAACTCTATAAGGAATAGATAAAACAATGGTGGATCATTATTCAATGGATCCAATTATTTTTGGATCACTTTCTGATGAGATTGAACAAATTATGTGGTTATTGAAACTTTTGAACATTCTCATACATCACCTATTCAATCACCACCACATATTGTGCAGGAAAAACACCATCTATTATTATGATCTAAAAATGTTTTAAAATATAATCTTTTTACTCTAATATTCGAGATGAGTTTGATAATATTGTAGGAGATTATAATGAGCTAAAACAAAAGTTAAAATATAATAATGATGAGATTATAAAACATTATAAGTTCATTATTCCGATGGTTGACTTTCATAACTTGGATGGGCTAAATACTTCCCAAACAAAATTGATTAGGAATCCACAAAAATTCTATCATATTTAAGAAGTTTTTTCTATTGTATGTTTCAAAGACCTTATGAATGTGAATGATCTAGTTAGATATTTAGGAAATTTCTTATGCTACCAAGCCTGAGTACAATGATCTTGGTGTTACAGTAGTATCTCAAAGGTATATGTTCTAAAATCATTTAATGGTGTAATTTGACATGTATCAAGTTTTTCATGATGGTGTTTAGTATTTTATGAAAAAAATAAAGTCAATAATATGTAATTTATAAATTGTTTAATTAATCTAGTTTGATTTAATCAAAATATTTCAATATTATATAACTCCCACCATAGAACCTTGAGTTGTTCTTGTTTTTTTGAGTGGAGTTGAAAAACTTCTCTCAAAAATGAATTTTATTCCCATATAAATTTATTCCCTATAGTATGATATGTTCACACCATTCCTTATGCATGATTTGAGGAGAAATATTATTTGTGAGTTACATGATAACAGAGAAGATATCCGAAACATTGTATTGGAACTAATAGATCATTAATAATATGTAGTGGACTTTTATGAAAAATGTTATGGGACGTTGAATGATATCATTAATGTCTATACAGATCATCAATGTACGGTTTTTAGATCTCTTGTTCTAGTATCTAGAAACTATGAGCATATATTAACCTCCATAGAGAAGGTTTATAAATAAGTTCAAGGTCTATATTCATTTTATTCTTTGACCAAGCTAGTGGTTATTATAAAACCATTTTTAAAAACAATAAATTGATTATGGAAAAAAATTGTAAAAAATGTACGAAATTATAGAATTAAAATTGAAGGATTAAGTTGAAAGAACCTACCTCAACATCAAGTCATGTTTCTTTTGATGACAACTACTCGAATCTTACTTTTTCTACTTTCACTCATATGCAACTTCATATATATATAAGGACACATAGCCTCTATGTGCATATTCTCACGGCCAAATATGCACGAGGGGGTCCATAAATATATGTTTATAAATGCATATACTCCTTTTACACATACACATGTATGCATATTTTATATCCATATATAATCACACCTAGCCCTAATATATATATTAATACTTCTATGAGTGAATATATATAAATGCCGAACATATATATGTATATGCCTACCAATGCGTACACAAGTAAGCCTTCATCAATTGTGATTCTAATCCAACTCAACGAAATCCAAAAAGTACTAAAAAAATATAAGGAACCCAAATATCACAAATTCCCTAATTAAAATTAGGCCATATAATAAAACTAAAATAAAACATAGCCAAATCTGATTTTGAACTCAATGTTATCGATGGTAGTGGATAGAACTGAATTCATCATTAGAACCCTCCTATAAGAAAATAGTGGGAAAATATGAGATATAATGACTTCTTATATATATGTGATCAGTGTTTCAACTGTACGTGATAAATTATACATGAATCCATAATCAACAATGAACAAATAATATTCATATTGATATGTAAATCTCAATACTAAATAACATGATCATTAATAAAACTCTATATTTTTTTTGAAAATAACCTTCAATTTCATATTCATAAATAAAAAATATCCAAAATATGGGAAAAAGGTAAGCATTCATCAGAACTTAATTGCGAAAAACAGAGATTAAACATAGTTCTTAACCTAGAAAATTCATTCCATGAACAACAGTTCAGTTTTTTTATTTTCAAAATTAATACACTAAAACTTTTTTATATTTATTTCGAAATATCATTGTTACAAAATAATGTTCAGTAATGAATTATTTTAAAATACGTGTATATTTGAAGGCTATCATAATAACCTAGAGTGATATTATTGGGAAATGAGAAACACGGTCATCCTCTGGTGATAATAGCATAATGATTCAATTATTTAACACTTAATTTTTTATAAATAAAAATAAGGTCTCATGATTTCATCAAAATCCATTATTATTACAGTGACCTATAACTGACACAAAATATCTGATCTCACAATTAATTGTCCATACAAGGATGCTCGTTGCATTCACTAATCATACATCTGCACCAACCACCACATTTAATACTTTTCCTAAAAATAATTTTAATACACAATTAAAAATAAAATTACTCACCCAACTATAAAGAGTACATACCTCCCAGGAAAAAATTCTCTATTATATGCACAAATGCATGAGATGCTCTCCATCAACTATATTAAATTAACATAAATCAAAACAATATGCTTGTTATTGAAAAATATTAATCAAAAACAAAAACTATACATAATTCATTATGTAAACATTTATCAACCAAACATGTCAATTTCAATAACTTCACCTTTTCGAATGTAATCTCCCCTATAACTATTTTGTAATGCTCACACACCATTTCTGTGAAAAATATTTTACTAAATTGGTAGCATTTCTTCATTGACTACATTAAAATAAAAACGACTGACAAATAATTGGGAAAACATATTATAAAACATTATTTTAACCAATCAGTTTTTTAATAATATCCAAATGATTTTTTCAAATAAATCCTAAATTATGTACATTCATACAAAACAAATAATGGAGATACTTGTTAAAAATAAAACAAACATGAATATGGGGTTCCAGGAACATTCCTTTTATAGCTGATTCAACCTCTCCCATGCTCCCAAGGGATTTTCCTCGGTAGAAAAAATAAAGCTAATACATTTAAAAATGTTTTTATTATATGATTATTGATCATAACATGATGTCATTCCATTAATAAAATAAATGTTATTTAATTAGTGTACTGATCATACATGAAAAATAATGATGGCAAGGTATCTTCAACTAGTTTATGTTCAAAATATAATGATAATATCTCAACAGAACTGAAATTTTAATGCGATTGAAATTTGAATAAAAAACCCCATGTTTGGTTGTTTAAAATAAGCTATTATAATTACATATTCCTTGTTAGTAGATGTGCTAGAATATTGAGAGAGTGATAGTTTTAGATACTGGAAAAAATTAAAACTAATTGGTTTCAATACTTTAACAACATCTAAATACATTTAATGAATGTTATTTTTAATAGTAAACCAATGAATCAAATTTACTCTGGTTAAATCCAAGTTGCATCATGAATGTTTAAAATTTATTATACCAATATCATGAATCTTGTTTTATCTAATTTATTGGTTTATTAATAAAGAATACTTCATTTGATTTAAATTTCTTAGAAAACCCATGGGGATGATTCATGTACAATTTCTCATCAAAATCACCATGTAGAAAGGTAACTCAAACAACAAGTACATCGATATGAAATTCATGGTAAGTAGAAAACGTAATAAATAACCAAATGAATAAGTGTTTATTTATTGGAGAATTTTCTTTTTCAGAATACTCATCTCCATCTCATTGATGGAATCGCTTGGATGATTGAATATCGTTATACTCATGTATACTATCGTGGTGGTGGAACTCTTACCCTAATGATGTTTTTAGTCCCAGGTATGCATGCATTCTTCCAACCTTCTCATGAATGCTTCATACCAACTCACGATTTTGATGATAATTAGAGATTTTGGATTAGATGTAACAAAATTTTTTGAACACCAGCCGCATTGAAATTGTATTAAAAACAAAACATCAATATAAATTTGGAAAACTAACCAGATGATAGCCTTTAATAGAAATTGTCCAGGAATGGGGAATCAGAAAGAAAACATCTGATTTATTGATACCAAAAATAATACTGTGGGCACATGATTATTAACATAAAATAAGTAATAAAATCATTTTCAATAGAACCCATTCAGAATGAAACTATTGTGAATATTATATTAATATCATCTTTTCTCCACTGTTTCAGAAATAATTTCCTTCGAGTATGATCCATGCTGCCACAGTAAAATACTACTTTGTGACCAGATTCCTGAAATTTTTTTAAAACATCTTAGCATCAGAAAGAAACTTATTTGGATTGTGACATTATTAAGAGAGAGATATATTGATTGAGGGGGTTATGGTTAGACCACCATATGGTCGATGGGGTCTATGTTTTAATGTAACATGGGGAAGTAATATGGGAATGTCATGAGTAAGATAGAGGGTTTTAGATACTTTGATGGATTGGATTTCTGGATATCCCCCTTGAGTAATGTGGTATATCCTCAACGAATGAGGTCATACTAGATCCTAGACATTATGTTCTACCCCGAAACAAAATATATTTTTCAATTAATAAAAAATATAATAACTAATGTTTTATAAATTTGATGGTGTATACGGAACTTGGAGATAAGATACTATAATGGAAGTTATGTAAGTGTGGTTAGACATAAGGTTTTTTTGTTATCAAATTGATGTTCGATTAGTGTATGAAACTTGTCAAATGTTTTGATTGTTGGGATAAAGAATTATGATATAGTGATAATGTTTATTTAAATTAATTATTTTCTTTATGCATACACATTATGTTTTGGTGTATATTAGAGTTGAATAGTGGGACCCCATTTACACCTTACACAAGAACCTTAGTGTGAATCTAGACGTTTCGTTATGTTTGCGGTTTATCAATGTAACTGAAATGGATAGGGATTTATTTAGTTAACCTTTTTTTTGAAGAACGATATAGGAAAAGCTACGACCATGGGGTTAAATATAATTCTAAGTTGTTATTACTTTTTAAATTTGAAATATATGATTATTCCTTCATGAGTATAGTTTTGTTGTCTGGTTTTATGTTGTATCACATTTTATATAGAATTTTTATAGATATATTATGAATATTATGATGTTAATGTTTTTGTTGGATGTGTTTATTTATTATTTATGTAGATTTACCTAGATAATATTGAATATTCTTCCTAGTTAATGTTTTAGGTAATCACATTCAGTCGAAATAAATTGACAATAGGAGTGGTTTTCCCAAGGACAAGAATATTTGAATCAAAATATAAAGTCATGACATTTGGAGAATTAAACCTAAGATGTTATATTCTAAACTAAAAGGATTTATATGAAAAATATATAATAAAAATTACTAAAAAATCATTAAAAAATATTCTAATGTTGGAATATGAAATCAATAAAAATTTCAGAGGAAGTACCAACCCACCAAAATGTAAACTCCCTACATTTAGTGTATTTTCACTTAGAATGAAATCCTCACATCAATTGATCATACTGTGTCAAAACAAATATATATATTCACTCAATAAATGTAAGAATTTAACATGAATTTAATGAATGTAATTGAATGACAATGAAATTTGTTTTCCAAACCCTTTATCCCATGAACATGGGAGAAAAATGCTTCATTTTTAATAGTCAATATGATATAAGAAAATTTAAATAACTATAAATATTCACTTATATTGATCACTAATTTAATGTAATTATGAGACACCAATGAAACTTTTTTCAAGCCTCTATTGTTCTATAGTTAATCCAGTCACCTAATTTCAATAATATTTTGTAGTATTCAGTAGAATGAAGCATCCTCATGTGGATTAAACCCTTATTAAATGTTTTATATCATCTTCCCAGACTGTATAACACAAAACAATTTCTATTAACTATACTCCTACAACATGAGACCCTATGATGATCTATATAAATGCATGTTATTTTAAAAATAGTTATAATTAAGGAGGATCATCACAGGGAGGGATTACTATGTCAGAGGCATGCCAGATCGTGTATGTGGATCCACCTTGATTCAGAGTCAATAGGGGGAGGTGAAATGGCTTTATTTAAGTGGTGGCATCGGACCATTGGGGAAGAAGGGTTGTCGAGGAAGAAAGGCCATCATGGAAGATGGGTTGTGCGGGTATTGTCGGGGGATGAAGAGATGTCACATGAGAATCATCAGGGAAGAATAGTCGTGCAGGAACCATTGGGGGAGAAGGATCAGGGAGAGAAAAGAGGGCATCGTCGGTGAAGAAGGGTCGTGTAGGGAGAGGTGCATGCAAAAATTTGAGGAAACCAACTAAAAGAACCTATTTCTACAAGTTTTAATTAATGTGTTTCTATAAATTAACATATAGCCAAGAACATAAATAAATAAGTCTATATATCTATGGATATATGTCATTTTTGTAGTAGTGTTTGTTCATTCCCATGTAGGCAGAAATATTTGTTCCTTTTTACTCATAAATTACACATTGATCCTCTAAATGTCGGTCACATGACATGTATAATCCATACATGATCTATGATATTTTTTCCTACCTAAAACCCTTGATGACGTATCCATGGGAATAATATTTTGTGTGTTCCTCTAAGAAATATTATTTTTAGTCAATTTTTCCTTAAAACCACCATTCATTACATGGATCCTAGATAAAGTACATCAATCATAATTAATGATTACATTTCCACCAAAATCATCCAAAATCACAGGAACCATAACTAATGCTTGATTTCAATGCTCCGATGGATGGAAATGGATAGTTGGATGGACCACATGAGGTCCCATTGAACATCTTCTGCCACCCTACGTATCAGATCGATGTAAAAAATACCCATATTCCCCAACATGAATTTATACCATAAAAACAATTGATATTAATATAATTTTCAACTTCCACAAATATAGGGGATCCTATATGCTTGAAAAAAACCTGAAAATATCGGACAATAAACTCATGAGAAAATAATGATGGGTTTGTTGAATGTTGTGGGAACATCATGAGAAAAAAACATGATGAGTTTCATTTGATGGTAAAATCTAGACCAATGATCATAATGTGTGGAATCAATAGTGATCTCTTAGAAAAAAAATTATAAATTGATTTAAACAATTCAATTTATTGTATGATGACATGAAAATGAAAGATAATTATAGATCAGGATAAAGAAGATATGAAAATACATTCTCACCAATAAAATATGGTCATTATAAAATTAATCCCTAACATACTAAAGTATCAATAGGTGGTGATGAATGCATTTTCCACCATTGAAGATGTTCAAGTTTGATCACCTCCAAACCATAGATTCACCATATACGTATCGTTTTTTTCTTTAATATTCATATACCAATGAATAAAAAATCACTCCCTATCTCTAATTAGGCTAAAACTATATATTTTTTATAATGTGGTATTTATATATAAATGATTAGGTTAGGTCATTTATTATAAATAAATAATTTTTTTATAATGCACTCACCAATGGTCACCTCCAATAGAACGTCCAATTCCGACCTACCTTAATTCATTCTTAGGGTAAACCCCATGATTCAGAATCATATGTGGTCGGAAATTTCCTATTTAAAGTAATAAAAATTGTAGAAATTTTAAAAATGAGAATATAAATGCAGTCTTCACCACCTACTAATGAATACAATAAACACATTTTTTACTGAAAATAATTACTTAAAAATATATATTTTTACTATCAAATGAATTTTTCATAATAGAATACCAATTAATAAAAAATGTATCAATTATTACTCATTTTTAATCATTTTTAAACAATAATCTGAAATCAATTTTATATTTTGAACAGTATAAATTTACTATTTAAATGGAACATATAATATTTCATAAAAGTAATGATTGTAAACAAAAAATTTCTCTTCACAAAAAATTATAAGGTTAGTAATTATAATTATCTAATAATTCCATGGAATTTTTATGGTATTTACTAATAATTAATTGAATATTTATCAACACATTTCATTTATTTGAATTAAATTCATAAACTTATTCAAAATAGATTCTCCTGATTCAATGTTATATTATTAAGTTAATAAGAACTCTTTATTATTTTATTAAGAATATTTATTCTTATAATATTTTTTTGTTTAGATTCTTTTTAATATATATTTTTATTTATTATATTAAATATTTTTTTTGATATAATTCAGTGTTTTGGTATCACAAACTACTGAACCCACTATATTTATGTAATGGAAATAAAATACTAAGAAATGAATCCTTTAATTTCCATATCTATAAACAAATTATATCATCACAATATTAATTATATCATACGAAAATGAATATATATTAAATTAGATATATGTTTTATCATGAAAATTAATTTCTACATTATTATTAGAAAACATAGTATATCATAATTAAATATTTCCAAAACCTTCCAAGTACCATCATCAGAATCATATTTCTGAAGAGGTTTCCAAAATCATACCTATATAATTGAGAAATATTTTTCAAATAAGACTCAATATATTTATATTTTTCTTTCTTTAGTTTAAGCAATTATTATACCATCATTGTAGATACAATGAGATAATATAATTAGTTAATTTCTTTCTTGTCTATAAGAATAATTTAATTATTTGTGATATTGTTTGAATGTGTTTTCTATATCTTCATCATCTCATATTCAAAATAATGAATCTGAATGATAATATTTCGGTATATATGCCAAAAAATAAATATTTAATGTATCATATGATCTATAATATAATGATATGTTAGTACTCATATAATTACTTATTTATTAAAAAATGTGTGAGTTTGAGTAAAAAGAACATTAATAGAAGCCCAACATTGAAATACAATATTATAAATAATACCCTTAAATGATATTGCATTATTTTATAATATATCAACAAATTTTTAAATTAAAAAAATTAAATACTGAAAATAGAAATGATGTCAATATTTATCATTGGTATGATAGCCATGTTTTTAATTAGACAATAGTTGTTCAATGTAAGAGAGACAACTTGACCAATTTTCATTATAACTAGATTCCCATTAGGTTTAATAATAATGAATAACTTACCTAGAGTGTGAAGGGATGATTCATTATCCATGAAAAAATATTAATGATTTTGTATATCCAAAATCAAATGCAATATTAATTTACAATAAAAGTACATGTTATCACAACATAATAGAATCCAACTATAAATATACAAAATACATAATTTTTTTCTTTATTTATAGGTTTTTTCATACTAAAATTTTATTGATACTTGTGGAATTGAAATAATTAATACCCATCTTCATATGGAAGAAGAATAATACAATACTGACCTTTCTTTTACCTCTACATTCATGATATCTATATTTCCACAACCCATGTAATGATTGAATAAATAATTATCATATTTATTAGTATTTATGAGGAATATATTTATAGTAATTATTGTATTTTTTTATCAAATGTGAAATAGTTTTATTACAATATTTTATTATATGTTTTCCTATATAATAATTTTTTTAATTATAATTTAATATAAAAAAATATAATTTAATTTTTAAATTTATCTTATTAATCTTATAAAAGGATTAATTATTAGAATTTACTAAAATGTTTTATTTTTTAATAATAATGAAAATTATAGATATTTATTAGAAATAATATTTTCTTTTAAAAAATTAATAATGTAAAATTAATTTTGGGATTACATAAATATTTTATTTATTAAATTTTATTTATTAAATTTTATTTATTAAATTTTATTTATATTTATAATATTATAATTTTTGAAATTAACTTTTTTACTTTGATTTAATATAAATACATTTTATATATAAAAATAATAATTTTATGAAAAATAGTTTTCATTGAATTATTATAGTTTAATTTAAATTTTAATTATGAAAATTTATTTATGAATATTGAATCATGGATTCCATATTTTAAATTGTTATATATAAATTTATAAAATAGTTCCATTTTGGTCAATATTAGCAGTTACCATAGTAATTTGTATTATAAGGTAAATGATAAATCATCTAATTAAAGCTAAATATAAAATTATTAGGACTAAATAATGATAATAATACATTCCATAATTATATTTTATTAACCATTTTAATCCATACTCATTCATGATTCAAAAATATGGCCTTTTCTATTTGGATATGATTATAACCATTATAAAATTATATGTCACAAAAATTAGAAAATATCACGTCATTGTTGTTAATAAATATAAAAATTTAAGCATGTGGATAAAAAGATAAAAATTTCAATTATAAGTTTTATTTTAGGTGAGAAATGTTTTAAATTCCTATAGATTCTTTATATGTAATTATTAGTGAATAAATTATAATTTTAATATCTTATTTAAAACTGATTGAGTAATTATTAAATTAGTGTTAAAATATACAATAGGATATTAAAAATATTAAAATCTATATAATTTTTTGTTATTAATTTGATAAAATAATTTTATATATGATTTTTATATTCAAGAATTGAGAGATATTATTTGGGTTTAATTTTAATTTTTTAATGTTTTTAATATTAATGTAATGAATTGTTCTAAAAAATATCATTATTAATATTTTATAATAAATACTATTTTATTAAATGATTTAAAATTTATAAAAAAATAGATTTATACAAATGAATGGAATATTACTAATAAATAAAAATATAATCCCATTTATTGGTCTTTTTTCTCTTTATAGAAACTATATTTACCCACAATGGGTAGAAAACCTAGTTGTCATAGTAAGTGTGGAAATACTTAATTGTGGCAAAAACCAAATGATAAGGGTAAAAATTTAACTCAAACCTGTAAAAAATAATTTATGTGATTATGTTGATCCATAATCATCTGATAATATAAATAAATCAATTTTGATCGAATTTTAAATGAAAATTCATATATACTAACTTAATATTATGAAAAATTCCAAGAGTTTACCTTCGCTATATCATTAAAGTGTATCTGTAATTCCCTTTAATACACACTCAAAAACAAATTTTTATTGTCCAATATACACTCAAATAAATAATAATATTATATAAAATAACTATGTTGGTATATTTTTAGAATAATAACCAACATATAGGACATATCGTGTTACTCAATGGTGACATTCCAAATAAGATGTATAGTTATTATCTTCACGTTTTAGTTTTGTTTAATCTTCCACCTCCTTCAAATGATACTTAACCATGAATATATAATAAATAAATTATGTAAAATATACTGAGGTGTTTTAATAATATTTTCACAATCTATATCAATAAAATATTCAATCAAATGTGAAATGAATCCCCCATTCATGTGTATGGAGGTCTAATGCCTCGTGAACATATTTATTTCATTTTAAATCGCTATATCTCATTGATGGTTATAATGATAGAAGTAATATTTATATATTATATTCATGAAATATTTAACATTTCTCAATTATAATATTTGAATTGTAGTATTACCTTTCAATTAAATGAAAAATTATATTGTTGTTTGTGTGTATTTGTGGACTACATCCTCGAAGAAGCAATGTGATTCATTTTTCCTCGACATGTCACATATATGAATTAAATAATAATATTTTTAAAAAATATAATATTTTCGATATTTCTATCATTATTTGAATATAATATAATACTTACAGTCTTTTTATAATTATCATTGATAAATGGAAACAATGCTCTTTCAAACATACCACTTTTTGGCCCCATGGTTATAACATAGTTCATTTTTCATAAACATAAATCATGATTTCTTTTAAAATTATAATTGATGAATAAAAATAATAATTATTTAATTATTATTATTCCATATAATATATCATAATAACTCATTTAACAATACCCATCTTACCATTGTAATTTCTGACTTATGATTCGAATATCATCAAAACATCCAACATGAACTTAAATGATTATGTTATTATATATGACATTTTAATAAGTAAAATAATGGTAATAATAAACACTATAATTGTTTTAAATAAATTATATAATTAACATAATTTTATAATTCATGATAACAAAAAACAAATATTTGGATTCTGACTCATGTTAGGGGACTTTCATTTAAAAGACCACTTTTATTGCTTCCAATAAAAAATATTATTATTACATATATATATTTTAAAATTATTTAATGAAATAAATTTTATAGGTTTATTAAATTTTAAATGATATTTTATATGTATTTTACTTTATTTCAAATTATCTCAAAATGAATTATTTTAGGGAATGTTTTGATATTATCGATAAAAAGACAAATGTAGTGTTCTATTTTAATGTATATGTTAAAAAAACTGTTTCCCACATCCAAAGCAGTCATTTGATATTTGGATTTCTTTATAAGATTTCTTATTTTATTTAAATAGTATACTTCTTTCAATTTATATTTTTTCTTTTAAAATTGGTATTGATGTCGAATAAATATTTCAATATTTAATTTTTTTCATACGGGTTTATAGAATGTTCTTTTGATGCATGTTTGTTTTGTGTTACATTTCATGGGCACTGTTTGTGATGATGTATGATTTTTTAATAAATATAGTCTTGGTGATCTCATTATATACATCTAATTCATTGGTTAATTGAAAGAGTTTTTTATTAGGTTTCTCTTAATATATTATTGGAATATATAGCTATGGTTATTCCATGTATAATAGTGATGTTTGTTTCAATTGTAACTATGATAGTTACTCCAAGTATATCTGTGATGTTTTTTCACTGTGTTATTGTAAATGATATAAAATTTTTCTTCATGTTAATTTTATATTTATCTATTCCTATAATTTGTTTATTTGGAAATCTTATGATTTCACATGGTAAAGTAATGTATAAGATTATTCATGATGATGGGAAGTATAAAATTCTTAAAAACATATTATAATTTTTTCATGATTTTGAATAATCCTTTATGATATTTTTTTATTTTAAAATATAACATGAAAATTTTTATAATAATATTTAGGTAGTGATAGTAATTTTTAGTTAATAATGTTTTTGAGCCAAAATATTACATTGAAATGGGAAATTCTTATATGTATTCCAAGTCAAATTCTTTATTACATTAATTTATGTACCCTAATAATGTTTTTTATACTTATACCTTTTTATAATGTTTTAATTATATTTTAAGGATGTTTAAGAGGAATGATAATGTAAATATGTAAGTCCTAAATATTTTTTTAAAAATAAAACATGCTTTATTTAATTAGCTAGTTCTTGTTAGAAAAATAGATACAAGAGTGTACACTATATAATATATGGGTTTGTAATTCAATATATATTACATAATTGTATAATACTATATACCTAAGAGATCATTGGGAATGTTATAATCTAAATACGAGTATGTTGTCACTAAAATGATATTTAAGTTTGGTTCTTTATTGTTGGAAAAAATGCAGGATTATTTAAAAATAGTGGTTAGGGTAATTATAAAAGAACACCATAGAAACGTTTTTACATTATAAATAACTTGAAATCATATATCATTTTTATATAACCATTTTACTTTTTCTATAAATATTTTTACCACATTTTGTTTTCTACCGAGGGAACATTGGAGATGAAGTAGGAAGCCACCAAGGGAAACATATCCATATGAATTGGAATCCAAGATTGATTTAATTATATTAGGTTGTTATTTTCATGATCATTTAGTTGAAAAATGTTGTAAATGTTAGTGGTATCTATTTGATATTTTATCTAGATCTACTACAAAGTTACATGTATAAAGTGTATGATTTTATAAGGAAAAACCCTCCTACATTTAGTGTATCTTCTTGACCCAGTGGTACCTAACAGATGATTTAGATACCTAGAAAAGATATTTTATGTAATTTTTTTTAGTTAATAAAATGGTATGTCATTATATTTCACATTTTCAAGGTTAATATGATCAAAAGTTAACAATGGGAACGAAATTAATTGATGATATTGATCATTTTGAATGAAATTATTTTATAATATCTTCCTTAAGAAATAATTTACTAATGCTACGAATATTATGATGGAAAAAAATTATTTTTATTAAAACAATAGTAGGGCGTCTGTGTAGTTTTACAGGAGGAAAATTTCACCTTATTGGTATGGTAGATACAAAATTTTACACATAAACATGACGGTAATATTTAACAATTTCTATCAATATTGAATCCATAAAAATGAAGTGTATTAGATTCATCAGAATTAAAATTTTCTGAAAAATATTCCTCATGAGTGGATAAGGTGGAAAAAGAGTTTTACGATGATTTGGTGTACATTAAGAACTATATGAAAATGAGGTCTCTATTGTAGGGAATATGGAAGAATGGATAAAATAAATCCAATGTAATAAATATTAAATTTTCATTTTTTTAGATTTAGGGAATAAATATCACTCAAGAATGACTTTTAATTTTCAGAGAGTTTTTTCAATTTTGTGACATGGGATATATGGGTAGTAATTTTAATGAAAATATTTATCGTAGTGGTTGGAAAAATTGTGATAAATATGAAATAATATTTTAAAATGTAAGGATATTTTTCATTTTATAAATAATTTTCTAATGAAGTACATGATTTTTTGGAAGCATCAATACTATATGATGAATAGGGTGATAAAATAAATTTAAACCATATAAAAATATTTTTGGGAATTGAACAGTTTGGTTTCATGAATGTATCTTCCCCCAAAATGAAAATCCCTCACATGGATAGAAATGGTTGGTTATAATACCTCAAGTGAACCTATAAATGTTATAGAGGCCATTGACTAACAATGATGTGTGCTACGTATAGTGGTGAGTGTATACCCCCTTGTTTAAGACTATATAACATAGATAAAAGTCAAAAATATTAATAGATGTACCAACATTAGAGTGGTGTTTAAATTGAATTAAAATGATATAGTGAAAACAAAACATAAATCTAACTGAATAAACACATAATTAATAAAATAAAAATGTTATTTCTTATTATATGTATTATAATTTCATTCTAAAATAAATAAAAATAATAATACGAGACTCACACAAATACTAAAATGTCCCTGACGCCAAACCACATGTTTGGACAATTTTCAAACACCAACTCATCTAGCTGATATGTAATCATAAAAAAGGTCATTTTCCATTGTATAATCATGTATCCATGTCATCTAATTGGTTTCCAAATGGAAGAACAAATATGGTGTGATTATAACTATATAGGTTGACACCACCAATCCTAAATATACCAATATTGATGATAAATGTATTCAATAATGACATAAAAAAGAGTTCGATAACTCAAAAATTAAACTAATATACCATAATCCTACATTTTCATCATTCCAGAATATCTATGAGCATGTATGAGTAAAATTAAAATCATTACTATAAAACCATGGAAAAACATAACTTGCCTGAGTTCTTGGACAAAATTTATATGAGAAAGTCTCACAATGATTCCATCCATAACAATATAATCATGGTAAAAATATCCCTATAACCAAAGAATAAATCACACATGTCTGGGTCAAAACTCTATATATAATAATTTTATAAATCAATCAAGGAGGTATTTGATATATCATCAAATCATCTTGTCATAGATCCAATACCCAATGTATCTTCATTTCAAAACATCTCAAGTACTTTTCTGGTAATTAAGAATTAGATAATGGCATTAGGGTCATTATTCTTATATATGAATATCAAAATTTAAACATGGACAATACCCCAAATATGAGTTAGAGCATATAAATCACAACACATGTCACAAAAACATGGATATCACAAAAACCACATCGTAATGCTTAATAATTAATTATGTAATTACCAATTATCTTTTGATTTAACTTTTCATTGATTAATATGTCAAAACCAATAACATGCATGTTATCATAAAAAATAAGTCAAGAAAAGGTAAAATAATATCAAGAATTTACTCAAAATTCATGTCAGGATAAACACACATTAATAAATAAATCATTTCATTTCAATTATGGTCTCGCTTAATAGAGTTGTACCCACAAATCCAAGTAAATTTCCAACAGTATCCAAAGGGATTCTATAGAATAAACCAAATTCATTATATAATTTAATAAGTGCGTGATATTTTTGTCCAATTAAAATATTTAATTAAATAAAAAATTATCAACACATAGGTTTATGTTTATGACCGCTACATTTATCTGAAGAGAAACCAAAACATCTAATGAAAAACACCTCTGACAAAGAAGGAGTTTATGTTCAAAAGAAGGATACTCGATCAAAACTGATCAAGATAAATACCTAAATCAAATAGATAAAAAATGGATTAAGGTAAAAATTGAAAAAACCACTTACCTGAGATTAGATGCACAATGGGGATGCCCAAAATTCAGGGCAATGCACCAAAATCACCTAGACGGTCACCCTATGTTGGGTAGAGGAAGCTTCATGTGTTATAAAATAATAATTCAAAAACATTAATAACATTAAAATAAATGGATGGGGAATCACATGGCATGTAATATAGTCACATGACATGTAATAATATTTAGAGGCATGTGATGAAAAAACCCATCACATAGGAATATTATTTATTCAGGCCAAATATTACATGATGTGTAATATAGTAGTGTGATGTTTATTTTTTTTATTTTTTTATCAGTTCATTTCTTTTATCCACAACTGACATCTGTCTGGAAAATATTACATAGTTCGTAATTGTTCTAAAGATAGTTTTAAGCCATTTTCCATATAAAAAATCATATCTCATATAAGGATTCTCAAATTACCATGAACTTGTGGTATGATTTGACCCTTTTAGAGAAAATCAATTAATTAAAAAAAATTCATGCCTAAAATTTAAATCATTTTCTCTATAAATACTCCTCACCTCTAAAAAAATTTTGACCACCGAGGTTCAGAGAAAACCAAGAGAGAGATTTACATGGAGAAATTAGGGATCTCAATACCTCCCCATCATATAACATCTCATACACAAGAAGAACCAATAAATATTGTTTTTTTCATTTATCAAGTTTGGCTACTATTCTCACATAATATATTCCCACTCCTAGATCTCCTCTTTAACTCACCCATGCTGCCACTACACCCAATCCAATAGAATATCTCTTGACCGGAGATACATCTCATTACAATCCACAATACATAAATGATGTGTCATAAAAGAAACACGATCTATATGATCATGATATTCAATGATATGGATGTGTCTAATATCTATGAATCTGTGACAATCTGATGCCGTGTTTTTCAGGTCAGTCCGACCATGTTGGACAAGGCCCATACACAACCATCCCATCTTCTCTAAAACTCACATATCACTCAGACCGTGCATCTGATTGACAGGTTGTCAGTTGAGTTGGGATCCTTGTAACCAAGTGGTTCTTTTAATATTCTCCAAATGTGATTTGGATTATGTGTTATTATGGTTGAGTTTGATCAGACATGAATCCATAAAGTCTGTTTTTACTAAAATGATTTTAACCTACCGACCGGGCATCCGAATAATGCGTCGTGTATTTTAATAGGATTCTTACGAAAAGATGGTATTTTACTTTACTCATTGTGGTAATTCGTGGAGGTTTATATTTGATCGATGGACTGGGGATAATATCTTTTGAAAATCATGAATGATAGATACTTGAATTTAGTGGCTGCTTGTGGTGTGAAAAAAAAACTGCGATCATGCATGGGTCAACACATAGAGATCCTGAGTGGGTATGATCATAGGGATCCTGTGTGGGTTAGAACCTATAATTCCTATATAGATCATTACCAAGCAATCCAACATGGTTCAACACCTAGAGATCATCTATGCATTAGAACCAAACATTCTTATATGTTTCTTCACCTCGATACCAAGTGCAGATTAGTAGTAGAGCCTCTCAGTAGAATAAGATAATCAAGCATTACATCTCATCTTATTTACTTCATTATATATGTTATACCTTATGTGAGTTGTTTCTTTTAATTTGTTCTATGTGGAAGATTTCTTTCTTGGTGGTATGACCTATATGTCATTTTCATTGGGGTGTTTCCCATGGTGTATTACTGAGATACCATCAGGTGTCTGGAGGTCCCTATTTCGTATTGGTTTACTCATCCCGGAATGGGTTTCGCCCGCATGTGTTTTTCTTGGTGAAAATGTTCGTCATTTTCTATAGAGGTTCTTAGGGGTATGGGACTGAAATATTCTATGAGACTGGACATGGTGTCCTATGACATGGTGGGGCCCAGTAGAATAGGACCATTAGGTGGGGTACAAGCAGCACCTCCACCTGGTGAGAAAAAGTTGCTCCCAGTACACCCATGGACAATACACACCAAATGCATGCACTACACAAGTTCCAAAGGTAGAGGATTATGAGGATTTGGGATGAGATAGATTATCAGTCCAATGAGTACTATATAGAGGTTGTGGCATGAGTTTTTCACTCAGTGGAGACACTAGCTGACCAGATGGTGATCCTAACTGCTAGACTTTTTTAGGGAATGTCAAGGAGGTGGTAGAGCTTGATGATCCAAACATTCAAGGAGGAACCCTTGTATGGATGGACTACAAGAGCATATTCACTGTAGAGTTCTTTCCAGCAACACTATGCTCTGTGTGTATTTAGCAGTTACTGCAGCTGCAGAAGGGTAACCTAACAATGGCCCAGTACTAAGCAAGTTTTACTAACTTCTCCTGCTACTCCACCGACATGGAATGAGACCCTTTCAGTAGGGCCTGAACTATTTTTCGGGGTCTCTGGTAGGATATTAGGGAGCAATTCATTCATTAAACATCATAATTTAGGATGTAGTTCTAGAGGGTGCCTTACTGGTGTATAACATCCTAGACCAGTAGGAACCAACGCTGAGAGCCAATGCAGTTTTCCAAGAGGGCCATATTATTCATAGGATGACCCCAGGATGTAGGGTTGGAGGTTCGGAGCTCGCGAGGTAGAGTAAGTCAACTATGGATAGGAGTTTGTAAATCTTATGGTGTAGACGGGCACATTGCTCATGACTATCTGACACCCAGGACAGATGAGAAACATGTGATTAAGGTACCACCCAGACAACGATAGAAGTTAGAGCGAGGTGGTCCACTGGGTGGTGAATGTGGTAGGGGAGTTGTCTTAGTGACATGCGGTGGATGATGGTTCAAGGTACTACTACCACCACCCTTAGGAGGTCCACCACGGGCTCATGGAGTATGTGTATAGGGGTTGGCCCAGCTATAGTTGATGGAGACCTACGACCAAAGAGCTCCAGATATGATTATAGGTACGATCTGTGTCTACATTCCCTTTGTTTCAGGTCTTATAGATATAGGTGCTAGTAACTTTTTCCTTTGTACAGATCTCATTCCTAGCTCGGAGATTTAAGTGGATATTTTGGATAGATATTTACAATTACAGACCCATATATAAGATGATTAGAATATTACACACATGTGCAAGTAGAGTGAGATTACTCTATGAGGTGAGAGCTTTATCTAGGATCTCCTATTATCATCATAGAGGCCTTATAATTCCATATTGGGTATGTAATGGTTATCTACATTCCATGCTCAGCTTGACTATTTGAGACACAATGTTTATTTCATCGATGAGTATGGGACCGAGTTTTCCTTCCCTTCATTGAAATGATCCTTTTCATCATAAGATTGTTATTCTCTGATAAGGGTGTAGGCTATCACTCACTAATTGGCTGGCCTCACCCTAGCTATAGTGGACAAGGGGAATCTGAGCATTCCTATTGTGGTGGATGCATATGATGATGTATTTCAAGAAGATGTCCTAGGACTACCTCACCATAGATAGGTAGACTACTACATCGACCTGTACCCCAACATGGAAATGATCTCAAGACCAGAATATCAGATGGATCCCACAAATATTTGTGAGATGAGGGTAAAACTGGAGGACATTCATAAGAACGGGATTGTAAGGCCTAATGTTTTTTCATGGGCAGCCCTAGTGTTGTATGTCAAGTAGGAAGACAAGAGTTTGATGCTATGAAAGGACATAAAACTCTTGATTTAGGCGACAGTGATGAACCAATATCCACTGACAATAATTGAAGTCCTCTTCGACTTGCTGATGAGAGAGAGGTGGTTATCAATGATAGACCTCAGATCGGGCTATCCCTAGCTTCTGGTACAAGATGAGGATGTTATGAACACATCTTTTTGTTGTCATTACAACCACAATGAGTTAATATTTATTTATTTCAGTATAAATATTGCCCGAGGTGTGGTCATGAGAATCATGAACAAGATCCTCCATTCTTACCTTGACAGTTGTGTTGTGGTCTTCATTGATGACATCATTGTGTAATCGACATCGAAGGAGGACCATGCTACCCACCTGTGGATAGTCCAAGACACACTTAGAGAGAACTAGATTAATGATAAGATCTTGATGTGCTAGTTTTGGATTCAGGAGGTCTACATTAGTGAAACATCATCTAAGAGTCTATAGTGGAAGTGGATATGGTGGTGATAGTGTCTGTTCATTCTTGGGATCCACCCTAGAGCATGACCTAGGTTCAGTGTTTCAAGGGGTTTGTTGGGTACTATCAGAGATTGGTATGTGATTATTTTATTATAAAATCACTTTTGTACGCATTGAAAAAGAAGGTAATACCCTTCATATAAATGTAGAGATTCCATCAAATGTTTGCATATTTTGAGGTAGATACTAGCGAGTGAACCCATATTGAGACTACTAGAATAGGGTATTCAGTATGTAGTCTACTTTGATGCATCTGAGATTGGACAGGATTGTGCCGTGATATAGGATCAATAAGTGATCACTTAAGGCTCATGATAGTTGAGGAAACATGGATAGATCTACGTTTCACATGACTTGGAGTTAACAACAGTGGTATTTTTTGTGAATATGTAGTTGCAGTACTTGATGTGTGAATAGTATACCGTCTACTCCGACCAATAGAGTATTAGGATTATCTTCTCACAGAAGGACCTTAACCTGAGTCCTAGGTGATGGACATAGTTCTTCATGTATTGTGACTTTGAGATAGTATATTATCTTAGTAAGGGAAACAGAGTGGCAGTCACCCTTAGTAGGAGGACCAGTTTGCAGTTGTTGAGTGAGGAGACATAGCAATTGGCCGCGATGCAGATATCCTTTGTGGATGATGCTGAATATTCTTACCTTTTGTTGATGAATTTTACTCCCACACTCTTATATATATTCAATGAGTCATAGTTGGAATATGTCTACTATGAGGCCCAACATTCTCAGTTATCCCCATGATATTCACTTGATGAATTTTCAATAGGTAGGCACCACGTCATTATTTTTAGAGGGTGAAACATAGTTCCAGGGATGTGGTAGGATGTGGTTTTAAAAGGCTTCCATATTCCCCCTTTGGTGGTACATCATGGAGTGGTGAAGATGTACCAGAACCTCTGATATTTGTACTAGTGGTCGGGAATGAAGTAAAAATTGCGCAAGTTAATTTTCTGATGCATCACTTTTCAGCATGTGAATCCCAACAATCATGTTCCAGTGGGTTTGGACCATCCACATGAGGTACAAAATTGGAAATGGATGATTATCTCAATGGGCTTTGGGATGGGATTACCACTTACATTTATGGGACATGAATATATGTGAGTGATCGTTGACCGACTCACAAAGTCATCTAAATTTTTACCCATCTGGGAGCAGGGACCGGTAGAGGGAATGGGTAGGTTCTACCTCCCGAAAATATTTCTTCTTCATAGGGTTCCATCAAAAATATTATCAAATTTTGGTACTCAATTGACATCCTGGATATGAAGAGGATTAGAGGAGGTATTCAAGACACATCTTCACTTGAGAAAAACTTTTCATCTCTATACAAATTGTCATATGAAGAGGACCACATAGAACATGGAGGACATAATAAGTTTTTGCATCATGGATTGTGGTTGAAATTTGGAGGACAAACTACCACTGGTGGAATATTCATACAATGATAGATACAACCCTACCATTGTCGTGACATTATTTGAGGTCTTTTACGAGAGAAATTTTGGATCATCATATACAAGACAGACCTAGGGGTGTCAGATCACATTGGTCCGGAGTTTGTACACGATACAATAGAGAAGGTCCTGGACACCAAAGAGAATATGAGAATGATATAGAGTTGGCCAACATCATATGCTGATATAAGACGAAGACCCTTAAATTTTGAGTAGAGAAATCATGTTTTCCTTAGGGTCTCACCCCAATGATGATTAAAAATATTTGGATATGGAGACAAGATAACTCTGAGGTTAATAGAAACATTTCTAATTTGTGAAAAGTTGGTGAGGTGTTGTACCACGTATTTTTCCCCCCATAGATGAACCAGGTACATGATGTTTTCCACATGTCACAGTTGAAGTGGTATTTTCCCGATTCATCACATGTCATCGACTTGGGAGACCTGGACATTGATGATAGGGATATGTTTGAGAAATTATTTTTAGAGATAAGGAATTGTTACGAGTGGGTCCTACCTTGGTAGTCGAATCCTCTAGTGCGCATTTGGTGGATGTAAGAGAATCATTAGAAGAGCCCATGGGAGAAGGAGACTCAAATTCATATTGAGTACCACAATCTGTTTGATTAGTTTTGTTTTGGAATACGGGGATGTAAATCCTTATGGAGTGGATAATTTAATATCCTGTAAATTCAATATAAATTTTTTAAATTATATATAATTATTTTAAGACCACACCCTATAACGACACATGATTACAAGGCCCAAAGATATCATAAATGAATTTTTAAAATTTTCTAATGTACATTTAGTAAACGTGCAAGAGAGGTTATTCTAACTTTTGAATTTGTTCTCATATCCAAAATCTAAGGGATCCATTGAGCTCATAATTTTTGAGATTCATCTATAAATGACTTAACATTCCCCAGAAAGGTTTGAAGGGATATTTTTTTTTCAGAAATTACATTTAAAATAATAAATTAAAAAATAGAATTATTTTATTTTATTTTTCACTATAGGGTAGTGGATGAAAACACATTAGTGAAATGACCAAGTGGCGACATGGTGCATTATCGAACCCCATTAATGGCCTGTATCATACAATGTGATAATGAAAAAAGTTTGCATAATAGAAAAGTTGTTTCATAAATGAAACAACCTAATGCCACAACCTAAAATCAAAACAAAAACACTATGACATGATTATTTTTACTAAACCAACGTGTGGGATGTTGGGGAATTAAACTATGGAGACTCACAGATGATCCTTAAATAGTTTTCCTCTACAATAAAGAAAGATGAAAATATTCCAGACTTTATCCTCATTGATGTTCCTTGAAGAATGGAGTTGGATGTGACATAGAAATCTTGAAACATTGTAGATGAACACTTCAGTATTGATAATCAACGGGGTCGGGGATATTTAAATTTGTTGTTATTCCCAATTATTTTATAGAAACAATGAACATGGATCAACCAAAAAATAGATTGATATGTGACTCGTGCATTTATTCATGAGGGCATAAATATTTTTTGGATTTCATTATCGATTGATGAATCATAATTGTTGTTTGAATTAAAATCACGTGACCTCCCTTGAAAAAAAATACTAATGTAGAGGGCTCGGGACGATAAAACAAGGCATGAGACCCTTTAAAGTTGCTTTTATTCATGGAAAAACTCTTGAATTGATCGAAAGAAATATTTGAGACCTTCTCTATAGAGAGTATGTTCCCCATAGTGCACAGACACATGCGGTGCAAAGAACAAACCACTGGTGTGAACATAGTGGTCCATAGAAGAGTTTGATGGTGTACCACAATAGAAAGCTAGAGGAAAGGCCAAAGATGGCTTGATCCGTAGTGAAGTGAATGGTGATATTGGTTGGGCCGGTGGAAAGAGGCAGCAGATGTGGTCATTCAATTGCGTCAACTGGATATAGAAACAACACTATTCCATGTCACATGCAACATCCCATGGTTTCTCACCCGTAGCAGACTACAATCACTCGACCGCGATATAAGAGGGACCCTGTTGTGACCGGCAGGGTGATGGCGGCAGACTGGGTGGTGCACGAAACACCCAATGGTCCGGACGTGCCCTCGAGGGTCCATTATGTGGCCAATGGGCTTGACCCATTCCGGTAGGCCTAACTTGTGCCCTTTGGGCTAGGCCGGATGAGACTAGGTCACCAGGCTACCTAGTGGGCTAGACCCTCACCCAACCCATGCTGGGTACCACATGGTTCATTGGGCATGCCCCCCTGTCTAGGCCGGACCAGGCCATCCTAGTCTCAAAAATGGGTCAGATTGATTATATCTAATTAAACTGTGGTTTGTGGGTCCGTCGGGCTAATTAGCTCATGTCTGTCCGACCAGGTCGGACCGTGCCTTGATGAAACCGACCCCAATTACTAAATTAACCATATCCCTCAAATGGAACATCTGATTGACATTCCATCTGTGGCATTGAGACCCTTTTGACGAATCCATATTTTGATATTCTCTGCATCAGTTTTTCATGGTGTTTGTGTATGACCGATTTGGATCAGACTCAAATCCAATCGGGAAATTTTATAAAAAATACTATAACTTACAGATTGGGTGTCCAAACTACATTCTATATTTTTGATATGAGACCGTTAAAATGAGATGATCCATTAGGTTAAAACATCTGGAACACACTTTTGGTTAAGTTATGACCGATGGCTTTAGGATATGATCCTCTAGAAATAAATTGTACTATGTGTGAGAATCTAGTGGCTGGATGTGATGTGAATAAAGAATATAAATCATAGATGGGTCAACACCTATAGATCCTTGAGGGAGAACACCTAGCAATCCAATGTGGTGTGCACCTAGCAATACTATGTTTGTCATCAACTTGTGATCCTCTATGGGTTAACACCTAGAGATCCTATATGGGTTAGCACCTAGAGATCCTATGTGGGTCTGCACATAGAAACCATGTGTGGGTCAGCAGCAAAGCCTCTTAAAAGAAAAAGATTCTATTGCTTGAAAACTAATCATATTTACATTTTTACTTATGTTATACCTTGTATGAGATGCATCTTTTACTTTTTCGTCATGTGGTTGAGGTAATGCAAGGTTGTACGACCTATATGGTATTTTCTTTCTAGTGTTTCCCTTTATGGATTACTGAGAGACCTTCAAGGGTCTTGGTGTCCCTACTGAGTATTGTTATACTCACCCCTACATAGGATTTTCCCAGTTGTGTTGTTTCTGGTGCAGTTGATCAACGTTCCAACTGAGGTGTTCCATGGTACGAGACTACCAGATTCTACAATGGTGTAATTGGGGGATTTGGACCATGAGGGGCCTATTATGGCATGGTGGGCATGACATAGTACTCCGTCTTCTAGTAGCTTCACTTCTATCATGATTAGGTGTCGTTTTCCATGGATGGTCATAAGAAGTTTCATTTTTTTTACCTTACTATTTTCAGTTCCTTGTTGGGTTTCTATTCTATCCCACTTACATTTACATGTAATTTGACTCAACATTGTTTTAATGGTAAACTTTTTTCCCCATTTAATATGTTGGTATGTGGTTGGGTGTGTGTGTGTGTGTCTGCAGGTTGAATAGAAATGCCTACCCTTTCTGAGGATACGAATTTCTGGTGATATTCACCAGCCCCTATAAAAAGGAAGGAGGGAATGGGGTAGTCTTGGAATTAGCCTTTGGGGACGGGTCATGAAAGGCCAAACTCAAAATCCAAAGCCCAATTCTGATTATCATCATAGGATTCCCTCATATATGTGGTCACTAACTCCTATATGATCAACTGAATGTACTCAGGAAAAACATGCATGAGATAGGTCCCAAAAAATTCATATTCAGCTACCTCCAACCACTAAAAAGGCGAATGAAATTTATTTCTATACAATTCCATAAAAGGTTCCATTTGGTAAAATATACAAAAGATATTATTAAATTGAAACTCCACAAGCTCCATATGATTCTACCAGAAACCCCAAAAAATCAAACATAAAATTGTAACATATCCTATGGAACTAAAATAGTCTATTAGATTGACCATTAGTATATGGATGAATGTTCATAGTTAGAATACCATGTAATCTGAAAAACATATAATTACCCTTCCCGAACTATGATGTGAATCAAGGATATCTATTTTAAATAAAACTCCATGGAACACTGTGTAGCCGAGTGGTGTCATGAATGTAAATAATACAATGGTTATCAACTGTGATTCTCTCTCTTATAGGAATGATATTGGATACCTTTGTCAGTGGATACACAATCCCCCATAAATAATCATTCTCTTGGGTTCTCATTGGTATCACTATCAGAAAATTCATTACAAAATCATCCCATTTCCACACATTAGTGGGTAAATGTTGCAAAAGACCAACTAGCCAATGATGACTACTTTTCAACTTCTAATAAGTAAAACATCTATCCTCAATTAATACTACATAATTCTATATTCCAGACAAAAAGTAATGTTTACATAGATTATAAAACAACATTTTAACCCAGGATTTACCAAACCAATATAAAATTGAGTCTCACTCATCATCTCATCATAAAATCCCATAGAAACCCACACTTATCCACAAAAAAGAAGATAATGGAAACAACGATGATAAAATCGTGTTGGTGTTTCTCCACCATATATGTTTTATCTTAAAACCAGTCCATACAGGTAAAATAACCATATAGTATTGATCCGGAATAAATATATAGGTTCAATATATTTTAATCATAGATATACTCTTCTTTCAGAATCTTGAACATCAATATACATGTCTATAAAGCGATCCATTATTTTACACTCATCGTAATGATCCCTCACATCCTATTCTTACATCTTAAGGCTAAAATAATCGACCAATTATGTTTCCATTCTATTGATTATTATTTAATTTGACATTGGCAGGCTATAGATACACATCCATCCTCCAGTATCAATGGTTCAGGTCTAGCTGATAAAATATTAACATGATTCTCTTTTGGTCAGTTTACACCACAACCTCTAACCCTATAGATAATGAATCAAGAATCTCATTGAATATAACACTATTAGTAACTACAAATAACGAGAAGTGTAATTATTCTCCTTTATTCTAAAATATTTGTATCTATAAGATACCACTTTATCACTAACATCATTACTATGTTGAGTCCATCAGTATAGGTATCATTGTAAATGTTATATGCTTTAACTATAATAGTAAATTAAAGATATGTGATGAGGTCACCATTTCTTTCATCTCCAGAAAAAAATTCACATTAGAATCTATTAGGACCACAGGGGCCTATATACCCTGAGAGGGGGGGGGGTGAATCAGGGTATGGAAATTCATTTTTGGAATTCATCTGGCCCCCCGGATCATGAACTCTTTATTACAAGGCTCGCTTTGTTTTCTCTTGTGTGTTTGTTATGACCACTTCATTTATTATTTATATGATGATGATGCTTTAAATGAAATGCAGGGAATCAAGCAGGAAAACAGAGATTTTTACATTGTCTACCCTCACTAGGCTACGTCCAAGGAGCATACAATGACGATGTGCCGTTGTACCAAATCCACAAAGGCTCACTACCAAAAATGTTCAGGTTAGATCACTTCTATATCCATGCTCATTTCCTTTACAAAGTTTTTGGGTCATCTCACAGCATTCCCAAGGGTAACTCCATGTTTCTCTTTCACTTGATCACTACAGGTATATAGGATTACCTTCTTCCTCTTCCTTTTCTCACTACACTTGGAAGGGATGAACTCACAGTTTATAGACTTGTAGGTCTCTTCATTTGAATGAATGCATGCATCCTCTACTGTTGATAGATGCTCTGTTGAAGTCCAACTTTCATCCAAAGATGAATACACCTTCTTCTCTTAAATATTGGACATTTCCTTTGGAAATACCTTCGCAAATCACCCTTATTCATGATGCTCCCAATTTCACAAATCTCAAACAAGACATCGCGAAGCTCCTGCCTTTTCGTGAAGCACTCTCGTGAAGCTGAAGTAGTCACAGAGTGACTCCCCTCATAAATATCACTGAAGAAACATAGAGCTCGCAACTTTTGTGGAGCTAGAATAGCCGTTGTGAAGCTCATCTCTTTCGTAAAGTACACTGCCTTCGCGGACCACCTTCGCAAACCAAGAGAAGTATATTTTCTTCTAAAACTCTCTCAGTTTATATCAAGAGGGTCGGCCTCTATTTATAGGAAATTCCAATGACCCTAGACCCTTCTGTGTGATGTCAGGGCCACCTCATAGCCTATCGCGATGCTCTGAAATTTCTGCGAGAATTCTATCAAAATCATGAAGAAGCTTGGTAATTTGTCAGATCTCAAAGCTCGTCATACTCACGGAGCGTTCCGTCAATTACCTCTCGTCGCCGCTGTGAAGATCCCTCGCAAATCCCTTCACTAGCGCGTTGCACATCAAACTCTATCGTTCGTGAAAATCTCGTAATTACAATGAATCACCGACATCATTCATCTAGTTTTCATGAAATCCCAACCATGAAGCATCTTTTCGTGAAATTCATGCATTTTCCATATTTAATTATGATCGTCATGTAAATTTTATTTTCTCAATGCTCACTAACCTCCAAATTTTGGATTTGAAAAATTTTTCAATCACTGGAAAATATATCTACCTTGTACTGCTCTTTTGGTACTGCCTCCAGATCGTATGTTCCTTTGTTATCGTCTTTGTCAACATGGATTGTCATACACTTCTCCAGAACTCGGAAATTATCCATGGAAACCTGATTTTTCAACAATCACAATCAACCAAAAAATGTTGCAATGTTCCCTTGATGGGTTTTCCCAACATTCTCCCCCTGTGGGTTTGTTGACAACTCTTCACAAATAGTCTCAGAATGAATTTTTGCACGTTGATACCTCACATACTCTCCTTACTTCAACTACCACCATTCTCCTCTTTCAATTTAGGTAGAGACCTATGATTCACTCACCACATACTCTATGCCCAAATGAGTAATGCTCGACATGTGAAACAAGAGTATTATGAAAAGTTCATCAATGAATCAGTTCATGTCATACACCAATTGTCGATTCCAAACAGATACCAGTTGCAAAATTGATACCAATTGTTGGACCATAACAATACCAATTGGTGATATCTAGAATCCTTCTCACACCTTTACAACATCATTATTCTGATTTGATCATGATCCTAAGCTGTTTTGATTTCTACTCATTGAACGATCACTTCTAGCATCATCATACTTAAATCACTCCCCCTATCTCATTGCACCCCCTATCTCACTGCTCCACCAGTCAGCTTCTCCCAAAATCAATGATAATTTATCAAATTGCCACATTGTATCCCCCTTCAAAAATCACTATTTACTCCCCATTTTTCAACGATCCAAAAGGTTACTCCTTTGTAATATTTAACAGAGTAGAGATCTCATATAAGCACATTAGGGAAAAACACACCATAACTCGGAGAGAGGAGGAGGGGTCCCACATGCATGATTTTTTAAGTGTGGGGTGTCGACTGGACTCCTAGAGCGAGTCGATGCCTCTCAAATGAATCATTGGTTAAGGCCTTAATCATAATGTCTACAACCTATAGTTTTGTAGGAACATACACCAAAATCACGATTCCCTGCTCAACCTTCTCCTTGATAAAATGATACATTATCTCAATTGTCTTTGTCCTTCAGTGATGGATGTGATTTTTGATGTGATTTATAGCACTTGAGTTATCACACTAGATTCCGATCAGAGAGTTCACTTCAACGCCCATATCATCAAGGTGTTGTTTCATCCACAATAACGGTGTGCAAGCATGAGTGGTGAAAATGTACTCATCTTTTTCGGTGTTCAATGAAATAAAATCTTGTATCTTTCTTCGCCATGAAACACACAATCCTCCAAGATATAAAGTGCCTCCTGACGTTGACTTCTAGTTATCTGCTGAACCGGCCCAATCTACAATTGTATATCCCAATAATTCTGACTGAGATTTTCCATTATACTTCAAGTCGAAGTCCACTATAACCTTGATATACCGAAGTATTATTTTCACTGCAATAATGTGGATTTCCCTAGGATTAATATGATATCTCACTGCTTGGCATGTGGAGAAAACAATGCCAGGCCTTGTTGTTGTTAGGTACAGTACACTACTGATGATCTGCCTAAATTAAGTTATATTAACTGCCTTTCAATCATCATCTTTTGATAATTTCATCCAGATAGCAATTGGAGTCTTCATCTCCTTGGAATTCCCCATTCCAAACCTTCTCAAATCCTCCTTTTAATACATGTATTGAGAAATTAATGTTCTATTCCTTCCTTGGGTCACCTATAGGCCATGGAAAAATTCCAGATCACCAATCATAAATATTTCGAACTCATATTTCATGAATTCAGAAAAATGTAGGCAATGTGCTTCATCTGATCTGCCAAATATTATGTAATAGACATAAACAAGCCCCATCATCCTTTCATTATTATTATTTTTGAAATAGAGATTGTAATCAAATCCACCATGCTGAAAACCAAGCTTCTTCAAATACTAATCGAGCCTTGAGTACCATTCTCATGACGCTTTTTTTGGCCCATATAATTCCTTATTCAGCCGAAAAACCTTATTCTAATCCTCATTAATAAGAAACCCATCTGGCTACTCAATGTACACCTCTTCTTCCAGAAACCCATTCGGACATTCAGATTTGAAATCCATTTGGAACACTTTGAACCTTCATTTCACTGATATGGATAAAAATAATCTGATTGTTTTTGTCCTTGAAACCAGGGCAAATGTCTCATCAACATCAATAACAACTCTTTGGGAGTATGCATTGAACACCAATAGTTATTTGTTTTGAATAATTGTGTCATCTTCATTCATCATATTGTGAATGACTCATGTAGTCCAGATGACGGTCTTATCTACTGGCCTCGAAACAATCTCCCACGTCTGATTCTTATTTATATCAGCACCTGTAACTTATGATTCCCATGTGTTCCTTTCTTTCTCTACACATTCATCCGGATGTTTCTCATTATTTTATTTTTAAGTGGATTCATTTATTTCTGCTATGTTTCTGAGCTACTTGTTGAGACATGGTTGATACTCTCTTGCAGCTTCATGGTATCCTAAAAACTGTCACCTAATACCACTTGTTAGAACAAAATATATAAGCATGATAGGAATTATTATGGATTCTTCTCCATGTGTTTCTTTATTCCCTCAATAGAAAACATCTGAGCTGAGTCATCCAATTATTTCTTTTATGGCTCTTGCATTTGATTTTGTTATTGAATGATCCCCCTATGTTATTGAAACACATCCTAGGGTTAGGCCAACTATTTAGACCCCCAACCATTATTCTCCTCATGCATCATTTATACAAATATGACACTCGACATTGAGACATTAAAAAAAATCTCTAAGCCTACTAAGTTGAAAATCCATGTAGGAAACAAGAGACAATGTTAATAACACAATCACTTCTTATTGTGCTCTATTACACCCTTTCTTCTTTAAATCTGGTTCTTGATTTGAATCAATTGCAACTCTAGAGCATATCACATCTCCATTTTCATCTTTAGATGCCAGTTCCACTTGGATCGTATCTCCCTAAAACCAGAAACACTTGAATCATCAGTTAATTGAATTGATATACATAGAGAGAGGGGTTCTTATGGAATCCTTAAGGTGAGGATTTCGGTTGATCCGGATGGATCATCCTTTTGATTATTTCTTGTAGAGCATCACACTCATTCTTTGCTTCTTCTAGCTACCTAGAAAACTTCGACAACTCTGGCCATATGACTAGGAATTCATTACCCACATTCAGAGCCTTTTTTTAATAAGTAGATTCAGTAGGCTTGATATTCCTTACACTTTGAGGTTTAAACCCACAGGTAGACATTTCCTTATTATATGTTCCACCAACATGACACTTCCCTCGACCCCTTCTCTGGGTAGGCATCACTCTACATATCATATTCCCTTAATTATTCCGCCCTCGCAGTGGTCTTTCTCTTTCCTCCACTTCTCGATGCGGAACACGACATGTGAATTTCTCAATGCATTCATTGATCAACTTTATTTTATCGGATATCTAATTCACCACACTATTTTAATATGGTGTTGAATTCCCCACTGAACGTGCAATCTTCTTTATCATAGCTGGAGTAGATCTCCCCTTAATCTTCCATGTTTGTTCACGTTCACTAAAAAAGGGTTCATGTGAGTGTGATGGAGAAGGTGATTGATAAAACTTTTGTTTATCTCCTTGTGATTACCAAGTGGTTGTAAACCTGTTTTTCAATCTACCAAATTCTATTATAGTGTAGGATTTCTTATTATGCCCCACTTGTGTCGTGAATCTCATCTTGAGTTCCTTTTCCTTTCTTACTCTCTTCTTACTGCAATGTCTTCCAAAAATCCTATAGTCAGAACATATAAAATATTTTCCATCAACGGAATACCACATTTAAACATTTATCTTTATATATGTTGATTCTTCTTGAGTTCTGCCTCTGAATTTGAGCTCTTGAGCTTCTTGGCACATACTCATGATGTCTCCCTTTGTTCCACATTTATAGCATCTGTTGAATGCTTTACCCTGGGAGTCTCTTCTCTTTGATCTCTAATGAGGCTTCATTTTATTATCATATTTAGTATAGATTCTATTTTAACATCCTGAAATGTATTCCAGAGCCTCTAAACAGACGCTTGATGTGTGTCCATGAGTCCCTCATAAATAGAACATGTTTCCACTACTTCTTGTAACATTCCTCTTAGGCCCATCTCCAGCACCTACAGGATTTTATTCACTTATATAACTATTAAAATCTCTCATTATATCATGCATGAGAGGGAAATCATCAAATACATTACACGTTTTTTCCAAACTGTATGGTCTTTAAGCTGAGAGAATATGTTCTTTGATCTTTTCTGAAATAGAAAATTTTATTTTCATTTTATCATCACCTAATGAAGGATAATCAAATATTGTGTGCAAGGCATCCTTCATTTTCGGCTTTCCTGTAGCCATGAATTTTCCACTCCCACCTTTACTGATTCTAGCTCATCTTCGAACTTCTGAATCTTTATATCAGTTGACTCATGTTGGGAATTTAATTCTCTTCTGTGATTATTTCCATGACTTATCTCATCTGCCAGTTCTTCTGTGAGATTTTCTACCATACCACTTTCCTCATTTACTTTCAATTTTTCCTGAGAAATAGATTCATGGAAAAATTCATTTTCTTGTTGGAGCCTTTGATTCTTTTGAACATGGTCAGAAAACCGTGTGACTAGATCATCATTTCTAGCTTTTTGATTCAGAACATCATCTGAAATTAGATTCCCTTCATAAACATAAACCATTTGTTTTCCTTTCATTTGATCAATATTTTGAAGTTCATCACCTTGAAAATCATTATTCTCCCTTAGGTTAATAGCCAAATCAATAAGCCTTTGATTTAAACCTCTTAGCTTGTTGACCTAAATTTCCATTACTTGGATCTAGATAACATTAGATTTATCTTCTTCATCCAATTTCGGATCCAAATTATTGTTCATGTTGAAAACATATACTAATGGACTCCTTCCTAAAATATTTCATCATTAGTTGTTTCAGTATCACTTTGATGACCATGTTCTTCACTCATTAATACACCATGATTTAGTGAATAAATCATTTCCCTATAAAATTCATCTAGGCCTTATTTCAGTAAGCTATTTGATTCTTTAGTTTTAATCACAATTTTTTTATAAACACTCCCAAACTGAGGAATATAACCTGACATCTGATTCTTCTTTGATGTTTTTCCCTTTTCCATGGCACACTGAGATAAGAAAAAACAGATTCATTAACCACACATACAAACTTCACCAATTCAGAGCAATTTTTTTTTTGATAAATGTTACAAATCCCACTGACACCAATTGTTAAGACCAATAGGGTCCTATATACCCTTAGAGGAGAGGGGCATGAACCCAGGTATCGATATTCATTTTCAACATTCCTCCTGCCCCATGGGATCATGACCTCTTTATTACAAGGGTCACATTTTTTTATCTTGTGTGATTTTTATGACTACTTCTTTTCATATTTTTCTGATGATGATGATTTAAATGCAATACAGGGAAGCAAGCAGGGAGACACAGAGATTTTTACTTGGTGCACCCTCACTGGGCTACATCCTAGGAGAATACAATGATGATGTGCCGTTGTACCAAATCCACTAAGGCTCACTGCCAATAATGTTCAGGCTAGATCACTTCTATTCCCAGGCTCAATGCCATTAAAAAATTTAGGGTTAGCTCACTACATTCTCAAGGGTAACTCCCTGTTTCTCTTTCACTTGCTCACTACCGGTATAAAGGATTACTTTCTTCTTCTTCCTTTTCTCACTAAACATAGAAGGGATATAGTAACAGTTCATATACCTTTAGGTCTATTTATTTTCATGAATGCATGCATCCTAAAGTGTTGATAGATTCTATATTGAGGTACAACTTTCATCCCTAGATGAATACCCATTTTCCTCTTAAATGTTAAGAAATTCCATTGGAAATACCTTCGCAAGGCACCCTACTTCGCGAGGCTCCCAATTTCCCAAAGCTCAAACAATCCTTCATGATGCTCTTTCCTTTTCGCGATGCACTCTCGCGAAGCACTCTCACGAAGCACTCTCGTGAAGCTCAAGACGTCACAAAGATAATTCACTCGCAATACTCACTAAACCAATGTGGAGCTCACAAATTTTATGGAGATAGAATATCCGCCTCGAAGCACCTCTCTTTGATGAAGCACACTGCCTTCTCGAAAAACCATCGCGAACCGAGAGCAAAATCTTTTCTTCGAAAAACTCACTCTCTTTCACTCTAGAGGGTCAAACTCTATTTATAGGAAATTCCACCTACCATTGACCGTTCTGCATGATGTCAGTGCCACATCATCACCAATCGCGATGCTCTGAAATTTCTGCCGGAATTCTCTCTTAATCACAAAGCATGTCGGCAATTTTTCGAATAGCGGATCTCGTCATACTCGTGGAGTTTTCTACCAATTACCTCGCACTTCCGCCACGAAGGTCCCTCTCAAATCCCTTCACCAAAATGATGCACTTCAACCCCTATCGTTCGCAAAAATTGTCATAATCATGAAGAATCACCAACATCATTTTCTAGTCTTCGTGAAATATAAACCATGAAGCATCTTTTAGAGAAATTCATGCCTTTTCCATATTTAATTATGATCCTCAGGAAAATCCTATTTTCGTGATGCTCACCAATCTCCAAATTTTGGACCCCAAAAATTTGGAAATCACTAGAAAATGATGCCACCTTGTACAAATCTTTTTGTACCGCCTCCAGATCTTCTGTTCGTTTGTCATCAATCATTTTCAACTTTGATTGTCATAAACTTATCTGGATCTCTACAATTCTCCATGGAAACCTGCTCTGTCCAAAAAAAAAATCATCACAAAAATGTTGAAATGTTACCTTTAGGTATTTTTTACAAACAAAATCTTACCAGAATAACATCATTTCCATTTTTAACCATATAATTGTTTCTTCCAAATGGGTAAATTTCTAGATAAATCACCAATAATAACTATTTAAACACAAAATAATTTGAAAATTGAAGAAGTTGTTGGGATGATCCAAATATACCAAATATGATTCATTCATGGTGACCACTATAAATCCATCCTATAAGATGGAATGTCCCCTGAAGATAACTTTATAAAACTATAAGAAACATTTTTTTGGATTTGTTTAAAGATGATGATATTTCAATGTACTCAAAAATATGTTAAGATATTGGGAATGATTTTATATTGACTAGGATTAAAATAATATATCATTTAAAGCACCACCAAAAACCAATACATAAAATATTGAATGATCTTATTATCAACGGTCTTTAATACCATCAGTTCATTGGTAATACCCAATAACATCACTAATAACTCATATAAGCAATAACTATTCGTAAATATAGTCCATGGTATATCTGATGACCTCACTATCAGTTGGTGGTTCCTAATATTAAATTGATCTTTGATAAAAAAAAATTATCTCTTAGCTAATCATTGAGATTTTTAATTCATGGAAGAGGATATTATTTCTTGACTATCATGTGGTTCAATCCCAAATAATCCACCCAACACGGAAAAGTCCCATTAGTTTTATTAGTAAAGAGAGTTGGAGAGCCACATGGACCTAAACAATGATTTATTACTCCTTCATATTCTAGATCATTAATCTGAACATTAAACTCCTAATGCATTATTTGTTACATGATCAAGGTGGGATAGATAATAACTACAATCTTGGAACTAAAATGATCAAAACCATGATCTATCACTAATTTGGTAATCCATACTACTCTTCAAATATGGATTCTAAAAATGATATACCACTAAAGGAAAATAATCCTTTTTCATTCCATAATTATATAGAGAAATAAAAGTATATGAGCTGTGATACAAATAATTTGCACTGAATTGGTCATACATGACCGGCCAGATGTTTTTACACACCTTGGTGAGAATAGCTTCCTCCTTCTAGAGATAGAATTTTAACTCTCCTCTGGTAATAGAGGATATGATCCTGGTACAGAACTAACCAATCCATGAAATGAATAAAATTGAATAATGCCTTTTACATCATGAGAGGTTCCAAAAATAAATAGCAACTTCCATTCCATATTGAAAATTCCTTACAATGTTTTATATTCTATGCATGTACTCCCAATTGTGTGTCGATGGTCCGAACACTATCATTGATTTCAGCATCCACGAACTACCTATCCGAAAAATGTGCAAAAAAAAAGGAATTTGTTGCTCTTTTGTCTAATAAAATATAAGATATAGTAGATGATACAAAAATTGTACCTCAGATTTTAGATTCCCATGTATCCCTAATAGATATATAAATCAAATAAACTTGTAGTTGACCATCTCATCTACTCTGGGATTTATCCTAAAATTATTTATATATACACATTACCAAGTACTGATGTTCCTACACTAGGGTACAATGTCACATTCCTTATCTTGATCATCATGTGGAACTCTAGAAACCTATCAGCGAAGACATAATTGAGTCCTTTTGAGACTATTGTTCCTATTTCATTCCCCTTTTATAGATCTTTTACTACTTACCCAAAAATAAGATTTTTAGGAGGAAAAAACTACCACAAGGATGACATTCCAATGTGATTTATAGAAACATAGGAAATTTTTTTTTCATCCTTACACCCAAATAGAAAAATAACATAACATGAACCAGATAATGTTTCCCACATCCCGGACTACTCTACATGTTGTTTCCCTAGAAAAAAACTATTGTACTGATGCTTCTTTCCACTAAAGTAATAGTTGAAAATTTTACATTCTGAAATATCCAAGCCACATCATAGGGATGATATTAAATTACCTTTTGTGATTGCTATTTTATTTATGACAACTGAAAAATTACTCACACGGAACACATTCACTTGTGATCTGATCTAAAATAAAATACCATTATTAAAAAATTTTATCTTGGAGATCTCATAAGATTTCCAAGATGATGGAAAACAAGGTAGGTCATTGAAACATTCAGCATAGTCAAGCATTGATATTGCATCATATTTAATGTTCATGAACTAATTATTCTTCTCATCCCTCAACGTCTTTAGATATACATAACTAAGGGACTTCATATTGAAGTCTTACCTTGATAACTCTTACTGTTTCTCTACCTACTATCGAATGTCTCACCAAAACATGGATTGTATAGAAGGAATATACCCAAAAGGATTCATCCTATTATTTATGATTATATCTTGATTCATAATGAATGTATGGACTGACTATATCTATAACATGGCTTAATGGAGGCCTCACACCCTAGTAAAAAAAGGAGGATGATGTAGTAGAAACACTCCCTTTATCTCATTCAACGATGGTATGGTGGAAAATACTCATCTTTGCAAGGATATCAAGATCCTAAATAATCCATCATGATAGTAAACATTCATATATTACTATAGAACTATGGAAAGCTTTTATTCAGTTTTTATGGAATATGATGATTTCTACTCTCCTGACACTCAACATGATGATTATGATGAGGAAGGTTCCCTACAAGACAAACACACTTCTTACTACACTAGATAACAACATTATCATCCTCAATAGTTGACTACAAAATAGAACAACTCAATCCTAGACTACCTGAACATGGAATACTAGTGTTTTAGCATGAAATTACAATTTATTTATTTAAATTTCCTAAAATAATATGTATATAAAATCACAGTTCAATAAGAAATTTTATATGACATGCCCTAAATATTTTCATTATATGAATAATTTTTATCAATATATATAAATACTTTCCTATCATTATGCATTCATACACATCCCGTTGCATATAAATACACATGTATAACCTCATGAAATAATAAAATTATGAAATAATAACCTCACACAAAATATAAATCACCTAGGGTGAAATTAAATCAAATGAAACAAGATAAAAATAATAATAAAAATCCCATCCCATTGATATCAGATTCTACCTCGTATATGGGTAAGACTATATTCATAAACTATATCATTACAAAATCTATAAAAATCATAGTTCCCATTCAAACATTACAAATATGTCATGTTACAGAAAAAAATCCATGTGTTCTCTGATATAGTATTATAACATCCCCTAATACAGCACTCCCACATGTAGGCAGAAATGGTTGGTTACAAGACCAAAAGCACAACATCCAATATACATGATGCTGAAAACTAGTAGAGCAGGTATGATATGTACAATTGGGTGACTATAACCTCGGTTATAGAGTTACAACATAGTGGAAATATACAATATGAAAAATTGAATAAATATTATAGTATAAAAATGATATAAACAATTTGAAAAAGTGAAAACAATCTATAAATCTAACTAAATAATTTAATATAAAATAAAACAATATTTTAATTACATTATATAATTTAACCAACTATCATTCTATAGGTAATGATAATATATAAGTCTATAAGTTTCAATGAAAATCGTAAAATCCCAAGTCCTAAACCCCAGTTCATTGATTTTTCTAAATTATGACCCATCTAGGTAGAAAGTAATCAACATCATTATTTTCTCTTGTCTATTCTGGAATCCAAATATTCTTCTCAGGTTCCAAATAGTGGACCGAATTAGGTGTGAGTAAAACTCAGTAGGTCGACAAAACTATTTCTATATTTTACCAGTTTAAAATAAGTGTGTGGAATAAGGTTATAAATGTGTCTATTAATTAATCAATTAATTAAATTAATACCACATGAACATTATTTATCTCTATATAGGATTATCATTTATCATGTCCCACAACCATTCTAATAATAAATATATTACTATGAAATGACATTACCTTCCTCGATTCCATGTATGATGTCTTATAATCATTTATCACAACCAAGGACACCTTATCTATATAACAGTTGTAACCATAATATTATATCCATTATATAAATCACACATGTCTAGTTGAAAGCATACTATATATGAATTCCACTAATTAATCAGGTCTAAGAAAGGTATATCATCCTTTCTACATGACTCAAGGTAAAAGTCTAGTATTTCATCATTTCATCATTTATCGGTGCTTAGAATGATATTTAAGCATGACCACATAACATTATGTCCAATACCAGTATAGAATAATTTCAACATTTCAACTGGGATAACACACTATATAATCATTACAACATTTAAATAACAAAACATGTCATAGAAATAAGGGAGTCAGAATATAACATCATGAGGGTCAATGGCTAATTATAAAAATTTACATTTCTCATTCTATTTCACATTTCATTTATCAATGAATCCTAACTAGTAACATGTTAGTTATTTGAATAAAAATGGTATTCCAAAGTAATATTATATTAAAAATGTCACAGATTCAATTTCATTCTTAACAGACATTAATCCATAAATAAATTCATTTCAATCAAGTCTTCGATCACCCAAACATTATCAATAATCCATATTAATAGTCTTTTGGATCAAATGGCACTATGATTTATAAATCTAATCCATTCAATAATTTCTTTGGGGCATAAAATGTAGAAATTATTGCAATATTGCACATACATGAATATTATCAAACCATATAGTTATGGTTTATACCCTATACCATTAACAAATGGTTGACCAAAACGTCCAACAATAAAAACCCATAAAGTTGAACTAGTATATGACCACAAGAGGGTTTATAGATCAAAATTGATCATTATCATAACAAAAAACACACATGGTCAAGAGATTGAACTACATCATATAAAGGATTAGGGGATTCATGGGATAATTGAACAAATACTAATTACAAGGGATTTAACACACAAACATGATGTATGAAATAATATGAGATAATCGAAAATAAACTAGATGGTCACTATAGGTTGAGAGGATAGTGATACATGAATAATTAAATAATAATTCATCCAAAAAAAAATTAAAAATCAATTTTGAGGAATTACATGGTGTGTAATATTTTTACACATCCATTAATTCATATTAATTGTACTTTTTAAAAAACCCATCACATTATATTTTTATTTTTTTTATAAAATATTTCAGTTAGTGTAATATAATTTTAAGACATGAATTGTTTTCATATTGTAAATCAGTTCAGGGCCAGTAACCATTCAAAACATCTGTTGTAGAAAGTTACATTGCACGTATTACATTTACATGGTCTATAATTGTTTTACAGACACTTTTCAGCCTATTTTAATTTGTAAAGTCCCAAACCCCATTTAATTAATATAATCATATCAATACCCTACAGTAACACACCAACAATTTATCCAAACACAATTTATTCGAACTTATATACATATCTAATCATGATGTTATTTTCCAAACAATTTCACTTCACATCTAAAATAGATAAGACCAGTATGGCCCATGAATCCAGAGAGATACCTACCGAGAAATATATGGGATATTATAATGTATATAATTTTTATAATATTCTAATGTATTTTATGACATAGGGAAAATAGATTCTTTCATTTCATTGAAATTTTAAAGAAATTTAGAAATTCCAACTCAACAAATGAATCTAAAATATAAGTTAATGAAACATGTAAATTTATAAGGTATAATAAACATATAAAAATCCTACTACAATTGCTTATATAAATTTGTTACATAAAATATAGTATCATTGCCCCTATTAGAGTTTTGTGTAATTATTAGTATGTATTGATTCTCAGTTAAACACAATATGATAGATTGTATGGTTGAATAATTTTTTAAAAAGATCGATTTAGTTTGTTTATAAAAATGGAATCACATTTTTGACAACATATAAAGAATTCTAGAAACGTTTAAAATAATATAATTAGTATTATCTATTACATATTTTTTATACTAAAATATTTTTTTAGTTTAATGATGTGATTGTAGTAAAATAATACCTTTATTCTCTTATTGATGTGTTTCTCAATGTTAGACCTATTAGGGAATTTAAATTCACTGTTGACATAGTTCATAAGGATTAGATAATTCTATATCTCCCTGATTTAGTGTATCATTTAAAAATCTTTAATTGTTAATTATGGTAAACGATTTCCTTGGTAAAAGGTTTCATTCATCATATCACTTCACAATGTGGCGCTCCTTTAGCATAGATAATGTTTTCATTGAATATTTGGAATATATTTTGGTTTTTATGATATATATAATTATTCAAAATTTTATGAGTATCATGATATATGTATTAGTATTGTTCTTCAAAACATGAATGATAATAAATTATATGAAAAATTTTGAAAATGCGATTTTTTGTTACAAAAAATCCTTTTTTGGACACATAATATATAATGAATGTATACTAGTTGATACCAATAAAGAAAATAGGTTGATGAATGGATAATAACTACAAATATTATTGACATTTATAACTTTATTAAGTTAATTATATATTACATATTGTCTGTTGATAAACATTCATGGTTATTTATCTGCTGAATAAGATAACTTTAAAAGGAGATAGTTTCATCTGATAAAATGTTTTCAGTATGTTTAAGATCTAAAAAGATGATTGGTGAATTCTCTATTTCTGTCCTTCCCTCTACATAGTGTATCTTCTTATATAGTTATTCTTCTAACAAATGACATGGTTATGTAATGATGTATAATGATTACGTAGTTTCTTATTCTTCATGGAAAAATCCCTTGGGAGATAAATTTTACTAAACATATAAAAAATTATTAGCTACATTTTTTTACTAAATATTAATATTCATAATTAAATGTATCCAATTAATGAATATATATCAATCGTAGATATTCTAGGATTAAATTAACTCAGAAGTACTTGAACATGGGATAGAGTAGATGATAAGAATTGATAAAGGATTTTGACTTCTCAATTCATTACCATCGTACAAAATAAATAAAGTAACAAATGTTTTTAGTCCGAAGAAGAAGGCTTAATTAATCATGTCACATTTAGAACATGGCCTTTTTGTTAATGATTTAATGAGTATTTTCATATAATCCATATAACTAAGAACATCCTATATATTATTTTAGGTGTTGTTACAATCGTCACTATCTTAAATAAATATGTATTCTCATAAAGAAGGTAATGAGTAATATAAAAAGGAATAATAAATTCATAAGGGTAAGCTTCTTTTATTTAACACTGAAAATGGTTTGGTTTTTATATTTTTAATGAGATTATATGTGAACTATGATAAATATTTGGAGATATTATTGTTGAATGAATTCCATAATTCGTTGTTTTCGACTCATCAGGAATGTACTAATATGTATCGAGACCATCAAGGTTACTATTGGTGGGATGAAATGAAAATATATCAGGATGGATTTTTGTAACACCCTGAGATTTTATAAAAAATATTCTTTTAATTTCATTGATGTCTTGTCTTGTAAGATACAACAAGTTTATCTTGTGCTATACGCAACACCGTATTAGCTTGTAGTATAAGCAACACTATTCTTAGATTGTGTTACATAAAATTTCATGTTCATTTGATAATAGTCATTCTACAAAACATTGAGTCTGTATATATATATATATATATATATATTCAATGTATAAATGAAAAATGGTTAGATTCTATTATATGAAAAAACAATGGAGTCTTGCACAACACACAACCCTATCTTGGCTTGCATTACACGCAATTACGACCTTCCTCGATAGCGTGTGTTGTACGCAATACCGGGTTTTACCAAACAACGATATATTATTATAATATTATTATGCACTAGCCCTTATGAATATTATTAAATAAATTTTAAATTTAATAACATTATTATTCATCTTACACATTTTCTAGAACATGGTATAAGAACAAAATAAAAGTTTGAGGTAAAATATGTATTTTTCAAAAAATGCAGTTTTGCCGCCTTTTGATGGAACAACCACATTAAATCAAGTTGTTGATATGTTTATAAGATCAATTTGAAAAAATAAAATTCTTATTTTTAATCAGGACATAAAAATTTACATTGGAAAATGTTTTGAAATTTTTCTGAAAACTTTCATATTTTAATGAATAGTAAAAACACGCTATATTTTAATTAAAAACAAATTTTTTCATTGTAATTTTTTATATGGCTAATTATAATATTGAATGGTTTTAAAGTATAAATATAATATATTTTTTACCATTTAATATAATTTATGTCAGTAGCATTGATATTAAATTGAATTCGTAGGTTAAATCAATTCAATCTTTTGCAATGTTTTAAACAATAACCCGTTTTCATTCGACAACAGGATTAATTTTAATTTAATTTCTTAAAATTATGTGTATTGAATTTGAATAAATATATTCCATATTTGTAATCAGTGAGTCCAAATTTTGTTAATAGGCTACTTTTTATTTTTGGGATTTTGAATAGTGACTACTGTAAATTTTATTTACCACAGTTAAAGGTAAATCGGGTAATTAAGGGTAAATATAATATTATAAAATTATCCTAAAACATGCCAAAATTCTATTGGATGGCTAAAAGTATACCCATATCATTTAAGGGTCGTAATAGATTCATTTTATGGTCTTTTGACAATGAAAATAATTTAATTATTATTAAAACCAAAGAAAGTGACAACATGTCACTCTCTTAAATATTATAAGTATAATAATTTTAATTTAGTTATAAACATCATATAACTTAGAACATGAATAGTATACAGAAAGATAATAAAATTATATACATCATGACAATTTATTTAGAATTTTTAGGGATTAAATAATTGTCATTAATGGTGATACATTAATGATGCAGAAATTAATTATTAAGTGAAAAATCAGTAATATAGTTTTTATTGAAATAATAATACCCATTAAAAGACCCACAAACCTGACCAAAACTTATTATTAGTGTATATAGACACCATAAGCATCCAATGACCTAATATATATCCGTTTGGAGTCTTATAAAAGTGATTATGTAACTTATATTATTTTATTTTAAATGATGCCAATTTTTTCACCTTCATAATTTTATAAATATAACAATTTAAATATTGTCATTTTAAGATGATACATTCTAGTAAAAGTATTATTGTGAAATTTAATATATTTATCTTTATCATAGGATTTTATTTTTATTTTTTATGAAACAAATAAGTATATTAAATAATTATACAAAAATGTTGTAGTAATTATTTTATTAAGAGATAAACCAAATAAATGGTTTTAAAAATAATAAAATAAATATTATATGATATATTTAATGTGATCCACTAATTTTTTATATAATTATGACCTTTTATTAATCTATTAAAGCTTTTATTTTGAACATATCTTCTGTATATATTTTATTTAAATTCAAATAAATGTATAGTTTCAAAAGTGTCACTATTGTTATTTTATAAAAATAACATATTATAAAATTGTTTAAAAATAACAAAAATATATATAAAAAATATAAATTTAAATTTATACGGTCTAAAATGTTATAAAGTATCCAATTATGGAAAATTCACAACAATTTAGTAATTATTTGTTATAATTTAAAATTTAGAATGTTATTACCACAAATAAAATTAAAATGATTAAGTAAAGATAAATCAAGTTGATAATGTTTACAATAATTTCCTAACAAGTCTAAATTTTATTGGCTGATGATATTACAACCCTGTGTCATCTAATATTCGAATATGAGTCATTTTTGGTGGTTTTTAAGTGGGGTTAGATTTATTATAATTTAATATTTTTAATCTTTTTATAGGTTCCCCTCTCCTCCCTTATAAAAGGGCACCTCCTCCCTCTCTTCCTCACCCCACATTGATCTTTCAAGCTCGGCCAAACCCTGAAAAATTCTATTCTCCACTTCCATATAAACATCTTAGAGGTCTTGGTCTTCTTAAAAGAACAATTTTAGTTCCCTAAGCGGAGGTATCAAAGAGGCGCTTCAAATAAGAGGTAATGTTCGTTACTAATTCTATCAACTTTATTTCTTCTTCCACTTATTCTTTTTTAGATGTTTCATTATGAGGTAATAACATCAGTATCACTAATATAGTGATATGTTATTATATATATGAAACATCCATATTTCACCATCTATCCATCCTATGGAAAATGAAATCACCGCACGAGCGTACGTACGGAATACCGACTCCCGCCGTGGTGTAATCTATTTTCCACCACCACCTTACTTGGATGGGTATAATGGTGAATGTAATAAATATATATGATTACTGTAAAGTTATATTGATTCTGTAATATTATACATACACTTTAATACAATTCCACGATCATGGGAATGATATCATTGCTCGTGCGTACGTACGGACTATCGTCTCCACGACTCGATGAGATTCATTTTCCATGTTAAAAATTCAAGAATGACTATAAAGTATATATAATATTTAATAATGAAATATATGAAATAATAATTCTACTGGATTTATGTAAATATATATGTATGTCATATACTAAATTCCATTCAATTCAATAAGAAAACGAAAATAGCGTTCATGCGTACGTACGGCCTACCATCTCCATGAACGGTGTATTTATTTCCTTTTATCGATATATTATATATGTATATTCTGAATATATATTATATTTAAATCATGTTTTACATTCTGGATGTATGTAATCATGATCTCAGTAATCATATGAATAATTACAATTTAAAACACGAACGACAAATGAAACGATTTTACCCAAAACGCTACTTCAACATGAATTTTACAAAAGAACGGGTAATATAAAGTCCTAAGTGAAACATATATGATATAATAACAATGAATATGATTCTTTAATAAGTAAATGAAATTATTTAAATCATTATACAGTAGGTATGGATACGAACTAAGTATATCGGTCCTAAGGTAGGGGATAATTTTGCAAATCTCATTTTTTTATCTGAGATTGCTTATAAGTAAGTATTTACTAGGGTTATTGTTATCATCCATGTCCATGTTTTATAAAAGTTTCCTTATGTATGTTTAATTTACTTTCTACCCATTTTTGTTTTTTACTACATGTTATTTAAGGAATCATTCTTTCTTTTATGTAACGAGGTACATTTCAGTTTTCCGACAAAAGTACGAGAAAAATGCTGTTTTTAACTTATACGACGTGAACAGATTGTTATGGTTTTATAAAGAATTATTTTCATGAATCTTCCTCCAAAATATTTCATGTATATCTTCAACAAAAAACATTTCATTTAAAATTACATGGAATTTTGTGAAACAAAAATGATGTGGATGAATAAAGGATATTTTACTCAAGAATTCCTTTCAAGTGTTTTATCAAAACAATTTTTCCATCTAGGATGAAATTATTTCATATGTTTATGTTTCATGTATAATGTCTCTATGATTTACATGGTTTATCTTTTCTTATGATGAAATATCCACTTGTTTTATATGGATTATGTGATTATGGTGTGATTTTTATGAAACCAATTTTATTCTTTGGGTTTTGATGAACATTTTAAGTTTATTTTGTGGCACATGTAAGAATGATTTCATAATGAGATGGGTGAGACCTATATCTCCCTCCAATGCATTGTGTTAAGATTTATATATCATGAGATAGACATGGCTGGAATGGTAAGTTAATATGGTTCAGTATTACAGGACTCGAACAAGAAGTGAACTCGATTTAGAAAGGGACTTTGTCCACTAGGATGGTCTTGGCAGCAATTCCATGGCTACAATGGAAATCATTACATGATATCAATGGATGCCACAATTACATGTTTTATTCCCATGCTATGTTATCATGATTTATGTTCCATTATGATCTATGACTTATGTACTTCTGTGTTTTATGTCGTTGCTCAATATTTTGATGTTTAAACATTATGTTCATGTTTTTATATGTTCAAATGTATATGTTATGTTTTATTTTATCCATGCTTACCATTACGGAGCATTTGAGCTCACCCTTTTTATGTTTTATTTTCCCCAAGGATTTAAAAAAAGGAATTAGGTAAGGAAACAAAATGTTGAAGATATTTATGGGAGATGTTGAATATCATTCACCACGATTAGAAGATTACGTTCCGAGTTTCCAAAGACACTAAACTATTACGGTCCTTGTGTGTTTGTTTTTGTTATATACAAAGTATTCTGCTAAAGTAATGTAATGTCCATGTACGTCAAGATTCGGGTATTTACAGTTGGTATCAGAGGCAAAGGAGGTAGGAATGTATCCTATCTTTTTGAACTCTCACATGTGAGCATTGGACAAAGCATGGCTCTCCGCCCAAGGGCTTAATGAGGAAATAGCTGCCACGGGGGATGGTGGTGTGTCCGGCCCAGGGGGTGTAGCCACCCATGGAGTTCCCTGATAGGTATCAATTATATCCCACTAGAAGTAATTCCAGACCGTTATAGTTGGTATCAGAGGAAAGGTTTAGTTAACCATTGGTAACTAGGATGCAAAAACGTTAGTGAGATCCCTAGAGATATTTCTATGTTATGTCTAGGGAAGTCTATAAGGATTAGTATACGTATAGAATATAGTCGTAGAACTATGGTAACGATCATATATTTTGACGTAAGATTTTAGATATTGATGGTACTCCCCCTTTACTATGTTGTTTTCCCTATCATGATATTTTCCTCTCACAGAGTTTTTTTTGTTGTGTTTTAGTCAATGGAGGGAACCAGAAGGAATTTGGTTAACATTGAATCAATTGTACAAAATGGTGACTATGAGCAACAAAATTGTGTAATTCCTAGAGAGAAATATATTGTGATTATGTCGAATCATTCATCGCGATATATTATTAACTAGGTGAAATTTAGTGGTATGCATAATTCATCAAATAAGAAGAAGGTAGACTTTTATGCATGTTAGCATGTTGTGGATCATAAAGAAGGGAAGATTGATATTTCTAAAGAAGGGAAGAAGAACCTTGATGAATACCTCAAATGGAGGGGATGATGTTACCTGTGTGGAGAAAAGGGTCATAGAGTGACAGACTATTATGGAGTTCAATGTCTTATTTGTGGAGAACATGGGCATTACTCAACTCAATGCCCTGACCTAAAAAGTTAGATCTAAATCAAGGAAGGACTTATTCAAGGACAATAATTGAAGAGGATGGACTAAAGTTTTTATGTATTGGTATTCATGAATAATGTTGTTGAGGTACTTTTATGGTGTATTAGAATATTTTTTGTAGTAGTCTCTTGTGGTTTTCAATAATTTTATGGTACCGGTAACAATGAAAAGTGATTCAAATATTTTGGAAAGCAAATGATATGCGCATAATGAAGGGATAAAGAGAAAATGAAATGTTTGATAGTATTCATGAGATCGTGATTGATATAAGGACAATTTGATATCATGGTTTGAGTATATAGAATTTTTAGGATTTTGGTATGTGGAAAGTGTTAACTTTTAATTGCATTCATGTTTTCACTAAGGTTCAATGGGTATTCATTCTTCAAGAGAATACATGATTAAGGTATTCGCATTTTTGTAATTTTACCAACAAGATATATCTTATAATATATTGGGGATAAATGATGGCATTCACATGATTGTTATATGACATTTCAAGTAATCACTTTCTTTATACTATGACCTTGGACCGAAGTATTTTAGATAAGCCTAAAGATTGGAATTGATTATGTTGGACATAAGTTAATATTGTTTAAGGATAGAACTTTTTCGATATTATTGATGGGATGTTATAGTAATGTAGTATTAGAAAAAAGACAACCTGCAGGACGGGTGACAACCCATCGTGCTGGACAAGGCTGTGGGAATCGAACCCACAACCGAAGTGCGACTGGCTTTTATTGCCTACCACTGGCCTACAGGAAGTACCTAGTTAGTAGAAACTAGTTTTATTTTATTAAGCGGTATGATATATGAAGTATAAGTTCATTTTTGGAATCATATATGATTAACCACACCATATATGGACTTATGTATATTTGATAACTTTTTCTAACCATTTGATTAAAACAGATTGAATGACTCATCATTTTATCACATGATCAACTAACACTTCATGAATGAAAAATTCAACATCATTTCTTTATGAGATGAAGTGTAAATTGTTCAAGGCGTGAACAACGGTGAGATTGTACCAAAATAAAGTATTTATTTATTTTGATTCGAAAATTCGTCAACATTAGAGAAATGATCGTGAAAACAAATTTTTTTTGTCATAGTGCCCTTATATCCGATGAATCATATGGTACCTTATATCATCACAAATCTATGGCTTTGTGATTTTTTGATTTTTCATATCCATGTCCTCTACCACTCTCCATCAGAACTTGATTTTTAGATTTCTCTTCCATAACAATATTTTCACCTTTGTTATCCAACGAGGAAACCCAGCGATGAGTTAATTTAGGTAACCGTTATGTTTCATACATCACTTTTTAAAATTACGTTTTAGTATGTGGGTTTCTATTAAAGAAGCTTTCAAGTAGTCAACCATTTATAACCCCGACGAATTTCGAGGGAATAATTCATTTTAAGGGGGGGTAGAATGTAACACCCTGAGATTTTATAACAAATATTCTTTTAATTGCATTGAGGTCTTGTTCTGTAATCTACAACAATATTATATTGTGCTATACGCAACACTGTATTATGTTGTATTATACACAACACTATTCTTAGATTGTGTTACACACAATTTCATGTTCATTTGATAATAGTCATTCTAAGCAACATTGACTGTGTGTTTATATATATATATATTCAATGTATAAAGGAAAAATGGATTGATTATATTATATGAAACAACAAAGGAGACTTTCACAACATGCAACCCTAACTTGGCTTGCATTACACGCAATCCGGACCTTCCTCGATATCTTGTGTTGTACGCAATACCGGGTTTTACTAAACAACGATATATTATTATAATATTATTATGAACTAGCCGTTATGAATAGTATTAACTAAAATTTTAATTTGATAACAATATTATTCATCTCACACATTTTCTAGATCATGGTATAAGAACAAAATAATATTTTCAGGTAAAATATGTATTTTTAAAAAAATGTCGTTTTGCCGCCTTTTGATGGTGCACCCACATTAAATCTAGTTGTTGACATGTTTATAAGTTCAATTTGACAAAATAAAATTCTTATTTTGAATTAGGATATAAAAATTTACATTGGATAATTTTTTGATAATTTTCTGATAACTGTCATATTTTAATGATTAGTAAAAACACGCTATATTTTATTTAAAAACAACTTTTTTCATCGTAATAATTTATATGGTTAAATTAAAATATTGAAGAGTTTTAAAGTATAAATAGAATATATTTTTACCATTTAATATAACTTATGTCATTATAATTGATTGTAAATTGAATTCGTAAGTTAAATCAATTGAATCTTTTGCAATGTTTTAAACAAAAACCCGTTTTCATTCGACAACGAGATTAATTTTAATTTAATTTCTGCAACTTCTGTGTATTGAATTTGAAAAAACTTATTCCATATTTGGAATCATTGGGTCTAAATTATGTTAATAGGCTAATTTTTTATTTTTTGGAATTATGAATAGTATATACGGTAAATTTTATTTACCATAGTTAAAGGTAAATCGGGTAATTAAGGGTAAATATAATATTATAAAATTACCCAAACACATGCCAAAATTCTATTTGATGGCTAATAGTATACCCATATCACCTAAGGGTCAGATTAGATTAATTTTATGGACTTTTGAACATGAAAATAATTTAATAATTATTAAAACCAGAGAAAGTGACAACATGTCACTCTCTTTAATCTTATAAGTATAATAATTTTAATTTAGTGATAAACATCATAAAACCTCGAACATGAATATTCCACAGAACGCTAATAAAATTATATACATCATTATAATTTATTTAAAATTTTTACTGATTAAATAAGTGTCATTAATGATGATACATTAATGATACATAAATTAATTATTAACTGAAAAATCAGTAATATTGTTTTTATTGAAATAATAATACCAATTAAAAGACCCACAAACCTGACCAAAACTTATTGGTAGTCTATATATACACCATAATCATCCAATGACCTAATATATAACCGTTTGTAGTCTTATAAAAGTGATTATGACACTTATATTATTTTATTTTAAATGATGCCAAAGTTTTCACCATCATAATTTAATAAATATAACAATTTAAATATTGTGATTTTAAGATAATAAATTCCAGTAAAAGTATTATTTTGAAAGGTAATAGATTTATATTCATAATATGATTTTATTTTTATTTTTAAGAAACAAATAAGTATATTAAATAATTATACAATAATGTTGTAGTAATTATTTTATTAAGAGATAAACCAAATAAATGGTTTTAAAAATAATAAAATATATATTATATAAACTATTTAATGTTCATCACTAATTTTCTAGATACATATGACCTTTTCGGAATCTATTAAAGCTTTTAGTTTGAACAAATCTTCTGTATATAGTTTATTTAAATTCAAATAAATGAATAGTGTCAAAATTGACACTATTGTTATTTTATAAAAATAACATATTATAAAATTGATTAAAAATCACAAAAATAAATATACAAATTATAAATTTAAATTTATATCGTCTAAAACGTTATAAAGTGTCTATTTATCAACAATTCCCAACAAATAAGTAATTATTTGTTATAATTTAAAATTTAGAAAGTTATTACCACAAATAAAATTAAATTGATTATGTAAGGATAAATCAAGTTGATAATGTTTAAAATAATTTCCTAACATGTATAAATTTTATTTTTTGATGAGATTACAAACCTATATCATATAATATATGAATATGATTCATTTTTTGTGGTTCTTAAGTGGGTTTAGATTTATTATAAATTAGTATTTTTAAGATTTCCAATGGAGCCCCTCTCCTCCCTTATAAAAGGGCACCGCCTTCCTCTCTTCCTCACACCTATTTGAGCCTTCATGCTCGGAAAAACCTTTCCAAATTATTTTCTCCAATTCCATAGAAACATCCTAGAGGTCCTGGTCTTCTTCAAAGTCCAATTTTAGTTCCCTAAGAGTAGGTCTCAAAGAGGCGCTTCAAAGAAGAGGTAATGTCCGTTACCGATTCTTTTACCTTTATTTCTTCTTCCCCATATTCTTTTTTAGATGTTTCGGTATGAGGTAATAACATCAGTATCAATAATATACTAATATGTTATTATATGTATGAAACAACCATATTTCACCATCTATCCATCCTACGGAAAACGAAATCACCGCGCGTGGGTACGTACGGAATATCGTCTCCAGGTCGTGGTGTAATCTATCTTCCACCACCACATTACATGGATGGGTATAATAGTGAAAGTAATTAATATATATGATTATTGTAAAGTTATATTGATTCTGTAATATTATACATAAAATTTAATACAATTACACGATCATGGGAATGATATCATCGCTCGTGCGTACGTTCGGACTACCGTCTTCACGACGCGATGAGATTCAATTTCCATGTTAAAAATTCAAGAATGATTATAAAGTATATATAATAAGTAATAATTAAATATATGAAATAATAATTTTACTAGATTTCTGTACATATATATGTATGTCATATACTTAATTTCATTCAATTCAATACGGAAACGAAAACAACATTCATGCGTACGTACGGCCTACCGTCTCCAAGAACGGTGTATTTCTTTCCATTTATCGATCTATAATATATGTATATTCTGAATATATATTATATATAAATCATGTTTTACATTATGGATTTAGGTAATCATTATCTATGTAATCATATGAATAATTACAAGTTAAAACACGAATAACAAATGAAACGATTTTACTCAAAACGCTATTTTAACATGAATTTACAAAAGAACGGGTAATATAAACTAATAAGTGAACCATATATGATATAATAACAATGAATATGATTCTGTAATAAGTCAGTGACATTATTTAAATCATTATACAGGAGTTTTGGAAATTTACGAAGCATATCGGACCTAAGGTAAGGGATAATTTTGCAAATCTCTTTTTTTATCCTAGATTGCATATACGTATGTATTTACTGGGGTTATAGTTATCATCCATGTCCATGTTTTCTAAAAGTGTCCTTATGTATGTTTAATGTCCTTTTTACCCATTTTTTTATTACATGGTATGTAAGGAATCTTTCTTTCTTTTACGTTACGAGGTACTTTTTCACTTTTCCGACAAAGTACGAGAAAAATGTTATTTTTAACTTGTATGGAGTGAACAGATTTTTACAATTTTATAAAGCCTTATTTTAATGAAGCTTCCTCCAAAATAATTCATGACTATTTTCAACAAAATACTTTTCATTTAAAATATCATGGAATTAGGTGAAAAGAATATGATTTTGAAGAATAAAGGATATATTACTCAAGAATTCATTTCAAGTGTTTTATCAAAACCATTTTTCCATCTAAGATGACATTATTTCATATGTGTATGTTTCATGTATAATGTCACTATGATTTACATGGTTTCACTTTTCTAATGATGAAATATCCATTTGTTTTATATGGGTTATGTGATGATGTGATGATGTTTATGAAACCCATTTTATTCTTTGGGTTATGATGAATGATTTAAGTTTATTTTGTGGCCCAAGTAAGAATGATTTCATTATGAGTTGGGTGGGACCTATATCTCCCTCCAATGCATTGGGTAAAGATTTATATCTCATGAGATAGACATGGCTGGAAGGGTAATTTAATCTAGTTCTATATTATAGGACTGGAACGAGGAGTGAACTCGATTCAGAACGAGACTTTTTCCACAAAGATGGTCTTGGCAGCAATGCCTTGGCTACTATGGAAATCATTACACATGACTAATGGATGCCACAATTACATGATTTATTCCCATGATATGATATCATGATTTATGTTCCATTATGATCTATGCCATATGTACTTCCATGTTTTATGTTGTTGCTCAAGATTTTGATGTATAAACAATATGTTCATGTTTTTTTTAAGTTCAAATGTACATGGTATGTTTTATTTTATACATGCTTACCCTTATTGAGCATTTGTGCTCACCCTTTTTTTGTTTTATTTTCCCCCCGGATTAAAACAATGTTTTTAGGTAAGGAAACAAAAAGTGGAAGATCTTTATGGGAGATGTTGAAGATCTTTCACCACGATTAGAATATTACGATCCGAGTTTCCAAAGACACTAAACTATTACGGTCCTTGTGTGTTTGTTTTTGTTATGTATTAAGTATTATGATAAAGTAATATAATGTCCATGTACGTCAAGCTTCAGGAATTTACAGTTGGTATCAGAGGAAAAGGAGTTAAGAATGTATCTGATCCTTGGGAACTATCACATGTGAGTGTTGGACGAAGCATGGCTCTCCGCCCAAGGGCTTCATGAAGAAATGTTTGCCATTGGGGATGGTGGTGTGTCCCGCCCAGGGGGTGTAGCTGCCGATGGAGTTCCCTGATAGATATCAATTATAGTCCACAGGAAGTAATTCCAGACTCTTATAATTTATAATGATATTTTTTACTTTTCAATGTGTTAATATAGAGTGAAAATTTAAAATGTGGGTGCATCATTATTTTCCAATGAAATATCGGAAATTTTAAAATATATCCATGGATTTTTTAATTTTATTTTCATAGTCTTTTTGATTTAGTAATGATTTTATTATTATTAATCAATTAACTAAATATACAAGTTACATTCTTAATTGATATAATTAACCATCTAATCGACTTTATCAACTATATGTGAAGGATATAATTAGTTTATTATGAGTTTTTTATCTATTATATATAATCATAATCCTAAGTTCACATTAAATGTTTTGAAAGGACATTAAGTTTCAATGGATAATGAATTAACTTTCAAGATGGATTTTTATAATGAATAAGATAGAAAATATGATAGAACAATTTTAGCCTTGGATTACATGCTTTGTGCTTGTTCAGCAGATCACTAAAAAAGTTAGAAAGAATATCTTTCATTTGAAGAATTTTTTTTTTTTTTACATTTTTGTATATAGATTGAACATTTTGTGGATTTATATATAAAGAGTATATATAAACCTAATTTTTAAGATACAATAGAATAATATAATTTTAATGGAATAGAATTAGTAGAGGAAACAATTAATAATATAATGTTAATTCAATAACATATGATAATAGCTCATAAAAGGGATAAATGTATTCTTGATAATCTGAGGAAATATCTATCTTTTAAGGTAGGTGACAATGATTTTTTTAAAATATCTCAATAAAAAGTGTTATTGATTTTTTAAAAGAGGATGTTAATTACATTGTTAATTAGGTCATATAAAATCATAGTGAAATTTTGATCAACTGCCTACTAAGTGTCCATTCCTTTGATTTATTCCATGTTGCACAATGTTTTTCATGTTTTTATTTTATGAAATTGTGTGATAGTTTCTTCTCATGTATTGATCTCTTGGGTAGTTCTGTTGGAAGAGAACCATTATTAGGAGGAGCAATCTATTTTTATTCTTGATCATAGAGAGTGGGATAGTATTCAAGAATATGGTAATTCACAATGTTACACTTATGTGAAAAAAACAATATAATTGATGAAGCAACATGGTAGTCTAAATATAATTTTGATAAAGGTATCCCCACTTGTTTAATGACTGAATAGAATTGTTAGGAGGAAATTTAAAAAATGGGGAAAAATATAATAACCCATAAAATCATAAAATAAATCATTTTAATTTCCATTACTATTAATGAGATTGATATTGATATTGATATTAATTTTTTAAATAAAAAAGGTAAACAATTTTAATAAATAATTTTTTCATAAGATTAAATTTAAAAGATTAATTTTAAAAATATTTACTTATTATTGAAAACAAATTATTTAAAATTTTAATTTGTCATTATAAAGGAATCATTGTATATTATATTTATATATTTCAAAAAAACATTATTTGTAAACAAATATTGATTATTTGTTGTGTCTATTAAAAATTGTAATGTGAGTGAAATTATTTATAGAGTAAAAATATATTCTGGATTTGTTCTAAAATATAATTATATATTTATTTTAAATGATAAAAATATTTTTTTCTAAATTAATTTAACAACCCAATTTTGAAAAAAAAATTATTTTTCGAAAGGGTATTTTTCTTAAAAAAGTTTTTCATTTAATTTTTCTGGTATTATTTTAAATTAAATTATTAAACATCATAATTTTAAGTTTATAATATTTTATTTACTATTTGGAATCAATGTTTTTGAATTAGGAAAATAGGTCCATTTTATTTTTTTGTCAATATAATTTGTAAAAATAGTAATTTTTGTTTCCATAGTAAAGGGAAAATTGATTAATTAATTTTAAAAATAAAATGATAATGAATATAAAATTACAATAAAATTAAATTAATTTTATTCTATTAGTATGTTTCATAAATAATTATTTTAGATCTTTTTATATAGAATTTTATATATTAATATATTATTACAACTATTATAAAATTTTATTTAATGAAAAGTGAAAAATTCTAGTCTTTTTTTAAACTACTATAATATTTTTAACATTGACATAACAAAAATTTGAGTTATAAATTGAAATTTGAAAGGTAAAGGATTTACATTATATATGGTAAATTTTTATAATATTTAATTAAAAAATAATGACATTAAATGATTACACAAAGATAACAAAATTTTTATTCAATTAACAGGAATATAAAATAAATTTTAGTAAAAATATTAAAAGTAATATGATTTGAAATTATTAACGTGATACACCTAATATATATATAATAATTTTATATTAGGGAATATTAACATAAATTATTTTTTGAATTTTAATATTTTCATGATGTAATTAAAATTAATGTTATGAATAGTCTTACAAATTGACATTGTTGATATTTTATAATTAAGAATATATAATTAAATGTTTTAAAACTAATAAAAATTTTATATTCATCTAAATTAACGTTATAATTTTAATAAACTCAAAATAATCCAATTATGTGAAATTTGTTCATTTTTAATACCTATCATACCCCTCAAAGAATTAAAAACCATGATGTCATTGTACGTGTGAAAATGGTTAATAGGGGGATATAAAATTATAAATTTAAAAATGTGATAAAAAAATTTAATAAATTTAATTTTTGTTATTATTCTGATCCATCATTTTTATATATTGTAAATAAATTGTTATTTATGAATTTGGAATTGAAACTTATTTTATACAAATTTTATATATTGATAAATTCTATGAATCCCCCTCCCAATTCATATTATCATGATTCACTTATTCCCATTACATCATAATCCAAAAACCATTATCTATAAAATTTCTACAAAAACACATTCCTTGCATCACTGATCTTATTATATATGAATTCTTTTGTTATGATACCATCCCTAAAGGGCTTAATGTTTAAATTAATGGATAAATTTCAAAGAAGAGGTGTAGTTATTGACCACATATATTAGTATTATTTCTTCTTCCACTCCTTCAAAAATTCCTTAACGATGTTTATATAATAAAATGTATACCTTCTAAACATAGTGGTTTTTTTAAATGTAATAACCTATATAAATCCTCTCTTCCATCAAATGGTTATGAAATCATTCATTCATGTATACAGTAGACTATTTCCTTTAGAATTAATGTAATTTTTTCTATCACCATTTATCATAGAAGGTTATAATGATGAAATTTAGAATCATATATTATAGTGATGAAATATTTACAATTTGTAAAATATAATATAAATTTTTTGTTTTTACCTTTCTATTTGCTAAAAAATGATAATGTCGTTCATGTGTACGTGTGGACTGCCACCTCGAAAAATCCATGTGATTTATTTTTTATCTCCATGTCACCTGAAAGATATATATATGCACATTTTAATATTTAAAATGAAAATTTTTATATATTTATATTTATATAAATATTAAATAATACATACATTTTTTTAATAATTATAATTTAAAAATTGAAATGTTACTCGTGTGTACGTATGACCTACCACCATGTGGATTGCAATATAATTCATTTTTCCTAAATATATTTCATAAATTATGTAAAAATATAAACAATATATTAAAATTATAATTATTACATAATTATTATTATATAGATGTTGGAATATTGATCACATTAATCATATTCAATATTGAAAGTCATTTTAGACATATGAACTGAATGTCATCAATACATATGATGTTGTAATAAATGATTATTTAATTGTGTATGAAATTTCAATTCGTAAAAAAAGAAATAATAATCATAAAATTCTTCTAAATTAATTCAATTAGTAATAAAATTTTATTATTTAGGAATATATATAACATACTTGACAAGTCATACTCAAGGTAATAAACATTCATTTCAAATCACTCTTTTAATATTTCCTTTAAAAACTCTTCTTTCTTATACACATCTTTAAAATATTTTATACATTTATTTATATAGATATAATTGAAATATAATAGAAATTGTTTATATCCATATATTTTTCAATGATTTTCAAATTGGATGTTTTTAGTAAATGTTTTTATCTTCCTTACAAAAAAGGCCAAAAGGATTACCAATTTTAATGTATACGTCGAAAATAAATTATCAAAACACTTGTGATGTTATTTTATGTTTTCATTATTATACAATCATTCATGATTAATTTAATGAATCATATCATTCCTTATTTTCTTGTTATTTTCAAAATTTATTTAAAATGGAATGGATATTTCAATATATGAAAATGTTTTCTTATGGATACAAATTTTTCTTAAGATGATAGCATTCATTTATACTGTTATGAATCTTTAGAAATTTGTATCTTAGAGGTTTTTTAAATTATAAAACAAGGGATGGTGATACTATTATGTATCTTACATTAATTTGATAAAGGGAATGATTTTTGTAATTATATTTCTACTAACAGATTATGAGGTTATTTTGTAATGGATATTCTTTGTATGATATTTATGGTCTTTTCAAGTGTAACTGTGATGGTTAATCAAAGTATTACCATGAATATTATTTTATGTGTACTTAATAACCATAATAACGTGATTATTCAAGATAGCTATTTGATTTATCTTTTATTTATATTAGTTTTTATAGAAAAATTATTATTTTACAAGGTAATCTAAATTATAGTCTACATTGATTGGTTGAAAATATCAGTTTTTTGAAAATGTTTTATGGGTTTTCATTATTCCATATAAACCTTCATGATAATTATTATTTCTTTATAATATATTGTGAAATGTTTTATTAAAATATTTTAGAAGTGAAGGTTATTTCTTTAGTAAAAGAATGTTTATTTAGAATAATAAGTTTTTAAGGAGTTTTTTTTAAGTATTCATATATTAATAGTATCATTAATTTTTTTGATTCCAGTTACTGATATATAACTTCTAATAACATGTATCAAAATTTTCTTTACAGGTTTTAATGATGTATATGGTCAATGAATAAGTTATACTAGAAGTTGTAATGATTTCTAAATAAAAGAAAACATGTTTTATTTTAAATGGTGTCTCTAGTGAGAAAATGAATGCTAAATATAAGTGCCCACATTGTAATGTATGAATTTTTTATGTAATATAAGTAACCTAAATCTAGATAAATATAATACTAAAATATCCTTGTGAAATTAAGAGAATTAATTCTATTTAATTTTTTTATAATATTTAATTTTTAATTTTGGATCCTTATAGATGTATTTTATTTTAACATATGGATAAAACATCATTCCATTTTATGCATGTCCCTAGATTTTTAATTATTAACTTATAATATGTTTAGAATTTTCCCGACATCCATTATGAAACATTTATCTTTAAATAATGATAAATCATTATTTAATTCCCTTTCATTACATTGAAAATGTAAACATTTGATAATTAATTATCTTATCTAATGTCACATGATACTATATATATATATATATTTAGAAACAATTTCTGAGAGTAAAACACCATAAAAGGTAGACAACAGTCCATAAAAATAATTTATAAATATTTTAAAATTTTATATAGTTCATATAATTCCATGATGATATTTTAATGTTGTCATCATAAATAACAAAATTTTCCTCTTAAAATTGCTTTAAATTTAATTTTTTTGTAATTCCAACGCATTCCTTGTGAGTATTTTTCTTCAAATAATATCATCAAATTTTCTCTATCTCCATTATTTTAATATTAATGTGAATAATCTTCCATAATTTAAAAATCATTTCCCTTCTAAATGAAGATATTAAATTAATCACAATAATTACATAACAATGAAATAATTTTCTTTTATAGAGACTTATTCTATTTATTAGCTACTAATGGATTGTTGGTTTCATTGAATAATGGATATTTTTATCAATTGACGTGATCCAGTTTTTTCCATTATATGGAGAAATTGTTTTTTTAGTATAGTTGATATTATTAGTTATGACATTACCGAATATATTTATAATATTCTCATGCCTAACTAAAGAAGTATTTATACAAATTATTGGCAGATACATAAATTGATTATAATATTCGATACATTTTTCATTTCATCGTATAGGACCCTTATTTAAATAATATAAATAAATAAATTATCTCTAAAAATATGAATATTTAGCCATATCCTATAAATTCATATTTATTTAAATTTCGTGAGGATACAAAAAATATATAATATTTTTCACGATACTTATAGGCCCCTAAAATCTAGTCCCATGTTTCTATCTAACCATAATTATTTACTAAATATAAAATTAATATATAATATAACCCATAGATATTGTTGTATTTATTAAAATTTCAAAATTTACAACAAAATACGTCCAAAAGGTTTAAAAAGTTCATATAAATTTTGATATTGGATATATACATGATTTCAAAAATATCTTGGAATGATAAATAATAGATTAAAAGCATCATGAGAATTCTATTATTCCTTTATTTATATCTTTTTATTTATTTCAAAGATATTATATTGATACCCTATATAATTACAGAACAATTAAAGGGTGATACGAGATTCCCAGTAAGGGGTTGTGTACATCTGAAGCATTTCTGGATACTGAAGAAACATTGGTCCAGGTATTGATTTTTTTATTTTTATTTATCGTTTTTTTCTATGAATTTTTTTTATTTTTGGAAAAAATGAAGTTATCAGTCTGAATATTCAACTTCTAGATGATATATTTAAATAAATTAAAATATATTACATCCTTATAATAAAACAATTCAACTATTTTTTGGATTATTAAAATTATTTTTGCATTAATTATTATTTAATTGGATGAGTATTAAATTGATAACTCTGATCCAAGCATGATGATTTCTAGAAGAAATAACAATAGAATATATAGATTCATGTATTCCTTGCAATAAGATGATAATTATATTTTTAAGCTGATATCATAAATAATAATTGAAATTATATGAAGAAAAAATTTATAATTGAAAATTGTAAGTGATAATGTTAATTATATATTTCATACGAACATTATATTTATGGTAATTAGAATGTGAGGGCATATTGTTCAAAGATAAAGATGAAAACTAACATTTATGGAAATGTGTACTGGAAAATTAAGTCACATAAAACTATTCTATATAACAAATAAATGTTTATTAATATATTTTCAGTAAACTAGTTATAAAAAGAAGATATGAAGAGTAATTTTCATTAAATGAAGAATATATATGCAATATAATTTGAGGATCTAGTTAAAGTAAAAGTTGATGAAAAAATCAATATTGAAAATGAAATATGTGGGTCTATATTGAGAAATTGTAACAATGAGAAGACAAAGAGCATGTGGAATCAATGTATCATCTTAGTAAGGTTAGTAAATTATTTCCATTCAATAAAATTGGAGTATGATTGGTTATAGAGCTCATAATTGTATAGGGATGTTTAAAAAATAAGTTCTAATGGAAAATTTCTAGAAGTATTATAGAAAATAAATTGGATAAAACCACTACATGTGAAAAAAATTTATTACCAGAAAATGTTTTCATAAGATTGATTTGAATATAGTGGTGATTAATTATTGAGAAAATAAATATCACAGTAATATATATTCATGCATAAAATGTTATACATAGTGATAAAATGGGAGAAAAGAGCATATTCTAACACAAGAATGCGTGTAATAGGGGTGTTAAATAATATATGAGATATTATAGATAGAAAAATGGATTAATTACTAATAAATATATTATGATTATATTGGTGGTATAATATAGTTGGATATATAATTTAAATTAATCACATGAATATATAGAAGTTGCTAAAAAACAACCATTCACATAGTTCTTAAATAAATATCGTGATGATTTAATTTATGAAAAATGAAAAAAACCACAGGTAAAGAACAACATAATATTAAAGATCATAAGAATTATATTTCATTTAAATGATATTATATTTATTAATATAGTATAATTTGTTACAATAGTGATCTTAAATATGAGGTGATCAATGAATTCATCAAAAGATGACGCCAAAATGTTTGAGGATGTCAGAATATGATGAGTTGATTATAAACAAAATCTGTAATGGGTGAATTATAATAATATAATATTTATTCTAGATTATATTTTATTATATTTCTTATGGGTTATTATAAATAATTTAACTACATTATAGACTCATAATTATGAACAAGAATAATAAAGAATAAATAAAATGAATATAAAATTTCATTTAAGAAATAATAAATCTGTGTGAATGAATTTCCACAAATTAATGGTGTGGATCATTTCATTTACATGAAGATAGATATTTCAAAGATATTTTCTAGTAAATTTATTGAAAATCCTTCCAAAAATTATATTTTTTATTATAGATGAGTTTTGTTGAATATTTAAAATGATGTGTTGACATAATATATTTCAAAAAAGTTGACTTAGCGGTTTCATGATTTCATTATGTAATTCAAACAAATTTATGAAAAAAACAATTCGTAATTAAAATTATACATATAACTGATTATTTCCAGATATGCATGAGTATATAAATATAACGGTTTCATCAAGAATAATTTTTTATTTTTTTAGTATTATGAAGAAGATAAATACAGAAAGTGTGGAATACCAACATTGTTCACAAAATCCAAAGGGTCAATGTTTTTTTAAAATTTAAATAACTAATTATTGATAATATTATATACTGAAAAATTCACATACTTACAATATTATGTTGAATTGAAATATGATAAAAAATCATAATTTGGTAAGAACCATTAATATTTTCAACCTGGAGACAAAAGAATATAGGAGCAAGTCTACACATTTGTAGTCAATATCATTATATAGTTGATATTCATGGATTGATTGGAGTCATCATGGAAAGAAGTAGGAACCCTCATTGGGACTGGAAATTTTGAAAGATTTTGTGCCTTCAATTATTTTATTTATCATTTATTATAAGTGAGGTTGAATTATAAATTTTATAGGATCTAGTCATTAACCATTTGTAGCGGTTAATTTTAGGATGGAAAATATACAAAAAAATATCACCATTGATGAACCACAACCCACTTATCACGGGTTAATAAATTAACGGGAACATAAATTCATATCATATAATCCTAGTTATCATATATAACATATCTATATTTTTTATCATTGATAATCGCAATATAGTAAATTATAGATGAATTCTTACCTTAAATGGAAAAATTATAATGTTTTTAAGAATAAAATGATACACCATCTTCTAAATATTACCTATTATGTGGTTAATGAGCATACAATATTTTTTTTATCTATATAGAATGGGGTACCTATGTATTTTATTAAAAATTTTATTCTTAATATTGATGGAAAATATATGCATTCTATTTTAATTTACTTGTCTATCAATGATTTCTTGAAGGTGATGGGTATTCAAATATTATTGATTACATGAGAGAAACATGAATGAAGTTTTAAAGGGAATGTAAAAGTAACTAAAAATGATAATATTTATATAATAATATCACATATATCATGATAGAGAAATAAGATACTACTGTTAAATACATCACATAAGTGAATGAAATTGTATAATCTTCTAAAAATTCATAGTTGTCTTATAATATTCAACTATTATTTAAAAAAATTATTAGTAACATTCTAGATTTATTTCATCCTAATGCCTGTACATTAAAATATATCAATAATTTATATCTTGATAAAATATATAACATACATGTTACATATGAAATGAAAATATTTATTATTTTAAAAAAATATATTAATGTGGAGATAGATTTTGAATCATTGATAAAATGAAAATAAAATAACTATAAGATAATGATATGGGATATAGTGAATTAGAAGATAAAGATGATGGTAATACTGAATATAATAGTATTATGTCCATTATCTATAGGAATTTTTATTATGAAAATTAAAGTGACAAATTTAACCTCCCTATCGATGCTTTCAGTGTGGGGGATAAAAAATATTGCATAAAAATATCCAATTCTGAATGATATATAACCCAATAATGATTATTTTGTAGATAAACCTTAGAGAAGAAATTGAATAAATCTTTAAATGAATGTAATTATTTCACTGAATGTAAGAACATGATATCCAAAATGAAAAAAGATCTATATTGAGAAGTGGATGACTTTACCAAAAATATTTCATAAGAAGATGAAATTCTTGAGACGTTCATCACCATCATGGAATATTTTAAATTAATGAAATAATATATAATTAATATAGAATAATGAAGTGAAGAAACAAATATATATAACATATAAAAAGATAATAAAAAATAATTAGGCTGGAAAAAACAAAAATTATGAAATAAGTTTTGATATTGAAAAAAGAAAGTGAAATTAGAATTAAAAAATTATAATTTCTAAAAAAAGAAAATATGTAAAAATAATAGATAAAAAATCAGAAGCTGAATGTTAAGGAATAAGGGAAATGGTAAAATAACATAAAGAATATATTTATAAAATAAAAAAAGTGGTATTTAAGAAACAATAAAATTTTATCGAGGCTGAAAATAATTTTCATAATATGAATGGGAAAATACACAATGTTATAGATCTATAGGATGAAACTTCTTAGGCTTCTGAGAGAACTCATTTAAAAATTTAGTGAAATCTTAATGTATTAAATTTTAATTTTCATATTATATTAATAATTTAATAAGTAATTAATTATATAAATTTTTATCTAAGTCTATTTATGAATTAAATACTGTTTTAGAGGCTTAAAACATGAATAAATCAAATCTTAAGCATGGAATACACTAATATTTATAAAAGATTATTTTACTACCTTTTGATGGAAACACTTTTTTAAATAAAATTTTTAACAATTTTATAAGCCATATTTTTTAAAATAAACTTATTCATTATTATTGGGAGATCAAAATTTACTTTGGATAAATTTTTGTTATTTTTCAAACCATGTTCATTTTTAATTAATAGTGTATAATACTGCATTTTACATTAAAACTGCATTTTCATCTAATTTAATTATATGGTAAGATTATATTTTTAATTTTTTTTAAATTGTAAATTGAATATATTTTTACCATTTAATAAAATGGTGGTCATTGAGATTAATTTCACTTTGGGACTGGGAATAAACAAGTTCCAAACTTTTCATAGATATTGTATCAAAAAAACCCGCTATTTATTTTGACAACGAGAATTATATTTAAACTAATTAGTGAAATTTATATGTTTGTAATTTGGTAAAAATGATTCCATATTTCGAATCAGATGTTCCAAATTATCTAATTAAGACTCTTTTGTTTTTGGACATTATGAATAGTAATGACGGTAATTATCATTAATTATCTTGATTAATTTGTAATCAGGTAGTTAAGGATAATACAATAATATAATAATAATACTAAATGACCCCAACATATGTCCTAATGCTACTGGTTGTGTCATTTTTGACCATGGGATGCATTATGCCAAACTTGGGGACCCCATGGAATCACTTTTGTGTGATAATGACTTTTTATCTTTTTATTTTTAAAGAAAGTTAAATATAACAATGAATATATCACCGGAGTAAAACATTTATAATATTGTCTACCTAAATGATATATTTCACTATAAATATTAATTGGAAATAAAAAGAGATATCCTACATCATAGTATTTTTTTATAATTTTTAGATATTAAATAAATTTAATTATTTATGACATCATGATGATGCAACGATTACCTCATTAATTAACAATTTAAATAAAATTAAAAGATAATGTAAAATCTAATACTTAAACATGTAAAAGACCTATTGGATGAGTATATTTCAATCCCTTATCACCTTATCCTCTATGTATATCAATGTGGGACCTTTAAAATCTTAAACACATTTTAATATAAAGTAATATTTTATAACCTTCCAAGAGTGCCCCTCTTCTCCTCTTATAAAAGGCCCCCTCCTCTACCTCCTTACCCACACATATCAAGACATTGTCTCGGCCATTACCTGCTCACTTTATCTCGCAAAATCCCTCTATTCATCCTATAAGCCTTACCTTAGACAGGAATCTCTTCAAGAAACCTTTTTGGTTCAAATCAAGAAGAGTTACCCGATTTAAAGGTAATGTCTACTCTAATGTTCTTTTGTTTTATATTGCTTCTCCAACCCCCTAAACTCTTTTTATTAATTTATTTTGTGAAAACACCAGTATCTTAAATATACTAGGATGTTTTTATAAGATTTATTCGAACTACACATACACACACCTTCATATAATGGTTAAAGGGCTTACTGTTTCCGTGGATGGCGAATTTCTCCCTCACGAAACGATGATTGTTCAATATTCTTATAACACCATCAAAGGTGTCCATTAAGATGAAACTATATTTATATATGATATATAATATGTTTATGTTTTCCTTAAGCTTCAATATTTTTCATTTTTGGCATACCTTTATGGTTTCAATTATGGGTAAACGTGATATCTTCATTTTAGGAAGTGCAGACTACCACCCCCTCAATGTTATTTGATTCGTTAATTCCATATGTGGGATGTATAAGAGATGGAGTTAATGTTATTATATATGATGTTATACTATAATTATAAAATACCTTTTTATCATTATGATTCCATTCCATAAAATACGAAATAGAAATGGAAGTAGCGTTTATGCGTACGTACGACTTACCGTCTCCATGAACGATGCATTTCATTTCTTACCTCTAAATGTTATGTAATATTATAAATTAATTTATATACTGGATATATATAATATATATGATATCTAAAAAATTAATATAACTTTGGATACAATAGATACATGAACAACTTGTAATTATAAAGTATTTATTTCTGACTCAAGTACCAATGACCGTTAAAAAGACTGTTATTATCTTAAATAATTACATGGTGTTCATGACATGGTAATAAGTGATATAAAAGGAATAATGAACGTAAAAATGTTCTTAAGCAGGTATAAATTAACTCAAGTTTATTATTCAGGAGATTAATGAACGATCGAGTGAAGTCGGATACGAGGTAAGGGACTTCGTCTCAATCTCCTTTCATTGAGGCATATTTTGTACTATACACAACCTTCGTTTATATGGTGTATAAACCAATTTGACATTTATGTCTAGTAAAAATGAATCTTTTTTTATACGAAGTGTTTTACTAAACGACAAAAGGAATGTTTTTTTGTCGTATGTATGTGATGACAACGACCTCTCCGTCGCCTTGACCATTATTTGAGTTTTAACATCCCCTACAAGACATTACCTAAATTTTTAAAAAAATAAAAAATAAATACCATGTATTACTTCTATTTTATTTTGGTATTGAAAATGGATTTTATAATTTTTATATTATATTAATGTGTTGTATTGATATCTTGTTATTTAAATGTGGAAATGTAATGTTTACTTTATGCTTGTTTAATGTGATATGATTATGTTATGTTCTTGGGAATTGTTATGAAGAAGGGTGGTTTCGTGATAAACTAAGGTCGGGTGAGCCCGATATATCTCTCCAATGCATTGGGTAATGCAAAGAGGTTAAACGTTAAGGATTCTCCGAAGAGATTTATGGAATATACTATGATGGGTATTCAAAACGTAACTATGACGGTTACTCCCTATGTAAGAATGATATGAATGCCTCAAGTTACATTTATTTCTTATGATTTCTATGATTTATTCGTGATTTTATGAGGAATGTTAAAATTCTTATGTTTAATGAGTAAATTATTATTTCATACATGGACTAATGTTTTCATTTCATACTTTTATATCCCTTATTGAGCTTTTTATGCTCATCACTAGTTTTTGAAATGTTTTTTACAAGTCAAGAGAATAGTACATGATGTGATGATAGTGTCAAGGAAGTGCCAATAAAGAATCTATGTTTTATTTTAAATATGTTTCTGATGATAGAAAAAATGTGTACTAACTTTTATGTAACCACTTTTTTTAAATGAGGAGTGTAATGAATGATTTATGATATAATTCTCTAAAACTCTAAACCGGAAAATATTCTCAACCTATATTCTTGAAATAACTCAAGATTAAGTAATATTTAAGGCTGGGCCCTTATAATTGGTATTAGAGGTCAGTTTAGATAACTTTAGGAGTTAGAATTGTATGAAATGATTATCCAAAAATATTTTTTTTATGGTCAATTTGAAATGATGTAGCATTTGATGATAACCATTTTTCTTCATCTAAGATATTTTTTTAGAATGGTTTTCCGTAGAGGAAATAGGGAATCAGTGCTAGGAAGGCATACAGAAGGGAATGAACTTCCGAATCAGCATCCTGAGATTGTAAGAATTAGAACTGAACAGTTTGTTGCAGTAATGGCGCTGTTGAATCAAGCGATAAATGGTGGTGGTATCCATGCATGAGATCATCCAGAACAATCACAGAGGAACATGTCAGTGGTGGAACATTTCAGAGGAAACACCCCCATCATTCAGAGGATCATCTAACCATGTGCTAGTTGAAGTGTGTATTAAAGAACTGCAGAAGATTTCCGATGTCATGGGGTGTTCAGACAATCCAAAGGTATGTCTTGTTATTTACCATTTGGAGGGTGAAGAAGATCGGTGGTGGTCTATGGTTAAAAAATTAGGGACGGTTATGAGATCGATGCTCTCGATTGGGATGAATTCGAAGGTATATTTCTTGAGAAGTATTTTCCTAAGGCTGTTTGACTTAGGATGGAAAAAAAATTCTTGGCATTGAGGTAAGAGGAAGACTCAGTGGCTTCCTATGAAGAATGGTTCCCTCGATTGGCAAGCTATGCTCCAAATATTATCTGAGATCATAATAGTAAAATCCAGCGTTTTTTACTCAGGATTAAATCTAAAATATCGAAGGGATTTAGCTTCTCGCGAGTTCAAGAGTTATGAAAAGATTGTTTGATGTGATGAGACCGTGGAAATAGAGTTTTTCAATTATCATGTGTTCTATAACAACCAATAGAAGATGAGACCGATGTGGAAGGAGAAAGGGAAGAATTATTCAAAAAGGTCTGATGGTAAGAAAACTATTTTTCTAGTTTGTGATAAATGTGGTAAAAGGAATGCTGGGGAATGACTTTTCAATTTTGGAAAGTGCTACCTATGTGGTAAGATGGGACATAAGGCTCATGATTTCACTGAAAACAATTAGGGTGATGGTAAGACCAAATTTGATTTACAGTTAGTGAAATGTTTCAAGTGCAATGAGATGGGTCACTATGCAAATGAGTTTCCAAAAAAGAGCTCGAGTGATGGGAAGTAGTTAGACTACAAGAAGAAAGGGGTGGTGAAATCCTTTATAACTACTTCAATAGATGTTGGGCCATCAAATGAAGCGGTATCATGTACTTTGTTTGTTTTTTCAGATTAATCTAGGGTGTTTTTTGATTCAGGGCCTACACATTCTTTCATATTCAAAATCATTTGAGTGAAATGGGAACACCGTCTCAAGAAATGACTCCTCAACTTGTGGTAAAAACACCAGGGGGAAATTTTGAGGCAAAAAGAATTTATAGGAATATTCATATCCTTATCTATGGAATGAACCTACTTTCAAACATTAATGTTTTACCTGTAGTAGAGTTTGATGTTATCATGGGTATGGAATGGATCTCTATGTACCATGCTATGTTTGACTGTAGAGCTAAAGAAGTTTCTATTCAAAAAGGCATTCAGTTTGTGTACAAGAATGAACCCTTACTGTTGATAACATATTAATAGGCCTAGATACTTTTAAAAGATGGAAATGAATGTTACCTTGCACATATCGTTGAAAACAAGATAACTGTTCAGATTAATGATATGCTAGTGGTAAATGAGTATCCTGATGTTTTTCCTGATAAGTTGCCTAGAATAATACCATATCAGGAAGTTGAATTTACCATTGACTTAGTTCCTGATGCTAAGCCAATTTTGAAACCCCCCTATCGAATGGCTCAAACTGAAATTTTAGAGTTGAAGGAGCAATTGCATGATTTATTATAGAAATGTTTCATTCGACCTAGAACATCACCATGGGGTGATCCTACTTTATTTGTTAAAAATATTGATGGTTAAATGAGTCTTTTAAATGATTATAGAGCCTTGAATAACATCACTATTAATAACAAATACCATTTTCCTCATATCGATGATATGTTTGATCAGCTCCAGGGAGCTCAGTTTTTTTCAAAGATTGACCTGAGATCAGGGTACCATCTATTGAAGGTAAAGGAAGATGATATTCGGAAGACCGAATTTCATACAATATATGGCCATTATGAATTTGTATTAATTCATTTTGGGCTAACCAATGCAGTTACTATATTTATGGACCTTATGAATAGAATTTTCCATGAGTTATTAGACAAGTTTGTGGATGTTTTCATTGATGATATATTGGTGTTTTATAAAAGTAAATAAGATCATGAAATTTATTTAATGGTTATTTTTCAAACCTTAAATGAAAAGAAATTGTATGGGAAATTCAGAAAGTGTGAGTTTTGGTTGCAACAAATTTCTTTCCTTGGTAACATTGTTTCTAAAGATGGGATAACTATTGATCCTGCAAAAAAAAATGTTGTTGAAAAATGGCCAAGACCCACAAATGTAACTGAGATTCGTAGCGTCCATGGTTTGGTAGGTTATTACTGAAGGTTTGTCAGAAATTTTTTACGGTTACCTAGTCCAATGACTAAGCTAACACAGAAGGGTGTTATGTTTATCTGGGAAAAATAATGTGATGATTGTTTTCAGGAATTGAAATGATGATTGGTTAATGCTCCAGTTTTGGCACTACCTTTCAGGAATGATGAGTTTTTTATCTAAAGTGATGCTTCATTGAAAGGACATGGTTGCGTCCTAATGATGAATGGTCAAGTAATTGCTTATGCTTCACGATAGTTGAAAACAGATTACGTAAATTACCCTACACTTGATTTGGAATTAGCTGCTATTGTTTTCGCTTAAAAAAATTGGAGATATCATTTGTATGGAGTAAAGTGTGAAATATATACTAATCACAAATGTTTAAAGTATATATTCACTCAAAAATAATTGAACATGAGACAGAGGATATGGTTGGAATTAATCAAGGAATATAATTGTACAGTTAATTACCATCTAGGAAAAGAAAATAAAGTTGTTGATGATTTGAGTCGAAAAAGTAATTCTTCATTATCAATGTTTCATTTGTAACGTGATCCTTTGGATAAGTATTTGATGAACTTCGACATAGAATTTGTTGGTGTAGGATGTTATTCTTGTTTTGTTTCAGGTATCAATGAAATCTTCTCTATCATACAGAATTAGGCAAGCACAGAAGAAAGACAGTGAGTTGCAGAAAAAGGTAGAGCTGGTTTAGGAGGGTATGTTACCTGAAATTAAACATTGATAATGATTGTGCTTTGAGATTTGGGAAGAGATTGTGTGTGCCTTTCGATTCACAGTTGAAGAGAGATTTGTTATGTGGAGCTCATAGTTCTCCGTTTTCAGTTCATCCAGGAAGTACTAAGATGTATAGTGATCTTCAGGAGTATTACTAGTGGGATGGAATGAAAAGAGACATTTCCGATTTTACTGTGAAGTGTTTGACTTGTCAACATGTTAAAGCAGTGTGGATGATACCTAAAGGAATGTTTCAGCCTTTACCAATGCCAGAGTGGAAATGGGAGAATATATCTATGGACTTAATTGTGGGATTTCCGAAGACACCTCGATGTAATAATGCAATCTGGGTTATTGTTCATCGCTTAACTAAATCTACTCACTTCCTTACTATACGGGATACTTTTTACCTAGATCAAATTTCCCTTTTTTATTTTAAAGAGATAGTTAGGTTACATGGAGATCCTCTCTCCATTGTATCTGACCGTGATCCCAGGTTCACTTCAAACTTTTGGAAAGGCATTCAGAAGTCATTGGGTACTGAATTAAATTTTAGTACATCTCTTCATCCCCAATCTGATGATTAGTCAAAACGAATGATTCAGAATTTGGAAGATATGCTACATTCTTGTTCGATGGATTATCAGGGAAGTTGGGAAAACATCTTTTTTGGTTGAGTTTTCTTATAATAGCAGTTTTCATACTACTATACAGATGGCACCATTTGGGGCATTATATGGGAAGCAGTGTCGAACCCCAGATTTTTGGGATGAAGTAGGTGAATGGAAGTTGATGGGACCATAGTTGGTAGAAGAGTTAGAAGAAAATGTTCTGCGGAAATAGAAACATATGAGAACAGCTCAGAGTAGGCAGAAGAGTTATGCGGACAAGAGGAGGATGGATATCTCTTTTGAGGTAGGTGATCATGTCTTCCTCAAAGTCTCACCATGGAAAAGTGTGATGCGATTTGGTATGAAAGGAATGTTGATTCCAAGGATCATTGGACCATATGAAATTTTGGAGAGAGTTGGATTAGTTTCATACCAACTGGCTTTAACTCTGATTTTATCTCAGGTACACAATGTTTTTATGTTTCAATTTTAAGGAAGTACTTGCCAGATCCATATAATGTTTTGAGTCCAGAGGTTGTTCAGTTGGAAGAGAATAAATATTATGAGGAAAAACCGGTCTAGATTCTTGACCACAGGGAGAAAGTGTTGTAGAATATGGAGATTTATCAAGTAAAAGAGCATACTGTTTTCATGGATGGTGAATTTCTGCCTCTCGAAACGATGATTGTTCAATATTATTCTAAAACCTTCAAAGGTGTCCATTAAGATGACAATATATTTATTTATGATATATAATATTTTTATGTTTTCCTTAAGCATCTGTATTTTTTATTTTTTACACACCTTTATGGTTTCCATTATGGGTATACGCAATATCTTCATTTTAGGAAGTGCAGACTACTGCCCCCTCAAAGTAATATTATTCGTTAATGCCATATGTGGGAATTATAAAGTATGGAGTTAATGAAATTATATATGATATTATACCGAAATTATAATATTCCTTTATATCATTATGATTCCATTCCATAAAATATGAAATAGAAATAAAAGTATCGTTCATGCGTACGTACGGCTTACCATCTCTAAGAACGGTGCATTACATTTCTTACCTCTAAATGTTAGGTAATATTATAAATTATGTATATACTAGATATATATATATGATATATATGATATCTATATCATGAATATAACTCTGAATATAATGGATACATGAACAACTTGTAATTATAAAGAGAATATTTTTGACTCAAGTACCAATGACTGTTAAAATGAACGTTATTAACATAAATAATTACATAGTGTTCATGACATGGTAATAAGTGATATAAAAGAAATAATGAAATCGAAATACTTTCTTAAGTAACTATAAATTAACTCAAGTCTATTATTCAGGGGATTAAGGAACGATCGAGTCAAGTCGGATATGAGGTGAGGGACTTCGTATTAATTTCCTTTCATTGAGGCATATTTTGTATTATAAACAACATTCTTTTGAATGGATTATAAACCCCTTTGACTTTTATGTCTATTCAAAAGGAATATTTTTTATATGAAGAGTTTTACTTCAAGAAAAAAGGAATGTTTTTTTGTCGTACGTATGCGGCGACAACGACTTCTCCGCTGCCATGACCATTATTTGAGTTTCGGATTCCTCTACAAGCTATAACCTAAAATTTTTAAAATAATGAAAAATAAATACCATTTATTACTTTTCTATTATATTGGTACTGAAAATGGTTTTTATAATATTTTTATTATATCAATGTGTTGTATTGATATCTTGTGATTGAAAAGTGGAAATGTTATGATTCCTTTATGAATGTTTAATGTGATACGATTATGTTATGGTTCTTGGGAATTGTTATGAAGATGGGTGGTTCCATGACAAAATAAGGGCAGGTGAGCTCGATATAGCTCTCCAATGCATTGGGTAACACGAAGGGGTTAAACGTTAAGGTTTCTCCGAAGAGATTTAGGGAATATAGTGAGATGGGTATTCCAAACGTAACCATGAGGGTTACTCCCTACGTAAGAATGTTATGAATGCGTCAAGATACCTTTATGTATTATGATTTCTTTGATTTATTCATGATTTGATGATGTATGGTAAATTTCTTATGTTTTATGAGTAAAGTATGATTTCATACATGGATTAATGTTTTCATTTCATACTTTTATATCCCTTACTGATCTTTTTATGCTCATCCCATGTTTTGGAAAGGGTTTTCATAGGTCAAGGGAAAGGTACATGATGTGATGATAGTGTCAAGGAAGTGTCAAGAAAAAATCTATGTTCTATTTTAAATATGTTTCTGATGACAGGAAAAATGAGTACTATCTTTTATGTAACCACTTTGTTTAAATGCGTCGTGTAATGCATGATTTATGATCTAATTCTCCTAAACTCGAATCCTGAAAAGATCCTCAATGTGGATTCATAAAATAACTCAAGTTAAGTCATGATTAAGTGTGGGGACTTATAAATAACCATGTAGATTTAAAAATTAATGAAGGAAAATACTGGGTTTATAAAATGTATGAGAAATCATTTTAATTAATTAATGTTAAAAGTATCTTTTTAATAAATGATTCCATATACCATGGGAAATCTAATGTTTTAACGTTCATTAAATCTTAAAAAACACAATACATGGAAAAAATGAATTACTAATGATGATCATGGTTCAATAGAAATTTTATGTTCTATAGTATATTAAAAAAAATAAAATAATTTTTGGTATAAAATGCATCTCTCCCGGATTATATATGGTGTGATTGAGAGAAAAAGTGGAATAAATGGAAGCAACTTATTTATGTTAAATGGAGATTGAAAAGAAAATTCATTAGAATACAAAATACCGTCATGTAAAAGTCAATTCATTTATCAAGATTGTATTTTCATAATATTTTTCCAATCAGGTCACTAAGATGTGGATTTAATGAAAACAATTCTAGGGAATTTTCCTTGAAACAAAAAATAGATGGATAATGGAAAGAGAAAAATATGAGTCAAATATAAATTTATTTATATTATTGTATAGAGAATCTAATATAACATGAATACTTGATTGAGACTATTCCTCAGCTGTGATAGGTGATATGAAACAATTTATAAATATTTATGTACATCCGAGAGGATCGATATGCTTTGGAAATGATATTTCCTTAAAAATGATTGGAATTTAAATCAATGAGGTTGAATATCACAAGTCAAAAGTTAAAAAAATTTCTATTTTTTACAAACACTGACTAAACATACTGATTTTCATCCAAAAATGTGATAATTTGTGGGATTTCATTTTTATAAATGATTATTTTGCCATTATAAATATTAATCATATAAAATGTTTTACAAATAATGATACAACTAGAGGTAATATATTCTTGATTGTAGATCCAAGGAATTCATTTTGTTGGAGTGATAAGGTTTAAAAAAGTTTTTTATTCAGAGACGAGGAAATACATACCCTAAAATATCTAAAGAAATTTAAATTTAAAATGTTTTAATTAATATACCTTAACTAAATAGGAAGGATGATTATATTTTAAAAACATTAAAGAAAAGAATAATGTGTAGTATAATTCTAAATAATGTTAAATTATTTTCCACCAGACCACATGAGCTCCAAAATTCAATCATATATGGCTTCATGAGTCATCAATCAAAAAATGGATATTTTATTTTATTATTTTAGTATAATGTTTCACTGAAATGTCCAAAATAATTTCCATGAAAAATATATATGAGGCTTTAAAGATGTAGAATTTTTTCAACATGGATGTTAATAAATAGGTGGGTCTATATAATTTAATTTTGATAATGGAAAATTAAACAGAGTACAAAAATAAATAAATTTATCTTTACATGAAGGAATATAGAATTAAAAAAATTATACCTGCACTCCTTAAATAAAAGGATTCAGGGGAAAGAAAAAATAGAAGTCTCGTTGATATGGGAAGAAGCATGCTTGGGGTATATGAGATTTCAGTGGTTTTATGATAACATTGATTAAAAAATAAATAATAGTAATATTATGATATTTAAGTATTCATTTTATGTATTTAGATACATAATTATCTTACAAGTGACTTTATAATTTATCAATTTAAAAGGGAATAATTTTATTTAACTATCATTTTATCCATGTGTTACATATTTTCTATTTTAATGATAAATAGATTGATTTTAAAGATTAAATAAGAAAAAATGAACTATATTATTGATATGAACATATCAAATTTATCTTATGGTGAATTTTGTGGATATTTCTTTTAATATTTATTTTTTGTTAAATAGTAAAAAACACACATTTTATTAAAATTATAATTAATTTTAAATTATTTAAATAGTAAAATTTTATTTTTTAGTGGTTTTAAATATAAATTAAAAAAAATAATAATAAAATAAATTAATTAAAAATTATCCTAAATACTATATTATATTGATATAATAATCTTTGTATTCTTAAAATGTCGTAATTATAAAAAAATATTTTAATTTTCCTTTGCATATTTAAATTAAAATGAATTTATGGATGTTCTACAAATTGAACTTTATAAATTGGATTTCATATTTTCAATAATATGTATTTTCAATTTTGAATGTGTTCAAATACATTTTTTCCATTTTGACTTGTAAATTTGTTATTACATTATCACACTGATAAAGGTTAAAGGGGTAAAATAAGTTAATTATGGTAAAAGCTAAGTGATATTACCAAAAGAAATATTCTTAATTCGCATTGAATGTTTTAGTTTCAAACCATAAGTCAATATTTTTTAAATTGGATATGTTTTTAACCACTTTACAATAATTTAGATTTTATATTATTTTAATTCATTGAAAAATTACACGTGTGAAAGTCCCCTCACTTATAAAAGGGAACATATTATTTCACTTCATTACAAACATTGAGATTTTTACCTCATCCATGGACTACCCGATTACTTTACCAATATCCTTAAACACTAAATATATGTACATTAATTCTCAAATTACATATCTTAGAATGATTATCATGAAATCATAAGAGATATGTTCTATGAGGGGTGTAAGATAGCATACGAAGTATGATGGGACTTCAGATAAAAAAGTTTTCTCAAAAACCATATTACAATGTATTCCATTAAAATATTTAACCTCTATATCCATGATTCCTTTTATGTGTTAAGATTATTATATTTAATTAAACCAATATTGTTTACTAACATTTTGAACTTCTCTATCATTTTTTAGAAAAAAATTAAACTGAACCAGTTAGACATTTTCTGTACGGATGACATGGATGTTTTTTCAGAAGTGAAAATTGATGTTTCATAACATATATTGAATAACCTCTTCACAGAAATCATAGATTTTATATAATATAATTCTTCATTTAAAATTTTCCATATTTATTTTAATAGTAAATATTATCCTTAATATTATTGAAATTTTTAGTTTTGAATGTGTTCTTCTATGGAAATATAAATATTATATCATATTATTTAGTACATTATAAGTTTTATTTATAATGTTATTTAATATAAATTAAAATTGTATTTGATATTAATGTGAAATATTTATTTTTTTTATTTCTTCTATTATAATTGGAAAATTTATTTGAATGATAGGTGAGCCTGAAATAGCATTGATGTTGAGTGGGCCAAATATGTCCCTAAAATACATTGGGTAAAATGATAGCGTTTTTTAGTTATAGGTGACTCCTAAGAGGTATGTTTATTAATCAGATAGGTGATTCCATTTTTAGGTTTCATCAATGTGTGAATTTAATGATAATTTCCCAAGGTACCTACATGATATGATTTTGAATGATTAAAAAGGGAATATGTAAATTTTAAATGGTATGAATATATGGATACGTTTTAAAGGAATGTTTAATAATTTTTAAGATAATGTTAATGGATTGTTATTTTAATGTAATTTCTTCATGAGTTTTCATGTTTTCAAATAATCCCTTAATATTATTATATGTCTTTTATTATTTTATATGGAAAGTTGTATTAAAGATATTAATCAACTATATTAATTTCCTTAAAAATAAAATGGATACTTGATGTAAAAAAATTTATTGTAAAACATGATAAATTTATTTTTGATTTATCTGGATTGTAAATGAAAAAATGAGTTTATTTTTTTTTTACCCATTATCGATATTTTTTCTCATCCCTCATTTTCAAATGTGATTTAATAGGTCCTATAGATAATGTACATTTTAAAAAAAATTAGTGTTTTATTTTTTGGAGTTACATTGAATAAAAAAGTGTGTATTTATAATGAAATGGTTTTCTAGAAAAGAGCTAATGTGTAAAAATTTATAATTTGTTATTAAGATTTAAAAAAAATCAACAAAACTCTAAATTGAAATGATCCTTTAAATACATCAATGTCATACCCTTGGTATAAATAATTTTTTTTGGGTTGAATGAGGTATGGGTTTTTATAGTTGGTCTAAAAGTAAATTTTTATATAAATTTATTTGTTATCATGATATTAATAAATTCTCATTAAATAATATATTGTATGGATTTTTTAAAAACAGATCGATTTTAAAATTTTAAAATTGCTTCATCATTTCCATATTTGCTCAAAATGGTTCTTTATTGATAAAACCTGGTAGATAAGATTAGAAATACATCATGGGGATAATATCCATGCAAACAAACTAATTTTAAAAGTTGGAATAGAGCATTTTATTGTAGTGTTACCTTGTTAAATGAAATACATAATCAATGGAACCCATTTAAGATATATAATTAGTTCCCTATAGAGGAAAATTTATATTGTATATCATATCATGAAACAACACCCACTAGATTTTGTACTATATTTAGACCCATTGAATGTTTATGGATGGATTGAATCTTTGGAAAATATATTTGATGTTATGGGATATTCACTAAATTATTAGGTTACCCTTTCTATATATAAATTTTAATGTCAAGTTGATAAATGTAGGTATTTGGTTCGGAATACCTTTGGAAAAATATAAATTTATTACTTATAATGTATAACAATGACATTTTTATTCATATAAATGTATTTTCATAACGTTATTAGTTTTAGAATATTATGGAAATAACAATAGGTTATGCAAAAAGAGAATGGAATTACTTCCAAAAATAAAGAATCATTTACATGAATGGATAGGTATGCACTAAATTATATTCTTCTTTATGATAGAAAAACAATGTATCAACTTATGTCTTAATTGAATCAATTATTATAAAAATATTTAGTTACTCTTGGGATTGAATGTTATCAGAAACATTTATGGTGTTCTATGAAAATTGATACCAAAATAGTAGACTTTAAAAATAAAATAGATAAGAATTGATCCAATAGGGTTGCAGTTCCGAAGCATTCCTTAATGAAACATCGATGTATGAAAATTCAATGATTTTATTATCATATGTATGGAAAAAATAATTCACAACAATATCATTTGAGATAGGGAAAGAATTATGCCTATGTAAATCGTGGAAAATGGCTTAAGAATTTGAAGAAAATATAAATGGTAATTATCAGATCATTAATTAAAATTGGGTAGATAATTTTATTAATGAAAATTAATTGTTGTATTTTACTCATCCATGTTTGAATTTAGTCACTCAATGTGGGAATAATAATGACTGTGAAATAAAATGTGCAATGATGTATTTTTATACAACTATGATAGACCGAGGACACTAAAATGAATTTGTGACATGTATATTAAAATTTTATTCAAATAATATCAATTTTTATCATGGAATAACAATTATTTTAAATATGGGAATTTTCAAGAAATATGAAATGGAAATATTAAGAAATGAATTTAGAACACATGGTAAAATCACCCTTGGAAATTATAAACGTCACATCAATTTTTAGATATCAGTGAATTATTATCATCTGGGGATTGGTTTTTCCTACAAACCATCTTTCTTATTACATTATGAAGTCCATGGTTGTTTTTGGTGTATATTTTCATTATATTTTTAATTATCTCTAATATTATAGAGCTATATAAATTATGGTTTTATTTAGATTTAATTTCTTATATATGAATAAATTAATAACTCTAGTAATATATCATAAATATTAAAAACTAATGAAATATGGAACCAAATCTTATCATTTATGTATTGTAGAAAAGAATGTTAATATTTAAATTAATGATCTTTAAATGCTTAATGAATATATAGATGTATTTATAGATGTATTTATTATTATTGTGCATGATTATGATGATGAGTTTGTTGATATGACTTATAATTTTAAAACATAATTCAACAACTTCATATCAAATGGATTCAATTGACTTATAAGAGATAAAATGAATTTATATGAATTTATTGATAACGTTTACTATTACCTATAACTTCACACGTGGATTATTTGGATATATTTGTTAAAAAGGATTATGGTTTAATGATAATTTGAATTAATTATAGACCCTTCAGTAACATCCATATAGAGTAAAAGTACCATTTTATATAAATTTAGGGAATAATTAAATATATCTTGAGGGAATTGTATTTTTTGAAATTGATCTCAATACTAGGTAATTTAAAATAAAATTAAAGTAAGAGTACATTACAAAGACGAATTTTAGACAAGGTGGGACAATTTTGAGTTTGGTTATGCACATTTAAAGATTACAAATCTACACACTATATTATTGGATATAATGAATAGATTATTCCATGAGTATTTAGATATGGTTTTAGTGTAGTTTATTGGTGATATTTTCATATAATACAGAATCAAATATGTTTGGGTGAAACATCTATGTATTTTTTATGTCTTTAAAATAAAATATGTTTTTTAGAAAAATCAACAAATGTGAATTTTGGTTACTAAAGTTTTATTTCCATGAGTATATTGTTTCGAAAAATGGATTAACTATTGATCCTCATACAATAATGTGGTGAAAGAGTAGATGAGACCTATAAATATAATCGAGATTAGATGTTTTTAGGGATTAACATGTTACTATAGATGGGTTGTTAGAAGGGTTTCTCATTTATCATGAACACTCAATATGTTAAATCAAAATTTAGTAAAATTCATATAGAAAATGTAATTTCATAAATGTTTCTATAAATTTAAATGAATATTTGTTATTTCTCTTGTATTATCATTTCTAAAAAAGTGAATTTCTTCATTACTGTGATTCTCCTCTGATGTGATTTGGTTTTGTACTGATGTTTAATTACATGGATATCATAATAAATTAAATCTTGGTAAGTATAATTAACCTAAAAATTACCTTGATCTATATTTAATAGTTTTTTATTTAAATATATTTGATGGATCATATATATGGGCACAAATGGGAAATATATATATATCATAATATTTTAAATTTTATATTCACCACAAAATTAGTTGCACATGAGGTATAAGGGATTTCATGAACTATTTAATGATTATGATTCCTTGAGTTGAAAAGATAAATTTTCATTAATTTTGTTATATTTGGATCTAGTATATTAATATTATTATTTAGTAAATGTTAGTCATAATATTTTTTATAGAAAATCTATCTCTTTTAAATTGGTTATATTTGGATTCGTCCTTAAAGAAGAAATTAATCATGCTAAAAAAGTATATCATTGTTTAAAAAAGATTGTATAATCGGCCAAATGGGTATTTTTCTTGTTTTTATATGGGTAATGAAAGTTTAATTATATTTTTAAAGAGATTATGCATTTTAAGTAATTCTTATTTGAAACTGGTATTCTTAATTTAATAATAAGGCTATCTATTTCCTATTCATATTTGCATCCTTGTTATTTATAGAAAACTTCACGAATATATTTCATGGGAATGTATGATGAAGTATGTAACTTATTTTACCCTAAAATGTTTGAATTTTTAGCAAGTAAATGATGAATAATAACTATTGACGGGGAATTTTTATCCTTTTTTAGATACACAATGGATCTTGGAGAACATATTCTATTATTTATTTCCATGATTTCAAAATTAATCTTGAGGTAATAATGTGATTTGAGTTATTTTTCTTTTTTTGACTAAAATTATTCAATTTATCCTATTCGAGATATTGGTTCTTAGATTTAACTTCAAGACTAAATCTCATTAAAATATTCAATTTAAAGGGATTTCTGTTCTCCTTTATTCAGGATAAAAATTTTATGTTTACATATAAAATTATTTAGGGAAATATTTGAAAAAAATCAAACACCACCACATTGGGGTGAAAGAACTGAAAAGATTTTTTAGGATTTAAATTTATATAATATAAGGTATATAATGTAATGACTACTTAACGAAACATGATAGTAGTATAGAAAAGAAAAATGGACATGAAAATAAATATCAGAAACACATTTCATTTAATTTACATGAATATGTATTTGATTAAATTTATCCCTGGAATCGTGTAATTTATTTTGGACAAAATGAATTTTGATCCCATGATTCATTAGAACCTATGAAATAGTTGATAAAGTGGCATCATTTTCTGTCCGCGTATCATTACCAATATTTTTATCTTAATAAAATGATGTGTTTAATGTTTCATTATAAATGATATGATTACCTGGTCCATCCCATGTTTTAAACCCTGAACTGTTAAAAAAACCCTATAATATCTCACTTGAAGAAAATAAACCATGGAAATTGGATCACACATCGAAGGAATTGTGTATTAAATTGAATGAAAAAGTTAATTTTTCTGTAGAATAATTATATTATTGACGAAGTAACATTAGATATAGAAAAATGATATGAATTAAAAATACAATAACTTGTATATATAAGGAATAAAATTGTTTGGAAACGATTTTTTAAAGGAGAAATAATGTAAAAACCCATGTAATATTAGGAATAAATAAATATTTTCATTTATATGTACTGATTTTATAGAGTCATATTTATCATATATTCATATTCAACATTGCATAATTTATCAATTGAAAAAGAAATAGTTTTATTTAATTAATTTTTGTAAATTATTATATGGTATTATAAAAGAGATATATTTATAAATTTAGTAAATTTTAATAAAAAATTATTTTTTATATTCGAATATTTTATTTATCATATGATCATTTTTTGGGATTTTTTGAAAATATATATTTTTTTGTAAATGTTGAAAATATAAAATTTGGAGAAAACTATTATATATTTTAAAATATTTTAAAAATATTATTTTATTTTGGATTGGTTATAATGTGGAATTATCCACATTTTATTAAATATAATCCAATACATTCTAGATAAAATATCATTATATTTTGTTTTGGTTAAAAATAATTTTTATGCTTGAAAAGTTTATTTTTCAAAAAATGGTTTTCAATGTTATATGCGTTTTAATTTTAACATTAATCTAGAAAAATTATAAATATTGAATCCATAAAAACGGATTTCTTATTTTGAATCCCGAGGTTATGATTCGGTAATTTTACAAAATTCTTTTTTCCTAATTTTTATTTGTAAGCTTGGTAAATCATAATGACACCAGTTATGGTTAAAAATTTTAAAACATGTTAATTAATCTTAAAAGTAAGTGATAAGGAAAAACAATCACATCATAATTATTATTAGATGATGGTATTTGGACAATTACCAACTTATATTCTCTATTATATTTTTTTCATAGCCACTTTTTTATAATTTATAGTTTCTATTACTTTTAATCAATGAAAATTTAAAATGTTCCACTCACCTCAAAAATAAAATGTCACCTCTTATCTATGTTTAATTAAGAATATTCTACCATTTATATCAAAAATACATTCCTAAATACAATCAAAACATCCATATACGAATCTTACTGGTCTTTTTTTTTTGAAATTGAAAACATAGAAGGATTTGGTGAAATCTAAAGGGAGATATCTGAGGGGGAGGGGGAGTAAAAAAACATATAAAGCTAGAAATGACATAATAAAATATATTTTTAATTAAAATGTTATTTTAAATTATTCTATTATAATGTTACTTTTTATATCATTATTTTAAAATATTCTATATGAATGTACTTATTTAAACACAATATGTATTTATGAGTTATTCTCAACTAATTTTGACTTAATTTTTAAAGCCTTATATGTATTCTTTTGGAAATTTTATATACATGTCATTTTGATGCTTTCATAGCAATGTAATAAAATAATATTTATTTTACCATTATGGATTGACCAAATTTTTCCACACATATATTCAATTTTCATTATCAATATTATTATGCATATTTTCATGGTTACTGTCAAAGAAATTGATTTCTCAATATTATGTGAAATTTCAGTTTCATATTTTTTTATGGAAAATAAATTATTTTATCATATTTATAATATAACTAAATGTTTTATTTTTATGGGGATAGATGATATTTAAATTATTTTTTATAATTTTATGGAATGATATTTTTATTTTATTAATTATATAGTTTTTAGAAAGTTTATTTAAATGACTTGTGAGCTTGAAATGACTCTAATTATAGGTGATACATATAAATATCTCCAATGCATTAGGAAAAGTTATAGAGATTACAAATGATTATATACTCTTAAGAAATATGATAATTTATTAATTAAGAGACTCTATTATAAGGTTTATTATAAGGATGGAGAAAATGATATTTTTTTAACAAACATACATGATTTTCAGAAAATCGTTTATAAAGTAAATATTTTCATTTGAAAAAGTATGAAAATTATATTATTTTTTAGGGAATGATTGTGACTTATTCCAAAATAAAAATGATTTGATAATTTTCACGAAAAAGTATTCTTGAGTTTCTATGTTTTCAAATAAACCATTATGATTTTGATTTTTATTACTATTTCATATGATATATTTCATAATATATATTTAGAATTTATATATTTTTATTTTTATTTTAAATATATATTTGAGGATAATTTTAATTTTTAAAAAGGAATACTCTCTCTTAGTTTTTTCATGAATAAAAATAAAATAACGAGTTTAGTTTCATTTATATAAATTAATTAGTTTTTTCTTCTTCATAAATTTAATTTAAATTTGTTTTTACTGGGATTTTGGAAGGTTAGAAACATTAATAATTTCATAGTTACTGTTAAGGTAGTTACCATGAATGATGTAATTATTTATTTAAAAATATCTTGTCTTGTGGGAAAAATCTACACAATGTGTAAATTTATAATTGTTAATGTAATGTTTTATTAAATTCTATTAAAATAATATACGATGGAATGCTTGGTTTTTAATAAATCTAAATCCTCATAATAAATAAATTATTGGTTGGTCTAATAAGGTACAAGTCATTATATTTCTTCTAGAAGGATGTTGTATGTAAAACTAAGAATGATAAAAATTAAAATTTTCCTTGAATAGATTAAAAAAATACACATTCCGATATAATAGATTTTAATAATATGAGATTGAAATACATTGTGTGTTATAAAAATTAATTCTAATGATTAATGTTATAGAATTGTGAAATATTAATGAAATAATATATGAAGGTGGTTTTAAAGGATTTTCATTCAAAATAACAATCTATAGTTACTAGAATAAATAAATACATATGTTAGATTACTACTTTATTCTAAAAGTCATTGAAAAAGTGTCCACCTATATAATAGTTGTTTAATATGTTGTGGATGTTCTAACAAAAGATAGAAAGATAACATTGAGTGTAGTAAATGAAAAGGAGGGTGACGTTGAACCAATATTTATACATGTTGCTTCTTATTTGTGCAATAATAATGATAATAACCTCAACAAAAAATAGTTTAATTTTTTAAACTACAAAAACTAGTGAACCTGATAATATCATCATAAATATAGAATCATTATTTTAAACTATATTAAAATTGGGATTTGAAAACCTAACATCACATATATCATAGGTGGATCCAAATCTATATCAGAATTATTTAAGATTAAATGGTATACAAATGTGATGAATGAATATTTGAATTGAATACAACAAATAAAACCCAAGTCCTTGTTACTCAACAGGATGGAAATAATATAATAGTAATGAAACTAGTGTTCAGAAATAAACTCAATGAAATCGGATAAATATTAAAAAATAATTGTAGGTTAATTTGAAATAGAGACTCCTTGGAATAATGGTTTTGATTTTAATGATACAGTTTATACCCCTTCACAGCATGAAACTATAATAATAATTTGGGATTTTTATTCTTATTGAAAATTAAAAATGTGTAAAAGTGATGTGCAGTTATCATTCTCTAGTTGAAAAATTGATGAATATTTTTAAATTATGTATTCATAGTTAATAATGAAGGAACCATTTGTGAAAACAAAATAAATATTTATATGGTTTGAAATAATATCCCCCTTCCTTGTATTAAAAACATGATTGACGTGGTATGTAATTTATATTTTATAATGGATATTTTAATATGAACATATATATTAACGATACAACTTTGTACCCTAAAATTGACTATTTACATTTATGATATAATTTTATATAATGGTACCGATAAATAATGAGAATATATTTCAAAATAGGTGAATAGAAACAATATCATGTTAATACTAAAAGAGTGTCATAAATTTTTGGGCCACAATGTTCAATAGAGAGGATGATAAATCTCAATTGAGTAAAAAAAACTATTCCATTTGATCATTAAATAAAACTGGTAAGGAATAATAAAATGATGTCATAATTCCCATTATTGTTTGTGTAAAAATTAATAAATATAACATTACAAGACATGGAATTTAGATGGTTTTTTTATAAATTAATCGAATGTTTTATTTTTCATAGTATAGTATGACCAAAAATTTTCTATATTGTAAAACAGTGTGAAATATATCACAGTTATCAAAAGGAATCACACGTGATGGTATAAAATAAAGAATTATTTTTATAAAAATTGATTAATGAATTATATAGAATTATTTTTAGAATAATTAATTGGATGAAATAACCCAGTATTATTGACACAGTTTGGGTGGGAGATTGTAATTACCAGAAATCAGAATCAAGATGAACAATATTTTTGGGAGAAAGATGTGTGATATGTAATATTAATAAAAAAAGTATATTACATTGAGTATGAAACAAATATATTATTTTTTACAATAGAGTAACATACACAAAGGATGTGGATGCATGTTCACCCAATATATATGTTTGTAAATGATAAAAATACATTTGAGTTAATCTAATTAAAATTAATCTATCTAAAAATTGATTCCAACAATCCAGATCTATGTACATTGATATTAAGTATCATTACATCAAACTAATATTTTATATTGGAGAAGTAAAAAATATTATATTTTATTTAAATTTAAAATTGATGTCATATTGACCAATGTTATTCCAAGGGAATCATTTGACTAATTGATGTTAAAACATATTTTTCAGTATGTACTAATGTCTTTAGAATTTTCTTGATTAACACATATTTTTATTTTTATTATACTGTTAATTTGGGAGAGAACATAAAACTCTAAACATTATCTTTTTTCCATCTAAATATGGTATTATCAAATAATGTATAGTAAATGTTCTAAAAGCTACACTTCAAAAATATGAATAATTGAAATTATAAATACATATACTTAAAGACCACATGATCTGGTATTTTTCTTCATGAATTAATTTTCATTATTTCATGATGATCATATGGTATATTATTTTATATAATTTTTTCATAAATTAGAAATAAAAAACCCATTCATTACTTGTTGAAAATATTAATTAATATACATTTTTATATTTTTTTAGACAATTAAAGCATTGATTGATTTCTTTTCATGAAAAATTTTCATGACGTTCAACATAACTTATTCATTCTTATTACCCATCATTTAACATTGTGGAAAAATTTTCATAAAAATTATTTGCACAGAAATCATAGTAGAAGACCTAAAATATTGAATACATTATTATATTGGAAAACAAGAAAACCATAAACTACATAAAATTATTACATAATAAATTTATTATATAAAATATTCCATTTACACATGAAGAACAAACTATTTAAAAAAACACTATAACCCATTAATAACCAATGTAATCCATTTTAGATTACTTAAATTATTATTTTACAAACTCATTTAAACCTATGTCAAAAATAAATGGACCCCATGTAAATCCTAATGATAATCCACAATAATTATCTTTATCTTTTCCCTTAAATGCATGGAACATTTCCCAATGAATTTTATTTCTATAATGGTGCTCACCATTATATGGTCTGTATTTGAATCTCTCATCATAATGATAAATAATGGGGTTCAAATTATAGTGTATAATATATCAGTCTCAATGATTTCCCATATGTTATTGTCATGTACCATTTCATTAATAAAAAATTTACATAATTTACATATTCATTATAAAAACATTAAAAATATATTTATATCCCATATGAATGACATGTTTGGATATTGAAATACCCAATCCTTTTAAAAGATCATTTTCAAAACTAAAATACCTAGAATGAAGGGAAATATAGTTTTTATTTGAATAAAATATGATATATTATAATAGAATCTAATCATAAAATAATAGTTATGGTCATTGAAATTATAGTTGATTCCAAATATAGTAAAATTTATGATTCAATTTTTTTTTGGAAATGAATGTTTAAAAAATATAAAACATGAGATTCCTTTTTTAGTCCATTGATATATTTTCATAAAATATATATAATTTATTTCATAATTAATTTATATAAATCATTAAAATAATTTTAATAGTATGTATATGGAAGAAAAATATTTATCAATAAAATCATTAATACTATTAATATATGTAAATTATTAAATATATTACCAAACATTTTCAAGTACCCCATTCCTTTTATTTTATTTATTATTATGATATATTAAATTACTTAATAAATAATGTTTTCATTCTATGTTTTGATTATATTTTTCTCATGAGTAGAAAATAACTTTGTCAGGTAGGATATGGCTTGTGCAAAAATTATAATATTCATACCCAACAAGATTAATGGTTCGGATAAATTAAATACATTACAACAATGGTGATTGTAATTAGAACGTATGCCTGAGTAGCATTTCTATTTTAAAATTATCATTATAGAAAGTAGTTTTGTTTTATTTAATCATTATATATATAATATTTTTTAATGAATTTATATTATTTATTTGAAAAGAGTTATTTGATTCATTGTTATGATTTGAAGATGAAAATTTAATCACATCTCTTTATACAGGTGGTGGTCCTGAAGTACGAATGAACGATGTTATAATTTTTCAGTGAATGGGATGCTAGTAAATATTGTCACCACCCCTACTCAAAAATTTAAGCAATCTTTGGATGAAAATGGGAGAAGAGAGATATTCACACCTTAGTCCATCATCTATTATGCCCCGAGTAGGCGACTAGCAACAAGGGTATAATAAACACACAGATGAGAGGCATTAATACTTAGAGAACAAATGTCAAAGGGAGTGTTAATAAATACACCATCCGACTCATGTTTAGACTAAAATATAGAAGGAAACCCAAGTGATCATATCTGATGAAATGAATGATCTTCAATAACTAAATGAAAATCTGCAAGTACCAAAATAAAGTAAAGATGATATCATCCTTGATTCCCAAGAAACTCATGCTACACCGCAAGACAATAGAAACCAACCAAATCTCCAAACATCTCAAACTGACCATATATATATATACATAGGGTGAATTTAATTGTTCATTCAATAGGAACAACTATATAGCCTATCATGCAAATGTTAATGAAAGCATGCCAAAGAATAGTGAATCTACGAGTGAATCTATCTCTTCACCTAAATATGATACTATGTTCCATCCTCACTATAACTACACTAACAAAGTATCACATAATGGAGTATATAATATATTAATGAATATCACGAATACCCCAATATTTCTTTCCAACATGGTTTCCACACTTCCCCAATGTCACACGTCTTTAGTATTTATCTCTTAACGTATAGCCCATAGACGCATTTGAAAATCACCTTAGCATGGATGTCTTGCGACACAACACCATGTCCACATAACCAAAATAAAAAAGTAGATTTATGGATCCACCACAACCCACATACCATGTTACACACATCCGGTATTTTAAATGATGTTATCAAAACCCATACAGTGAATAAAGTACCTCAATCCATTACAACATATGCACAATATACTTATAATAGTCCTTATTAAACTATATCTATAATAAATGTGGTTTAAAATAAACACATTACATTACAAACCTATACACACATATATGGTAAAAAATATTTATGATCATACCATGACATTTAACTACCATTGGAAGAGATTAGGGTCAAAGGAAACAGTCATTCATCCATTCTCAAACCAGGATGTTCAAGATAATACCCCAAGGGTTCTTAGTCATTGGGATGTCAGTTTCTATAACTAAAACGGTGTATTAGCATATAAAAACACAAATTTTATTTTATATAAAAAGTTTAAAACCAAACTATATGAATAACATAGTCATAGAATCAACTACATCAAATTCCTTTTGGACTCCTAAATTCATCTACTAACACTTTATATACTATAAGCACACACCATTTAATGTGGTACAATGAGTTATTCAATTCATTTTTCATATATTTATATTATGTTAATGAATTTAATACATATTAATTATCTATTATCATTTCCCACAGTAAATTAAATTATTACGCACACATGGTTTAATTCCTTAAAGGAATAGGCAATCCGATTAGATGACAGCTCATAATTATAACCTCATCATTGCATCCCTGCAAACTCTATCCCCATGGATTAAAAATTTATTCATTTAATAACAACATTATAATCCATATTACTGGGTTATAATGACCCATACTTTACATATATTGCTATTACTTCAAAATTGAAGCGCACTTATACAACATATAACAAAACCATGAAAGGACCGTATAGGTATAGTGTCTTTAGAAACTGGGAAACATAAGAAACTGATTCATAAATCAACAACACTATCTCCCTTTTACTTTATCTTATCTAGAGTCCCTTTCGGCATATCATACTTAATACCCTTCATCCTGAAATGGGGAAAACAAATCATTCAAAATGGTGAGCTCAAATGCTCAGAAAGGGTAAACAAAATAAATATAAATCACAACATATTCATAAGAACATAATATTTTGGAAATCTTAACTTGAAAAAGAGATCATAATTTCATAACATGGGATAAATCATAGCGGTGAAACGTAATCCCAATAATCATAACATAAAACATGAAACTTTGTTTCATACACACATAATCATAGAGAATCATTTCTTAGTAGTCAAGACTCATTCCCAAGTCTATCGTAGCGGACAAAGTCCATTTCTGAACCGATTTCACTCCTCGTTTCAGTCTGGTATCACTGAACCGGTTTAACATTCTGTTCCATCCATTTCTATCTCTTGAGATATAAATCTTTACCCAATTCATTGGAGGGAGATATAGGTCCCACCCATCTCATAATGAAACGATTCTTATGTGTGCCACACGAACATAAATCATACATCATTGAATAACCCATGTAATAATAATTGGATTCTTAAACATCATGCCATCATAACACAATCCATATAAGATAAAAGAACATCATAAAAATAATTCCATCATAACACAATCAACTCAATGTAACAATAGGGATAGAACAGAACCCTATATTATCATAAATGGAAAATAATTTTTATAAATCACTTGAACATCATTCTTTAAGAAAATATCCTTTCTACTTCAAAAACAATATTACATTCTCAAAATATCATACTAAAATAAGTTGATTAAAAAAACATGAGAACTTGTAAATGAATCTTCATAAAAATAATTTTTTAAAAATCCATTCAGGTCTTATATGTTAAAGAATAACATTCTTCTCGTACATTGGCCAGAAAAGTCCAAAAAGTACCTCGTACTAAAAACGACAAAAGATTCCTTTCATATCATTTAATAAAAACTCACCACATGGTAAAATTGGATTTAAAAAATTGTATTAGGATAGAAATAATATTACATATTGAGGAAATATGGATGTGGATGATAAGTGTTTCCATGTAAATTCTAAATTATAAACCATCTCGGATAAAAATGAGATTGCGAGATTTTCCCATACCTTTAGTCCGATTTTCTTCATACGTGTCCTAAACTCCTGTATAATGATTTAAATAATGTTATTGACTAATTTCATATTTTTAATCATTGTTATGGTATCATATATAGTCATATTATTAGCTTCTTATTAGTAATATTTCATTGTTACTTGTTATTCAGGTGTTTATTGCTTTTTTTTCTTATGCGTGTTTTGACGAATGAATTCTTATTCATATTTTTATATTATAGATACCCCATTTACAGAATTTTATTATTGTAATATATATCATATTTATTAATTAAATTCATTTATACAATCATTATTCAATGAAATCATGTTGAAGGAGTCACATCACATCGTGGAGATGGTAGGCCGTACGTACGCACGAGCGATGATATCGTTCCCATGATCGTGGAATTTTATTGAAGTGTATGTATAATATTTAATAATCAATATAAATGTACAAAAATCATATATAGTTATTCATTACACCATTATATCCATCCAATTAAGGTGGTGGTGGAAAGCAGATTACACCACGATGTGGAAACAATATTCCACAAGTACACACATGAGGTGATTTAGTTTTCTATAGGATGTATAGAAAGTGAAATAGGGTTGTTTCATACTTATAATAACATATCAGTATATTATTAGTAATTATTTTATTACTTCATAATGAAAGAACTAAAGAAGAAGAAGTATAAGAAGAAATAAAGTTGAATGAATCGGTAACAGACATTACCTCTTCTTTGAAGTGCCTCTACCTAACCTTCTCTTAGGGCACTAAGGATGGCATTTCAAGAAGACCAGGACCTCTAGGTTGTTTCTTGGGACGTGGAGAATATAATTTTTCAGGTTTTGGCCGAGATTGATGTCTCAATGTGGTGTGAGGAGGAGAGGGAGGAGGTTCCCTTTTATAAGGGAGGAGAGGGGCACCTTTCGAAAAACTAGAAATATTATTTTATTATAAAGTCAAAATCGGTTTTTAATATCTCCAAAATGATATATTTCAAAGATAAGGTGGGTATGGGTCTAAATCCTCTCATCAAATATAATTTGGACATGTATAGGTTACTATTTTAAACTTATCATTTAGATTTAACTTTAAGTTAAATAATTTTACTTTTTACGTGTCTTATTGTTTTCTTACACTATAAGGTTAATAAACATACTATAAAAAGCCAAAAGAACCTCAAGTTGTTCATTATTAATATATATAACCTTATATATGTCATTCAGCCAAACCATATTTTTTTAGGAATAAAATAACAATTATTAATATAGTATTTGTTCTAAAAACTATCTTTTGTCAATTTTGGACAATATTTGGTAATTTATTTTTGTGAAAATCATAAAAACCTTATTAGTTTGAAAAAATTTAACTAAATAAATATTTACATGACATATTAACCTATAAAGTTAGTGTATTTTATAAAAAGTCTCAAATTACTTTTATTTGGTAATTTATAATATCAATTATGTTAATATTTCATTAAAAAGGTAATTACTGCATAATCATTGTGTTATAATTAAATTATTTAAGGTCTTAAAATTATAAATAAAATACCATTATTTATGAAAAAATTTCATATTTATAATGAATATTTATAGTTGAATTTATCTTTTGTGTAACCCTATATTAAAAATGTTTTAGTTATTAATCTTTGATTTTATCTATTTTAACTATTATTTAAATAAAATAATATTAAATGTCCTAATCTAATACATGTGGACCAAAATGGTCATATATTATTCCTAAGGTTGTTTTTGGTCGAATTAAACATATCCAATATAATTAGGACATGTGTTAGGGAAATAATAATATCATTTTTACCCTAAATTTGCTTATTTACTTTTAACCGTGGTAAAAAAAGTTAAAAGTTACTATTCACCAAAAATTATTTTTATCTCATTGAACCTCATACTAACTAATGACATCAAACATGTCTCTTGAATTCTGGAAATTCTATTCATAGAAGTGAAAAAAGTTTGTTTTCTTTAAATTTGTAAATTCTCTTAGGAGGTGGGTAAAAGACGGTGAAAAGTTCAATAAAATTTTTATATATCTAAAATTATTATAAAATGACTCCAATGAATTGCATTGAACATATATAGGTATTATGAATCAATTTTTACTTAAAATAAATTTAAATTAAATAAATAATTATTTATATAAAAAGTCGTTTTTTTAAATAGTAACCCAGTGCCTTCACTATTCCTCAAAAATTGAATGTTTTCAAAAAAATACAAAAAATTCTCCACAGGATAAATTTGATATTCCGAATGCAAAAATTATGTCCATTTTGAATGATAAAATTTATAAAATTTTAAAAAGTGGGTATTACTGTTCATAACGGATAGTTTTAATAATATTTTAATAGAATATCGTTGTTCAGTGAAACTCAGTATTGCGTATAACACAAGCTATCGGGGAAGGTCACAATTGCGTGTAAAGAATGCTATGCTAGTGTTGTGTGTAGTCTAAGATTCCTTTGATGATGTATATAACATGAAAACAATATATTTCTAAAAAAGATCTTAGGTGTTACATTCTAACCCCCTTAAAATGAATTTCTCCCTCGAAATTCGTCACTTTGTAACAAATAGATGATGATTCCTCTCCCTCATCATTTAAACAGGCTCACATGTAGCTTCTTCTAATTTTTGGTCCCTCCATTAAGCTTTCACCAAGCGAGTGGTCTTGTTCTGTCTGTCTTTTTCGCTACGATCTAAAATCTATATTGGTTTTTCTTCATACGAAAGATCTTTCTCTAGTGCCAAAATTCAGAGCTGAGTACATGTGAAGGATCAGGTATGTACTTTCTCAAGAGAGATACATGGAACACATAGTGAACTTGAGAGAGATTCAGTGGAAGCTCCAATCAGTAATCTACCTTCCCAACATGATCCTGTATTTCAAAAGGACTTATATACCTAGGTCTCAGCTTTCCCTTCTTTCCAAATCTCATTACTCTCATCCAAGGGGATATTCATAAGGACACTTTATCACCAACTTCAAAATCTATGTCTTTTCTTCAGTTATCGGTATAACTTTTTTGTCGAATCTGATATGCTCTTATGTGTTGTTGAATAGATCTATCCTTTTCTTCCGTCTCTTAAGCAAGATCAGGTCCAAATATATTTCATTCCCCAACATCATCACAACAAGTTGGAGTTCAGAATATCTTTCCATAGAGTGATTCATAATGAGCACTCTGAATGGTATAGTGAAATATATTATTAAAATAAAATTCCACCAAAGGTTGGTGTTGATCCCAACCACATTTGAAATCCATAGAGCAAGATCATAACATATCTTTTAGAGTTTGAATTGTTCTCTCAGACTGACCATTTGTCTGGGGATGATAAGCAGTGCAGAAACTCAACTCTGTATCCAGAGTATGAGGAAGACTTCACCAAAACATTGAGCTAATCCTTGGATCCCGATCAGATATAATGGAAAGTGGTACTCCATGAAATCATACCACTTCCTTTACATATATCATGGAAGGCTAATCAAGGGAGAAATCCTCTATAATAGCAATGATGTGTCCTGACTTTGTAAGACGATCAACTATATCCCAGATAGCATTATTGCATTTGGATGTTTTAGGAAGTCCAGTGACAATGTATAGAGTGATGTTTTCCCATTTCCATTTCGGTATGGGTAATGGTTGTAACATCCCCTTAGACATTTGTCTCTAAACATTAACTTGCTGACAAACCAAGAATCGAGAGACATATTCAATAACATCTCTTTTCATGACATCCCACCAGAAGTACTCTTACTTGTCCCTATACATCTTTGTGCTTCCATGATAAATAGAGAATGAAGAAATTTGAGCCTCATCCTGCAGCTCCTTTAATTCTGGGATGGGAGGAAAACAAACCCGATTCATGAACCTTATTATCCCATAACAATCAAGGTTGAATTCAAAAACATTTCTCAAATTCTTTTGTAACTCTATATCTTCTTTCTATGCCTCTTTAATCTTCTCATGTATATATGGTTGAACATTTATTTAAGAAAGATATGATTTTTCACCATCCATTATAATTCCAAGATCCATCCTTTGTAATTCCATAAATATTGGATCTTTTGTTATCCTCATCATGGATATGCTAGCATGGTCTTGTCGACATAATGTGTCTGTCACCTTGTTTTCCTTCCCATGGTCGTAATGAATTGAGTAGTTTTAATCCTTAATAAGCTCCAACCATCTTCTTTGTCGCATATTCAGCTCCTTCTGTGTGAAAATATAATTTAAAAATTTATGATCAGTATAAATATCACACTTTTCTCCATAAAGATAATGCCTCCAAATGATTAATTCAATTATTACCACGGCTAACTCCAGATCATGTGTTGGGTAATTATGCTCATTTATTTTCAACTGTGGTGAGGCATAAGCTATGACCATATAATTTTTCATGAGAACAGACCCCAATCCCTTCTTAGATGCATCATTATAGATAAAACACCTTTCTCGACTAGAATGCAGTGTGAGACCAGGTGCATTGGATAACCTTCTTTTCCACTTCTTGAAATTAACTTCATATTCCTCTATCCACACGAACTTAACACATTTTCGATTCAACCCGGTTAGTGGATTAGATAATCGTGAAAAAAAAGAAAAAAATGTCGATAATATATAGCTTAACCAAAAAACATCAGATCTCAGTTACTGTTGTTGGTCTCGACCATCTTTTAATAACCTCTATTTCTGATGGATCCATAGATATCCACTATTTTGTGATTATGTTACCCAAAAATGAATCTTTTTGAAGCCAAAATTCACACTTTGAAAATTTGGCATAAATTTTCTCCTTTCTCAGTGTCTTCAATACAATTCTCAAGTGATCTTCATGTTCTTCCTTTATCATTGAATAAACAATAATATCATTTATAAATACTACCAAAAATGATGATGATAGTCTCTAAAGACTTTATTCATTAGATCCATGAAGATTGCAGGGGAATTATTAAGACAAAATGGCATCACTATAAATTCATAGGGCCCATACCTTGTATGGAATGACGTCTTTGGTATATCCTACCTTTTGAAACTTAATTGATGATACCCAAAATGAAGATCAATCTTGGAAAAGTTTTGAGCTCCTCATAGTTGGTTAAATATGTCATCAATGAATGAGAGAGGATATTAATTCTTGATAGTGATCTTCATAAGTTCTCAATAATCAATGATGAGTCTCATTGATCCATATTTCTTCTTATCAAATAGTACAGGTGCCCCCAAGGTGACATATTAGGTAAAATGAATCAATTATCATGATTCACTTGGAGTTTCTTCTTCATTTACTGCAACTCAGTTGGGGACATTCTATAAGGTGTCTTTGAAATAGTTATAGAACCCAGTATGAGTTCAATTGAAAAATCAACTTCACGATTTGTTGGAAGACTTGGAAATTCCTCCGGAAAGACATTATCAAACTCCCTTACAATGGGAATATTAATAATTGTGAGTTTCTCACCAACCATTTGAGATAAATAACATACATTTAGTGGAATCATGACACATAAGATGGAAGAAATTTCCATTGGAAGGTTATGTTCATCCTTGCATCGATAGATGATCATATATTGATCTGAAATATGATATGTGACATCCCTTATTTAAAAATTGATATGAGATCCAAATAATGAAATCCAACCCATGCTAATAATCACATCAAATTCCACTATAGGAAGGATCACAATATTTGTAGGAAGCACTTTCCTACAAACTTAAATCGGAGTAGAATTATAAACTTTTGATGTGACTATTGTTCCATTTGGGGTTGTCACAGATAATTTAGCATCTAATTGTTGATCTAATACGACGATACCCATAGAAAAGTTTTCAAACATAAAAGACTTGGTTGGTCCAGAATCAAATAAAACATTTTCTAATTTATAATGGATGGTATGTATAACTTTCACCACTTCATTATCATACTCCACATTGCTGATAGAGATTTAATGTGACTTTCCTTTTTCTTTGCAAATAAGAGTTTATTGATGTCTATAATCATCAACAAACATTGGATTAGGGAATTGATTAGCATAATTCCCAGTTTCCTTGCACTTGTAACATTGAAGTGTAGGAGTTTCACTCCATGTATCCTTTTAATGGTTCTCATCACTAGAAATATTCTTCCCATTATTGCGGCATTCAAATCCCCAATGACCATACTTTCCACATTTGAAACAATTACTTGTCACTTTAAGACAAATCCCTACATGTTTCTTTCCACACTTTGAGCATAAGGGAAAACTCATCTTCCTTTAAGTGTCCTCATTATATTTTCCTTTGAATTCCATTTTCCTCTTCTTATGATATGAATATGACTGATGGGTTATTCTAATATTCATATCAAAAATGAGAGCACATCAAACGATTCACTCATAGCTATTGAATTCCCTCCTGGATAATGCCCTTCGAAGACTTGGTTTTAAGCCACTAAATATTTGATCGATATTACTCTCAGGTTGGATAATAATCCCGGCAGCATACCTTTCTAGTCTTGTAAAATTTTCTTCATTGGTACCAACAGATTCATCATCCTCTTGCTTTACTTCAAGAAACTCTTACCCTAGCTTTTTTCGAATAATACGAGGGAAGTACATATTGAAAAACAAGTTCTTGAACTCTTCCCATTCCATGGAATCAATTTCATCTCTTGGCCTCATATTATTGATAAGATTCCACCATTTATAAGCTTCACCTTCCAAATGATATACTTCTAAGATGGAATTATCATGTTCATAACATTGAAGAACTGAAAAAATCTTTTCAGGGGTACTGATCCACTGTTCAGCCACTAATGGATCAGTTGACCCATTGAATGGCGGTGGACGTTGCCTCATGAAGGATTTAACAAAATATTGCTCCTTCCGTTGCTCATTTGGAAGTCTTGCAGGATTCATAGCTTGAGAATGTTGTGTGAGCATGGCTACCAAATTTTGAATTCCATCCCCCGTAACGTTTGGTTGCACATGGGGAGAATAATTTCGTTGCCTGTCGCATTCCCCATTAACATGGTTCGTTCGGGTTCCAGCCATTTACTAAAACTAAGAAGAATAGTGTGATAAAAACTAATTATAATAGGAAAACCACACAATCTAGAATAAAATTTCACACTTAAGGTCTTATCATAGGATGTTCATGGCCATTTCTAAAACACTATGATTGTGTATGCTTAGATATACCCTTACAGTTCTTACTATGGCTTTCACATCCTAGCTTCCAAAGGTTGAATATACCCTGCCTATGATACCAACAATAAAGACCCACACTTTACATAAATTCTAATTAATTCAAAATTTATGCGCACTTATTAAAATGTATAACAAACCCATGAATGGACCGTATAGGTATAGTGTCTTCAGAAACTGGGAAACATAAACAATTGATTTATAAATCATCTACATTGGCCCCCTTTTACGCTATCATATCTAGAGTCCCTTTTGGAATATCTTACATAATACCCTTCATCCTGACTTGTGGAAAAGAATACATACAAAATGGTGAGCTCAAATGCTCTGTAAGGGTAAAAAAAAGAAATATCAATCACAACATATTCATAAGAAATTAATATTTCAGAAATCATAACTTGCAAAAGAGATAAAAATTTCATTAGATGGGATAAATAATTGTGTTGAAATGTAATCCCAATAATCATAACATAAAACATGAATCTTTTTGGCATACACAAATAATCATAGAGAATCATTTCTTAATAGTCAATACTCATTTCCAAGAATTTCATAGTGGACAAAGTCCATTTTTGAACCCAGTTCAGTCCTCGTTTTAGTCCGGTATCACTGAACCAGTTTAACTTGAAATTCCATCCATGTCTATCTCATGAGATATAATTATTTACCCCATTAATTGGAGGGAGATATAGGTCCCACCCATCTCATAATGGTACCATTCTTATGTGTGCCATAATACCATAAATCATACATCATAGAATTACTCATGTAATAAGAATGGATTCTTAAACATCATGCCATCATAACACAATCCATATAAGATAAAAGAACATAATAAAAAGATTTCCATAATAACATAATCAAATCAATGTAACAATAGGTAAAGAAAAATAACCCTATATTATCTTATATGGAAAATGATTTTGATAAAACACATGAACTTCATTACTGAGGAAAATATCCTTTCAAATTCAAAAACATTTTTCCTTTCTCAAAATTTCATACTAAAAGTAGTTGATTAAAAATAAACATAAAAAACATGTAACAGAAGCATCATTGAAATAATGTTCTAAAAATCCATTCAGGCCATATAAGTTAAGGAAAAACATTCTTCTCCTGCATAGGCCAGAAATTTCAAAAAAGTACCTCGTACTAAAAACGAAAAGAGATTCCTTTCATATAATTTAATAAGAACTCACCGCAGGGTAAAATTGGATTTAAACAATTGTAGGAGGATAGAAATAATATTTCATATTGAGGAAACATGGATGTGGATGATAAATATTTCCCAGAAAATTCTAAAGTATAAACCATCTCGGATAAAAATAATATTGTGATATTTTCCCTTAGTTTATGTCCAATTTTCTTCGTACATGTCCGAACCTCTTGTATAATGATTTAAATAATGTTATTGACTAATTCCAGAATTTTACTCCTTGTTATGATATCATATATGGTAATTTTCTTAGCATCTTAGTAGTAATATTTCATTGAAACTTGTTATTCGACTGTTTATTGCCTTTTGTTCTTATGTGTGTTTATTCGAATAAATTCTTATTCTTATTTTTAGGTTATAGATACCTCATTTAAAAAATGGTATTAAGGTAATATATATTATATTTATACATTTAATTCATTTAAATAATCATTATTCAATGAAGATCATGTAGAAGGAGTCACATCACATCGTGTAGACGGTAGGTCGTACGTACGCACGGGCGATGATATTGTTCCCATGATGGTGTAATTGTATGGAAGTGTATGTATACTATTTCAAAATAACTATAACTATAAAATAATCATATATATATATTCTTTAGACCATTATACCCATCCAATTATGGTGGTTGTGGAATACATATTACACCATGGCGTGGAGACGGTATTTCGTACGTACACATGCGCGGTGATTTCATCTTCCGTAGGATGGATAGAAGGTGAAATATGGTTGTTTCATACTTATAATTACATATCTGTATATTAGTGATACTGATGTTATTACTTAATAATGAAATAACTAATGAAGAATATGTATAAGAAGAAATAATGTTGAATGAATCGGTAATAGACATTACATCTTCTTTGATGTGCCTCTTCTTAACTTACACATAGGGCACTAAGGATGGTCATTGAAGTGGAGCAGGACCTCTAGGATGTTTATAAGAATTTGGAAAAGATAATTTTTCAGGGTTTTGCCATGATTGATCGCTCAAAGTGGTGTGAGGAGGAGAGGGAGGAGGTGCTCTTTTATAAGGGTGGAGAGGGGCCCCATTGAAAAAACTAAAAATATTATTTTATTATAAATTCATATTCGGATTTTAATAGCTAAAAATTTATTTATTTCAAATATAAGGTGGTTATGGGTCTCAATTCTCTCATCCAATAGAATCTGTACAAGTTTAGGTTACTATTTTAACCTAATAATTTAGATTTAACATTAAGTTAAAAAAAATTATTTTTACCGTGTCTTCTTTTTTTCTTACACTATAAGGTTAACAAACATACTATAACAAACCGAACGAACCCAAAGATGTTCATTATTAATATATATAACCTTATCTAAGTCATTTTCAAAAAAAACCTTAGATTTTTAAGAATAAAAAACAATTATTAATATAATATCTGTTTTAAAAACTATTTTATGTCAATTTTGGACACTTTTTGTAGATTGATATTTTTGAAAATCATACCAACCTAATTAGTTCGAAAAAAGTTAACTAAATCAATACTAACATGTCATATTAACCAATTGAATTATTTTAATTCATAAAATGTCTCACATTACATTTATTTGGGTATTTATAATTACATTTATGTTAATATTTCATTAATAAGGTAATTATTGCATCATCGTTGTGTAATAATTAAATTAATTAAGGTATAAAAATTATAAATAAAATACCATTATGTTGGAAATATTATTATCTTTCCAATGAATATTTATAGTCGAATTTATCTTATGTATAATCCTATATTAATAATGTTTTAGTTATTAATCTTTGATTTTAACTATTTTAAGTATTCAATAAATAAAAAAATATTAATGTCCTAATCCAATCCATGTGGACCTAAATGGTCATATTTTAATCCTAAGGTTGTTTTTGGTCGAATTAAACTTATCCAATAGAATTAGGACATGTGTAAGGGTAATAATAATATCAATTTTACCCTTCATTACCCTATTTACTTTTAACCGTGGTAAAAAAAGTTAAAAGTAACTATTCACCAAAAATTATTATTATCTAATTGAACATCATTTTACTTACTGACATAAACCATGTCTCTCGGATTTTGAAAATCTAATTCACATAAGCGGTAAAATTAATTTTTATGTAAATTTGCAAATTTTCCTAGGAGGTGAGTAAAAGATGGTGAAAAGTTCAATAAAATTTTTATATATCTAAAATTATTATAAAATGAATACAATGAATTACATTGAACATATATAGGTATTATGTATCAATTTTGACCTAAAATAAATTTCCATAAAATAAATAATTATATATATTCAAAGTCGGTATTTAAATAGAAACTTAGTGCTTTCACTATTAATCAAAAAATTTATGTTTTCAGAAAAATACCAAAAAATTCACCCTAGGCTAATTTCGATATTCCATATCCAAAAATGAATTCCATTTTTAATGATAAAATTTTTAAAATATTAAAATGTTGGTATTAATATTAATAATGGCTAGTTCTAATAATATTTTAAAAGCATATTGTTGTTTAGTGAAACTCGGTATTGTGTATAACGCAAGCTATCAAGGAAGGTCGTGATTGCGTGTAATGAAATCCAATCTAGTGTTGTGTGTAGTGAAATATTCTTTTGATGATGTATATAACATAAAACAAAACATTTCTCATAAAAATCTCGGCTGTTACGTGGGTACTATATGAAAACAACCCACAAAACTAGAAAAATTGTATTAAACCAAACACATTCATCTTCTATAAGCAGTGGGGAATGGAAATAAAATAAAAATACAATATGGTCATCATGAAAAAAATGGAACAAGAATCCATATTTCATATCTATTGGTAATCTTGGCTTTGACTCATTCCAACATCTCATATTCCCCCCCCCCCTTGACACCCACATTCACATACTAGTGAATCTCAGCACTTGAGTCATCAAATGCTGCCACAACTACCTGAACTCCCTACCCATCATACCAAAATAGATATCCATGATCAGACACATATTGATCCAATCACATCTCGGCATCACTACCCTATATGACATAATAAACCTTTATGATCAGCCATTATAGGTATAAGGATCTTGCCTTAAACATAAGATAATACTAAATTATGTTAATAATGCACGTTGTGGAAATTATTCACTTTATAATTATAGATAATTAATCCATAAATATCACATGAAATCTCAATTATTACATAGTCGACACTTCTACACAGTATCCATTTTTTCATAAAATAAAAACACTTTAAAAAATGAATTAATTTTTTGATAAAAATATTGTTGAATTATTAATTCCTATTACCCTTCCATATATCCTGTGAAAAAAATTTCAAACACATGGGATGAGCATAACAATCTCTGTAAGGGTAATAAAACAAGTAATTAAAACATTAGTCCACTAATACATACATGTTAGTGAAATAAGACTTTTTAATCTTTAATATACCACACAAGATCATAAGATTAATGAATAACACATAGAGAACATAAATAACAAAGGTTGCTTGTGGAATACATAACATACTTATGTTTTAGATTTCATAGCTACGTTGGGAGTTTAATTATTAAAACCCATAACTATATATTCCATAAATATCATCGGATAGACATTAACATTTACCTCAATCACATAACCCAATACATTGGAGAACTGTCTCGGGATCACCCACCATAGTTTTATCAAGTAAACACCTGTATGCATAAAAAATGTCAATGAACCATAACATAATAATAATAAATGTACAAACATTAAATAATGATATCACTTACACACTATAATCAAAATATTTCATTTCATGATATTGACATAACCAGGTCATTAAAAAAGAAGATTTTTAAATCAATGTGTACCATACCACTCTAAAACAATTGTAAAGATTTTATAATTTAAAAAAAACTTTTCTATATAAATAAATCCTTTAAAATATTTCTAAATCATGGAAATGAAAGGGAATGATTTGGAAAATATAATCATTATAACATTTAAAATGGTGTTTTTTTTAAATAATCATTTTCCATTTGATAAATTCATGACTAAAAATAATTAATGAATAATATCAATGAAAACTATAAATTTAGTGACAATATAGAAATTTATTATATGAAATTTCAAAAGGGTTGTATATACAATGTATAGAATAACAAATTTGCACCATATCAAGATATTACTCAATGACAAGAGATTGAGACCTAGACCCTTACAATGATTGTATAATTAGATAAGGATAAATCAATGACAAAATTTTTCATGATAAATATAAATACACCCAATATAAGTGGAAATTTTTTCTAAAACAATCAGATCCCATTATCACATATTCATAGCCTAATATTATCAAGATGTAGAAGTTTAACACATATAAATGAAATTGTGTTATGAAGTACTCTTACAGGAATTTGACAGCATAAAAAGGTCACTAAAAAATTCAGAATCTTACCTGATGAGAGAAAAAAGTGACTCTAATAACATTGAAATAATATTTATATCAATAAGTATATAAATGAACATATCCCATCATAATAAAAAGGGAATTAAAATAAATGACAAAAAATAATTCATTGCCTTAACGAGTACGGTGAATGGTTCCCTTGCTGATTTGGTAACATACAAAACATATACCACATGAAATAATGATAATACAATAAATATGTAAATACAAATAAAATAATTTATATTGACCAATTAATACACTCATTGGAATTAAATAAACAAAAAAAGGAAATAGTGCCTAATATAGCATGAATCTCCCGGGAATAAAATGTGAAATGAAAACCCCTTACCCCAAGTCTGACATGTCTTGTATGTTCATTGTTCTTCCTGAATAATAAATATAAGTTAATTTTTAATTCAATAATTATAATTTTTAATCTATTTTTCCGTTTATTTAACTGATTACCTTTCTAGAACAATTAGTTAATTATTTGATATCATATCGGACATTTTGTCGATGTTCGAAACATGAGTCAAAAATGAACTTGTTATAATTACAAATTGTCCATTTGGTAAAAAATATATTATCTCCAAAATAATATTGATTATTTAAATATCATATATATAATATAAATCCAGTATATCTGGGTATTTATAATATTTCATAACATTTTGATGTATGAAATGAAATGCACTGTTCATGGAGACTGTAAGCCGTACGTATGCAAGAATGCTACATTAATATTTTCCATTTTAAAAGGAATGGAAAATGAATGATACATAGGTTTATTGAAAATAAATTATAATATCATATGATATATATTTTAAATAATTTCATTAACTCCATCCATTATATGTTCCGTGTATTTCATTAACAAATAATCTAACCTTGAGGGGGCGGTAGTCTGCACATCCTCAAATGAAATTATCATGTTTACACATATTGGAAAGCATAAAGGAATGTTTGTAAATAAAAATTACTGAATAATTGAGAAAAAATAAACATAATATATATCATATATAAATATTGTTCCAACATAATGACCACCATGATAGGTGGTAAGAGGTATTTGAATAATCAACGTTTCGTGTGGTAGTAGTTCACCGTCCACAGAAACAATATGTTTGTATCCATCAAGTGGGGGTGTGTGGAAGTGTTGTTCAGATAAATCTCATTAAAAAACCATTTATATTGAGGATAATTGTTTTTTAAAGTAATAAAAGATTAATATGATCAAAGAGAGTGATGAAGAAAAATCAAAGAAGAGAACTTGAGAGAACACATTATCTTCAAATATGGTAACTCCCTTTTGTTTGATCAAAAGGCTTCCTTGAAGTGCCTTATGCATAAGATATTGGCTTCTAGAATAATTATAGGTATCTTGAGAGATTATTTGGTACAATTTTGGATGATATAGGGGGGAATGAGAGTTGTCGTTAATAGTTAGTGGTGATGGATTTTTATATGGGGGAGGAGATTCTCTTAAGGATTGTTTGAAAATATTATTTTATTATATAATTATTTTCAGATTCTAAAGGCCAAAAACATATTTAAGTAAACAATAAGGTGTATATAAGTTGTAATAAAATCATCCAATAATAATTGGACATGATTTGGAAATTTTATAATCATTATATTTTTAATTTATCCCTTTGGTAACTTATTTGACTTTTTCAATGTCTTCTTATATATTAATACTATATGGATATTATATTTAAATTAAAATTCCAAGAAACCCAAAATTGATCATTAATGACATTTTTATCTTCATATATGTCATTATGAAGAATCATATATTTTGAGGACGATTTTATCATTAAATAAAATATTATTTTATTTAAAAACACGTTTTGAAAATTTTATTACTATTCATATAATAAATTTTTCAAAAATTCAATACATCATGTTCTTTTCGAAAAAACAACATTAATTAAAATATAACAAATCATCCTAATAAATAAAATATTTTATGGAATATAAATATTCAATATATATATTTATTTTTATATTTATAATATCATTTATTTGAATCCATTATTAATAAAGTAATTATTGCATCACAATTGTGTCATAAAAAAGTCTGTATATTTATTTCCTAAAAACATTAAATAAAATAACATGATGTAGAAAATAGTTTTAGACTACATATGAATACATGGGTGAAGAGATGACTTATATAATCCCATATAAAGTTTTTTAGTAAAACAATTCTTGTTTATGTTATTTTTGTCCTTACTTTAAATTAATTAATATAAAGTTTCTCTGTCACTACCAAGTGGAATCATTGGGTAACAATTATCATTTAAAAACTATTAAAATAAAAATTTTACAATATAAATAAATTTTATTAAAAGTAATTTTTGTATTAAATGGGCATTATTTTTAACTATTCATAAAAAAGATTATCATAAAATACCAGAAATTTACCCAAAGTAAATTTCAATGTCCCACATATAATGAAAAGAATATATTGTAAATTGGAACATATAAAAGTTATAAAATAAGATATTTAATAGGGTTTATCTATCAAAATGCTGTAAAACTACCTTTTCATGAATATAATTGTGTTTTTGATTAAAATTGGATAAATTCAAATTTTAACCCTCTAGATTTTATTGGATAAATGTAAAAACATTTAATAAACATGTGTAATCATATTTTAGATATTTCTTTTCATTCCCAAAAATAAAATGGTTATGAGTTAATTACCATTTAAAATAATAGTATTATATTTTTATTTTTCAGTATAACTCAACGTTGTGTGCAACGTAAGATTTCAAAAAACATGTTGTTGCGTATTGGGTATGACATCGAATTTTGAATCCCATTAACGTAAAATTAATTATTAATTAATAAATTTAAATAAATATGAAAATATATTTATTCTTTATTTAATAAGGATGTTACATACTTCCCCACTATTGGAAATTGCGTCATTGCAATTTTGAAATTGGGCATAGAAATTTCATTAACAGTCCCACATCAGAAAAATAGTCAATAAAACTATCAATTTAAAATAATGAAAGAATTGTATAAAATTCACATGAGATTGCCAATAATAGTATAATATTTAGGAAAAATTGATAAGGGAGAGAAATGATGTTTCATGTTATGAAAGAGAGTGATAAAAACCATGATTTTGAGAAAGTTAACCACCTGAAATTCACCAAATTGTGATCAGAAAAACGATATTTGATTCCCTAGTACGAAAACATAGAGGACCATGTTTTTGTTTTATGTTTCATTTCAAAATTTTGGATACTATATTTATGATATTGAATAAGTACATAAGGAAATATACAAACTTTTAAGGATGAGTTTTATCCTTTTTTATGTTTTTAACAAAAACTCATCATTTCATCAAATGAAGAGTATTTTAGATGACATTGTCACACCTAAAGTGCTAGATTGAACATCTAGATAATCACATAATCCCAAAAATATGAACCATATACATCCCATATCTTTATACATTAGCCAAAACCAAAATAGTTAGTACCAAATCAGATAATCCCCAAAAAGAAAAATATTTTCTAAATAAATACTACTCTTAATCTCCAAAATTGAATAAACAATACGCATATCTAAGCAAAGGCCATTAAATATAAAATTTTCTTAAAATTTATTTAAAGTAATCTAAAAAATACTGAAACATTAAATTTATAAGGATATGATCACATAGGATTTCATATTAAATCATAACATTTATCTCTAAATAACATCTACTACTCTTAAAGTCTCATACTGATGTCTAATTAACCAAATCACAAAATATCTATGATAGGTTAATCATTTTAATAAATAACCCAAATCTCCATATTTCCATAATAAAAACATTGATTCTTGCAAAATAAAATTACACCATTACTCCTCAATTGAAATCACAAAGTATTCTATTTTCCTTAGGCCTATGGTTTCCCAAAAAGAGAAAATGTCATCCAAAAATAACCATTATCAGTTAATCCCCATATCATTTTCCTATTTTAATGATATCCATTTGAAAAAACATAATATCCCAAATAAACATATATTTTATCAATAAAATTATTTAACAAAAAAGATTAATTCATACTAACCAGGGACATTACGTAGTCCAGTGGTAGGTGATAAATATCAATCGCACTTTAATTGTGGGTTTTATTTTCGTATCTTTGTCCGACATAGAAGCATGTCACATGGTCAATGTGTTGTCCAATTTTAAAAACAATAAAATTATCTAACATTACCAAAAATGAGATAAACTCCTCTAAAATAACTATAACATGATATAACCTCAATTGTTTTATTATGCTTCTCATTTTCATCCCAACTCATAATGACCTCAAAAACATATTTCATAATGTCTTATATATATTGAAATTTTTTTACCTTTATAATATATCATTATTCATAATGCATAAACATCGTACCTTGATCATGGTGTCCACCTAGTTTCATCATAGTCTTGTTCAAATAGATTGATGTTCCATGCATTGCAACAATGATTTAGAGATCCTTCAAATTCATATGCTTCATTTATCCAGATACACTTCGCATAACATGGGTCATATGGGTGATCACAGAAAAACAATTTCATAAAATAATCATATATAACATATAATTTGAAAAAATCTTATAAATATAGATTTCTATAAAAAAGTCTGATCGAGTTTTAGTTGAATCATTAATTAAACGGACCTTTTAAAAAACAATAATTATCTATTGAAAGACTATAATTTAAAATCAAATATAAATAGGTTCTTTAGGGGTCTCCTTCATCAAGAACTTTTTAAAATCATAATATTCTTAAAAAAATTTGATAAGTTAAAATATTTGAAAATACCTGGATAACATTTACCTTTCATTAAAATATTAGAATATTAGAAAAATATTTTTTGATTAAATAAATATTGTGATACATGTTAGTATCGAGGTAAATTGGAGTTGTTTGATATCTCAAACAATTGCATGCAACTGTGAAGTATGCTATAAAATGTTTCAGAGTCATCTGGACATGACTTTGAATTAATTATTGCAAGAAAGTCATCAGGAAGAGATAATAATGACATTTGAGATCATTTTCCATTCATTGGTAATAGAATTTTATTGATATAAAATGGTTACAAATTAAGGAGTTAACATAAAGAGTATACATATATACTAACCATGAGTCAATCAGAAATCATAATCCATAAAATTGTCTAATCCATCCTCTAATACCATCTTTAAGGACCCAACTTAAAAAATTACATAATCTGGAATTATGTTAATAAATAAAATTGAGGATATTTTCAATATTATTGATTTAGAGAATTATTCAATAACTATTACATTACATCCCAATTATTACAAAGTAGACACGTCTACTTAGTATCAATTTGTACATAAAATAAAAGCTCTTAAATGAAAATAATAATTATTTTATTGAAAAAAATATTCTTTAAATCATCCTTTCTCTTTCCATTCCTTTTATAATATATAAAACATTTAAAAATCCCAGTATGAGAATAAAAATATCACTATGTTTTATAAAATATGAAAGAAAACTTTATTTCATCAATACATATAAGTCAATGAAATCATACATTTCAATCCTTAACATTCTATACTAGATCATAAGATTTTTGAATAAAATATGTAAAAAATAAATCATAAAGGTAATCTGTGGCATACATAACATACCTAAATAGTATCATTACCAATATGTAGGGAGTTACATTTTGAAAATTCATCACAAGGTCCAACTTCCTTATGTTTATCATGTAACAACTTGTATGCATAAAAAAATTACCATGAACTGTAACATATTCATAATACCTAATCTAGTATAAATAAAAGATAACATTTCCACATTGTAATTGCAATATTTCATTTCAAGATACTGACATAATAATTTCATTTGAAGAGAAGAGTGTTGAATCAAACTATCACATAACTCCCCGAAACATTTGAAAATATTTTACACATTATAACAAGCATTTACATAAAAATAAATCCTTAAAAAAATTCTAAAATAAGGACATGAAAAGGAAGGATTTAGAAAATTAAATGATTAAAACATTTAAAATGGTTTTTTAGTTAAAGAATCCATTACAAATTGAGAAAAACATGAACAAAAATCAATAAAGTATAGCATCAAATTAAACTATAAATATAACTATAATATAGAAATTCCATATATAAAATTTAAATATGGTTGTATATACACCGTATTGAATAATAATGATGCACAATATCATGATATGCCTCAATGGTAGGATATTGAGACATAATCCTTAACAAAGATTGTATTATTTGATTAAGAATAAATCAATGAAACAATTCACTGTGATAAATACAAATACACCCAATGAATGATGATATTATATGTAATAGAATCTGAGTACATTCCCATACATTCATTGGCTAACAAAATCATGAAGTAGTTTTTTAACATAGAGAAGTGAAATTGTCTCTTGGTGTTCTCTTATTGAAATATGACAGCCTAACAACATCACATAAAATATTATAAAATTAGTTGATTATAGGGAAAAGGGTATCTAATCACATAGAAAAAAAATTAGAGGAATAAGGGCATATAATAACATATCCCGACATAATAAAAAGGAAATAAAAATACATGACATAAAATAAGTATTTGACTAAACCTGTACGGTGAGAGGTTCCCTTACCGCTTTTGTAACTTATGAAAAATACACCACATAAAATAAGGATAATACAATGAATATTTATATAGCCATAAATTAAAATATATTACACAATAAATACAATAATGGTAAGTGAATACACCATAAAAATTAATTGTGGAAAATATAGCATAAATCTCATTGGAATAAAAACTAAGATGAAAACCCCTTACCTCAAGTTCGACATGTTTTGTATTTTCCTTGTTCTTCCTGAATGATAAACATAAGTTAGTTTATAAATTCATAAGAACCTTTTTAAAATTTATTATTCATTTCATATGATATATTACCTTACTATATAAATTAGTTAATTATTTGAGTTTATATCGATCATTTTGTCGATGTACAAAACATGAGTCAAAAATGAACTTTTATAATTAAAAATTGTCCATGCGGTCAAACATATATTTTCTCCAAAAAAATATTATAGATTTAGGTATCATATATATAACATATATATCAAATATATAAATTTATTTATTATATTACATAACTTTTTTTGGAAAGGAATGAAATGTACAATTTATGGAGATAGTATAACATACATACGCAAGAATGCTAATTTCATTTTTTACAATTTTTATAAGAATGGAAACTGAATGATACATAATTAGAATGTGATTAAAGTATAATATAATATATTATATATGTTACATAATTTAATTAATGTCATACTTTACAAATTTCATGTATATCATGAACAAATCATCTCACCTTGAGGGGGCGGTAGTCTGTACTTCCTCAAGTGAAATTATCGTGATTACATATATTGGAAAGTATAAAGGTATTTCTGTAAATAAAAATTACAGAATCATAGAGAAAACATAAACATAATATATATAATATATTAATAAATTTCCATCATAATGGCCACCATGATATATGGTAGAAGATATTTTTACAATCATCATTTGGAGAGGCAGTAGTTCGTCGTCCTCAGAAATAGAATGTGTGTATGCATTATATAGAGATGTGTGGATGTGTAGATCAACTAATTCTCGTAAAAACAACATATTATACTAAATAAACTAGTTTTTTATGTAATAAAAAAATATTATGAGCATAGAGAGTGAAGATTTAAAATAAAAGAAGACAGCTTGAGGGAACACGTTATCTTGAAATCAAGTAGCTCCCTTTGGTTTAAACCCAAAGGCTTTTTTGAATTGAATTTTGCCTAAGGTAAGGCATATAGGTTAAATATAGGGATATTGAGAGATTATTAAATATAAATTTGGATGATAAAATGTGTATTGTGAGGTTTGAGTAAGATTTAGATGTGATGGATTTTTATAAGGGGGAGGAGGGGCTCTTTATGAATGTTTGAAAATAATATTTTATTATATAATCATTCTCAATTTCAAAAGGTCCATAAATTATTTAATTCAAAAATAATGTGTAAATATCTTGAAATAATATCATAAATTAATATTTGTAAAGTATTTGGATGTTTTTTAATCCGTATTATTTTTATTTAACCCTTTGTAAACTTATTTCACTTTTACCATATCCACTTATATAAGATTACCATATGGTTAATATATATAATATAAATTTCAAATATAACAATAATAGATCATTAATGACATTTTTTATGTCATATAAATCATTTGGACATATATTATATTTTCAAGATGATTATATATTTTAATAAAATATTGATTTATATAAAAACTATTTTATGTCAATTTTATTACAATTCAAATCATGACATTTAAAAAAATACAATCTAAAATGATTACTTCTAAAAATAATAAATAATTAAAATATAAGAAATAATCCTAGTATATAAAATTATTGTATGGAATAAAAAGATCCAAATTAAATTTATTTTAATATTTATAATATCAATTTTTGAATTCGTCATTAATAAAACTATTACTGCATCACTACTATGTCATAAATATGTTTTTATATTTACAGTCTATAAATTATAAATAAAATACTCGGATGTAGGAAATAATTTCATCTTTACAATTAATATTTATTGTCTAAATATAAATTATATACCCACATATAATAATTGTTAGTAAAATGATGCATGTTCATGTTATTTTTGTCCTTAAATTAAATTAATTTATTTAATGTCTCATTATCAATCCCATGTGGCTCCATGGGGTCCCCAAATCGACCCAATGATTTCCATGACTGGACATGTATCATAAAATAGTGTTAGGACATGTGTATGGGTAATTTAGTATTATTATGATATTAATTCCAACCCTTATTTACTAGATTTACCTTTTAACCAGGATAAATAAAATATTCACTGAAGTAAATATTCATAATATATATAAATAAATTTTACATATTTAAATAATTTTAAAATATTAATAATAAAAAATTAATTCATATTTCAAAATTCAAAACATACAATTGACAGAAAATAATTTCAAATTAATTCCCATTGTCAAAATAAAAAACGTTTTTTAATGAAATAATAACTATCAAAAGATTTACCTTCGTTTAAGTCCAAATTAAGAGTGAAATTGCATTAAATGACCATAATCTGATGAAATTTTAAAAATATAATCCAATAAAACTATAAAAACAACTAAAATAAAAACCTAAATATATAAAAAAATTTATTAAAAGTCTGTTTTGAATAAAAATGCAGTATTTTTAACTACACATTAAAAAATTAACTTTGTCAGAAAATACAAAATATTTACAGAAAATAAATTTTGATGTCCTTATAAAAAAAAATTTATTTTTTAAAATTAAACATATAAAAATATAAAATAATATATTTAAAATGGTTCTCCATTAAAATGCAATAAAATGACCATTTAAAGAATATGTCAGAGTTTATGTTAAATATTGGATTCATTCACATTTTATGCATCTAAATTATATTGGATAAATGTAGTAACATTTAATAAACATGTTTATTCATATATTAGTTATTTATTTTCATTCCCACCAATTCAACGTCTATGCGTTAACTTCCATTTAAAATAATGATAATATATTATTATTTTTTAATATAACTCATCATTGTGTGCGACGTTAAATTTCAAAGAAAATCATTGTTCTGTTTCAAGTACACCATAAATCATAGAATACCATTTAATTAATTTAATATTTAATTCACAATAATTAATAAATATTAAAATTCCATAATTCTTATTGACATGGTATGTTATATCCTTCCCTCTTTTGGAAATTGAGTATTCAAAATTTTACAATTAAGCATGGAAATTTCCTTAAAAGTCCCACACTGAAAAAAAGATCCAATAAAACAATCACATTATAAGAAAGAATGAAAAGTACTAAGGTCACCCGATATAATCCATACTAGGATTCCATGTAGATTAACATTGATATAGAGGAGAAACTATTTGTCATGTTCTCATAGATAATGATAGAAAACATGCTTAAGAGATAATTAACCTCTAGAATATCACAAAATTGGGATGGGTGAAATGGTATTTGATTCCCCGGTTGGAAAAACTAAAAAAGTAATTATATTAAGTTCTATTTAGTAAATATGGAGAATTTATTTAAGATATTTACTAGGAACATAAGGAAATATACCAAAATTTCATGTAGAGTTTCATCGTTTAGTAAGTATCTACCAAAAACTCATCTTTTCTCTAGACGATGAGTATTCAAAATAACATTGTCACACCTAATGTGCTAGAATGAACTTATAAAGAATCACATAATCCAAAAAACATGAACCAGATATTTCCCCTATCTTTTGAAATTATCCAAAACAAATATTTTTATTTCAAGATCAGATAATACCCCAAAAGAAAATTTTTTTTATGAAAAAGTACTACTCGTAATCTAATATATTGAATAAAAAATACCAAAATCTCAAAAATAACTATTCAATACACACATGTTGGTAAAATTTATTATAATATTACATAATTTGTCTAAAACCAATAATTTAGAAGGATTTAATCACATATTCTTCCTTAGTCAATCGTAACATTTATCTCCAAATAACATTGACTAATCTGAAAGTCTCATACTTAGGTGTAATTAACCAAATCAAAAATTCTCAATGATAGGTTAATAATTTCCATAAATATCCAAAAATAACCATATTTATATAAAAAAATGTATTATTACAAAATAAAATTCTACCATTACTCCTCAATTAAAATCTCAAAGTATTATATTTTCTTTAGACCTATAATTTTCTAAAAAGTGATAATGTCTTCCAAAATAACCATGATCAATTAATCCCAAAATCATTTTTCTATTCTAATGATATCCATAATATAGAAAATAATATCCCAAATCAACTTAGTATTATTTAATTAAATCATTTACCTAAAATGAATAATTTATACTATCCAGGGACATCATGTGGTCCAATGGTAGGTGATAAATACCAATCTCACTTTAGTGTTGGGTTCGATTCCCGTAGATTTTTCCGACAAGATAGGTTGTCACATGGTCTGTGTGATGTTATTTTTCAAAAACTATACAACATTATAAAATTCCATAAAATGAGATAAGATCTTAGAAAATAAACATAACATGATTTAACCTCAATGGTTTTCTTATGCCTCTACTTTTCAACCCAACTCATAATAACCTCGATATCTTAATTCATGATTTCTTAAATATATTGAAATTATTTACCTCAAAAAACTAACATTATTTCCAAATAAATAACAATGTAAATTGATCATGGTGTCCACCGGGTTACATCGTCATCTTGTTCACATAGATAGATGGTCCATATAATGAATCAATGATTTATATATCCTTCAAAATCATCTGATTTATTTTTCCAAATACACCTCGTAAAACATGGGTGTTATGGGTGATCACAAAAAAATAGTTTCAAAAAATAATCATGTATAACATATAATTTGAAATCATCTAATAAAACATTGTTTCTATAAAATTTTCAGATTGTTTTTGAGTTGATTAATTCAATAAACGGTCCATTTATAAATCCATAAGTAAGTGCTAAATGAATCTAAATAAAATGAAAATATAAAAAGGTGGCACATGGGTATCTTTCTTCAGAACCTTTTTCAAAATCATAATATGATTAAAAATATTGTTATAAGTTAAAATATTAAAAAATACCTTGATAATATTTACCTGTCATTAAAATATGAAAATTTTGAAAAAATAGGATTTGATTAAATACAACCCAAGATCTATGATGGTATCGAGGTATAACAGAGCTGTTTGATATCTCAAAAAACTGTTTTCAAGTGAGTTGTATGTTAGAAAGTGTATCAGATTCGTTTGGAAAATTCTTGGAAATAATTATTACAATCAAGTCATCTAGAAGGGATAATAATGTTGATTTAGATCCCCCTCCATTAAATTTTTAATGACATTCCTTAACCTGAAAAAGTAACTTAAAAAGGATATAACAGAGTATCAATAGAGAATAACTATTACTCAAACAAAAATCTTAATCCCTAAAGTTGTCTAACCTGAGCATCGATACCACCTTTAAGGAAACGACCATAAACATTATATAATCATGAATTATGTTAATAATTAACATTCAAGATCTTTTCAACATTTTATTTTTAGAGAGCTCTGTCATAACTATTACATTACATGTCAATTATTACAATGTAGACTTTTCTACTCATTATCCATTTATACATAAAAAAACTCATAGAAGAAAACAATAATTATTTTATTGATATAAATTTCCATAAATTATTCCTTATTCTTACCCTTCTTTATATCCTATGAAAAACATTTCAAAATCATGGAATAAGCATAAAAAGATCAGTAAAAACCATAAAATAAAGAAAGAAAACATTAATATATCAATATATATATGTCAGTTAAATTATACTTTTCAATATTTAACATACTACACAACATCATAAGATTTATGAATAACACATGGAAAACATAAATCATAAAGTTAACATGTGTAATCCATAACATACATATGTTTTATATTTCACTGTTATGTAGGGTGTTACGTTTGGAATACCCACCACAGTATATTCCCTAAATCTCTTTGGAGATATATTAATGTTTACCTCTGTCACTTAAATAATTTCATTGAAGTTCAATCTCAGGCTCACCAGCCCTAGGATTATCACGGAACTATTCGTATGTGTAATAAATTCCCACAAATAGTAACATAATCATAACACAAGAACAAGCTTAAAGGAAAGTTATCCTTTTCAATTTGTAATAGCAATATATCATTTCAAGATATTGACATAATAAGTTCATTAAAAAATCATTTTGAATCAATGTGTCCCATACAACCATGAAACATTTGAAAAGATTTTAAACATTAATACATGAATTTCCATATACATAAATTGTTAAAAAAATGTATAAAACATGTATATAAATGATAATTATTTATACAATTAAATATTTAGAACATTCAAAATGCTGATTTAGTTGATGAATCTTTTACCAATTGAGAAAATCATGAAAAAAAGCCTTAATGAATAAAATCAAATAGAATAAAAAATATCTTGAGAATATGGAAATTCATTATATAAAATTTCAATAGGATTGAATATACACCTTATATAATAATAAATGTCCAAAATATCAGGACATTCCTCAATGATATGAGATGGAAACGTACTCTCTTATAGTGATTGTATAATCAGATTAATGATAAATCAAGGACATAATAATGTGTGATAAATATAAATACACCCAATATAAGTGTATATTATATGTAAAATAATTATTTTCCATTAAAACATATTCATAATCTGACATAATCAATAAGTTAATGTTTAACCAAAATAATTGAAATTGGGTTTTGATGTTCTCTTACAGAATTCCGACAACCTAACCACGTCACACAAATATTTAGGAAATTAGATGACGATAGAGAAAAGGGTCTCTCATTAAATGGAAATAAAATTTATAGAAAATAATGATACATAATAACATATCCCAACTTGAGAATAATGATATTAAAATACATGATATAAAATAATTATTTCACTAAAAGAGTATGTTAAAATGTTCCCTTACCTATTTAGTGACATACAAAACATACAACACATGAAACAAGAATCTTAAAATGAAAATGTAAATACCCATAAATTCCATTATATTATACAATTAATACAATAATGGGAAGTACATACTCAACAAAAGATGATGTTGTGGAAATTATAGCATTAAACTCTTGGGAAAAAAAGTGAGATGAAAACCCATTACCTCAAGTATGATATGTCTTGTATTTTCCTCATTCTTCCTGAATAATAAAAATAAGATAGCTTAAACATTCATAAAAACCTTTTTATGATTTAGTATTCTTTATATTTCATGTATTACAATTCTATAAATATTAGTTAATTATTTTAGTTCATATAAGACATTTCTTCAATGTTCGGAACATGAGTCCAAAATGAACTTGTAATATTTACAAATTGTCCACATGGTCAAAAATATATTATATAAAGAATCATATTCAGAATTTAACTATAATATATATCATATATATCCAATATATATATGTATTTAGAATATTACATAACATTTGGTGGTAATGAATTAAACACCCAATTCATGGAGACGGTAAGTAGTACAAACACATGAACACTACTTTAATTTTTGACATTTTTCAATGGAATGGAATCTAAAAGATATATTGGTATATATTAATTATATTATAATATCATATGATATATATGTTATATAATCAAATTAACACCATCATTTTTAGGTTTTATGTATGTCATGGACAAATCATCTCACCTTGAGGGGGCGGTAGTCTGCACTTCCTCATTTGAAATTTTTGTGTTTACACATATTGGAAAGCATAAATGTGTTTCTGTGAATAAAAATTATAGAATCATAGAAAAATAATAAATATAATACATATCATATATAAACGCAGTTCTATTATAATGTCCACCATGATAGTGGGAAAGAGATATTTGAACAATTAATGTTCCGTGAGTTGTAGTTCACCATCCATAGAAACCGTATGTTCATATCCATTAGATAGAGGTGTGTGGAAGTGTAGTTCGAATACATCTCATAAAAACAACCTATTATATTAATGATACTGGTTTTTTATGCAATAAAATATTAATAAGAGTATACAAAGTGATGAAGTAAAATAAAATAAGTGAACTTGAGAGAACAGATTACATTTAAATCGGGTTACTTCCTTTGGATTGAACCAAAAGGCTTTCTTACAGTACCTTCTTCTTATGGAAAGGATTCTGAGAGGAAGATAAGGATCTTAAGAGATTAATTGGGTAGATTTTTTAATGGTTCATCTGGTATTTAGAGATGTGAGTAAGGATTAGACGTGATGGAGTTTTATAAGGGGTGGAGGGGCTATTTAGGAGGGTTTGAAAATATTATTCTATTCTATAATAATTTTTGGGTTTTAAAGGTAATAAACTTATTCAATTTGATGATAAAGTGTATAGATGTTTTAATAAAATCATCCATGAATAATTGGACATGCTTTGGATATTTTTTTTATCCTTATATTTTTTATTTAACCCTTCTGTAACTCAATTAACTTTTACCATGTCGTCTTATATATTCATACTATATGGTTAATATATTTACTATGATATGTAAATAAACACAAAATGGATCATTAATGGAATTTTTAATTTCATATATGTCATTTGGATGATTCTTAGATTTTGAGGTTGATTTTATCATTTAATAATATATTGATTGATTTGAAAAAGGCTTTTATGTCAAATTTAAAACTATTCATATCATGAAAATTGTAAAAATTCAAATCCTATATTATTATTACAAAAAAACTAGATTAATTAAAATATAAGATTCCATCCTAATATATAAATGTTTTCGATGGAATATAAATTTTCAATATAGATTTATTTAAATATTTATGAAATCATTTATTTGAATCCTTTATTAATAAAGAGATTACTCCATCACCATTGTGTCATAAATAAGTTTTTCTATTTATTGTCTAAAACATATAAACAACAAACCATGATATAGTAACATGTTTTAGCTTCCAAATTAATATTTATAGTCATAGAGATAACATATATAACCCCATATAAAAATAAATTTAGTATAATGATTCATGAATATGTTAATTTAGTCCATACATTAAATTAATTAATATAAAGTGTCATTATCACTCTCGTGTGGCTCCATGGGGTCCCCAAATTGGCCCAATTATTCCTATGGTTGGTAATATATAATAATATAGAGTTAATACAAGAGTAAGGGAAATTTAATGTTATTACCATATTATTTTTCACCATTATTTACCAGATTTATCATTTAACCATGGTAAATAAAATAGTTACTAAAGTAAATATTTATAATGTTTATAAAATAATTATACCTATTTACATAATTTAAATCTCCTAATTCCAAATATGAAATAAATTTTTCCAAATCCATAACATATAAGTAGCAAAATAAATTTAAAAATTAATTCTTCTGGTCAAAACAAAAAGTGTACTTGTAAGAAATAATAAGTATTAGAAGATTTACCTTTGTTTAAGTCCAAATTAAGAGTGAAATTACATACAATGAAAAATATGGGATTAAATGTTAAAAATTTAATCCAATTAATCTTTAAAACCCATTAAAAAATCTAAATATATACATAAATTATATTAAAAGGTAGTTTTGAATTAAAATGCAGTATTTTTCACTATTCATTAAAAATTATCTTCATCCTAAAAAACCAAAATTTTATCCAAAGTAATGTTTTTTGTCCAGCTTATAAATAAGATGTTTATATTATCACATGGAACACATATAAGAAATAATAACTAGATTTTTTAGGGGTTCCCCATTATAAGGTGATATAATGACCTTTTAAAGAATTTTAAAAAGTTTATGCATAAAATTGAATTCATTCACATTTTAGGCTTCTAAATTTTATAGAACAAATGTAAAAACATTTAATAAAAATGGGTAATCATATTAAGTTATTTTTATTCATTCCCACCAATACAACAAAAATGGGTTCACTACCATTTAAAATAATAATATTATGTTATAATTTTTTAGTATAACTCAATGTTGTGTGCAACATATGATTTTAAAGAAACTCATTGTTGTGTATCGAATATGCCATAAAACATACCATCCCCATTAAAGTAAATTTAATATTTAATTAATAAATATTATAAAAATGATAATTACATAATTTTTATTTACCAAGGATGTTACATTATTCCCCCCTTTGGAAATTGCTTCTTTGAAATTTTATATTTGGGCTTGGAAATTTCATTAAAAGACCCACATCAGAAAAAAGTGTAAAAAAATATCACAGAAATTGATATAATGAAATGTACATAGGTCACCCGATATAACACATACTAAGATTCCATGTAGGAAAACATTGATATGTATAAGAATCTAAGTTTCATGTTCTGAAATAGAGTGATAGAAAACAAGACTAAGATAGTGTTAACCATTTAGTCCATCACAGAATTGTGATGGGTTAAATTGTCATTGATTCCACAATAAAAAAAGTTAATGGAAATTTTTTTTCATGTTCCATTTCCTAAATATAGAGAATTTATTTATGATATTGACTATGGGAATAATGAAATATATATATATATTTCAAGTATACTTTTATCCTTTAGTAAGTTTCTACCAAAAACTAATTATTTCTCCGAACGATGAGTATTAAAGATAAATTCTTCACACCTACAATGTTAGAATGAATTTCTAGAGAATCACATATTCCAAAAAAGATGAAACATATATTTCCCCTGACATTAGACATTAACTAAAACCAAAATAGTTAGTTCAAGATAAAATTATAACCAAAAAAATATTTTTTTTAAAAAAATAATACACTTAATCTCTAAAATTGAATAAACAATACCCAAATATCAAAAATGAAAATTGATTACAATAATTTCCTTAAAAGTAATTAAACTAATCAAAACTATGTCTGAAACCCAAAATTTATAAGGATTTGTTCAAATATTCTTCCATAGTAAATCATAAAATTTATCTCCAAATAAAATTTCAAACTCTTAATATCTCATACGAAAGTGTAATTAACCAAATAATATATTATCTATGATACGTTAATCATTTCCATTAATAACATAAATCTTTATATGTCCATAATAAAAACATTGATTTTTCAAAAATAAAATTCCACCATTACTCCTCAATTAAAATCCCAAATTATCATATTTTCCTTATGCCTATAGATTCCCAAAAAGAGAAAATATCATTCAAAATAACCATTATCATTTAATCCCCAATTAATTTTCTTATACTATGGATATCCATTTGATAAAACATATGATGTCCAATCAACTAATTCTTGATCAATAAAATCAATTTTCTAAAAAACTAAAATATACTAATAAGGGTCTTCACGTTTTCCAATGGTAGGGGATAAATTCCAACCACACTTTGGTGGTGGGTTTGATTCATATATCTCTATCTGACATAATAAGATGTCACATATTCTAGGTGTTTTCCATTATAAAAAACAGTAAAATTTTATTACATTCAAAAAAATGAGATAAAATCATCAAAAATAACCACAACATGATTTAACCTCAATGGTTTATTTATTACTCTAATTTTCATCCAAACTAATAATGACCTCTTTATCTTAATTCATAAATTCTTATATATGCTGAATTTTTTTTACCTCCATAAAATAATACTATTCCCAATAAAATAACATCATACCTTGATCATGGGGTCTACCTCGTTTCATTGTCTTCTTGTTCGCATAGATAGATAGTCTATGCATTGTAGCAATGGTTTATAGATCCTTTATCATAATATCCATCTATTTTCAAAATAAACCTAGTACAACTTGGTTCATATGGGTGGTCAGAAGAAATAAAATTTCATAAAATAATCATGTATAACATATAATTTTAAAACATCTGATAACACATGCTTTCTATAAAATAGTCTGATCGAGTTTGAGATAAAACATTAAATAAACATTTATTTTAAAATACCATAAGTATGTGATGAAAGACTATAATTTAAAAGTAAATATAAATAGGTTATTCATGGGTCTCCTTCTTCAGCACCATTTTCAAAATCAATATATGCTTTGAAATCTAGTTATAAGGTAAAATATTGGGAAATATTCAGATCATATTTTCCTTTCGTGAAAAAATGATAATATTAACAAATTAGGATTTGATTAAATACAAATCATGATCTATTATTGTATCGATTTATAACAGAGGTGTTTGATATCTTAAACAATTGTTTGTATGTGATTTGTATGTTAGAAAATGTGTCAGAGTCATGTCTACCTGACTTTTAAAAAATTATTTCAAGAAAGTCATCATGAAGATACATGAATTTCATTTGAGATCCTCCTCCTTTATTTTGTAAGAGACATTCCTTGATCTAAAATGTTATAAAATAAGGATTTAACGTGAGGATTATATTTAGATACATACCTGAGCCTAACAAATATATTAATCCTTAAAGTTATCCAACCCGACATCAGATATCTACTTTAAGGACATGTCCATAAAACAATATGTAATATTGAATTATGTTAATAATTCACATTGATGACATTTTCAAGATTATAGTTTTAGAAAACTATTCCATAACTATTACATTACATCTCAACTATTACAAAGTAGACACTTCTACATAGTATCAAATTTTTTATAATATAAAAACTCTTAAAAGAAAATAAGAATCATTTTCTTGATAAAAATAATATTCAATTATTTCATAGTCTTACCATTCATTATAAATATGAATAAAATATCTTAATATGTTGATGAGCATAAAAATCCCAGTATGGGTTATAAAATAAGGAATGAAAACATTACTCCATCTATACATATACGTTAATGAAATCATACTTTTCAATCATTAACATAACACACTGGATCATAATATTTAGGAATAACACATGGAATGAATAAATCAAAAAGCTAACTTATAGAATCTATAACATAAATACATTGTAGCTTCCACAGCTACATTATGTGTTATTTTGGTAATACCTATCACATTATATTCCCTAAATCTCAAAGGAAAGACATTAATGTTTACCTCTGTCACTTTACCCAATTCATTTGAGAGCTATCTCGGGCTCACCTCCACATGGATTATCACAAAAATACACATGTTTATAATCAAATCCCATGGACTATAAAATTATCATAACACATGAACAAGAATAAATAAATGATAAAATTCTATAATGTGATCACAATATATCATTTCATGTTATTGACATAATAAGTTCATTAAAAAAGAGTTTTGAATCAAAGTCTCCCATACCACCATGAATCTTTTGAAAATATGTTACACTTTAAAACACACATGTCTATATAATTAAATATTTAAAAACAATTCTAAAACATGAAAATGAAAAATAATGATTTTGAAAATTAAATCATTAAAACATTTATAATGATTTTTATGTTAAAGAATACTTTACCAATTGAGAAAATTGTGAATAAAAATCATTAAATAATAACAGCATATAAAACTATAAATATAATTGGAATATTTAAATTAATTTTATTAAATATACATAGGGTTATATATACACCTTATAGAATAATAAAGGTGAAATATACCCTGATATGCATGTACGATAGGAGATTGAGACGTTGTCCCTCACACAAATAATATAATTAGATTAAGGATAAAACAATGAAATAATAATGTGTGATAAATATAAATACACACAATATAAGTTAATATTATTATTAAAACAATCCTAGTCCATTCAAACATATTCATATCCCGACATAATCAAGAAGTAGATGTTTAACCCAGAGAATTGATATTGGGTTTATAAGATCTCTTTCAGAAATTCGACAGCCTGACGAAGTCACATAAAAATTCATAACTATAGTTAATGAGAGATAAAAGGGTATATAATCACATGGAATTAAAATTTAAAACAATTACTATATATAACAAAATATCCCAACATATGAAAAAGGAAATTAAAAGACATGACATAAAAATAGTATTTGACTAAAAGAGTATAGTGAGAGGTTCCCTTGCTGATTTGGTAACATACGAAACATACACAACATAAAATAATAATCAGACAATGATTATGTAAATACCCATAAAGTAAAATATATTACACAAGGAATATAATTATGATTAGTATATACTGCACAAAAAATGAAATAGTGGAAAATATTTCAAGAATCTCATGAGAAGAAAAAGTGATATAAAAACCCCTCACCTCAAGTCTGACATGTTTTTTATGTTCCTAATTCATCCTAAATAATAAAGATAAGATTGTTTATAATTTTATAATAACCTTTTTATAATATATAATTCTATTTATATCACTTATTACCTTACTATAAAAATTATTTAATTAATTGATTTCATATAGGATAATTTTTCAATGTTCGGAACTTTTGTCAAAAATGAACTTGTTATAATTACAAATTTCCCATGTTGTCAAAAATATATTATCTCTGAGATAATATTCAGGATTTAAATATCATATATATTATATATATCCTCTATATATAAGTATTTATAATATTAAATAACATTTAGAGGTAAAGAATGAAATTCAGCATTCGTGGAGACGGTAAGTCGTCCGTACAGATGAGTGCATCTTTCATTTTTTCAATTTTTAAATAGAATGAAAACTGAATGATACATAGGTATATAGTAATTACAGTATAATATCATATGATATATATGTTGAATATTATCATTAACTACATTTTTTATACATTCCATGAATATCCTGAACGAATCATCTCACCTTGATGGTGCGGTAGTATACATTTCTTTAACCAAAATTATCATGTTTACACATATTGGAAAACAGAAAGGTATGTTAGAAAATAAACATTAAAGAAGCTTATAGAAAACATCAATATCATAAATATCATATATAATGAAATTTCTATCATAATGGCCAGTAAGAGAGGCATTATGAGATATTTTTACAATCATTATTTCGTGAGGTAGTAGTTCTCCACCCACGGAAATAGTATGTTAATTTCCATTAAATGGAGGTGTGTATAAATGCTGTTCAAATAATTCTCATAAATAATCTAGAATATTTAATATTTTTTTTGCTATTATATAATAAATGAAAAATAGGATCATAGGGAGTGAATATTTAAAATAAAATAATAGAACATGAGGGTACACTTTACCTTTAAATTGAGAAACTCCATTTGGATACAACCAAAATATATCCTTGAAGAGTCTTCAACATAAGGTAAGGCTTAAAAGAATAATAGAGGGATTTTGAGAGCATATTTTTTCATATTTTTGATGATACAAGGGTGTTATGGATATGTGAGTAAGGGATAGATGTGATGGCTTTTTATAAGGGAGAGGTGGACCTCTTATGGAATGATTGAAAATAGAATTTTATTATATAATTATTTACGATTTATAAAGTTCCAAAACATATTCAATTTGAAGATAATGTGTATATGAGTCAAAATAAAATCATCCAACAAAAATTGGATAGGCTACAGATATTTTTTAATCCACATCTTTTTTATTTAACCATTTGTTTACTTATTAATCTTTTACCATGTCCTCTTATATATTCACACTATATTAATAATCTTTTAACAATAAAATTACAAGTGAACCGAAATGGGTAATTCATGGAATTTGTAACATCGTATTTTTTATTTCTCCGAATATTAGATTTTTAGGACAATTTTATCATTTCATAAAATATTGATTGATTTAAAACCACTTTTATGTGAATTTTAAAACTTTTCATATAATGACTTTTTAAAAAATCCAATCCAAAATGATTATTTCGAAAAAATATCATAACTTCAAGTATAAAAAGTCATATTAATCTATAAAATTCTCTTAGGGGATAAAGAAAATTCATAATAAATTTATTTTAATATTTATAATATCATTTATTTGAATCTATTATTAATGAAACAATTACTACATTACCATTGTGCCAAATATAAGTTTATATATTTATTATTAAAAAATAATAAATAAAATACCATGATTTAAGAAATCATTTTATCTTTCAAATAAATTTTTATAGTCGATGAGATAACTTATATATCCCCATATAGAAATTATATTAGTAAAACGATTGATGTTTATATTATTTTTGTCCTTACATTAAATTAATAAATATAAAGTGTCATTATCACTCCCATGTGGCTCCATGGGGTCCCCAAATCGTCACATGGATCACCATAGTCCGAAAAGTATCATAAAATATGGTTAGGACAAGTTTTGGGGTTATTTAATATTATTATAATATTATTTCTCACCCTTATTTACAAGATTTACCCTTTAACCGTGGTAATAAAATATTTACTCAAGTAAATATTCATAATGTCTAAAAATTAAAGTTACCTATTTAAAAAATATATACCTCCTGATTCCAAAAATTTAATCCATTTTTTCAAATTCAAAACTAAAAATTGGCAGAAATTAATTTAAAATTATTTCCTGTTGTCAAAACAACAATCGTGTTTTTACGAAATAATAAATATCAATAGATTTAAAGTTTTTAAGTCTAAATTAAGACTAAAATTACATCCAAAGAAAAAAATAGTATTAAATGGTAAAAATATATTCTAATTAAAATTTAAAAATATATTAAATTACTATTTATCCATATAAATAAATTAGATTAAAAGGTAGTTTGGAATTAAAATGAAGAATTTTCACTATTCATTAAAAAATTATCTTTATCATAAAATACAGAAATATTACCCAAAGTAAATTTTGATGTCCTTCATATATATAAGAAGTTTATTATGTCATATGGATCTTGTAAAAGCAAAAAAAATCATTAAAAAGAGTGTCTCCATTAAAATGATGTTAAACAACCTTTTAATAATATAAGAGTGTTTATGCTTAAAATTGGATTCATTAACAATTTATTTTTATAAAATTTAATGGATAAATTTAAAAACATTTAAAAAATATTTGTAATCATATTTTAGCTAATTTTATTCATTACCAAGAACACACAAACTATGCTTTATCTACCATTTATAATAATAATATTATATTATTTGTTTCAGTATAACTCATTGTTGTGTGCAATGTATGATCTTAAAAAAATGGTTGTTGTGTATCTGGTATTCAATGAAACATAAAATTTAATTTATAATAAAATTAATATTTAATTCAAAAATATTAATAAATATTCAAATTTCATATTTTTTTTACCAGGGATGTTACAATAGGATTACATCATAAGCAACATGAAAAGAGGTAACCAAGATCTTGGACCTAAAAGAAGACATCAAGACTATACACACAACGTGCACTCATGGCTCTAAAACACGGGGTAATTTTCCTTTACAATCAAGTAGACATGTGAGAACAAAATCAGAATTACCATTTAATGCACAACATATTCTTATTACATCATTAATTAACCAATTCATTATTATATTTTCAAACAAGGGGAATCCTAAAAAACAAGCTATCAAAACAATCATAAATTAGTTAAACAATTAATTTTACAACTCTTTAATTCATTTATAAAAATTAAATACCATTATTCTTGTTTATTAACTCGTTAAACTAAACAATTATACTTTCATCAATTTGATTGTCATAAAATTACAATAACATTTAGATAAATTAAAAATGTCTCCTAAATCTTCTAGAAACTTGAATATAAATTAATTCTGTAATTTAATTATATACCAATATATTGTGGTACTGAATGAATAATAATAAAAACACATATATCACCCTATTGATTAAAATCATGAGGAAACTCGATATCACGGTCGAAATAAAAACATCACCATTAAATTGATATGAAAATTTTAATCCATTTTAAGTAAATAAAGGTTTAATTTCATTGCATTCTATGGGGGTAAATCATGGTATCTCTACAATTTCACAAGAATAAATAGATATGAAATGAATCCCCTAAATCAAAATAGTTTCAAACATTCGTTGGACATGAACAAACCAAATTTTCAGCTTCTGATTACCCCTCCTACAAGAACTGCTTCCACCAGAGGATGCGAAACCACAACCGCACTGAAACAAAATCATCAAAACTCAGTTAGAACATGGTTATAATGTTCCATCACATGGAAAAGGGTAATAGAAGAAAATAAATTTATGAAACCAAAATAATCTCGATATAGTATACCTTATATCATAGAAATATTGCTATATATTGAAATTGGGAAGCTAGGGATCACTCATTGACAATGGAATCCCTAAAAATTGATGAGTTGTGAACGGGACACCTAGAATCTACATATAGGTGCCACAACCACAGGGTTTGACAGACTTGAGTGGATAAAAACATTTATAACTTATAGCCTTTGGGATTTACATGACGTTTAATCATCTTTCACATCATCTAATTCTATGGGTAATTTTTCTTTAAAAAAACACATCCCCTTCTTAATTATTTGTCCCAAAAAATTACACATCGTGATCCTGACACACATGACATGAAATTATTATGTGATGTATAATTATTTATCATTCCTGAAATTTGATGACAAAATCATACAAACGCCCTTTGAGCCTCCACTGAGCACCTCAATATTCATAAACACAAATTTTTTTATTAAACATGTATCTAGGCCCTTACATTATATACCTCTCAAAAAAAATTCACCATTGAGAATCCAGAAACGTCCCCAATATGAAAATAAAGGGTTTTATACAAACAACCACCCCACGAGACTCCAGTCTAGGATCTCATCACAATTAGAGGTCAACCAGCTCATCTATGACCAAGTGGATCGACACGGTGAGTAGATAACATACTCATTGAGTCTTTTACACATATTGAAGGAGTGCAGAATCATCCATATATAGGAATCAAAACATATAAATCTTGATGAATAACCTATACATATTATCATATAATGTAAAGAGAGTAATTCATAATAATAAACAAGGTAAGGCCAACTCATAATCCATAAATTTTATTACAACCAAAAAAATGAACACTGATACATGAGAAGAGTTAAAAGTCACAAAGATTGGGGGTACTATTCTTGTAACTATAACTGATATTCCTAGGTACTCTCCATAATGCCACCATTCTCCCAAAAGACACAAACCAATTGGATTGAATGCCTATGGAACACATTCTTTATGTAGTCCGGGTTCTTTATAGGCTATTGTTGAAATGTCATATCATTATCAACAACGATCTCATGTTAATTAATGACATTAAAGTTTCCATGAAGATAACAACATAGATCTATCACATGACAAATATTTTTCCTCTGGCTCATTTTCAGGCGATGCACTATCTTACATGGCATTACTCTAACATGTGTTAACATCTTGAAAGGCCTAACAAACTATGGGAAGGATCACTCTCATTTCCAAACCATTTGGGTCTATGATATTATGTAGACTTTAGGAATATGTGATCTACATCATTGAACTCAATAGGTATCCATATGTGATTGAAATATTATTTCTATAGACTCTATGATGACATAAACCTATCAAAAATCACTTGAACAATTTCCGATGTATTCTGTACGGGTTCCCATTATAATATTTTTTATTCTCCAATAATAGTTGATCACAATGTAGTATATAATGGTTAGCTATAAAAAACCTAAATTGGCTCCATACCAATGTAATTAAAATTATTGTTGTAATAAACACTACCATAGGCATGTTCATCAACCATGAACCTCAAAAACATCAAACACCAGAGCTCAACATGTCTTCAAAATTCTATATGTTTCACTCTGTCTGACCATCATTCAAGAGATGAAATTCAGTGCTAATTAATAATTGATAAAAAAGAATAAAAGGGAAATTTCAACACACTATTGGAAAAACAAGTATCTCGATTGGAATGGATAGTCCTTAGGACTCCATGAAGTCACACCACCACCTCACGATACTGCTTCGGAAAAACCTCTTTTGAGCTTGACTCCTTGATAACTATGAAGTGGGTTGATTTTATCTAACAATTAGCTATCACCCATATGACATCATATCATCACTAATATCTATGTAAACATATAAATAGTACATCGAGATTTAATCCCTCTAAATCTGAAGAAAATATAAATTCTACTGAAAGCCAACGAGAATACAGTGCTCGACCTTCACCTGCAATGTGGCCAAATATCGAGACACAATCAATTAAATGACAGGCTTCGATCCAAGACACCAAAACCACCCTATCAATGATTTGTACATATTTTTCATGCTAGTATGTACTACTAAATGGGAACTATATAACTCTCTTAGAACTATCTCATGCATCACCCATGGAATAAAAATCCATCCATACAATAAAAAACATTTTTTTCATCCTTAGACACACAATCAAGGGCCTCACCACAAAAAAAACTGGCCTCTCTAGTTCTCTGCCTCTAGATCCCCAAACTAAGACAGTTCCAAATATTGCAACATAGATGAATATATAATCATTTGGAAATGACAACTTCTTCCCACATCATCTGTAATATCTATGTGAAATTTAGTATGTTCGTCCATCACTCCCCTGGAATCTTTTAATTCATACAAAGCACCACTGCATGACATCATGCTCAGTTCATCAAACATGACCTTCACCATTATAGGTGTTCGCACGATCTCAAAATAATAATTTTGTAATAACTATATCCACTGATTTAGGAAAAAGTTCAAGTCAAATTTTGAGAAAACATTCTGAAGACTCATATGGCTGGGGAAGAACAAAAAATGATCACATACGAGGAAATTTAAAAAAAAATCAGGGAAAACACTTTCACCTCCAACCTGATTTCATTGGTAAAATAGTTTACCTCAGTGGGACATAACAACTATTACCCTCAGGAAATTACTAATCTCTACAACATCAGATCACAACCCAACCCAAGATGTGAAGCATCAAAGAAAACCTTAAACTATAGTCCTTCTATTGGATGAAAATGAACCAAATCAGTTACCAATATCTTCATTAGGTATTAAAAAGTATTCAAACACTGAACAGTCCATAAGAACACCTTATCCACTCTGTTCAAGACGTACAAAGGTGTTGCAACCTGATATAAATTGGCTACGAACCCATGTAATATCCTGAAAAACCAAAGAATATTATCTCCTCTACCACTATATTGGGATATTACCAACACAAAATTTCTACCATATTCAACATATCCATAGATACATTTTTTGGGATGGGACGTTCCCCATGAAATGGAATTCTAATGACAAAAATTCACTCTTTGGAAACATACCAAACAACAATTCAGGACGAAGAACTCCCAAAATTTTATGGAGATGCCCTCTATAATCCTCCTTCATAATAGAGTACCCATTGAGGTCATCAATGTATCCCCCATTATGATTTCCACCATCTAATGTAACACAAAATTTATTAACCCCATGAACACATACGAACCATTCATCACAACAGACATCATGACAACAAACTCATAATTCCAGTAAAGACAACGAAAAAATATTATTCAAGATATCCTCAATCTTTACATGAATATGGTGATATAAAAACAAAAAAATCATCTTAAAAAAAGAATTTCTCTATTCAGTTGATAAAATATATAATCAATTAGTGGAAGAGGATATCATTTATTCCCATTCAATTGGTTTAAGTGACAATAATCAATACATAATCGCAAACTATTATCTTCAATAATCGTGATTTTTTTCACCCATTAGTGACATACTTGGCTAAATAAAACCACCTAAAAACTGACCATCGATATGTAAACACAACTCTCTCAAATTAGAAGGTACCATCATATATGTATACATCATGATAAGATACACATATGGCTATAGAACGGTCCCGAACATGATCTCTCATTGAGGGGGTAATACAACAACTTCATTTTGAATTACATCATGTTACTCTTCTATGAACCTAGGAAACACAACCTACTGAACCCTTTAGGAAATCAACATTAGACTACCCATCAAGGATGAAGAATGACTATTAACTATCCCAAGGTCCCTCTCAAAAAAAATTACTAGATCTCCATCATCATTGAGGAACCCAAACTAACTCGTAAAGAAATCAATGATATGTTACAACAAATAAAACTAATACATGGTGACGAGGATTATATAAGGTTTTATCATTAGTAATATTCAATATCTCCAAGATAGGTGATTCCTGAGGAGTATGTCATATTTTATAGAATCATCTATTAAGTCAACTCAAACTCTAACTAACACAGTCAATGCCAAGGTACTAGATGTATCACTACCTAAAGACCTAATTAATGGAAATGGGTAGGTGATATGAATTATTGTGTCACTCTGAGATCAGAAAATGCATGAACCCATGTATATAAATAAAAAAGAGTACATTGAAAGATGTATTACATACCTAGCACTGGCAATGACAAAACATGTAGCTCCCCACGTCCTTTTCCATGACCTCTTAGACCGTGATAATGACCACATCCACAATTGAGCTCCGCTCTCTTGGAATGGGGAGTATCTCAAGGATATCACATTTTTACCCCATCCACTCTATAATAATCTATAATAGGAGAAACCTACCACACATATCTCAGATATAACTGCCATAATGTGAGAATATGAAGATGAAAAAAGGGCATGTGCTAACTAATCAAATAGTTTGGGCTCTCTCATTGCCAATGACCTTGAGCACTTTAAGAAAAAAATGTTTTTTTATCCCTTAGTAGAATCCTTTGAGATTTTGACCCATGATAAATAAGGATGTGAGGTGTAGAACTTACTCAAAGCAGATCATGAGCTATTCTATCCTAACAATTTGGAACTTGGAACCACATATCTACTTTTAGATGAATCTTGATGACTCCCCTCTCATGATAATATGGTTTTGGATAACATCCCCTCATTGACCTATACCCTTTCCATAACCGTGATATATGACTTCAACATATATGAGGTGACATGGTGTTAGACATATGGACACATGGCCTCCTCAAAATGCTTCACTCTAGCCTCCTCATCTAGAAACATGCAAACTAATATCAAATACGATTCTTGAAACAGATCATGTGCTCTTTCACATTGGACCTCCCATGTCGAATGGTAATAACTATTTGGAAACTAGAAACCATTGTGGTCAATTAACTAAATTTAACTATGAAAATGACTTAGAACCGCTCAAAAATGACTATTGACTCATCACAATTCCATAGAAACATGAACCAAAATTTCCTCGCTACCCCGTACCACATCATCATAGCCATCGATACCTAGTGCTCCTTATAGGAACTGGTCAAGTTGACCGACATCTCACACTCCTCTAACTTGTTGTGTATGAGTGAATCAAAAATGGATACCTCAGATCACTATAAACTCTAGTGTTGAATCACTCGATGCTTCCTTCTACATATGTTTTTGTTTTCAACATCTACTCTATGGTGATATATTGGCACAACGCACTGATCATCATCTGTGAGAACCTGATTAAGTCATCAATCTGGATCCATGCCTAAAAATTAACAAATAATTATATCTCTCAAAACTATAATATATAATTATCTATAATTTATTAATTGATATTTTTTATTCAATTTTTATTAAACTATGATTATGTATAGTAATTAAAACATAGGGGAAAGGATTAGTGATACTTGAACCATTACTAGGTTTCTACCTTGCAACCAATATCACATTTTTTAGTAGCCTCTATAAGGTTATAAATATAATAATCAGATCATAGGGCAGCCTAAATACCCATGTATATGCTAGAATCTCATATTTATAGTGATTTATAAACATAGATGATATTTTTTTTCTAATAAACCAAATGACTTCACATGTTCCTAACTCCAAAATCGATCATATCCCTCGACCACACCATTTATACCACTATTTCATGAACCCATCCCCACAATGTGTACCCATCCTGGGCTGGAAGTTGGAGAAGAATGAATGTGACACCTGATTCCCACCTCCAGTAGTCCCAAGGATGATGACTAACATTGTGGGTATAAGAAACACATTGATGAGTGGAATTACCCTCTAAGAGAACACATCTGATAGAGAGAGATTAAGAAAACAACAACAAACTCCTACTAATAATACAATATGAATGAAAGAAAAAATTTTCATATGTAATGACATGAATGAACTAATACAACTTAAGGGAAAACATAATTTGCCAAAATAATTTAAAGATGACAAAAACCACAATGCCCCAAAATCTCCTAATAAACCACATGATTGAAATAGGAAGCCTAATCAATATCCTTCTCCAACTTACTTGAAAAATAGATCATATATTTGTAGTGTGAGTATAACAGTGTTCTTAGTATTATCATCCCTGAATCATCTCATTCAATAGGTAATGAAAGCATGCTAAATCATAGCGCATGAAAATGTGAATCCTAATTATCACCTTAACTTGTAATTTATATTTCCATCACCCCATGTATAATATTTAGATTTATTTCATATAAGATTATATAATATATTAAATAATATCACTATTACCCCGCTATCAATTCACCGATATTTTTTATCTCTTCCCACAACATTGCACAACCTGAGCATATCTCTCTAAAAGGCTATCCCACAAATACCTATGTGAAGTACCACATCATGAACCTAGTTCAACACAAAAAGTCATCCTCTTACCCAAAAGTAAACAGTTCATTTCTAGGTGCACAACTGCCCATATAACATGTATTATACATCGGGTATTATAATAAAATCCCTCACAACACATACAGTAACTATTAAAACTTGAGCCATCACAACCTACACACGTTATACCTATATTAATCCTTAGGAATTTATATTGTAAATACATGTGTGTAAAATTAACCAAAATCCATTACAACCCTATAATAATATTTGTTGAAAACTATTTTCTATTTATAAGAGCACAAGAAAATAACATGTGAAGAGATCAGGGTGAAATTGGGTAGTTTCCCATCAATCCTCACACTGGTATATTGGGGAAAACACCCCTTGGGATCAAAATCAATGAGGTGTTAGTTTCCCGAACTGATATGGTAGAGTATTGCATAAAAAATATACCTGTTATAATATACCTCAAATTCACATTTTGGGACAAACCTACTCTCAGACTCCATGTTAGCTAACATTTCTCAGAATCCCATCCACCACTGGTATGACAAGATATCCAATAAGCACAAAATGATTTATACAGAGAATTTACGTTATTTAATTCATTTTTCATTGGTTTCAATTGCATTTAAATAATTTATTGACCATTAATTTTATATTTTCATTCCCAACATTAAATTACATTGGAATTACAATAATTTTTCTTTCCCTCAATGAATAAGCCATCTGATGCCAGGGAATATTAGAAATTTATCCCTACCAATACATCCCAACAAGATGTTCCCCCATGGGTTGAAGATTTATTCATTTATTAGAAATATTAAATTCTATATTACCAGGTACTATATGAAAACATCGTACCCTACCAAACACAGTATACAACCAAGAACATCCATAATCCTCAAGCAGTGGGGAATGCAAAGAATATTAACAATCAACCTATCCATCATCTAAAATATAGATTCACATTACAATCCATCTTTTATATCGATGGGATGTCCTAGATTCGATCCATTCCATCATCTCTATTGTCCTCCCAAAATCCCAAATGCATACTATTATGCATTTCATCACTCCAAGAATCAACTAATACAAAAAAAATTGGGCCTCCCTACCCCTCATAACACAACTCCCCTCTAGGATCATTTGTCCTAGGCTCATATGACATATAGTCCTCCCTATCTCATAAACCACAATATACATCAATGCCCATTCATCCAAAGGTCACATCACAAGATGTATCAAATAAACAAATATAACATTAAATTTTCCTTAAAACAATTCATCCACCATTACACACTATGAGATATCCATGATCCAAAGATAAAAAAACATGGCCTTTAAAAGATTGAGATCAAATTAAACCCTACCATAATTTATCTTTTATCCCACAACCAATTATAAATCTATCTAGAATAAACATATTTGTTAACATGGGTTACAACTATGGAAAAATTAAGAAACCATCAATCACATATATCAAAATTTACTTTAAAATTTAATTTAACTTATCCATATTTATTTTATCAACAATAATTTACATGATTCATGTGCATTAAACAATTAAATTAAACATGTACACTTGAATTCATTTGATAATCATCAAAATAAAAAAAAACAACTTGATTAATTAAACATGAATCTTTAATAATATTACTAATTAATTATCAATTAATTTTTGAATTATGTTGTTTACTAATTTCAAATGATATTCTATGAATAAATAAAATATCATAGATATATCACTATTTATAAAATCAAGAGGCAACACATTTTCCTTGTGAAATCAACTACATAACCATTGGATAGATATAAATTCATGTAATTAATATTTAATTTCATTATGATTCAAGGTGATAAATCATGAAGGGTCTATGATTGTATGTAAATAAATATAAAAGAATTAATCCAATTCCTCAAAAGGGTGTTAACATTCTTTCTAGAAGAACAAACCATATATATGGATCCTGATCACCTCTCTCATTAGAACAACATCTACCTAAGGACTTTTCACCACAACCACACCAATAAACAACCAATAAAACATCATTGTAACATGGATATCATGTAACAATACACAGGAAAGTTGAACTAGAGAAAATGGATTGATGAAACCCCATGAACAGAGGTAGAACATTCATTGGATTGAAGGGAGATCCCCACAAATATATAGAGGAATGATATGGATCAATACATAATGAATGAATCCCCATAAAATACAAGAGGGAGTAGAGGTTCACCTATAATTTGGCGAGCGTCACTATATAGATAGATTTTGACTGACCATAGTGCATAAAAACATTAAAATCATACATCATTAGGGATTACACAACATTTAATATTCAATAACGTTGTGTAATCCTTTGGGATCAGTTCCGCATAAAATTGTATCACCATTTTATTTATCTATCCCAAAAAACATAAATATATTGATCCCAATGTACATGAATTGTAATTATTAAAAAGAATTTATTTATAATAATTTGTATCAGTTATCAACCAATCATGTTTAGACTTTCTATGATCCTCTTTCGAGCACCCTAGTCTTTGGAAACAAGAAAATAGTTGACCCGCGTTGATATGAGACCTTAAAAATTAAATGATATATCATAATTTTATGTTGATTAATATATCATGAATATGATTTAAATAAATTAAATACATATTTAAAATAATTTTTAAGAGGAGGTTATGAATAAATAATTACATCTATCCATGAGGCAGAAGTCCATCATGCACCCGAACTTTGGATTTTTTTCATATTAATGGTAGAGTTTATATTTATTGGTTATTAAATTAATATTATAAAATATATTTATATTTAAGATAGTAATGTTATTATATCATCGTCCTTGATAAATATTTGTCGAATTTAGAAATAGAAACCAAATGAAAATTCTTGTATGTGAACAATACCGTTTTTTAGATAACATCCTAATGTTTGAACCAAAATAATTCAGAGGATAGTTTTCTAATCAATCCAATGAAACTATTAATGGTTAGAGATTCTTGGAATTTATTTTGGTAGTTATATTCTAAAAAAAATTGATTGGGATGTGTGGAATGTGGAATAAGAGATACCCTTTTATAACTGAGGGACGAGAGCTCTTGGAATTTCATAAAATATTAAAATAATGTAAATTAATTTCTATTATAAAATTTATAAAATTTATTAGTATTAATAGATAAGATAATTTTTATTCTATATACCCTCTTTAAATTAATATTTTAAATTTTTTAGTAATGTTTTCACCCTTATAATGTTTATTTACCCATATTAACCATTTTTGGGAGTTCTTATGGTATTAAATATTCTACTCAATATGATTCAAGAAATTTTCTATAAAAATATTATTGCACAATAAATAGACAATATATGATATTTTAATCTATATTACAATAAATTTCTGAAAAAATATTGTTTTTGGTAGATTAAAATTATTTCAATGAGTAGTATTTTTTATAAAATAACATTAATGTCAATTGTGGAACTATAGATTTAATATATATTTTAAAACAAAAATAAAATAAATAAATTAGTAAATAATGAATTAAAAACCCTCTAATAAGATATATTTATCCAAAAACTGTTATGTCGTGGAAAAACACTCAAATGATATTATTTTCTAGGCTATTAAAATACATTTATTTATTTTTCTACTACTAGCACCAATAATGTGTCTGTGTTGCATATGAATTTTAGGTACTTCATTAATAAAAAAAAAACAACAATGATAAAAAATAATTTTTTAAATAAAAATTTAGAACATAAAAATCCAATTTTAACACATATGTAATAAGAGTAGAGATTATAAATTAATGATAATTACATTTTCACATTTTGATATAAAAAATATTTTAAATAACAAAATCATGACCACTAGAAATAAATGTTCATATATTAATGTTTGTAATTATTATGGATGATATATATATTCATATTAAAAAATTTATACCAATGATCTATCAATATTCAAGTCCACTTCGAATTATTTTTATACTTCATTAATTGAGTATACCTTTACTATTGTAATAAATGTCTCTATGATTACTATACATAATGAATAATAATAATAGGGATATATTAAATAAATAATGAAATACATATTAAATATATGGAATCCAATTTTCTTTATTAAATTCAATTAATTGTTCTATTTTAATTTTATATTAATATTAAAAAATGTGGTGGAAATTATTTTTCCCAAAAACATGATTTTTTAAGTTCACAACAACATCTCATCCAAATTGAAGAAAAAAATTATTATTAATGGCAATAATTATAATTTCGTTAATAATTATTAATTAAATAAATTTTTAATCTAATAAAAAATATATTTTTATTTTACGAATACAATAAATGAAAATACAAATTTTACAAAAAATAATCTTTTTATTTAATAATTGAAAAAACTATATGTTATCAAAAATATACCCAATGATAAAATTAAAATGATTATATCAAAAATGAATTTCATTTTATATAGTCAATTTTACAGATCTTATGAAATATAATTATAATATGTTTTCACAAAAGCTAATACATACAATTTTTTAGGGAAACATATTTTTGAAGAACAAAACGACTTCAATAAAAATCAAGTTCTTATTTCCTATGAATTAATCCAAAAAATTATTTATTAAAAAAAATAAATATTAAAGAATTATATTATTTATATTCAAACTTTTCCATTAAAAAATTATGTTATAATAATAATTTATGAATGAAATTATTTTATGGTTTAATTAACAAAAGTGGTGTGTATTTTATAAGAAATTTAAAAAATTATTTCTTTTAAAATCACAAGATATTACAAAAATATCATCAATATGATATTAAAAATTATATCTTATCATCGATGGATTTAAATCCATAAAAATATTTTGTGATATGGTAATTTTTTATCTTGATTCACCATTATGAGAAGGGTCGTGGTTTGATAAATTAATGAATTGCTCATGTGATATTTTTTACTGCAAATTTTTTTAATAAAAGAAATTGGGGATACTGAAAAACCCTTTGTTTTTATTTTTAATTTTATATTTATTTTTTTAATGGATTAATTTGAATACAGTTGTTTTTTGGTAAATCTGAAGTTTTTGGTACTAATGCTCTATGTTCAGATGATTCATTGAACACAGTGTAATTATATTACATGAAGATGTTAAACGGTCAATATTTGTTTTTGAAAAAATATATTGGGACTTATATAAAATATTATTTAAAAGAAAAATATCATCATGATAACTACAATCCTAGCTTTATGATTTAAAAAAGTTGTAAAAGTGGAAGATTAAAATGCGTGAATTCATCAGAATAAGATGATAAATTTAGTTAATAATATGAGATTATAAATAATAAATTACTTTACTGTAAGGTCATATTTTATATGATGAAGCCCAGAACTGTAACTATGAAATATTTATTAGAAAAAAAATCTTCTTGAGAGTGGTCAAAAAGTGATTTTAGCTTTATGGGAAGAAAAGGCTGAAAAATATTTTCCAGAAAATGAATTGAAAAGAATAATTCATATAAAATTGATGACATTTATGTAATAGAAGTTGGTGTAGTAGAATTTAGTTAAATGTAATGGAATGTTAATATATATATTCATCAAATTTGATTGAAGAATATGTAATGGAAAATGATGATGTATTTTAGGTATTTGTCAGTGGCAAAGTCAGTATAACCTTGAGATACGTGTTGTGTAATGAACAATTATTTCCATCAGAACATAAAAAGATTGTGTAATAACAATATTTGCAGATTAATTTTTCAAAATTATTTTTATTAAATATAATAGACGTTTTATTCATCGTATAACTCAAATTATATAGGTTTTATAATGAAAGGAACCATAAGTTGCATATGAAAATTTCCAAAATAATTGTTTGATACAACATAGATAAATGTATCAGATGTAGATGAGTTGTGTTACTAGAATTTTTTTTTATTTCAATACTTCCATTATAAATTATAGTGATGAAATATTGATCACATATATACTAGAAGAATAAAAATTTATTCCTAAAAGGATCCATACAGTGGTAAAATGGGAAATTGTAGAGATTATTTTAACACATGAATTCGACTGAGGGTGTTTGAGTATTTATGTGACATTATAAGAAGAAAAAGTGACTTAGATGTGATATGTATAAAATTATTCAAATATATTGAGAATATAGTGGGGATATACAAATTAATTCAATAAAAAAATTATGCAATATAATATTTAAACAATACTTCACACAGTTCATACATGAACATCATAAAAAATTTATTTCATTGTTTCTTAATAACAAAATTTTATGAATCATGGAGGAATTAGATTCAGAATATGATAATTTCATAATAGGGAGATTATATTTTATATTTATGTATAATTTGTTAAAACAATTCGCTAAAAGTTATAGTGATCTATAATATCACCATATTGTTTATCAATAATATCTAAGGATGTACAAAAATTTTTAGTTCAGTTTTAATAGAAAATGATATTCGTAAATTAATAGATCTAAATTTTTTTTAACAGAGGAAAAATCATAATATTTATCATGTATTTTTTTATGATTTTATAATTTTTTGAAATGATTAATTTAAGGAAAAATGACAAATGTAGAATTTAAAAGTTATTAATGTTCATGCAAGAAATAATTAAATTCTTCAATGGATTATTCATTGAAGAATGATAAGGACAATCAAATTTAAATGAATGTAAATATTTTGATGATGTTTATTTGATGTTCTTAATCATAAACATATATAATTTCTTTTCCTTGATTGTAGTTTAGTTATAATGGTGATTTGAATAGACTAGGTGATAACATATTTTGTAGGAAAGGATGTTAAGTCCATAGTTTTAGGATGTTTGGAATGATTTCAACCACATTAATGATTTTTTTTAAAAATTTGGAGTCAAAATTAAATGCATCAATTATTATATCATTATATATATGAGTATATAAATAATTATGTTCCTTTGAATCTTGATATTGAGTTATTTTTTTATTTGGAAGAAGAGAAACATTGATGGATTGGCTAACCAAATTTATTTAGAGAATTAGAAAATTAAAATTAGGGTTAAATTTATCAAAAAATAATATTTAATATATTATATAATGAGATAAAATTTGTTAGAAAATATTACATTGGATTTTAATAAAAACCAACAACTCAGTGAAATTTTACTATATATTACATTTTAAATTAATTTAATTAAATCAATAGAATTCATTTCACACAACAATGTGTTTTATAAAAATATAAAAACTATTGAAATATTTTAATGTTGAGATTATATATATTTTTACCATTTATTTATTATACTATCTTGATTTTTTTGGTGTTTTTGAAAATTATTTATTGTGAAATAAATAGTGGAAATACTGTTTTTTATAAACCTGACTTCTTTTTTTATTTGATAAAGATAATTGATAAAGTAGAATTATAATTTAGGATTCAGTATTAATGTTATATAATATATATTTTAATTATAATAATATAATTAATATCACTAGAATCATAATTTATCTTGATTTTTTTAAAAGTCAATTTTAAAGTGTTAAAGAATATTATTTGGGAATACATTTTCTCATCCCATTTTGAGGAATTATTATTAAATTAATACCTAAAACTTATAAAATCATAACATGATCTAATGGATGATATTTTTTGAATTATTATTTTTAAATTTATTAAATGGGCCATATTTATTTTTAGGTATTGTGAATAGTTAATGTGGTGAAATTGATCACCTCAATATATGGAAAATCTAGTTACTATGGTTAAAAATAATGCGATATAGAAATAAAAAACAATAAAACATATTCCATTATTATATAGAATATTTTTCTTTAAAATATATTCACCTTAATATAAAATAAATTTAATTTCGAACAACTTTATTTTGGAAAATACATCTTTATTAATTTGAGTAATTCAAAATGTTACTCTTAAGACATTAAATATTTTTTATGACTTCACACTGGGATAAAAATAGGTTATGAAATGATATAAAATTTTAACTCATTAATAATTAATCTATGAATAAATTATTAATTTATTTCTAATTTTTAGTGATTAAATAACATCTTTTTACTCTTAAAAAATGTCAAAACTGTGCATGTGAAAACAATGAAAAAAATAAAGTAAATTTTTATAAAATTATGGAAAATAATATATTTTGAATGAATTATGTTTCCAAAAAAATTATTGTTAATAATAATGAATTATCTTCCAATTAAGTTATTTTATAAATATTTCACCATTATTTTTAGGTCATTAATTCAAAATCCAATTAATAGAGGAAAAAATGATATTAATGATGTTTTATAAAAAAATATTTTGTTAAATTATTTAAAAATCAAAATAATATTTCTAGATTACTTGAATGATATTGTCGGTTTCCAAATTTAATCCCATGGTAATTTATCAACAATGTTTTACATAATAGGTAATATTATAACCCATTAAAATTGACAAATTATGTACAACAATTAAGGTTAAAATTTGTAAGATAAAGGATTAATGGAGGTAGGTATCATCTCTTAGGACATAACATATATCCTTTAAGAGGACATCTAATGGTTCTCTTTCAAATAAGTAGTATTCCTCTTTACAACGAACTTTTAATGTTGTTTTTCTTTTACAACATTTATTTATGAAATAACCATCATATTATAATAAAAATAATTTGAAAATAATAATTATATGTTTTTTTATATTATAATATTTATCATTCTCTTTATCCAACATCTTAAAAATAAAACCATTTCTTGTGTTCCCAAAAGAAAACCGAATCACTAATCGTTGTAATTTATTTTACACTACCGAATTACATGGATTTTCATATTGATGGAAGTAATGAATATATATTATAATTATGACATAATTATAATTCTATAATTTCAAAATATCATCAACATACTTACCCATCCACCCTTTTAAAAATCATAATGTAGCTCATGTGTATGTATGACCTACCATCTTGACAAATGGATGTGATTAATTTTTCATGTTCATTTATCAAGGTTGAAATTAATTATTTAATTAATGAGTAATTTTTATTTTTATATAATGGTTAAAATAAATGATTTTATATAACCATGTTGAAGATATAGGTAACATAGTTTCTGAATCAAGACCTACATAAAAAATGAAACAATTAACACCTCGAACAACAAAATTAATAAAATAATGTTAACAAATGACACAAAAAATGTTATAAGTACATTATTGAAGATATTATAATTATGTATACGGTAATTTTAATGAATTATTATAAATGTATTTTTATTATAAATGAGGATAAAATTACATATGAGGAATTCAAATTTGAGTTTCAAGATGTCATCTCAATATACTCTCCATTGAAACATATATGGTATTATTCATCAACTTATTTTAACATGTTGAATATAATACAACATTTATATATTTAAAATGAATATATTTTTATTCTTGATGATTAATGTTTAAGTTCATGTTTACACTTTGATGTTGTTACAATATAAAAGGTACCTAATTGGTAAAAATTTATAATAAATTTTTATAGGATTCATGTTATTTTCATAATGGAATATTATAACATACCCATTATAAACATCATCTATTTTCATATCATATGGATATTTAATGGGTTATTTTTTTTCTTTCCATTTTTACTATATTTTTATGTTTAATTGAACAAATAAATGTTTTGAATAAAAACCTATATTTTTTTTATTATGACAGGGTATATTTTTTTGAGGTCTATATGATTTTTTTATTTTTAAAAGTCCTTCTTATTTAATAAAATTTTCTATGATATAAAATTTTATGCAATTTATGAAATATTACATTGTTTGAATGAAATAATTATAATTTAACATATATGTTTCATTTATGAAATTTCATTCATTAATTCAAATGGAATGATTATTTTTTATCTTATATGATGTTAATGGATCTTCCCACCACTATAATTATTCTATATAACGTTTATTATTCATCATGTATTAAATGATTATAAATAAAAAATAATTAAATATTATTTCAAAGTTTTTTTCCATTTTATTTGATTCTACTAAAGAAATTATTTTATAAAAAAACTTATATTTATAATGAATTGATTACCATCTTTTATCTCTTATTTATTTTCTGGTCACAAACATTTTCTTGAAACATTTCCTTTTATAATAATAAATTTCCATGTGAATTTATATTTAACTAAAATATATTTATTCTTTATCTAATTGATAAGATTATTAAATAAACCATATACCATTTGTATATATGGTGTTTAATTGTGAATGTTATTTGATTGACTGAGAAAATATTGAAATTCCATATTTATTACTCAATACATGTATGTATTCATTAGGGAAATTTTTTATTAATTATATTGTCTCTAAAATTCCATGTAATTTCTATATTATATCAAATTATTATAAGAAATTTCTCTATGATGGAGCTTGATTCTGAGACACGAAGGGCCGAGAACAAAATTTTAATGTTTTCTAAGGTATATTTAGTATTCATGAGTGATGGTTTTTCTTATATTTGAACTAATTCATTAATCAAAAATACGAGGGCACCATTCAACTCATTATTCCAATATTCTGATAGAAATGACTTAACATCAGCTAAAAAGGTAAGAGGGGGAATTTTTTTTTAAATTTTTTTGGCAAATAATAAAATAATTTAAAATAATTATTTTATTTATTTTCTCACTGATGAACAGACGATATTAGTATGGTGGTGCAATGATGAGTGTCATTAATGGAGGTTCATTAATGGCTTGTTTGTAACTCTAACGATGTTATCTTAATGGATCATTAAAATTGGCTCATTAAAGGGAATATATAATGAGTGAAACATCAATATGGATGTATTAGCTAATATTCATACATGATAGAGTTTGAGGATTAACAAAAGTTGGGAATCCTTGATGACCACAGTCAGAGTCCCTCCCCATTAAAGAACATATACTTAATCAATGAACAGTAGAATATCAGATATAGATATCGATAAGGAATGAAAAATGCTAATAAATATTGATAGAAGGTGAGTCAGAACCCTTCACTTTTCCTCAGTGGATCCAACATATCTAGGTAGGGGTTATATGATTTTAAAGTTCTTCATTGATCATTATTTATAGAAATGAATAATGCAGTTCGACCCACAAATTGGTTTATCCACAAATTGTGCGTTAATGTGGGTGGGTGACTTTCTATTGTGAATTTTGTTATCTGCTAATTGATATTCTCAATTGTTGATTTAATTAGAATCGACGAACATTAAATGTTAATAAACCTCGGATGCGGAGGATTTGGGTCATCAAAAACAATTCTCGGCCCCTTCTTCATATGTGTTCTTGTCACGTTCATCGAGGTTAGATACATAACATGGCATAAACGCATTTCCAAGGGATCATAGTGATGGAAGATTCCTACGAATCCCGTTGACAGAAGTAGTACGATAAAAATACCACAAGAGCGACACTGGTGGCCCATCAATGGTACTGTCGGCAACGGTCATGGGGGTAGGTAGGCGACATTTTGGCCAGTAAAACATGGTGGTGTAGAGGGGTGGCATCGATTGGCACAACATATAGATAATGTCACATACATAGCTTATTTTAAATGTATTTTTATTTTAATTTCCATTAATTCTTTGCTTTGGGGGGTTTCCAATGTTTTTATGGAGAATATGTGAGTTTTCATGAATTGGGCCAAACTGTGAGCCCAATTCCAGATTTAAAAATAAATTTTGTTTCTTTTATAACTTATTCATTTTTTAATATTATTCACTCATTCCAACTCCTAAATTTCCTCCCCTAATATATTAACACCACAATTAAAATTTGGAGCCTTTGGAAATCCATAACCAAGGTGTATATGGGTTTTTATTTAAGGGATTGGGCCTCCCCGAAAGCCCAATTCCAGTTTTAAAAATAAAATTTGATTAGTTAATAACATATTCATTTTTAATGGGTTTTCGGTGATTCCAAGCCCCAAAAATGCCCCGTGAACCCAGCCGCACGTCAAATATCCTCCTACACTCGTTTCAGCTCCTTTGCATCGCGGTTTAGGTCGAAAGTTCTTAAGAACTCAAATTTCGGGCAGATTTATAAAGGTAATTTGTTTCCTTCATAACTCCTTCGATTCTTACTCTTTTTCCCCCATTCAAATTCCTAAATGATCTACCTATTCTTTTTCGAACCGACCTTGATGGTTTGAGTATTTGTGAAATCAGATACTAGTATCTTGGGGGGTGATTTCTACAAGATATTTTAGGTAAGTTGTTCTCCTCCTTTCTTCTTTCAATTTGTTTAGGTTTACATCCAATTTAGTTAGGGTTTATTCCATTATAATTGTGGTTCCTAATGTCCAGGAAGTAGGGTTTCAAATTTATGGTTTTATATTGTGTTTTATGGTCTGAAATTCTGGTTTTAGGTCTGGTTTAGCTTTCTTGAGGTGCGGCGGTGGTGCGTTTGAGTTTTCGCACAAAGGATTCAAGGGTTTCCTTGGTTTTGGTAGGTGATTCCATTGTGTATAAAATCTTTGTGAATTGGATACTGTTTTTATGGTATTTTCATGCTTATTAAATTTTATTATTTCTGAGAAATATAGTTTTAGTGGTGTTTGTATTTAAAATGAATCCTAAAGGCCAATTTCATGTGAAATTGGAGGTTTTTCATAGAAATGTATTATTAGTTTAATTGGGGCTACCCTATAAGTAACTAGTTGATTTTATTGAAGTATAATAGGGATAGAAATACTGTTTTTAATGATTGTCCCTTGTGTTTGTTGCTGAAAAATCTGGTTTTAATGGTGTTTGTGAACCACATGAAATTCTAAGAGTTGTGTTGTGTAATAATGGAGACTTTGCAATGATGTCGTTTCTTGAACTATATAGGGTTGCCCTAAAAATGATTTTGTGTTTTAACTGAAATGTAGTGGGATCTCCTTTATGTTTTGGAAACTTAAATATGTGCACATAGTATGAAAGTGAGGTTTATAAGGTGTTTTGTGTCCGAAACACTACGAGATTTTTGAGGAATTGTTTTATGAAAAATCTAAGTGTTTTGTTGCGTTTTTTAAGTGGTATAAAATGTGATAGCTACTGTATTGTTTATGATTTACCAGTAATTGTGTTTTATATGAAAATTTATTTATGTTGCATGGTGAAATTGATTGAGCACAAAAGGGGAAGCCCGGGTACCTAGGTGGGGCAGATTTGTACTAGTACGGCTAGTGGACCGGATGGGTTTTGTCCCTGTTTCACTTAGAATTTGGATAACGAAAACTCTAACTAAACTATGTGGATGATTATTGGGGACCACTAGTTTATGGGTGTGTTCCCTACTAGTGTCTCGTGCACGAGAAAAGATTTTTCTATGGTTACTTTACACCGAGGTACGAGGTACATAGGGCCCAAGACAACCTAGTGCCTTGGGGTGTTCCCAATGTTGTTGCTCATTGGATTTGTAGTATATACCCATGTATCAGGGTGTGTTTTGAAGTAAATTACAGTATATAACATTTTTATTTTAATGTGTTCTTATTCTAAAAATTTTGGATTGAAAACTAATTTCAATTAGAGGTTTCATTTCTTGAAATTTGAACACTACTTTTCCTTGCGTTTGAAAACTGCTTGCTTTTTCACATTGTATTTCATACTCTTTGGAATCATTGGGTGGTATCCTACTGGGCTTAGGCTCACACCCTACTTACACCCCTTGGGTGTAAGTAGACTTGGTTATGTTTGATTCAGGTAAAGGAATGGCTAAGGTTGATGGCGGTTCATGGTGTTGGTTCCCATTCTTGGTGCGGAGTTGTGGAGATAGCTTGGGGGCGATGACCCCTAGTTGTGTGGAGTCCTTGGGGCTGTATTAATGCTATAATTATTTTTATTTGGACCACTTGTATTGTATTTAAACTAATGTACTCAGTTCTGGTTATTTTTACTTAAGTCTTGTTTGGCTCAAAAATTTCAGATTTATATTATGGAATGTTTTTAATGTTTTATGCTTTCATACTCGGGTAAATCGTTCCCAAACCTAAATTAATGATACCTGGGCACTTGTGCCAGCCCGTGGGGATAGGGAACGCCCTTCGGGTCATGTCATGGGCTGGGTTTGGTGCCAGTTTTGGCGGTGACCAGATTCGGTTCGTGACAAAATGGTATCAAAGGCAGGTTCGCTCCATGGGTCATGTTATTTGGTGAAGAGTCAACATAGTCTGGAGCTAGGATTTTTGGGACATGAAATTTCAGTCATGGGTAGTGTGCCTGGCCAGCACACCTCATGAAGGGATTCAAGTCACCATGGTAAGTATGGATTTATCTGAGTACTTTGGTTTTCTTGGTTTAATTATGACTATGGGAAATGAAAAGAGAGTTGGGAGAATAATCTCAGTGAGCTCACATGGCCTGGCAAGCCATGTGGAGCCATGGATATTTCCCTTGAATACTCTCTGTGACGGCGAAGTGATTGGAATATGGCTTCCAACCATATGTCCAATTCACCCACCGAAACTAGTTTCCTCTTGCATTGTTTTGTGATTTAGTTTTGAAATCTTAGCACTTTGGTTTTAAGGTGACTTGGTTTTAAGAAGCGTAATGTTTTTATAAAATGATTTTCAAATAAAGAGGGAATGGTTTGGTTTATGAAATGGCGGGACTGAATTTTCAGAATTGTTTTGAAATGTAAAATGGTGTTCTTACACCTCTTTGAAAGCAGGAACTATATTGAATTTGGTTTTGAAAAGTGTTTCCAATAGAGTTTTCTAAACAATTAGAGTGTGTTTTAATGGGATGATATGTTTCAAAATTGATGTGAATAACTTTAAATTGAGTTCTTTTCTAAATGGTTGTGTCCTTATGAAATTTTTTGTAAGATGTGAATTGGGATTTTGATCTCATTGTTAGCAGTTTTGAGAAAAAGGTTGGGTTGGTTGACCATTTTGTTTTTGAAAAGTGGAAGGAAGTTTTGTTGTACCATTTGGTATTTCCATGAGTGAACACATGCATGGGGTTATATGGGATGATGGATGGTTGATGGCACGACTGGATGAGTGCTAGGATGGATATGAGGAGGGTGCCCGGTGTGGCACAAAAACATGCATGTGTGAGGCCCATGGGGTACCATTGGTGGATACGCTTACTGCTAAACCGTTTGTTTTCAAAGAATTGGTTTTAAAGAAAAACATGATGTCTTGATGAATAGTTTGGTATGGTTTGTATTATGGGTTTTTGAAAATGTTGATGTTGTGGGATGTTTTGAGTTCAAGAACCCCTTCTGTTTGAACTGTGTTTTGGGTTTGTGTTTGGTCGGTAAGCTGTGTTGCAGGGATGGTTAGTGGTCTCTTTTGAAAAAAAAAATTTGGGATGCCTTTATGGTGGTTCCCTCAATGTGTTTGGATCTGGTTTGTGGCATGTTTTTACCAATGGACCAGCTTGGTTGGGTCCTTGGGTTCTCTCATTGGATAAGGTACGCCCCCATTAAGGGTTAATGCACAACTGAAGTGCAACCCGTTTTGTTTCGCCATTGGAAAATCCTCCAGTTGATCAATATAAATAATATTTTATCAAACATTTCTTTTATTGAGTCTACACCCATTCATTTCGCTGATTTGTGGATCCTCTTGTAGTGGGATAGTGCTTGGGGAAGGTTGAAAGAGACCTTAGTTTCTTAAGATTCCCGATTCACCAAAGGTGGGAGTGTTCTTTCGTTGTTAGTACAGATGAGTGTCTTGATGGTGTCTAAGAGGGCCTCTTGGTTCTTTATAGTTTCTTTGAAGAAAGAGTTATTATTAAACAACCAATTTTGAGATTTAGGTCATGATATGATATTGTGTCCACTTTTTCGACTTATCTGTTGTTTAGGGACTTTGAATATGGTCCCGTTCCATGTATTGTTTCTATCAATCGTCAGGGTCATGTTCGGTGACGCATTGTGATGTTGTGTGCTCTTTTGACCATAAAGGTGAAGGTCACACAATCCATTAAGGTTCTATGTTATGTTGGGATTGTGTCTCCCTTGGGAAAAACATCAAATCCTCTATCTTAGAGGAAGGTCTTTATACGTGTCTTTCCCTTCTATTGTTTCTAACCCAAAGAAACAAGGTGCGATGTGTGTGCATCTTCTGATCCCTTGTTTCAATGAAATGTTTGGTTTTGGTAAAGTGGGTTATGGAGTGTGTTATGTCTTGATAAACCCATCAGGGTATGCAGTGTAGTTGTTTGTGGCACCGAAAGAAGAAGTTCCACATAGGGGTTTCAACAGCCTAACTGCGTGGCCGAAGATGCTTCAATATTTTGAGCTCCAGCCATAGGTCCCGGAGAGAAGCTGGCGCGTAGTCAAGGGAAACACCAGTGTCGTTTAAACACTTGTACAAAGTCCTATCCTCAGTATGAAAGATATGAACAGTTTAAACCTATGTTTTCATCATCTTCCTTCTGTTGCTCTCGTTCGGTGGAAATAGGTAGAGGGCCTTGTACCCATGTCATCGCCTAATGTTTTTCCCTCCCACGTTGGTTTCCATTGAGTCATTGAAGAATGGTTGGAAATTTGGCTAGAAAGTTTGAGCACAAATTTTGTGCATGATTAGTAGTGTCAGTGTTCTAGGAAGCCACGTTCAAATAATGATCAGCATAGTTAGTGCATGGTTTCCCAAACCGTGCGAACTGACCCTGCACCCTTTCCAAATCTTAAAAAAAAATTGGGTCTTTTTGTGTCGGCCCATGCTGGTCAGTTAAGATGGTTGGTTCTTGTGGTGGGAAGACCCACTGTGGGTATCATGTATATTATTTTGTAAATATCTAATTTATGTATACCCCTTGTACTAGGGAGTCTGTTTGGGCCTCCCCCTATTAGTTTCTTGATTCTGTCTCGGAAAAAAAAAATTAAGTTGTCTCTTCTGATGGGGAGCCCATTTGTGTCTCTTCATACGAGTAACTCATATTTTTCCTTGGTTTTGTATGGGAAGTAGGAATTATCATTTGGAGATATCTAACTACCTACATCTTTCTTTGGTAAAAATTGATATTGGAGAGTGACCAATGGTTTAGTTATAGTCGGGAAAGTGTAACCATCTTCGATGTTGTCGTTTATTTGGGTAAATTGATTGAGTGTTGTTAAGATTGTGTTAGAAGAGTTTTCATTTGGGATAAAGCTTGAATGTGCTTTATTCGTTCAGTAAAGTGGTGTAATTCATGTTTGTGAGAGTATTCCTTCCTTCGTTGATCACTGGAGGTTTTATGGCCTTTGGGGGTGAAACCTGGCAAGAGAGTACCACTTGGTTTCTCAGTTGGGTTTAGTTGTTGCTTTGGCCTTACTATGACTTTCCGGGGTGGAAAGTTTTTATGGTGGGGAGAATTGTCACATACATAGCTTATTTTAAATGTATTTTTATTTTAATTTCCATTAATTCTTTGCTTTGGGGGGTTTCCAAAGTTTTTATGGAGAATAGGTGAGTTTTCATGAATTGGGCCAAACCGTGAGCCCAATTCCAGATTTAAAAATAAATTTTGTTTCTTTTATAACTTATTAATTTTTTAATATTATTCACTCATTCCAACTCCTAAATGTCCTCCCCTAATATATTAACACCACAATTAAAATTTGGAGCCTTTGGAAATCCATAACCAAGGTGTATATGGGTTTTTATTTAAGGGATTGGGCCTCCCCGAAAGCCCAATTCCAGTTTTAAAAATAAAATTTGATTAGTTAATAACATATTCATTTTTAAGGGGTTTTCGGTGATTCCAAGCCCCAAAAATTCCCCGTGAACCCAGCCGCACGTCAAATATCATCTTACACTCGTTTCAGCTCCTTTGCATCGCGGTTTAGGTCGAAAGTTCTTAAGAACTCAAATTTCGGGCAGATTTATAACGGTAATTTGTTTCCTTCATAACCCCTTCGATTCTTACTCTTTTTCCCCCATTCAAATTCCTAAATGATCTACCTATTCTATTTCGAACCGACCTTGAAGGTTTGAGTATTTGTGAAATCAGATACTGGTATCTTGGGGGGTGATTTCTACAAGATATTTTACGTAAGTTGTTCTCCTCCTTTCTTCTTTCAATTTGTTTAGGGTTACATCCAATTTAGTTAGGGTTTCTTCCATTATAATTGTGGTTCCTAATGTCCAGGAAGTAGGGTTTCAAATTTATGGTTTTATATTGTGTTTTATGGTCTGAAATTCTGGTTTTAGGTCTGGTTTAGCTTTCTTGAGGTGCGGCGGTGGTGCGTTTGAGTTTTCGCACAAAGGATTAAAGGGTTTCCTTGGTTTTGGTAGGTGATTCCATTGTGTATAAAATCTTTGTGAATTGGATACTGTTTTTATGGTATTTTCATGCTTATTAAATTTTATTATTTCTGAAAAATATAGTTTTAGTGGTGTTTGTATTTAAAATGAATCCTAAAGGCCAATTTCATGTGAAATTGGAGGTTTTTCATAGAAATGTATTATTAGTTTAATTGGGGCTACCCTATAAGTAACTAGTTGATTTTGTTGAAGTATAATAGGGATAGAAATACTGTTTTTAATGATTTTCCCTTGTGTTTGTTGCTGAAAAATCTGGTTTTAATGGTGTTTGTGAACCACATGAAATTCTAAGAGTTGTGTTGTGTAATAATGGAGACTTTGCAATGATGTCATTTCTTGAAATATATAGGGTTTCCCTAAAAATGATTTTGTGTTTTAACTGAATGTAGTGGGATCTCCTTTATGTTTTGGAAACTTAAATATGTGCACATAGTATGCAAGTGAGGTTTATAAGGTGTTTTGTGTCCGAAACACTACGAGATTTTTGAGGAATTGTTTTATGAAAAATCTAAGTGTTTTGTTGCGTGTTTTAAGTGGTATAAAATGTGATAGATACTGTATTGTTTATGATTTACCAGTAATGGTGTTTTATATGAAAATTTATTTATGTTTCATGGTGAAATTGATTGAGCACAAAAGGGGAAGCCCGGGTACCTAGGTGGGGCGGATTTGTACTAGTACGGCTAGTGGACCGGATGGGTTTTGTCCCTGTTTCACTTAGCATTTGGATAACGACAACTCTAACTAAACTATGTGGATGATTATTGGGGACCACTAGGTTATGGGTGTGTTCCCTACTAGTGGCTCGTGCATGAGAAAAGATTTTTCTATGGTTACTTTACACCGAGGTACGAGGTACATAGGGCCCAAGACAACCTAGTGCCTAGGGGTGTTCCCAATGTTGATGCTCATTGGATTTGTAGTATATACCCATGTATCAGGGTGTGTATGGAAGTAAATTACAGTATATAAAATTTTTATTTTAATGTGTTATTATTCTAAAAATTTTGGATTGAAAACTATTTTCAATTAGAGGTTTCATTTCTTGAAATTTGAACACTACTTTTCCTTGCGTTTAAAAACTGCTTGCTTTTTCACATTGTATTTCTTACTCTTTGGAATCATTGGGTGGTATCCTACTGGGCTTAGGCTCACACCCTACATACACCCCTTGGGTGTAAGTAGACTTGGTTATGTTTGATTCAGGTAAAGGAATGGCTGAGGTTGGTGGCGGTTCATGGTGTTGGTTCCCATTCTTGGTGCGGAGTTGTGGAGATAGCTTGGGGGCGATGACCCCTAGTTGTGTGGAGTCCTTGGGGCTGTATTAATGCTATAATTATTTTTATTTGGACCACTTGTATTGTATTTAAACCAATGTACTCAGTTCTGGTTATTTTTACTTAAGTCTTGTTTGGCTCAAAAATTTCAGATTTATATTATGGAATGTTTTTAATGTTTTATGCTTTCATACTCGGGTAAATCGTTCCCAAACCTAAATTAATGATACCCGGGCACTTGTGCCAGCCCGTGGCGATAGGGAACGCCCTTCGGGTCATGTCATGGGCTGGGTTTGGTGCCGGTTTTGGCGGTGACCAGATTCGGTTCGTGACAGATAATGGACCATGATCTAGACTCATTTGAAAATGGAGGAGGTCGTGGTCTCTCGACCGTGGTACCATAATGGAACTGTGTTTAATAGGTCAACCCCATAGACTCAGTATGCAGGTGATGTGGAGGGTGTAGCCAATAATATCAGCCACGCGTGATGAACATCATACATGGTTGTGTCTCTTTCAAATGGGTGAGTCGGCCCAGACCCACGACACAATGGGCCCAACAGGCTGGACCGTGTTAGTCCGACCATGTCATACCAGACCCCATCCATACTGACCCCTTTCACTAAGACACTCATATCTCTCAAACTGGGAATTTTATTAATGCACCATCAGGGGAGTTAGGACTGTTATGAAGAAAGGGTCTTTATGGGATGACTTCCATGTGTTTTCGTAGAATTTGAATATGACTGGGTTGGATCGTACTCAAATCCTACCGGGCCCATTTTAGTAAATAGAAATATATTACAGACATGGATTCTATTCGATACACTTTTTATTTCATTGCAAACATTACCACGAGAAGACCATTTGGGGTTAATTTTAAATGAAACGTAGTGGTGGTTGAAATACGACTGATGGCATTAGGTGAAAACCCATCTGAAAGCATACGTAGAAGGTGAGGAAATCGAGTGGCTTGTTGTCATGATAAGAGAGACCATCCATGGATCGGAAAGAGAGAGACCCTCCATGGATTAAAAATGGTTATACATTCCATGGATCTGGGATGGAGTGACCCTCTGTGGATCAGTAATGGTGAGTCCCTCCGTGGATCGGTATAAGAGTGACCTGTCATGGATCGGAAGTTGCCTGATCCCAGGTGGATCGACATTAGTACAACCCTCTGTATATTGGCATGAGATGAACCCTCAATTAATCATCAGTAATGATACATATTGTAGACCATCCAAATAGAGACCTACCATGGATCATCATCATAACAACCCTTTCAGGATCGTCAGTGATGAAACCCTTCTTAGATTAAATGCTGATCCTCTCAATAGAAAATGATGATCTATCATATAAATAATCATCTTTATTAATTTTCTCAACAGTTTTAAATCTATTTTGAACTTCATATTTTACTTTCTACAATGTGTTTCAGATATTTATTTGTGCTATTACATCTACAATAATTTCTTTTTGGTGTTTTCTATTGTGGATTACTAAACGAACATCAGGGATCTTGGGTTCCCAACTAAGTATTTCTAAACACACATCTGCAATGGTTTTTCCCATAGTTGTCATGTCTTGTGAAAATGACGAGCATATTTTTCTGAGATTTTGGGGTGCCAGGACTAGATGGTTCATGGAGGGGGATCAATATATGTGCTGTTCTATAGTGACATCCAATGGAGTGCTGTACCTACACTTCACATAGGATCCATGTCAGATGACCTCCATAGAATGCACTTTTTTTACCATATGATAATTTTATTTTTTCTTGTATCCCATCCCCTTTACTTTATATTTACACACTTTACTCTTAGTGTAGGTGCTTTTTTTTGTTTTATTTCTTTTCTTTTATTCGTGGTAAGCATTGTGATGTTATATCAGTCATTGTGTGTATACGTTTAAAGGAAATGACAACCTTTTTTGGGATATTCCTTGCCACTTCAGGTCACTTGCCTCTAGTCTATAGAGGGAAGGCTTGGGGTAGACATGGAACAAGTATTGAGGGATGGGTCATGTCAATGTGGTTTAATAAGGCTGTTGGTTCATAAAAATAACTAAGAGTCTGTAATTTTTATTAAATACAGTAATAATGTTTAGTGACCTGAGTTTGGATTTCAGTTTAGCGAGTACAATATTGGTGCGGTAGCCAATGTATCCATACACCATGACCCTAACTTCTATATTCTGACTTAGTACACAGAAAAAAATAGTGGTTGCGTATGTTTCAAAAACGTTTTTTTCTTGATCTCTTTTGAGTTAGCTATGCTGGTATAACATATTATCTGTGACAGATTTGTTTCCTTACCGGATGACTCCACAAATATTGTTAGCTAGGATCCAGTCAGATATCACAAAATGGTCCACCGAGCAATTAGGAATCATTGTAGGGACCACATATATATATAGAACATTCGGGTGGTTTAATAGAAACTCCACAATTTAGAGAGCATCAGTTGCCACCATCCCCACCTACTAACAGTGCACTCTGACTAAGCGTGGTACACAAGTTCTAGAGATAGAGGTATCCATTGATATGAGGTAATATATATCCCCAGGCAGTTATAGATTTGATGAGGGATGTGGGACTATTTTTTTTCTTGGTAGGGACAATAATAGATTAGATAGTGACACGAGACACTAGTTGTTTTAAGTAAACATCATACAGATGTTAGAGATTTACACTCCAAAGACCTGAGGAGGCGTCCCCTTCCAAGTCTATCTATGAGAGCCTATTAAAGAAGGATTTTATACCATTTTCCCTATGCTCTATGTATTCAAGAGGGAATGCACCTACAGTCGTGCAGTTGGACTATGGCCCAGTACTCTGTGAGGTTTACTACCTTCTCTCCTGTTACACCACTGATATAGTGTGGGATCCTTCATTCAAGGCACAAATCATAGATTTTGGACTTCGAATTAAGTTCGGGGTGTCAATGACATCGCTCAACATCCTGATGCTAGATGTATTGCTAGATTGATCACTAATGGTTGAGAGTTTCCATTCATATAAGGCAAAGACAGTGAGAGACATATCCAAATGATAGGTATCTGTTTCTTTTGTCGAAATTAATAGGAAGAAGAAGAAGATTCCCAAACGAGAAGGAATTTTCAGAGGAAGACCCCATGACATATGGTCCGAGTTGCAAAGTTCATGAGGTATGGAAGGTAAGTTGAAAAACACATTATGTTATTCATAAAGAGGGAATGGTCACACTATTTGTGAATTCGTGTCCCATAGTATTGGTGATCTCCAGACAATCAAGGAACTGCTGAGGCAGGGGTAGTGGTTCAAGTGAGGTGGTATCTTGGGCGGTGAAGGTGTCAGGATAGAAAGTTGGGTAGAAAGTTGGGGTTGATGCATTGATGTTTTACTACCACCACCCTCAGATGGTCCACCCCATCATCTGGATGCAAGTGGACAAGGGTGTGTACATATTCAGGATATATATGCTTTTGACCCCAGTGCTCTAGCTATGATTCAAGGTATGTCTTGTGTCTTATCCACCATATCTATAGTTCTTATAGACATTGGTTGTAGTAACTCCTTCATTTTCATGACTCTCAATTAGAGCTCATATATTCCATTGAATCTGTTGGCTCCATTCATACGACTACAGAATCATAGAGGTGGGGATTTGATGATTAAACACTATTGAAAGAAGTGTGAGCTTACACTAAAAGTTGAAAACATTTTCTAGGATCTTCCTATATTAACATCAAGGCCTTAAAAAGTCATAATGGTTATTGAATTGATATCCATAGTTCATGATAATATTGACTATTTCACATGTATGGTGTTGTGTGTCTCTAGAGATTGGATGTGGTTTTCATTCATGGGTTAGAAGGAAACTCTTACAACATATAACAACATTTTTAGATGGAGGGTGCGGCAGATAACTCACCAGTTGTCTATCCGATCCCACATAGTAGTGGATGAGTGGAGCATAAGATTTCATGTAGTATTGGATGGGTACAAGGATGTTTTTCCAAAGGATGTTTCAGGACTACCACCTCATTGGTAGCTGGAATTATAAATTTACTTATACCTAGGGATGAAATTGATATCTCTACCTACATATTGGATGGCTACCATAGAGCTTTGTGAGTTGAGGGTATAACTGAAAGACTTTCAAAGGATTGGGATTGTTAGGCCCAATGTTTCTTTATTGGATTCCACAATGATTTTATCCCAGAAGGAAGACAAGACTTTGAGGATTTTCATAGACTTATGTCGCCTGAACTAGGTGAACATAAAGGAAAATTATCCATTATTAAGGATCGATGACCTCTTCAACAATAAGAATGGTGTGATGTGGTTATCGAAGACAGACCCTAGATAGATCTATCACCAGCTTCAGGTATTTGATGATGTTGTGTTGAAGACAACCTTCAAGTGATGATATGGACACAACAAGTACGTATTGATGCATTACTGTGTGACCAATGCCTCAGTATTTTTCATGGTACTCGTGAATAAGATATTTTGTTCTTATAAAGACTAGTTTTTTGTGGTCTTCATTGGTGGAATCTTGACGTAATTTGCATTACAGGAGGAGCATGATAGAAACCCACATAGAGTCCTGGATACACTCTGAGAGACCTATATTTATGGAAATCTCTCGAAGAAATAGTTTTGGAAACAAGAAGTCCACATTCTGGGAATCGTCATCATAGAGGCTGTAGATGTAGTGGATATAGAAAACATATACGTTGTTCTTAATTGGGAGCAGCCAAGAATTGTGATTGAGGTGAAGATAATTTTGGGGTTGGCTGGTTATTAAAAAAAGTTTTTGCCCTAATTTATTTACATTAGCATCACCATTATCATATTTAAAATGGATGGGACAACCCTTTGCCTTGATTGAAAACTTTTAGCATAGTTACTTGGTTTTGAGGATGAGATTGACTAGTTCTTCCATATAGAGACTACCGAAGGAGGGAATTGGGTATATAGATTATAAAGACACATCAAAAATGGGACTCGGTTGTGTCCTGATACATGAGTGAGACGTGATTTCCTACGGTCATGATAGATGATACAATATGTGAAAAACTATGTGACCCATGACATGGAGTTAGAAGAAGTGGTGTTTTCATTGACGATGTGGCACCACTACTTGATGGTTGAATTTTTTATGGTCTAATTTGTCCAAAATAATACTATGTATATGTTCTCCTAGAAGGATATGAACCTGAGACAAAGATGATTGTATGATTTCCTCTAGGACTATGACTTTGTGATAGCCTATACTATATGAATGTAAAACATGGTGGCAGTCGCGCTTAGTAGGATGACATGTTTGTAGCTACTGAGTGAGGCGACAGAGCAGTTGTCCGTGATGCAGGTATCCTTCATGGATGATGGCGAAGGTTCATTCTTTTAGTAGATGAATTTTTCTCCCCCTCTTATAGATTAATACATTGATCCACAACTAGTGGATGTTGACAATGTACCCCAACATGGTCAGTTCTCCTCAAGATGGGCTCCCTATGGATATTTGAAAGGGGAGAACATTATCCTTTTTAAAGGGCGCACATTTGTTCCAATCACATAGTAGGAGGAGGTGTTGAGGTAGTTCCAGAAATCCACTTTAGTGGTACATCCTATAGTGGTGATGTTTACCAAGACCTCTAATGTGAGTACTGGTGTCTAGTGATAAAGAATAATGTTGCCGTGTTTGTTTCCCGATGTCTCACTTGTCTGCAAGTGATGGTTTTGAATTAGGTTCCATCCATCTTGGCCCAACCACCTGAGGTATTAGAGAAAAAATTGGATATTGTATTGATGTAATTTGTGACAGTTTTACCACATACATCTAGGGGCAATAACTTTTCTTGGTGTTTTTTGATCGACCAACCAATTTGGATCACTTCTTACCCATATGGAAGTAGGGACCTATAGAAGGCATAAGACATATCTATGTCTAGATTAAAGTGAATATTCATGGGGTTCCTTAAATGATCATCTTAGATCATGATTCTTGCTTTACATTCCAGCTGTGGAGGGAATTACATGAGTCATTTGGGATGTAGTTTCACTTGAGATAATATTTTCATCCATACACAAGTGGTCAGATGAAGTGGACCATGCAGACCCTCTAATACAAGCTACATTCTTGAGTCCAAGATTTTTGTCTCATTTGGGAGGACCACTTGCCACTGGTGTGGTTTTTATACAACAAATAACTATCAATCCACAATTGGAAAGACCACGTTTGAGGCCTGGAATGGGTGGCCTTCCAGATCACCCCTATACTGGATTGACCTAATGGAGTCCTCACTCATGGGTTATGAAATGGTACTGGCTTCCACTGAGATGGTGAAGATCATCCTAGAGTAGAAAAGGAATGCCCAGTGGAAGCAGATGTCATATGACGATAGGTTACAGAGACCCTTGGAGTTTGAGGAGGGCAATCATTTATTCCTTCGGGTCTCACCTTGATAAGGATAACAATTACTTGACTAGGGATGAAATACATATCAAAGGTTCATTGGACCTATTCATATATATATAAGTGTTGGTTAAGTGTTGTACCGCCTAGCTCTTCCAACATAGAAGGACTGGGTGCATGATGTTTTCCATGTTTCACAGCTAAAGATGTATGCGACTGATATATCACATGTACTTTACATGGGGTGAAAGGACATTTATGAAGTGGGAAATGTTAGCAGTGTTCCATGTGGATATATAGTCTCAAAGGAATGGGGTCCAACATGGGATTTGTTTTCCACTTTCTTAATTTAGATTGTTATATGGTAATCTCTAGGAGAGCACATGGGAGAGGGGGGCTCATCAATGTGTTAGTACCCCATCTATTTGATTAGATTTTTTATTTAGGGGGAATAAATCTTTAAGGTGGGGAGAATGTAATTCCTCTGAAATTTGGTGTAATTTATTTATATGGAATTATTCTGAACCACACACTCTAACAACACTTTATTCTGAGGCATGAAGATCTTGGAATGGAATTTTGAACATTTGATTGATATATTCAGTAATAGTGAGTGAGAGATTTAATAACATTTGAACGAGTTCTTGAATTGAAATCCAATTGCACCATTGAACTTGAAACCCAAATATTCTCCTAGAAATGTATTTATTTTTTGCAGCAAGGGGAGAGAAAAAGAATTAATTTTCTAAAATTTCATGAAAAATAATAAAATAATTTAATGTAATTATATTATTTAATTTTTTGTTATTGATAAGAAGATGATGATGTATGGGTGCAATGAAGATGATCCTGAATGGAGGGTCATTGATGGCTTGTTTGCAACTGAGATGGTGTTATATTATATTCCCAATTAATGTGAATCATTAATGAGCTTTATTATGAGTGCAATTTTCCACCCGAGATTCATTTAATATTTGGACATGTTTGTATTTGGGGACTAATAAATGTGGGGAATTTTTAACCAACCTCTGGTGGAATCCCTATCTAATGAAGAATGATGATCAAAAAGACATACTTCAGAGGATCAGATCCAAAGGTCAACAAGTGGAGATGAATTCCAATGAACATAGATCAATGATGATGTTGAACCCATCCTTCGTCCTTAGTGGATCCAATATATCAATGTAGAGGTTATTTGATTTCAATGTTCTTCACGGTTCTTTGTTTCTATAAACGATGAATGTAGATCAACCCTAAAACATGTCATTCCACAAATCAGGTATTTATCTGGGAGGTAATTTTTTTTGGGATTTACATTATCTAAAAATTGAGAATATGATTTGTTGATTTAATTAGAATACCCAAAACTCCCATGTATATAAACCTTTAAAGCAGAGGTTGCAAGCCGACATGAACAAGCCATCAACCTTCCACCATAGTCATTCATTCTATGTTCATTGAGGTTGGATGTTCATCATGTTGGAAACAAGTTTATAAGGTCTTCTCAGTTACGGACTAATCCAATAGATCCCTTAGACGCATGTATTCTGAGAAACAGACCACTGATGTAACTCTGGTGGCCTATCAAAAGTACTGTCAACACACCAGCGGTGGCCCACAGCGGTAGCCATGGGTGGAGGGATGTGGTGCACCCGTCAGGGCGCCATGACCATAGATGGTTGTGTTGTCATAGAGGTGTGACACTGAATGAAATTGTTGGAGATGGTTTCCAGTTTCCTAACCACCCAATCGAACAGAGGAGGACATGGTCGCTCAACTATGGCGCTCGAGAACCACGACGCCACGCTGGCACTTTGTTGACCGGGTCAAACCCATGGAATTATTCCACATGTGACATAGAGGGTGCTATCGTTAAAACATATTTCAAGTGATAAATACCATAGGTGATGGTTTTGTGTCCTAATGGGTGAGCCAACCGGCTATACCTGCACCGACATGCCAGACCGAACCGGCCCACGTTTTACTAAAACACCTACATCTCTCAAACTGGGAATCACATTGATGTGTTGTCAGTTTTTTTTGGACCATTTAGAAGACACAGTCAATTTGAGATACTCCACAGGTGTTTCGGAATATGATTTATTATGTATGGTTTGGATCGAACTTGGATACAATCATTCCCCTTTTACTAAAATTTCTATAACTTACAGAATGTGCATTCCTTCAACGCGTCGTCTGCTGAGTATGGACCCTTATGATGAGACAATCCTTTATGGTTAATTTTTTGTTAGACATTGTGGAGTTAGAAATAAAGATAATTTCACGAGGAGAAGAATCATTAGAAGTCATACATACAATGTGAATAAATCTATTGGCTAGTTTTCAAGTCAAGAGTGGCCCTCCGTGGATCCCCAACAGAGAGAAACTCTATGGATTGACAACAATGTAATCCTCCATGGATCTAAAAGAGAGAGACCCTATGTTGACCAAAAATGTCTTGATCCTCCACAGATTTAAATGAGTGAGTATTTCGTTTCATTAGAAATAGTATGACCCTCTGTGGATCCGCATTAGAATGACCCTTCGTGGATTGAAATTAAAGAGACCCTTTGTGGATCAGTAGTAGTGCGACCCATCGTGGACTAGTCGTAGAGTGACCCATAATGGATCAAGGGAATGGTGATGATTTTTTGGATCATAAGTGGATAAAACCTTCCCAGATTAGTAGCCTAGACTTTCAACAAAATAAGAAAAACTAGGTTAAGACTAATCATATTTATTCATATTCATAAATGATATATACTTGGTTTGAGCTACATCTTCTACATTGTGCTATGTGTTTGAGATCATTCTTGATGGTATTAACTATGTGGTAATTCCAATATATAGTTTTACATCATGGATTATTGAGATTCCATCGAGGGTCTCATGGTCCCTAATGAGTATTGTTACACTCACCCATACACTGGCTTCTCACACACCGGTTATGTATTGTAAATATGATGGACAACATTGATGAGTACATTGGTGTTCCAGGACTAGGCAGTGCTTAGAGGGGGATTGATTGATGTGGTGTGCGGCAATGTAATTCGATGAGGAGTTTTTCGTACCCTTCATGTAGGATCCATATCAGATGACCTCCAAAACATGTATTTATTTTCTCCATACATTCCTTTCAATTTGAATTGTATTTTTTCCCATTTACTTCCAATTAACACACTTTACTCTCAGTGGTGGTACTTTGTGGTAGTTTTATTACATTTCATTCATTCTTGGAAAGAATTGTGCAGTGTAACATGTCTGTGTGTTTATAGGTTTAATGGAAATGCCCTCAGTTTTTGGGATATTCCTTTCTAGTTCTAGTCACCATCCCCAAGGCTATGGAAGGGGGGATTGGATTAGTCATGGAATGGGCCCCGAGGTATGGGTTATGACAAGAATCATAATTATAATTCAATATATGTGGACTGAATTTGACATATAGTGATGGGTGGAAATGGATTATATAATTTACATCAATACATTGATATGTTTAAGAGATGAAACAATTCACCAAACATATTAAATGTGGTTTCAGTTTATATCATCAGATCAATTAAATTATATTAGCATAAGTCCTTTATGGTAAAATATCTTGATATTTGATATTAAGACATGTAAAACATATATTTTTATTCATATAGAATTTAGTTATTATTATCTATGAAATTACAATATTGATATTATCCAAGGATGTAATTGTTTCTCATGATATTGATTAAATGGAATTTTTTATCAATTATTTACATTCCAATGTTGATTATGCCTTATTTATTCATATAGATTCCATTTAATATAATCCATTATAAGTATCCAAGCTCATTTTTTTTGTTTTTCATTTCCCAAACATATAAAAAATGATATTATAAAAAATTTCACGAATGTAAGACTGTTCGTATTCTATGTTTCTTTTACATTTCAAATGTAATATGCAATTTATGTATGTATATATTTCTCTGAGACTACTAAATTTATTAGTCATTTTGAATGTGATCTTTTGTATCATATACAAATTTCACAAGGATGACATCGGCTTTGGGATACTCAAGATTATGTTTATAGAGTGGGTATCAAATAAATTTCTTTGAAACCATGCAAAAAAGATTTTTAATGAACATAGATAAGATGATAAATAAGATAATCCCCTATTATTTTTTATAAAATTGGCTATGATATGGTTTTGATATTTATTGATCAATATTTTTGATTATTATAAAATAACTATCGTGTCACATAATTTAGTGATGGATCCTGAAGGAATAAATAGAACCAACCCCTATTTTCAATATTGGGATTTCATAGCCAATCATGTCAATACATATTATGTTTCAATAGAGTAGATCATTGATATATTTGGGTAGTGGTCTTAGGATTGAATGAATAACCATTCCCCTATAGAGCTACCTATTATTAAATATAATGATTCGACTATGATATATCACTTCATTCCATAAAAATCCGATATATTTTAATCTAACTAAAAATCGATTGGTGGATGAGAGATTGATAATGTTCTTTGAATAGATATTATTGGATTTCAGATGTTACTTTTGATATTCTATATCAAACAATGATATTTTATCAGTGCAATGATGAACCTGAACTGCCATCAGAAATTATTCACATCATTTGTGTTTTATTACATATTCTAGACTGATATTTATCCCATATCGATTAGTATAAACTCAACTTTGATGATATTCATATAAAACATGATTTTTTGGATTCCTTCCTATTTTATTTTTATAGTCATTCACTAAAATCACGGTGTAGATTTTGCAATTAATCTCATACCTTGTGCTAGAACTACATAAAATATTTGATATATAATTTCCCCAATTTAGTTGTACTAGTTGAAGAAGAAGATCAAATTGAATATAGATATGGGATTTATATAGCCTAGTTCTTCACCATTGAGTGTGAATGTTCATTATCTAAGAAGATGGTTTTGTTAAAAAATATTTTCATGGATTCTCAAGAACTAAAAATTATAAATTGAAAACATGAATCCTCTATCTCATATTGATGATCCTTTAGATTAATTTTGAGGAGATAAATATTTTTCTAATGATATATTTTTATTATGGATATATTAGTTAATATCCAAGAAGGTGGATATACCTAATACAATGTTCTATATTAGTCATGGCCGTTATAAATTTATTGTTTTTAAAATTTGATTTTCTATTTCTCATGATATCTTCATAAATTAAATAAATATGACAATAGAAAATAAATTAATTTTTTTATGACAGTCTATATTAGTGATATTATTATATATTCAAATATTAGGGATTACAATGATGATCACTTGATAATTATAGTAAAGTCCCAAAAAAAAGATAAATTTAATTAAAAATTTACCATGTATTAATTTTTGGTATATAATGTTATTATTGTGTCATATACTATCAGGAGAGGGTATATCAGTTTATATACCCATAATTGAAGTTAAATAGTAATTGTTTAGACCACCCATAGATACTTATATATAAAGTTATTTCTGATTGGATGAATATTACAGGTGAATTTTTAGAAATTTTACATAAATACCTTATCTCAACACCATGTTAATAATAAAGGGTGTAATTTTTTTGTCGATAGGTGAATGTATGAATATTTTCCAAGAACAGAAGAGAAGGTTGGTCAATGAGCCTTTGATTACACTCTATTAATAAAGATAATGGTTTTTGATCTATAATGATACATCAAAAAATAATCATTGGATGTTTAACCATGAATAATGATTAGATGGTAGATTATGACAATTCCTAATTATAAATTCATGATAAAAATCACATGTCTCGTGATTTGAAGATAGAATTGGTAAATGATTCATTTTATATTTGGTGAAATTATAGGTATAGTGAATTTTGTGATATAGATATAGATAATGAAATATTGATGTATATATTGGAAAAAAATTATAGAAGTTAAGAAACAGAAAATGGATGGAGTTGATCAATGATTATGACTTATCAATATAATAACACCATGGGTTAATGAACAATGTAGGTGATTATATAGTTAAAAACTACATTCTTGTTTTCCAATGATTAGTAATGAAAATTATCAAATATTTATTTATTTTTAGATGTTGGATCTTGATGTACTAAGGAAATTGGATAAAACTATCCTTCACATATGAATGTTAAAAAATCCATCCATGGGAGGATTAAGAAGTCTTAAAAAAATGAAATTATAATTAATAGTGATGAATGTTGTTGTGTTAGAAAATGATCATACTATAATAATATGGTTCAAAAACCACGTATGTGTTCCATAAATAACATTCATGAATAAGTTGTTTTTGGATGAAGCTCATAATTCATCATCCACTATTTATCATAGTAGTATGAATATTTATATGGAAATTGAAGAGTATTTTTATTAGGGTATCATGAAAATGGGTATTTTAGAGTATTTATCATTATACATATTATGATATAATTTTAATGCAAAGATAAATCAACTTAAGGTAATGTTATTACTATTACCCATACAAAAATGTAAATGGGAAAGAATTATCGTGGACTTAATCTATAGAGTCACCAAAACATCTGAAGGGAATAATTTTTTTTGGGTTATATCTAACCACTATAAAAAATCAATTAATCTTTTTTCTATAATATATGTCATTAATATATTGTATCATACTGAGTTCTATATTAATGATGTGTTATGATTTCATGGATTATCACTCCCATTCAAATTTGATTGAGATTCCAGGTTTACCTATAAGATCTAAATAATCATTCATAACCCTATAGATAATGTATTTTGTTTTAGTACGACATATCATCCCCAGATAGATGGTTGGTTTAATAGTACCATTAAAATACTAGTTGAATGTTTGATATCGTTCTATATTGATTTAAAATATGGTTGAGTTAAAAAAATTATATTACGTAATTATGTTAAATATATATATATAACTTCAATATTGAGATTTATCTATTTAAATACCTCAATTAAACTATGTATAGAAATCCAATGTATTTGGATGAATTTGAAGAAACAATGTTATTGCGATCCGGTCTAGCTCAAAAAATGGTAGAGATGGTCAGATCCCTTCGACAACACATAAATACATCTCAAGATCAAAAAAAATTTATATTGACAATATTTGATGTGATATAGTGTTTGAAATATTTTAAAAGATTTATAATGAATATCTCTATAATATAAGGTAGTGATATTTTGAAATACATGTACATTTACACTAAGGTATATTTGTCCCATTGAAATTACAGATCATATGAGGTTAGTGGATTATCTATAAATAATTCCCCAAAATATCTTTGTAATTAAATATTTATTCTATGTATATATAATGAGAATGTATCCACCTGATCCTTCATATTTAATAAATATATTTCTCATTCAATTTTAGAGTAAAATATCTTATGAGGAAAAACTGCTGGAGATTCACACTCATAGAAAAATGTACTACAATACATGACCTATCACATAATAAATTCCTTGTAGTAAGACAATAATTTTGAGTATGATATAGGGGAACCTAAGGGTGAAATTAAAAAAATTATTCTTCTCTTTTTATTTGAGTGATTTAATTTCTATGAAAAAATTGTTACAATTGGTATAATCTAACAGTATGATATTGTATGATATACTTCTTTTTGTAAAAAATATATTTCATTGATATATTTATTTAAATGGGACTCGGAGTTTAAACAAACCATGAAAATGTGTTAAAATTTTATTAGTTTAAAATTATATCATTTTAAATCATTTCATTTTTCTATTAGGAGTAATTTTTTGGATTTCTCAAAATAAATTTTGTTTTGCAGATAATAGTCAAACTATCAATTTTTATCAAACAAAAATTTCTTTTCATTTTATCATGTAATTTGAAATGTGAAATTATATTTATTAATTTTTATTAAAGTGATATAAGATCCATTTTTTATCAATAGTATAATTAATGTGTTGAATCAATATGTATCCTTATGCCTTTTTAATTCTTTCTGTTTCGAAAATAAAAAACACATTTTCTTAAGGAACATTATATTTATCACAGAAATAATATCACAATGAAACTTTTATATGTCTAAATTTTTTTGTCTTTACCCATGAATTTTAATGTATTTTCACATTTTTTCTTAATCTTTTTCTAAAAATATTTTTCATAAGTAAAAAATAGTATCATTATCATAATCAAAACATTTTGGTTTCATTGAATATGATTTCCCATAATTATAAATTCAATTTATTCAGATATGAGACTCTAATTTCATTTTAAATATGACACAAAGTTTTCATAATTTCTAACTCAGATTTATCCAAAAATTATACTCCAATTTATCCTCAAATCAAACTATGATATCTCTGGAAATTAATCTCTTATTTCTTATGATATCAGACACTGATATTTTCTGAAATCAGGCATCGATTCATCTGAAAATGAGTCTCTGATTTTTCAGATACAAAACACCGATTTTTATGAAATATATCTATGATTTATCATATAATCAGACTCTAATTTCTCACATAATCAGGTTATGATTTCATCCAAAATTAGATTCCAATTTCATCGAAATTAATACTCTAAATTTTTTTCATTTTAGATTATGAATCTCAAAATTTCATGACTCTTATTTTTACATTCAAAAAAATTCAATTAAATGAAATTCTTAATGATTCCTCATTTCCATAATGTAACAATTAATTTTTTGTGATCATAAACATGATAGTTTTTCTTAACCCTGATAATGTTTCGTAAACATGATAATGTTTATTAAGCATGTTGATTATTCATAAGCATGCTAATATTTTTATTGAAAATTGTTGTGTGCCATGCATGGTAATGTTGGTCATAGGTTCATATATAGAATGATGTTGTACAATATGTTGTAAACTAACATTTTTTTGAGTGACATGTTTAACGTTCCCCATATAAATAATGAAAAATTTCCACCATTAGAGGAGGATCTGACTGGTGGGAGTGACACCTATAAATACCCAGCCATTTTAATGTTCTAAAAGAATTTGTTTTCTTCTGATCCATTTTTCTGGAATTGATTTCAGGGTTCTTTATGTTTAAGTAGTGAAAGATCTACTTGATCTTCCATGTGTAAATGTTATGAAAAAAATGTTAATGGTGAGAACATATTGTTCAACATACGAAGTTTGATTCTTATTTTTGTGAGCAATGGATGGAATTTTGGTACAAGAAGACATATGTGTATATCACAATAGTGTTCTAATCCTTATGAGGATAGGAAGGCTTAGGTTCCAGTCACCATATAGATTTTTGGATTACAGGTATTTCCAGATAGATACTGATCTTTTTATCATGGGATTATCTTAGTGTGGGTAAGTCATATATTTTGTAAATTTTAAATTCAGGGACCTTCATCCATGGAAGTGGGATACCCTTCTCTTTGGGTTTAAATATTTTTTAAACATATCTTGTTTTGTTTCATGTTTTAATTATTCTATATTTAGTTAATGAAATTATGTGTACCTATAATATAATTTGAAATTATTTTATCTTTTAAAATAATTATGATTGTATATGCTTTAAGATAGAATCATTCAATTAGTCAACATGTACTATTTTTTATTATGCTCATCGTGTTAGGTTATTTATTAAGAAATACTGAATTTTGGTGAACCAATATTGTAAATAATTGTTAAAAATATTTTTTCTTAAGGATAAAAATGAATTCTTTTTAACCTATAATTCACCCCTCTTGTAATTGAGAAATCTACATATACATTTGAATACTTAAATTTATATCAAAAGTGGGATATGAAATATTTATAAATATATTTTAATTTTCTTGATCAACATTTCTAGATTTACATTACCTTATTATGTTTTTATTATATATTATCCTTTTAAAAATTTATTTTATAAACATTTTCTATAAATTAATTTTGTTTAAATGATCTTTTTTATTTTATTATCAAATTGTAATAATGATCACTGGTTATATAGACAATATGAATACTACCATTACACCAATTTCATAAGGAATGAATACAAATATTAGGTATAATGGATAGAGACATTCATTATCAATATCAGTGTTGATAACATTGTTATATTAACTAGAGATCACAAGATTCATGATAAGGAAATCCAAAAATTCACCAATAATTAAAATGAATACAATAATATTAACGTTGAGGTATTAAAAAAGTAATTATGTAATATTAAAAGGAATATCTATAGCCATATTACATTAGGAGAAGAATTTAATAGTAATGGGAAGAAATTAGAAGATATACATTTTGGCACATAAAAGGTCCTTAAAACAAGAATAGATAATCTTAGATGATAATATCTTGGTTTAATAATTCCTTATGGATAACCAATGTTTAATGTTAATCAACTGTTTATGAATATCATAAAAGGATTTCAGTATATCGGTGATAAAGGACATGATGATGAGATTCTTGTGGATAAGATAATTGTTATTATGCCCAATAACTGGGAATCTAAAATAATGGAAATATATGAGAATAGAAAAGTATCAAACATCTCCCTTGATGATTTATTTTTGACTCTTAATTAAAAAATTATATAATAAATTGTGATTCATAGTACATCATGGAAAAAAATTGTAATGGAAGTGTTTCTTTCACTATTACATCAAACCATTGGAATGAAATGATTCTGGAAATAGTTATGAGTTCAAAAGGAAAGAAATATAAAGTTATATTTTAATCAAGTGATTGTGATCATTATGAGATTGAAAATTCCAATCATTCTCAAACGATGAAAAATATTGTGGTAAAAAAATTTCCAATATAGATACATGTAGATGTAAAGAAAGGATAAGAATGATTCTAATGTATCTTGTTATGAATGAAAGAAAAAAGGTCATATCACACCATATTTTCCTATGCTCAAACCGAATGAATGAAAATATAGGAAATACTAATGAAAATGGAAGACATACTAAAAATATAATTGTAAGATAGTAATAAAATATAATGATACATGGAGTGCAGAAAGTGTTTATTCTTCGAATGAATCCTCAGATAATGAATCATCCTGATAGAATAATATTAGAATTATAGCTATAATTTTTTCTAAAAATAAATGTCTCATTGAAAAGGAACACAACTTAGAATATTTAAAAAATATTTCGTTCACAGTAAATTGTCCTGATCATGTGATTTTTATTCATCAAATTATGAATCTTCTTCATTGGAAGATAATTCATTACATTCTTTTGAAAATGTGTTTGTGTTTTCTAGGTTACATGAGAATAAAAAATTTAAAATAAATAAAAAAATTGATAAAAAAATTCTAGAACATATATTTTAACAAAATAATAATATTATATTTTAATAGATTATGAACAGAAATCCCTTGATTTTGAAAATGATTCCATATAAATTTTGGATATTATTTCTAATAAGGATTAACAATCTAAGGTACTTGAAAAAGTTTCTTTTATGAAATCGTTTTTAGAAACTATCTCAAAATTATAAGTCTAATGACTTTGGGGAAAATAATTTTAGTTATTGGACAAAAATATAAATAACTTCCTTAATGAATATGTTTTCAAATTTTACTCATGGAAATGAAGGTTTTAACAAAATTTAATCACAAATACATCCTCTTAGGAATAGATATAGATTAGATTATTCTCATTCAAAACTAGTTTTCAGTCAGAACTATTTTCTTCCCGAAAGTGCTAATTTTTCACTATGTGTTAATATGGTGGACATTGGGAGACTTTTTTTCCATGAATAAACCCTAATAATTAATTTCCCATTAATAAAATTTTTCTATAAAATGTGGATAGGTATTGTTTACTTTGTTATATTTCATTATCCATGATAATTTGGATTGTAAAATTATATCTATTTTATTACCAAGATTACACTGGAAGTACAAACAATAGAACATGGTATAAGGATAGTGGATGTTCCCATCACATGAGTGGTAAAAAAATTAACTTTGCAAATATAATTTATATAAAAGGAGGAAGATTAACATTTTTAGATAATGATTAAGGTGAAAATGTAGTTATATGTATCATTTTTTTCCTAGAAAAACATAATTCAAAATATTTTATATTATAAAGAATATATTATTTTACAATTTATGAGAAGACAGGTATAACATGCATATATTTTTGAAAAATCATCATTTTTTCATATATTTGAATACATTAAACAAATGTTAGGAATGATAATCGTATGGTAATCATACATATTAACATTCTACTAAAAACCTTCCTTGTAAAATTATGACACCCCTTTTAATAGGTAGAGTACATATGGTTTTTATTGTTTTGTTTCATTAACAAAATTAGAACAACAAAATTTTGGAAGCAAATATTTTCATAAACTAGAATTTTTTCTCTCCATAATAAAAGTTTTCATAACCAATGTTTTATAAGAAGAAGCATTTCAATACTGAAAAATCATTCTGTGAAATCCAGAATATACATTTCCATATTTATAGAATCATTATTTTATTTTTTTCTCAAAGAACATCAAATCTAGTTATAATGAAAATTGTATCGAATTCAGTTTCATTAAATATGAATTTATCTTAAAACCTCAAAATATCAAAAAATGATAAATACATCATTGGTATTGATCAAACCATCAAATCAGATAAACATAATATTAACCATTGGATTAAACTGTGAATTTGACCTATCCTCCAAAATCCTATGTTAAAGAACCCCTATTCACACACCACATAAATTATATAAGTCTTTTTTCAATATATCCGTGAATCTCATTAATGTAGTCATTTAGTATTTTTTCCTTTCTCCTCAATTTCAAATGTCTTGTGAATTTTCCTTAGAGACTCTGATGTCCTCCAACAAGAAGCTCGTGGGTTAATTAATTTCTAGGCAAATATTAGGGGAATCAAGCTTCATTGTAAAGTATAACTCTTTTATTTCAAAAAATCGTAAAGAATAATATTTGAAAATATCACTGTGTGTCCATGGAAAGACGATAGGATCCAGTGTATGGGGACATTGTAATATAATTATATGATATAGTTCATTTTTATGAAGAAGAATGAAGATAAATGTTTTTGATCATAATACATTGAAAGACATATTCTTTGTTTATCAATAAGGCTGCTAGTATATTTAATATTCTTTATGATGGAGTGTCAAAATTCATCTAAAAAATATTTATAGACAAGGACGTTTATTATGACAAGGTTAATGAAATTGAGTGTATTATATTTAAGGGAATAAATACACTAATGATCACTCATCCTTCTTTAATCCATAGATTGTATCTCTTTGGATGAATGGTTTTTTATCCTGATAAATAATGATAAGGATTATATGAAATAATGAAAGATCTTCATGATATAATTAGTACTAAATGAGTAGAAGATAAAATTCATCATGTTCATTGTTCTAACCATCATCAACATCAATAATGGAAATATCATGTCTTAAATCATAATGTACATTGTGATCTTGGTGATGATTATTGTTTTATGTTCAGAATCATTCAAAATCAAATAAAAGTGAAATGAAAAAATATTTCATTATCATGTTGTTATGTGATAATACATTGAGGAGGATGAAAATCAATTTCAATGAAAATAAGTGAAATGTATTTGATCATACTAAAAAGGATGATCAATTTGGAATCATGAATGGATATATTGGTAAAAGCACCAAGAAATCCCCTATGAAAATAAAAGGTCATGAGAATAAAACAAAAAAAACAAACACCAGTAACTGAGTTAGTATCTTCACCACCAAATTCTGAGTAAAATGATAATAATAATGATGATGTGATAACCAAGTGGAGAGAGAAGAAAATAATGATGAAGGAATGTGATATAGGGTATTGATTAGACCCAACTGAGGATAAGGCCTTAAATATTCAAGAATATGAATAGATTGATTGGAAATAAAATGACACTAAATTTAAGAGGTATAAAATAGAATCCAAAATTATCCAATTTTTATTAAAACATACCCAGATAGATTCTAAACATGTTTAGGTTCTAGAATCATTCCTACAAGGTCCCATGCCAAAATAAACTCTTCTAGAAGAAAAGAAAAAGAAAAATATTTCAAGTTTGTAACCCATTTTTAATGAATATGAAATACAATAAGTAGAAGAATAAGAGGAATAATGTGATGATGTGATTAAAATGGTGGAAGAATATCAATATATGAAGAGATAATCAGACAAAATATCAATAAGAACATCCCATGATAAATTGTACATGGTAGTTTAATATGGATTTTATATTATAAAAAATGATGTTTCTCAGGATGAGGTTGATAATCATTCAAATAATGAGAGAGGTAATGATGATTTTTTTATCATATTGATGACATGGATGATAAAGAAATTGGTGATTATGGTAATGATTATAACTAGAAGATGATAATGATTATAAAAAAGATCAGGTTTTTTATAGTGATCATGAGATTTATAATGACGAATAGGAAATTTCTATGGTCAAGAAAGTAATACATGTTCAGGTAAAATCCCTAAATAATTTTGATTTACAAGAGTAATGAATGAAATTTCTGGAACATCCAAGAGAAAATAATATGATCGTGATTATGATTCCTCATAAGAAATGAATCTGCTTCAGAATCATCATCTCCCATCGGACATGATTTTATCATTTAGTCATTGATGATTCTTGTGAATAAAATTCATTTATTTCCAGGTATTTATTCCATTTTTTTATTAATATCAAGAAACAATCAATCAGAAGATATATTCAACACATATTATCATTGATAATATTATTACATTTTAGATCAAGTTCATCACTTTTTCGATCAGTTATGATGATCATAGAATATCGTGTAAAGAGATAAATAAATGGTATATATTAGTGATTGATAATGATAAAATATTTGATGATTTCAATGATTTATTGATGGATAATTTTGATATTCCCGATGATCGGATGAATAATCTATTAATAAGTTTTCCAGAAAATATAATGGAAGAGTAAACTTTTCACATTCAACAAGATATTATCCGAAATGGGAAACTAAATCAAGTTTCTCTATATCTGAAAATGGAAAGGGAAATTAGGGAAGAAATGGATAAAAAATTCAAAGATCAGAAAGAAGTGATAATTCCTCATTGAGATATTCATATGTATTATAAATTATAAATCATTCAAATCTAAATGAAGAATGAAGATCAATAATATTTCATCAAAAAAATTTAAGATAAACATAATGAACTGAAGAGGCTGAAGGAAACCTTGAAAATGATAATTCCAAAGGATAAAAAGAAAGATGTATAATATAATTTAAATATATGATATTTTTTATATTCTATTTTTGTATGAAATTTTGTTATCTCAATGAAATATTTTATTTTACCATTATTTTTATTTTCATATTATATAACACTTTATTGTACAATTTTTATCCTTTGTTTTCCTCAATTACAATTTTAAAATAACAAATGGGGAGAAGATAATGGTACGAAATATATTAAGATAAATTATGAGACTTTTTTAAGATAGGGAGTTACATAATAAAAAATTAATTACGTATGAAAAATTAATTTCTCTAGGAATTATAAGTATACGAATATTTTGGATTACTAAACCTAAGGTGGAGTTAGTTGTATTCATCTTGGGTCATAAAAAAAGAGCTAAAATGTATATATTTTTATTTTGAATAATGAAAATATATGTAATTATATTATATTATTAAAACATGTTTTTGCAATCCAAAAGGAGGTAGACTTTTGAGCCAGTACTTTTTTATAACCATTCTATTCCTTTATGATTCAAAAAATCAGAACACATTTTCTAATAGAAAAATTTATTTTTGTAACAAATAATTTTTATGGAATTATTTCTCTTTCAAATGTTTTTTTTTCACTAACAATGACTTTAATTTTATTTTCTATTATTTTAAAAAACCTTGAATAAGTTTATTTTTATTAGGTTAAATTGTATCATTAGCTAATTATGACCCATAATGATTCTTAGAATCCAATTTCCAAGAATTGTAAATCTGAATTCTCCTGAAATTAGATTCCAATTTATTATGAAATAATTCTGTGATTTATGATGAAATTAGAATCAAAATTCTTATGAAATGATACAATTAATTTTACTAAAATTATAATATGATTTCTTCAATAATCAGACCACTATTTCTCATGAAATACATATTTTATTTCTTCTCCAAATTAGGCACTTATTTTATTTGAAATTACACACCAATTTCACATCAAATTCATCTAGTATTTATCTTAAAATCAATAGCCAATTTCTTCTGATATTAGTCTCTCATTTCTCCTCAAATAAATCCTTGATTTCTTCAAAAATAATAATTTTATTTCTTCTAAATTTAGATTCCAAATTCAAGTGAATTTATAATCTAATTCAATTTTATTTATGAACTTTATTGTCAATATTTCATGACTCAAATTTTTTCATACTGAAGAATCTGGCTAAATATCATTCTTATAGTTACCTAATTTGAAAAAAAATTAAAAATTCATTATATCGGATCATATATATGTTAATGTTTTTAAACATGTTATTATTTCATAAACATAGTAATGATTCTTAATAATTTTTATGTTTCATAATCATGTTAAATTTTTTAATTCATATGGATTTTTCTTAGACTTGGTAATGTTTCTCAATTTAATTACAGTAAAAAATGTCATCAAATATTTTTTTAACTAACTGTTGGTTGAGTGGAATGTGTACATGTCCCTATAAAATTTAAGGAAGCATTTGGCCATTGTAGGAGGAGTCTACTGTTGGGATTTTCTCTTACAAATACAGCTCCATTTTAAATATCTCAATGTATGTGTTTTTTTAGAACTAAGAATCAATAATTGAATTCTTGGATCTCTATGATGATGTTGTAAAAGATCTTCTTGTTTTGCCATGTGAAAATTTTGTGGACAACACTTTCAAGATAATAACAACTTGTTCAACCTACCTAATGATATTCTTATTGGTTATAATCAAGAAAGTTATTTTGGGGATTGGAAGGCAGAAATGTGGATCAACTTAGAGATTGAGGGCTAGCAAGTATAAAAACACAGATAACGATATTTTTATTGAGGATAACCATGTTGTGGGTAAGATATACATTCATTAATGTATAAACAAAGGGACATTTATCCGAGGTTGTTCGATAGCCTTCCCTTTAGGATAAATTTTTTCTTATATGTGTTATAATTTTTTACAAGTTTTAATTTCACTCCATGTTGTTATAGAAAAAATGTGTAACATTCATACACATTATTCTTACTTTAAAATATGATATATGAAATATTTTATTCACATTACTATATAATTTTTTCTATGTAATCTTTTCTTATGTTTATTTATCCTATAATGGTATGTTTAATTATTATAAAATAAATAAGGATTGTGAATCCATCTTGTTTAAATTTTTTAAACGTATATTTTCATAAGGATAAAAACGAATGTATTTAATCCTATAATTCACCCCCTGTAGTTGTGAAATCTACTAAATATTAATCCTATATAATTTCTATCAGATCTAAATTTTAAAATATTATGAATTATGTTAATTTTTATGCTTAAAGAACATTTTTATAGAATACCATTTTAAATCTCATATTGTATGATTTATTTTAATTAAATTAGAAAAATTATTTTTTTTAATAATAGAATAGTAATTATATATTTATAATTAATTTGTTAATATTTAAAAAAATATACCTCTAATATTTTATTTCAATATATATATTAACTATTATCATATTTATCCCCTTAGTAAATGGAAATTAGAGTAATTACATATGAAAATAATGTGATAAGGCATTAAAAATCCTTCCACAACATTAATTTATCTTCTTTGTAAGAAAATAATTAAAAAATATCCATCGAAACATATAATATATATATATATTTCTTATTAATGTTGTTTATAATGACATTTATTTTTCTTCATGTAAATTAAAATACGAAATTTCACCTTTTTTCATTTTATAATTATCTTATAATTTCATATATGGATGAAAATAATTTGAGAATAAATATTCAAGGTTATATTGTTCATAATGAAAGTATTTTTATGATTATATTTTATATAAAATTGTTAGTGATATATTAATATATTTAAATTTTCATACAATATAGACACAATATTTGTTAAACTAATAGAAAAATAAAAGAAATATATTTTAAAAATATTAATAATAATTTTTTTTGTGATAATTATTTTTAAAAAAGAAATATAAATTATAAAATATTTTATAATTTATTGATAAATAAATTATAATAAAGTTAAAACATCATATTTATGTCATTTAATTATTATTAAATAAATAATTTCTAAAATGATATTGATATAATTATATAGAAGAACAATATATTATTATATTATATAAAAATCATAGAAATATTTATTGAGGAAATGAATGATCATAAAAGGTTATACATTTCATAATTTTTGATAAATTATAAAAATTTACCTTATACGTATAATTATATCCCATAAATATTGAAAAATCAATATAACGTCATGGTAAAAATTTATTAATCTAAGGTTTAAAAATATAGTAAAATAACAAATAATCATAAAAAAATTATTGCATCATGTTATTTTAACCATATCCTATTTTATAAATTACAATATGGATACATGGTTACTCTTTCACATGAAATTGATTTTTTTATATTTTAATATTTTTAGTAATTCTATGTGTATCATTTCATTCGATATAAAAAGGCACCACCCATCCTCTGTTCTATACAAGACCTAGAGCAAAGGAGCATGGAAAAAACCTATGAAATACTCATATAAACATTCTTATTCAACATTTTTTATCCTTTTCCATCTCAAAAGTCCGACCCTATGCCCCTTTGGAGGGTATCTTAAGGATCCCTTTCATATAAGAAGAAATCATCTTCACAGAGCACCTTTATATATCTTCTAATTTCGCCACCATAAATAGTGTCATAAAAATTTAAATATAATAATATAAGTTTATTATATATTATTATATTTATTTATACTTATGTTTTGAAATTTATACATTTTATTGTTCATCAAATTGGGAAAAAAACTATCTTTCATGGGTACAATGGACAACAACCGCTCAAACTATTTTAATTCTTTCCCACTAGCCCATAACATGAATTTTCACAAGGACATATACAATGAATAAGTTTTATAATAATTAATAATTTATAATTATTTAATTATAATATATCATATACTCCCATACCCTTCCACCAATTAAAAGATGATTGCGTCACTCGAGATAATGTAAAGCTTGCTTTCTCCAAAAAGCATTGTAATTCATTCTTGATGTCCATTTCTCACAAATGATTTTAAATGTGTATATATTGAATATAAATGACTTTTATATCATTATTAACATTATTCATATGATATAACTCTGATCAAGATATTAATAACACAACCTTCAAATCAATAAATACATGAATAACAACGAAATTTACAATTAAAACAAAGAAAAAATATATTATTAACAATCAGGTACTAATATGTTCTAAGTGGATAATATAAGACATCATAATTTTGTATTTGGTTCTATTAACGTGTTGTAGTGAATCAAAATTTATTATACAATTTATCAAAATCACTTAATTGGTAATTGAACTTAGAGATAAGGTATTTCATCTCAGTTTATACTATATTAATTAATATTTGGTATTATAAAACATTTTATTTTTATGTGGTGTATATAATTTCCATTTTATTTATTTAACATGAATATATAATTATTAATGATTGTCAAATTTTTAATTCGTGTGTTTTCTTTCTAGGGAATATAAATTTGAATGTTACCAAATAAATTAGACTTTATTTAAAAATATCATTATTTTATATTTCTTTAATTTTAATGGAATTAATGCTATAAAAATCAATAATAAAGTCTATATATTTTATTATTATATAGATATTTAAATAATTTATAGGATTTAATCCAAATTATCTCATATTTATAACATGAATGTTGATGATATAAAATAGAAATAATAGATGATCATATTTATATTTTGATTGAGTATGATTTTCATGATTTTACAGATTTTTGAAAAATTATTATGAATTCTATTTTTTTTATATTAATTTTTTTTATTAATGGTATTTTTTTAAAATTTAAATTTAAAATAGATATAATGTTTAATTAATAATTTTATAAAATTGTTTTGTTTTTTTATTTTTTTCATTTCAAAAATCAGAAAGAATATTTCTTTTTAACAAATATAGTGGTAATGGATTTTCTTGCCACCATAGTAATTTTACTATATTTCAACGGTTTTGTAATTTTTAAATGGTTTAACAAATAAATATCTATAGTGAAATTTTATTTCAATGCATCAATTTTGTTTTTCTTATTTTTCAATAAGTTATGATTCTAGTAAAAAACATGTATTTATGGTGAATTGATTGTCATCAATTATCTCTTATTATTTTTGATTTCATTATTATTTCCATTAAATATTAAATATCTTCTGATCATTTTCAGTGAAAATTTATTTTTCATGAAATATCCAAATTCAATGAATCATGGATATGATTATGGGATAATCCATATACAATTTCTACATATGGATTTTTATCATAAAAGTTAAAAATTAATATGTGAAGTATTTATTTTCTGTATTTGTTATCCAATACTAATATTGGTTAAGTGGAATATCATTTTTTAATTAAATTTATCATTCACGATATAAGGATTGTCTTGTAAATGTAGTTATGTATGGGGAATGGTCATTGATTACCCCTTGATTCATCAATATGTAACATTAAGCAAACAAAATGGAGAAACTAATCTTATATTTTTTTTATACGAACCCATCAATCAAACAATCATGGAATAAGGCCTCATTGTAATAATATCATGATATATGGAAAAAATAAAATCAAACAATATATATTTTTATTGAAGATAATTTTGTTATTAATATTCATGAGAATACTATATTGATATTTTCAATGAATGTATTTTTTTAAAATGTTAATGATTAAAGGGCAGGTGTTTTCTGTTACTTACATTTTTATACTTATTATGATTTATTTATTTATTATATATTACAATATACATATGCCTTATAAATAATCAAATCTCACCCCTTTTTTCTTTTTTTTAGGAAATAAGGATGGATATTATGAATAATCGCAATTATGTGATAATGTTTCTTATGATATGTTGATTTTGTGTTTAAATTTTAATACGTGAAACGTGTATATATCAAGTTATCTACAAAAATTAAACTTATTGGTCTATCTAGAAGATATTCCTTGTATCATATCAGAATGTACTAAAAGAAACCATCTTAGGGTTAATAGAGCATGCATTTTTTAAGATACTAAAATTTATAACTACTGGGAAGTAGAAATATTTTTTATCGAATAACAAAAGAATTTTAATTGGAGTGAGATCATTAATATTAAGTTACATAATAATGTGGACAGATATTCATCGATGAATTTTATTGAGTATATTATATATACAAACATTGGGATAGAACATTGTGAAAATATGTAGGCAATGTATTACATTCTTTCACATTTCATAGGGGTGAGGATGATTTATAAATTTGAGTGAGTCAAAATATTACCATGATACCAAAGTTAATTTTATAAAGAAATAAATCTCAATACTAATTCTAACACCCAACTTATCAGTGTCCCAAACATTCCTCATAACATCCGGAACATAATACATAAAAAATATTAAAATTTCAATGATCTATAAACGTGAAATATACATAATTACGGGATCATGAAATACATACTTAAATAAAATAGTCACATGTTAAACTATAATTGTTTTCATAATGTTGAAACGTATAATACCTAAAATTATAATTTAAAATTTAATAAATGACGATGGTAACTTAAAGATAAAATGTAATGACATCATTGTGTTTCTATCATGGCCTCTTACAATTTTATCTTATATACCCACAGGTCATTGTGAAAAGACAATATATTTATATGTCAAAATATAAATCAAGATATACATTCTAGATTTTCTCTTGATAACAATCTAATATAATTATGAGATAATATATACACCGCCCATGAAATAAAATTTTCAAATTCACACCTCATATATTAAAATAAGAATAATATTTTCCATAAATATGTCTTAATAACAAATAAATATATGTGTGGAATCAAATACATAGAATATAAATATTTCCCCAGTAAATTAAAAAAGACATTATTAAGATTATTCAATTAATACCATACATATTATTTGATATATGGATTAGTCATCATTAAAATTATTCTGAATATATCAGTGGAATAAAATAAGTTATATTTGTAGGAGAATAATTATGTTAAAAAAATGATGGAGAGTGATAAATATCTTTGAATAATTTACAATATATAAAATTAGGTATAAACCATAAAAAATAAATGGATAAAAATTGAAAATAAATTCATTGCATGATATGGTTTTTAATAATGTAATGTATTTTTAAATAAATAATGAGTAAAATGGAAGTGAACAGTAAAAAGAATATTCGTTAAAAAGTAAACTTTTTTTATAAAAAAATGAAAAAATGTTTCTTCCCGAACTATTTTCATGAGGTGTAAAAATTATTTTTATAAAAATATTGTTAACATATAATAAAAAATTAATCAATTAAATTAACATTTCTTAAGGAAGTAAAAGAGGAGTGGAAGATAAAAATATACATAAATTAAATTAAATTAATTTTCATTAATTTTAATACAATAATAATATTTTTTATCAGTATAAAATTAAAAATCCATAGATTAATTATAAAATAATTTCCTTTGATATAAAAGAAATTAAAATTAATCTTTTTTTTCCATAACATTCATGATGGTAGGAAAAAGTGTTCAAGCTGTAAATGTTAAAAAGTAGTTTTCATTATTTTTTAATTATTGTCAAAAGTTACACGTTAGAATTTTTATAAAACAAAATTCCCTTATAAATATAAAAAATATAAGATCAATTAATATAACCTTAAAAAATAAATATACAATATAAAATGATTCTTTAAGACATTATATATAATAAAGATATCGAGAAAAAATATTCCCAAAAGAAATGATAAATATGATTTTCATTTCAAATAATCATTATTTTAGTGGGTTTTAGAATGATATATTGGAAACAAGGAAATAGAATATAAAATCCATTGGAATAATTATAGTTTGTGAAAATATATAGGGTTAAGATGTAATGGGCAAGTAATTCCCCCAAAAGGGGATCAAGCATAAACAATCATGATTAATATTTTGACTTGAACCTAAATCATTACCTCATAAAACTTTTGTTCATTAATTTTATAATATCATGTATAATAAATTATTCCATATAATAAATCTATTGTTCAAAAAACATATATATAAATTAATATATTATAGTCACTTATAATTTTATCTAACCCATTTTTTATTTTTTTTAATCATAATTTCAGTGTTCACTAATATTTTTTACATACAAGATTCGATTTGGAAGTTTTAGACCTTGTAAATTAATTATGGTTTTAAAATATTTTTAATTTTAATCATGTCACGTATATCATATTTGAAATATCAATAAATTTTTATATATGGGTATTATTATGGTATTTAAGAAATATATTCTACATTCATAGAGGCGGTAGTCCATACGAACACATGATCAATGTTCCCTTTTTTCAATGATTGGTATAGAAAAATAGTATATAATTATTTTTACATTAATAGTAACAATAATTTCATATATTACTTATTTATTTATTAAATAAACCTTCAAATCAAGCTACATGAGGTGGTGATGAGGAATGGAATATGTTATTCTTAGAGGTAGTTGTTTCTAGGTACACATGGGCAATGTTTTCACCTTTTAGTGAATATAAATGATGTAGATGGTGTTTTTTACAACACCATAATAAAAATATTCGTAAAATAATATTACTAATTTTATTATTTAAATGCATTTATAGAATGTTTTTTGAGTTTAAATAGGAATGAAACATGAAATTATTTGATATATATGATTATTGCTTCCTTTGAGACCCTCTATTCGATTGAACTTATGTCCATTGGAGGAGAGGTTAATGGTCACACCAGGGGATTGGAGAAATTCAATAGAATATTTTTATAAGGATTTGGGAATATTTTGGAGATAAATTAGCACATATAAGTGTATTTATAAATTTCATATTGATTTAATTTTATAGGTAAAATTAAAAATTGTTTTCAAATATATATAATCTTTATGGTCCATCAATGTAATTTAGAAAATTAAATATCATCTCAATGTTATATTCTAGACCATTTTCCATCAACTTTAAAAATATAATGTTTATATGATTCTCAAATAAATTAAAAAAAATATTTGTTAAAATTAAATATCTTCATTTTCAATTTCTTGACAATCCACATAATATATATTTTTGAATATAAATGATAAAATATAGTTCAAATACTATAACATAAATAATAATTCATAATTAATAATTATTAATTAAATTTGTTAAAAAAACATAATTAATCAAAATTCAATCACTTTATATTTTTTGAGAATAATTTAAGTGATTTGTTTTTGCGATAACATACACTATGTCGATGATGTATACAAATTAAATATAATTATACCATTATTTTAAATAAAAAAATAAATTTAATTTATTCAAAATTAATATTATGATATTGAACCATTAACAATAATTTTTTATACTTATCATTATAAAAACAATGTAGAAAATTATTGAGAGGTACATTTTTATAATTCCAAATTTTATAATATAAATTAAATTTGAAAATCCAAGTAAATAAGAATCAAATGACACAATATTTAATATAGGCTAAGTGATATTAAAATTAAACTCATCGGACAAAAATATTTCAAAATTTTGTGATATTTTTAGCTTATATTCAAAATTTCCCCTTTATTACAGTTTTATCCAAGACGATTTTATTGAATTTTATCATGGTAACATTTAATTATGATCAAAAAAAATTTAACATATTTAAAATATGTAATAATTTTATTCAAAGTATTTTAAAAAAATCATGTAATAAATTTTATAAATTTTGAATACATTAAATCTAATATCCACACAAGAAACATAATTTTTTTAGATAAATAAAGTATTTTCCATTAATAAAATGAATTTATTATCATTTAAAAACTAATAATAACCAATATATATGATTTATAATATATTTTATTGAATATATTATCAAAAAATATCATAAAAATAATTTATTATTATTGAACTTTTTAAATTATTAATATAAAAATACATTTACCACATTAAAATAGTTTTTAATAAATAAATTCTTTACTAAAAAATTATGTTATCCTTGTTTCTAAAAAATTTAGAATAAATGTATGAATAGGTTCTCATTTTTTAAAAATGTCAATTATAATTTTAAATTATGTAAATGATAAAAAATGATAATTTTATATTTGAAATAAAAAACAAATATTTATTAAAAATAATGTTCATAAAAAAAACAATTTTTTCCAATAATAACTAGAGTATCATTTATTATTATGTAACATTTATTTGTAACTTATTAATTTAATTTCAATATCAGTTCAGGAATATTTATCAAAACGTATAATTTCTCAAAATTTTATAACAAAATTTTTAGAAAACTTTTTTTAGAATCAATGGAACATTCATAATTATATGACAACCCATATTAAATTAATTTAAATCAATACTTTTCTAATAATATTTTGTAGATATCTTGTACTGTATTTAGATTTTATTTATTATAATTAATTATTTTATTTTATTCCCTATTATTTGTATCATAAAATACCAAACTCGTGAAATTTATTCAATGAAAATAATGTTTTAAAATGTTGTGGTGTAACATACCCAAATTATGAAAAAATATTTATTGTTAAAATATATATGGTCTATTACATATTTAATATTAATTTTATTTTGGTTGTTTTTGTTCTCATAATAAATTTTTCTACTCTTTGGGGTTGTTTTTGAGTTAATAAGTCTTTTTTATGACATTTCAATTCCACAATGTTTTTAAAAACACAAACACTCTATCTAAAAGAAAATTATATACTTCCTAAAGATTATCTTTATTTGGAAAATCATCATTCTCTAAGGAAATTATTATCATTAACTATGTTGTCATTGTTCATTTCATTTTCTTTAAAAATATAACTCATATTATTCCTAAGTATAAAAATATATTTCATATCTAAAAACATTGAAATACAATAAATCCTTCGTTATATAATATTTTATTTTCATGATACAAATTCTAAAAAAATAGGTTCATAATTCTTTTAAATTAATGTTCTGAATTCCCTATAATATATATTCTGAATTCTCTGAAATTATAGATTCAAATTTAAATAAATTCAGGTCCCAAATTCTTTGAAATTTGGGTTCATAATTTCTCCAGATTCTGACTCTGAATTCCACTGAATTCAAACTCTGAATTCATCATAATTCAGACTCCCAATTCCTAAGAATTAAGAGTATGAATTCCTTAGAAATCATATATCTTATTCCTTAGAATCCAGATACTGAATTCATTAGAATTCAGTATCTAAAATCTAAATAAATCAATATTAAAATTCTTTTTAAAATAGAATCTTAATATATATGTCTTATATATTCTAAATAATTATTTTGTTAAACAGTGAAGATTATTCTTCCTAGACTCTAAAAAATAAATTTGTATAAACATCATCATTTTTTTAACACATGATATTAAATGATGTGGTAATGTCACTTTCTAACTAAAATTTTTTAAGGTGAAACATGAATAGTTCCCACTATGATTCCAGGAAATATAAGACCATTGGAGGAGGGAGGTGACTGTTAGAGATGTTCCTGTAAATAAGAGCTCATTTGAACGAGCCTAAAAGATGTAACATCACTCAACAGATTGCATGATGCTGAATTGATTTCAATAGAGAGAGACTCTCATGCATTCTGTAGTTCTGAAGATCTTGTTCAGATTTATTCGGGTGACTCCGATTGTTTTTGAGTATATTCAAGGGCTTCTGGGGATACGAATACAGAGGATTCCACTACCTTATTTTTTGAGGACTTTTGGGGATAAGAAAAAATTGGTGCTGACTACCTTATTGTTCAAATTATTATGAGGATATCTAGATATATTATGATATTCCTATAGAGGGATTACCCTAGTTTGTTTAAGACGTAAATTATTGATATTATAAATAAAGCAGCCTTTATCTAATTTTGTAGGATTCCATACACTTTGGTTTAAATGATATATTGAATGATACTTATTTTTCTTCATGTTTATTTCCACTGTATATAGATAAACCAGGAATGTATAATCGTCTTATACTATCATGTATCATTGTATATTTTGGTAAGAAATATTTTATACGTTTTGAGGTATAATATTTTCTTTTTAAACCTTCGTAGTGAAAATTGGGCCCCGGTGATAGCACATCAACCCCGCCTTTAATAGGGTCGTTGGGTCCTGGCCCGCAAGGTATCACCGGTTGCCCCACAGACAAGTGGTCCCCACACAAGGGTCTACCCACATGCCTTAACGGGTCATCAGACTAATTATATTCTGCACATGCCAACACAGGTACTTTCCAGTGTGTTTTGTCCCCACTCACACATACTCTGGGAAACATTCAAGAAGGTTACACATCCTATTCACTGGTCCTGGCCATGCACGCTTAACAATGGTGTTCTAATAAGACATGCTTCAGAAAAGAATGGTGTATTTTATTACACGAGTGATATAATTTAATCATTTAACCCTTTATCATTTGGGAGTGTTACAATCACCCACCCCCTTAAGAGAACAAGGTCCTCATTGTGGGCCCTACATATCTACCATGGCAGTGCACCACACTTAAGGATGGGTACCACCTCTGATACCAAACGTGACAACTGGGTCTCTATGATAGCACGACCACACCACTTTTAAAAGGGTCGTCGGGTCCTGGCCCGCCAGGTACCACCGGTTTCCCCACTAACACGTGGTCCCCTCCCAAGGGACCACCCACATGCCTGAATGAGTCATATGACTGATGATAGTCCACACTGGCCCACACATTTCCATTCCAGTGTGTTTTTCCCTCACCCACACACACCTTGGGAAAAATCCCAGAAGGTCACCAATCCTGATCACTACTCCATGACAACAATGCTTAACTGTGGATTTCTAATTATACAGCCACCCCTATTTTAATAGGGTATTCGGGTCCTGGTCCACCAAGTACCACCAGTTTCCCCACTAACACGTGGTCACAACCCAGGGGTCTACTAACATGACAAAACATGTCATCTAAATTACGATAGTCCCCAGAGGACAAAACATGTCATTTACAGTTTGTTTTGTCCTCACTCACACACACCATGTGAAACATCCGAGAATGTCACACATCCTGATCACCACTCTAGGCCAATCACGGTTACATGTTGATTTCTAATTAGGCAGCCACCCCACTTTTAATAGGGAGGTCAGGTCATGGCCCACCAAGTATCACCAGTTTCCCCAGAGACATGTGGTCCACACCCTAGGGTTCACCTACATGCATGAACGAGTCATCTGAGTTATGATAGTCCCCACATGCCAACTCAGGTAATTTTTAGTGTGTTGTATCCTCACTCACACACACCCTAGGAAACATCCCAGAAGGTTAGACATCCAGATCACTACTCCATGTCAAGCATTCTTAACTGTGGAGTTCTAAACAGACCTGATCCTGAAAAAGAAGATGCACCTAGTTGACATGAGTCATATCATTTATACATTTAATATATTATTATTTGGGGGTGTTATAATCACCCCCCCCCCCCTTAGAGCACAACGTCTTGGTTTTTTTCCCTATATCTCAACCCACGAAGTGTACCGCACATAAGGCTGGGTACCACCTCTGATACCAAATGTGACAACTGGGTCCCGATGAAAGCATAACCACCCCACCTTTAATTGTGTCGTCGGGTCCTGACCTTCCAGGTATCACCAGTTGCCCGACAGACATGTGTTCCCAACCCAAGGGTCTACCTACATGCCTGAATGGGTCATCTGCCTATTAATAGTCCCCACTGACCAACACATATCTATTCTAGTGTGTTTTGTCCTCACTCACACCCACCCTGGAAAACATCCCAGAAGGTCCCCCATCCTGATCACTCCTCAAGGCCAAGCATGCTTAACTATGGAGTTCAAATCATACAGGCTCCTAAAAAAGATGAAGCACCCTGGTGACATGAGTCATATCATTTAGTCATTTATCCTATAATCATTTGGTGGTGTTACAATAACCCCCCATTAGAGCACAACATCATCAATGTAGGCCCTACATCTCATCCTAGGCAATGCACCACACTTAAGAATGGGTACCACCTCTGATACAAAATGTGACAACTAGGTCCCGATGAGAGCATAGTCACCCAGCCTTTAATAGGGCAGTCGGGTCCTGGCCTGCTAGGTACCACCATTTTCCCCCATAAACATTCGGTCCCCACCCAAGTGTCCACCCACATGCATGACTGGTTCATCTGACGAATGATAGTCCCCACATGACAACTCATGTTATTTCTAGTGTGTTTTTTCGTCAGTCACACACACCCTGAGAAACATTGCAGATGGTCACCCATGTTGATTCCTACTCTAGGCCAAGCATGATTAAATATGGAGTTCAAATCATACGGGCTCTCTAAAATAAAGGTACACCTTGTTGAAATGAGTCAAATCATTTTTTCATTTAACCCTTTATCTTTTGTGGGTGTTACATTCTTTATGTTTAATTTTTGGGACCCATATTTCAAGAACCTAGAATGTTTATTTAATAAAACAAAATGAGATCTTGTAAATTTACCTTTTTTACTTTGTTAATCATTGTTTTTCTTAGGGTTAAAAAATTAATGTTTTTAAAATTACAATTCACCCCACATCTTTTAATTCTGAATATACATCATTTTTTCAATCCTAAAATTGGTATTAATGTGGATATATGAAATTTTTATATTCACATATTTATTTTTTTGTTCATGTTTTCCTTATTCTAAATTTTTCGTTTTTAGGGATTTGTTTTTCTCATTCAAAAAAACCATTTCTAATAAAAAAATTCATTGAATGATATTTTTTTTATAAGAATGTAAAGAATGAATTTTAGTTTTATTTTCAATATAAATCCTACCACATCACTTATTTTTTATGGGAATGATTATGAGAAATAAAGATGAAGAATGAAGACTTTTTTATTAATACTACTGTTAAAAACCTTGTCATGGATAATTGTGATTAAAAAATTCATGATAAGGAAGTCAAAACCTTTACCGACCAAGGAAAATCAGAATATCAACTAAATTACAAATTAAGCTATAAATTGTTGTATTTTATTACTAGGAATATATATAATCAAATTTACTCTTGTGACATTGCTAACTACATCTGGAAGAAATTTAGAGTAACACATTTTGGTACAACAAATGTTATAGTGACTTCAAGAGCTATCCATGGATGAGAATATCATGGATTTATTTTTTCCAAAAAGAGAACAAGAATGAAATATGATTGAATGGTTTTTGAATATTATCAATAGTTTAAAATATATGGGATAAAATGTTATAGATGATGAAGTTATTTTGGACAACATTATAGATATCATTCTAATTGAGTTGGAATGTAAATGAATAGCTATTGGTGAGAATAGGAAGGTGTCTCAAATTACGTTATATGAGATTTTTGGAAAGCTTCTTCAACATAAGGGAATAATTAAAATAGATTATGCTGTGAATAAATTGAATAATGGAAATGCATGTATAATATTTACAACTACTAAATCCAGCACATTTGAATTAGATACAAGATCCAAATCTAAGAAAGTAACAATTTTATCTAAGTCGAGGGAAGGTGAACATTTTAAAATGTGATAGATAATGTTTCTCAAAGGATGTACAAGATAGTTTGAATGATAGTCTTTCATTATATATATATGAAGAAAGAAATAAAATACATGAAAGATTAAGAAGTCACTTTCTATGAATTCAAAAGCGAAGGGAATATAAGGCCAAATTTTCATATGCTTAAAAAAGGGATATAAAGGAAAATTATTCAGTGAGTAATAGAGATAAGTATTGCAATGCTATAGATAAGAATGTTTTGAAAACCAATGACACCTAGAGTGTCAGTAGCTGTGACTCTTCAGTTGAATCCTCATATTATGAATCATTGTATCCAAAGAATCATCATCAACTACCCAACATACTCATTGAAAATAATTGTCTAATTCCCAGGGTACACAATGATGAATCTATAACCAATGTATCCTTTAATGCAAATTATACAGATGATAAATATTTAGAATCTCAATATGATGAATATTTATTATAAAAACATGAAACATTACCTTCTTATAGAGAAGTGTCGATGTCTCATCAACATATTGAGAATTAAAATTCTAAACTCATGAAAAATCTTGGTAAATAAATTTATAGAATATATATTTTAATGAAAGAAGAATCAGATCATTCAATTGATCATTATGATAAAAAATTATATTTTTTACATATTACAAAAAACCTTGAGGAAGCTAATTTTGAGAAAGATAAACTTTCTAAGGATCTTGAAAATGTAATTTCTAAGAATAATATATAATAGAATAACTCTAGTTCCAAAAATAATTACCTTGAGGATAAAAACCTAGATATTTATACTAAATGAAAAAATATATTTTACATAAGAAAATGGTTGTCTAACCTTACCTCTTGTAAGGAAAATTTTGACTAGATATATTCCCAAATTTGACTTTTACGGAATCGTTCTGGTTTTGGTTATAACAATTAAAAACATATTTTTAGTGATAACTATTTGGTTACCAATGTTCTCTATTATTCACTAAATGTCAGCATGGTATACATTGGGAGAAAAAATATCATTAAACAAAATACAATCATTAGGTTTTCATAATGATTATTTTTCTATCAAAATGTGGATTCCTAATGTTTTTCATCATAAAATTTCTGGAACCATGAAAGCATTGATTCTGATATTCTAAATCTATTATTTTCATTATATAAATGAATGTACCAAAAACAATACATGGTACATGGATAGTGGATATTCTTAGAATATGACTGGTAACAACAACTTCTTGCATATATTATTATGATTATAAGTGGAAAAGTATCATTTGGATATATTTCTCAGGGAGAAATTTTTGGTATATGTAACATTTCTCTTCTGAAAAAACAATGATTTCAAATGTTTTTTAAGGGATTAAAAATAACTCTATTATGATATGTAAATTATGTTATTATGGTTAACATTGGAATTTTATGAATGATAAGTGATTATACACAATTACAAGGAAGTGTTTATTTTCTCTACTCATAAGCATAACAATGTATACAAACTAAACATATAAGACCCTAGGATACAAGATCTACCTTTTATTAGTGCAATGGAAGATCAATCATGGTTATAGAATTGATGTATATGACATTGTAACCTTAAGAACCTATGAAAAATCTCATAGGAAATACTATTTAAGTATCTACTTGAGTATATATTTTATTTTCCATACGTATGTGATCCTATTAAATATGTAATGCCACAGAAATCATGTTTTGAATTAATTACTGAAGTCTCAACATCTGATGCATTAAAATTAGTGCAGAATAATCTTTTTGGCCCAACACAATTTGGAAGCATTGGTGGGAAATATTATGTATTTTCCTAGTTGATGATTACAATAGATTTAGATGGGTCTATTTTCAAGTAAATATTCCTAAACCTTTTTCTGATTTGAAAATTTCTAGAGATCAAGTTAAAAAGGTGAGAAAAATATCTCATGGATAACTATTTAAAGTGATTGGGGAGGAGAATTTACAAATTCATATTTTGAAACATTTTGTATTAAAAAGGTATTACTGAAAGCTTCTCATCTCCAAGAACTCTTCATCTAAATGGTGTTATTGAAAGAAGAAATCAAATACTTCAAGAAATATCTAGAACTATGTTCAGTGATTATTCTACAGCTATAACCTTTTGGGATGAAGTGGTTTGTTCTTCTAGTTATTCTATCAATCGAGTTTTGATTTAAATTTTCTAAATAAAACCTCGTATGATTTTTGAAAATGTAAAAAAACTAGACTTATCTACTTCAATGTATTTGGTTGCAATCTATACATTAGGAATACTAAAGATAATTTTTATAAATTCACACACAAATCTCATGAAAACATTTTCCTAGGATAATCCACAACTTTTAAGGATTATAGAGTCTTAATACAAATACATGTACTATTGAATAAACTATGCATATAATTTTGATGTACATTCTACTTTTGTTTTTAAAAAACCTCAACCTACATCCTCGAATGTGTTTTCATAAACTGATTTTCACCCCTTGATATAAGATCCTTCTGATAAGGAAAATGATCAAGAAATTTTTTTGATGCATTTAACTCAGAAGATTTTCTACCATATGTTGATAAATAGGTTTTACAAAACATAAAATAGTTGTTTATTAAGAATAATCATATAGATTTTATATTTGGTGATGTAAATAAACCAGTAATGACTAGAAGTTAAATAATTAATTAAAAATAACATCAAACATTTATTTCCCAATTAGAACAAAAAAACACTAATGAAGCATTAGGTGATGATAATTAAATTAATGCCATGTATGATGATAAAAAATGAATTCGAAAGGAATAATGATTGTACCTTGGTTGAATGTCCTGATGAAACTTATGTTATGAATGTAAAATGGGTAATCCAAAATAATTGTGATGAAAATTAAATAATTGAAATAAATAAAACTTTATTAGTTTTTAATGGATATAATTGAAAAGAATTAATAGATTATTATGGAACCTATGATCTAGTATCTAGACATGAATCTATTAGTATTTTACTTTCCATTGCATCATTTTTTTAATTTCATTCTTTTAATTAATGGTTATAAAATTTTGTGTTCCTTAATAGATATGGTCAAGACGATGTTTTTTTGAAAAACATCATGGTTTTGATGACACAAAAAAATCTTGAAAATGTTTTTAAACTAAACAAATCATTATATGGACATAAATAATCCCCTAGATCATAGTGTGGTAGGCTTAAAATATTTTTGTTACAGAAAAATTATGTTTAAGGAACTATTGATCCATCCATTTTTATATAGAATAATATGAAAAAATTTATCATTGTTAAAATTTTTATTTATGACATTATATTTGGATCAAGTCACCAAAATTTAATTGATTATTTTTTAAATCTAATAAAATATGAATTTGAAATGAGTATGATGGGTGAGTTAATATTTTTAAAGGGTTTTTAAATTTTTAAAAAAAAATGATGAAACTTATATATCCAAACATAATTATGTTATTTATATTATTACAAATTAGGGATATGACAATAGTAATAGTATAGGTACTCTTATTGGTACTTTAAATTCACTAGATGTTGATGAATCATTGAAACCAATAGATCAAACATCAATTAGAGATATGATAGGAAGTCTACTATACTTGACATCTAGTCATCTAGAATTAATGTTTTTACTATGATTATTTGAAAGATATCAATCCAATCCTATGGAATCTCATTTATAATATGTGAAATGAATTTTTTTTCATTATTTAAAGGGAACCATGAATTTAATAGTCCTTTTTTACTTCTATAAATGATTTTTTTTATATTGTTTTCCTGATACTAATTTTTATGGGTGTAAAATGGATAGGAAAATCTCATATGGAACTTGTAATTTCTTATCAGATTCATTTTTTTCTTTGTACTACAAAAAGAAACACTCAGTTGAAACATCCACTACTAAAGCTTAATATGTAGCATCTTGAGGTTGTTGTTCTCAAGTGTGGTGGATGTAAGACACACTCACAGAAAATGGCATGAGTATTACCAAAAAAATAGATATTGTGGGATAACACTAGTTTCATTTCCCTTAGAAATAACCATACACATCACTATCGTGAAAAACACATAGTTATTAGCCATCACTTTTATTGGGATCACAAACCAAAAGGAGACATCGTTCTTCATTTTATTATAATGCAATATCAACATTATTATATTTTCACAAAATCAATACCCTTTGATTGATTCCAATACATTAAACAAATGATAGAAATGGTAACCACAAGGTAATCATCTAGATTACCATTTTATGAAACTTATATCATTATAGTAGAAAAGTTTTAGTCATTAGGGGAGTACGTTTTCTTGTTAAGTCAAAAATTTTCGTATTGTAAATATTTCATTGTAAATCATTTTTATAGTAAAACGTTTTTTGTATTAAAAATTATTTTTCTTATATTTTTTCATAATAAACATATTTATTAATTAATTTTTTCATAATTAAAATTTGATTTAATCTAAATATTTTTAAGAAGAATTTTCCTTATTACTAAAAATTTCTCCATAAATCCGAAATATATGTTTTCTTTCATAAAATTTGTAATAAAATTTTTATTTATTGGTGTATTAAACATGTTTATAAAATATTTCAGATTCACATTCTTTAAAACTGAATATTTATCTTTAAACCCCTAAAATATCATAACCTATCATAATCATTCGTTGGCTATTATCTCAACCGTCAGATTAAATCAAGCTTATTTCAACTGCAGTATCATTTGGGAAAATTCATTCTCACCTCAAACACCTATAAAAATACTTCAAATGGTTTCCCACATTAGTTATCATGCTTTTTCAGGCTAAAACAGAAATTATTTTTTAAGGTTGGTTCCATCTTTTCTCACTTTCCCAAATAGGAATTTCTTTAGAACCATCCACATATAAAAAATTTCATATTTTAAAAGAAAATATGTTTATGGAAGATCTAGAGGGAAATGTTAGTATATCCAATGTTCTTAGCCAAATACAAGTTTCTCATTTAAATGAATATCAAGTTTATAGGATAAAAAATGATACATGTATCAAAACTACAGATATATGATCTGGTGTATCCATGGTTTTTGGTTAAATTTTATTAGTTTATATAATTTTTTGTTCAATATGGAAAAGATATGTTTTATTTTAATATTTATTAGAACAATATTCTATTTCTTTAAATATGGTTTCTAGAATCATTGGAATTCCTTAGGAGGGATAAACTGAATTATGCACCTACAACCTACCAGATGTTTTAGGATGTCTAGATAGGGATAAGGAAATAGAGTGCCTTTTATTGTCTGGGGAGAAGTCACTGAAGGTCTAAAATAATTCAAAAAATATTCATATTATAGAGTAATGTGTTTAGGGGTTCATCATTCCATGAAAAGTGGATAAAGATACCCTGAAAAAAAGTGACATTTATATTCTGGATTTTCATGTAAACCTTATAAAAACTAACATTGTGTAGTATATCATGCTTAAAATTATGAATATAAAGAACGGAACAATAAAATATATGATTATTATGTAATTTACTATTCTTTCCAAGATCATAGATCTTTTTAATCATTCATTAAAAATTACTCATAGCTCTAAGCCAATAAATTTCAAGGTTATGTTGCTTAGTGATGACAACATGATAATGATGAAGGTTGCCTTCAAAAGTGAATTTGAAGATTTCCATGATTTATCAGAATATGAAATAGAATCTTTATCAAGGAAACCGAAAGTGGTTGAGAATTCCTTGAAAGGCGGGAAGAGGAGAAAGATGAAGCTACCATAAGTGAAATAATATAGTTGTAGTTCGGGAAACCCAATCAATAACTCAAACAAACTATGAAAAAGTGACATATTATGAAGTTAATGTTTCATGGTGAAGAGAATATAATAATAATAATAGGAAGGAAGGGGATCCTAGTTTTTTATTAGACCATAATAAAGAAAAATATATAAATTTTAATGCAACTGAGGAGCATAAGAAGTAGAAAAATATAATGAAGTATAATAAGAAGATGTGAGAGTTTGAAATAATCACTTCATAATGATACCGAAAAATTCACTGATCAAGTCTTCGTACCAGAATCATTTCTACAGGTATAACTTTCAGTGACTTCGGGAAAGGAAATAGTGATTCCATAACATTTAGATCATGAAGAAATTATACAGGAAAAATAAATTGAAGAGGAAGAAAATGAAGAAGAGGTAGAAGAGAATGAAATTGATGATGTCATATGTCAAATAGATCATTTTCATGATTAGGAGAGTCCTTAGGAGATATTTTCGATATGATATTCTCATACCATATATTCAAAACATGTTACCCCCTGAAAATGATAATAGAGACATGAAGATGTAAATAAACCAACTGAATAAGAGAGTATCAATCTTGAATTAGTTTAATAAGATGACATTGTGGCTGATACAAATAAAGAAATTGTAGGTGGGAAAATAGTTCAACCAACTAATAGTGAAAATGAATTTCCAAAAGTAGCAGAGATAATTTTGATAACTAATAATTGAAAACAAGTGTCTGTTGATTCAATAAGGACAGCCGTGGTGGAAGACAAAGATGTATGCGGTTAATTAAAAATAAAATCTGAAGATATAGAGAAAATATCCACCCTAAAGAGAAAATCTGATTTGGAATCATCCTATATGGCACATGACTTTGTGGTCAAATCATTGAAAAATTTGGTTGATACCATTCCTTTATTTTCTGAGTATAGACTGGAGGTGCCAGAGGCTTCTGCACACATTTAATTAATAATAATATTTTTTTCTTGATGATGGATAAGTTCATTAGGATTAATGGTGATTTCAAATCCTTATACATTGTATATGACGGTCGCAAGATGTAATTCAGTAAAATTACTACGTAGTCTTGGAAAAAATATTAAGAGTAGACAATATTTGATTAATATCAAGAAAAATATGATGGGCGATTTTACTACCAAATATTTCAACATCAATGACCTTAATACATGTTTCAATGAGAAGCGCAATCATGAGCAAATAGATCATAAGTAAGAATTCAAGGATCTAACAGGGAAACATTTATCAAAATTAAATAAATTTTAAGAAGGATAGAGATCTCAGAATCAAGTTCGATGAAATTATTAATAAGCAAGAAGTTTTTTTGAAGACTCAAGAAGAATTTTTTTTGTCATAGGATGGAAAGATCAAAGATTTAGATATGAAAAATATGGATCAGAAAAAGATGATAATGCAATTTGAAGAAGACCATAATAACATAATAAGGTGATAACCATCATAAATAAGTTAATACCTAAATAGAAAGACATATGACTTTTTTCCAATCCAATATTTTATTTTATTACACTTCTTGTGAAAAATTTTTCAATCATAATGATAATTTTTGTTTTTGTTCATTTGTTTGTTTTATAGAACTAAAATTTTAGGTACCATATTTTATTTCCATTTCCTAAATTTTATTTGTAAAATCACAAAGGATGATAAAGTAATGATAAAAATAATACTATGTAATGAATAAAATTACCTATATAAGGGGGATTATATCTACGTGGGGTTTTTCGAAGAATATTTATTTATTAGAGAGAAATAAAAAATATCTTCAAGGAAGTAAAGAATATAATTCTTACGATTTTAAAAACATAATGGGAAGTTAGTCATATTCAACATGATCTCTATGTAAAGGGAGATATGTTTTTATTTTTCATTCAAAAAGAAAAATTCTATGTCCATATATTATTTTTCGAAATTATGTTTGTGCTTTTCCAAAATGGGGTTATTTTTGAGTCAATATGGATTCATTAGGAATTTTCCATTCATCTATGTTTTGAAAATAACAAAAACGCTATCTTAAGGAAAATTATATTTTCCTTATGGATTTCCATTCTAAGGAAAAAATTTCTTCTATACAGAAATTTTTATCCTTACCAATGTTTTCTTTGATTACTTCATAGAATCTTTGAATATTAATCATTTTATTTTTATGTCTACAAATCGGTTTCACTTGTAAAATATTTGGAATGCTATAAATCCTTGGTTATATAGTATTCTGTAATGAGGATCCAAATTCCCTAAAATTCAGGTTCTGAATTCTTTGAAATTAATGTTCCAAATTCCATGAAATATAGGATTTGAATTCTCTAAAATTTAGCTTCTGAGTACTTTAAATTCAGGTTCTGAATTCACAGAAATTATATTTTCTAATTCTCTGAAATTGAAGTTCCTAATTATTTGAAATTCACATTCCTAATTATCTGAAATTTTGGATCTAAATTATTCAGAATTTGGACTTCAAATTCATTAGAATTCATACTATGAAATCCATAGAATTTATAATTTGATTTCATCCGAAATAATACTCTTAATTCATCAGAATTGAGATTATGAATTCATTAGAATTCAGACTCAGAGATCTATAGAATTTAGATTCTGAATTTATTGTTATGTTGAATCTGAATATCTATGTATTATAGGTTCTTAATGTTTATTTAATTAAAATTTAATATTTATTTTTCCTTGAGATTGATGAATAAATATTCTTTAAACAAATCACATTACATAAACTTATTATAAAACAATTTCATAAAATCTATTTATAACTACATATTGTTTGACTGACAAATCTATTGGACCCTTTATGATTCAATGAAAAATATAACAGTTGAAAAATTGAGTTGACCATTGGAGAAGTTCTTATAAATAGGTGATTATTTGAATGATCTTAAAAATGGTTCCATCACTCTAGATATTTCAAACTGCTAATGTGATTTATAGATATATAAACTCTCATTCTTTCTGTGATTCTAAACATCTTGTTTAGATTTCTTCGTGCAACTATGATTGTTACTGAGTAAAATTGAGGGCTTCTGTGGATAAGAATGTAGAAGTGTGGATAACATTAATATTCGTGGGCATCAAAGGATTGGAAGATAGAGGTACTGACTACCTTAATGTTCAAGGTATTGAGAGGATATCAAGACATATTTTGATATTCATATTGATATATTACCTTATTATTGGTTAGACATACATTATTGAAATTATAAATCAAAGGGAACTGTATCCAATTTTGTTGGATACAATACACTTTATGTGAAAATATTTCTAACTTATTACATGCATTGTTTCGTGTTTATTTTAACTTTATTTTGATAAAGGAAGAATATATAATCATCTTAAAATTTATTGCACCTTTTTATACTCTGATTAGTAATATTATATACACTTTAAGCTATAATATTTTCCTTGTAATCATTCAATATGTTTTTATTTCTGGAAATATATTTCATGAATGTATAAAGATTGCTTAAAAGAACTAATTTTTTTTAATGTACCTTGTTTAATATCATTAAATATAGTTTTTTGTAATGTTAAAAAACGATTTATTCTAAACATAAAATTCACCCACCTTCTGTTAATTGATCATATACGCAATTATTTCGATCCTATAGTTATTTCCATGAAAATAGGTTGAAATCAAGGTAAATAACATAAATTCTTATGTTCTTTCATTTTTATGTTATTGTTTTTCGAGGATCATCATTGTGATATTTTAATAAAAATTCACATCCTATTTTTCATAAATGAATCATCTCATCTGATCTAAATAATTAATTTTTTTAGAATGGTGGATTAATTGCTATTACTGTCGACTACCACATAACATAGATTACATGAATTTGTATCATATCCCTGTATAACCTCTAATGATGGATTCATTGAAAAATTAAATAGATATTTTTGATATTGGAAATGATTTTAACCTATCTAGAATCACGATTAGAACACTTAATGATCACAATGATCTCATATATTCTATATGCAATATAAAATAAAATGTTACAACTCAATCCACTATTATAGAGACCATTATTACCCATTTGCAAATATCTAAAGATTTCCTTCATAAATACCATAGCCTTATGTAATATTATTTATGTGATAATATTTATAATGGGGTAACAAAATAGTTTACTATTATTTTATTTTAGTCCATATTGGAATAATGTTTTATTACTAAATCTTTGGTAAGAAAATATTATAATAATATGAGGTTTTATAAAATTAAAATGAACGAAAAAAATAATGATGTTGAACACATATATGACATTATTAAAATCTAGTTATATTTTATGAACATAACTACGAGGAAGGGGGATTAAGAATAACAACTAATTTTTTAATTTCACTGTATGGGTCTTATAACATTCTCAATGAAACTATGATGTATATTAGGGATACCCTTATGTATTAAGATGTTATATCATCATTATTTTTTAAATAACATAATGAATAAATCCATGTAATTAAATTGGATAATGGATTAAATTTTAGGGGTAATGAAAGTGATAAAAATCAATCTAATCGGATTTTTTATATGATAAGTAACAAAAATATTAAGTGTAACAAGTATAAATTACTTATGAAAATTTAATCAAGAAAAATATAATAAGAAGAACATTTTCAATGAAAATAAAGATCATTATTTATTGTTGTAGAATGATCTTCTATCCATTTACGTGACTAGTATATGTTTCCACTCCATTAGTGAAGAGTGGATCCTTTATTACATTTTTCTCTATATAATTTCATGAATAATGGTGAAGATTTTAAATGAGTTTAGATTGGTAATTGAGCTAAAAATAAACCTCATTTCCCTTTTTTACTTGAACAAAATGTTTATGCCATTTGGTTAGACTCTTATAGAAAAAGAATTGTTAAGGGGAATCTTACGATGATAAAGGGAACTCTCAAGAATTCACTATATGTTCAAAATTGTAAAAAATAAACAAATAAATTAAATACAATTAATTTCCCATTATATGATAAGACTATGTTTGTTCATGGATTTTTTGGACATATAATTTCTAATGTAATTAATGAAATGAATAAATATTGGTTGTTGAGTCAAATATCGAAAAACAATCGTTTATTTTGAGAGGACTGTGTGTATGTAAAATTCAAAAGTGTGACTTTTTATATGTATAAATTCAAAGAAAAAAAACAATTTTTTATGACCATTAAGATAAGTGGGTCCCATTCTCAGATTACATCCCATGAAATAGGTTATTACATTGTGAAATATATAAGTGATCACAAATAAAAATTATGAATTTATATAATAAAACATAAGTATGATAAATTAGAGACTTCTAAAATAAGGAAATGTAATGATGTAAATTAATCAGGTAATAATTTTAAGGCTCTTTGGATTGATATGGTGCTACAATTTTATCCAATTGACTTAGTTTTATTTTTTAATTCTAAAGATGTTCATAGATATATAACTATCATTGAAACCTACAAAAGGTTTCAATTAACTATATTAATATGAAAATAATTGAGTGAGTGAGAATCATCCCTTCAAAATAATGTTTTATAACATCTATATATATTTTATATATTTATATTAATATCAAATATGAATAAAACGTTTTTCGCATTCAACATCAACCCAATATAAAACGGAGCACATTTTATTAAATTAAATATAACCATTGTTAAGTAGCAACTGAATAGAGAGTACAAATTGAAGTTACCAAAATATGAAATATATTAATGAAGAGGAATAGAGGTCAATTTTAACACTAATTCACTAATTATATTCAATTATAATTTTTAAGGAACTATCAATATCATTATATGAAAAATAATATAGTTTTATTAATTTAGATTTTTTTCTCTATGTATTTTTTATAAAGAGATAATTATATTACTGGAAATTTATTATAAATAAATATTTTCAATTTTAATAATATAACAAAAATATTTTTTATAAATTTATAGGAAATATGAATAAAAATGTTTCTATTGGAAAAAGTCAATTCCCTTATAAAAATACACTTCAATAAATTTTATTTTTCAATTTAATTTTAAAATTTATAAATTTTTGTAATTGAATTTGAAAACATTAAATTAATTTTAGGATTCCTCAAAAAACTATTACATTTGGATTGTTTTTTTATATTATTTAAAATGGTGGATTTTACGGTAAATGGTGAAATTTTTAGTTTTCAACAATACTATATCGTATACGACTTCACCAAGATAGAAAAATAAATTATAAACATTAAAAAATTATCACAATAAATAAATAAATTATGGTAAAAATGATTTATCTAGATTTATTGTTATAAATTTTAATAACATATTTTTAACATTATGATACTTAAATAAAAAAATTAAATACAACTTTTATATGGTTTTATATTTAAATTCGTAATTTACATGGTAGGTTTTTCTTATAAATTAATTTTAGATAGAAATAACTCTATTTATTGTAATAATCCAATTAATTTTAGGAAAAAATAAATCTTATAAAAATTTAATCCTAACATAATTATCATTCTTAAAAACGTTGTTTCTCTAAAAATAGTTTCTAAACATTATTTTCACAAATATTAAAAATAATATTTATTAACAATGAAATTTTTAATTGATAAAACTAATATCATATTTTTAATCATCATCTATAAAATAGTTAATAAGTTTAATTTTATTTATGTTAATGTAAATAAATTACAAAGGTAAAAATTGAGCTACTAGAGTAAAAATATTTTATGGTAAGGGTTGAAGTTTAAGTAAAAAACAATTTCATAAAAAATATGTCCAAATATATTTTTAAGTGTTTATTATTCACAGTACTAATAAAATCTCAATTTTACTAAAATTTGGACTCAAATTAATTGAATACTTACTTTCCCTTTTCATTATTACAAAAAATGTCACTATCCTCAGTTATTAAATTATACTTTTACAACTATATTATTTATTCCCAATAAATTATAATGAATCATGAAAATATACCAATTATACTCAATCTAAATACGTATACCTCATTTGTATTCCCCTTTGTCAATGGAATGTCCATAAATCCTCTATTTATAATAGGCCATCGAAGAGAACACATAAATTCAAGACACCAATATTAATCACTTCTGAACATTTTTTCTCTATGTTTCTACTAAAAAATATTTTAGAAATTATAATAAAATAATTTATAATTATAATTATAATTACATGTTATTATGCTAATAGTATATCCATTTTTTACACTACCAACTTATGTTAAAATTTTAGAAGAATATTCCAATATACTTGTGGACTACGATCTCCATGGTCTGTGAGGACTACCACCTCAATGGATGACACGTTTTCCATTCATCACTACCATACATGGATGATTTGATAATATATTAGATTAATATATATTATTTTGAATTTTAATATATATCATTAATAAGTTTTTCAAAGGAATACATATATTATTATGATAATAAAAATTAACATATTGATTAAGTTAAATTACCCAAATGAAGCTCACAATGAGTCCAGTTCTCTCAAACCATGACTATAGTTTTCAAAAAATTAAAATGTGGCTGGATAATTTAATGTAATATTTTAATGTATCATATATTACATTAATTATTAAATTTTTATCATATAATGGGTTGTGTTATTTCTATTATGAAACATGTGTGAAATAATCAAAATTACTAACAATAAAATATGAACAAAAAACAAGCTAATGAATGGATAATAAATGATATTATTTGAATATTATTATAAGGTATTTGTATAATTATAATTAACATATAGGTTTTTATGATGGTTTTTCTTATTATAAATGAGTTAAATACACTTTTGTAGAATTAAAGAGTTATTGTAATGGTTTCTTTTCTCAAATTTCCTTTATGAGGCTTCTCTCATATTATGGACCAATTTTATTTTATATGGTGTTTATATTTAATATGTTAATTACTATATTAAGAATTAATATTTAATTCATGGTTTATATAGTTTCATTTTAATGTACATGTTTCATGATATTTTTATTAAAATGATATAAAATCCAATAATGTTTTTCATCAACTCAATCTCATTTTTATAAGTGTTTTACAATTATTCATGATAATGATACTTTTATGATAGTCCTATTGAACCATATTAAAATATAAAGTTATATATTTATTCTATTAATATGTTATTTTATTTTTATAATTCAAATCCACTTCCATAATAAATTTAGGTCACACAACTATATTATTGTATAACCCTAAGAATTCAATTTATATAATTTTCATTAAATATAATATATTTGATTGAAAATATTATCTGAAACACTAAAATAAAAATTTCCACTACATGTTATATTATTATTATTAATAAAAATTTAAGAATAATAGAACCACTAGTTAAAAGTTATTATTCAAAAAACATTTTTTATATTAAGAGGATAATTAATAAATATGATTTAATATAGAAATGGATTCTCAATAAAGTATTTTTTGAAGTGTTTTATGTTGTATCCAAAAATGTTAAATTATGTTTTTTTGATATATTATAATATATTAGATAATATATCTACATTTTATAAATTATAAATTGAAATAAAATAATACTAAAAACATTTAAAGTCATCATTTTTCAATAATAGAAGTTTTTTGTTATTTTTTTCATTAAATGTAAAAATTTTAAATTTTATAATATTAATTTTATTAAAATAAAATTATTTTTTTAAATCCATTATGTAAAAAAAATTTACAGAAATTTTTATTATTTTCAAAGAATGGTGAATTTTGGGAGAATAATAGAAAATCCTAATTTTTAAAATATTATCATTTTTATGACATTGTCGTAATTCATGAATGATTTTATTGTTTATGGACTATTTTTAATATTAAAATATATAAATTTAAAATAAACATTAATGCCAAAAAATTGAATTTCATAATTAACAAAAACCATTTTTTACATTTTGGAAACATATGAAATATTTTACTCTACTAAAAACTATTTTTATATATTTCTTTTATCTAAGTATATATAAAGTGTAAATTGGTTTACTAATTTTTTAAAATAACATAAATAATATTTCTATAATAATAATCTATTTTTTATCAAATAAATTAACACTATTGAGAATTGTATCATAAAAATTATTTTTTATTATAAAAATAATTACATTCAGAAAACTGGTTGTTATGTGTTATGTGAGATAATTTTAAAATTAATATTTACCAATAGTAGAATATTTCTTTGATAAAAAGGATTTAATATTTCTAATAATTGTGTATAAATTTTCTAATAAGACCCATTTTATTTTGAGCATAAAAATAAATTACATATGGAAAATTACAATAATTATGGAAAAAGAAAATGTATTAAATATGAAACATATTATTGTAAAAGTCATAGTAAAATTTTGAAAAAATTAATGAAAATTATTTTTTTGGGATTATCATCATTAATACTTATACTAATGCATTAAATTTCATTATTAATGACTTCAAATATTTTTTTAATTAAAATATGATTAATCTTCTTGCTTATAAAAACAACCCATAACCACATCATCTATACACTTATTATATAGAATTAACCTTTAAAAAACTCTACATTAGTCTATCATTTACTCTATCCATATGTCCTACAATCCATTTTATTTTTAAATTCCATGATAACGAGCCTTATGTTTGTCCCCAATGATGATTCTCCAATGGGAAATGTAATATTTTCTACTAAAAACTCTTAATTCATTTAATATTCTATCCCCAAAAATATACTCTACCTATAAAAGTATGAAAAAATCAATATTATTAATTTTCTAATATTTTATTACAATTTACGAAAATCAATTTAATTTTTTATACAAAACCTGACAAATAGTGAAGATGTCATCATGCGTACGTGTAGTCTATCACAACTATGAACGAAATATTATATTATTCATAACCAACAATCATGTAATGTATAAATTGTGTATATTTCTCAAAAATATTATATTTATAATGTGATTAAAAATCTAAAATTTTAAATTTTATCATTTCATTCCCCCACTATCATTATATATAAAATGAATGTGTCATTGGTGTATATGTATCAACTACCTCCTCAACGTAAACTACATATATCATTTTCATCACTACCTATTTGAAATTACAAAATAGATAATTCATAAAAATTATTTTTTATGAAATTATATTTACTATTGAATTATTGTATTGTAAATATTTTTATTTATATATATAATAAACAATCAAAGAGAATTTAAACGCCTTAAATGAACATATCAGTGCATCATTCTTATTATGTGTCCATTTTAGTGAAACTTATGAAACTATACAAATTATGTGATAATGGAATCATAAAAGACACATAAAACTAAAATTATGGAGTTAATTATCTTATTGATAACATAGTTGTCAGATATTAGTATACTGAGGATGTTTCGTCATTATTCCCCAAAAAACATCAAGTCACACCCATAAGAGAAAACTATTTCATAACTGAAAAAAAACATGATAATAAAAAGTCATTGGAATATTAATTATAGTTGAAATGGTTCTTAAGGATGTTTTTAATATTCTTGATTTGAATTTTAGGATATTAGTAACATTGTAAACAAATCAAGACCCAATGGTAGGGATCTACCCAACCAATATCGTTATATTAGTTCTAAAGATTGTCTTTATTTTTCTCCCTTTTACTAAATTTTATTCTCATGTACTTCTAAATATTATTTTATATATATTATTATAATAAGTACATATTTAAATATCCCATTATTTCTTATTTTATAAATTATTTATGTTTCCTTTAAAATTACAACTTTTACTAAAACCAAATTTTATAGGAAATACATGTATCATATTTAACATAAATTAACACTATGATCAATGGTTTTTTATCATCAAAAGTTATATAAAATATTAATTATTTTATTGAAAACCATCCTAGTTCTATAATTATTTAAATGAAAATAAAATTCTTCTTCTCTCAAAAAAATATTCTTTAATCATTTCTTATAGTATCAATAATTTGGTTGATTTTTCAATCCTTACATTTCAAATCCTTTAAAACAATTTTATATATTGGCAATACATATTGAATACAATTAATTCAGTCAAATAATAACATAAAAATTTATTTAATCATTTATTTTTTCTGAAATATTTATAATATATATTTTAGTATTTCTTTGGAACAATATTATAGAACGAACATTCTTCTCAGAGTTATGATCACAAATATGAATTTTGTAATGTTTTTTTCATCATATAGAATACATATACCTTTTCATGTTATGATGTCATTTGTGGTATTGAAATTATATTCCCCTCCAATTCATTGTGTAGTATTTTCATCAAATGATATATCATTTATGGAACATCAAAAACCATTCTAGAAGACATTGTTATTATTTATTTATAGTGATACCTAACAAAAATTTATCATGGTATTCAATATATTATTATCACATATTTATTATTTCATTACCTTATTACATGTTTCCATTCTTAAAACTTCCTCTTATATAATCATATGTTATTTTCTTTTGAGATTACATATTCCATTACTATAAATAATGAAGAACTCTTGGTGTTGTAAATTATTTTAAAAAGATATTTCTCACATACTCATGTTTTCTCTTATCATATGATCTAAATATTATTGAAAAATTTATGAGTTTTTTTATCATACTATTAATTTTATCTCAAAAATTCCATATGGGTCCTTTTCATATAATATAGACATGTGTATAATATTTTAAAAAGTATTGATGGGATTCTATTGTATCTCAGGTATTTTGAAATGATGATAATATTGATAAAATAAATTTATTTTATATCAATTAATCAAATAAAATAAACCTTATATTCTATATATTTTGAGACTATTGTGGATGTGATATTTACATTATAAAAATGATGTGAAATAAATTTATATATATATTAGGTCATATCACTTTATATCAACAACAAATATTAAATGAAATAATTATTATCCCCAGAAAAAAATGTATTAGTGTGGGGTATCTAAATTTTTATCAAAGTAGTGTTATGTTATTTTTCAGGATTAAAATAGTTATTTTTTGACATTAGATATAATAAATTTATTGAGGACAGTAAGTAAGTGCATACCAATGGGATAATATTTGGACCTATTAGTAAATTAGTGGTTTGTGGTTTCCTGTAAATTAAATCCACAAACAAATTATAGAAAGTTATTATGTTAAGCCTCTGATGCACCCAGGGTTAATTACCTTGAAAATAAATTATTTGTATCAACTATGTTTTCCAATTGGAGAATGTTATGTGGGTATAAGACTATAAAAATATCTATACATATATAAAAGATCTTATTTGGTAAATATTATTTTCATTATAATCAATTTTAATGGATTTATTTTGATAATGATGTAAGATAAGTTGTAAATGAAAAACCAAGTTAAAAAAACCAAGATTGAACATTTATTTATATAGGTTTAACTAATATATAATGATGTTGTATTATATAGTATGGAATTTAAAGTATGATTGTATGAATATATAATTTATTATAAATTTATTCTAAAAGTAATTTTCCATCACAAATTTAATCACCTAATTCTTTTAGTATTTGTTTATGTTTGAAGAAACCATGTTAACAATGTATTCCATCCAAAATTCATTCATTATCCCAATAAGAAACCAAAAAATATTGTATATGGAGTGTAAATTATTATGGTTATTAATAATCAAGTATCTTGAATTATGATTAACATTTTGAAAATTGTTTTGTTTCAAAAAACCCTGAATATAAGGATTGAATCTCATGGATTTCTAGTTTCTTAAGATGGTTAAGTAATGAAGATTGAATTTCCTTAGAGAAGAATTATTTAATGAGGGAACCAATGAAATGTATCAAAATTACATGTGGATAATTTGTTTTTGATAATAAATAAAATATACAACAAAACATCCACAAGGAATGTAAATGTTCAGTTAGCACAATTAATGGAAAAAAATTCAATCATAACGTACCATTGATAGTTAAATGAATAAATTTTGATAAACAAATAGATTATCCAAGTTAATTTCAATATATAATGGATAATAAGGACGTTAATAATAAGAAAATTCCTTAAAAAAGTGAATAAATTAAATCATGTGCAACCATAATAACCGAAGATGATTTTAAAACATATATACAGTGAGGAAACATAGTCATTCACCTATGAATGAGGAGCATTGTATTTAGGTCTGGTTACACAAACTCATTTATACTATTAGTTGTTTCTAATAACATCAGAAAATCACCAAATAGATTAATGATTTAAATAAAAAAAACATATAATTATATAAAGATTATGTTTAATGAAATTGATTTTGGAAAAAACACATTATCCACCATTTTTATATATTGAATTAGATTTTGAAATTTTATTTGTTCTATATAGTTAAGGGATAGATTAATTTTAATTCAAAATAAAATATATAGAAAATAAATATATTATATTCTATAAATGAATAGATGATTATAAAAAAATTATAAATAAATTATATAATATGGGTCTCGAAAACCAATAAATATTCATTTTTATATATAATGGTTTCAAAAAAAATTAAATATTAGGGATAAACCCATCATGTGGGAAATTATATATTCCATATTTTATAAATTATATCATATTTACTTTTATATATTTTATATTCCCTTATATATTTTCATTATCAAATGATTATAAAATTACTGAAGAGGGAAATAATTTATAGGGGGATATAACACCTTGAGTATTCAAATTCCATACATTTCTATTAAATCTCTTATTTTTTATTTGTGGTTTTAAATAAAACCCCAAATTAAAAAAAATTATTAAATATTATAGAATATTTGTATGATTATTATTTGAATAATAAAGGATATAGTAATTAGAATCTTATTACTAAAATAAAATTTCATTCATTTATAGGATAAATCATTATTTTTATTTAGTATTTAAAATGATTATCATGTAATAGATTTTTAATTCATTTGTATTATATTATAATATATTAATATAAAAAATTTGAAAATATTATTATATATGAACTTATTTATATACATTCATTAAATATTAAATTGAATTTAAATAATATTATTAAAACATAAAAATATATATTTTCAATTAATATTTTTCCATTAGAATATTTATTTTACATTTAAAAAGACTATTCATAATTTTATATTTTTTTTAATTGAACTCAATTTTTTTAATTCATAATTTTAAAATTAACATAGGACTATTTAATTATATTTTTATACAAACATTGAATTTTATGTTAATTGTGAAAAATACGCATTTGAAAATAATGTCTATTTTATGTAAATATCTTTATATATGATTGATTTTAATGTTTATTATTCATTTTTTAAATTATAAAAAATTATTTATAATATAAAATATATAATTTAAAAATACATTATTTAATTTATAAAACCCATGTTTATAATTTTTGAAACATAATTAAAATATTATGGTAATAAATACTATTTTTGAAATATATTTTTCAAATAAGTATTCACTTGGTGGCTTTATGTTTATTCTTATTATATGGGATTTCTACATTTATATAATGGTACTAAATTGTCTATATTTTATTCTTCATTTCCTTCGGACTACCCGTTGATGGCTTCCTCGTATGGAATCCATCAACCGCTCAATATTTCATCTTGACTCATGTTCCTTTTAGTATCTCTTAGCAGAAAAGGGATTAGTGGAAACAATGAGGCATTGGGTTTGGTAGAACAGTGGTAGATGGGTTTTTTGGAAAAACAATATTCCACTTGTATTTTTGTTATAACATCAACTGGTTTTCTATTACGTTGGTATTTGATTCTCTTTTGGAGACTTCTGTGTATTTTTTCAGTCATTTTTTGTTTTTAGTGTGGTGATGAATGGATGATGAGTGTAGGGTGATGATGGTCTATTGTGGGTTGATGGTCTTAGATAGTCTCTTATGGTTCTACATCTCTTCCCCTTCATCTATATCCTTCTTAGTTCCATTCTATGGAACCAAATTCAACCTTTCTCTCTATGATTAAGATTCGTGGTGGCAATAAAGGGTCATTGGGATTTGTGTCTGAACGGGTGGCAACAGGGGGTCAGTGGAGATTAAAAATAGAACTTTTTTGACAATGTTATAATCATAAGCAGTGAGATATTTATAGTGGATAATGTTTCTGCATCTGATACACTGATTTGATGATGGAACAGAGGTGTTTAATGGTCAGTTTCTCAGGAAGTACAGTGGTTAGTTGTATAAGCGATGGATTATTGATCAATATAGTGGTAGATGTTTCATATTAGTTTGATGAGGGTTTTTTCTGAATTTTATTTTTGAAAATTTTCCAAGCATGATTCTTGAGTACAATTATGGGAAGGTAGGTTTTATTTTTTATATGGTTTAATTTGGTGAGTTTTTTTAAGGTTCACACATTCCACTAAATTATTTCATTAGAAAATACAAAAATATGGGTCATGGTAATTGGAACCATTAAGCCCGAATTTTGTAACATGTACAATTTTTTTATAATAAAAATAATTACATAGGTAAAAATATAGTTTCTATGGTTAAATAATAAAATGGTAAAATGAAAAAATCTATAAATGAAATAAATTTAAAAAGAAAAATAAATTCATTTAAATTTAATTTTCCTTTATTGGATTAAATTGACCATTAAATCATGAATCCACCATTTATATATGTTGACCTCACTTGTTTTGATAATCTCAATCATGTACTCATATGTGTTGAAAATCCCAATTATGTTTTCATTCTCTATGATATTTTTAAGTATTATTGATCTATACTTTAATTCATTCAAATATGTGATCAAACCAATAATAATTTTTAAAATAGTCTTTGGAATATGTTAATCCTCATTTATCCATGTTCATACAAGTTATAAGTTAATTCTAACCCAATCGGATGTGGTCTGCATAAAAAAGATAAGTAATCTGCCTATAGCTACTGATAGAGAGCTACCGGTAACCAGTCTACCGATAGACTTAGTCTACCGACAGACAGCTACCAATACACTTAACACAGAGCTACCAATGTACTTATAAATGTAAGCTACTGACTTACAGACAACTACTGATACAAACGTAGAGCTACCGGTGTAAGTATAAATAGCTACCGATGGAATAAGAGTCACCGATGGACGAAGCTACCGATACAGACTCACTGCTACCGATGCATGGAGCTATCGCTGCATGAAGCTACCGATGCATGAAGCAACCGATGCATGAAGCTACCGACGCATGGAGCTACCGATAAACAAAGTCACTGATACAAGCATGTACCAACCGACGCATAGAGCCACCGATAGAGTCAAAGCAACTAATGACATTGAGCTACCGATGTTCGAGCTACCGATAAACAAAGTCACTGATACAAGCATGTACCAACCGACGCATAGAGCCACCGATAGAGTCAAAGCAACTAATGACATTGAGATACCGATGTTCGAGCTACCGATGTTCAAGCTACCGATGCTGATTACCTACCGATCACTCGACTCACTGTTTGAATTTCTTTATTTCCTATATTTAATCTATCTAACGGTCATATCATGTACATTTTAATGATTTGTCAAATATCTGATAAAGGTTGTCGGATGTCAGGAACCCGTACCTCGTACCTGCTGAAAAGAAATCTTTTCTGTCCCCTGATGGGAGATAAATACGAGAAGACTACGCTGCCCACAAAGACAAGAGGAACGAACAACAACCAGAAGCGAACCAGAAAAGTGCATTGCATGCAATATACCAAAAACACAAGAACGATAAGAACACAGAGAATCTCATAGACAATCAAGCATACTCGAGGAGTGTTCTGTGCATACAAGAAGAACACTAAAGAACTTCAACCACTACATTTTTACTGCCTGTGAACCTGGAGCATACGACACTCTGTTTCTCAAAAAGAAACGAGAAGAGGACTCAGACTCACTTCTAGTCGAATTCATAGGAGTCCAGAGCTACACTGAAATCACCAGAACCATCTCTAAACTCTACATCTCTTGTTCTGTGATTTATTATCATTCATTTCGAGAAATGTGTGTTATCTGCTACATCTAACACAAACACTGTCTCCTGTACTCAAACTGAAGGATTTGTAAATCCTTACCAAACTCTTCCATTCTTTCTTTCCTACGAATAACAGTGGTAGAGGTCGTGTGTGACCTGGACAGCTGGTTGCTGTTGTACTGTTTCCCACGAAGAACAGTGGTAGAGGTCTTGGACCTGGACAGTTGTAAACTTTTGAACCCCGATCCAGGGTGTGGATCATTTTTATATAAACTTTTGAGAGGACTAAGTCTCGGCTTGAGACTGAACCTCTTGGTTACATTGTTGTTCCATCTCTTTCAAAGTTTTATTCCGCTGCTAATCACTTTAAAACCAATACTGTTTTTAAAGTTACTTTGATAATTAAATTAGCAAGTGTTTATGTTAAGTGTATATTAGTAAGTTAGTTTCAAAAGATAATCACACACTCCTGTGTTGATTAACTGGGAATTAATCAATCCCTTGAGAATCTAACAGAATCTCTACTTTAATATAAATTCACTACAGTTTAATTTATTATTATATTTGGGGGTCTTTAAGACACTGTTTTTAAATACAAAAATTTTAATGGGTACTCAATTCACCCCCCTCTTGATTAAACCACTCCGACCAACACTTGGTATCAGAGGGTTGAAAATACTTTCTGAAAGTACTCTGCTTTTGAACTGTGATTTTAGTTGTATTTTAAAGTTCTTAAAATTTCTGTTATATCTAAATTTTTATCCCTTTATAATTTTCTCATCATTGACAATAGACTTGAGTGTGTTGCTACTAACCGGCCACCTTTCTTCAATGGAACTAATTATGCTCAGAGGAAACTGAAAATGAAAATCCATCTAGAAAGCATAGGTTTTGATATTTGGACTGCTATTGAATCAGAATACAAAATGCCTACTATTGCTAGATCTACTTGGGATGAACCTACAAAGACTGCTTACAATAACAACTGTAAAGCTATGAATTCCATGTACTGTGTTCTAGGAGATGAAGAGTTTAATAGAATTTCTGCATGTAAAACTGCATTTGAAATTTGGGATACCTTAGCTATTTCTCATGAAGGAACAATGAATGTTAAAGAAATGAGATTGAACACTTATACTATCAAGTATGATAATTTTAAAATGAAGCCTGACGAACCCATCTCTGACATGTATCTCAGGTTCAATGAAATTGTCAATACAATGATCTCGCTGGGAAAGGATGTCTCATCGAAGGAACAAATTATGTGAATTTTGAGATGTCTACCTGATAGATGGAGAGGCACATCTGTCTAAATCAGAGAATCATGTGACATAGCTGCGTTACCTGTCAAGGAACTAATTGGCAAGCTGATGATGTATGAAGAAGAGCTTAAAGTGAACAAAGAGGAAGAAAATGAACCTGCAAGAAATTCTGTCGCTTTCAAACCCTCAACTTCAAAGAATAAGGACAAGGAAAAGCTTCAAGCTGTAGTTGAAAGTTCAAGTTGTGAAGACACTAGAAGTGATTCTGACAGTGATGCTAAGATGTCTCACATTGCTAGAAGATTTAAGAAATTTTATAGGAAAAAGAAGTTCTTCAGAAAAAAAAATTATAAGGGTAAGTATGATCACCAAGGAAAATGGAAAAGGGATTGGAAGAATAATGACAAGTCAGATGATGTTGTCTGCTATGAGTGCAAGAGAAAAGGAAACATTAGAGCCGACTGTCCAAAGCTGAAATATAAAAAGAAATATGATTATAAGGACAATATGTTTAAGAAAGCCATGAAGGCTACCTGGAGTGCTTCAGAAGACAGCACAAGTGAATCTGAATCTTCAGACTCTGAAAGGAATCGAGCCAACATGTGTTTTATGAAAAACACTTCTGAGGTAACTGCTGAAACTCCTGCTTCAAATTCAAATTATTTTGGAGATGATTCTGAAGGTGATAACATGTCTAAAAATGAATTGTTTGAGTACTGTGATATGCTGGAAGATACATGTAATGAACTTAAGGATAAATACATGTCATTAATGAAACAGCATTCTCTCACCACTACAGTTAAAACCGAACTCACTATTGAAAAAGAGAAAACTGCTCAACTGTTAAAAGAGAATACTTAACTGAAACTATCTAATGAGAAACTCAAGAAAGACTTAGAGAAGTTCACCAATGGAAAAAATACACTAACACAGATGCTAGGAAAGCAAGTAGCACCTAAATATACTACTGGTATAGGATACCAACCTGGACAAAGGAAAATTGCCAAGACAAGATTTATTTCTAAATCTGGACAGAATGAAGGTAATTCTGGAACATCATATGCTTCAACCAGTTATATACATAGCTATGGATATAATAAAGTTTATCTTTCAAAGCATGTCAATTCTACAAATTATATGAGACCCATTAGACAAATATGGGTACCTAAAGTGTTATTGGCTAACCTGTCTGGACCCAAGAAAATCTGGGTACCAAAATCATCTCCCACCTGAATCTGTTTTGTAGGGAACTTGCTTAAAGAGCTCCTGTAAAGAGACTTGGTATTTGGACAGTGGATGTTCAAGACATATGTCAGGAGACTTCTCTTGTTTCAAGAGTTTAATAAAAGTTGATGGAGGCTTTGTCACCTTTGGTGATAATTCTAAAGGAAAAATCATCGGCCTAGGACAGATTGGTAACACTGATTCAATTTTGATTTCTAAAGTTTTATTTGTTGATGGCCTTAAATAAAATTTATTAAGTATTTCTCAGTTATGTGATGATGGTTTTCATGTTAAATTTGAAAATGAATCTTGCAAAGTTATAAATTCGAAGAATGTTTTGGTATTTTCTGCCTTAAGAAATGAGAATGTTTATGCTATTAATCTGAATTCTTTAGCTAAGCAGAATATTACTTGTTTGAATGCTTTTCATAAAGAATCTTGGCTATGGCACAGAAGATTGGGACATTGCAACATTCACTCACTTAGAAAACTCTCTAGAAAGAACCTAGTTAGAGACCTACCTAAGTTAGAATTCCCAAATGATAGAGTGTGTAACCCCTATCAAAAGGGAAAACAACACAAAGTTTCTTTTAAATCAAAGAAAGAAGTTTCAACTTCTCAACCACTTGAATTGGTTCACATGGATTTGTTTGGACCATCAAGAGTTTCTAGTTTAAATGGGAAGCACTCTGTTTATGTTCTTGTAGATGACTTTTCTAGATATACTTTGGTATATTTTCTAGCTCACAAAAGTGAAGCTTGTTCTTACTTTGTCAAATACTCCAAGTCTGTAGAGAACCTTAGTGGACTTAAGATTAAGACCCTGAGGAGTGATCATGGTCGTGATTTTGAAAATCAAGATTTTGAATCTTATTTCTCACACAATGGTTATACTCATAACTTTTCTGCCCCTAGAACACCCCAACAGAATGGTGTAGTAGAAAGAAGAAACTGAACCCTTCAAGAAATTGCTAGAACCATGCTCAATGAATATGACTTGCCTATTTATTTTTGGGCTGAAGCTGTAAATACAACTTGTTATGTCATTAATAGAGTCTTAATAAGACCATTTCTTAAGAAAACCCCTTATGAATTGTAGAACAATAGAAAGCGTAAGGTTAATTACTTTAAAGTTTTTGGTTGCAAAGTATTTATACTGAATACTAAAGATAATCTGGATAAGTTTGCTTCCAAAAGTGATGAAGGAATTTTCCTGGGTTACTCTATTTCAAGTAAAGCCTATAGAGTATTCAATAAGAAAACCAAATGTGTGGAAGAATCTGTTCACATCAAGTTTGATGAAACTGATCCACATGAGCCTAAAACCTCTCTTGAGAATCTTGAAGAAGATTTGTCTATTCTGGACCTTAATGATAAATCTAAAGAACCTGTTATAAAAGTATCCAGTTCTGGACTCTCTCCAGAATCTGCTTCTGTAGAACCCGAACCTATAGATGAACCTGAAATTTCAAGTCCAACCTTTACCAGATCAACGAGGATTCTAAAGAATCACCCTTTAGAAGCTATTGTTGGTAATCTTGATAGAGGAACACAAACTAGAGCTTCTCTAAGAAACCAGGTTGAACATCAAGCTCTTCTTTCACAGCTGGAACCCAAAAATATCAATGATGCTATCAATGATGAATTCTGGGTAATAGCTATGCAGGAAGAATTAAATCAGTTTGAAAGAAACAAAGTCTCGGAATTAGTTGATAGACCTAAGGACACTTTGACAATAGGCACAAAATGGGTTTTTAGAAATAAAGTAGATGAATCTGGAAATATAGTTAGAAACAAAGCTAGACTAGTTGTACAAGGATACAGTCAAGAAGAAGGTATAGACTATGAGGAAACTTTTGCACCTGTAGCTAGACTGAAAGCCATTAGGATCTTACTGGCATATGCTGCACATCTGGATTTCAAGTTATATCAAATGGATGTGAAAAGTGCTTTTCTAAATGGTTTTATAATTGAAGATGTTTTTGTAGAACAACCACCTGGATTTGCTAACCCCCATTTTCCAAATCAAGTTTTTAAACTTTCTAAAGCTTTGTATGGTTTAAAACAAGCTCCAAGAGCTTGGTATGATAGTCTTAGCAATTTCCTTATTTCAAAAGGTTTTACTAAAGGGATTGCTGATCCAACTCTTTTTATTAAAAGAATTTCTAAAGATGTTTTAGTTGTACAAATATATGTTGATGATATTATTTTTGGATCTTCTAAACACTCTTTATGTACTGACTTTTCAAAAAGTATGCAAAATGAATTTGAAATGAGCTTAATGGGAGAGCTTAAGTACTTTCTTGGATTACAAGTATTTCAAAATGAAAATGGTATTATTTTGAATCAAAGTAAATATACAAAGGATCTTTTAAAACGTTTTGGTCTGGATAGTATCAAGGAATGTGAAACTCCTATGAGTACTACCTGTAAATTGGATACAGATGAAACTGGGAAACCAGTTGATCAAACAAATTACAGAGGTATGATTGGTAGATTACTTTATCTTACTGCTAGTCGACCTGATATTATGTTTAGTGTGTGTATGTGTGCTAGATTTCAAGCTAATCCAAAAGAATCTCATTTTCTTGTTGTTAAAAGAATTTTTAAATATCTCAAACACACGGTTAACATAGGTTTGTTTTACCCAAAAGGACAATCCTTTGAGTTAATGAGTTATTCAGATGCTGACTATGCTGGTTGCAAGTTAGATAGAAAAATCACATCAGGAACATGTCATTTGCTTGGAAAATCCCTAGTTTCTTGGTGTAGTAAGAAACAGAACTCAGTTGCATTATCCACTGCCGAAGCAGAATATATAGCTGCTGGTAGTTGCTGTGCACAAATTCTGTGGATGAAACACACTCTTTTGGACTATGGAAATGTTTTTAAACGTGTTTCAATCAACTGTGATAACACCAGTGCAATAAACATCTCTAAGAATCCTGTATCTCACTCTAGAACCAAACACATAGATGTAAGACACCATTTCCTAAGAGATCACTATCAAAAAGGTGATATTTCTCTTGAATTTATTGGCACTGAACATCAATTGGCTGATATTTTCACTAAACCTTTAAGTTCGGATAGGCTAAGTTACATAAGACACGAACTGGGAATGTTTAATCACAACCGGTGTGAAAATTCTCACTGATGCGAAATTCTCACCGACGTGAAACTTCTCACCGATGTGAAATTCTCACCGACGTGAAAATTCTCACTGATGCGAAATTCTCACCGACGTGAAAATGCTCACCGATGTAAGTTTCTCACCGACGTAGAAATTCTCACCGATGTAAAACTCTCACCGATTTGTTTTTCTCACCGATGATTAACTCACACCGATGCAAAGTTTTAAAACTTCTGTCTGCCGCCAAGAATACGAATCGTTTTATTTTATTTTATTACTCTATTTTAGTTGTTTATTTGGAATTCCTAAATGATAAAACTAAGTCTAAGCCACTTCTTACCTCACCGAGCTCAAAATCTCTCACCTTCGAACCTTAGCTCCCAAATCGGCCAAGAACCCTAAACCTGTGATGGCAAAAACCAAGCTTCCTATCATCAGAGATGAAAGTGCAGAACCAAACGCTAAGAAGCAGAAGATATAGCATAAAGCCAGTGTTAGTGAAGTCAGAACTAGATCAGGAAGGCGACCAGTGAATCCTCACTTGCAGAATAGAGACATAGTAATCGAGAAGGAACTGTGCGTGGAATGGCTACTGCCTAGCAAATCCTTAGTACTCGAGATTCTGGAATACTAGAAATGGGTGGATTGTTTCTCGAATAACAATGGCCCATACTACCCGAAGTTGGTAAAGCAGTTCTATGAGTTTGTAACCTTCGAGAAGTCTGAGAATGAGAATCGGGTAAGCTCTTTTGTAAATGGAAAAAAGATGTCTTTTTCTTCAGTAGAGTGGGATGAAAGTTTGAAAGTACCACATGAAGGTGTCTCTGGGTATGTATCAAGAGCAATGCCACCTAGCAGTGATATCTTTGATTATGAAACCGCCCTACAAGAACTGACTGGGAATGGAAATCAAAGGCAAGTGGTGGCTGCTGAAATGGATGGAGAGAATCGACTGCTTTTCAAGTTTGTTCAGCATGTGTTGATACTGAGGAGAGGAGATTTTGCAAATCTGAGATATCAAGATATCTATCTTCTTCACTTGCTAAGACATGGTGTAAAAATCAATCTGTGCAGATTTTTGATGCTTCAAATGGAAGACATGATTAGACCAAAGTCAAAGACCAATGCTTTGTTCTTTGCCAAGCTGATTTCAGTGATGATAAAAGTGAAAGAGATAGCTGAGTCTCAGGATGAGACAGTTGTAGTCAAGAACAATTTCTGCATCACCTCGACTGTTTGTAAGTATATGAAAATTAACTGGAACCCATGGAAGGGAGAATGGGTCAGTGATGATCAAAAGATATATGATAGGTTTAATCCTGTGGATTATCCCTCAATACCAAAGGATGATAGAGATCCTAGTCTGAGACCTGATGAAGAGGAACCTTCTTATAGTGACGAAACAGAAGAAGAAGAAGAAGAAGAAACTCCTATGGATGTTGGAGGAGATCCAGACTTTCCCCCAAGTCCTGTTGCAGAATTGGTTTATTCTAGGAAAGGAAAAGTAGAGGAAATTTTGACTACTTATGAGGAAGACCAGTCTGTACCTCACCAGGAAGAAGGGGAAAAGGAGGATGCATCTGAATCACCTGCTTCTGGTAGGTTAAGTATGAGTCCTTTGATTGGGAACTCAGCTATGCCTGCTGCTGAAGTAGAAAGAGTTACAGAAGAAGCTGTACCTGTATGAGAAGATCTTCTAGATGCTGCACCTGTGGAACTTGTAGTAGAAGATTCAGATGAAGAAAGGCCAGCAGAAAAGGCCATTGTGATACATGAGAATGCACCCATTGAGGGGGAGCATCAGTCTGTGCTTGGAAATGTTACAGTAGTTGTTGAACTTGGAGATTGGGTAGAAGACCCAGGGTTTATAGTCTGTGGATTGGATTATCCGGATTCTGACAATGAGATGTCTGTGGATAGACCAAAGACCAATTATGATCTTGCTGCTGAGTTGTTGCCAGATGATGTGGTCAGATTTCATGATCTGAATAAGCTGAAAGAGGACCTCAAAACCAGTTTTGTTAAGAAGTGAAGCTAATGGAAACCTCTCTTGCTTCCTCAATTAATTCAATAATGACTACCTCTGTAGTTAATTTGGCCTCAGCAAGGGGATCTGTTGCAGTTGTCTCAAGAGATTTGTCTCCAAATCAGATCTCGAATACATGAAGAATGAGCTGAAAGGATCATTCAGTGCTTCAGTTGCTTAGATGAAGCAAAGATTTTATGAAGAAATGAAATTGCTAGAGAGATCTTTCGAGCTATCTCTGGCTTGTAATTTATCTTCTTTTATGTCTGAGCTTATGGAAGAAGTGAAAGAGTGCCAGACTCAGTCTTCAAGAATCGAAGCAGATCTTGAAGCTCTCAAGACATCAGTTGTTGCTTTGGATTCCTATATGAGCTCCAAGTCTCAAGCTGATAAGGACCTAGCTTATGTGAAGAGTGTAGTAAGCCAGTTTGTCTCAGTGTTTGAAAGTTTCAAAACCTCAGTGAAGGGTCATGTTCAATTACAAGACTGTCAAGTTCAAATCCTAATCAGCGGTTTGTCTAAGAGTTTTAAAGAAACTGTTTCCTTCTCTCTTGGCCCTCTCACATCCAAACCATCAGTTTATCTGAACTCAGTTCGAGCAATGTTGAAGGAGGAGATTGGTTCTATTTCAACCAGTGGCTCTGTGGACTCATCAGAGTTAAGCCGAGTGGTTCTTTCTACAAGGGATTCTGCCAGAGAAATCATGAAGATAGTTCAAGACTATATGAGAGAAGCTTCTGCCTCTCAAGAAGCCATAAAAAGCAAAGTGGACTACTACTCCACCAAAATTTTCACCAAGCATCAACTCGAACACCACTTCAAGCTAATGTTGGAACACATGAAGCTCCCTCCATTCACTCAAGCTTTCAGAAAACAAGTGAGCAAGCTAAGAGAATTGACTCCTGCCTTAGATAAATTCATGGAGAACAAAGATGATTTCATCTCTGCTATGGAAAGAGGAGGAGGAATTATTATGGATTTTTGAAATCTGCTACTGCCCTTCTTTCATGTTGATGCCAGACCAGTTATCATCCCTCCTGCTTTGCCTGCTTCTGCCTCAGCTGCTTCCACAGTCCAGCTGACTCATGTTCAAGCCATTCGAAGCCTCACTCCAATGATCACCCAAAAGTCTTCAACCTACAGGCCTGACTCTGTGTCAGTGGCCCAGCCTCCTTTGATCTTTTCTGGCATTCCAAAACCTTCACCTGAATCCTCACCTCCAGAGCCTTCTTCTGATCCCAAAGGAAAATCTCATGTTGCAGATGAGGATTGAACCAGTGGCCAGGATTTTTGATAGGAATTCATTTGTAATCTGTTTTTTGTTGTACTTTTTGCCTACTCTAATACAGAACTATTTTTACTTCTCATGTTTTATTTGTCTCTTATATATATATATATATATATTCTTTCCCAATTTTTGATTATCACAAATGGGGAGAACAATAAGGGGGAGAACAAAATGAGAGAATGGGAAATATTTTCAATGGAGAAAAATAAGGAATAAGGGGAGACACATTAAAGTGACTTCAATATTATACTCTTTACTATTATATTATCACTATGTTAAATGCCCATATTACCATATCATAAATTGTGATTATCAAAAAGGGGGAGATTGTTGACCTCACCTGTTTTGATAATCTCAATCATGTACTCATATGTGTTGAAAATCCCAATTATGTTTTCATTCTCTATGATATTTTTAAGTATTATTGATCTATACTTTAATTCTTTCAAATATGTGATCAAACCAATAATAATTTTTAAAATAGTCTTTGGAATATGTTAATCCTCATTTATCCATGTTCATACAAGTTATAAGTTAATTCTAACCCAATCGGATGTGGTCTGCATAAAACAGATAAGTAATCTACCTATAGCTACTGACAGAGAGCTACCGGTAACCAGTCTACCGATAGACTTAGTCTACCGACAGACAGCTACCGATACACTTAACACAGAGCTACCGATGTACTTATAAATGTAAGCTACTGACTTACAGACAGCTACCGATACAAACGTAGAGCTACCGGTGTAAGTATAAATAGCTACCGATGGAATAAGAGTCACCGATGGACGAAGCTACCGATACAGACTCACAGCTTCTGATGCATGGAGCTACCGATGCATGAAGCTACCGATGCATGAAGCTACCGATGCATGAAGCTACCGACGCATGGAGCTTCCGATAAACAAAGTCACTGATACAAGCATGTACCAACCGACGCATAGAGCCACTGATAGAGTCAAAGCAACTAATGACATTGAGCTACCGATGTTCGAGCTACCGATAAACAAAGTCATTGATACAAGCATGTACCAACTGATGCATAGAGCCACCGATAGAGTCAAAGCAACTAATGACATTGAGCTACCGATTTTCGAGCTACCGATGTTCAAGCTACCGATGCTGATTACCTACTGATCACTCGACTCACTGTTTGAATTTCTTTATTTCCTATATTTAATCTATCTAACGGTCATATCATGTACATTTTAATGATTTGTCAAATATCTGATAAAGGTTGTCGGATGTCAGGAACCCGTACCTCGTACCTGCTGAAAAGAAATCTTTTCTGTCCCCTGATGGGAGAAAAATACGAGAAGACTACGCTGCCCACAAAGACAAGAGGAACGAACAACAACCAGAAGCGAACCAGAAAAGTGCATTGCATGCAATATACCAAAAACACAAGAACGAGAAGAACACAGAGAAGCTCATAGACAATCAAGCATACTCGAGGAGTGTTCTGTGCATACAAGAAGAACACTAAAGAACTTCAACCACTACATTTTTACTGCCTGTGAACCTGGAGCATACGAAACTCTGTTTCTCAAACAAAAACGAGAAGAGGACTCAGACTCACTTCTAGTCGAATTCAAAGGAGTCCAGAGCTACACTGAAATCACCAGAACCATCTCTAAACTCTACATCTCTTGTTCTGTGATTTATTATCATTCATTTCGAGCAATGTGTGTTATCTGCTATATCTAACACATACACTGTCTCCTGTACTCAAACTGAAGGATTTGTAAATCCTTACCAAACTCTTCCATTCTTTCTTTCCCACGAATAACAGTGGTAGAGGTCGTGTGTGACCTGGACAGCTGGTTGCTGTTGTACTGTTTCCCACGAAGAACAGTGGTAGAGGTCTTGGACCTGGACAGTTGTAAACTGTTGAACCCCGATCCAGGGTGTGGATCATTTTTATATAAACTTTTGAGAGGACTAAGTCTCGACTTGAGACTGAACCTCTTGGTTACATTGTTGTGCCATCTCTTTCAAAGTTTTATTCCGCTGCTAATCACTTTAAAACCAATATTATTTTTAATGTAACATTGATAATTAAATTAGCAATTGTTTATGTTAAGTTTAGATTAGTAAGTTAGTTTCAAAAGATAATCACACACTCCTGTGTTGATTAACTGGGAATTAATCAATCCCTTGAGAATCTAACAGAATCTCTACTTTAATATAAATTCACTACAGTTTAATTTATTATTATATTTGGGGGTCTTTAAGACACTGTTTTTAAATACAGAAATTTTAATTGGTACTCAATTCACCCCCCTCTTGAGTAAACCACTCCGACCAACAATATATTTAAAAACATTCCACTCTTCTCACTTATAAATACCTATCAAGGACACACCATTTATTAATATATTTTAAATCATTTTTTCAAAAAAACTCTACCATAGTCTACAATAATTTTTATTACCAAGTCCCATAAGAATGATTATTTCAAAAAGAACCTTATCATGATCCTTAAGGTATTACCCAAAGGAGAACAACAAAAGGGGGAGGTAATGTCCTCAACAAAACATTCATCCTATGTTTCATCATTTACCCCATATAATCTATAATACACATGAAATAATGATAAAATCAGTATTATTAACAATTTAATATTGTATTTTACTAATGGGATATACACTCTATACCTTTATTAAAACCCATTAAAACAACGATTATTATGTATTGCACACATGAAAAATATTACATACATGAAAGAAATGTTTTATTTTTCATCACCAAAATACTTGTATGGTTAAAAAGGATCGTTTAATAATAAATAAATTATATTTATAAAGTTATTATGATTTCTAAAGTGGTAAATTATTTCATTTTCAACACCCTCACATTCTATAGAAAATTAATGTGTCTGCCGTGTGTAAGTAGATACTAATCTCTATACATAATTGATATATTAAATTTTCCATCACATCCTACATGATGTTGAAATTATAATTATTTTAATAAATTGACATTTATGAAACAATTAATATCATTTAATTATGATATTTAATATATTAGGAGTGATATTATTATTAAATTATTATCATTAATGATACCTCCTTAAATAAAAATATCAACAAAGATCTCTATATTTGAGTGCTTTTTGGTAAAACCTATAATATTATAAAAATATTGTGATAATTTAATAATAAAATAAATTAAATAATAAAACTATAGAGTTTATGAATCTATTTAATAAAATATTTGACTATAACTAATATACCATAGAAGTGTAAATGAAATTCACCAAACTAGTTTTTGAAACCACTATAGGAGAAAATTATTTACTAAATAAACATTAAATTACTATATCATGATAATATAATGAAATTTATAAAAAAAATGTTCTTAAGATTATTGTTAATTAATTATTCAATTATTTATGGAGTTAATCTCTTGTGAAAAATGTTTTCGGACACGAGGAGGGGGATCTTCCAAACTAACCTCTTTATGTTTGGGTTATATGTTATAGTTATTTTTATCCATTTTACTCAATAATTTTGTCATTCAATTATCTTATATCATATATATATATATTATTTTTAAAGATATAAATAGATAAATATACTTTTCATAATTGATTTTACCTATCCAATAATTTATATTGTGGACTCCCTGTTCTATGTAAAGCCAATTTAATGGAACATCCTTGTGTCTTATTTAAGGATATGTGACACCCACATCAAATGTTTTACACCGTTAATATCATTTTAAAACCCTCAATATTTTAAATAAAACCTTTTTTATTGAATTATATTATTAATTATAATAATAAACCCCTTTATTAAAATATTTTTTGTTATTTTATATATTGTCACTTATATTGTTCAATTTTTAACTTTCTATTTTTAATCCTTATCCTGAATTTTCATTCATTATAACAAGATGTTACAAAACATTACATATATAATATATGGTCATTGAAAATGGTATAATTCATTCTTCTCCAATAAATAATTATAATGTATACTTTTGTTTTTCATTGATACAATGTTATCAAACTCACTTATTTTCATGGTTCTGATCACAATTATGATTTATGTATGATTTCATTCCCTCATGTTCCACACATATACTTGTTAATATTATGATGTAATGGGATATGAAATAATAATATACCCACCAATGTATTTTTTAATGTTTTATTAACATGATAAACCTCGTATGGTGCATGGGAAGTCATAATGGTGCACTGTGTTATGTTGTCTTGTAAGTGATCCTTGACTAATTCTTATGATGTCAATATTTATGTTGTTTCACCATATTTATGATTCTACAAACTTATTATATCATCCCCTTATTCCATGTCACTATTCTTATCCTACATTTTTATTCCATTTTATATGTTCAATCACATTATGTTTCATTTTAGGAAATTTTGACTTACAAAAAACTCTTACTGATAAATTTTATTTTAATAAGATATTCTATCATGCTAATGTTTTGTTATATATTATTATATAACCCTTGATGACATGTGAATTTGTTTATTTCCTATTCTAGGAATTTAATCTCACTAGAACAGACCAATCCAATCCATCCAGACCAGTCACCTGATCCAGCCCATAATATTGTGGGGTAAACTAGAGATAACCTGCATTGAATATTACAAAAAACACACAACAAGATACTCATATGGGAAAAATTATATGATAAAAAATAGAAACACAGTTGAAAATAGGAATGAGTATATAAGTCTATAAAAAAATTTATGTGTGACCCTGTCACATCCAAACTATACCAAAATGAAACATCTTTGTGAATAGAAAACCGTTCTCACTACAAAATTCATAATCCAATACCTGTTTCTTACTAAATAATACTTACAACCACCCTCAGGATGATGTAGGGTGTGAGAAATAAATCAATGTAGGATACTAACAAATTATCTATGTGATTTCAAATAACATTATTCCACAAGAACATGATTTTGAATAAAATTGTATTAAAATATGTTTTCTATATAAATATATTTTCAACTAATCCTTTTTTTCACAATTAATCTGGAATGTTTTCCAAATACATAAAACATCAGGTAATGATACTACAATATAAATATTCATGTGATCCAATTTATATGAAATAAATTATAATGCAATGAATAACTATGAATAATATGGATCTTACCAGTTCAGAGTTATCACATGTGCAAATACATACTAACCACTCAATATCCAAACAAGGAAAGAGGATTGATACAACGGACTTTGAGTTCTATCATATACCATTCATATATAAGTATTTAACACCTAGTGTAGTTACAAAGACAATGAGTACTCGTGTATCTGTCTTAATATAACCAAGGACTCGCTATGATATATTTTTAAATTTCTATTTTGAAATTATTTATCAATTTTTTATAAAACAATTTCATATATTTGAAAATAATGTTTAGGGTTTTGAAATATATTTTCCTTTCTAAATATTAGAAATTCTATTTTCAAAACAAATACCCTTTTCAAACAAAACCATTTATCTTTTCCTATTTCAAAACATTCAATTTCAATTTATGCTCAATGAATTAATATAAACATAAAGCAATTGAATATGTTAGAACAATTGAAATGATCTAACTAAATCATGATTGTGGAAAAGCTAATCACCGTTGGTAATTGGGATTAGAAACCAAAATTTCTACCATCGAAAGTCAAGTTATGATCCAAAAAAATGAATGATGTATAGAAAACAAAATCAAATTATAAAAACCTATGAAAAATGGTTCCACAAACACCAATGACATAGAAACCAAGAAGAAATATTACATAGAGAGATGATACACCAATCTCTTATGATCGATTAATGAACAAACCGATTTGGATAGAAGGAAGAAACCCAAAATAACTTAGGATAATATATCTAGCTGAGTATAGAAGAATGATAAATGAAATGATCCCGCAAACAACAATACAGAACCCTAAATACTAAAAATTGTGTAAATACAATGTGTGTAATATTTTCTATGTTGGGAATACCTTTAATTATAAATTGTTCCGAAAAACGAGTTTCCCGTTAAATTTAAATCAGTATTTTGACATTACATGACATGTAACACATAAACCACATATAAAAATTCATATTTTGAATTTGACTAAAGGTATGAGGTTTGACATAAATACACTTCGTGAATTCCCTATACACATTGTGTCACTGCATAAAAAATAGTAGTAAAGCCCAAATAAAAAATTGAAAATAAGTAAATTTTGTGACATAGACATTATATGCATCCTCCCAATTCAAGGTAGAAAATACCAATTAAATGAAAAAGTGAAACCAACACTAATGATAAGAATATACCTAATAGAAATGAATCATGGAATCACAATCTCCCAACCAATAATTTTTTGGACCCTATAAAGTGCTCATAATCCTCTATCTAATGAAATAGTAATCCAATTCAACCTCATCAACAACTAATAATTCCTTGTGTTATAGATATAAAATCTATAATTACATATTACCAATACTAGGGGAATCCTATTACAAATCAATTCCTTATCCGGGGGATCCATAATCTTAATCTGATGCTCGAGCTATGTTTTCTAGGTCACAATAACAACATCATCTAATTGAATTACATGGTAAAGATATAGTATATACCTTCTAAACTGTGAAACATGAAACATGTCATATATATAATTCAAGATAGATATAAATTACATAAGATATTTTCAATAATATTAATATATTATTTACATTCAATTTTTTCAAACATTCAATAAAATGTAATCAATGTTTATGTATATGCATGAAATATCATATCCATGAATGGTGTATTTTAAATTCTATATCTTATGTTAATGAACTACTATAAATACAAATAAATTAAATATATTTTATTTTTATATACTTTTTATCATTATGTATACGATGTAACCATGACCAATTTATGGGGCCAATAAAATTACAAATAACAATATACCAAAAATAATTAGTTATTAACTAAAATTTGACATTAATAAAGAATCCCTGATAAATGGGTAATAAATAGTCATAAGTAAATAATATATTGTATGATAAATATGATAATGGTTCTAAAATATATTTATAGTAAACTTATATTTATTATACATGAGGTTAAAATGTTTATGAAGCATGTTGAGTCTTATGGTAAGTGATTTTCACCTAAATTTGTTCTTCTATCAGAAACATAATATATTCACCACCTATATATTTTATGTGGTGTATAGACATCCCATGAATGTATATAATGGTTTCGTTTACCCTGGAATATTAACTTACGGTGTGATTATTTTTTAGTTACAAATAATGATAGTTCAATGAAATTATTTAATGACTACAGTTATTCAAATAACATAACATTAAGAAATAAGTACATATTAATTCATAATCATGTTTTTTTGATTTGTTATGTAGGGAATAACTTTTTTCGAAAATTGAACATAAACTAGGATACCGTTAGATGATGGTGATGATTGAAGATAATAAAAAGATGTTGTTTTAGACAATATATGGGCATTATGAGTATTTTGGTTCTTCGCAATAGGAATTCACTATGATTGGAATTAAGAGGATAATTATTTCTAATAGGGCCAAACAAAAATAAAAAATATATAAAAACTAAAATTGTTCTATATAAATAATAAAAATATATCTTTAGTATATTGTGAGGTCAAACCCATAGAGTGGGTTTATTAGATTAATTATGTTAAAAAATTAATCTATCTATATTAAATAAATAATTTATGAAAATGTGGTTTTGATTATTTGATGATAATAAAAGAGAAAGAAAGTCATATTAGATATTTTTAAATCCTATTTGAATGCACATTGGTGTTGTCATGTTTTAGGGTTAATATGTAAATATATATTAGAATGTATATTTATTAATCCATATTTTGTGTTAGAGTTGATATGTGTTGGATACAAGGGTCATGATATCTTGTACTTAGTGTGATGATCCCCATTATCCAATGATTAGGTAATTAGTGCATTTCTAAATTGAGTTTCTATAGATACAATAATAAAACCTTGATACCCTAAATGTAACAATAGTTATGGCTCAATTCTAGGTGTACTATTTTGAAATTTTAATATTTCATTCATATTCATTAACCTATTTTCATCTTAAATAACGGTATGAAGATTGGAATTGATTAAACTAGTTACAGAATAAAAAACAAATAAAAAAATGAAATAAATCTAACGACACCTTCCCTAATGAAAAATTAACCCTAAGAAAATTCACGATTTAATTCATAATGGGAGTGATGATAGAGTTATCAAGAGGGAAATATCTAAAAGAAAACATGGAATGATAGTGGACATAAATCGATGGGGGCCCTACAAAATAACACCATATCGACCTAGATGTCAGTCTTAATAATATCACATGGAATTATCATCATGGAAGTATTTTCAATGAACTATATGAGGCTCAAAATTCATTTTATTACCCATTAATTCATATCATTATGGATTATAGTTTCACCCCCATTTTTAATTGGTCTCCTTTGGTCAATAGTTCAACACATTGTATAAATATAAATCAATTCTACTCATTAAAAGTAATATCCATGAACCTTCATGAGGCCTATTTCATTCATATAATGAATGTCTATAGACCCCCCCCTCAATATATGAATAATTTTCCTCAAATTTTGTATTTGTTTCATTTTGTGTAAGTTTATCACATTTTGTAATGTTTAGGCGATGTGAAAATATAGTATCCATTTCTATAGTCTTTGTTCTTCATTTTTTCATATATTTAATGCCAGGAGAGCATCCTAGATGAACTCAACATTGAGCAATGGCTTATGAAAAATTATTTTCATTCTTCATAGAATTATGTGCCATTTAAATTAAAATTAACGTCATTAAATTTTATTTCATATTATTTTTTATGTCCACCTATATGTAACAAAAAAAGTCAAATATTACAAATATTAAATAGAAAATAAATTTTATTACACAAATTAAAATTTTAAAACACACTAAAATATATGCATGAAATAAATATATCAAATACACCCACTCTTGAATTAAGATTTTCAATGAAGGATAAAATTCTAAAATACTACAATATACGATAATCATTACTTGTATTAAATTAAATGTTAATAAATGAAATTTATTATCTAGGAATATGAATATTCAAGAATCACCCTTGAAGATCATCAATGTCTCATTTTTTAAATTAACAAATAAATCATTTGTATATCATTTCTCTTTTTAAATAAAAAACAACTGCATTCACATATTTTAAATTTTTACCTCACTATAGATATACATTCCAATTTTAATTTACATCATAAAAATCTTATCTCATCATCATGAGTACGAGTGGTAATAAAGTTTAGCACATACATCAATAATATGTTGAACAGACCCATATTTTATTTAATGTATTGATAATAATTTTATGGTTTGAATTCCTTTATAGAGACCAAATTATATTACCCAATGGAATCATGCATCTCACAATGGTGTATGAGGATTATTTGAAGCAAAAAAACCACAAATTTTTCATAATAAAAAATTCGTAATATCTAGTTGAAAACATGAATCCTAGACCACATATAATATACTAATAATTTTGTGTGATGTAGAGGATTGATGGGGCTTCACATTATATCTAAAACCATGGAGACTAAATTGCACGATCATTTGACCAATGAAGAATTACAGTGCAATCCATATAAAATATTTTATAGAGACCTTTCATATAGTTCACACATGGTAACGTAAACCGTGTGATTTAATCATGTGGTGTCTTCTATTGGATGGTATGAGGATATTTGTTTTCGCAAAGGTTTCCCAAAACATATAGCCAAACTATGGGCCCCTTATTTTGAGTGGAAATTTATTTTTTTCCATTAATTAAATTTTCAACCATACTTATTTTTTTCTCATCTTTTTAGAAAATGTTACCATTTTCATTATCTTCTGAGCACCCAATGTGCACCTCCTAGGATATTCAATATATTCATGATCAATTTTACAAAAAATGAACCATTCGAACCATCTGATTTTATTATTACTCTCTAAATTCATATTCCTTATCATCATATTTTATCATTCGATAAATTATAGTATTTTAGAGCAAGATCTTTTTCCCAATTTTCATGGCGGTGGACCATTTTATAGATTTCTCCGAACATTCTTTGAATATGAGGCCTCCATCAAAAGAGGGGTCATCAATGGCCCTAAGGCAATGATTTCATTTTTCTCTAAAAGTAATTGTCTTTTAATAGTAGAGTCATTATTCTACATACCGAACTTTTTCATGTATCATCATTAAATTAATTTCCTTATTATAAATTTTCATACATTACATGATATACACTAGATTATATTTTTTTAGTAATTTCAGAATCTCAACCTCAATCAAAGGCACCCTTTCGGGGTTATGAGTTGAAATTACACTTCTAAATTTAATATTTAAATGTCTATCATGACACCTATGCATTAATCTTGGATTATAATTTTATTGTAATACTCCAATTAAAATGTTTGAGGAACACATGAACAACGCACGTGTTTTGATTTCTTTATAAATGCAATTTTAGAAGTTGTAATTTCTAAATTGACATTGGAACATTATAAAGGCCTAAATGAAAATTATGAATTGGTGACATGAATTAATTTTTTAGTGATGATGGATTTTCATTCTTTAACAATATTAAACATTTTAAATATAATAATTTACGAAAGGGTGGAATGGCCACACCGATCGCTACTGATTTTATTAAATGTATTTATTGGTATTTCATGAAACAGTTATATAAGGATTAGAGATTACAAATCATGATAGGTAATTCCAAATTTCTATTATTTTAAATAAGATTATGACTTTGATATAATATGTGGAATGTCACTACTGAAAATCAGGCTTTTCCCAGTGCTTCTATACCAACGGTTCTTTGAAACCGTTGGTATAGGTAATATTTACCAACAGTTTTCATAAACCATTGGTAAAAATTTGTAAAAATTTTGTTTACCCAATGTTTTAATGAAACCGTTGGAAAAAATGGATAAAAATGTGTTTTCCCACTGGTTTAGTGAAATAGTTGGGAAAGATGAAGACTCCTATAACAATGGTTCTATAGAACCGTAGGTATATATGGTATTAATAAGTTTTTTCGAATGGATTTTTGAAACCGTTGGGATAAAATAACTTTCCCAATGATTTTTAAAAACCTTTGGGAATGAAAATCCCCAAATATAATAGATCTGCAACTCCAGAAATCTCAAAAAAATTTCCCTAACCGAGACCTGGATGCACCCGCTTGAAATTTTTTCCCTAAAACTCAACCATTTGGAAGGTTTGCATCTAAATCTCGACGTAAACGCTACATCCCAACGCAATAGGTCTGGTTTCCAATGATTTTTTCTTCTCGTTTAAATCGATATGCGTGAGTTTATTTATTTTAGATTTTTTCTTCCAGTTTAAATCAGTTCGTGTGTGTTAATTTATTTTAGATTTTGTCATTCTATTTTGGTGCAATCTACTGTGTATTTGGATCCCCTTAAAAAAATAAGGCATATAAAATTTTTGGTTACATTTCGAACACTACTTCACATCCTTCTCTAGATGGTGGAAACTCTAATTTCCAACGGGACATCTATCTTTGATTCAAGAAATTTTTTTTCTTCTATTCTAAATCGGTAGGTGTGCCTTCATTTATTTTAGATTTTTTCATTCCATTTTTCTAAAATGTATTGTGTATTATGATTCCCTTATGAACACCATCAATATATCATTTTAGGTTGTGGTTTTGTTGTGATTTATCTGTATTGAATAATTTTGGTTGATATTGAAGAGGTAAATATGATCCTGAGTTATTTTATCCTTGATTTATTAAAAATTTAAGGTCTATTGACATGATTTCGTTGGTTATCCATAAATATAGTTAGGGTTGTCCATGTTGGGTGGGGGGGTTTTCCAAGTGGGGTGTGGGGGGTAGGGGTGTCCAGCTGGGGTGGGGGGGGGGGGTGGGTTTTCCAAGTAGGGTGGGGGTAGGGGTGTCCAAGTGGGGGTGGGGGGCTGCGTTGTCCAAGTGGGGTGGGGTAGGGCTGTCAAAGTGGGGTGGGTGTGGGGTGGGGGTAGAGCTGTCTAAGTGGGGTGGGGGTAGGGCTGTCCAAGTGGTGTGGGGGAGGGGTTGTCTAGGTGGGTTGGGGGAGGGGGCTTAGTTGTCAAAATGGGTTGGGGTAGGGCTGTTTGGGGTGGGGGATGTTGTACAGGTGGGGGTAGGGAACTGTGGTGTGGGGGTAGGGATGTCCACTCGAAGTGTCTCTCAATAGATAAAAACAGACATCATTTTTATTGAAACACAACAACTGACTCACTTGATGAAACACATGAAATATCTTTAAATGTAGCCTCACTTACCGAATCATTGGAACAATTTCCTGTAATGGATGCTCTTAATGTCAGATTTAGCATCCCATCTTGTTCATCAAATGGACTGGTCAACTTCCAATCTATCTTGGAGGCTTCTACACCACCTTTACATGAAACTAATGATCATAGGCAGTTTGATTAGAAAGAAAATCTTGAGGGAACTAGACATGAATGATCATGTGGTGCCATAGTTTCTCAGCAACCTCAATTTACCCCACATGATATAAGGTTATTACATGATGTCCAAGACATAGCGAGAGGAGAAGAGAAGGTGAATGTCTCGTAGACGAACAACATCAACAACGAACATCCACCACCCTTTCACAATATACATCAAAATCATATCTTTAAGAACATCCATGTGAATTTCTATCTTACATCCATCGAGGATGATTCATGTGGGTCAACTTGTTTTAGAAATTGTTTGTATTCATATGTGCCATGTACATGCACCCATGAATTTGAAGGTGAGTATGAGTACACGATAGTTGACCTTCTTAGAGAAGACTTTCTGGAAGAGTATAAGAGACATGAAGAAATAAAGATCATTTTCGTGTTGAAGCAAATGTGGTTGCTACAAAAAATGTGGAAATGGGCTTGTGCAACGCGGCCTAAGTTAAAACTTGCAGGTATTGTACATTATTTTTTTATGGATGGTTTCAGTGTAAATTCATTTTGGAATGATCAATTCTATTCATTGTCTTTTAGGTTTTTTTGACAGCTGAGGGGAAAGAGTGGGGTCTGCAGGCATTGGAGGATATGTCGAAGGGTGACTTTATGGGAAATTAAATCCTATATTTTTGCAACATTTCCATAGTATCTAACATCTAAGAAAATGGCCGCTTTTCCCTTCAAGCTCCCCGAACCCCGATTTTGATCGGGGTTCGGTGAGCTTGAAGGGAAAAGGGGCCATTTCTCCAACATATTCAGACACAAAATCACCCTTAGACATATCCTCTAATGTCTGCAGACCCCACCCTTTCCCCTCGGCTGTCAAAAAAACATAAAAGAAAATGAAAAGAAATGATTATTCCAAAATGAATTTAAACTGATACCTTCCAGAAAAAATAATGTACAATTCCTGCAAGTTATAACATAGGCTGCGTTGCACAATCCGATTTTGACATTATTTGTAGTAACCACATTTTCTTCAACACTCTAATGATCTTCATTGCATCATGTCTCTTATACTCTTCCAGAAAATATTCTCTAAGAAGGTCAACTATCGTGTACGCATACTCAAATTAAAATTCATGGGTGCAAGTTCAAGTCACGGATGATGATAAAAAATTTCCAAAACAAGTTGACCAATGTAAGTATTTAATGGTACCTTTATGCTTTGAAGTGTCAACCCCGCCTCAATATATGGCCTTGTGTGACCACAAACAATTGAAGTGTCTCAGATTTATTTGAAATGAACAACATTTTAATTGAAAACAAATACTGGCATACCGAAAACTGACCAAATTCATTCATATTATGTTGAAACTTTAGGAAAATGTTCTATGCGTAATTTGTGACATGTACAAGTCAACCCCGCCTCAATATGAGGCTAGGTGTGGCTGACACCTCTCAATGTGTCTTAGGTTTATTTGAAATAGACAACATTATAAATGAAAACAGCAACTAACATACAGAAAACCGACTAAACACATTCGGATTTAGATGAAACATTAGGACAATGATCCATGGGTCATATGTGACGTGTATGTGTCATCCCAGCCTCAATCCGAGGTGCAGAGTGGCCGACACCACTCGAAGTGTCTCTCTATATTTTAAAATGGAATTCATTTTAATTGAAAACAACAACTGACAAACGGTAATACGACCAAACACAATAGAATTATATTGAATCTTTAGGACAACTATCCATGGGTCATATCTGAATTGTTCGAGTCAACAATGCCTCATTCCGAGTTGCAGTGTTTCCGAGATTACTCTAAGTGTCTCACTTTTGTTTAAACTGGACAACATTTTAAGTACATACAGAAAATAGACCAAATGGATTCTTATTGTGTTGATACATTATAAAAACGATACATGGGTCGTATATGATGTGCAAGAGTCAACACCGCCTCAATCTAAGGTGAGGTGTTTCCAGCACCGCTCAAAATGTCTCTCTTTAGTTTAAAAAGGAGTTTATTTTATGTGAAAACAACAACTAACAAACAGAAAACTGAACAAATGCATTAGAATTCTATTGAACCATTAGTAAAACTATACATGGGTAATTTGTGACATGTACAAGTCAACCTTGCCTCATGTCGAGGCACAATGTGTCCGGAACAACCAAAATTGTCTCTCTTTCTTTTAAAATAGACTTTATTTTAAGTGAAAACAAAAAATGAAATACGAAAAACTGACCAAATGCATTCATATTCTATTGAAACTTTAGGAAAACAATCCATGGGTCATATGTGACGTGTACGAGTCAACCCCGCCTCAATATGAGGCATGTTGTGACCGAAACCACTCAATGTGTCTCACATTTACTTGAAATGGACAACATTTTAATTGAAAAAACCATTGGCATACGGAAAACATACTAAACACATTCTAATTCTGTTGAAACTTTAAGAAAATGATCCATGGGTCATATGTGACATGTAAGTGTCAACCCAACCTCAATTCAAGGCGAGGAGTTGCCGACACCACTTGGAGTGTCTCTCTATAGTTTAAAATTGACTTCATTCTAATTGAAAACAAAAACTGACATACGGTAATCTGACCAAACGCATTAGGAATCTGTTGGAACATTAGGAAAACAATCCATGGGTATTATGTGACGTGTTCAAGTCAATCTCACCTCAATCCAAGGCACAGTGTGGCCGGGATCACGCTAAATGTCTCTCTTTTGTTTAAAATAGACAACATTTTAATAACATACGGAAAACCGACGAAACGCAATTTGAATGTGTTGATGCTTTAGAAAAATGATACATGGGTCATATATGACGTGCATGAGTTAACCACGCCTCAATCTAAGGCACGGTGTGGCCAGAACCTCTCTAAGTGTCTCTCTTTAGATTAAAATGGACAATATTTTAAGTGAAAACAACAACTGACATACGGAAAAATAACTAAACACATTCTGATTCAGTTTAAACATTAGGACAATGATCTATGGGTAATATTTGACATGTACATGTCAACTCAGATTCAATCCGAGGTAAGGAGTGGCCGAAACCACTCAATGTGTCTCTCTATAGTTTAAAATGGACTTCATTTTAATTGAAAACACAAAATGATATACGGTAATCCGACCAAACGCATTTGGATTCTATTGAAACTATAGGAAAACAATCTATGGGTCATATGTGACGTGTTCGAGTCAACTGCACCTCAATCCGAGTCGCAGTGTGTTTGGGATCACTCTAAGTGTCTCTCTTTTGTTAAAATGGACAACATTTTAATGACATACAAAAAACTGACCAAACACATTATAATTGTGTTGATGCTTTAGGAAAACGATATTTGGGTCATATATGACATCCATGAGTCAACCCCACCTCAATACGAGGTGTCGTGTGGCCAGCACCAGTCACAGTGTCTCTGTTTAGTTTAAAATGGACTTCATTTTTAGTGAAAACAACAACTGACATACGGAAAACTGACCAAACGCTTTCAGATTCTTTTGAACCCTTAGTGAAACGATCCATTGGTCATTTTTGACGTTTATGAGTCAACCTCGCCTCAATTTGGGGCATGGTGTGGTCTTAACCACTCATATTGTATCCGTTTCATTAAAAATATACTTCATTTTATGTGAAAAAAATGACATATGGAAAACTTACCAAATGCATTCATATTCCATTGAAACATTAATAAAACGATCGATGGGTCATATGTGACATGTACGAGTCAACCCCACCTCAATCCAAGGCCTGGTGTGGCCGGTACCAATCGAAGTGTCTCTCTATAGTCTAAAATGGACTTTATTATAATTAAAAACCACAACTAAAATACGGAAAACCAAACAAACGCATTCAGATTTTTTTGATAATTTTGGACAACATTCCATGAGTAAATTGTGACATGTAAGCGTCACCCCCACCTCAATCCGAGGCCAGGTGTGGAAGACACCACTCATAGTGTCTTAGTTTTATTTGAAATAGACAACATATTAAATGAATACAACAACTGACATACAAAAAACCACATAAGGCATTCGGATTCAGTTGAAACTTCAAAACAACGATCCATGGGTCATATGTGACGTGTACGTGTCAAATAAGCCTCAATATGAGTTGTGGAGTGGCTGAAACCACTCGATGAGTCTCTCTATAGTTTAAAATTGACTTCATTTTAATTTAAAACCACAACTGACATACGTTAATCCGACCAAACACATTCGGATCCTATTAAAAACTTAGGAAAACGATCCATGGGTCATATGTGACGTTTTTGAGTCAACCTCTCCTCAATCTGAGTTACAGTGTGTCTGGGATCACTCTAAATGTCTCTCTTTTGTTAAAAATGGACAACAATTTAATGACATATGAAAAACTGACCAAACGAATTCTGAATGTGTTGATGCTTTATGAAAATGATAATTGGTCATATATGACGTCCAAAAGTTAACCCTATCTCAATCTGAGGTGCGGTGTGGCCGGCACCACTCAAAGTGTCTCTCTTTAGTTTAAAATGGCCTTCATTTTAAGTGAAAACAACAACTGACATACGGAAAACCGACCAAATGAATTCAGATTCTATTGAACCTTTAGTGAAATGATCCATCGGTCATTTGTGACGTGTATGAGTCAACCTCGCCTCAATCTGAAGCATGGTGTTGCTGTAAAAACTCGAATTGTCTCTCTTTCGTTTAAAATAGACTTCATTTTAAGCGAAAAGAAAAAATGACATACAGAATACTGACCAAATGCATTCATAATATGTTGAAACTTTAATACAACGATCTACGGGTCATTTGTGACATGTACGAGTCAACCCCGCCTCAATCCGAGGCGTAATGTGGCCAGAACCAATCAAAGTGTCTCTCTATAGTTTAAAATGGACTTCATTTTAATTGAAAACAACAACTGAAATACAGAAAACCAAAAAAATGCATTCATATTCTATTGAAAATTTAGAAAAACGTTCCATGAGTAATTGGTGACATGTATGAGTCATCCCCGACTCAATCCGAGGATAGGTGTGGCAAACCCCACTCACAGTGTCTCAGGTTTATTTGAAATAGACAATATTTTAAATGAAAACAACAGCTGACATACAGAGAACTAAATAACGCATTCATATTGAGTTGAAAATTTAGGAAAACGATCCATGGGTCATATGTGACATGTATGTGTCAACCCAGCCTCAATCTGAGGCGTGGAGTGGCCAACACCACTCGAAGTGTCTCTCTATAAATTAAAATAGACATCATTTTAATTGAAAACAACAACTGACATATGATAATCCGACCAAACGCATTCGGATTCTATTAAAACATTAGGAAATAGATACATGGGTTATATGTGCTGTGTTCGAGTCGACCGCGCCTCAATCCAAGTCCCAGTGTGGTCGGGATCACCCTAAACGTCCCTCTTTTGTTTAAAATGGACAACATTTTAATGACATATAGAAAACCTACCAAACGAATTTTGAATGTTTTTATGATTTAGGAAAACTATATATGGGTCATATATGATGTGCACAAGTCAACCCCACATCAATTCGAGCTACAGTGTTGCTGGCACCACTCAAAGTGCCTCCCTTTATATTAAAATGGACTTCATTTTAAGTGAAAACAAGAACTAACTTACGGAAAACTGACCAAATGCATTTAGCTTCTGTTTAACCATTAGTGCAACATTCCATGGGTCATTTTTGACGTGTATGTGTCAACCATGCCTCAATCTGAGGCATAGTGTGTCTGTAACCACTCAAATTGTCTCTCTTTAATTTAAAATAGTAATTATTTTAAGTGAAATCAAAAAATGACATACAGAAAACCGACCAAATGAATTCATATTTCGTTGAAACATTAGGAAAATGATCTTTGGGTTATATGTGACGTGTAAGAGTCAACCCGGCCTCAATCTGAGTATGGTATGGCTGGCACCAATCGAAGTGTCTATCTATATTTTAAAATGGACTTCATTTTAATTGATAACAACAACTGACATACGGAAAACCAACCAAATGCATTCATATTCTGTTGAAAATTTAGGACAATGTTCCATGAGTAATTTTTGACATGTACGAGTCAACGACGCCTCAATACATGTCCAGGTGTGGCAGAAAACACACAAAGTGTCTCAGGTTTATTTGAAATAGACAACTTTTTAAATGAAAACAACAGCTGACATATAGAAAACCAACTAAATGCATGCAGATTCAGTTCAAAATTTAGGACAATGATCCATGGTTCATGTGTGACGTGTATGTGTCAACCTAGCCTCAATATGTGGTGTGGAGTGGCCGAAACCACTCAAAGTGTCTCTCTATAGATTAAAATGGACTTCATTTTAATTGAAAACAACAACAACATCCTGTAATCCAACCAAAAGCATTCAGATTCTATTAAAACATTTGGACAACGATCCATGGGTCATATGTGACATGTTTGATTCAGTCATACCACAATCTATGTCGTAGTGTGGTCGGGATCACTCTAAATGATTCTCTTTTGATTAAATTGGACAACATTTTAATGACTTACGGAAAACTGTCCAAATGAATTCTGAATGTGTTTATGCTTTAGGAAAACAATATATGTGTCATATATTCCATGCAAGAGTCAACCCCGCCTCAATCCAAGGCATGGTGTGGCCGGCACCACTAAAAGTGTCTCTCTTCAGTTTAAAATTGACTTCATTTTAAGTGAAAACAAAAACTGACATACAGAAAACTGACCAAACGCATTCAGATTCTATTGAACCTTTAGTGATATGATCCATGGGTCATTTTTGACATATATGAGTCATCCTCGCCTCAATTAGAGGCATTGTGTGTCCGTAACCACTCAAATTGTCTCTCTTTCGTTTAAAATAGACTTCATTTTAAGTGAAAACAAAAAATGAAATACGGAAAACCAACCAAATGCATTCATATTCCATTGAAACATTAGGAAAATGATCCATGAGTCATATGAGACATGTACGAGTCAACCCCGCTTCAATACAAGGCTTGGTGTGGCTGGCACCAATCGAAGTGTCTCTCTATTGTATAAAATAGACTTCATTTTATTTGAAAGCAACAACTAACATACGGAAAACCAACCAAACACATAAAGATTCTATTGAAAATTTAGGAAAAAGTTCCATGAGTAATTTTTGACATGTACAAGTCAACCCCACCTCAATCCGAGGCCCTGTGTGGTAGATACCACTCAAAGTTTCTCAGGTTTATTTGAAATAGACAACATTTTAAATGAAAACAACAACTGACATATAGAAAACAGACTAAACACATTAAGATTCAGTTGAAACATTAGGACAATGATCTATGTGTCATATGTGATTTGTACGTGTCAACCCAGTCTCAATCTAAGCTATGGAGTGTCTGACACCACTCGAAGTGTCTCTCTATAGTTTAAAATGGACTTCATTTTAATTGAAAACAACAACTAACATACTGTAATCCGACCAAACGCATTCGGATTCTACTAAAACATTCGGACAATGATCCATGGGTCATATGTGACATGTTTGAGTCAACCGAGCCTCAATATGAGTTGCAGTGTGGCCGATATCCCTCTAAATGTCTCTCTTTTGTTTAAAATGGACAACATTTTAATGTCATACAGAAAACAGACCAAACGAATTCTGAATGTGTTGATGCTTTAGGAAAATGATATATAGTTCATATATGACGTGCACGAGTCAACCCCGCCTCAATCCGAGGTGCGGTGTGGCTGACACCACTCAAAGTGTCTCTCTTTAGTTTAAAATGGACTTCATTTTAAGTGAAAACAACAAATGCCATACAGAAAATTGACCTAACACATTCGAATTCTATTGAACCATTAGTGAAACGATCCATGGGTCATTTGTGACGTGTACGAGACAACCTCGCCTCAATAAAAAGGCCCAGTGGGGCCATAACCACTCAAATTGTCTCTCTTTAGTTTAAAATAGACTTTATTTAAATTGAAAACAATAAATGACATACGGAAAACTGAGTTATGCATTCGGATTCCATTTAAACTTTAGGTAAATGATCCATGGGTCATATGTGATGCGTACAAGTCAACCCCGCCGCAATCCTAGACACGTTGTGGCCAGTATCACTCCATGTGTATGTATAATGTTTAAAAGGACATCATTTTTAGTAAAAACCACTTGTATGTATTCTTAATAGTGTATAACACATATAATTACTTTTTAAAATTTTTTATGTATTTTATTGATAATTGATAATTAAATTATTTATGTATTCAATTATGAATTTAATTCCATATTCGATATATAATTGTCAACAATGTTTTAAATTCAATTCTAAATGAATTATGTATGTTTATAATTACGTTATAAATTATGATTTAATTCTGGATGTGTATAATTATAGGGTGAAATGTTTAATGTTTATGCATTATATGTTATATAATTGGAAAGGAGAGGGAATGGATTATTACCGCACAATTGACAAGAATGGTATTGCACACCTATGCAAATTGCAGGCAAATTGCATGCTACTGTGCAAATTGCAAGCTACTGTGCAATTTTCACAGCATAGCCTATGCCAATGGTTTCAAATAGTTGGAATAAATTTTGTATTATGTTTTTACCAATGGTTCAATAAGAACCATTGGTAAACCCCCTTTCCCATCGGTTTTGTAAACCGTTGGAAAATGTTCCTCAAAGAGGTTTTTGCCAAAGGTTTTGTTGAACTGTTAGAAAAACATATACCAACGGTTCAACCAAACTGTTGGGATAGGTTATTATAACCAACCTATCACAAAGGATCTATATAAAACGTTGGGAAAACTTTTTCCCAATGGATTACTTCCCTACGGTTCGTAGAACCATTGGTATAAGATATACCAACGGTTCTGCAGCCTATCCCAATAGTTCTGAACCGTTGGGAAATATGCTATTTCCAGTAGTGCGTTGGTAAGGGTTATGTTGTACATAAAGATTCATGATCCCTTATATCAGGTGTTGATTAAGAAATCTCACACTATTGACTTTATTTGGAAGTTGTTTTCATGATGACACAACTACATACCATGTAGCAAGCATGAAGTCTCTCATTATTCCTATGATGTAGGGAATGTACAATTTTTATTGATAATATAGCCTTGTTTTGTTGGGTTATAGAATTTTGAATTATGCACTAGCCTAACCAGCACCTAGTTTCTAAAGTATATGTACTAATACAAACACACATACATGGTCCATATATGTTGATTAAACATATAAATATGATATATATATATTATTACAATATATAAATAATTACATACCAGAAAGTCATTTTTTCTATGATCTGAAGTATGTAATGCTTTCTAGTGTACATTAGAAAACTAAGACTCTTGGTATTCATTTTTTTATCATTTTTAACTATTAATATATACCTTCACACTGATAGTCTATGACAACATCATTGATTACTTATATAAACCATTTGTGGTGGCCTACTGGTATTTTATCTCACACCCTGCCCAGGCCCCCTTTGGTACTTTAATAGATCAATTTTCTATAATTAATGATATGCGAATTCTTCCAACTTAATATATTAATATTCATTTCCATTATTTATAGAATATGTGAAAAGAACCAAGAATATTATCAATATTTTATAGAAGAAGCCTTTTATTCAATTTTATTATTTTGTATTCCATGATTTTATATGGTTATCCCTTGATCCCCTTTTGTATATCAATATTCGATGAATAAATGATTATGAAAATTCCTAAAATATTTTGATATTATTACACATTTTCTAATTTGATAATTCTCTTATTGTTTAATTATAATATTTTTTGTAAATTATAATTTTATTCTATGGATTGTTACCAATCTTGTATTTATTTTACGTTTATTTATTGATTAAATTATTTAATGGTTATTGTTATACTGAATATTACACTATGATATTAGTGTATAAACTCTCTAAAGTACCACCATTACAACATTACAGTTAGTTTGAAGCCTCCGACATACTGGGAGGTGCACTTAAGTCCATGTAATCCACTACCTCGAGACCTCTTTAATGGTGAATCCAATTCTGGAAATTGAAAAGTTGTATCAAAACATATGTTTTCAATTGTATCGTTTTCTGGGTATTAGATAGGAGACAAGAAGGTAAAGGAATTTGGAAATGACCTAATACCTAGATGTAGCTAACCCCTGTACTCGCAAATTACTGAGGGTAAAATTTTAGTTAGTGTTTTCTCTTATTATCTTGATACGAAATAACTGTTGGTTAAAAAACAATTATTAAGGTGTTAATATTATTGGTGTTGTTGAAATGAGATTTATTTTACACTTTCTTAATGAAATGAGAGTGTTTCATTGCATGCATCATTACAAAAAAATAAGACTATTATGCCATACATTTTTCAATGTCACATTTACATTCATTGTGCATTTTCTCATTTAATATTTATGGTTCCAAGATTAATTTTTAAAATTTTAAACAATTTAATTATATGTACTGGATTGAATAATTTAAATTTAATATGAATGTGTAAACCTAATGGTGTTTTCGTTCATTGGTTAATGAAAACATATTAAATAGTTAATTGTGGCACATTGAAACATGAACCATTGGCCACATGTGATGGAACATGTTATGGTATGGGTTATGTGGATGTCATATTTTGGTTTATAAAGTGTATGGTCACTTATTCATTAGAAATAGAGATCCATCTAATTCAAAAGTTTCAAGACAATTAAAAAATTAATGGGAACAAATTTGAAATGAGTATGACTTTTGAAAATTGAATAACCAACTTATACATGTAAAAATAAGACCTATAACCAAAAAGACTTAGTAGTTGGCAGTTGGTGTGTATCATAATTATATAAGGATTTTTATAGTCAGTCATTTTTTCCCAATCCTAGTAATAGGTGTATGAAAACAAGTATGATCTTTCTATACGGAGTCTATGCACATGTTCTAGTTTTCTATTTGTAAACATTACAATTTCTATGATCTATAATGAATAATATTTTGGAAATTATATCTTCATACCTCCATGAAATAATCAATTTTTATTCATTTAATGAGGTTATGACCATGAACATGAGGTGGAATGACATGATTAAGGATTGATTCCTCATATAGTGCCACATTTTCCACCACTTTCTATACCTGATATGGGAACTTACACTTCGTTTAAAGAGGTATTTCTATATATGATGTGGAGTATGCAATGTGTTTTTGGACATACATCGAGTATGGAAGAGTTGACTCAAGAGTTACAGTAGTATCATCCAACCTCATTTTATATGGATGGTGGACCACAAACTACTAAGTCATAGATCTAGGGTATTCATTCTATATTATAGGACATGGATGTTCCTCTTGAGTGGAGGATCCATCATGATGCTAATATGCTCCGTGATTATTTCAATGCATGGTGGGATGCTATTTACAACATTGATTATAATAGAGGTTTGATTTGTGATGATATCCATACTATATTGTATTTCTATTTAATTCTCTATACTCTTGGGGATGGTAGAGAAAGATAATTAATGAAACTGTAGAAGATAGGTTTGTCTAAATTAGAATACGCATCTCATTTTAATTAGTTATAGTGGTTTGATCTTACTATAACATGTGATGATATTATGATTTATGGGTGGTATTAGGATGTTATAGTATATTCCATTTAATCATAGGTAATTTTTTTAAGGTTTACTACAATTTCATAAATATTCAACTAATCTATTATTATACAGTGAAATTTAGGGGAAGAAGATGGTGGGATTCTGAGTTGTTCGACATATAGATATATATGTACAGATTCTTATAGGATAAATAAATTTTTGAGGTGACTCAAGGAGGTATTAGGAGTTAGGATCATCATGATAATTGATTTTTGATATATCACAAATGGAGGATTCTGGTACAAATGAAGCCTTAGTGAATTTGAGATCTAGTGGAATGAAGAGACTATGGTAGGATGGACAATATAAATCATTTTTTAATAATTTTCCATTACGTCATAAGGAAAAGGGATATTATCCTTCCACACATAATGTATTTGTGATAGTCGGTTCATGATATCAAGGGTGATGAAATACCACCTGCCACTCAAGTCAAGGATTTGGTCAAAGTAGAGGGAGTGAAACTCAAGTTTATTTGCACCAGTTGATCACACATTCTCAGAGATGTTTTGCAGTGACCCATGAATTTGATATAGGTTAGTAACATGATATATATCCTATGATAGATTAGTATAGTAGATGAAATTCTACTTCTCAAGGTATTATTCTAGTATCCACCACTTTTTTGTAATCATTATTTGTCATGGGCACGTCTCACACATTTATAAGTGAGATTATTATGGATATATTGGGCCCTAACATAAAAAATTTTCATGGTATTAGGATTCTTAATACACTTATACATCTCTAATATGATTGTGTTCACCATTTAATGTATTTTCCACTAATATAGGTATATATCTCTTCATATTGATCCTTTTTATACACAACATGACATGATTTGATATATTAAATAAGATGGAATACATCGTCCCTATTGAGACCATATATACTGTTATCATCATAGGATGAATTTTACTACACAATAATATGGTTTACATGTGAATTAGGGAGAATGGGATAAAAAAGGTACACGATCAATACGCAAGATGATTAGGCTAAGTAGTGTGATAGATCAGATCACTATTCGATTTTTGGATTTTTTGGGGTTGCAATCTGCTCTTTTCCTTCCTATGGTGATTCATTTTAGGGATATCATTCTTGAAAACATACATAGTTTACCAAAATTCCTAGATGTATAATTTAATATTATTAATGGTCCAATAGAAACAATAGTGACCATTCCTCTTTATAGAACACAATTCATGCGTGCCCCTCCCCTAGAGTCGCACCATGAAACTTTTGTTCTATAATGTGACTACTGATCTATAGTATAATTTTAACTTAAAGGCATGCAATATTAACAAAAAACCACTACTGAAACACCAAAACACCAAATGTTAAATGAATTCATATGTATTCAATATATTAAAACAAAATTTAATAGATATAACTCCTTGGTATTTAAGGGGGATTACATCCATGAAATATTTGAGTATGATGATATCTTAATTCATCATCCCAAATAGACTCAGAGTGAGTCTGGTTCTGAATATGATCTAGAAAAAAATGGAAATTAAAACCATACGGATTAATTTTTATATCGAAATGATGTTATGAGTAATATCTAATTCCTTTTTAGTTCAATCATTGTTATTTGGATTCCTATACTTTAAATATTAATCAATATATTGATAATTTTGAACCATAATTATTTAAGAATAAAATGAAATAAGAAGAATTAATGTATTGGTTTAATGAGATAAAAAATAAAATTGATTCTCTTATTTAATATCAAACCTGGACCATTTTAACAAAACATGGAAAGTGTTAAACTAATTAATTAAATGGGTTACATACATCTTAGATTGTTCCCTAAACATTAAAGGGTTGATAATAGTGAGTTTTTTCACCTACTGTTATATATTCACCAATTATGATTTGAATTCATATTTCTATTCTATATTTTTTCTATATAGTCCGGTTGGATGTTAAATAAAATGATGGACTATAATTTAGATGAAATAATATACATAACCCATATTGATATATTTTAAAAAATAAATAAAAATGAATATAATTTTTTTCATATATAGTTATTTTTTAACATAAATAGTAATCATGAAAATGTTATAAATAGTTATTATCAATTATAATTATAATTGGTTATAATATTATAGAGTTTTATTTCAAAGACTTCACTTTTTCTCATTTAAAAATTAAAATAAAATCATTTTTTAATATAACATGAATCTTTTGGTTTGAATTTCATTATTTTATTTTTTAATTTCCAAAGATCTTAGTTCTAATTAAGACTTTTTCTTCATCATTTTTCTAAAATATACTCAGACATAGTAACAATGATATGGAGTTGTTAAAAATAAAGATTTATTATCCATAGTTCTAGAAAATCATCTTTTGGTGTAGTTAAAACCATACCCAAAGGCCTCAAAATATCGACGTTGAAGTTACATAGAATCTATTGTATAAATTGAACACAATGGTTCATGGAGTATAATATAGAAGTATAAAGATATAAAATAAATCATATAATGAAACTATAGAGAATATTATTCTAATTATAATTTTATAAGAATTAAATCATTGTGATTTGTAATTTCTTTTAAATTTTTAAATTTTTTATTCTTTATAATTGTATTAATCAATGAGATTTTGGCGTATGGAACCCATGATTATTCTGATCATATTATTGAGTTTGTCTAGTATGTATAAGGATGTTGCTATAGAAATATTGAGATCAAGGGATTCTGAGGACAAAGAAAGAGTTGTTCATATCCTTTGTGTTAACTAGATTCCATGTGAAAACAATATATATGTTTCCAATCATGGATTTCAAGTTCTTCTATGCTGAAGTCAAAATACCATAATATATGTTTAATATTGGGGGTACTTCTATGATGAATGTAAAATACCTTTATGAATTTTTATGCATCATCTTGAATCATTACATTAAAATTGTAATTTTAATAATATTCTTTTCAAGTTGTATAAATATTATTATCATTTAGACCGTGTTTTATTTTTAATTACATACATTTAATTAAATTCTATATAGGTTTTTTTTCATTTATTTAGTATTATTTATTCCAACTATTTAATTTCTATTTAACATAACCATTTATAATATAATTCATTGGTTAAATCATAAATTTATAATTCTGTTTAGTATACACATGAGGTGGTCATAATTTTTTTGTTTTTATATAATAATATTCAAACACCAAATTAATGAATGTCTATTCTGTATATCCTGGAAACGCTTCATGTCAGTGTAGGTATCTACATTTATGATTATAAATTTTCTTATTATAGAATTCTTATTATGTTATTTAAAATTATATCATTATAACCGTATAATAGTTACATGGTAGAGAAATTTTATTATTATAGGTTTTTATATAATATTGATTGATAATATCAATCATAATGGGCCTTATATCATTGACGGAAATGATTTGGAATATTGGCACGACTTTATGAAGATATTATTTATTAATAGTCGTGTGTGAAGTGCACTGTGTTGCATTTGTTGTCAATGAGGTATGTTGTTGTCAAGGAATGAATGGATGGATGTCAAGGAGGTTCAATATGTGAATGACAAAGGATGTGATGGTGATGGTGATGAAGGAGAATGGCCATGGTACTAAGATGCATGTCACTTAGGAGATTCACTAAGTGACATAGGATGTTGTGGTTGAAACATTCTCTATGGATATCTGACGATTGTTGAGCTGATCTTTAAGTTCAAAGAACTTGTATCCTGATGATACAAAGTCACAACAATAATTGAAGACCATGCATTGTATTGACAATGCATGAGGAGATGAAGTAAACCATCCATAAGTTCTAAGTGGATGAAGTGGTTTTAATGAAGTCCATGCACTATCACTTAGTGCAGGTGAATTTGAAGAAGATCCAATTTGATCTCTGATTAGATCAATGAAGAACATTGAAGAATCTATTTGATTAAGGAGTTCTGTTGAAGATGAAGAACCTTCAGGAATTCCACCTCCTAATACTAGAATATATGTTAAGGAGGATGGAGGAATTCTAATGAAGAAGTAGAGTTGATGAAGAAGAATGGCTTAGAGGTGGAGTGGCATTTGGCATATTACACTTGGTACTTTGTTTTTATACAAAGTTACTTGGTGTTTTACACTAGAAAAAAATATGGCCAGCCAAGGCACCTTGAGGGTTCAACCCCAAGGCATAGGCACTAAGGCACCACGCCCATGGGGGAACCCGTGGGGCGACCCAGGGCGGCAGGACGCACCCAAGACACCGCATATGCGTCTGGGGCACGCCTGGAGGAGCGCGGTAGGGGCTCATGAGCACACCCAAGAGTGTCAGCGTGCATAGTGGGCGTCAGTGGCGCGCCTGCAGGGAGCAGAGTGGGCGCAGAGCGCGCCCGTAGAGAGAACACGGTGCGGGGTGGCACCGTGGAGGGAGAAGTTCAACTGAGCCCGCTGGGGGAGCGGATGGTTGATAAACCGCGGCAAAACCGCGCCCCGTTTCGATGTGGGATGCGGAAAAATCACCGGGAGAGAATCCTGGCCGCACGATTGATCGCGCGCCAGATCTCGGCAGCACATCTCATCGCGCCGCTCCCGTTCAGATCCAGGTCGTCTGATGTGTTTCATTCGCCCGATCCAATGGCTCCCGGTCCATCTCCTACCTCGAGCTCGAACGAAGCCACCCGCGTACCTCCGTCGAACTAGGAGCAACCCGCGAGATGATTTTGAGATTCCGGCCACCTCTGAAGAAGCCGAAGACACCATTGGGTTCGTCTGGCCACACTGAACACATACATGCATAAAAATATGCATGCATGCAACGAGGGGAGCATTTCGAGTTCGGCCGAAGGCAAACGAAGTGCCGAGGCCAAGTGGTTAATATTTTGCATGAATCGCCCTTAGAAGAAGGCCGTGCATGCGTTCTAAGTCGCATGCACGTGGAGGCGAAAAATAAATGACCCCGCATTGAACAGAGAATTGAAAACAAGATTTGAAGGAAATCTTGAAATCCCGAAACTTTCGGGAGTTCAAGTTTTATCTCCGTGGATGAACCGAGGCTCTCCTCGCCTATAAAAAGAGAGCCCGAGCACTCAGAGTTGCTTGCTGATGGGCTGATCCTTTGTTGAAAATTCGAAGTCTCGTGAGTGCCTTTGTGCCTCGCGAAGTAGAAGCCTCGCGCACATTTGTGCGGCTGAAGTTATCGGGACCACCCGAGGTCCTGAAGGAGTCCCCTGCGCGCTTATCTTGCGCGACAGGAAGATCCCGAGCTGCTTGAATCTGCGCACTCGAGGATTGGCACCCTCACTACCCGCATACTTGTGCAGCAGGAGGAAGTGCCCGCGGGTGTTTCACTTGCGCGCCCCGCGGTGCTCATGCACCTTGCGCGACTGCCCCTTGCACCCGAGGCCTTGCACGGCTCTTGTGCCTTGTGCACCTGCGCGACAATGGAGTAGAGGAGAGGCCGAACCAAGCACCTGCGCTTCTTGAAGAGGAAGTGAAGACCGAGGCAGTGCCTCGTGTGTGAACATTGAGAAGGCCGAGCCTTTGTGCTTGTGTGCCAAGAAGACAAGAACACCTACGGGCAGTGGCTTGTGCAAAGAGGGAGAACCCGAGGCCTTTAGTGCCTTGTGTGTGCACCAAGTGAAGACACATTTTGTGTGTGCAAATTGAAGAACAACCTACGGGTTAAGGGTGTGCAACAAGAAGTGGGAAGAGGCCCAAGTCATGTGTGTGCTAAAGTGGAACAAGGCTTGCACCTTGTGTTTGCAAAGTAATTGAGAAAATGTGTGTGCAAACAAAACAAGAAGTGGGCCGAACCTAGGTGTGTGCACTAAGAAGTGTGTATACACTTAGAAGAAGAAAAGGGAGGACATCCACACTAAAGTATAACACACATTCAAGTGTGTAAGAAAATTGAATAAAGTGTGTGAAGAAGTGAGAAGTTGGTGTGTGATTAAAGATACTACACCCTTTGTGGGTTTATTGCACCAAGAGAAGAAAGAGGGAAGTGCATGCATACATGCATGCACGTGCACACGTGAAGAAAGATAAATTAGTTGTGTGCATCTGAGTAATCCAAGACTAGAGGATCTTGAAGAATTTGAGAAGGCCATGCAGTCAGTGCATGAAGATGCAGAGTTGCCATGCACTCAGTGCATGAAGTTGAAGTGAAGTGAGACTGGACCAGACTGAAGTTAAAGATATCAGTTGTCTGAGTATTCAGTATCTAGAGAGAAGCCAGGTCATCCTGAGAAGAAGGAGATAAATCCTGAGCAAGACGAGAAGACCTGATCATCACAAGTGATCAGAGGTACAGAGCAAGGCCAGCAGTCTTTATCCCAGACTGTTGAAGATACTTGAAGAATCTTAAAGAGAATAATAGCTACTCGTGTGACTCGAGGAGCCAGGAGAAGACCCTGTGGGACTCAGAGAGAAGAAGTCTTCAGTGGGATTCTGGAGCAGGCCAGTGGGACTCTGGTAACACTGTGGGACGCAGTATAATGACCCTCTTGTGGGACTCAGGAGAGATATAGTGGGACTCTGTATCGACCATTGTAATACTAACTGATTATAATGGAGAAACCATGTTGGGGTGTATAACCAACATGGAAAGGACGTAGGCCTTTGGTGCCGAACCTTGTAAATCCTTGTGTCTAGTGCCTTTATATTTACAGCATTATTCGAGTAAAGGTTGAGAGACACAAGAAGAGTGGATCGAGGCTTTAACCAGCCATAGAGGTTTAATTGATAAAGAATCAATTAGTAAAAAGTTTTAAGGGATCACTGATTCACCCCTCCCCCTCTCAGTGATTCACACTGATCTGGGCACTTCAATTGGTATCAGAGGGAGGTTACCACTAAAAGTTCCAAGAGAGTCTATATGGAGTGCAGATTTGAGGAAATAAAAGAATAGCCTCAAATGGAGATATCTGCCAAGACTCTGAAAAACAGAATGAAGAAACAGGAAAAGAAGATGAAGAAGAAGGTTGTTGCAATCAGAGAAACTCCTTCTATGGAAAGAAATGTGAAAGTCACATCAGATGACAATTCATTTTATCATTCTTCTGATGAAGCCTGCTCTAGCTGTGATGAAGATGGAAGAAACAATGATCTTATAAATGCAATCATATATCTTCAGAAGACAGTCCCCAAGGAAGTGGCAATGTGTATAGCTACAGGCCTCCTTGATCTTCAAGAAGAAAAATTACAGCTAGAAGATGAAGCCAATTCTCTGGAAGTGCAATTGGCAAAAAGGGTTGGCATAACCAACACTCTCAGAAAGCTGGTGAAGGCTAAAGATGAAACCATTTCTCTTTACAATGAAAGATAAGAAGACACTGCTGAAGAATTGCAAAGAAGCCTTTCTGAGAAAGAATTCTTTAAGACAATGGTCAAAGATGTTTTCCATGCACTAGAAAAGAGGCACAAAGTTTCAATGAATGTCAGAGATGCTCAACTTGAAGAAAAAGTAAACAGGGTAATGGATCTTGACAATTCGTTACAAGAAATGAAGAAGGTGCATGAAGACCAGTTAGAACAGCTGAAAGAGAAATGGGAAGGAAGGCTAAGAACTATTGAGGATGAGAAGAACTCCCTCAATATGAAATGCTTAGAACTAGAGGTGATATTGAAAACTCAGCAATCACCCAAAGCCAAAGCCTCCCAGTCAGCTGAAAGGAGAAATGTTGCTACTCAAGTATGCATTGAGCAGGATGATTCTAAAAGAAAGACATTCTCTAATAAAAGGGCAACAACTTCTAAAAAGGAGGTACCATCCATCCCATCTTGTACTCATGTTTCTAAATGTGTTTCCACAAAAAGTGGATGATGGAAGAATAATTCCAAACAAGTATGGATGAAGACAAAGAAGAAGCAGAGCTCTCCTGAAACAACACAGCAGCTCAAGAAAAATGTCCAACACCCAGAAGGACCCAAGGAGTCAAGATTTGTGGGACAATGTTGGTGTTGTAATAAGTATGGGCATTGTGCAAAGGATTGTTGGTACAATCCACTGAATGCCAAAGCACAAAGGAAGCCCATGCCTAGGGGGAGCAAGCCAGAAGAAAAGAACCAGCATCCATAGGTCCAGAGACATCTGTTTACTGCAAATAGATTCGGATTACTTGACAACATCTGGGATGATTGCAAAAGTGGTCAAAAAGATACATGTCAATCTCCAACTGTATCCAGAGCTCAAAAGAAGAAAAGATCACAGAACCTGGCTCAGAAAGAATCATTGGGAAGCAAGCATAAGAAAGTGGAAGATGCTCCCTAGAAGATTTTGAAAAAGGAAAAGATGTCCTTGGATTTGAAATCCAAGAAGGGTGATGCATCATGAAGAGCCACCAAGAAGACATGCTTCTACTGTGGAAAGAAAGGACATTTCATGGATCTTTATAAACAAGCCATGAAATTCAATAGAGGCAGACTGGACTCAAACAGACAATCAATCCAGAAGAAGTAGAAGGGATTGATTGAAAACAAGTTGCCTAAGAAAGGTAGCTTGAAAGAATCAAAGAACCATGTGGAATATCCAGAACTGAGGCCACACTTCCAAGTGACTTACTAGTCAAATGGCCAACTCAGTTGCAACTTGCCAAAGATCTGCAAAGAGCTGAAGATGAAGTTCTGGAAATTGCTAAGGAAAAATGGAAGAAGAATATTTCACATGAAGAGGTGTTGATATCCACACTAGCACAAACATCATTGAAGATCAAATGTGCAAGTGTGAAGAATGGTGAAAATGGGACATCTCGGTTGAGAGAATCTTCTCAACCTTGTTGTTCACATTGATGAACCAAGGAGGTTCCATCTTATTCCCTAATACTTCTTGTATTTACATGTGCTAACATTGCAGGGAATTGAAGATGATGATCATTCTCATTTGGAGAGTGGTTTGGACAGAATAGATTGCACCCCTTGAGGGGGATCCAATCTGGAGAAGATGATATTTTGGGATTTAATATCATCTTGATAAAAGTGAAGGTATTCCAATCATACTTTCATCCCTTGTTTCTTAATTGTATTCATCATGAAAATTTAGGGGGAGTATTGATTGAAGGCAAATGGTTGAAAGGGGAAGCTTTATCATTGCACTGAACTTTCTAATGTGTTTTGTGAAGTTGTGCAGGATTTAGCAAATTCATTGATATATCTGAAAAATTTCAAACCCCTGAAGCATGATCTCACATGTACAGTGGATGTTGGACAACATTGAGTACCTTGGTTATATCACTCTTGTTTTCTACACCGGGTTAGCCCAAGTAGACTTAGAGCTGATTTACTAAAGGTTCCTTGCTCAAGAGAACATGTGACATCATCCCTCTCTTAGTGATTTTGAAGAAAATGCTTTTATAAGGGAGGAAGAGATTTTTAAAAGAGAACCACACCACACCTTTGCATTTGATTGCCAATAAGGGGGAGAAATATTGGCACACATATTGACCCATTCATATGTGCTCTAGTGTATTGCCAACAAATACAAAGGGGGAGATTGAAGTGCACTGTGTTGCATTTGTTGTCAATGAGGTATGTTGTTGTCAAGGAATGAATGGATGGATGTCAAGGAGGTTCAATATGTGAATGACAAAGGATGTGATGGTGATGGTGATGAAGGAGAATGGCCATGGTACTAAGATGCATGTCACTTAGGAGATTCACTAAGTGACATAGGATGTTTTGGTTGAAACATTCTCTATGGATATCTGACGATTGTTGAGCTGATCATTAAGTTCAAAGAACTTGTATCCTGATGATACAAAGTCACAACAATAATTGAAGACCATGCATTGTATTGACAATGCATGAAGAGCTGAAGTAAACCATCCATAAGTTCTAAGTGGATGATGTGGTTTTAATGAAGTCCATGCACTATCACTTAGTGCAGGTGAATTTGAAGAAGATCCAATTTGATCTCTGATTAGATCAATGAATAACATTGAAGAATCTATTTGATTAAGGAGTTCTGTTTAAGATGAAGAACCTTCGGGAATTCCACCTCCTAATACTAGAATATATGTTAAGGAGGATGGAGGAATTCTAATGAAGAAGTAGAGTTGATGAAGAAGAATGGCTAGAGGTGGAGTGGCATTTGGCATATTACACTTGGTACTTTGTTTTTATACAAAGTCACTTGGTGTTTTACACTAGCAAAAAATATGGCCAGCCAAGGCACCTTGAGGGTTAAACCCCAAGGCATGGACGCTAAGGCACCACGCCCATGGGGGAACCCGTGGGGCGACCCAGGGCGGCAGGACGCACCCAATACACCGCATAGGCGTCTGGGGCACGCCCGGAGGAGCGCGGTAGGGGCGCATGAGCGCACCCAAGAGTGTCAGCATGCATAGCGGGCGCCAGTGGCGCGCCCGCAGGGAGCAGAGTGGGCGCAGAGCGCGCCCGCATAGAGAACACGGTGTGGGGCGGCACCGTGGAGGGAGAAGTTCAACTGAGCCGGCTGGGGGAGCGGATGGTTGATAAACCGCGGCAAAACCGCGCCCCGTTTCGATGTGGGACGCGGAAAAATCACCGGGAGTGAATCCTGGCCGCACGATTGATCGCACGCCAGATCTCGGCCACACATCTCATCGCGCCGCTCCCGTTCAGATCCAGGCCATCCGATGTGTTTCATTCGCCCGATCCAACGGCTCCCGGTCCATCTCCTACCTCGAGCTCGAACGAAGCCACCCGCGTACCTCCGTCGAACCAGGAGCAACCCGCGAGATGATTTTGAGATTCCGGCCACCTCTGAAGAAGCCGAAGACACCATTGGGTTCGTCTGGCCACACTGAACACATACATGCATAAAAATATGCATGCATGCAACGAGGGCGGCATTTCGAGTTCGGCCGAAGGCAAACGAAGTGCCGAGGCCAAGTGGTTAATATTTTGCATGAATCGCCCTTAGAAGAAGGTCGTGCATGCGTTCTAAGTCGCATGCACATGGAGGCGAAAAATAAATGACCCCGCGTTGAACAGAGAATTGAAAACAAGATTTGAAGGAAATCTTGAAATCCCGAAACTTTCGGGAGTTCAAGTTTTATCTCCGTGGATGAACCGAGGCTCTCCTCGCCTATAAAAAGTGAGCCCGAGCACTCAGAGTTGCTTGCTTATGGGCTGATCCTTTGTTGAAAATTCGAAGTCCTGTGAGTGTCTTTGTGCCTCACGAAGTAGAAGCCCCGCACACATTTGTGCGGCTGAAGTTCTCGGGACCACCCGAGGTCCTGAAGGAGTCCCCTGCGCGCCTATCTTGCGCGACAGGAAGATCCCGAGCCGCTTGAATCTGCGCGCTCGAGGATTGGAACCCTCACTGCCCGCATACTTGTGCGGCAGGAGGAAGTGCCTGCGGGTGTTGCACTTGCACGCCCCGCGGTGCTCATGCACCTTGCACGACTGCCCCTTGCACCCGAGGCCTTGCACGGCTCTTGTGCCTTGTGCACCTACGCGACAATGGAGTAGAGGAGAGGCCGAACCAAGCACCTGCGTGCCTTGAAGAGGAAGTGAAGACTGAGGCGGTGCCTCGTGTGTGAACATTGAGAAGGCCAAGCCTTTGTGCTTGTGTGCCAAGAAGACAAGAACACCTACGGGCAGTGGCTTGTGCAAAGAGGGAGAACCCGAGGCCTTTAGTGCCTTGTGTGTGCACCAAGTGAAGACACATTTTGTGTGTGCAAATTGAAGAACAACCTACGGGTTAAGGGTGTGCAACAAGAAGTGGGAAGAGGCCCATGTCATGTGTGTGCTAAAGTGGAACAAGGCTTGCACCTTGTGTTTGCAAAGTAATTGAGAAAATGTGTGTGCAAACAAAACAAGAAGTGGTCCGAACCTAGGTGTGTGCTCTAAGAAGTGTGTATACACATAGAAGAAGAAAAGGGAGGACATCCACACTAAATTATAACACACATTCAAGTGTGTAAGCAAATTGAATAAAATGTGTGAAGAAGTGAGAAGCTGGTGTGTGATTAAAGATACTACACCCTTTGTGGGTTTATTTCACCAAGAGAAGAAAGAGGGAAGTGCATGCATACATGCATGCACGTGCACACGTGAAGAAAGATAAATTAGTTGTGTGCATCTGAGTAATCCAAGACCAAGGGATCTTGAAGAATTTGAGAAGGCCATGCAGTCAGTGCATGAAGATGCAGAGTTGCCATGCACTCAGTGCATGAAGTTGAAGTGAAGTGAGACTGGACCAGACTGAAGTTAAAGATATCAGTTATCTGAGTATTCAGTAGCTGGAGAGAAGCCAGGTCATCCTGAGGTGAAGGAGATAAATCCTGAGCAAGATGAGAACACCTGATCATCACAAGTGATCAGAGGTACAGAGCAAGGCCAGCAGTCTTTATCCCAGACTGCTGAAGATTCTTGAAGAAGCTTAAAGAGAAGAAGAGCTACTCGTGTGACTCGAGGAGCCAGGAGAAGACCCTGTGGGACTCAGGGAGAAGAAGTCTTCAGTGGGATTCTGGAGCAGGCCAGTGGGACTCTTGTAACACTGTGGGACGTAGTATAAAGACCCTCCTGTGGGACTCAGGAGAGATACAGTGGGACTCTGTATCAACCATTGTAATACTAACTGATTATAATGGAGAAACCATGTTGGGGTGTATAACCAACATGGCAAGGACGTAGGTCTTTGGTGCCGAACCTTGTAAATCCTTGTGTCCAGTGCCTTTATATTTACAGTATTATTCGAGGAAAGGTTGAGAGACACAAGAAGAGTGGATCGAGGCTTTAACCAGCCATAGATTTTTAATTTATAAATAATCAATTAGTAAAAAGTTTTAAGGGATCACTGATTCACCCCCTCCCCCTCTCAGTGATTCACACAGATCTGGACACTTCAGTGTGGATAATATTCTTATTCTTATTGAAAGTTAGTATATACTAGAGAAACACATCTCTAATTTGACTCAGGATTATGGAATAGAATTTCACATTCATTTCAATAAAAAATAATTTTCATGTTCAATTCAATATAATATCTTTATTTAGGTTTTTTTTGAACTACATGTTCCATTTTAAATAATCATGATTTTACTCAAATCAAAATGAGAATGGTTTTAGAGAATAAAAATTATATTCCTTTAGCAGTAACATAGTTTTTTTCTGAATAATATTTTTCTCATTTTCATGATATATTCATAAATATTTTTAATATATTATTAAAATTTTATGGGAAATAGTTAATGGATGAAGTTCTAGTGGAGAAATTTATTGATATATTTTGAAAAGAAAGCTATTCAATGTAAAAAACAAAATATGATACCAAAAATGTCACTAATATGATACTTAAATATATTATAACAAAAATAATGAAATGTTATGTTCATATTAAATATATACATAGAAATAAAATATTTATAATATTATTTCCATTACATAAAATTATAGATCTTTATATTTTCTATCATCAATTTCAACTTAAATAACAATCAAAGAAATTGTTATTCTAAGATGAGTGATTGAGAAATGTATCAACTTTATTATATTATTATGTGATAAATGGGCAAAATGAAATTTTAGAAAGATCAATTTAGATATAGTGTGGAAAAATATGAAATGAAGTAATCTAATGATTCAATATTTTTTGAGTGTATGTAACCCATTACTTTTTTACATGTTTTACATTTATATAAAATAAAAAAAAGTAAATATACATACGTAAAATATAAAAAAATACTAAAATCATTAGATACAAAGACATCCAAAAGATGTGACACTACATTTGACAATTTATTGGATGATAGTGATGACATGTAGAATAATGTATTGTTTTATGCTAATTTTAATAGGAATGAATAGTGATTCACGTAAGATCCTGATAATTCATGAATGTACACCCTTGTTTAAATTTTTCTTCAACAACTTTTTTATGGATAATACTATTTTTCATGGCTATATGAGTAATTTTGGGGTTATTCGGGGGTGATGGGACATGAAATGAGAGAAACATGTCTAGAAAATGTGAAATGAATGGTTACAGCAAGGCTAGGGAAAATAATTCAACTGGACCAGGACTCTATGTGCCTTAGTGAAACATTTAGATAGATGTTAGTACAAATTTACTTCACTATTTCCAAACTATGTCGGTGTTCTCAAGAATCTATGAATGCTAACAATATAGACGTTAAAAAGATAGAATTTACCATTTTCACTCATCGTTATATTGCTCTATTTATTAATTTTAACCCTGTTTGACTCCCTATAACATGGGTGATGATCTTGGATCTATTTCCCCCATAATTGGAGTTTTAAATTTATTATAGGGGTTTTGAGTGTTTTTTAGTTCATATAGAAGATCCAAGGGAGTCTAGTACTCCTCTTTGTTTAATATTCTAGATTAGGGCTTGTTGACACTCATTTCTTATTTTGAATCCCTCAGAAACTCACTTTTCTAATACAGACGAAGAGGTTGATTTAAGGAATGTTTGTGTTTGAATCAATGGTGTAAGTTAAGAAAGCGTTCTTCAAAACACATGAGGTAGGTGTTCATTATGAGTTTCCTCATATTATTTATTGTCTATATATGTTTACGGTTGTGATAATGTGGATCCTTGTTGTGTTGTTTGGTATATGGTTTCGAAATGAGTTTTGGTACATTTATTGATGTGTGAAACCCTTAACATACACTTTAGGGGTTTTATGTAGGCCTGTCCCAAACATGGATACCCATGAGGTAAGGTGGACCCATGTAAATGATGAATAAAACATGTAATCATTGTGATGGGGGTATCATGATAGTGGATGGGTAGTATAAATGAAATCTTTATGTTGGTATGATTAATGGGTTGGTAGAAACCATTATATTGTTTCTTCATCAAATTATTAAAACATATGTAATGTTTTTTATTGTAATATTTTTGTTTTTAACCTAATTGTAGATTTATTTATTTAAAAATATGTTTTAAAGAATGAAATGTTTAAAATGGAGTCATTTTTATCAATGTTATTTAAAAAGGGGGGTTTTATAAAGAGAGGTAAATTGATGTTGAAAGGAGGCTGATGTTTCCTTATTGCAAAAAGTTTTAATTATGGATTTATTTGACTGAAAGAGAAATAAAACCCGTTGGTGAATTATCTAGTTTTTTAACAGGAACAACCATGTTTTATATGTTGGCTTAATGATTATTGAAAATGATTATTTTTAAATGTTTTCTAACATGAAGTGGTCCATAAGGACATTTGGAACCATTTTCTCTTAAATTTTCAATTAGATAGTACGATTGGACACCTACGGATTATGTGGAAATCATTTCATGGTAATTAGATGAATTAATATGTTGAGTGATCATTGTTGTGGATATAACATTATGGGGTGTTAAGAATAATGATATCTATGTTCAGTGGTTATGTAATGAAGACGCATTATGTATTTATGAAATATTAATTGTGCATTTTATGTTATTGTTTGAATGTTATTTTGAAATATTTTATGTGATAAATTGTTAAGTAAGCATGTGCACATGGATTGGTGGTGTTAGAAAAAGGACTGAGGCTCCTCCCATGGGTCTGGTTGGACTAAAGTCAAAACCCACCATATAATTCATGGGATGGGAGTCAGAAAGATGCTCTAGGCCCCTAACATCTGCATTGGATGAGACTACCAAGATAGATTCTCCATGGTATGTGAAATTGGATATCTAGATAGATGAACAATAGTATGTGGAACTAGATGCATGAATTGGGGCTTCACAGTTTTTATATTATAATTATTTATGATATTTTTATCCCATGTGATATAGGAAACTTTGATTTCACCATAATTCATGATGAATAGTGGATTTAGGTTGCATGATAAATGTGGAAAATATATAACCCATTGGAAAAATGATTATAATGATCCTTTTAATTTTATCAACTAATTGATATGTTATATTATTTCATTAGTGACAGCACACTTGTGTTTAAGTGTATTTTTATTCCCTTGTGTTGTGGAATAGATTACCTGTGTGACCAATGTCAGTCTGCTTGATTTGATACCTCCAATGATCATAATGAATAAAATGGATTTCTCATAGTCACTTAACTGATTTCCATGTGGTTTTATTGTATTTAATTTTTACCTACATATAAATTTATATAGACTAGTTATCATAAAACACAATATTTTTGGTGGCCTATTTATTTATGTTCACAATATACTGATGAAACCATAACACATGTGTATCCAACTAGATGTTACCTGTTTTTAGGTATAACATCAGGATATGGTCCTCATGCATGGTTGTGCATGGGATGATGGGTTGGAGAATGAGAGGTCAGGAATGGTTGGGGGCTTAGGTATGAGTTCATATTCATTATATAGTTTGTATCGTGATTTATATTGTATGATTATCTGTGTTTTATTGTATTAACAATATTTTTCTACCATTTTTGTACTTGGTGACTTATTTTCCTATATTTTTTTATTTTTTATTTATTGATTCTATTGTATATATAATCTATTTATGTTACTTATACTGTATATGCAATCTATCAATTTTTTATAGTCTCTTCATGATTCTATTTAGAATCTTGTAGGTTGTTGGCAGCCTCTAGCATATAGAGAGGTTCACCTGATGTCATTAGACGACCCGACATGGGGAACCAGTTATAGTGGCTTCAAGTTTAGGGGAGTTAAAATGTGGTATTATATACATTTTTATTACTATTTGGGCATGGTATATAGGACAGTATAATCTAGTTGGGATTTGGTAATTAGATTGTGTGTGGGTGTATGTATCCCAATGTATAAGGGAAAACCCTAGTTCCAAGGGTTGCGAAATTAGGTTTTATTTTGTTATTTTTTTGTTGGTTGTTATTTCCACCGTAGATTGAATACATGGATGGGATGTTATTGACTTATAAAATATTAATCTATTGGATAGACATGATAGAATATGGTTTGTGAGTCTATCCATTATGATAGGGACATTGGATAGATTGGTTATCTATATTTTTCTTGTGATTGAAATTTGAATTAATGATTATAAATCATATGTGTATAAAAAGTAAAATTGAATGAAATTATGGGTGATGAAATTTTGGTTAAAATGGTTTTGTGAAACATGAATCTTAGAGTTTGAAAAATAATAATTTCATAAAATGTTATTTTTAATAAATATGTGATTTTGGAAATAATGAGAAAGATAAATGTTTCTTAAAGTATAAATGATTGGGTTTTCAAAATGAAAAAGTCAAGATAAGTGAAACCATGCGATTAAAAGTTAAAATTAAATAAGTGGGAGAAAAAGGATAATAATTGATCTTTTTTGGAAACCATTGGTGGTTATCCCTTATGTTGGAGGATGAAATTATGTATTCATTGTTTGGGTAGTGATAGAGTTATATGTTTGATACCAAATGTTATAGGATTTTAGACATTTATGTGTTGGTTGTGCCTGTTAATGAGATGTTTTTTCTTATTTTTCTTGTTATGTTGTGACATTGATGTTGTGAAATGAAATCTATTAATGAGAATGTGGAAAAATTGTGGATTATGACTTTTGGAGTTGTGATTTAGAAGCTACATTGGGTTTTTGAATCATGGTTCTAATGTATTTGGGTCAGTGTCTTTCATTTGAGACCGATAGTTTATGGTTGTTTAGTGCATTAGAATTAAGATTTTTGTTTGAAACATAACTAGGATGACTAGAATGTGAAGCCATTTATTGGAGGTCTATTGTGTAAGAATTATATAGATCCAGTGATATTTTCATTGTGTTGATCTAGTTGGTGGGGTTCGTACCGCTTCGATTTTATAGACGACCAATGAAAGTGGTCGGTTTTGGTGTTAGTGTTTTTGGGTCTATGTTTCTATAGTAGATGTTTTGGATCATTTTAGTTCCACATAAATAGGGTCTTATATTACAATATAATTGTAGAAGGTTATGAGAAAATTTTATTGGATTTGAGAGATACTAATGTATTTTCTTCTATGAGTGAGAAATCAAGATAAATTGACGGTAGCCATGAGGGAGGTATGACCAATGTTGCAGGTTACATAGAATTTGATGTCTGATTTTACATTCTATGTGAAATTTTTTTAATGAAGATGCCATCATGTTTTGTTAAAAGTTCATCATTACTCATTACACTCACTTCACGGGAGCACATTGGATCTTACATTTGGTTGGAAGGGTGGTCAAGTGATTGGGATATTTGTAAGTGTCATTTGTATTTTGGGAGAGGTGTTGAAAAATCCATGGTCTTAATGAAGCTAGTTGAACAGACAACATGATCTGTTGGGTAAGAAGGCGTTTGGGCCTAACAAGAGTTTCTGACGGCTCATGTGAGTTTTAGTCAAGTTTTGTGTATACTCAGAGGAGAGTGTGAAACATTGATAATTTTGATGAGTACCTGGGGATGGGAAAGTGTTATACATACACGATTCTATTGGGATGTGAGACTAGGTGTTTTTAATGTATGAGTGTGTGTTTTCCATGGAATCAATGTGGGGAGGCCTGAGTAGAAGGAGAAACTGATTGGTTTTGGACGTGTAGAGTGAATCGTGTTTATATAATATTATTATCTAGACTGAATGAGAATAATGTTAGTGGGGTGATGTAAATGGTTCAAAAATTAATGTTGGTTCATGTCTTCCTGGAAACTAGTTCTAAGTTTGTGGTGAGTTTAATTAGAAATTAAATTCGAGTTTTGGAGTTCTAGTGTCGATAAGACATTTGGAGGGAAGGTAGTCTTGAGACATTTGGTAGGATAACATGACATATTTTTATGAGGTGATAGAATTGATGGATTTTTTTGTGGTGGTGTTCATTGATGATATCACAACATAATTTTATACAGTTATGATCATGACCAATACCTTGATATCATCTCTGGTATGCTAACAACTCAACAAGATTTAATCATAGCTATCTAAATGTGTAAAATAATGTAAAGAATACTCTTATATGATACTCTCAAGGAGTGGTATTTGTGTGGGATCTTTAGTGGGAGAGTACACCATTGACTGCTTATGTTAGGTGTCATCGGGAATTGAGATTGTATCAAAAAATTCAATATTATTCATTCTTTAAATCATGTAATGATTAGTGAATGATGTTTGGTTTTTTTTTTTTGCATTACAAAATTTCTGACTAGGTCCATGATTGATGTTCATCTTATGATTAAAGAGTGAGTCATGGAGGTCACAAATTCCTATGGAAATCAGTGATAATAAGAATCATATGGTATGTAGAGTAATTTAAAGTCAGGAATGTGTGTATATATATATGATGTTGGTTTAGTTGAATCAATATTCTAATGAGGAACATCTAAGGTGCATGTTCGGGTTTCATGATGGAATGTATGGATTGGACATGGGAATGAAGTTTGATCGAGCTGAGTGATGGATTTGGGATCAAGATAATTTTAAGTGCAATTAGATCTAATCATCTATGGAAGGACTAATTCATCTAGGAAAATATTGTGGACATATTAGTATTTTGGTCACCTATAAATAATTTTATAGGATAAGAATGTTTCAGTAATGGGAATTGGATCTGAGGGAGAACCATGTTACCCTTAAATAAGTATGGACAATGGATGTGTTCAATCCATGTGGCTTGGATGGAAGGGTTGAGTGCCAATATTAAATGTTGGTCTGGTGTAAATTTGTCATGGATATTTGGAAAAAACATTGAGTATGTATTCAATGTTGTGTTAAGGTTTTGTTTGTATTTTTTTTATTATTGAAGTGATCAATGCTAGAAAAATAGCGGTGGTGGGACAAAGTATGTTATGATAAGCACCATATTAGGATAATTTTTCTGTTGCTAATAAAAAAAGGTTGTTCATGTTTGATATAATTGAGTAGGATCCATCATGGTGTATAGGTTTGGTTGTAATTTTTGGCTCAAATGTATATTGATGGAGGTCCTTAAATTGAAGAGTATGATTCTCACATTTTATTTGTGATAAAAAATGAACTGAGGCTGCTGGGCCTTGAGATTTCGACCGGGGTAAGTCATGAGATGTGGCCAAAATAGGGTTGTTCCTCTGTTGATTTCAGGAATTGGTCACTGTTAGAGGTTTAAAAGAATCTGGGTGAGGATGCACCAAGTGATTTTGGGTCATGATTTATATAGAATATTAGACTGAGGGTGTTATAGTAAGCATCCCAATTTCGTTAATGGATCCATTAGTATCATTATGTGCGAAGGATTTAGGGTGTTCCCAAGAACATTCTTGTGAATTTGATGTGGTGATGTTATGCTTTAGGTAGATATGTCCCTGAAGACCATCAGGCATGTGATTGTAGAACCTGATCAGGAAATTATATTCAAGGCATGACTATTTACTTAGTACGATAATTTTAAAATCATTTCCTAGTTTTGGGGGAAACTCGAGAGGTCAATATATATTATTTGGACTATTATCAGACTTTATGGACTAAGAGACTCAAGAATTATTGGCGGTTTGCCTCAAGGATGAGCTGAAATATGTTTAATGACCCGATCATTTAGGAATAAAATTCATTTTAATTTAATTAAATGTCTTATTAATATAGAAAACAATTGCACTCATTTTCTTATTATGTACAATTTTTGTTAAAGGAAAATTATATATCCTTACCATTTATAATAGAGCCATAGAACAGTGATCACATGACTTGTATAAACAAAGGTTTTAACAAATCCTTTTTAAACCAAAAAAGGATGTGATGGCCTCAAACAACATGATCATACCAAATATAAATCACAATTATTATAGATTATGATGGAGATACCATATATAGGCTTTTTTCCTTAGACAAATCCCAATCCAAGATCTAACAACTAAAGCACGGGTGAAACCGTTTATTGGGGATGTTCAAGCTCACTAAGATCACGACCCACACTGTGTTTACTGAATGACCCTATGAGAGTCCCACCATCACACACCTTACTCTTATGGAGTATCCTACATTAATGATTGGATATTATACAAGACCATTGGATTATTTTTATGTTTATTATTTTTTTATAGAATAATGAATATACTTTCATTCTATTATTGTTACTTTGGAATTTTTTTAAAGATAAAATAATATGGTTTGGTAAATATTCATATTAAATTAAGAAATATATATTTTTTAATAAATGTATTGTTGAATAAATATTATTATTATGTTAAATTAATTAAATATATTATTGATTATATAATTTTTATGATGTTAATTGTTAATATTATTAGGGTTATAAAATGGTTTTTCTAAAAACCCATAAATTTTCAATAAATCTATGTTTTTATATGAAAATTTCAATTTAAAAAATTTAGAAAATTATTTCGGTAAATTTTATACTTTTTAAAAAAAGCATTTCGGAATTATCGAATGTTGAGTTTTTTATAATATTCTTAGACAACCAATTTTTGTTGTAAAAAATAAATATTTTATAACAATATAATTTGTATTACGAAATCATAATGAAACAATAGTATGTAACAACATATTGTAAAATGTTTATTCAATGAAATATATGTTTTTAATTTAAAATAATATAATTTCACGTTTTTTATTATATAAAGACATAGTATATTTTCCCTGACAAATAACATATTTTACGATTTTAAAATCATTTCATTGAATGCGTGACTAACCACCACATAATAAAAGGAAATATTTTGATATATTCAGACATTAGACTTATAAAATAATTTATACTTCTCCCATTTAACAAAATACATGGGAAAAACAACTGTATGAGTTATGGTTTTAAATATTTTACTCTGTAGTGTCCAAAACTAATATATTAAACAATTCCCCCACTATTCCAATATAAAAACACCCAATCATCCATTCTTATTTACATAATATAATTTATGATAAAACTCCATATTACCCCTACTTTATAGTGTCCTTACAAGGTTCCACCATTCCCCAAAGAGTATTCTCTTAAGCCTTTGGAGTCACTTATACAAGTAATGGATCTCCCTCTCTAGTTTTTCTACAAGAACCACTTTTATGTCATACCTTTAAATTTTCATTTTCATAACATGGGAGCTGTTATTACATTCCTCCTTACAGTCCATTTGATGTATACCTGACTAGATAATCATTTCACTCTCATTAAACCCTTATAACCCATTAAGACCGCATGTTACTATGCTGAGATTTCATAAGGGATCTATCTCTTTTCATTTCCATTCAATAATTTTTTTATATTATGCCTCTAAATTCCATTTCACATTTTATGATGTTATGTTACCAATAATAGTTAATTTTAATCCCATGTTTAAATGATGATATATCATTTTCTACCTCATTAACCAATTTGATGAATTTCTATATGAAGCTGTTATACTGCAAATATGCATCGTTATCTTCAATTGAAAAATCCTCATGTATTGAATACCATACACAATTTGCGATCTAGGTTATTCAACTTTATTCACACAAACATATAGAGTGGTAACATACATGTATTAATTAATCATTCCATGTTTATTTAATAGCTGATGTTCTTGAATGAATACATGTTATATAATATATGTGGGACACATATGCATGAGATTAAAATAATTAGGAAGGGTGTCTAATAATAGCACTCCAATGAATTTTGAATTGTTTATAATCATGATACATCATGTTGGGACATGGTTTTACCTGATTCAATTATAATTATTCATCCCACTATGTTTGGATAGTGGTTTACTATACTATTTTAGGATAATGATGTTGTGTTTTATGTTGTTTAAACATTTCAATTTCATTATAATCTTGTTATATCATGCCTCTGTGTTCATGTTTCTTTTATCCTCAGTTTATATTCCTATTTCCCAACATGTAATGTATTATTCAATTTATTCATATTTTAGTACCTTACTAGGAATTATAACTCGGCCATTTCTTATTAATGTCCTCATGTTTTCCCATGCAATGGAAAGTATGAAGGAATGTTCTGGTCATGTAAAATAATTTTTCTATAAATAATTTTATTTCATGTTTTAAGTTGTTATGTAATTATACTAATCACCAAATGCAATAGACATATTAATCTATTGATATTTATTATGTTCTTGTTTATTTAATAAATCATTTTAAATATGAAATAATGTTAAGGGTTTTTATAGTTGGTATCATATCATATGTTTAGTTATTTTTTGTATTAGGATTACAAAAATCTAGTGAAATCATTATGGATAATATCAATTATAAGAAAATATTCCCTAAATTTTTTCTAGTATAGATTAAATGAGTTATTATGAAACTAAATCCATGTTTGGATATGAATGGGTAGCGGTGGCTCTGTCACATATGTGTATATGGGTATAAGTAAAAAACAACTAATTGAACTAGACTCAAATAGATATGTGTGCCTGACAACAAGCCTTTCTACACTATTGGTTTGATATTTCCAGGGGATATTATTTTATAAATTCGTAATCATAGTACGAACTATTGTCAAGTGAACAAAAAAAATTCCCCTAATAATAAATGATAGAGTATAGATCAAGTATAAATTAGATAAAATCATAGAAATCCATTAGTCAAAGTGATAATGATAATATATAAGTTATCCCTTTAATATCATTCAATTATCCATTAGTGTTTAATATATTAAAAGTAGATACCACAAACTCTATATTCGATGAAGTTAAACTAGAATCAAAATATTAAATTTAGAATAATATTCCATGGTTAAACACATTATTTTTTATCTCTAAAGATTATAAGAACAATACGCACACCACTACAAAACATGGATGTATAGATGTTGGAAAAAATTAAAAATTGGTAATTAATAGCATCCCATGAATATAAATCACCCCCTTTCACATTTTCGGGTTTTAACAACTCTTTGAACCTCACCATTCTTTCCTTGGTGAAATATAATGCAATTAATGTCATGTATTGGCTTCCCTATGTAGATCAAACATAAATTTCTATGAGATGGAAATCACTCTCCATACGGTGAATCAAACCATGATTCTATTCAAGTTGGAGGAGGAGGATGAATATTATGTAACACCATATTATCAACTATGGATATTAATAAATTATTATAGTGGTTATCTTTCTCATATGATTGGGTTTACGAAATTAACCATCCTCAATGACATGCCTATAGTGATAGAATTCAATTATGTGTTTCCCAAGGAATTTCTTGGTCTTCACACTAGAAGAGATGTTGAATTCTCGATTGATCTTATACCTGGGGTGGTGCTAATATCTGACACTCCATACTGATTGGATGTTGTTGAACCTGATGAGATAAAGATATAACTACCAGAGGATCTTTATGAATGGTATATATACCCAATGGATTCACCATGGGGTGCCCCAGTCTACTTCATCATGAAATATGAAGGGTAAATTCACCTTTTCATTTATTATAATGAGATCAACAAAACCATGATAAAAAACAATTATAAATATTCACTAATTAATGATATGATTTATTATCTACATGGAGATTAATAATTCTCTATGGGGGATCTATGGTCGAGATATTACCAAGTTAGGAGGAAGAAAGAGGATATCCCCATGTCTACTTTCTATATGAGATATAGGCATTATGAGTTCATAATAGTGCCATTCAGAATCACTAATTCACTAGTAATATTTATGGACTCATTGAATAGATACTTTAGATATTAAATTGAAATAATTTTGGAAGAATTTATAGATGATATTATAATATACACCAAAATTAAGGAGGATCACGAGAAGTATCTTATCACTATCCTAGAGTAATTGCAAATGGAGAATATCTATGCATTGTAAAACGTGTGTGAGTTATAGTTGAAGAAACTATCATTCTGCTGGAATTTCATCACATGAATTGTGATATCTATAGATCCTTCTTAAACAAAAGTAATTAAGGGATTTCCAAGACCTACATATTTGACATATGTTAGTAGCTTCCTGGGGTTAACCAGATATTATTGATAATTTTTGGGAAATTTCTCAATTTTGTCAAACCACAATTCCATGATAACTCATAAGAGAGTCACATTTTACTTGAATTATTAATGTTAAGAAAGTTTCATGATATTGAGTAAGAGGTTTATCACTAACGATGTTCTAACATCACAGAAAAAGTAATTTTTTATTCCTAATGGGAATTGAAAATTCAAGAGAAAAACTATCCCACACATGATCTATAGTTGGCACTTATGATCCTTTTTTGGAATATCTACTTTCATTATCCTTTGGGAGAATTGTAACATATTTTCATATTTAAAAAGTATCAAATATATATCCACATAGAATAATATGAATATAAACTAATGATTATGGTTATATATCACTAAGGATTACGACTACTCAATCCATTACAACCCTAGAAATTCAAACATGATAGAGGATGCTCTATGTTGAAAGGAACCAACGATTATATCATTGAGAAAAATTTAAACTGATCTAATATTAATAACATTAATGATTATTGAAATGGGAAGAATAAATAAGGTAACATAATAAACCTTTTCTCAAATTATTTCCTTACCATGTCTTTTAGAAATGAAAAAGGATTCTTAAAATTGATGTGGGGATTCAGAAGAATGTAGAAACTATCTAAATGGGGAATCCTTGAACCTAAATGTTAATAAAGTTGGTATTTTGAGATTTTTTTCTCGATTAGGTGTTTTATGAAATAAATTGTTATGGAATGAAAATTTGGTTGATGCACATAATTATAATTTCAAATTCACCCAAGAAACATAATGATTTATCGGAATCTCCAATAGCACTATTGGTGGGATAAAATGAAGAAGAATATTGATAAATATCCATCAAAGTGAATGATATATCATCATGTGAAGGATGACAGTTATAAATCTAAGTGGATGATGAATCCATTACCCATACCAACATAGAAATGGGAAAACATCACCGTGGACTTTTTCACCTGATGTCTGAAGACATCCAATGATATCAATGCAATATGGGTTATTGTGGATAGTATTACAAAGACAACACTCATCATTATAATTTTATAGGATTTCTCACTTGATAAACTAGCAAAAATTTACATATGAGAAGCCATAAGGATTCATGGAGTACAACTATCTATTAGTTCTGATCGAGATCCAAGATTATCATCTATGTTCTGGAAGAGTATCCAATATTCTCTGAATATGAGTTAAACAACAACACGAACTATAACCCCCAAACTCATGGTAAATATATATGGACTATATAGGCTAATGAAGACATTTTGAGATCATTCTCAAAGTAATTTAATGAAAAATGGGACAAACATCTCCCTTTGGTGGAGTTCTCTTACAAAAATAGTATTCATTCAAGCCTCCCAATGGAACCTTATAAATATAGTTAATGGAATAGGTGAAGACAACCTACATGGTTCGATGATTTTAGAGAAAGAAATCTAATATGTTGAAAAATGGTTTTAGAAACTGTGGTGTAGGTTAAGACCATCCGACAGAAAATCAAATCTTCCTAGAGTTGACTGAAGAGCTTTGCTGTTAATTGTTAATGGGACCTAGTGTTTTATGTGGGATACATGGTATTACTCTATATATTCGTATGGAAAGGGAGTTATGATATTTGAGAAGAAGTGAATGCTTAGTCCATGTTATATTATCCCTTTTTAGATCCTTGATCACATCATAGTAATAGACTATCAACTAGCACTCCCACCATACAATTTTGAAGTAATAATGTATTCCAGGTATCACTCTTATGAATGTAGATTCTAGACCCATTACATAAACTCAATAAAAATGTCGTACTATTGGAAATTGACCTCTCTTGAGAATAGAATATAGTGAAGATCTTATATCATAGAGAAAAAATTCTAAAAAATTGTTAAATTTACCTTATAAATGTTTTTCGGAAAAACCAAACGTGTGACTATGAGATGTGGGAATTAGAGGAAGTGATTAGGTAGAGTTAACCTCATATATTTTTTTTGGAAATTCAAATTTTGACGGAAAACATTCTTTCATAAAGAAAGATGTAATGACAAGAAAATTTACGAATATTTTTTTTGTTTTAACTAAATGTCTTATGGATATAGAAAACACATGCACTAATTTTCTATTATTATATCTAATTGGATTGAAATGATTGTTTAGTGTCCTAATAATTGATAATATATCCATTGAACAGTTATCACAACAATATTCATAATTTATGGTTTCAATGAATCATTGTTTCCATTGATTAAGTTTTTAATGGCCTCAACAAGTAGAAGATACCTTATGAAACCCATTTTTCAGATATTTCATGATAGATATCATTTATGTGATTTCCCAAGACAAACCTAATCATAGATACAAAAACTTGAGCTTGAAAGAATCCGTTTAGGGGATAAGTTGAAGTTCATCGAGATCAAGGCCCAGATAATGTTCACCGAACACCCCGATGAAAGGAGAAACATCACAAACATTACTATTATGGTGCATTCTAGTGTAATAAATTTACGTGTAACATTACTTTGAGATCATAATTATATGTATTAGTTTTTATAGAATAATGAATATAAGATGATTCTATTATGATTACATTGTAAAGGATTTTTAAGGAACAGATATAATGTTGGGTTAATATTCAAATTCAATAAAGAAATATATTCTCATGAATTGATGAATTGATGAATAAAATATTATTATTAAATTAGTTTTATTAAATATAAATTATTTTATAATTTTTAAGAAGTTAAATATAATTATTAGTATGGTTTGAAAACTCTATTTGTCAAAACCAATAAATTTTCATGAAATGTATCTTTTTATTTCAAAAGTTAAAAATAAAATATTTAGAAAATAATTTATATAAAATAAATATTAATTTTTCAATCATGTTTCCAAAAATATTAAATGGTGATTTCTTCATAATTTGTCGAGGCTGTCAATTTTTTGGGTAAGAATTAAATACCTTGTAATTATATAATTAGTTTTATGGCATCATAATGATAAAATAGTGAGGAAATAAAATACTATTAAAGTTATAATCATCCAAATATATATTTTTTAGTATTATTTTATTGCATGTATATTTTATTTATTTTATAAATCCTTATTGAATCCTCCAAGACATATAAAATAATATCATTTTTTAAAATTAGCAACTTTGATGTGTGACTCAACTCCACATAAGTAAGTAAAATATATTTATATATTGGAACTATTCCTTATAAAATAATTTACACCACTCCCCATTTCTAAAAACATTGGAAAACCATATTATGTTTTGTGGTTTACAATTATTTAGTGTGTAGTGTCCAAGACAAAAATAATAAAGAATTCACCCACCATTCTTATATAAATCCACCCAATAACCCATTAATATTCACCAAATATATGTGAATATGTGTCAAACTAATTATTTTACTACCTAAAGTCCTCCGAGGGTGCCCCCAAACATCCATGAAGCCTCTCCCATGCCTTTGGATTCACAAATCCAAGTAATGGTTTACCATCTCTCATTTTTCATCAAGAAAAAATTTAGTGTCATGCCTTTTAATTTCAATTTTTTTAGGATATGTTATTTTATACCTCCTTATATTCCATTTCATGTGTACATGTGGTTTCTTCCTTTCACTCTCATTAATCTCCCATGTGATGTTTCTAACCCACCAGCTACTAGGATAATATTCTGTAAAGGATTTCTCTCCTTTCATTTCCTTTCAATGAATATTTTATATTATGAATTGAAATTAAATTTAATATATTGGTATATTTTGTCCCATTATCCCCTTAATATTTTTTCCAAGTATAAATGAAGATATAACCCTTTTTCTCACATTATTTAAATTTATTAATTGTCACATGATGTTGTTAGAATGCAAAAATTTCACATCAGTTTTCCATGCCAAAATCATCATCTAGTACATACCATACCCATTACTCTATAAAGGGTATTAATATTTTTTCACACATACCTATATAATGGATAATCACATGTATGAATTCGACATTCCATGATTGTGGATTAAATTATTATGTTGATTGAATCTATATGATGTAATCAATGTGGAACACTTAAGCATGAGATTGAATGGATTAAGAAGGGTGCATTATAATATCACTCTAATTTATTCATTAATGTTTTTTATTATGATAAGTAGATTTGGGAAATGTTTTTACCTTATTCTTTTAGAATACTAACATTCCACAATGTTAGGATAGGGTTTTACAAGATTCCATTATGTTAATGATGTAGTGTTTTATGTTTTTTCCATATCTCCCTATTATAGAAATCTTGTTATATAATACATTTATGTTCTTGCATTATTTTATTCTCCATTTATATTCATATTGCCTAAAATTTATTTTATTCAACATGTTATCCTTTTTTTAATCCCTTAATGGGATTTATAGCTCACTGGGCATTTATGATTTTCCTCATGTTTTCCTATTAAATTATAAGTATGAAGAATTGGTGTGGTCATGTAAACGATATTTTCAATAATGATGTGTAATTTATTTTTTAAGATGATATTTAATGTTTATAATCTATTTTTTTAAATGGAGAGTTCTCATCAAAATACCATAACATAGAGATTTATTCAAAATAAAAGAGAATAATATAAGTTACAGGAGATGGAAAGAGGTCAATTTTTTAGAGTCCTTAATAAAAAAAGGTGTCAAATCTGGAGGGAGTTTATTCCTCTAAGTTATCTCATGTGAGACACCCATGTTGGCAAGCCCATCAGCTATCGTATTAGCCTCATGATAGGTAAGAGTGGAAATAAAGTTGATGCCATTGAGCGTGGTGAGGGTGTCTGTCCAATGGGGTATGAGAGGCCAAGAAAGATGAGAATCACCCTTCCAGATGTCCTGCACAATAGTAGTGGAGTCACTCTCGATCCAGATATTATTTCAGTTGAAAAGATTTTCATAGAGTATGTCATGAATGGTAGTAAGCATTTTTTCCTCCAGCGCATAAGCAATGCCACAACTTCCATAGAAGCATTTGAGGATCCGATCCTGATGGTCTCTGAAAATTCCTCTGCATCCTGAAAGTCTAGGGTTGCCTTTTGAGGCTCCTTCCACATCACCATTAATCAATCCAGGTAGAGGTGCCTGCCAGAAGACTTTAATAGTGTAGTGTGGCATTATAAAATTACCATTGGCACCAATTCGGCGAAGTGTTTCAAGATCTATGACAGAATTGTCACAATAGCCATTTTGTATTGTGGCTTCCTATTTTACAACAAGAAGAATCATCATTTTACCTTCATTAATATTAAAATGGTTATTTTTGAAAAAATAATTGTTTCTACCACACCATATAATATGCAGAAGCTCTGCAATAGCAGTTTGAAACAGATTCTTGATTTGGGGAGACCATGGAGACTCCAATGTTCCATTCAATTGTCAGAAAATAAATGTGTCTATAAGCCATCTTCAATCAAAAAGAGAAAATATGCAATACCAAAGGGCCATAGCAGTATCACAAGATAAAAAAAAGTTGATTAATGTCCTCCTGATGTGGATTGCACACTCGAAATTTAGAACAAAGATAAAATCCATACGATTACAGGAAAACATCAGTTGGGATTTTTTGATGAGCAATACGCCACATGAGTGTAAGACGAGAGGGCCTGATCCATGCCATATTGAATTTGGAAATCCAATTAAAATTTTCATCCTCATTTGGGAAATGATGGTAATAATGTTTTTTAGAATCTAACAGGCCATTATGAGCAGGTTCCCAAACCTAAAAATCCTCATTGGAAGGGAAATAATAAATATCAACAATCTCCTTGATAGGATCCAGGAGTTGAGGACCAGAGGGATTGATCATATACCGGATAGAGCAATTCGTGGGATTAGGGGTGAATGTATTAGGCATCTCTGATATGAGGGGGGAGCCAGTCCAGTTATCAAACTAGAAATTTAAAGAAGAATTCTTATTAACAATCCATCTAGAATTTTCCAAGATAGAGTGAAAAGAAGCTTTGATTGATGGACAGATAGATGAAGTCATGAGATGAAAAGAACCAGATTTAATCCTATCAAGGAAATGAGTTTTGAGGAATCTCATGGAAAAGAGTCATTATATATGAGAGACAATGTCAGTTTGGATTGAATGGCCTTACTAATTTTTTTAATATTCTTAATATCAATACCTCTGTTTTCAATGGGTTTATAACAAGAGGCCCAAGAGACCTTAACCAATTTTCTATCAAGAGTACTTTCATTCCAGATGAAGTTTCATACAGTAGTATTTATCCATTTAATCAGGCCCAAAGGCCATCTGTAGATCATCGTGGAATAAACCAGCTTAGATACAATGGTGGATTTGACAAGGAAAATTCATCCAGCCATTGAAAGGGATTTTTCTTGCTTGGATGAAAATAACTTTTTTATTTGATCTAAAATGTGTTGAAAATAACAATCATTGAGACGAACCTAGAAGACGAGGAAACCAAGATATGTGAATGGTAAGGTTCCTTCCTTAACCCCTAAGACATTGGTGATAAGAGTTTTCCTATTAGAGGGAATATTTTAACCAAAGTAAATAAAAGATTTTTCCCAGTTCATACACTGACCAGAGACCTCCTCATAGTGTGAAATGATTGATTTATGTTTATTGATGTTTTTTTATCTCCTTGGTGAAAGAGAATAATATCATCAGCATAGATTTGATGTGAGGGAGAATGAATATTTTTGGAAGAAATAATAGGTCTGATTCTGCTTTTCTCAACGTTGAGTGAGAGAAGTCTGCTAAGGTAGTCTTCAACAATAGAAAAAATGATAGCAGAGAGCAGGTCAATTTTCCAACTCCTTTGGAGCATTATAATTATCACCTAGGCGAACCATTAATAAGGTTAATGATATTTTTTGAGTTGAATATGATCTTCATTTTACTGAAAATGGAATCATTAAAGCCAAAATAGAGAGGAATTTAAAGATGAAGGTCCAGTAAATCGTGTCAAAGGCTTTAGTGATGTCCAGCTTAAGAGAAACATTTCCACCTCTAGTGTTTTTATTCAATAAATTAGTGGATTCTGAGGAAAGAAAATGCAATCTTGTATAGATCATCCTTTAATAAATATGATCTTGTTCCAGGAAACTATTTTGTTGTAATGTCCATAATCTCCAAATACAGTAGTCTTGGAAATATTCATACTTTAATAATGTTGATGTTTATATGATAAATTATATTTAAATATAAAATTACGAACATGGTCGTTATTATGAGGATAAATGGTTATAAGATCACGAACATTCATGAAATTAGTAACTTCATTAAATTTTGGGTAAACATGTTATTTCTGCTAATAATGTGGTTCATTGGTTTTTGAGAATCATTGAAGAAATTTTATGTTTTTTTATGAAAGGAGTTGAAATGGACCAAATAGTGTGAATCATATAGTTGGAACATGGTTAGAGAAAACCTTTAGCCTGGGCTCAAAAATCATGTAACTTGGATACACATTTAGATAATGGCTAGTGCATATTTACTGCATAATTTTGAAACAATATTGGTTCTCTTAAGAAAACATGAAACATATATCCTCTTGGACAATCGGTGAGACATAATTGGCATATGGCTTACCTAACCATGTTGATAAACTATTCATCATTTTAAAAGTGGGAATTTAACAATTTCCATCTTGCTCATATTATCCCCTATCATGATTTGTCGCCAAATTATATCTCATATACCATAGGTGAAAACCAGGATCACATTCCTTCTCTATGTTGTTTCTACATTCATTCTAGGTCGTTTAAAGTGTCTTTTTCTATAGAAAAAGGATCTGTGTGATTCTATCCATCCTATTTATACTATTATCATGATGTGGTATTGTAGAAACTATTATTTTCATATGAAACACTAAAAACCACACTTTTAAAGTAGATATATATGTTGGGGATTTAATTGGTGATTTATTTGGATTCATGGGTGGATTTTAAGGAAGAGTTTGTTAATGAACATGTGGTAAGTGGTCTTAAATTTGTTTCGCATTGTCGTGATGTGATATATTTGTATGTGTTTATAACAATGTGTTTCCTTGTAGTGTTTGTTGTAATTTATTTTTTAATTTGATATGGGAATTTTATTGAAGTGTGAAACCATTCACATACCCTATTGGGTCCATATGTGAGTAAGACCCAATGTGGTGCTACCCTAGGTGTTAGTCAGACCCCTAAAAATGGATATTAAAATTGGTAAACATTTTGATGGGGTATCAGGAGAGAAAATTGGTTGTAAAGATATATTTTTTATCTAGTTTGATTAATGGGTTTTTATAAATAATTATATTATATATTTTTTAAATCCATAAAATATTTCCAAATGGTATTGATGGTATGTTATGGGGTTTTGACCCAATTATAGATTTGTTGATGGAAATGAATTTTTTAATGTAAGAAATTTTCTAAAAGAGGTGTTGGACTCAATGTTATTTAAAAATGATATTATCTAAAGTTACATCATATTATGTTCAAAGAATTGTGATGTTCCATTAAAAAAATGTATTAATAGTTATTTTGGATGATTGAAACAAAAATGAAATCTTTGTGTAATGTTTTAGTTTTAAATGTGGAAGAACCATGTTATAATGGTTGGTTTCAATATGATTTCAAATAAGTTTATTTAAATTGTTTTATATTGTGATGTGGGCTTATTGGTACATAATGAGCATGATCATTAAATTGATCTAAGTGAATGTGATAATTGACCCATTAAAATTATCTTGGGTTGTTTTCATGGTTGGGTGATGAACTAAATATTGAGTGTGCATTGTTTATGACATATCATAAGGGTTGTTAGGAATAATGATATATGTGCTTAATGGTTATGATATAATGATGTATTATGTATTTTTTAGATATGAATTGTGAAGGTTGTGATATTTTTTTAATATGATTATGAAATGGTACATGTGATAAATCATTAAATAAGAATGTGCACATGGATTCGTGGTGTGGGATACGGGATTGCATATCCTCCCACTGGTTGGGTTGGACTAAGGCTCTGATCCCACCATATAATTCTAGTGGTGGGATTCAAAATGTTGCTCTATGAACCTTTATAGTTACATTGGATTAGACTACCTATAATAATACACCATGGTAAGTGGAATTCTATACCTGGAATAATTAACCAAGTTAGTGGAATTGCATACCTAGACTAAGGCACGAAGGACAACATGTAATTATAATTTATGAAATGTCAGTCCCTAGTGAGATAGGGAACATGACATTCAACCTTATCCATGATTAATGATCAGTGTTGGACATTGTGTAAATGAACTAAATTCCTAATCCATTATTCATGTGATTAAATCGATCGATTGAATATTGTAAAAAATAGATATCTAAAAGTTTTGGATTAGTGAAAACAACCATGTGGTTAAAATTGTGTATAAACCCAGGTGAGTGGTTGTGGATTTATAGTGTGACATGAGTCAGTATTATTGATTTGACAACAATAAATATCGAAATGGTAAAATAAGATGCATGAAAATCACTTAAATTAATTATTGTATTCTTTTTTAATTATTTCATTTTTAACTTTATAAAACATTGTACATACTAGTTAATTAATTAGACACCATTGTTATTAGACTATAGAGTTGTACTCAGACCCTGATTATGCCTTCGTGGATCATTGGTAACAAAGAATATGTTACTTTTTTATAAGTATTAGTTTGGGATATGGAACTGGTGTTTTGTTTTGCATGGAATGATAGGTTGGACCCAAATATTTTCGGACCATGTTGGGACCCAGGTTTGAGTTCAGAGAATTTTTATTGTTCGGTCATGGATTATATTAAATTACTTCATAAATTGTCGTTATTCATGATTTTTTTATTGATTTTTTACTTGGTTACAATTTTTATCTCTTGGGTATTCCATTTATTGTTTTTGTTGGATATTTCACATATTGATGTTACATATGTTGTGGCTTCACTATGATAAGCATGTATAGTCTCCTCAAGTTTTAATTTATAACAATGAATTTAGTCTTCAACCTCTAGCATATTGGGAGACATGATAGAGGGAATGTGAGAACATATCATAGGGCACTAGTTATAGTGGATCTTGTCTTAGGGACATTACATTTTATGGTAAATTGATACATTAAAATCCACTAATAATATATCTCACGATTAAATATCTTTGTATGATTTGAATTATGAATGTAATAATAAAGATGATAACCTATGTTTTGAATATATCTATATTAATGTGACTATCCTTGAGAAAAATATGAATAGAAAGAATGAAGAATGTTATAAATAAGTGACATATCTTACTATTTTTTTTTAGAAGTATATTGAACGTAAAGCTATATCAATTAAATAAAAAGAATATTTTATTAAATCTATAGTTCAACTGACCATGTTAATGGATAGAAATGCATACATTATTTTGTAGTGGTAAGAGTATAATTGTAATGTAACTAAGATTTCAACTGATATGAAGTAATTTATTTTTTTATTATAAGATCATATTAAAATTAGATGAAAAAAAGGAATAGATTCTAAGAAGATATAAGGGTTCATATTATTTATAAATGGTATGATTGATATCATTATTCATATAATTGAGGTTAAATTTTTTTTAATTATATTGTCAATCTTCCCAATTGGGATATTTTTTACCAAAATATGTTCGTTCAACTGATGGTTAAATAGAGAACTTATAGAATTATAAGTGAAGTTATCAAAATAATATGTCCTTATCAGAAAATAAAATTTTACTATAAATATACATTTCAATATAATTTTATATCATGTTGTACCCGACAGAATACTATATTATTTTAAACAATTTAAATATATCATAATTCATCATGATTTATTTCTATTTAGCCGACTGATTTTTAGTAAAAAATAGATAAAAAAATTTTGGTGTCGATTGATTTATTTTATATTAACATTGGACCTAATTTGGTCTCTATATTTCATAAATAATTTCTAGAAACATCTATCCATTTGTCATGTCCTGTCCTCGGGGCCCGTTCCGTGACTACCCCAAGCCCGCCTTCTATAGGCCATGGGCGGGCGACTAGCACCAATACGTAAATCATGGTAAAAGGGAAGGCATTGCATTTGTAAAGTAAACAAACACAACTGAGCAAGCGAGCAGTTGAAGTAATCACTAAGTAAAAATTGAGTACAACAGTAAGTGCAGAAAAGTATGTGGGCCAGTATACAAACCCAAATTGAAAGTAACGTACAACTGGAACGGAAAAACAACAACTAAAAAGTAAAGCCGCAGCGTCGAGCCGTCCACTGAAAGTCCCATATGAAGGGTGGGTAGAGATGCCCTCCACAGCTCCTACGGTCCAGCCGTCCACTCCGAGTACGTCCCGCCCTGTGGTCCACCTCCAGGCACCCTCCTGCTCCGCACGCCTCAACAACGATCAGCGTTGTCTGTCGTCTGCAACCAACACAACGTAGTGATGGCATAGCCCGTGAAGGGGTCAGTATAAGCTACTCAGTAGGGACCCCGAGACCCCTGAAGGTCTCCTAGAATCCACAAAGGATAAAACACGAAGGAAAGATACAATCACGTATTAACATTCGACACTGATTAGGTATATGCCCATACATATACCGAAGGCATAAATTATAGTACGCTCCAACTTCCGAGCTCAAGTACAACTCACTCCATAGAGGAAGGCAAAACGTAAATCCACACAGGATATAACAACACAATCCACATAGGAAAGTAAAACAGGATTCAGCTCACATAGGTATACTTCTTCGTATGACGATAGAGATGATCAGATATAGGCACTGATCATCTAATCCATCAGACCCACAAAGGATTGATAGGTAATAACCCCAACAATTACCCACAAAGGATCTGACCCACAAAGAATCGATAAGTAACTAACCCCCGAAATGACCCACAAAGGATCTGACCCACAAAGGATCGATATGTAACTAACCCCCGCAATGACCCACAAAGGATCAGACCCACACAGGATCTGTACGCACTGGCCCACACAAGACCGCTAAGCTCTGACCCACACAGGATTGGACCCACACAGGATCGGTAGCACTGATCCACGTAGGATTGCTGACTGATGTAGTCATCGCCATCGAATCTACTGAGGATCTCTGTACAGTCGTCGTCGTAGTAGCAGATGTAGCTTGCTCTAGGGTTCCCGCACACAGCAAGCTCGTTCAGGAGGGTCCGCTCCACGATCCTAGAGGCTGATACATCAACTAACACATAGTCCAGAGTTGGTGTATCCAAATGTTTTTTATCATCAACAGGAACTCAACGTCGTAGACGGCGCGTCAATCGGACGCCCGGTCTGAGAGTTATTGGATTTTTCGTCCCAGGGGCCCGGTTGGTTTTTAAGTTAAAACCAACCCGACCATATTCCACCTACGTCCAACCCTTGGGAGGAGTAAGCCAATAGATTTTTCTCACTTAGAGTAATCGAACAAAGTTGATGGCACGTCAATCAGACGTCCGGAGCTCAAGTTATGAGTGTTTCCGCTCCGAGGGCCCGTTTGGTTTCGTTTACGAACCAACCCAGCCATACCCAATGTATTCCGAAATCTTGAGTGTAATATGTCAAAACGACCGTCTTGATCCAGTGATCACATCACCGATGACGGTGCGTCGATCGGAGGTCTGTAGCACAAGATATGGTCAAAATACCGTAATGGGTCCGAAAACGGGGGGTCTGGGCCCGGAACGACCCGGCCTGCGCGGCGCGGCCCGACCTCGGTGGCCCGGCCAGGACTGGGTGCGACCCAACCAGGCCGGCACGGGCGTGGCCCGGTCGCCAGGCGGCTCGGAAGTAACGACCGAGGGGTGCACAAGGGGGGGGGCACCGCCCCCATGAATGAGCCACGACCCCACGTGGGTCCACCCTTGCCAGCGGACGCGGCTGGCTGCCGTGTCCCGTCCCCCTCTGGTCCCGCGCGGTCGCGGGACAGCGCCGCTGCCGCCTGCCACCGTGCCAGCACGGCGCGCCCGCAGGATGCTCCGCGGACCACCGGACGAGTTCCGGTTGTCAGAATTGCACATCGTCTTCGCCAAAAGCCCTCACGGGGTCCGTCCTTCCCTGCGAGGATCTCACATTTACCGTGCGACTTAATTTGTCGTCAACCGCCATTCTGCACACCAAGAACAAAAAGGGCGGTGGGTTCAGCCTTGTTCGTTGGTCCGAACCTTCCGCATTAGTGATTTTAAAAGTCTCACAACAAATATTTAATCATACGCCGCAGGTATAAATCACAAATATTTAAATGAATCAAACCCCCACCTCAACGTTATTGTCGAACATGAGTTCGTAGCGGATTTAATCATTGCGGAATAAGAGGATCGTCGCATCGCGGAAGGGGCGTCGCTGTCGTCACGGTACACGGCATTGCATAGAGAAACTACGCGGATTAAAATCACACACATTTAAGATGCACCAAAAAGAAATCATGATGAGGATACAATTCACAAAGAATTTAAAGAACCGCAATACCCTACCTCAATCGGTTGTTGATCGACGATTTTCGCGGGGATGGAACGTCGCAGAAGAAACGTCACGAAATGAGAATCGTCAGCGTCGCGGTACATGGCGTCGCGTCATCGATCTCCGAGGGTTCAGCATTCTTCGTCGCCCTTCGTCGAAGGACGGCGTTCTTCACGTTCTTCACGTTCTTCGCATTCTTTGTGAAGAAGGATGAAGATCTTCATGATTGAGAGCTTCTCCCAATCCTATCAACAAGAAAACCTAAAGTAAAACAAGTATTGGTCTTATTTTATTCCCATTCCAACGATTTGAAATTCAATGTTAAGAAACGAACAATTAATTTGATGAATTAATCGTAATGACTTAACTTTGCAATAAATTGGGGAGTTTCTTAATTAGAAAAACGCATGATTGACTTTCAATTTAGAAGGGGTCACGGGTGCGTTACTTAGAGGAAATTAAATGGTGGGGCTCGTGTGGGCCCCACCTCACAAATATCCTACCAAGTGGGTATGGTATTTTGGGTTCCACCCTAACCGATTAACTTATATTAAGTGGATTTAAGTGGATATAAGTGAAATAAAATAAAGTGTTGCACCACTTACATTTTATTTCTTAACCTAAACCCAAAAAAATTAAAACACACACCCGAGGAAATGCAACTCCGGAAAAGGCGTTTCAAACAAAATACCGGCACTGCGATTCCAACGATGCCTTCGGAATTTGATTCTGAGCACCGATTAAAATGTTAGAAAAACCTGCTTGTTCGTTCACTGAACGTACCCGAGCCAAACATCAAAAAAATGATTCCAGGCACACCGGGCCTCAGAATCAGGTGCTATCGGAAACTTCTTTCTTGTAAAATTTCAAAGAAAATTAAGAAAAAAATTTCCTTGAATTTTACGTGTCTTTAAATCACTCCCACCTCAGGGATTTATGTCCCTCTAAAGATATATCATAAACTAAGGAAACAAATGTGGGTACTGAGCACGCATCTGAGCCTCCCGCTGCCAAGTTATCTCCTGGAGGTTCTCGTGCTGCCATCTGATGCGCATTAGAGGAATTGACCGTCCATGTAGGACCCGCTCGTGTCGATCCTCGATCTCCACTAGGACCTCCACAAAAGTTGCCCCATCAACAACGTCCAGCTCCCCATGGTCAATGATATGCGTCGAGTCGTGCATGTATCTCCTCAGATGGGATACATGGAAGACGTCATGCACCCGGTGCAGTTGAGGATGTTGATCCAGGCCATAAGCCACCCCGCCAATCCTGCTGAAGACCTGGAAGGGTCCGATGAAGCGTGGAGACAACTTGCCGCCTGGGCCAAATCTCCGATAGTATCCATCTAGTCCCAAGAAACCCCGCACCTCCGTCACACTCTTGTGTGGCTCCCAAGATAGCACTGCCTCAATCTTTTCAGGATCCACTGCAACTCCTGCCTCAGAGATGACGTGCCCCATGAAGTGGACCTCAGGAATCCAGAACTGTCACTTCGAGAGCTTTCCATAAAGCTGGTTCTCTTGGACTGTGTCTAGGACAACCCGTAATTGGTAGGCGTGCTCCTCCTCAGTTGTCGAGTATATCAAAATGTCGTCGATGAAGACCACGAAAAATCGATCGAGGTATGGCTAAAAGATCTTGTTCATGAGGCCCATGAACACTGTTGGAGCATTGGATATGCCAAATGTCATAACCAAGAACTCAAAGTGTCCATACCGACATCTGAAGGTCGTCTTCTGCACGTCCTTGTCCCGAACTCTAAGCTGATGATAGCCTGACCTGAGGTCTATCTTTGAGAACCACTGTGCTCCATTTAGATGATCGAAGAGGTCATCAAATATCGGTAGCGGATACTTGTTCCTCATTGTCACCTGGTTCAGGCGATGATTGTCAACACGCAGTCGGAAGCTCCAGTCCGCCTTCTTGGCGAACAATATCGGGGAAGCCCAGGGTCAAACACTGGGTCAGATGAATCCCTTTCCCTGCAAGTCCTCCAACTGTACCCGTAGCTCTCGAAGCTCGGCAGGATCCATCTGATATACTGGGGGGGGGATATCGGAGCTGTCCCAAGGTACAAATCAATATAAAAGTCTACCTCTCTTTGAGGAGTTAGTCCTGGAACGTCGTTGGGAATGACGTCCGCATAATGATCCACCACTGCAGGAAAACTAGGACTCCCCATGTCAACTTCTCCTAGGACGAGGCTATCCAACTGATGATAAATGGGTTGTCCTCTCCCCTACGGAAGTCCATCATGTGATGCGATGGCTCCCTTCTCTCTGGTGAAGGTAAACCTGCTCCCGTTGATGCATACACATTGAACCTTGTGCCTAATATAGTCAATCTCTGCATGGACTGTAGATAACCAATCCATACCCATGATGACGTCATAAGGCCTCGATGCTGCTATAAGAAGATCCTAGCTGAAGCTCTCTCCTCCTAGAGTAATCTCACACTGCCGGCACCAGTGTGTAATCGTCGAGTCTGCTCCCGTAGGAGTCTCTAGCCATAAGGATCTAGCCAACAACTCTTTTGGAATCTCCGAGATCCGAACAAGGGAAGCATCTATGAAATAGTGACACGCTCCTATGTCTATAAGAACTACATCAAGGGTGTAATAGACGCAAATAGTACCTCGAATCATCTCGGGCGCGCCGTGGTCATAGGCCTCTGCTGCCTGGAGCTGTTCCTGTCTCTGCCTGCCAGCTCCGTGTGGTCGGGGTGGACCTCTGGGTGGTGGTGGTGGTGGAGCCTCATAGCGCCGCCCACCACCTGCTGCTCGGCCAGCCCCTCTTCCTTGTCTGCCTGCTCCCTGCAGACCACCACGGTCGACCGTCTTCCTCTGCCTGGGTGGACCCTCAACCATCTGATGCTCCTCAGCATGGTGGTTCAGGCAGTCATGAGTCATGTGGCCCTGCACACTGCATGTGTAGCACTGCCTGCCTCTTGAATGACTTGCTCTGCTTTATGTTCCCTGCACAACTGAGCCAGTGTCCTGAGGTCGTCAGCCTAAGGGTCTAGTCTGCCTAGACCCATGAGTCATTCGTTGAATTCCTACTGCAGAAGACTCTTCTACATGACGCCTCGCGGTAGGTCTCGTTGTTGAAGAAGGATCATCAAGAAAGCTCTCGATCAAAAGGGCTCGCTCCACTACTCCTGCCTGAGTCGGAATGCTGAGGGATTTTAGTGATGCCCTTATCTCATGCCTCAATCCCTGCTCAAAGTTCCGGGCCTGGAAGAATGGGTCTTGTACCATGTATGTCGAGTAGCGCGAGATATTGGTAAATCTCGCCGAGTACTGGGTGACCGACAAACTGCTCTATCGTAGCTGTAGAAGTTCATGGATGCACACCGCACGGAGGGTGGATGGGATGAACTCTGAGCGGAAGAGGCTCTCAAAGTCTGTACAGAGAAGAGATTCCTCATCATGCACCTAGAGCATCAAGCTCCACCATCGGCCCACTTCCTCTTGCAGTAGGCTCGCTGAGAGGATCACCATGAGGTCCGCTGGTGTCCTCAGTAACCGGAAAACATGTACCACTACCTCCAGCCAGTCCTCGGCTGCCTGGGGGTCTGTCTCCCCGCAAAACCTGGGCGGTCGCTGGTGTTGGGACTCGTGCAGTGCACTAAGGCGACGTGCATCGTCAGCGGCTGGGGCTGGAATCATCAGTGGCTCGGTGGGTAAAGGTACCGTCGGTGCCTCAGCTGTTAAAGGGCCATGTACCGAGGCCTCGTCGTTCGGTGGGCTGTCATCACACACAACTCTTGGAACCCTTGTTGGCTGCCATCGTGGGGCCATCCTGAAAAGGAAACAGGTGTGCCATGGTTAGAACAATATTCCTGGTGAGCTGACACAAAGTAATTACAAAGAAAACATGAAACACACATGCAATCAATGTTTTCGTGTATTATGTCGGAAATCAGAAGTGAGGGTCCTGGTGTATGGATACATCGGCTGCCGCACCAACACTGGACTCCCTGGACTAATAACCAAACCGAATACACTTAAAAATATTGCTTCACATAAAAAATTAATAGAGTCCTGAGTTCTGCGGTATAACCGAACTCCTCTGATACCAATTTGTCACGTCCCGTCCTCGGGGCTCGTGCCGTGACTACCCCAAGCCTGGCATCCATAGGCTAGGGGATGGAGACTAGCACCAATGCGTAAATTCCGATAAATTGTTTGGAATTTCCTTTGAAAAGTAAACAAACACCATAGAGCAAGCAAGTAGTAGAAGTAATCACTATGTAAAAACTGAGTACGTCAGTTTGTGCAGAAAAGTAAGTGGGCCAATATACAAATCGAAACTGAAAGTAAAGTACAACTGGAAGAAAAAAAAACAACAGAAAATTAAAACCACAGCGTCGAGCCGTCCACTGAAATTCCCACCTGAAGGGTGGGTACAGATGGCCTCCATAGCTCCTAGGGTCCAGCCGTCCACTCCGAGTACGTCCCGCCCAGTGGTCCACATCCAGGCACCATCCTGCTCCGCACGCCTCAACAACGATCAGTGATGTCCATTGTCTGCAACCAACACAACGTAGTGCGGGCATAGCCCATGCAGGGGTGAGTATAAGCTACTCAGTAGGTACCCCAAAACCCTCTAAGTTCTCCCAGAATTTGCAAAGGATAAACCACAAAGGAAAGACACAATCACGAAGTAACATTCGACATTTCTTAGGTATATGCCCATACATATACCTAAGACATCAATTCCAGTACACTCCAACTTCCAAGATCAAGTAAAACCCAGTCCACAAATGAAGGAAAAACGTAAATCCACACAGGATAGCAGAACACAATCCACATAGGAATGAAAATCAGGATTTAGCCCACAGAGGTATACTTCTTCGTATGACAATAGAGATGATCAGATATAGCCACTGATTCATCTAAGCCATCATACCCACAAAGGATCTATAGGTACTAACCCCCGCAATGACCCACAAAGGATCTATAGGTAACTATCCCCCGCAATGAAACACAAAATATCTGACCCACATAAGATTAATAGTTAACTAACCCCCACAATGACTCACAAAGGATCGGGCCCACACAGGCACTGTAGGCGCTGGCCCACACAGGACCGCTGATTGATGACCCACACATGATCAGACCCACATAGAATTGGTAGCACTGATCCACGTAGGATAGATGAGTGCTGTAGTCGTCGTCGTTGAATCCACTGAGGATCTCTGTACATTCGTCATCGTAGTAGCAGATGTTCCCAGCTCTAGGGTTCCCGCACACAGCAAGCTCGTTCGTGAGGGTCCGCTCCACCGACCGAGAGGATGATACATCAACTGGCACATAGTCCAGAGATTATGTATACAAATGTTCTGTATCATCAACAGGAACTCAACGTCGCAGTTGGCGCGTCAATCGGGTGCCCGGTCTGAGAGTTATTGGCCTTTTCGTCCGAGGGGCATGGTTGGTTTTTAAGTTAAAACCAACCCAACCATACTCCAACTGCGTCCAAACCTCGGTAAGAGTAAGCCAAAAGGTCCGTCTCAATTATAAGAATCGAACAATGTCGACAGAACTTCAAACGGACGTCTAGAGCTCATGTTATGAGCGTTTCCGCTCCGAGGGCCCGGTTGGTTTCGTATACGAACCATCCCAGCCGAACCCAAAGAATTCCGAAATCTTAACTGTAATATGTCAAAAGGACCATCTCAATCTAGGGATCACATCACCACTAACGGGGAATCGATCAGAGGACAGTAGCCCATGATATGGTCGAAAGACCGTAAGAGGTCGGAAAACGGGGTGTCTGGGCCCGAGCCGACCCGGCCCTACCCCCCTAGGACGGACCGAACCGTGTCTGACCCGGTCGGCATGGCCCGACCCGACCTGGGTGTCCCGGCCCAGCCTGGGCGCGACCTGGCATGGCCGGTGCGGACACGGCCCAGTCGCCAGGCGGCTCGGCCGTTACGGTCGAGCGGTACGCAAGGGGGGCGCCACCCCCTTGAATGAGCCACGGCCCCGCATGGGGCCGTCCTTGCCAACGGACCCGGCCGGTTGCCATGTCCCGTCCCCCTATGGTCTCGCGCGGTCGCGGGACCGTGCCTTGCAGCCGCGGCTTCAGCCGCGGCTGCTCTTCTTGGCGGCACGCCAGGCACCGCTGCCACCTCCCTCTAGCGCCGCCGTGCCAGCGAGGCGCACCGGCGGGCTGCTCCGCGGACCACCAGACGAGTTCCGGTGGTCGGAATTGCACGTCATCTTTGCCAAAATCCCTTCCGGGTTCTGTCCTTCACTGCGAGGATCTCACATCGCCCGTACAACTTACTTTGCCATCGACCACCGTTCCGCACACCAAGAACAGAAAGGGCGGTGGGTTCAGACTTGTTCGTTGGTCCGCACCCACCGTGTTAGCGGTTTTAAAAGCCTCACAACAAATATTTAATCGTACTCCGTGGGTATAAATCACAATGTTTTAAATGAATAAAACCCCTACCTCAACGTTATCATCAAATGTGATTTCATCGCAGATTTAATCGTTGCGGTAGATGAGGATCGTCGTGTCGCGGAAGGGGCGTCGCTGTCGTCTTGGTACATGGCATTGCGTAGAGAAACTCTGAGGATTAATATCACATAGATTTAAGATGAACCAAAAAGAAACCATGATGTGGATATAATTAACAAAGAATTTAAAGAACCGAAATCCCATACCTCAATCGGTTGTTGATCGAAGATTGTGGCGGGGAAGAAACAACGCGGAAGAAACGTCGCGGAAGGTGAATCGTCGGTGTTGCGGTACACAGCGTCACATCGTCGATCTTCGAGGGATCAGAATTCTTCGTCGCCCTTTGTCGAAGTCTGGCGTTCTTCATGTTCTTCGCGTTTTTCGCGAAGAAGGATGAAGATCTTTAAGCTTGAGAGCTTCTCCCAATCCTCTCAACAAGAAACCGTCAACTGAAACAAGTATTGGTCTTATTTTATTCCCAGGCCAACGATTTGAAATTCATAGTTAAGAAACGAACCATTAATTCGATGAATTAATGGTAACAACTTAACTGCCCAATGAATAGGGGTGTTTCTTAATAAGAAAAATGCACGGTTTACCATCAATTAAGAGGGGGTTACAGGAGCATTACTTAGAGGAAATGAAACGGTGGGGCTCCTACGGGAACCACCTCAAAAATATCCTACCATGTGGGTAGGATATTTTGTTTTCCACCCTATCCGATTAACTTAGCTTAAGTGGATTTAAGTGGCTTTAAGTGAAATAAAATAAAGTGTTCTACCACTTTTATTTTATTTCTTAACATAACCCTAAAAAAATTAAAAACCACAATCGAGCAAACACAACTCCGGAAAAGGCATTTCTAAACAAATACTGGTGCTCCGATTCCAACGGTGCCCTCAGATTTCGATTCCGAGCACCGGTTCAAAAGTTTGAAAACCCCTCTCATTCGTTCACGGAACGTACCCGAGCCAAACTTCAAAAAAATGATTCCGGGCACAACGGGCCTCGGAATCAAGTGCTGTCAGAAACTGCGTTCTTGTAAAATTCCAAAGAAAATTAAGAAAAAAATTACCTTGAATTTTACGGGTCTTTAAACCATTGTATACAAAATTTTTTACTTATAATATATAGTTACTTTTAATTTGTGTTTTGATTACCAATACATAACATCCTCGTTTACATTAATCTAATTATGTATTTTAATATATGTTATTTATTTATTAAAATAACTTCTTGAAGTGGGATTTTATTTTTCAATTTGGGTAAATGTTTATTTTATTGTAGGAATAATGTTTTATTTTATCATAAATATATGATTATAATTTTATAAATTAGATTTTAAATAAATCTCTTCATAATAATAATACCAATCCATTTAAATGGTTGATGAAATCTATGATTGATTTTTCTCTTATAACTTCATTTTTTTGAAACATGTTGTATTAATTTAATGTTTTATATGTTTACTTTAATGTTATTTTTATTGGGAATTGATTTAGCTAGGAATTTGTGAAACTGTATTTTGATTATTAAATCATTTTGTGAATTATTAGAGCTCAAATTTTTGGTATGAAAATTTCAATATCATTGTATGTATTGAAAATATTTTATATCAATAATTATCATGAAACACTATAAATACCCATATAAACCATTAGTTAGTTGACTATTTCTACTACGAAGCCCTACTAGATTTCAATCCTTAATTTCAAATGGTATTGTGTCATCTTATAGTGATATTATTTCAATGGATATAATCAAGTATTGGACGGATTGTTGTGCTTGGTGTGATACACATGATTCCTTATTAAAATATTTATTTTTCATGGATTATAGAATCATACATTACATGGTGAACTTTATATGATTTACTATAAATGTATTACTCGTGAGATTTATTGTTCACTTTTTTGGTTTAATCTATTTTATGTTAGAAGGTTATTTTTATAGTATATAGAGTTTAATTTTATATTTAAATGAATTAATTGGATAAAATGACTAATTTTCTTCTACATATAGAATAAAAATTTTTATCTAACCAAAATTGTTTGATTTATAGTTCTTTTTTTATGGAATATGTACAATATTTATTTTTTACATTATAATAAAAATTTGAATATTTTTAATCCCATATACAATGATAAAAGTTTAGTGTTTTAGTGTCTTAAATAAATTATTATTAGATGAATGGGAAAAATAACACAATGATTATTTAAGAAGTTTGTTAAATTTCAATTTTTATTTAGGAAATCTAATATGGGTCGGATTATTTTTGAATATGTTGAATCAAGTTGTTCTAGAATTGAGAAGAAACATATTTTCACCTCTAATAAATGTTTTAAAAATGTTATTATTATGTTTTTGAAAAAATACGTTGTAAATAAACTAGGGGTTACTGATAATATCATGAATTTTCCATTTAATTATTATATAATAATATGGATGAACATTTTATATGTTACTTCTATTAAAAATTTATTGAGTAATGGAAAAAAATTCCAGTGTAAGAAAAAAAATATAAAAAACGGTTTTAGAGAAAAAAATTGAGGGAACCTGTATATTATATTCAGGATCCTCGTCCAACATAGAAATCTGATAAATAGATTGTAAATGTAAATAATTATTTAAAAATATTGGGGACTGTCTTAATAATATTTCCAAATAAGCTAAAATGATAGATGATAAAGTAAAATTAAATTTGAATCGATCATTAATACTTTATAATTATTTGTAAATGGTAATGCGATTAAAAGGTATTGAGTAAAAATATATTTAAAAGCAAAAAATGATTTCAATAAAGGGTAATGATTCTCATACAGGTATTAATAAACTATAAATTAGTGATCACACCAATGTTTAGTTTCCTTTAATGAAAATAATATATATTATTCTCATGTATGTTATAAGAGGAAAGAAAATAATGTTAGATCTTTTTAAAATAATGCTTTAGGAAACACTTACTACATAATCTAAAGTATCATTAACTCCCATATAGGCTGAGGTGATGATCAATCCTCATTATAAAACCTCTCAATATCATATGAAATCTATATTTTCTGCGTAAAAGTGTTCTCTATTGGAATAAAATATTATGTCTTACAAATATTATGGTTCATTTGTGGATGAAACTTCTATTTCAGATAAATTTATGAAAGGATTAATGTTATCTCATTTGAATATATAAAATTAATAGTCATCAGTTGTTATCAAATAAGATGAATATGAAGACCAATAATTTAATAAATTTAAATATTCTATGAAAATTAATTTTATAATCAATTATAATATGTATAATTATTTTCATTAAATATTTTTTGATTTAATATAATAAAGATCTTCAAATAAATATTCATTGGAAATTATTTCATGAATTGAAATAAATTAATAGAATTAGTAAGTCATTATTAATTAGTTACTTTATAAAAGGAAAATATTTTACATCAATCTATACCATGATTTAAATAAAAATGAATGCAGTATCATTTACATTTGGAATCCTTAATAATTTAATAAAATAATTAATCATCATTAAATGAAAATAATACAAAAAATTTATTTTCAAATATATTTTCAGAAATTAGATTTTTTTTTAAATTTTCTATGTGTTATAATGATTGTGATACAAACATTTAGTTTCCAATAGAAAAAAATATAGAAGTATTTTGGTTAGTAATGAGATGGTTCAATTTTCTTGAAATCAAAATGAAAGGATAAAAGAACATTTATAATATATTAGTGACACATAAAGTGAAATAGAAAACCAAGAAAAGATATATTATATATTTTTACATATGTGGTAGAAATAAATAATTTAGAGCAATGATACCTGAGGAAGAAAATTGAAAATATTAAGAGGACGAAAAAAGGGCATTAAAATACACATTACTACAAAAAAACAATTAATTTAATTATTTTGGGACTATATGAAATATAAAATCATGTTTACTACTGGTTCATGCTAAAAAAACCAAGGGCTTTTCATAAATCAAGATAAGTAATGATAAAGTGGTCCTTTATCACTAATTTTAAAAGAATTGATAATGTGTGTATTTATTAGTTCTTTTTGATGTATTGATATAGTAGACAATTTATCATCTATTTAATTATGCACTAAAAGAATCTCATTTATCTTCACTGATAATGGGAAAATTTATCAAAACTTTTATATGCATTGATAAATGAGTATACTAAACCGTGATATTAAAATTACAATACAATTTAACATAAAAATATCACAATTATAATAAATATAGGACAAGAAAAAACAAACATGTACAATGTATATTAAAATTGAAATAAAATTTACAACCAAAATGCAATAAAAAACTATATTATATACATTTCAAAATATATTTATACAGTTACATACGAATGTAAAAATTATCATAAACAATAAAAAATTACCAATGTTCATATATCCTTGACCCATCAACCTCCCTAATTATTTTTCAAAATAAACCAACCCAGTTCATGAAAAGTAACACACTTGTAAGGAAAAAAATTATAATTTTAGTAATGATATAACAAAATAAATTAAATTCAAGGACTTAATTTTAAACAAAACTATAAAACTAAATAATCCAGTCATACTAGAAACATTGTGTATCGGATTGGGTTGTGGTTGATTCAAGAATGTCACCCCATTTATTGTTCATTTTCATAAATTATTTTTTTTAAAAATAACTACATAAATATAGGATAATAATGATAACAAAACTAATTATGTAATAGAAGATAATATTATGAGTAAAAAATCTATGATAATTTTCTTCATTTTTGTGATGTGATTCACATTTTAAACTAAAATGTCAATTTTATATTGAAAACATGCACGAGGAGTCATACTGGTCACAGCATACATTGTATTTATATGTAGATAATTCCTAAAAATAATAAATTACTTATATATTATTGTCCAAATATATCAAAAAATATGAATTCATTTTCTAAATTTTTAGTATGTCAATTGTGTTTTTTCTCAAATGTCTTTTTATACTGGAAACACACACATTTAGTCGTTCATGTAACATCATGTGTTAAATTAATATAAAAATTATTGTTACATGTGAAAAATGACTTATGAATCATTTTTGTAAATTATAAAATTTTTACGAATGTGTTTTATCTATTTTTTGTGTGTGAAACTTTTTGAACAAATATATTAATTTTGAACTCATAATAGACACTTTTTGTTTTATGTGGAACAATTTTAATTATATTGTGTTGTAGATGATTTCAATACTTGAATAATGACATCTTAATAATTGTAAAATTTTATGAAAACAACTTGAATTAATTTTATAGGTTTTGCATATGGGATTTTACTTTTTATTTATATTTAATGTCAATTATTAATAAATATACAACCCTTATTCATATTGATCACAATCTATATCATATTGAGGTATGGATTGTTATTATATGTCAAAAAAGGTTTTTTTATTTTCATGAAAAATAGTTTCAATAAAAATATGAATATGATTTCTCTATTTTGGGTATGTTAATTGTATCTTTTACGAAAATTGTTATCAATTTATAATAAAACACGCACATTGAGCCATAATATGCACATTTTTCATTGGAACGAGGAACAACATATTCCTTGTCAACAAAATTGACTTATGTTTCATTTTTTATAATTTTAAAAAGAATCCAATTTTTTTTATCATTTTCAGTTACGTCACTAGTGTTTTTTACTAAAATGTCCCTATGAACTAGAAAAACATATATTGATTCATATAGATCACATAATTTGTCAGTTTGATTTGATAAAAATTACTATTATTAAAAAATTATTTTTTATAGTTTTCCCATATTAGAAATACAATACAAGTGCTTTTTCTTGATTATTTATAAGTTAATCTTGTGAAACTAACTTGTAAATTGTAACCTAATAACAAAAACATTGAGTCATTATGGGATAATTATGTATCAAATTAATATGTGGATAATTCTAATATATCAATAATGAATTATGGATAATTTTAATAAGGTTTTAAAACAGTAAAAATGTATTTTCTCAATATTAAGTATGTAATTTTCTCTTTTTGTTGAAATTAATGTCAATTTTAAATAAAAAGACACACTTGTAGTCATATTGGCCAAAGAGTTCATCGTATTGAGGTATGATTCATTCCTATATGTCACAAAGAATATATAAATTGTATTCATGTTGTGTCAAAATAATATTAATATGTCTCCATGGTTTTTATTATGTTATTTTTCTTCTTTTTTTCTTAAAATAATTCCATTTTTAAATAAAAACGATCTAGGATTAATACCATTCACACTATGAATCATATTGACAATGATCATTACTACCTTTTTTAAATTATTTGAATATCAAGTTAGAGTCTAGTATATCCTAAATATTTGTTGTTGTTTATTCTATAGATATAATCTTTTCATTAGAAAACATTACCTGTTTTAAATTTTTTGGATGCCTAGACGTCAATAGGTATAAATATGTACAAGGAATCACTAAGAGGAAGGGGGTCATTGAATCAAATAACTTAAACTATCCATAAAAAATATAATTTACCACCAATTCTGATGTTTTATTATATATATTTCATGCCTTCCTTATATCATAATTTTTTAATTTTGAAGACTTTAATATCATTTTTTAGCAATAATATACTGTGAGAATTACTAACATAGTGATCATAGTTATTTTAAAGGTTTATCTAGTAATATGAATAGATAAAACATGAAAATGAATTTAAATATTTGAGATTTCACACTCCATAAAGATCATTATGCGTATTATAAATGATAAGGTATTATCCTTAACTCATGTACCTAAAAATTTGTATTTTTTATACAACATGATACATCATAATAAAATGTAGTAACTTCAAATGATACAATATGACGTGCCTAAAAGTTATTTTTGTAAATACACATTGTTGTTGATGTATATCAACACTAACAATAATCTTACACAATAAAATATCATATCAAATACTTTATAAAAACATTCGCGATAGCTCCAAAAATTATATATTTTCATCTGAGAAATCTTGTTAAAACAATATATATCATCACAACATGAAATAGTAAGAGATATCATATAAATAAAATCTATATGAAAAACAAATCCACATTATCTAATAAAATGACTTATATTATTAAATGAAAGTGTATTAAAATCATGAATTTGTTTAATGAATATCATCTAAAATCATCCATTTTTACGGGTGTCTTTAATTTCAATTTTATCAGTTTCACAAAGTTAAATTAATAAAAAACTCATATTTAATATTTAATCCATATTGTCTCTTTGAATTTTAAATTCAATTTTATATATAACCAACATCCATCAGCTCTCATAAACATATATTCAAGATCGTTGAAGAATATCACAAAATAATTTATATAACATAACATGTGATTTATTTATGTTTGGGTTTATTTGGAGAAATTTTATATATCACCAATTGAAACACATCATCAACACAAATAAATTCATTTTCTCTATAAAAATATACCATAAATTCATTAAGAAAAAGATGAAATACAATATGGAAAAATAATCCAGCTCCACCCAAAGTTTATTTATCAACTAGATATATTAATATTTTACTACATAATATTACTAGTGCTCCAAATCCAACTCCCCAGATCAATGATATAATATAGTAACATTAGATTATATAATATTTTAAATAATATTACCCTTCCAAAAACAATTAAAATGATTCACACAAACGATGAAACATAAAAATAATCTTATTAAAACCACATGCATCTCCCAAAATAAAAATTTCATTCCATTAAACATCATAAAAAAACTACCATATATTTAAATTTTGAATGGAACTTCTCCAACATACGAATCCTTCCCATGATTTTATAATTAGAATTATATAACATGATTAGTTGATCTTAAATACTTGAATATTATTTCTTTTTATTTTAGTGATTTACCAACAAAATAAAACACCAATTAATACCATTATCAAATAAACATGATCATAAACATTCAATCCATGATTTGATAATCTATATATCAACATTAGTCATGGCATCAACAATATCCAACATTATATTTTGCCGGAAAAAAAATTCCATACATATAGATGATAGAAAATATTTAAATTGTTTCTATTTTTCTCATTTTTTATTAGAAATGAAATAGAAATAAGTTAATTATGACCCAATGTAAGTGTAATTAGTGTAGGAAATAAAAATGATTAATAAATGTATAAAATTAATCCATAAAATAGAAATTAATTCATTAATTAATTTCATAAATTAATTTCTTACGATTATTTAGAAAAATCCCATCAATATATTCCATTCAATTATATATATAATTTATATAACAAAAAATTCAGTATACCTCAAAAACCAAACCCAAACACACACAGAATTTTAATTAATAACATTCCCAATTTCAATAAATCCACAAAAATAAATTCTCACCGATAAGGGAAAACATATTATATGAATATATACTGTTATTAATCCTATTGAAATGATAATTCAAATATAATAAGAAAAGGTATATGATTTTATAATCTATTCATGATAATAATTTAATGTAAGTACCATCATAAACCATAAAAATTAAAATTAATTAATTTTCAATGGTTTAATGAACATATACATCACATAATCCTTAGTAAGAATGAATTCTAGCCCTATTGTACCTCACTGAATCAGTATTTCATTGATGTGGTAGATTAAATCTATATACCATTATTAATAATGTTGAACTACGTTCCAATTTTTTTAGAAAAAATTGATTACTAGTACATAATAATAACATTATCATCAAAGAAATATTGAGATCATCATGTTGAATTCTACTCTATAAAATTTTTTTGTATTTAGTTTTAGAAATATATGAATCATATGTTACAATAAATAAAAAATAATTATATTTCTTTATTTTATAATACACTCTTTTCTTCAAAAATAAAAACACTCCACTGGAAGTACAATTAATACAATCATCACTACAATCCCTAATTACATATAGGAAATTTTTCTAATGAATCAAAACAATATTAATTTCTTTTTTTGGTTTTGAGTATGTTATGGGTGTTCTGAATGAAAATATAAATTTTAAAATAGAAACATAAAATCCTTGTCATAAAGATCACATTGTTTATCAGATTGAGGTACATCTTTTTGAGTAATTGATATGTGTTCTTCATCCAAATATAAAAAAATCTATAAAATAATTAACAAGTTACATTCTGGTGCAAGTTAAAAACTCATTGTCGTAACACTTGGCCTTTTCCAATATCTTGTGTATGAACTTCAAGGCCCAAGGGGGTGTTCCACAATAATCTAGAGATTTATAATATATTCATGAACCACAAATAGGTGATTATATTTCAAATGTATTTTATAAAACATCCCCACCATAACTCCACTACATAATATGGGTTCCTGATATCATACTACTTCATATACATTATGTTTTATATTGCATAGGTTTCAACTTCCATATAAAAAGAACATGATCATTATAATCTATAATGAGGATGAATAGATTTTAATATTCCATCATAACTGTCACGACCTGACCCAACGGGACTCGATCTGTGACTCCCCAAGCCCTCCTCTAATAGGCAAGGGGCTGGAAACTTGCACCGAGTAGGATATCACACACATGGGAGGCATTAGCCTAAGGTACATGTACCAACGCGCCCACATACACCTCCATGCAACAGTGAAGAGATATATAAAACATAAAAGTAAAAATGCAAGCATCCACTATCCCACAACCAGAGTACAGTAGATGTACAAAGGGAAAAACAAGGTCCACCAAACGAAAACAACAAAAGAGCGTCCAACCTGCTCTGAAGAAGGGGAACACTTCCACAAACACCTTCCGGAAAGCTTCCTCGGCACCGCACCGGTAAACACCCCGGTCAGTCTCTCTCAATCAGCTCCGCCTACTCTGGGTCCTCCTAGGACTCCGTCAAAAGGCATGATGTCTGAACAAGACACAAACATGTGCAGGAAAAGCCCGTGCAAGGGTGAGTATAAAAATACACAGTAGGCACCCCAAAAACCTAAAATAAAAGAGAGCAACTGAAAGGCAACAATCCTCTCATCCCAGCCAGAGGGAACCCAGACAAGAGAGAAACTCCATCTCTTGACCATTACCGGCTAAACACAACTAGTCAGCTGAGCTCAGGTGTATTCCCATACATACACCTTGAATAATCCAGATAAACTCAACTTATGCCACAAAGCCACAAGAGGTACCGACCTCATCACCAGCAACTTTCCACAACCAGAAGAGTACACCCCACAATCACTGTCATCCCAGATGACACTCATCCAAGAGATACACTCCATCGAGTTTCTTATAATCCTCTCAGACGCTCACCCGAGAGATCACGCTCGTTGGTTGGCATCACTGAGGAAATATCGCTGAAACAACATAACCACCAAACACTTCGGATAGGGTATCGCTCCTAGGGTCCGCTAGGGGATACCATAACCCACTCCGGTATATGAAGCTCACAGATATGGGAGCAATCCTAGGGTCTGCTGGGGGATACCATGACCCGATCTGGCATACGTAGTTCTCATGGATAGGGGATCATGCCCAGGATCCGCTGGGGGATACCACAACCCGATCTGGCTCTCGATAGAAACACATCACTCAGATAGAGGATAATCTCCCATATAAAGGTGGTCACGACGACATCGGAACCCTACCTGGTATAACTCGCGATGTTGGGGATCAGACTGACGATGCCACAACCCTACCTAAACCACACGCTGAGTAGGGTATTGCATAACCAATGATACTGCAACCCTACTGACACCAAGCGCTGAGTAGGGGATCGTATAGAAAACGATATTGCAACCCTACTACGAACCTTATGGTGAGTAGGGGATCGTATTCCCGACGATGCCTCAACCCTACTGAAACAATGTGCTGAGTAGGAGATTGTGTAACCAATGATATTGCAACCCTACTATAAACCTGATGTTGAGTAGGGGTTCATATACCTGACGATGCCACAACCCTAATGAGCACGACCCACTGTGTAGGGGATCATATTCCCGATGATGCCACAAACCCTATGAGGTTAACCTGCTTGAAAGGGGATCACTGCCCGTGAATAAGAGGTCACAGTGGTACCAAGAACCCAATCTAGGGAGAAGATGCTAGAGGATCCCACTCCAGGCCCACCAGAGGGATGCCACAACTCTAATAGTTTAAATATCCCATCGAGAGGATCACAAACCTATACGAAGGTTGTGATGCTGCGTGAACCCTCGAGGGAACAAAATAATGGAGTACCCTCAACCACTGCTAGTCCAAAACGTCGCTAACCCGAGTGACCCGCAACAACACCACACTACGTAGCACCAAGGCTGAAACAGATGCAACCATTGCGATCTACGCGGAAAAACACGCAGGATAGGCTACTTACTCGCCTGAAAAGGAGCACTGGTGAGAAATGCACTATTCACAATAGATAGCTCATGCGGGGCCCACACAACGATCCCGAAACCCGTCAAGCAGATCATACCACGACGATCCCCTCGAAAAAATAAGCGGAATCGACTACTCGCTTGTTCGAAACGGACACCCAGTGAAAAAGGTACTATTCACTGGATCCAGCTCGGGTGGGGACAACGCCTCAATTCCGAATCTCATCGTATGGATCACACCATTGCGGTCCTCTCAGAAAAACACACAGGATCGACTAATCATCAGCCAAAATCGGACTCCTAGTGCGAAAGTTGCGTTTCTCCGCAAACGCCAAAACCCATCCTCATGGGGCCCGCACCCCAATCTCGGTCCCAACACCCGGAAACCCTCAAGAAGAGTTTTCCGTATCATCAGGGTCTCAATGCCACTGACGACACATCAATCAGACTCTCCTGGTAGAAGATACAACGGTCTGAAGTCGAATTATAATAAAATATGATTACTTTATTTGACTTTTCAAGCTCTCGGGCCACGACCCTGAACCCTTAAACCCTTGAACCGACACTAGAGGGTTCGGCTCGTCGTTAGGGTCGCGTCGCCGAAAACGGCACGTGAATCAGACTCCTAGATTGTATGATACAGGGGATTAAAGAACCCCCAGAAAAACCTCGCCGGACTACCGTCTACGTTGCCGGAAACCACCACGCCACCGTCGGATTCTTCCGCGCCACCACCAGATTTTGCCGCTCCGCCGCCGCGCCATCGCCGGATTCTACCATGGCCGCCGCCCCTCATCGCTGGAAAACCGGGTTTTCTCCGGAAAACATCCAGGAGCCACCGGGAGCACCCCAGTGCTCCAAATTCAGATCTGAAACATGTTTCAGAAAGCTCGCGACCCGAACTATACAACCCTTATGAAAATTTGAAGGAAAACAACAAAATAACGGGATTCGGAATTTTAAAACTCAAACCGCCTAACTCGCGGGCGAAACGCCGACATTCTGCCTTAGATCCGCGCTCCAGAGCTTCCGTTGCACTCTCCTGGAACATCCACCGTCGAAATCTGAGGTCGTAGGAGCTTCGTTTGCTCGATTCGACGGATTGGCGGCGAAGAATCGCGAATAATGCCGAGAGCAATGATATTGGGGGGGGGGGGGTGCTGATATTTATAATAGTCGCCCGCCGGCGACAATCCCACCTCGAACCTGACGCCCGATGCGAACAAAGGTAAGCTCGCCCCTAGGGTAAATGTGCCATTCTGAACGCAATAGCGGAGTCAGATTTGCAATCCGAGTCTCCGTTCAGAAGTTATTTGAGCCAATGCTCACACACTAACATCTCCATTTATTTACAAAAATTCCCCCGGTGGCGTTTCTCACCGTAGGCATGCGCCCGCAATGTTTACACCTTGCCTAGGGTAAATGGCACGTTCCGTACGCAATCGTGCCCTCGAATTCCCGTTCTGAGCTACCGTTTAGGAGATATAACACCCCTCCACGTGTATAGTATAAAAAATACGAAATATTTTTATAAAATTAATTCCGGGCACACTGGGCCTCGGAATCGCACGCCGTATTCACGCCTTGCTTTGGAATTATTCGTAGAAACAATCCAAAGTCTTCCAAGGCCAAAATCTGAGTCTCTATATCCTCCCCCCTTATAAATTTTCATCCCCGAAAAGCCCTAAGCTCAAGGAAAGTGATTGGACTCTCAACTGGGTCTCACACACCAACGAGTTCACCAAAAAACACCCCTGCCCGAATGCATAAGTCAAAGAGACTCATCCACCGCACCTCAATACTATCCGCTTTGGACGGCACTGACTCGCCTGCACAATTTTAATCACGTCAAAAAAATGTGTCTCTGTGGGGGAAGGATCCTTCTTCCTCACACATTCGATGCATCCTAAACAACACCCACACAGGATCATACCAATGCCCTGAACAAAACTCGAGCAAGAAACTGAAAGGAAGGGTACTGCTAAATAGTGTCTATCAAACTACTACAGATAGTAGAAAGGAAACATGGCATACCTCTATCCATCCACGAAGCCTCTTGTTCAATAGCCTCTAGGGCATGCAGATGGCCTCTCCCTCATCCCCCAGCTCCTTGAGCTCACCGTGGACCTCCATGGGGTGGGGGTGGTGGTAACTGATACCGCCTATATCCTCCTACTACTGCACCAGCTCCGTTTCCACGTCTGCCGCCCTGCAGACCTCCTTGCTTGAGACGCTACCTCTGCCAAGTCGGACCATCATCCGGCTCCCTCTCAGCAGCACGGCAGATCAGACAATCTCTAGAAAGATGTCCCCGACCGTCGCAAGCATAACACCACCTCTCCTGCGGCTGACCAAAAATGGTCTGCGAGCCCTGAGCCTCAGATCCTCTATCCTGGGGTCGCTTACGGAAACGTCGGCCACATCCGGACCCCTGAGTCTGTCTCCAGATACCAGATGACAATGTCTCAGCTCTCACGTTCCTAGCACTAACATGGGGAAACTGCTCAGCCAGAACTCTCTCCACCACCAACGCTCGCTCAAGCACTCTAGCATAGGTGGGCAGGCACAAGGAAACCACACCTGCTCGGATGTCCCTGCGTATGCCATGCTTGAAGGTCTCAGCCCTAAAGAATGGGTCTCGAACCATATCCAAGGATTAGCAAGATAGGTCGATAAACCTCGCCGAGTACTCCGACACAGTCAGGTCCTCCTGCCGAAGCTGCAGATGCTCCTAAATCTGCACTGACCGCAGCGTCACCGGATAGAACTCCTCTCTGAAGATCCGCTCAAACTCTGCCGACATGGTAATCTCCTCGTCATGGGACTACATCACCAAACTCCACCATCACCCGACCGAACCATGCAGAAGGATCACCGTTAGGACCACCATATGATCAGGAGGTGTTCTCACTAGGTAGAAAACTTGAGTGATTGCCTCAAGCCAGTCATCAGCTGCCTGGGGGTCTGGATCACCCCGAAACCTCAGAGGTCGCTGCCTCTGGAACTCGTGTAGTGCACTCAGCCTGTGTGCAACCTCATCCTGCACTACCGGTACAACCAGCTACTCGACAGATGGGGGCTCCACTGGTGGACCACCTAGAGGTCCAGCCTCAGAACATGCGCCCTAGTCCACAACCTTCACATGGGGCAGGTCGTCAGAACAATCCCGCTGCAGAAACCTTGCTGGCTGTCTTCGTGGAGGCATCTTGAACTACATTCAAGATGCACCACAGTCAAATAGTATATCTGGAGAGATGACTTAAGAAGGACAAGGAAAAACCCAAAAACACAGTCCTATATGATGCATGTACTGTAATGTCCCTACAACCTGTGTACGAATGTCCTGAGTCGAAAGGCAGGTTATCAGAGTCTTGGTGTATGGATACATCGACCGCCGCACCAACAATGGAATCCCTGGCCTGAAAGCTGAACTCGAAACATACTAAACACTACCGCTATGCAACCCGAACCAAACACACAGCTAGACCAGCTACGTTGTGAGATCCCAAAGGTGGAACCTCCTATGATACCACTCTGTCATGACACGACCCAAAGGGACTCGAGCCGCGACTCCCCAAGCTCGCCTCCAATAGGCCAGGGGCTGGCGACTAGTGCTGAGTAGGCTATCACACACATGGGAGGCATTAGCCTAAGGTACCTGTACACATGCACCCACATACACTTCATTGCAATAGTGCAGACATATATAAAACCAAAAAGTAAAAATGCATGCATAGACTGTCCCACAACTAGAGTACAACAGAAGTACAAAGGGAAAAACAGGGCCCACTAAATGAAAACTACAAAAGCGCGTCCAACTTTCTCTGAATAAGGGGAACGCTGCCACAAACACCCGCCGAAAAGCTTCCTCAGCACCGCACCGGTAAACACCCCGGTCAGTCTCTCTCACTCAGCTCCGCCTGCTCCAGGTCCTCCTCAGACTCCATCGAAAGGCCTGTGGCCTGCACAAGACACAAACATGTGCGGGCAAAGCCCATGTAGGGGTGAGTCTAATCATACTCAGTAGGCACCCCAAAAAACTAAATCAAAAGAGAGCAACTGAAAGGAAAAAGTCTGCTCATCCCAACCATAGGAAACGCAGATGAGAGAGAAAATCCATCTCGTGACCATCATCGGCTAAACACAACTAGTCAGATCAGCTCAGGTGTATTCCCTTACAAACACCTTGATCAATCTAGATAAACTCAGCTCATGCCACAAAGCCACAAGAGGTACCGACCTCGTCACCAGCAACTTTCCACAACCAGAAGAGTACACCCCACGATCACTGTCATCCCAGATGACACTCATCCAAGAGATACACTCCATCAGGTTTCTCACAAACCTCTCAGACGCTCACCCGAGAGATCACGCTCGTCGGTTGGCATCACTGAGGAAACATCGCTGAAACAACAAAACCGCCAAACTCCTCAGATAGGGGATCGCACCTCGGGTTTGCTAGGGGATACCAGAACCCACTCCGGTATACGAAGCTCACATATATGGGATCACTCCCAGGGTCCGCTGGGGGATATCATGACCCGATCTGGCATACATAGTTCTCATGGATAGGGGATCACGCCCAGGATCCGCTGGGGGATACCACAACCCGATATGGCTCTCGACAGAAACACATCACTCAGATAGAGGATAATCTCCCATATAAAGGTGGTCATGATGACAGCGGAACCCTACCTGGTATAACTCGCGATGTTGGGGATCAGACCGACGATGCCACAACCCCTACCAAAAACCATGCGCTGAGTAGTGGATCGCATAACCAATGATACCGCAACCCTACCGACACCAAGCGCTGAGTAGGGGATCGTATAACCAACGATACCACAACCCTACTATAAACCTCATGCTGAGTAGGGGATCGTATAACCGATGATGCTTCAACCCTACTGAAACAACATGCTGAGTAGGGGATCGTCTAACCAATGATACTGCAACCCTACTATAAACCTAATGTTGAGTAGGGGATCATATACCCGATGATGCCACAACCCTACTGAGCACGGCCCACTGCGTAGGGGATCATATTCCCGTTGATGCCACAAACCCTATGGGGTTAACCTACTAGATAGGGGACCGCCGCCCATGAATAAGTGGTCACAGCAATACCAAGAACCCAATCTAGGGAGAAGATTCTAGAGGATCCCACTCCGTGCCCACCAGAGGGATGCAACAACTCTAATAGTTTAAATATCCCATCGAGAGGTTCAGAAACCTATACGAAGGTTGTGATGCTGCGCTAACCCTCGTTGGAATGAACCAAGGGAGTACCCTCAACCACTGCTAGTCCAAAACATCGATAACCCGATCGACCCGAAACAATGCCACACTACGTATCACCAAGGGCGAAACCGACGCAACCATCACGATCTACACAGAAAAACAAGCAGGATAGGCTACTTACTCGCCCGAAATGGAGCACCGGTGAGAAAGGCACTATTCACTGTAGCTAGCTCATGCGCGGCCCACACAATGATCCCGGAACCCATCAAGCAGATCATACCACGACGATCCCCTCGGAAAAACAAGCGGAATCGACTACTCGCTTGTCCGAAACAGACACCCGGTGAAAAATGTACTATTCACCAGAGCCATATCAGGTGAGGACCATGCCTCGATTCTGAATCTCATCAAACAGATCACACCATTGCGATCCTCTCAGAAAAACACACAGGATCAACTAATCATCCGCCAAAATCGAACCCCTTGTGCGAAAGTTGCGTTTCTCCGCAAAAACCAAAACCCGACATCATGGGGCCCGCACCCCAAACTCGGTCCCAACACCTGGAAACCCTCAACAAAAGTCCGCCGTATCGTCAGGGTCTCAAGACCACAGACGACACGTCAATCAGACTCTCTGGGTAGAAGATACAATGGCTTGAAGTCGATAATAATAAAATATCATTACTTTATTTCACTTTTCAAGCTCCCGGGCCGCGATCCCAAACCTTCAAACCCTCGAACCCACCCTAGATGGTTTTCCTCGTCGTTAGGGTCGTGTCTCCACAAACGGCACGCGAATCCGACTCCCAGATTGCAAGATACGGTGGGTTTAATGAACCCCCGGAAAAACCTGGCCGGACCACCGTCTGCCTTGCCGGAAACCACCGTCCTGCCGCCGGATTCTGCCGCGCCGCCACCGGATTCCGCCGCACCACTGCCGCGCCATCGCCGGATTCCTCCATGGCCACCTCCCCTCATCACTGGAAAATAGGGTTTTCACCGGAAATCATCCTGAAGCCACCGGAAGCACCCCGGTGCTCCAAATTCAGATCTGAAACATGTTTCGGAAAGCTCGCGGCCCGAACTATAAAACCCTTATGAAAATTTGAATAAAAACAACACAAAAACCGGATCCAGGACTTTAAAACTCAAACCGCCTACCTCGCGGGCGTAATGTCAACGTTCTGCCTTAGATCCACGCTCCAGAGCTTCCGCTGCACGCTCCTGGAACGTCCACCGTCGAAATACGAGCTCGTAAGAGCTTCGTTTGCTCGATTAAGCAGATCGGCGGTGAAGAACAGCGAAAAACGCCGAGAGCAACGATAAAGGGGTGGGGTGCTGATATTTATAATAGCCGCCCACCGGCGTCAAACCCACCTCGGATCCGACGCCCGATGAGAACAAAGGTAAGCTCACCCCTAGGGTAAACGTGACATTCTGAACGCAATGGCGGAGTCAGATTTGTGATCCGAGACTCCATTTAGAAGTTATTCAAGCTGACAATCACACACTAACTTCTCCATTTATTTAAGAAAACGCCCCTGGTGGCATTTCTCACTGCAGGCCCGCGCCTGCAAGGTTTACACCTCGCCTAGGGTAAACGACACGTTCTGGACACAATTGTGTCCTCGAATTCCTGTTCTGAGCTACTTTTTATGATATATCACACCCCTACAACATGTATAGTATAAAAAATAATTAATATTATTATAAAATTAATTCCGGGCACACTGGGCCTCGGAATCGCACACCGTCTTCACTCCTTGCTTTGGAATTATTCGAAAAAATAATCCAAAGTCTTCAAGGGCCAAAATCTGAGTCGCTATAATAACATATGAAAAAATCCACCTATATATGAAAAAAATTATGTTTGTAATACTATAAATAATTAAATTAAAAAAAATATGCAACTTTGAGTACCTTGTACAAATATTTGAAACAAATATTCCAAATTAAAAATATTTAACTTCCCCCATTATGTGTACATATGATATATTTTAGAATACTAATGCCAACAACATGATATATTTAACTGCATTAAAATTATATAAAAATAATGTATTACAAAAAATACCCATAAATATAGTTATCCTTTTTGGTTGGTGTTAAACGCATATAAAACCATTTTCCATATTATTTGTCAAAATTAACTACGATATAAGATTTTATATTATAATATTATATTAAAAACATGTTTATCCCATTATTTAATCATTGATCAAAATGAACATTTATAAAGGCCTATTATTGTTCCCTGATTGAACTAAAATTAATATTTACATTTAATATTTTATAGAAAAAAATAATATTTGTCTTTTCATTTCATCATCCAAGAGATTAAAATCTTTACGATGCACTATTTAGTTTATAAGATGGAATAAAATCATTGTGACCCTTTATGAATTTTCAAAAGACACTAAACTATTTTATAAATTTTTACCCCTTTTTAAAAGAATTAAAAACTTATAGATCTCTTTATACAATTTTAATGTCCCTAAAAACTAACACATTAATTAAGTATTGATAGATTGTGCTACAAATTAGTATATCATTTCAATATTCATGGAGATGATAATATATAAAAAACATCATCATTATCATTTCATTAAAATCGGATTACCTTATTCTCATATATTTTATATTTATAATTATATTGACTTTTATATAAATGATCTTATGAAAATTGTTTAATTTATATAAGGAAAAATATCATGCATATTTTTGATGAACAAATGAATACTTATTTTGATGACGAGCCAATGAAAAAGAAAATAAATTCATAATAAGTATAGTTTAAACACTTCTTCTCAGATAATTATTTTGATCTTATATGTCAAATAATTCATAGATGAATTAATTTAACATCATGTCAATTGAAAAAAAACTTTTTTTTGTAAATTCCAATAATGAATGTGGACATGTTGTTTTACCTGTTTGAATTTATCATGCATTTGTGACATTATATCATGAATCTACATGATTTTAGAATAGATCAAATACTTCCACCACCAAACAATGTGAAACCATTATGTTTTTCTTTTATTCCATCATTTACCACTACACATGACGGACCCCTAGAAATAAAAATTGTTTAATTATACTATATAAAATATAATGATATTATCTAAAATAGGATTGAAAAATGAGAAAATTGAATAATAAGTATTAGAAAGTCATCTCAACAAGATGATTCTATTCATTCAGACACCATTCCTTCTGGTCATTTCTAGACAATTTTTTTTTATTAATTTATACATATTCATTAGAAATATATGAAAAATAATATATAATCATTTTGATACTGATGATTCACAGCAAAAATATATTTTAATGGTCATAGCTCATAATTGATCACAATCGAAGAATGTAATCACATTTATTTATTTTCATCAAACATTCTCACACAATGTACACTACCCACTCATCATTAAATAGATTTACTTCTTTTTTTATGTACGATGGTTTTCATAAATCTTGTTAGTATTGAGAAAATGTTTAAAAAATGATTAAAATTTCATTTTAATGAAATTGTAATTACCTTCTATATTTAACACATTGATAATATTAGTATTCAAATGGTTTTTGATCTTTTTTTATATATTTTAAAACATTATATCCAAAATCTTTGTCATTATATTGCCTAAGATAGTATAAAAAAGTGATGAAAATAATTAAATTTGTTGGAAAAATGTTTTGATAGTTAAGATTTATTATATATGTGCTAATCTATTTCAATTTGATGTAATCTGTAGACATTTTATGTTTGGTCAATGAGTTCATTCCATGATTTGACATATATTTAGAAACATAGCGATAATAAAATGTTATTATTATAACAAAAACAGAAACATATAGTTCAATTTTTAAAGATAATATGTAAATTTTAGTGTATTAAAAATTAACAATACACATAAAATGTGGGTAATTTGATGATATCCATATTTTGGATCAAAAATAAATAAATATTCTAGGTGTCCATAATATTTGTGAATATTAACTACGGATCCCTAAAAAAACATCTGTAATTAAAAAATATATTTATATTATGTTATCAGATTATAGATTTTACCCCTAGAAATATTGTATCAAAAATAGTGTGTTGTCTACAATTTCTAAAATTCATCATATTGTTCATTTTTTTATTCTCAATTTCTTCATTCTCTAATGATTTTCTTTCATATTAATTATTAATGGATTAATAAATCCAAATCATATTTAACATGGTATTCCCTTTATATAGCAGTAACATAAACTCCTATAAAAAATATGTCTTCTTATTATCATTAATGAACATATTATAATATCTTTTGTATAGACAGGTAATTAAATTCTACCCTATGAGTGTATTCACAACTGATACTCCAAAACATTAAAATATGATAATATCAATTTTAATATAAATTATTAAAATGTATATCATAAAAGTTCCATGTATTTATTATTCATATTAAATATAATATGTATTTTTGATTTTTAATGTTGTCTCTGTAAGATGTTTTAATGATAATAAATGTTTCTCTGAAACTACAATGGAGAAGTCACTCCTGGAAGGTCCTTTTGGTTTCACTGTTGATTTAATATAATGTATTGATCTAACCTTCTATTTCACTATAATTTTATCTATATAATATATCATACCTCACTTCAACACATTTTTCTTCAATTGTTATAGTTTTTATATATTAAATAATTTCATAAATACATGCCTCGAGTATATTAATAATATTAATCAACCATTCTAGGAATTTATTAATAGAATCATTGAACGTTATAATATTTTTATCATCATGTTTAATAGTAAACATAGTGGCTGTAACCTAATTTACCTAAATCTCCATGCTAATGTGATATTTTTTGAGTTCATTATTGGGTATCTTGCCTCTTAGAATACACTATACTATACCACCCAAAAGGCAGTGATTTAGTGTTAATAGATAAAAATCACATACAACCACATCCTACATAATTCTATTTATATAATGATATCAACAGTTGTTAGAATCACATTCACAAGAAAGGGTAATGATGATATGGATTACCTAGGGTAAACTATATGGCTGCCGGAAATGACTATCCGTAATAATAATAGGGTAATTTGGTTCTTCATGTGTATATCATTTTATCCACAACCAATTTTCTTCAAGACTTTATAGTATATCAGGTTCCCAAACCATAATAAATAGTAATATCTTAAAAATAATCAATTTATTTAAGAAATAATTTCATCATATTATATGAGCATTACGGATTTTTTTTCAAGAAAATTAATATGATAAGACACTCTATAACCTACTCCTCTAACATGACCATACATTTCTGGGAAATTTAAAATTTCTAAATGTACTTTTTATTCTATAATGGTCACTGAAAGTTATTATTTTTAAATATTATAAAACATATGAACATAAATAGATATTTATCTGCAATAATATTATAATCCATAATGAAATTATATTATATTATACTTACACATATATCCCATAAATCATTTTTTGCATCAACAAGTTTTCCAATCATATTAAATAAGCCTCGTAACCAAGAACATGATGTGGTATGGAAGTCTCTTTGGATTTTGATTTATCAGTATTCATATAAACGAAAGAGAATATGTTATTTCACATCACATATAAATTTTATTATTATTTAAAATACATACCAATTTTTTCTCAAGATAATTTTACCCCGTTAATTTCATTGTGGTAGGGGTATATTTTTTTTGATTCACATTCATTATTTTTAGAATGCTATTTTAGTTTTATAAATTAACAATTTTGAAAAAAAAATAAAAAATATGTAATGTAAAATAATATATTACTGTCTATTATGAACATGAAATGATTTATCATCATTCCAATGGATTAAATGATTCCATGTCTCATTCTATACAACATGTTCATAACCATGTAGTGGTTGTGGATTTACTTACCTGTCAACATCTCGATGATATAACATGGTAGGAAAAGTCTTAAAATCCATATTGAATTTTTATATATTGAATTATCAAATTAGTATTTCAAAAATGATAAAAAATAATTGAACTATTCTAGGATAATAAAAATTAAATCAAAATTTTCTAATATAAATTTTTGATAAAATAAATAATGTATATCATAACATTAACATATTATCTTCTAAAAGGGGTTTCTCAGTTACATGCCAGACATGGCGCTATTAATCATTATTAATCAGCACAATCATCCACATTATGAACCCAACATAACTAATGACCTCAAAATTATTAAGGTTAGTAGGTTAGCAAAACAGATTCCATCCAACGTCAAATTTTATACCCTTAATGATTTTCTTTGTTACTTTTATTCAACATTTTCATGTCACATCATTCTTGTTTTCTTCAGAAAAAATATATTGATCCCACAAGAGTTCTCTATTTTTAGCATCAACTGTTTGTTAATCTATGGGATTGGTAACATCATCATGTGTGTATGATATTATTTTCTTTTGTAGTAAAATATTTAAATTAGGTTGGGTTAATATATTAGAAAGTATATACTATTTTGGAAAAAATCATAGTATATTGAAAAAAACATTAACATTCTCATTGATGTCTCTTCCAGTTGAAATAGTTTTTTGGATTTATATCCCCTATATAGAATGAAAATACTCTCTTTGTAGTACCCTTTAATATACAATAAAATATTTACATTGGGACCTGTGAAGAGTTATTTTGATCTCCAAATTAGAGGGTTATCCTCAATTGACTTTTCTTCTCACCCTGTTGTCCATTTAATCTAAAGTATGTAAATTGACCATTTCATTTTTTATTTATCCAAGAATTGATATACATTATCATATTTTGATTTCAATATGAGTGGCTCAACAATTTCCCCTAACACACATAAATTCTCTTACACAATTCCCAATTCATAAAATTTTACTGCACTCTTATTTTCAAACCATTTGAAATAGAAAATATTCACTTGAAATATTGTATAGTTGGACTTCTATATCTTTTCGAAAAATCTAAAATAAGACATATTTTAATATAATGGATTTATATTATTTTAATCAGATATATATATTACTTCTACTGCAAGATTAACTATAAAGGTTTTTATTATATTTTATACACAATTTTCTTTTAAAAATAATATATATCAAATTATTACAAAATATCAATATTATATAAAATTTACCGTTTGTGCCCTAGGTAGACATCGAATTTTATATGTAATTGAATTTATATTTTCATATAACTCATTATAAATATTATCTTAGAATCATCTTATAATCTATTTATTATGTGAACTTAATATCCATCATTCATCCATTGACATAATCAAATTGAAATGAATTTTATTTCGGAAATCAACATATCAATCAACATCTTCAATATTATGTAAAATGTAATGTTGTGATTTCTCCCACTCAATCATGGTAATAATAATAACATTTATTTTTAAAACATATTCAAAAATAATACATCCAATGTGACATGTCATTGGGAAACCGATGATGTAATCATCTGATAGGTAATCGCTAAAAAATTATACAACTTCTTCAATAACTTATCATTCTGGAATACAATCTTCTAGAAACCATTTATTCATGACATACCATTTACAATATTTCTATATAGTTTTGTGGGGTACAACAATTTGTAGTGGATATGACCACAAATTTGAACCTCTCAATCCAATTTGACCTTCAGGTGGACCATCGAATCATGTCATTATGGTTGTAAGAACATATTTAATTAACATAATGCGACTCAATCATCCTTATTCTTGATTGGAAATTATTTTGTTCTATAACTTACTATATATGAACCTTATAAAGATTCAACGAATAATTAATGTAATTCAATAATTATTTAGGAGAATGAGACATAATTAATCATGAATATAATATTGGATAAGAGCATGATTTTTTTTGATTTTAATCTCACTACATTAAATTAATCCATTAAACATTCATTCAAAATATTATATAAATACACAACAAGATGTTTTATAAAATCAAGGATAATTAAAATAAATTTCTCATTATATATAATGTGTAAAATCATGAAGAAACAAAATTCCATCCTCTACCCTTCACTGATTCCATATATTCCATTTTCCTCATGTTAATCATGTACATTCTAGGCTTAGTTCCATATTATTTTCATATATCATTTAGTGATGTTCCAATAACACTATAAAATACAATTTTTATACATGAATGTCATCATGAAAATTTATGGGGTTCAAATAATTTGAATACAACAATTTAATGAAAATTGATCTTTTCTTTCTACCTGATTTTGTAATATTTTTTAAAAAATTGATTTTCTGAACATAATGTAAATATCTATTACTCTATCGAATAGTTGATAACCCATTATTGGATATGTTGTTGTAAATTATTTGGTATACCCAACGACTATTGTCATCTAGGAATGATATTTATATTATTAAGGTAATGATTTTTAATTTCTTTGAAACATAACAATCGAGGAATGTTTTAACAAAACTGATTGGGTTAATTCTTCACCTATGGTACAACTAAAAATATCATTAATGTAATATCCTAAAAAATTTCCATAGGAAAATAATTTCATTTATTATCCCATTAAACACGTACCTCAATGTGAATTATTCACTTCTATAAGGATCATACATTATAACATGTGTATCACAAATCAATTACAAAAGTTTGACCAATGGATCCAAATAGAAATAAATAACATTATTAGTTTCATTTGGTATAGATTTAAGAATATGGAACATAAATTATTTTTATTTCATGAAAACAAGGGAATAATTTTATAATTTAAAACATGATAGGCCGTGTATTTTGAGTTCTACAATATAAAAAATGTATTTTTTAAATCTGTATATAACACAATATGAATGTTTCTGGGATCAGTTCCGAATTAATGACACTCATATTAAATATCCTTCCACTAGTGGGAATCTATTGGTTGATATAGGTTCCCGTATTTAATTATTGTTTCAACATTACATAAAAATTGTCTCTATTTTTTTAGACTTTTGTATATTCATCTAAACTGGGGAATGATAGAAATGTACAATACATATTTAGAAGGACCTGATTCAATTTTCTTGTGCCACCCCATGCCACATATAGGGAATTTAATTAGTGATTTATGGACCTTGAGAAAAAATAATCAATAATTTTTATAGGAATTTAATTTTTATATTGTGACCATTGAACATAGTATTATTCAAGAATCATATGTCAAACACAAGAATTCATTTTTTTCAGTATCATGTCATTTAGAAACCCATATATTTCTAAAAATATTGTTTACGTCTATCCTATGATAGGTTTTAAAATATATTAATACAATAATGATGAGAGTGTTGAGTATTAAGTACAACCAAAATACATTGATCTCATAACATAAATATTTATCTTCTCAAATATCATTGGAAAATAACGAACGTTATCTTCAATTTCAATTATAATTTATTCCATGAATTCTCTAATATCATCTACACATTTTTTCAATTCAAATGATACATAAATTAAAAGTTAATCCAAATTGATGTTCACTTTTAGTTATCCCTAGGATTATAAGAATATTTATATGATTATTCAATTTCATGACAAATTTTTTTTCCAACTCTTACAGTCTAATTTGTCAATAATATAATCAATGAAAACATAGAAATAGTATATGAGAAGGATCATATGCATTCTACATTAAAAACATAAATACCTCTTTAAATACATCATTATTCACTATTTTCATATGATTAATATACATATATTCTTGATACATATCGATCATATTAGGATAATTAAATATTTATTGAAAAATAAACATAATATATTCATTTTCAATGGTCAATGTTATAGAAAATTCTAAAAGGGGAACCCGACATATGATTGTATTAAACTATTTAAATTTTCATTGAATGAAATGGTTAATTAACATTATGAAAATAATTACTCCACTATGGTACATGTTATCATATGAATTCATCGAAAATAGTAATTTACACACAGTATGGAATGACTACTACTAAGAACTACCCAAGAAAAAATTATGTATGTCTAGAAAATTTGTGGGATGATCCGTAAGAAAAAAATTTCAGTAATAAATGGATAGAATTTGATGTATATGAGGAAAAAAAATGTCCCTTAAAAATTGTTAAATTAACACATAATAAAAAATTTTTAAATCATATCTTTAAAATACTTTCAAAATTAAAAAGAAATTTATCTATTTTTTAAATCACCACTTGAAATTGATATTATAAAAATTCTTCAAGAAAACTGACCAACTAAATTAAAAAAACATAAATCTATATAAACCCCATTTTATTTAAAAAATATTCTCCATCTATTTAAAAAATTATAATCATATTCAAAAATATGTAACAAAAAATTAAAAATATAGAACCATTTACATGGAAACATGTACACATTATTGTTTTTAAAACATTACATGTATTCTTTGAAATCACATCAAGAGTTAAAAAAACATAACACATTTGTGTAATTTTAAGGTTAAACATAATTTTTAATTTCAAAACACAAATTAACATTTTAATCCAAGTTCCCCATTTTAAAATTGAAATTTATAATAGAAATCAACATAGAAAATCAAGGTAATCAACAAAACAGTCTAAAGAAAATCATGGTTATTAAAAATTTCATAAAAATTTCACAATGATGACATGAATAAAACATTTGTTCTGAAAAAATAATAAACTCAAAATTTAAATCCTAATATGATTGTACTCGAATACATTCATAAATAATGGGGTTTCTGTTAGATTTCCTAAAAATTCCATCAACAGACTATTATTTTATCAAAAACTAGATTCATCAATGTTAGGACTTGGGTTATTTATTTATTTATATTCCATCATTTATAAAAGTTCATGATTGAAAATTTTATAAGCTCAAAATCATATTAGGATTCATTAAAGAATGTATCTATTATATTATTAGATTATTTAACATCATGTTATTTTGATGAAGTATCCTAAATATTTTCATTCCATAGAAATTTTTTCAAGAAATGAAATTACATTTTTCTACAAATTAATGTTATAAAATCTTTTATAGTTTTAGTAAACATGAATTTATTTTTAAATCATGAGTTTAAATGGAATTAATAGACATTGTTATGTATCCTCATAAGTACCTTGAGATCATATCCTCCAGACATTTATGAAAACATAAAATCAATATATAACTCTAAGCATGTGTATGTAGCATGTGACCTAAACATGCATTGTAATATTTTAAAAAATTAGTCATCTAAATTTCATTTATAAAATATTTCAAAAAAATAGTATGAAAGAAATGTACAAAATATTAAATAATTTAATGTATGAAGTAATAAAATATCATAGATTTATTATGTTTTAAATCCCACTATAAATTTTTTTTGAGAAATAAAATTAAATTATTATTATGATTGATAAATCTCCAGTAATGTAGATTAAAAGATTCAGTTAAAATGAATCATTCAAAATACAATTTTTACCAACCAGTTAATGGAATTATACCATTAAAACTAAAAAAACATAAAATTATTAAACATTTAGAATTTATTGGATATAAATAGAAATAAAAATCATTTTTATTCATTAAAAAATATTTTAACACAAATTTAAAAAATCTAAAAGGAATATATAAAAAAATAACCTAAGGGATTTATAATACATATGAGAAAATAAAAATAAAACTTTTTTCATAATGTGACAATTTTCCTTTAATAATCATTTGGATGAATATTTTGTTTCAAAACCATCCCCATTATAAACTAAGGATACCAATTTACATTTACAAAGAAATATTATTTCAAATGAATATGGATAATATTTTTTAAATATTTTTATAAAATCCAACATTGATGTTTTCAAAAAATTGATCTTTAAATATGAGTATTATTTAAAAAATTTCAAAGAACATTATAAAAAAAATTACTCAATCATTTTAAATGCAATTGTTAAATTTAAAATCATATTCCATGGGCCAATCATTATTTCATAAAAACAGAAATTTATAAATCCATATTCAATTTGTTTGTAATGAAGTTGAACTAAAAATTAAGACCCAATATAATGAAATTTTGGTAAAATGAAATAAATAATTAGAACTTATCCAAATAAGAATCTAAATTATATAATATGTTGGAAATATAATTAAATATTCTTGATGATGGAAACCTTCCATAAAAGTGAATGTGTGTACCGATAAATATATATAATTCCACAAGTATAATATCCAATACATGGGGAGGATATATAACCAATAATTTATAAATGTTACTGACTATCTCATATAATAATAGATGATTTTGAGACTAGAATGTGTAATTCCACCCAATTCATTCTAGGAGACTAAAAATGAACCCTAGATAATACCACAATTTACAAAGAGTATCACGCCATTTATTCCATCCTATATATGGTCTCCAATTTGATAACCACAATATAATCAATAAGGAACACATTAATTCAATTAAAAATATGAAATCCCAATTGAAACTATTCCACTATTTGAAAACTAGTTAAAAATCACACTAAAAAATAATCATTTTAATTGGGGACATTTTAATTAAATTGTTAACTAAAGATAAATTTAAAATGAAAAAAATAAAAAAAAATATTTGAAAAACAAATATAAGAAAACCAATATTATTTAATGTATTAAAATTCTAAAACTTCTATTCAACATTTCTAAACATATGATGTTACACACATATATAACTATAGAACTTTCAATCCAAATATTGACATATTTTCTTGTAAATTTTCACATGGTTCTAATAAATATGTATACATAAAGTATATATGCGTATAATAGTGAAATAAGAAAATTGAAATCTATAAATGTGGACATTAATAAATAAAACAAGCATAATAAAAACTTATGAAAAATTTTCAAACAAGGAAACACCAATTAATCAATACAATGAACTCATAAATTTCCTATATAGATCTCATAAAAAACCTAAAATATTGTTAAAACGAAAAATTAATTATAAAAAATCATATGGATTTTATCCGAAAAAAATATAATATATTCTTTTAATTCCAATAAAAATCAAGGATTAATACATTACAAAAAATTTTGACAGAAATTATAATCCCTTAGAAACCTTAAGTAACAAGAATATATAAATCCAATTATTCCCAAAAAAACATATAATTCTTGTGAATGAAATTTCAAACAACAAAGAAAATGATAAAATATAGAGAACAGAGAAAGCACAAATAATCATAACTAAAGACACTATATATTTTTAAAACAATTCAATAATTGTGAGTGGAAGGCATGAATATGATGTGAAAGGATCCCATAGATAAGAAATAGATATGAGGAGGAGGAAAATATAGCAGACCAAAAATTCATGACTTTATTCGTCAGAGAGAAAGTACTGATATTGTGAAATATAGGATTCGTTCGAGCCTTGTATTAAGTTGATCTTAATTAATTATAGCCTTGAATTCGATCCTCGGTTTAGTTGGCTTCTTTATTTGATCCTTGGATTCATTATAGACACAATTCATGCATAGATTATATATTAGGATTATATGTGGAGGAGAACTAATAGTAGTTTTATTCTATTGAAATATTTTGATATAGCAACTGAATCAGTCACAGTTTGGGTTCATTACATATATTGAGAGACATCATGTAGAACTTCTCAAAAATAGATGATAAATATAAGTTTTATCAGCGATAAATTAATAATCACTAATAAAATACATATGTATAAATTCTAAAACATTAGAGTAGACATAATCATAAGAAAAGGAATTAACATTATAATTATATATAAACTAATTTCTAAATATATTTATTAATTTTTTTATTTTTAAAATTATAATTTAATAAATATTTATTGATATATTTCTTTATTTATAAATATATAAATTCTTATTTTATAAATATGATATTTTGTATTTATGGTTATAAAAAATATTTAAATATAATAAATGTTAATGAATAAATATATTTGTAATTATATTTAGAATAATTTACATATATTTGATCATGTCTATTGGGCCCCTATTCCTTTGAGATTTCTTTTTATTTTTCGATAATCCCCTCTTTTATGGATTGAGGGGGAACCCTAACATAACCTATAGGCATAGTGGAAAATCCCTATAATATAATGCAAAGGCCCAAGATAAAATGCTTAATACATTACCAAGAGGTCCAAGACTATTCAATAGAAAACCACCCCTCCCAAGCATCTACATCATTAAAGGTATCCAGCTCCCCCATTACATTGTTGATGGACTATAATTGCCATGTACATAGCGGAATGGTACCTTGTACCAATATAATTTTCATACACTCTTGAACATCAAATCTAGATAGCTCTACTCTGGTAGATGAAACTTTAATTGAATCATCATCTCCATCATTATCTTGTCTAATCTGCACGAGCTTCTTTTGTACTTTTTTAGTGCCCTAGTGTCCTGATTGCATAGGGTGTCTTAATGTCCCTATGGCCAAAGGGCCTTCAATTTCCAAAAAACCTGGAGTGTCATAGACCCAAACTAGTTGTTTGAAGACTCGAAAAGGATAAATAGTTCGGAATTATATAGTACCACACAATAACTACTATAATTACAACTAATGTGCTACTATTTTACCCTGAAAATTCACCCTCACCTGAATATGATCATAGTTCATTGGAATGCCATGTAGGAGCCTCGATCACTTAGTTACATTCACATTTTATACTTATTTATAATTATAATCATATTTATGACATTATATATAATTATATATATATATTATAAATATTTTAAAATAAATATTTAATAAATACATCCATTTTTAAATATATTTATTATTATATTAAAATAATAAATATATTTATACAATAATAAATATATATATATATAAATATATTAAATATATTTCTTATTTAAATATAATCATATTAATTATTTATTATTTAAATATATAAATATTTATTTATAATTATATAAATTCTTTTTTTAAAAAATAATTACATATTTAAATAATTATATATTTACATATAATTAATATATATAAATATGAATATAAATAAAAATATAAATATAAATATAAATAAAAATAAAAATATAAATATAAATATAAATGTAATAATTTTGAATATATTAATAATTCATATAAATGTAATATAATTTTATATTTATTTTAATAAAGATATTTATTTATTCATAATTATATAAATATTTTTAGAAATTAATCGTTATCTACTCATAATTATAAATTTATAAATTTATAAATACAGAAAATAGTCATTTATAAATATATTTATTCATAAATTTTGATTTTCAAATACATTTTTAACATAAAAAATTAATATATAATTAAAAATCATGAATTTTAAAAATGAGTGAAATTAAAAAATAAAAATTGGGTACAATTTGAAAATATTGACCAAATATATATGTTTTATTAATTATAAATAAAATATTAAGAAAATATGGATATATATTGAAATAATGACAAATAAATATTGGAAATATTAAAATTGAGTAATTATATATATACATACATTTATAATGATTACATTCCTAAAATGAATTTAGTAGTTCAAAAATGAAAAAATAAACATAACTGTAATAATATTAAAAATAAATAAATAAAATTAACTGATTAAAAATGGATTATAATAAATATATCATGTCATGATGAAATTATAAAAGGAATAATGTAAGTTCAAATAAATAATGTAAATATTAGGTGTGTGTGTTTCAATATAAGATTTAATTAATTATAAAAATATTTGTGACTTTTCCTTCCATACAATAAACTATTAATTACACATATATTTATATATGTATATTAAATCAAGGTAACATATTATTCATATATATTAAATTGAAAAATTAAATCACTAAAAATTATGTCTATTACTTGATTAACTTTGTTAGTTTTTTAGATAACATTAACTTTTAATTATAAACTATTTTCCACATAATATATGACTAATTTAATTTAAGAATAATTAATTTTATAAAATAAATAATATTTTAGAAAATATTATATATATTTATATACATATATAGATTAATATATATATTAATATAATTCAAATATTAAATTTATTATAGAATAATTTATTTTTACACCCTTTTTTAAGGGAGATGAGTAATTTCCCCGAAGAGAAAAAAGTCCCTAATTAATAAAAATTAACCAGATCAAAAAATTTTGAAAATTGATAATATACTTATATCTCTTTAATGTTGGGATTTATGAACTATTGAAAATGAATAAGGCTTTAAAATGTTTTTAATTAATACATTTTATTCATTTTCAATATTTATATCTATTAAATATTATTTTTTACTATTTAAAAAAATATATATTATATAAGTATTAATATTTATTTATAATTGATTCATTAATAATTATTTTAATAATTTAATAATTTATTCATTTTTAATATTTTTTAATTATTCTAGTGATTCATATTAATTTTTTTATTAAATTTTTTTTATTTTATATTTAAAGAGTTTATAAATATATTTTATAAATATTTATCATCTATATATAATTATATTTGTTTTAATTATTTTAATTAGAAATTTTTTAATTTATATACTGTTTATGATTTTTCATAATTGATTAATTTTAAATTTTTAATAGTTTAATTATATTATACTATTAATTATAACCAACTTTATGTTTTCTGAATTCAATTTGTTAATATTTATAAATTACTTTTATATATTTAAATTAAATTTATTAATTTTTAACAATAATTATTTAATTAAAAATTTTATTATAATTATATAATACACAATTTATAGTTTTATTGTCATATTTATTTCATTTTATTTAGGATATTTATTAGTGCTATTAACCTATTAATAAATGATATCATTTTTATGTGCAATAAAAGTTATGATTAAGGTTATCCTTTACAAGAATTTAAATATCTGTGATAATGGGTACCTTTTATATGGTTTTTTATCATTGATAAAATGTGTACATTATTAGAGAATTTTTAGAGCTGATAAAGGTTAACATTGTTGGTGATTTTTTCAAGAAGAGATAAATTCCAATGCTATTATTGGAAATTTTTTAGCAGTGATAGTAATAAAAACAACTTTATAATTTTAATTTTGAAATTTTGTTGATATTATACAGATTATTATAATTTATTTACTATTAATTTCATTTATTTAAATTATATCTTTATTCAATTAATGATAATAATTTATGATATTATTAAAACTGCTAAATCGAATTATATCCTAAAGATATTAGATAATACTTACCAATGGATAATGTTATTTTTGATTGTTTTAGACAAGATGTATTATATTTTTTCCATTCTCCTACATATTTTAATGTTTAATAACTCCCTCTTAGTATGATATTTATATATACATGAATTTCTTATTTGAAAATCTTAGGGGGAGAAATTTATGAAGATTATATATTTTAAATCATGTATACTATATTTTCAATTTTTCATTATGTTTTTTTAAAGGGGTAACATCCTTTTCTGTAGAATGCTGGAGAAATCGGAAGAGTTGATAAAAGTAAAAAACATAGAAATAAAATGTAATCCATCTGAAGATACATGTAGGTCATTTTTTAAAAAAATTAAAATATTTTGGATCACGTTTTTGATTTTTAAAAATAGGGATATTATTAAATGAAATAATTACTCTATCATTAGATGTGAAAATCATAATACAATCATGTTTTAAGTATGATTAACATGAATTTCATTATTTTAATATAATTTTCTGTAGTATTAATTTCTAGACATATAGGGTCTAATAAAAATTTTGGCATACCTTATTTCATCAGAAATTACATAAATAATTTATGAACAATTTCAATGTGATAAGAAGAAAGAGATACTATCAATAGATTTGGTAATGATTATGTTGATATAGTTATAACTAAAATGGAAGATCTTTAAATTTAAAAATTGAAATTATTTAAAATGTATGTTATAAAAAACACATAGATTCATTGTGTATATAGTACAATATACAAGAAACATGAAAGAAATATAGTTGAATATTATACTGTAATGCTTTTTTGTCATATCATTTATTTTTTTGAGATTTGATTGAATAATTTTTTTCTATTGACTATTTCTATTCATTCTATTCATATTTATAGATAAAATTGCAAGCATTATAATATGTTATTTTTAGATTTTTTGATTAATTTTCTTATAGTGTGAGGAACTAAGATACTCTAAATCCATAGATAATGAGTTATTCTTGGAAGGAATATATAGTTAGGATGATCTTAACAGATTGATGGAATTTGGGTGATGAAGACAAATCACATTCTAGTCAATGAGATCGAGAAATCCTATATTAAAGAAAAAATACCATTTGATACGTTTATATTCGAGGGAATTCCTCCCTGGATGTAGCCTTCCATAGATCTCGTTCAATAAATCTCCTTACTCATTTGATTAAATTTTTGGTTTTCATTATATCCATTCATGGTATTATTATGTTTTTATCAATCACATAGAGTTTTATTTTGAATTCATTCATGTTTATTGATTTTCTATTTGATAAAAATCTAATTTGTTAACATTAGTTACAATGACTATTTAATTTCCATTATATTTAAAACCTCATAATATTATTTTTTATGTTGATTGAAAATATATAATTTTTATCAGTTTACACATAAGGTTTCCAGGAAATTATAGGTCATATTTTTAAACTACAATTCATCACCATTTTTGTAGTCTATCTACCATCTATATCCTAGAAAATATCAAGTATGATGTAAGAGATTATATAAGACCTATTATGAATTTAATTTTTCACATGACCTTATATGTTAATGACTTCAGTCATATTTATAAAATTGTGAGACTAAATAGTTTATAAATATGAATCATAATTCTAATTTTGAAATGAATTTCTATTTATGTGACAAATATATATTAAACATTGAATTAATAAGAAAATGAGAGAGAGAAATATTGTTTCTGATATAATGTTAGTATCTTATAAAATTATTAAAAAAATTTCTATTTGAGTAAATTATTCCAATAAAAATTCACATATTTAAATTCTCTAAATTTACCCTACATCGTTCTATATCATATAATATGTTGTAGATATTATAAATGAGATACCACATGCATAATTTAGTAGTAGTATTATATTTTTAAGATATTTTCTAGATTATATATTTCTATAGTGTTTTGTATAATGAGGAAGTTACTGAACAACATTGGAAACTACACTAGAATACATTATAAAATCTCCCCAGTTATGTTAATATGTTCTATAGTCTGTGAAGCTCTTCTATAAATAATATTTTTTATTGTAATAATTTTTTTAGGGTTTGTTTTATTGTCTATTATGAAAAATTTTTACACACCTATTACAATTATCCTATATATTCCATTCTTATGGTAGACATGATTCATGGAAATCAATCAAGTGGTTGATTATTTATTTATTTTAACTATTTTGGTAGAATACATAGCCATAAACGATTTTATGAAGAATGATAATTGATTAAAAGTGTTTATATATGTATTTTATGAAACTCATGGTAGAATATATATTTACTACTATATTTTTTCTACTCCTCATATATCTAAAAAACATGTTTTCCATTGTATATAAAGGTATATAGTCATTATGCTACATTCTTTTATTGAAATTATATAGATTTGAAGATTGTGTATCATTAAGATACACAAATATAATAACACACATGATTGTTTGACTAAATTCATTAATTTATCTATATTTATTAAAGTGTTTGGATTAATAAATATAATACCAGTATATTAACATAGTATTTCACAAATAGTACTATGCATAATAATTTTTTTACACAGTTTGAAATTTTTTACATATAATATTGATGATTGAAATTAAATTATATACACCAATATCATGAATGTTTGGCCTTTTATCCCATATAATTTTTTTTATATCTCTATTATTATGTTCACATTACTTCTATGGATGACCTCTTTATCGAGGTTCGATCTTATGTTTTTTTTAGGATTTTACTCTGAGGATTGATGAATATAGAATTTAAACTTGATTATCAATGGTATATCAAAATCATTAGTCATCATGATCAAATAGATATATGCACACCCTTGGGTGTTTTTATATGTTTTTTTCTATTTTTTCTCAATTCATGTTCATTCATCCCTAATCAATCATCATTGGATATATGTCTACAAAATTATAACATTACTAAAGATGTTGAACTTATCATTTGATCTAGTTCATCTAATACTTCCACACTCTTTGTTTCCTCTCTCCTTTAAACTTTTTTTTCAACCCATACTAATTTTCTACCATGTTGGGATATATTATATATTCATTTCAATTTGATTTTGACATCATTGGAGTGAGAGAACCTTGTTCACTGAGAGCTTAAAATATGGAAATCTAGAAGATTTGATTCATCTAATATCATACAATTGTTTCTTATGAGTTCAATGAATTGATGTTTGTTTAAATGAAAATTTTTAGTGGTCATGTTGAGTTAATTGGAGACACATTTGATCTGAAAATAATGAAAATCATTATCATGAAAAGTCAAATTAGATGCATAAATTCCATTTTATTCATTCATAACTACATCTTTATCTTGGGTCTTCTCACTTTATGAAAGTTTATTTATTTATTATTTATGAATAATATAATTTTATTTACTCTATATGATTTATTTTGCATTGAAATAGTAAATCCATGAATAAAATAAATTTTATTCCCTATTGTGGTTTTTATCTTGATTTATTTGTTAAACATGGAATGTTTATATGTATAACTTATTTTTTCTTTCGCTAATTTATTATTACTTGTATTCTGGGTTTTTAGTTTTTCATAATAAATATGACTAGAATATAATGTTTTTTCCAAGAACATAGGTTGAAATTAGTCCAAAGTATTTAAATTATTTTATTACTTATTTAGAACTTTTAGTTTCTACACTACACTCTTCATATTATTTTCATTGACTATCTCTTTTTTTTTCATATAAATTGATCGCACCTATTTCATGTTATAAACAATTTATAATGTAATGTTTCCTTAGATATTCTTGTGGACATCCATGTAATATATATTACAATAATTTAATAATTTATTTATCACCAACCTAATGTTATTAATTATTAAAATGTTTTCATATTATCAATGAATTATATAATTAAATTTTGATAATTTTAAAAAAATTCATATAAATGGTTAATATATAATATTTTGTTTCAAATAGTTTTTTTTAAATAAGACAATAATTTATTTCTGTGATTAACTTGATAGTATAAGATAGTTTCATATAGAGAAAACATGTCTAAAAATCAGCCCAAAATTTGTGTTGTAATAAAACCCTAACCTAAACATCACTCAAACCACACATTATTTGATTTTTTATAGGTGACCATTTATTTGTGTTTCTAAATGATCATTATTAATGTTATTACTGTATCTAATATTTTATAAATGATTATTATAAAAATGTTGAAAAATTAGAAAGATATTACCAACAGAAATTAGGTTTTAACTCCCTAAAGAAACACTAAACTAAAAATTATATCATAAAACCACATAAATATTATCAATATATAATTAAATCCATGACTGAAATATATATTTTATGAAATACATATATAAATAAATATAAATACAGATTAAATAATATGTTCCTTATATTATTTGAATTATTAGATATTTATCAATATTTTTTATGTTTTTCCATCAAGATACCATTTAGATGTGAAGCTTGGAAACCAAAATACCATAGATGGTGCATTATTGTACAACATTTTCTTGATTACAAGATATAAAATCCAAGTGGACTGTCCAATTATGCAGTTTATGAATGATATATTACATAAATTACACATAATACATTTAGAAATAAAAAATACAAACATGATACATAAAATAATAACAAATCAATATCCTTAAAAATAATTCAATGTATTTTTCTTCATAACATGTGGAATAAAATCATAATAATAGTGATAAAAAATTCTCAGTATGTGAATCTAAAACTGAAAAAATAATGAATCAACATAAATAATGTAGCATTCAATGGTAAATATCTGAAAATGGATGACATTAAATTAATAATCTAAAAATGAATCTTTTCTATATATATTACATTTAATTGAATAATCACATGAAATATATATAATTTAATACATTATGATGAAATTCATAATCATGGATATATATAACATATAATATATGATTAATACTATGAATATATTATATTCTATGTTTTATATTAATAATATAATATTGTTGAGGATTAATGATAAGAATCTAATACTTTCTGTGATTCACACAATGAATCAAATAAATGTGTATGGCTATATCAAACACCAAATATTTTTTTCTAATGAATCATATGGATTACTCGAGGGGATATATGACACCTAACCATTAACATATGAAAACCAATTCATTCCATATATTTAGAATATTCGATTAATAAAAAAATTCCATAACATAGAATAACCATAATTAAAAAATAATATGGATTTATCATTAATTCCCCGGTGGTGGATAATTAAACATATGGTTTACTGTTGATGAATGGGAATATGATTTAATGATCTCCAAAAAATCAAGGTAAATAATCCTTATTCATTTTAAAGTGTCACATACAACTTGGATACATTTAAATAAAAATTCACAAGATATAATAATAGTAAATTAAACAAATATTATCATTATTTAAATTGTATTCCTAATATAACATGTTAATGTGTAGTATATAAAATAAACATAATTGAATTGGTTCATAATAACAAATATTCCCAATCGAATGTAAATTGAGATGAAATTCCCTTACCATAACATTCTTTTTTTAGTGGCCTTTATCCTCATGTATATTGGTCTTAAATATATAAATAAATTATAATAAAACCATAATCATCTTTATAATGTCACCAACCAAGCCATACTTCCTTCCAAATCAAACACCAATCCCATCTGTGGCATGGCTCGATGAGCATTCCTAACCCACAGAGCCTCACATTAATTTCTTGGGTATCAACCAAATAACTTCATAATGATTTCACCCATGTTTTTAATCATAACCAATAAACAATAATAAATTAATCCAAATGGAACAAACACATTTAAACATGGAATAACCATTTTCATAGTCACGTTTACCAAATTTAAAGAGTTCCCAAGAGGATACAAAAAAATGGGAACTATGAAATATCCCAAGAACCACCACATAACTATAGGGCCATCATTCTTATGTCCCACCACAACACCTAAATGGGGAAATGTATTGAATCTTGAACCACCACCTCCATACATCTTTCACATACCAGTGTTAAACATGACATAGTATACTTACACACAATGGTGTAAGTATGGTATATGACAAATACCATTATGATTCAACCCAAAAAAAGATTTCATCTTGTAAATATTACAATAAAATTTAAATGCATATTTTATATGAGAAAAATATAAAACAACATTACAGAAAATATTTTATAGAAAACATGTTTGTCTTATGAATAACTATAAATGTATAATTTATTACAATAGTGGGTAAAATATCACTAAAGAGCACAGATTCATGAGAAAACCTCAAGGAACCAGCTCATGGGGACATTATATACATCCTATATTGACGAATGAGGTACAAAACCTCTGACCAACATCATTCTCACAGATGATACACTAGGAGGAGACACCTCATAAGCCTATGTCTAAAAACATTTCATTGTAATTTAGCTAGCATTTTATCGTCAATAATACTAGATGAATCTAGGATGACCCACTTCCATGTAAACAATCATACTAGTAATATTCTTCCCACCTAGAAACTTAGGTGTCCCTTTCATTTTAATTTACATTTCACATGCCATGTGCCACATCACATTCATGTAAACACTATCCAAACAATATAAACATGAATGAATAGTCACTACCTACACAACCAAAACGATTATAAATTTAAACACACACCCAATCCATTCTGAAACATTCCCCCTTTACTATATATTAAGCATGTTGAATAATTTATAATGCACATTCAAAATTAACAATAAAGGCATACAATGGAACTATGTACAATTTCTTTTAAAAAAATAACATTCAAGCCACAAGAATATCAATACCCTTAAAACAATTTTTCCCCACATATAAAAATCATAAAAAACATTTAAACACACACGAAATCCTACTAATTTATGAAAATTATGTTTAATCATGGAACCTCTTACCTAATGTGAATAAACATCAGGAAACAAAGGATACCTACAACCACACACCAGAAAACCATATATAGGTAAGATCCCACCATATACATAATGATCAAAACCTAATAATCTAATATTTAACCCTACAAGAGCCACCCACTCCAATTGAGATAAAGACCCCAAAAAAGGAAAAAAGAAAACCCTAGAAAAGAGAATAAATCCATGAGATAAGGAAACTTACCTAAAGAAGAGAGGATAAACGACACCAAAACATCCACGAAATTGATGATACAATGGAAGAATAAGGACAGGGATGAGAAGAATTGGGTGAAAAATCTCTAACGGGCGGGGGGGGGGACTCAATGTTTAAGGTTTAAAAATAAAAAGAGATGAAAAATATAATTCAAAATTTTAATGACATAGATAAGTTACTAATTTTGACTCTATGTTTTTCCAAACAATGTGAAACCCTCCCCCCTTCACTATCCTAGAGAAATATACCATAGGGTCATTCCACATGGCCCAAATTACCTTGATCAAGATGAATGTTATCTACTTCCCAAAAAGTGATACATACCATACTATTACCTAGGTAGGGGTGCATGGTTTCCTAAAAGTATGTGTAAATAATTATTTATATGCTACTCACACAATTTTTCCCATTTATCTCCAACAAAAAAAATAAACCCCAATAGAAAAAGGTATAAAGAAAATAAATAGAGAAATATAATAAACAAATAATTGGTGTGGAAATTCTACCCTCCATGAAAACCATCCACCAATGGAATGTAATTCAAATGATTGGTCCGAGAATAAAAATGCGTATTCCACCTCCATAAAATACATCAGATTCCACATATCTTGCATAATGATATCATTATTCAAAAGGATATGGATTAGTATAATAGTCTTATAAAGAATCACTTTTTTCATGTTAATGTACAATCTGAAATTGCCACTCAATCATATAAAATAAATCTTATTTCAAAACCATTCAAATTTATCACATCAAATGGCTCTATGTTTTATTTCATCAACTGTGATGCAAGAAACACCCCATGAATTTATTACAACTGTAGAGGAAAAGATAACATGTATGAAACCTTGCTGACTCAAACGTTGAACTTGAAATTTCTGATAAACCAAAAATTATATTCCATTCCTTAACCAAATAAAGATGACCCAAGAGGCATGCCACATTCAGGATCACATGGTCACCCAGAAAAAAACTCTTGATCTCATTGCTTCTTATTTTCAAAAGATTTGTCATGAATATGAGATGTAATCAACCACTATTTGATAATATTGACTTTCTAAGATGTATCATTCACTATACATGGTCCCAAAATAGAGTTACCACCCACGTCAACCCACCATAATTGATACCGACATGATCTACCATTCATCCCCTTAATGGGTGAAATTCATATTAAAGACCAGTATATATTTTTATATGAAACATAAACTAATCTGAAATGGATATACCATGATCCCTTGAAATCTAAGACTGTTGCTGGAATAATTCCTTCATAAATATGATTTTACCATTTTTTCTAACCATCCATTTGATGATAGTATGTCATTCTTGATTTGACTTGTGACCCCAATGCCTTTTTATAAACTTCATTGATGCGAGGGGTAAAACATGTGTCCCTTTGAGAAACAAATTCTAACATCACTAAATGATTCTTAATACCTTTAAAACATATAATCATCTTACCACATCCGCCTTTTTTGATTATCTAATCAGGATAAATTGAATGATTTTTTCAAATGGTCAATCAACACTGAAATTAAATTACATCCTAATGGTGTATGATGAAATCTAATAATTAATTATATGAATATATGTTCCCATTTCTATGTAGTAATGGGTAGTGGATATTGCAAACCAGATGACATCTAATGCTATAATATTGACATATAACACGTATACCACATTCCTAAGAAGTCAGATATATATTTTAATATACATCGCCACCTAAAATGTTGATTTACATCATAACACATGTTGTTATCACCAAGACGAATAAACCAATGAGACTAGTGTCTATCATACATCACCTACTACCTCAATTATAACGGAATTAAATAACATCCCTTGAAACATAAAACACTCTTTCATTAGAATGACCAATTGCAAGGTGTACTCCCTTAATGAAAATATTTCATTTTCCATTGACTCAACTCATCAAAATACTTATCCTGCTGAATTATCTCCATATTCAATGGATCTAGTTGAATATTTTCCAAGAATGCACATCCACAATGCTCATTGATCTCTAGGTGAATCTATGAAAAAATAAATATTAATGTGCACTCATCACTAGACTCATTCAATGCATGAACATGTAACATTCTACTCAATACATATGCCAAAACATTGCATTTTATCAAGGTAGATATGACATTGAAATCAACCCCATGAATATTCTCTACACAAAATAATTATTTCAAAATTCAGATCCTTCTAGGAGAATATATCAGAAAGGATATTCTGATCTGAATAAACCAAAAACTTCTCCCCAAAAATATAATGATGCAAAAATATGAAGCCTTGTTTCACCATATCTAACACTAATTCATGGGTTGGGTAGTTATTTTTTTGGTTTTAGAGTTGGTGGGAGCTATATGTTATCACATTTTAATCCTCCAGTATCACACTTCGAAGACCCATTAGGGAGGCATCACATTTAATGATGTAGGACTTTCATGATTATAGAAATATCATCATCATATGAGAATTCAACAACTAATTTAGCTCCTCGAAATATGATTAACAATATGGTCTTTATTCAAACCCATCCCTTTTTTGGGTGATTGATATCCCTAGAAAAGCAAGCCATGGGAAGTCTCGAAAATATTATATATGATACATGTAAATTCCTATAATGTGTTTGATCACAAACACATGAAATAGTTACACACATGAAAATATTGTACCGATCGTCTCAGGGTGAACTAAAACATCTTAGTTTGATATCACATGGTTTATAAACATTAGCTCGTTAATAATAAAGGAACACTTAGAAAAATTGCATAAAGGCGATGATACTGATGTGTTCCAAATAGGATCCCAAAATATTACTCATGCCCATCCTTATATAATAACTAAACAATAATTTGATCAAATTATACCATGATGAAGGAATTTAAATACTGGTGGAACACCATGATCATAATATCCATGAAGACCACTAGAGAAATTGTTAACTTTGAAGTCATGAGTAAATACTCCAAAAGGATATTCCTTATTTAGAATGTTGTTTTCAATATTCCAACATCTCCCACCCCGATGAGGTGAAAAACAAAACACAATTATATAATACAAACCCACATTTTCCATTATTACTAGTCAGACGAGACATCAATACGGGGAAAGTGATATTTATTCATAATTGTCCCCATGTTTTATTTCTGGTAATCAATTAAAAATCGAATGTATCCATCAAACTTCTTTCCCAAACAAGACTATGGTGGACCAAGGATAGGTTATAAAGAAAATTATTCAATTGGAAACCAAATTTTCAATCTATACCATTAATTCTCTTGAATATTTGGTTTCATACAATACAAGGGATGATATATCATATGTGTTCCATGTGCCAAATATATTGAGAACACAACATCCCATCCTAAAGAAACCTTAAATGTAATATGAGAATACCTATGGGAAACCATCCACCATTTGAGGTAATACACCCTAAAAAGCTCCACCATAATCTAAAATGTGAATGATGATAACTATAAATGATAATTTCTTTACCCTATAAGTGGATATCTAGGACGACCCATCTGAGGATCCCATTCACCAAGAAAAATTCAAGTACTTCCCACAGGTGTCCTGACACATACCCAACACCTATAATAATCAATATTCACATGGAATAATAAAATCAAATTAATTTTGAGGAATAAATCATTGAGTTCTATTCCTATGACCTTGTGAACCAACTATATCTCTACCCCTAACACTATGGGTGCACTGGATGGATAGTTGAAACCCGGATCACTCTTCTTACCATGTGATGTTACCAACTCTACCACCGAAGGCATAAGATCAATTTATAACACAAATGATATCACAATAATTGAAAAGATAAAAAATAAGCACCAATATCCAAAAAGGAAGAAAATATTGATGATTCAATAAACACATTACCTCACATTTTTGTAAGAGCTACAATCGGTTCACCTTGAGCATGATCCACTACCTGAAGCATCATAGTCTCTAATTAAGTGTGAGAATTCCCACTTGCATGTAGCTCTTCATTGAACTAACTGATCCAAGAATACGATCAATCCCTACTTCCCTAACAACCAAACCAAAATCTCTCTATCCTGAATAGATTTATCTTGGCTAACTTCCATATAGATTCCACAAGTCCTACTCCAATTTGATAAGGAAACAACACATTGAAAATAATATTCATACATCGTACCACTTCACAATAGTGAAAAGAATTGTTATTATATTTTAATACATGTCTTATGTAAACTTCTATCCCATAATGATTTCACATAATAGACCCTATATCCGAGCTCGTTATCACAGTTTTATGGGATGGATGGACTGAATTACCACCTCTCTTCGTTCCCATGATTGTACCACTTTTCATTATCCCTGATTAACTTACACTACTTATTCTTAACACGACCCCAAAAAAAGCATTCCACCACTTTCAGTCAATATCCACCTTACAATCGTAGTCACCAAATTCACTATAAGTATTCATCTTAAATTAATAATCCAGAACATATATTCTTATAAAAACGCATTCTAAAACATTTGAGCCTTTATCTAATCATTTGAAATAATTTTGAGTGTATAACATACTAGATCATAAAATTTATTAGTGTACTCCATCATGGACTAGTCCCACATAACATGATCAATAAATCCTTGAGATCTATAATAAAACATGATGTCAGGAAAATACTAGTCATTGAATATAGTATTGTATTCATTCCATTTCATCTGCTCATGATTTCAAGTTGGGCCTATTAAGTCCCACCACCTATGACTAACTACTTCTAGAAGGAACTACGTGAATTTCAACTTTACTTTTATAGCAGTGTCATAGAATTAGGGCATCTATTATATATTCTATCGGAACTCATGTGATTCTAATGGTATAAAGATACATCAGAAGGAAGGAGGATTATTCTTAAAGAATTCATAGGATTTTTCTTTCACATGACCAATTCATCATCTCTAAGTAGAGAAATACCATGAATATCTCCTTGTCCAAAACCCTGAACATCCTAAACAACATATTCCACTAAACACTAATCAATTATAGAGGAAGAATTATCTTCATGCTTGTCACACGGTAGCAAAGGAATAATACAGGGATTCATTTTTTCTACAATAATTAGTAACCATATGATTGATCATTAATATCACAATTTAATAAAAATATAAAAAAATTAAACAATAACATTATATAGATCCAAAAAATCAAATATTGACACAATAAAATAACAACCAAACGATTCCACCACAAACTAATGCTCATATATTGTCTGCATCATATATGTCATACATGGATGAGATTTCAAAAAAACCCCATCATAATACGAAGACATAAGATATATAATTTTTTGTGTGGGACATGCATCCTACTCTTGAACATAACCTTATCCCTAAAACCAGAAACTTATTCTGTCTAGACTCATACCAAAATAATGTGACCCAAAAATTACATGAAATTATCTCATACTATTTTTTCACTAATAATGCAATAGTTCTATCCAACTAATCAACTGTCCTAGTTTGTGGCATGGATTGAAGGAAATTCCTGATCCCCATGGGATGTCAACATGTGCTTTGCTATCAACCATAACACATGGGAATGATTCCACCAATGTAAATAATCATAACCAATGAACCACAAAAAATCAACAAAAATTGACCAATCATAACCAAAATGGGAAACCATTTTTCACAATATAGTGGTCAACACATAAACAAACCCAAAGAAGCTATAAAAAAGAGTACAAGTCATGATATCGAAGACCACCACACAACGACAAGAGAATATTCCACAAGAAACCACCACAACACCTTCATGGGGAAACCACTAAAATCACAAACCACCCTCTCCACACATTATTAAATTACTCATTTCAAAAATGACCATGTATAATTACAACAAATTGTTTATGAACTGTTTGATCCATGGACCAGTATTATTTTATAAAATAAAATATTTTCCATGCTATATACATTATAAGGAAAATTACAATAATTTATAATCATTGGAAAACTATAAAAATTTTAATTCAAAACACATGAAGGATAACATGAATTCTTTTAAATTAACTAAAATTGTATATTGCATTCTGATGATGAGTACAACATCATAATGAATAAATAAGTCACTAAAAATATCTGATGTGCTACTTCAATGGGAGATTAGGTATATCATATCATAGTGGAATGTTGTATATCACCCTGACCAACAACATTCTCATGTAAGAGCCACTAAGAGTGGAAACCCTATGGGCCTCGTGGCCTCATATCATTATTATCATTTAGTAAGTGTTGTATCGTTAATCCTTCTAGATGAATCCATGATGAACCACATCCAAGTAAACTATCATACTTGTCCTATTACTCCCACAAAGATTCCATGTTTTCCTTTTATCATCAATTTCCACTTAATCTTCCATCCACACCGTCACTTTCACATTATCACAATCCAAATAATAGGAAAATGTTTTCTAAATCAATACCTTCACAACCCAAACTAATTTTAAACGTAAACAGACACAAATTAAATTACAAAACAAGTTTGGAAAAAATTTAAATTTTTGTTAAACATTTTCAATAATTTACAATGCACATTGAATATTAAAAACTAGGATTCACACTTGAAATGCTCTCAATATTAGTTAAAAACCAATTTTTTGTAATACACATATCTAAACCCTAAAAAAACACATTTCTCACCACCCAAATAATTCATATAACAAATACTAAAACTAAATAATGAATATAATTTTTTTTAAAATATGTTTAAGCACATGACCACCAACCTAATATGAAGAAACATCATGAAAAAAATGGATAACAATAATAGAATACCAAGAAAACACTATTGGGGATAGATTAAATGTTAAACATCAAGATAAATCCTAATTTAGAAATATTTTATCATGATTATGACACCTAACATTTTATATATATGATACCCCAATGAAGGAAGTAGAGAAACAAAAAAAATGATAAAACCATCAGAGAAGGAGACATACATGAAGATTTTTAGTGAAAGCACACCGAATTAAACGTGAAATTGATGATCCAAGGGAGGAATAAAATTAGCCGTGATGCATAGGGTGTATTATCTCAAATGGTAACAAAATATGGTGTTTAGGGTTAATAATAGAGGACATAGAAAATATAAAAAAATTAATGACATGGACAGGTTCCATAATTTTCACAAATAGTTTTAAAAACTATTTTGCAACTGTGCACCCCTCACTGTACATGTTGTGATATTTCAATGTTATACCACATAAAATGAATGAAAATGTGGAGGATAAATCCCATGACCATCCACATACAACTCAGTTACTCTGCCTAGGGATCACAGTTTTCCCTAATCGTCACCAAAAATGTGTTTCATATAGTTTACCTATTTTTTCACATTTTTCTCAAATAAGGAACCCCAATTGGAAAAAAGTAGCGAAAAAATAAATAGAAAATTACTAAAAATAAAATAAAGGTGTTATATATAATATCAAATATTTTTATCATAAAACTGCTTATTACCCGTTTTCTAACAATCCATTATGAATTTATCCATTTCAGGTGTTAATTGGATAGTTTTCTCAAGTATGTTTTGACTTGTTATTTTTCATTAGTTATAGATAGATATTGATTTTATCATCTACATAATTTGATACCTGATTTAAATTTCACATATATTAATTATATATGAATTTATCAAAATCTATAATGTTTGGATATAAGAAATGAAGTTCACCTTTGACAGAGATTGTAGGTCATTGTATGCATGAATACTTCATCCATTTCATTATCGTATTAAAATAATTAATTCTAAATAATACATATGTATATTATGATACAATTATTATATCTATGTCATGTATGAAACATATTATTATTGAAACAGTCCTTTAGATGTTCCTTGTGTATTGTGAATGGTTCACATCACTTTAAGGGGGTGGTAGTCTACACTTCCACAATATATGTTATCATATTTAAACATAATGAGAATTATAATGTTATTTATTATAAAATAATTATAGAATAATAAATATATAATAAATATCATATATAACATATATAGATATATTACCCATCAGACCTTGCATCAGGATAGCTAATAATTGAATGATGAGCAATCATCATTTAATGAGGCGGTAGTTCTCCATAAACGTAAATAGTATTGTTCATCACCCATGTGATAGAATTTTTAGTGTATAAGGTATAACCATTGACACAAACAAGTTTTAGTTATTTATGATACATATTTTTTATAATAAATAGGTAATATGATGCTTTGAGGGAGTGGATAATGGAAATAAAACAAAAGTGGTTTTTTAAAGACGTTACCTCTTAATCGGGTAACTCCTTTTGGATTCTACCAAATGACTTATTTGGATTACGTAATCCCTAAATAAAGTATTAAAGGACAATTTTAGGTGTTTTGAAAAGTAAATTTAGCATATATGGGTGAAGTATTGTGGTTTTAGAGGTGTGTGAATGTTGTAGGGGTGGTGTATAAGGCCCCGACTTTAAACCTTACTTAATATTGAATTAAATGAATAATTCACATTGAGGATCTTTCCAGGTTTAGAGTTTTAGAGAATTAGGACATGACTATTACATCTCAAAAGATTACAAAGTAGAAACTTCTACTAAGTTTCCATAAAATAAAAACTCTTAAAAAGAAACATGTCTTGTTCCATGTTTTAGGTAGCATGACTTTCCCATGATCCCATCCTTGAACCTATTATGTGTTAAGTCCTGTGAAAAACATTTTAAAAACATCGGAGGAGCATGAAATGCTCAGTAAGGGTTTTAAAAATTTGGAAAGGAAACACAAGTTCATATATACATAAGAATGAAATCATACTTTACACATAAAACATAGGCACTTTAACATACCTCATCAAATCATGAATAAATCATAGAAATCATAAGACATAAAAGGTAACTTGAGTCATTCATAACATTATTAAGTAGGGAGTAACCCTCTTGGTTACATTTGGAATACCCACCATAGTATATTCAATAAATCTCTTCGAAGAAACCTTAACGTTTCACTCCTTCACATTACCCAATGCATTGGAGAGAAATATCGGGCTCACACACCCTTAGTTTATCACGGAACCACCCGTCTTCATAATAATTCCTATGAACCATAACATAATCTTATCACATAAAACATGCATAATGGAAACATAACATTTCCACTTTTCAATAACAAGATATAAATACAACACATTGATATAAATAAATTTTGAAAACCATTTTCAATACCAAAATAAAATAAAAGTAAAAAATGGTATTTATTTTTCTTCTAAAAAGAAGTTATGGTTTGTATAGGAAGCCTAAACTCAAATAATGGTCACAGCAGTGGAGAAGTAGTTGTCGCCACATACATATGACAAAAACATTACCTTTTGTCGTTTAGTAAACGCTTCGAATAAAAAAGGTTCCCTTTGAATAAATGTAAAAGTCAAAGGGGATTATACACCGTATAAATGAAAGACGTGTATAAAACAAAATATGCCTCAATGAATGTAGATTGAGACGATGTCCCATACAAAGACGGTATCCTTGGATTAAGGATAAGTCAGTTACATAATTATGTGTGACAAACGAATACACGAAATATAAGTGGGTATTATGTGTAAAATAATCAGAGGAAATTCACACATAATCATAGAAAGACATATTCAAGGTGTAAAAGTTTATCCAAAGGAATCAAAATTGGGTTAAGAAGTTCCCTTGCAAAAATTCGACAGCTAACGTCGTCCCTTCAAAATTCGGAAAAATAGTTGATGAGAGATAAAAAGGGTATCTCATCACTTGGGAATAAAATTTACATCAATAAGGATATAGAAGAACATATCCAAACAAAATATTATTTGAATTAAAAGACATAAAAAAATAAGTCTTTTAAAAAGAGGAGGGTGAATGGTTCCCTTACTGACATGGGTATCTTTCGAAACATGCACCTAGTGAATGAAGGACAATACAACATTGATGTAAATACTCATAAATGAAATTATATTACACAATGTGTTAAATAATGGGCAGTACATACACAACTCAAAGGTAATTGTGGAAAATGTAGCATAAATCTCATTGGAATAAAAGTGATATTAAAATCCCTTACGAAAACTCGGCAGCCTAACGACGCCACTTAAAATATCCAAAATGGATTGATGAGAGAAAATAGGGTCTCTCATCATATTTACACAATTTTTACAGAATGAGTAATATAAAATAACATCCCACAACATAACAAAGAGGAGCTTAAATGAAGTGACATAAAGGAGAGTACTTAAAAAGAAAGAGAGAGGTTAGATCTCTTACAAAAATTCAGTAGCCTAACGGCGCCACTCAAAACTTCCAAAATGGATTGATGAGAGAGAATAGGGTCTCTCATCATATTAACACAATTTTTACAGTAAGATTAATATAAAATAACATCCCAATAACAAGAAATATGATCTTTAAAAGGAATGACATAAAAGAGTGTACTTAAAAAGAAAGAGAGGAGTTGGATCCCATACCTCGTGTCCGATATGACTCGGTCGTTCTTTAATCTCCTGAATAATAAAATTTGGTCAATTTATAATTGCATAAGGTACTCCTTTAAATATTATTATTCAGTACATATCACATATTATAATGTTATAATAATTGGTTAATAAAGTGGGTTCATATGAGACGTTTTTGTCAATGTTTGCTACATGAGTCAAAAATTAAAATTGTTGGATAATAATTTTCCATGTAGTTATAGGTACATAATTTCCAGAATAGTATTGATGTTTTAAATATCATATATATCCAGTATATATTCATTTTTTACTATTCCATAGCATTTGAGGATAAAAATTAAATGCACCGTTCATGGAGACAGTAGGTCGTACATAGGCATGAATGCTCCTTTAATTTTTTGTCATATTAATTGAATTAAAAAAATGAGAGATATATATATATGTTATAATACCAGAATGATATCAAAAATTTAGATGTATTATGTTACATATATATCCATTATATATATGTACTTATAATAGTACATAACATTTTGAGATATGAAATGAAATGTACCTTTCATGGAGACGGTAAGCCGTACGTACGCATGAACACTACATCCATTTCTATTTCATATTTAATGGAATTAAAACATAAATATACATAATAGTATTTTAATTCCAGTAAGGGATCATATATAATATCATTAAATATATCCTTTATACGTACCACATATGCTATTAACGAATCAAATCACTTTGAGGGGGCGGTAGTCCGCACTTCCTTAAATAAAGATATCGCGTTTACCAATAATGGAAACCATAAAGGTATGCCATAAATGAAAAATACCGAATCTTAAGTAAAACATAAACATATTATATATCATATATAAATATAGCTTTATCTTAATGGCCACCTTTGAAGGTTTTAGATGAATGTTGAACAATTATCATTTTGTGAGGCAGAAATTCGCCATCCACAGAAACAACATGTTCTTTAACCATTAGATATATGTGTGTGTAAGTTTAGCTCGAATTCTTATAATAAAAACATACTATTATATTTAAGATACTGGATTTGTTACAAAATAATTGAATAAAAAGAGTTTAGGGGGTTGGAGAAGCAAAAGAAAACATAAGAACACAAGAGAAGACACTACATTTAAATCGAGTAACACTTTTTTATTTTAGGTCAAAGGATTCCTTGGGAAGGCTTCTGCCCAATGTGAAGATTCATGGAGTAAGAGTGGGATGTGGAGAGACAAAATAGGTTGGGGTTGGGCGAGCCAAAGGCTTTGGAAGTGTGGGTAAGGAGGTAGAGGTGGGGGCCTTTTATAAGAGGAGAGGAGGGGCACTCTTGGAAATTAAAGAAATGTTACTTTGTTTGAAAATGAGTTTCGGATTTAAAAGGTCCCACATTGATATAATTCGAGGATAAGGTGATTAGATTTATAAATACACCAATCCAATAGGTTTTGGACATGTGTAGGTCATATATTTTACATTATCTTTTCATTTTATTTAAATCCTTTATTAATGAGGTAATCGCTGCGTTATTATGATGTCATAAATAATTTTATTTATTTAATTTCTAAAAATTTTAAAAAAACCATCATGATGTAGGAAATATTATTATCTTTACAATTACTATTTATAGTAAAATATATGACTTGTATATCCCTATGTAAAAATTGTTTTAGTAAAACAACTCATGTTTGTGTCATTTTTACTTTTACATTAAATAAAAAGTTATTTATGTCATTTCCCAACCAAAGTTGCTCCATGGGGTCCCCAAGATTACCCATGTATTTTCTTGGTCGTCCGTGACACATCAAATAAGGATAGGATATGTTTCATGCTCATCTCATATTATTAAAAAATTATTTTTACCTTAAACTACACTAATTGCCTCTAATCGCGATTAAAAACCTAATAAGTTACTATTCATAAAAAAATTATTTTAATCCTATTGAACAACATTTTTATTCTTAATGACAACCATGTATGTTGGATTTTTTAAATTCAAAACACAAATATGGAAAAATTTCATATAAATGGAAATTCAGTTTTTATAAGTACCACTTAGTGGTTTCACTATTCATCAAAAATTGATGTTTTTTAGAAAATTACCAAAAATTCACCCTAAGATATATATGAAATTCTGAATTCAAAAATGATGCTTATTTTACAAAATTCATAACATATAAGTTAAATTAATTGATTTAATAATTAATTCCCGCTGTCAGAACAAATAGCGTGTTTTTATGAAACAATATATATCTAAAGATTGACACTAGTTTAAGTCAAATTTCAAAGTGAAATTAATTCCATTGAAGACTATTTGATTAAATAGTAACAATATATTCTAATTTCACTTTAAAACCAATTCAAAAGATAATCTAATCATATAAATAAATTACATTAAAAAGTGGTTTTGAATTAAAATACAACATTTTTCACTATTCATTAAAAAAATGAACTTTATCTGAAAAATACCAAAAATTTACACAAAGTAAATTTTGATATCCCGATTCTAAAGAAGAATTTTATTTTTTCAAATATAACACATAAAATTTTCAAAAAGTAGATTTAAATGCGGTTCTCCATCAAAAGGCGGTTAATCGACATTTTAAAGAATATTACAATGTTTATGCTTAAAATTGGATTAATTTGCATTTTTAATCCTCTAAGATTTATTGTAAAATGTAAAAATATTTGACAAACATATATAATAATTCTGTAGTTAGTTCTGTTCATTCCCTCCATTACAACGGCTAGGCGTTAACTACTATTTAAAATAATATTATATTATTATTAGAGTGCAACGCAAGATTCCCAAGAAACTCATTGTTGTTTATTGGGTACGCCATCGTGCATAGCGTCCCCTTTAAAGTAATATTAATATTTTATTCACAAATATGGATAAATATGAAAATTTCATATTCTTTATTTACCTAGGGTGTTACATCCTTCCCCTATTTTGGGAATTACATCCTTGCAATTTTTAAAATTGGTCTTGGAAACTTCATTGAAAACCCCACATCGGAACAAGAGTCAGTAAAACAATCACTTTAAAATAACAAAGGATAAGTACAAAGGTCATCCGAGTTAACCCATACTTGGATTCCAAGTATGAAAATATGGACATGGATGAAAAAAAATGGTCATGTTCTGATGGAGAGTGATAGTAGACATGTCTAGGAGAAAGTTAACCATAAGAAAATCACAAACTTGTGATTGGTTAAACGGTATTCGATTCCCCAGTAGGAAAAGTTAATAGGAAACATTTTTGTTTTAAGATTCTTTTTATTGAGGAATTTATTCACAAGGAAATGTAATCACTTATCATGTTGAATTTCAACTTTTATTAGATTCCTTACACAAACTAATATTTTCTCCAAAAGACGAGTATTTAGGAAGACTTGTTCACATTAAGAGTAATATAATCAACTTCTAGAGAATCACCTAATCCACAAAAGAGAACTATAGACTTCCCATGTCTTTAGACTCTAACCAAAACTAAAACCAAAAAGGTTAGTACAAGATCATATAATCCAGAAAAAGATAACCCTTTATAAAAAAGAAAATATATTCTTAATCTCTAAAATTTGTCCAACAAAACCCAGAGTTCAACAAAGACCATTCAATAAACAATTGTCCATAAAATTCTTCAAAGTAAACCAAACTAAGATTGAAACCCAAATATTTGAAGGATTTAATCACATAATATTCCAAGGTACAAATTAAATTTTATCTCCAAATAACATTAGTTGCTCTTAAATTCTCATATTGAATAGTAATTAACCTAATCACTTATCCTCCATGATAGGTTAATCATTTCCATAGATAACCCAAAATAAACTTACTCTTGATTACTAAAATCATCTAACTAAAAATAAATAGTCAAACTAACCAGGGACTTGACGTAGTCCAGTGGTAGGCGATAAATACCAGTCGCACTTTGGTTGTAGGTTCGATTCCCGCAGCTTTGTCCGACGCGACGGGTTATCACACAGTGTGTGTGTTCTCCTTTTTCCAAAACTATATAATTAATAAAACATTCCCCAAACGAGATAAAATCATCAAAAATAACCATAACATAATTTAACCTCAATTTAATCTCATGCCTTTCACTTCCATCATAACATATAATAACCCATAATTTCCTCAAAAGTAAGGATCATATAAACTCTAATGGTTAGCATTATAATTATTATCTGAACATCCACATCGATTGGTCATCTCGTACATGATGCATTACAGATCATACAAAGGATCAAGTGGTTGATCATGACTCCTTGATAGTTGGTTTAGAACAACCATGAGTTTCCACATTGAATCCCCCATTTTATCTAGTATCTTAATCAGAGAACCACAACAGTTTCATTCAAAATTGTTGTCTCTTTGGTGCCTGCTAGATCCATCCATTCACTAAAAATAGAAATTTCAGTGAGAGTATATCAAGAATACCATCATATACTAATGAGGAAGGTAAAAACTAAGATATAATTACTCATTCAGTTTATCTAAAACTATGACTCTTTCTGAAATCATAACCATTATGGTAATTTCAGTTGTGCTTAGAGAATACCCTATCCTCTAAATTTATCTAAACTAACCATTGATACCAACTATAAGGCCCCGACCTTAAACCTTACTTAATATTGAATTAAATGAATAATTCAAATTGAGGATCTTTTTAGGTTTAGAGTTTTATAGAATTAGGACATGATTATTACATCTCAATAGATAACAAAGTAGAAACTTCTACTAAGCTTCCATAAAATAAAAACTCTTAAAAAGAAACATGTCTTGTTCCATGTTTTAGGTAGCATGAAATTCCGTCGATCCCATCCTTGAACCTATTATGCGTTAAGTCATGTGAAAAACATTTAAAAAACATGGGATGAGCATAAAATGCTCAGTAATGGTTACAAAAATATGGAAAGGAAACATGAGTTCATATATACATAAGAATGAAATCATATTTTACCCATAAAACATAGATACTTTAACATACCTCATTAAATCATGAATAAATCATAGAAATTAGAACACATAAAAGGTAACATGAGGCATTCATAACATTCTTACGTAGGGATTAACCCTCTTGGTTATATTTGGAATACCCACCACAATATATTCAATAAATCTCTTCGGAGAAACCTTAACATTTCACTCATTCGCGTTACCCAATGCATTGGAGAGCTATATCGGGATCACCCGCCCTTAGTTTATCATGGAACCATCCGTCTTCATAACAATTCCCAAGAACCATAACATAATCTTATCACATAAAAGATGCATAAATGAAAACATAACATTTCCACCTTTCAATAAAAGGATATCAATACAACATGTTGATATAAAATCATTATGAAAACCATTTTCAATACCAAAGTAAAATAAAAGTAAAACATGGTATTTATTTTTCTTTTAAAAAGAAGGTATGGTTTGTAGAGGAATCCAAAAAACTCAAATAATGGTCACGATGACAGAGAAGTCGTTGTCGCCACATACGTATGACAAAAACATTCCCTTTTGTCGTTTAGTAAATGCTTCGTATAAAAAAGATTACTTTTGAATAAATGTAAAAGTCAAAGGGGTTTATACACCGTATAAAATAATGTTGTGTATAAAAAAATTTGCCTCAATGAAAGGAGATTGAGACGAAGTCCCATACAAAGATAGTATTATTGGATTAAGGAAAAATTAGTTACATAATTATGTTTGACAAACGAATACACGAAATATAAGTGGGTATTAAGTGTAAAACAATAGGAGGACATTCACACATAATCATAGAACGACATATTCAAGGTGTACAAGTTTATCCAAAAGAATCAAAATTGGGTTAAGAAGTTCCCTTGAAAAAATTCGACAGCCTAACGATGTCACATCAAAATTCAGAAAAAGAGTTGATGAGAGATAAAAATGGTATCTCATCAGTTGGACATAAAATTTACATCAATAAGGATATAGAATAACCTATCCCAACATAATATTATTTGAATTAATAGACATAACAAAATAAGTCTTTTAAAAAGAGGAGGGTGAAAGGTTCCCTTACCGATATGGGTATCTTTCGAAACAAGCACCTCGTGAAAGAAGGACAATACAACATTGATGTAAATACTTATAAATGAACGTATATTACACAATGAGTAAAATAATGGGCAGTACATACACCATTCAAAGGAATTTGTGGAAAATGTAGCATAAATCTCATGGGAATAAAAGTGATATGAAAAATCCATTACGAAAACTTGGCAGCCTAACGACGCCACATAAAACATCCAAAATTGATTTATAAGAGAAAATGGGGTCTCTAATCATATTGACACAATGTTTACAGAAAGAGGAATATAAAATAACATCCCCCAACATATCAAATAAGAGCTTAAAAGAAGTGACATAAAGGAGAGTACTTAAAAATAAAGAGAGAGGTTAGATCTCTTACAAAAATTCGGCAGCCTAACGGCGCCACTCAAAACTTCCAAATGTATTGATGAGAGAGAATAGGGTATCTGATCATATTAATAAAAAGTTTATAGTAAGATTAATATAAAAGAATATTCCAATAACAAGAAAGATGATCTTTAAAATAAATGACATAAAAGTGTATACTTGAAAAGATAGAGAGGAGTAGGATCTCTTACCTCGTGTCTGACATGACTCGATCTTTATTTAATCTCCTGAATAATAAAATCTGGACAATTTATAATTTCTTAAGGTCCTAATATAAATATTATTATTCAGTTCAGATCACATATTATAATGTTATAATATTTGGTTAATAAAGTGAGTTCATATGAGACATTTTTGTCGATGTTTGGTACATGAGTCAAAAATTGAACTTGTTGGAAAATAATTTTCCATCTAGTTATAGGTACATAATATCCAAAAGAGTATTGATGTTTTATATATCATATATATCCAGTATATATTCATTTTTTACTATTACATAGAATTTGGAGATAAAAATTAAAAGCACCATTCATGGAGACGGTAGGCCGTACGTACGCATGAATGCTACTTTCATTTTTTATCATATTAATTGAATTAAAAAAATGAGATATATATATATATATGTTTTAATTCCAGAATGATATCAATCATTTAGATGTAATATATTATATATATATATCCATTATATATATTTACTTATAATAGTACATAACATTTTGAGATAAGAAATGAAATGTACCGTTCATGGAGACGGTAAGCCGTACGTACGCATGAACGCTACTTCCATTTCTATTTCATATTTAATGGAATTAAAACATAATGATACATAATAGTATTTCAATTCCAGTATGGTATCATATATAATAACATTAAATATATAATTTATACGTACCACATATGGTATTAACGAATCAAATCACTTTGAGAGGGCGATAGTCTGCACTTCCTTAAATGAAGATATCACATTTACAATTACTGGAAACCATAAAGGTATTCCATAAATGAAAAATACAGAATCATAAGTAAAACATAAAAATATTATATATCATATATAAATATAGAATCATATTAATGTCTACCTTTAAAGGTGTTAAAAGAATGTTGAACAATCATCATTTCGTGAGGCAGAAACTCGCCATCTACAGAAACAGTATGTTCTTTAACCATTAGATGTAGGTGTGTGTAAGTGTAGATCGAATTAATCTTATAAAAACATCCTATTATATTTAAGATAATTTATTTGTTACAAAATAAAGGAATAAAAAGAGTTTAGGGGGTTGTAGAATCAAAATATAACATAAGAACACAAGAGAAGACACTACCTTTAAATCGGGTAAATCTTTTTGATTTGAGGTCAAAGGCTTCCTTGGGAAGACTTATTCCCAATGTGAGGCTTCTAGGATTAATAGAGGGATGTGGAGAGACAAAATGGGTAGGGGTTGGCTGAGACAAACGATTTGGGAGTGTGGGTAAGGAGGTAGATGTGGGGGCCTTTTATAAGAGGAGAGGAGGGGCACTCTTGGAAAGTAAAGAAATGTTACTTTGTTTGAAAATGAGTTTCGGATTTAAAAGTTCCCACATGATATAATTCTAGGATAAGGTGATAGGGTTTCTAAATACACCAATACAATAGGTTTTGGACATGTTTAGGTCATATATTTTACATTATCTTTTCATTTTATTTAAATCCTTTATTAATGAGGTAATCGCTGCATGATTATGATGTCATAAATAATTTTATTTATTTAATGTCTAAAAATTATAAAAAAACATCATGATGTAGGAAATATTTTTAGATTTCCAAATACTATTTATAGTCAAAAATATGACTTGTATAATCCCATGTAAAAATTCTTTTATTAAAACAACTCATTTTTGTGTCATTTTTTACTTTTACATTAAATAAAAAGTTATTTATGTCATTTCCCAACCAGAGTGGATCCATGGGGTCCCCAGGTTGACTCATGGAATGTCTTGGTCTACCATGACACATCCAATAAGGGTAGGACATGTGTCAATCTCATCTCATATTATTAAAACAATATTTTTACCTTAAGCTACACTAATTAGCTCTAATCGCGATTAAAAACATAATAAGTTACTATTCATCAAAAAAATATTTTAATCCCATTGAACCACATTTTAAATCTTAATGACAACAATGTATGTCAGATTTTTTGAAATTTAAAACACAAAGATGGCAAAATTTCATTTAATCAGAAAATCAGTTTTTATAAGTACCACGTAGTGGTTTCACTATTCATAAAAAAATTATGTTTTTCAGAAAATTACCAAAAATTCACCCTATGGTATATTTGATATTCTGAATTAAAAAATGATGTCTATTTTACAAAATTAATAACATATAACTTACATTAATTAATTTAATAATTATTTTCCTCTGTCAGAACAAATAGCTTGTTTTTTTGAAACAATATATATCAAAATATTGACACTAGTTTAAGTCAAATTTCAAAGTGAAATTAATTCCAATGAACACTATTTGATTAAATTGTAAAAATATATTATAATTTCACTTTAAAACCAATTCAAAAGATAATCTAATTATATAAATAAATTATATTAAAAATAGGTTTTGAATTAAAATACAACATTTTTCACTATTCATAAAAAAATGAACTTTATCGGAAAAATACCAAAAATTTACACAAAGTAAATTTTAATGTCCCTATTCTAAAGAAGAATTTTATTTTGTCAAATATAACACATACAATTTTCAAAAATTGTATTTTAAAGCAGTTCGCCATCAAAAGACGGTTAATCAACCTTTTAAAGAATACTAGAATGTTTACGCTTAAAATTGTATTCATTCGCATTTTAAATCCTCTGACATTTATTGTAAAAAGTAAAAATATTTGAAAACCATTTATAATCATTTTGTAGTTAGTTATATTCATTCCCTCCATTACAACGGCTAGGCGTTAACTACCATTTAAAATAATATTATACTATTATTAGAGTGCAACGCAAGATTCCCAAGAAACTCCTTGTTGCGTATTGGGTACACCATCGTGCATACCGACCCCTTGAAAGTACTATTAATATTTTATTCACAAATATGGCTAAATATGAAAATTTGATATTCTTTATTTACCTGGGGTGTTACATGGTGTCCATTTTAAAGTAAGGGGGACTGAATTTCTTGTAAATAGAAAAAATTATTCATTAATGGGAGTTCTAACATACCTAATGTTTCTATAAGATGGAAAAATAATAGATTAAATGGAAATAAATGTCTATATAATCCTTAATAACCAAAAAATATGTGCATCATCATAATTTTTCCTTTAACTTCTTTGATTACCCAATTTTATAATTTTTGTTTTCTTTAAAGCATCTAGTTTTCAAAACAATGTAATTTAACCATTATGAATAAAAAATAGTTATATTTTTATAATATATAGATAAAATTAATTATTAATATGATATCTAATTTATAAAAGAACATTATTATGGTTTTTTAAATTTAATTTTAAGGCAAGAAAATGTGACACTCTAAAACACTATTTTAACCCGGATCGAGTTAACTATATTTTTATATTATTTGGGTCAATAAATAAATTATAATAGATTAATTTTTTAATTAATATATCATATTTAATATTTATTGAAACATAAATATTTCTTCGTAGAACAATGTATTTTAATAAATTTATATCATTTAAAAAAATATCATTTTTTTAAAATGACAATAATGCCAATTTTGATATTATTTATTCAAAATAAATTTTAAAATATAACAAATTATTAGAATTATAATATATTAATTTTATTTCTTTTAAAAAAATATTTTATTATATAAAATAATTAATGACAAAAATTCAATCAATATACTTCACTTTTAATATTTATAACATCATTTTTTTATTTATAAACTAAATAATAATTATATTAGAATATATGAAGAATTTTTATTATCTAAATCAACATTAAAATTTAATGATATGTTATTATTATAACATGAATCCATTTATTATTTCAAAATAATATGTATAACTGAAAATAATATGTTTTTAAATACATCAAGGAATTATAAATGTTAATGATAAATAATGTTTTCTTTTGTATCTTTCCATACACAACATTTTATGTTCAGTACTTCTATTTAATAATATCCGAACAACACCATAAATTTGAAAAAATAGGTATTTGGTAGAAATAATTAACAAAAATGGTATTTGAATTGGTTTTCATGTAATTTTTCCCTTAATATTATCATTTAGTCCCTTGTTATGTTTAATTTTACATTAAACACAAAAATTAATGTTAATCTCTTCCACTAATCATTTTGTCAAAATTAATTTTATATTATTTTTAAAAAATATTTTACTTATTACAACAATTTTTGCAAATTGTTAAATATTCAAATAATAAATGTGGGAAAATTAATATTAATTCTAATCTTCATTACATGGAGAAAAATATTTCTTTTAATGAAAAAAATAGATGTTATATAAGTATTTATATGTATTTTCAATATAAATATGATTCCAACAACATATATTGGGTTAAATATTTATAATTGATCTATTTTGAAATCAAAAAACCAATTTAAATTATAATTAATAATTAATAATTATTTAATCAAAGTGGAGTTTTTAATGTAAAATGCATTATATTTTAATAAGCATAAAAAAATTAAACCAATCAAAAAAATTAAAAAAAATCACAATATTATAATTTTGAATTTCTTACCACAAAAATGAATGTAATTTTTAAAAATAAATTTTTTAACATTTACAAAATTTAGTTTTCAAATATGGGTGCTATTAAAAGGTAATGAAACTTTATCGTACAAGTAACACATGAAAAATCAATGTTTTGTTCATCATTAAAACGCGGTCTTTTATATAATGAAATCGAGTATCAAAATAATATTTATTGTAATTTGAAAATATTTTTATTTATTGGGGTGTTACATTATCCCCACATTAATTTAAATTTATCTCTACAATTTAATAATGTTTTCAGTAATCTAGAGATTGATATTTGATGATAATATTTTCGAAAAACCCAAATCATAAATTTATTCAATAAGACATTATATTAATATGATTTAACATAAAATGTGAAGGTCACCAAAATAAAAGTCATTTTAATATGTCAATGTTTTTTTAAAACCTAGACATGGTAGTGAAATATGACAATAATTTTTTGATGGGTAATAATATTGAAAATGTTTAGTTGAATGTTGTAGACCACAAAACCACAAACTAGTTGTGTGAATAAAGGACTTTTATATCAAAATAATTGATTATAATATGATAAATTATTTATTTATATCCCTTATCCTATAGTTGATAGATAATGCCACACTCAAAGGATATATGTAAATATGAATATCTACAAACAAAATCTTATACATAGATTGATACTTTAGCTATTGATACTTTATCTCATAGCAAATGTTGCATCATATATAGAATTAATAACTTAACCTCTAAAACAACATCAAAATATCAAGTTAAACTATTTCATAAATGGTTATCCTTTCTAATAGATCATAATACTACACATTAGAATCACTTCCATTGTAGTTAGTGGTATCTACATTACTTTATCCACATCAATCATCTCTTTATATTGACATTATGTTGATAACATTATTAACATATCATTGTTTATCATTCCATAAACCATGTTTTCTCCAAATTGATTAACTTGATACTGAATTAGTATTCTGGGTACAATTCCACATATGATATAAAATAACTAAGGGAAAAATATGATAATACCATCTATATATATTTCATAAAAAATATGGTGTAAAAATCGTCAATAAAATACTATTCCAACATGTTTCATAGATCAAAATTCATAAGGACATTAATCATTCCAATTATGTCAAGTTGAAAAAATATTTAATAATGTGATCCCTTATCCTTTTATAACATATATTGTCTTGTTTCATGGGGTATTCATTTAAATTTTTTCCCATATCCATAATCTTAAATCATTTAACATTATAAAATCACTTTACCCTTGAAATGTTATCCCTGGTGGCCTTTCTCCCCACATTGGAAGAAAAATCATTTCCCTTTTATGAGTTTACAATGGTGTTCCCTTACAACAGTATCGCATGTTAGAAAATCATCCGTTCTCTTTTCCTCTTTATAGAAATTTTTTATCTATAGACATATCCTTTTCAATCCTCTTATTGATTCTATAAGACGTAGAGAATTATTTCTCAATCTTGATAGAACATAAGACTAATAATTATTTGAGTAAAATGTTTTAGACACCAATGCCTTTCAGGGATGTTGATTAAGGGATAAAAATAAATGTTCAATATATAATTTTATGTTGTTTTTGAAATAAGTATCCTAAATTTATAACCTGGTAGATGTAGCTTCATACTCAACAATAATTTCATCTTATTTTTTCGATTAACTAACCAACATTATCCTCACTAACATTTTGTTCTCATGAGGATTTATATATTAAAGAATATCTCGAAAAAAATCTATATGTTCCATCATTTCTATATTTTATTATTTTGGGGTATTTTGGATGAATTTCCACAACTGATCATCATCATCTCTGAGAAAATATACTACTAGTTTGATATTTTACTTTTAACCACTTACCAACACTCCTAAATAATATTTTAAATACTTAATCCATTTCTCATCTGTAATTGGATGAATAGTCCCACTAATGGATGGGGTCCACTATCACATGATTTTATCCAACATATGGGGGTATCATTTTGAATCATTTGGTTCAATCAAATAAATGATACATGTCATAACCTGATTATGATATCCCAATATATCTATAAATTTTTCATTTCCAATGGCAACTACGTTTTCATTTAATGTAGGGAACCCTCTACATTAACCATGAGTGTTGATACATTTCTTAAATCAAGGTTCTTTTTGAAGACAAAATCATATAATATATTAGTTTTTAATGTTATGAACACTGAATGTTTCTAAATATGGAATATCACTAAGTATAAATTAAAAAAAATATCCCTAAATAATTTAATAATTTTGACCATGATTTTATTTGTTATTTTATTAAATACATTATAATGGTTTCTAATAACAATTTTAATGATCCTAACATTCCTTCCAGGAGTTTCAAACTAGGTGTGAAATAAGGATTGTTATCATGTATCAGGTTATGTCGAGTCACGATAGAGACACCTTGTCATAGTTTTTTCTCTTATGTACATATGTTTCAGAATAGCACACACTTTTAGTATCTATATACATATGTATATTTAGGAATTATAACATAATATCTACCATAGAAAAATTATAGGATGTTCTTATATACTAATCCTCAATATTTATCATATAGTCATTACCCATAATCCATGTTTTCAAAATATAATTTCTATGGTTACATATAATCTTCTTTGGATACCAACAATAACACCCCCACCCTAGAATCCTAGAATCGATAAATTATTGTATTACATTGGAATAATTACAAGTAATCAAATCTTGAAGGACTGATCAGTTTACTAGTCTTTCAAAGATATATTACACACTATGTACATAAAACACATTGGGAAATACAAAATATAAACATGATACATAAAAACAGAATGAAAAAACATCCTTGATATTCATTAAAAAGATTCATCATTATATTTTACTAAGAAGAAATATAATAATGGATATATCAAATGACCAGTAATGGTGCATAATGAATAAGCAATAATGAATCAATGGGAATAGATTTAAATGTAAATATAAATGACTAATAACACATGACATTAAATAAATAATTTAACAATGAAATGTAATCACATATATTACAACAAATTTCATAATCACATGGAATTGAAATAATATAATACATTATGGTAAAATTCATAATGATGGATATCTAAAACAATTCATTGTGGATTTATACTTTGAATCTAATACATTCAATGAATTATGCTAAAAATGTAATACTGCCAATGATTCATTCCATGAATCATATACATTAAAGGCTTTATTTCATGAATATTATAATTGGAAAATTCCTTAGCCAAAACCATATTTATTTGGATCTTGAATCATACTGCCGCATCGAGTGGCTATACCCATCCTCCCGCGTTACATATGAAATCCAATGAATTCATTATAAATTGAATAATACATTAATAAAAAAATGTTTTGTACCATATAATATACAAATTGAATAAATAATATGGATTGATTAGTAATTCTCTAATGGAGAAGAATTAATAAAGAAATTATGTTATGAATAGAAATACCATTTCTAGATTATTAAAACATTCTTGTGGAAAATAATACATAAATGTTCCAAAGTGTCCCTTCACAATTTGAATCGTTTAAATCATAATCCACATTGAGGTATAATATAAAAAAAACATAGAATATCTTTTGTTTAATAAGATTCATTACATAACATGTTAGAAGATTGTATATACACCAAAAAAGTTAATTGGTGCATGATAAAAAATAAGTCTCAATTAACGATAAATTGAGGTGAAATTCATTTATCGTAACCTTCATTTTCTGGGGGGAATTTTTACACAAGTATAGTTTTTAAAATTAATTTAATAAATTATAACATAACCATAATCTATATATAATTTTATATATCATCTTTCTATAATGTATTACTACCCATTTGTTAATAATCAATCATTATTTTCACTATTTTTTGTGTTAATTTCATAGATTACTCAAGTATGTTTTGCCTTGTTATATTTTGATACTAATACATAGATAATTTTATTAACAACTATATAACATTATCAATGATTTTATTATCATAAATATTCATTGCATATGTATTTATAATAAACCGTAATATTCAGATATAGGAAATGATGTTCATCGTTCATGGAGAGGGTAGGTTGCACGTACGCATGAACACTACATCCATTTATTGATTTATTAAATGAATAAAAACTAAATGGTATGTATGTATGTTATTATTAAAGTATCATATCTATGTAATATATTTTTTCATAATTTTATTGAATCAAAATTGTTTTACGTTTTATGTATAGTGTTAACGTGTCACATCTCATTAAGGGGGTGGTAGTCCACACTTCCACAATCGATGTTACCATTTAAAAAAAGGAATGTATACGGGTATGAGTTACAAAAGAATTATAGAATCAAACAGACATTATAAATATCATATATATTTAAGATTTATAAATATATTATCAATAATATTTTCTACCATGAGTTGTGGTAATGGAAAAATTATCATTATTTATTTCATGTGGTGGTATTTATCCGAACACGTAAACAACATGTTAGCTACACATTATATTTATGTATTCATAAGAATGGTTATAAAAATAAACAAAAAAACGTACTATTATATTTATCGTAAAGTTTTATTTCTTATAATAATTTAATAATAATATTTTATGTAGTGGATTAATGAAATTATAATAATAAAGAGCTTGAGGAAAGAAAATACATATTAATCAGGGAACATTTTTGTGTTATTCCAATAGGGTTCATTGGATCGACCCCGACCAAATATATGATCCAGTTATTAAGGAAGGTATTTTTATGTGAATTTAGTTGATCTTGTCAGAACATACCAATTTATGGAGGTGTGAGGAAGTGGCAGGTGTTGTGGCATATTATATAGGAGGGGGAGTGACACTCTTGTAAATATCAAAATGAATAAATTAATGGGAGGTCTAATATACCTAATGTGTCTCTAAAATGGAAAATTTTATAATATGGAATTAATGTTAAAAAAACCTATATTACCCAAAAATATGAGTTTTTTAAAAATTTGGTTCGCTAACTTCATAGATTCCCCAATATTTGCATTCTTTTTTATTAGAGCATTTTTTTAATACCATCATAATGTTACAAATAAGACTAAAATATAATTAAATTTATTTTATAATATAGAGATACCTAATTTATAATATTATATCTAATTTTAAAAATTAGAATCCCAATTTTGATTAAAATTATTTTTAAAACAAGCTCATGTCACACACTAAAACACTACTATATCCTAGACCATTTAAACAATGTTTTTATAGTATACTGGTCAATATATTTATTATAAAAGTTCAATTGAAAATTAATAAGGAATATTTATTATTAATTAATATTTTGAAATCACATTTTTAATATATTATTTTTATAAATTTTAATTCATTTAATAAAACAAAAAAAATTTATATTTTGTACATATCTCAAATGATATAAATGTTAATGGTATGGAAAGTTCCCTTTTGTTTATGTCTTTACATTACATATGATATAGGGATAATCAATTTAAAAATAACCCAATAACAAAAAATAATAATAATAAAGATGCGATTTGGACTAAATATTGGTTAAAATTTGTTATTGTAAAAAAATTAGGACAATTTTTCCTTAATATTACGGTTTAGTCCCGTCGTAACCTTAATTTTACCTTGATTACCATAATTAATTTATGGCACCTTCACAAACGATTTTTGTCAAAATTTAAGTAGATATTATTAGAAAAAATATATTATACTGATTACCAACATATATGCCCTTTCTTAAAAAGTAAAATCACAAAAGAAGGAAAATAAATATTAACTCTAATCTCACAGATATGCTGAGAATGAGAGATTTTTATGTAAAAAAGTTCAAAAGTTTTCTATGTTTTATATCCATTTTTAATTTAATAATTATTATAATGGCCTTTATTTTTCATTATATATGTATAATTAACATATTTAGTCATCAAAATTCAATTTATAATGTAATTTAACATTATTAAATTTTTAAATAAAAAGATTGTTTTTAACTAAAATGCTATATTTTTCACTATTCATCAAAAAAATTAATTCCTAGAAAAATTCCAAAAAATAACCATAAAATAATTTTGAAATTCTCAATTAAAAAATTATTTTCATTTCAAAAAATAAAATTTTCAAAATTCAGTTTTAAAATAAGTGTTTCATTAAAAGGTAGTAAACATTGATTATTCGTGTAATGAAATCTAACTCATTATTATCTATAATGTTATCTAAACATTGTGTTTCATAATAAAAAAATATATTAATAAAAAATAATCTTTTTTAACATGAAAATATTTTTATGTCTTTCTGTGTTACATTTGATGATTTCTTAGGATGATGTCTATAGAAATTTGAAGGATGGGCAATCAACTATTTTCAGTGAGTTTATTACATAGTATAAGACATTCATATAGATTCAATATTATGTTAATAATATGTTTATATTTAACAATTTTCATTTTATATACAACACATGCTACTTATGTGGAGTGAACAGCCATTATAAAGGGAGTCGATTGATTGAGGCATTGAAAGGAAAATGTTATTATGGTATATTATAATATTCCCGTCATATAGATTATCTCATTATTGTTTCTTAAGGATGTTAATTTTTGGGTTATCATATAATTCAATTACATATATATTGAAACTTGTGTTTTCAAGTAATCTCATTGAATATATAGAGGTATTACATTAAAATGGATTCCCATTAAAATCACACCTATACATCAATAAAATTATAGAAAATGATCATTTGTCACATTTAAGATGTGAACCAGCTTGAGAAATAATAGTATTATACAAGATCAAAATCTGGTCAAAATAATTTCTTGAAAAATATTAAATTATATGAGACCCAAATAATATTATTGGGGCATATATAGAAATTAGTAACATGCATTAGTGTTCAAGTGGTGGTGGGATGTCGATAACTATCCATATGACTGGTACACATTCCATTAAATAGGATTATATATAAGTTAACCAATGTCTATGGCATGTAGAAAAAATTGGTAAAAGATATGTAATCTAGGTGAAGGTTACCTAGAATATTCTAAAGTCCATAGATAATATATAAGGGTGATATTTATTTCAGGGAAAAGTATTTACCCTATGATAATTGGGAATAGAATAATGAATGATGGGTTTTCTCCATTCTATGAATGTTGAGACTTACACTCAATGTCACCACATCATATTCGACATTTAAACACATGTTCCTCGTGTATTGGGTACAATTTGTACATAAATAATGCTTTCTCATGTTTTGGAACATGGGTGTGGTGTGCAAAAATATTTTCTAGGAATTCACATGATAAAGGATTTATAAAGAATATTTGCTGTGTATATACCACAATACACAGTTTTATAGGTTTTTAAAGAATACGTTTTTTATTTATTCACAAAATAAAATGGTATTTTGATTTTTTGTTGTAACATTCACTAGGAAATAGTAAAATAAATTTTGAACATTTTAGGGGTTTGAGTTTATTTTTGGTTTACACCACTTTTGGATCATACAAATCTGTAGGTAACAACAATGTCATAATCATGTAATACATAGACTGTTCTACACATTTAAAAGTTATTGAAAATATCTAACACTCAACCCTTTTTAGGATATTTATAATCATTTTGGGAAATATATTATACTGTGCAACCATAATATAAATGGTTGATCATGTGTGCCAGACTAAAAGGTGAAGGTATAAGACCATTGTGTGTTTGAGTCATTCTTCATACAATACGAGTTACATTGGTGTCGTTATGGTAATAAAATTTCTATCATCATAAATGGCTGACATGGTTTTCATATGATTCAAAAGGGATGAGATATTCATCTTGGGTGAGTTAAATAATACTCTAGTATTTTGACTCTTGATATAAATTTGTATCTTTGATTCAAACATGTAAAAGATATTCATTTACATGGATTGGGTGCATGACTCATTAATACAAAAGACAAAAAAATCACTTCAAAACATATTCTATAATAGGTTTAAATTTTCTGACGGATCCTCACATTGATCCATTAACATTGATTTCATGTTATTTTTTAGGACACAATTTTATTTAAAATTTACATTTTTTATAAAAATATAAATAAATTCCACAAAATTATAATCTATGTTTTTTTAGTTCATTAACTATATATTAGTCATATATTGTACATTCTTCATCAACATCATTTCATTCATATACATCAAATTTTTAACATGTTTTATGTTGTTATTATGATTTCAGTATTTTATATTATCTGAATTTTTTTGAATACTATATTTTGCAACACAATATTTTTAATGCCCTGACCCCAGTTACCCTAAGTCGGTGTATTATTAAATAAAACTAGAATTATCACAATAGATTATATCTCTACTAAATGATTATATTAGTAGCATTGGATGTAATAGATACATACATTTGTTGTATATTAAATTAGGAAATGGAAAACTATAACATCATGTCTTTTTTTGAACACACTAATACCCCTTAGCCAATTCTTGTTGGTCAAACATAATATACTTCTTCACAACATGGAAATATAAAACATAAGAAAGGGTTGATCTTAGATGCTCTGTACTGGTAACAATATAGTGGAAAATATCATAAGAAAACATAAACATTTAAGGAAATGTATAAGACTGAAACAGAAGCCTTTTAAACATAAACATGGAAACAATATAGAATGAATAAATCAAATAATTCCATTTAATTATTAACATGGATATTCTACTATTATAATAATAACATGTAATATAAATAGAAAATTTTACTATGATGTAATTTAAAATGCAAGACATTGTAAAGACACAGAAATTTCAAGGAATTTTTTTTCATAATTTATTTGGAATTTTACGAAATAATGGCTTCTAACGGCACCTGATTCTGAGGCCTGGTGTTCCTGGAATCAAGTTCCAATGATTAACTTGGGTACGTTCAGTGATAGAATGAGTGGGTTTTTCTAACATTTGAATCGGTGATCGGAATCGAAATTTGAGGACACCGATAGAACCACAACACCGGTAATTGCTTAAGAAGACCTTTTCCGAAGGCACGTTTACTTGGGAGGAGTTATTTAAAATTTCATGTGTAAGTGATGAATAAAATAAAATTTGTAATCCAAATTTATTTTTCTTCTATGTAGATTTATCCTTGTGTGGATGTTGGGTTGGTAACTCCCCTTGGAAGAATAAAGGAGAGGTGGGTCCCACATGAGTCCCCACCATTCCACATTCCCCATAACCCCTTGAAACTCCACTTTAATGTGGGACCACTCACCTCCCCATCTCTCCTCTATAATCATACCAACTCTCTTCATTAATTTAAGTGGTTTCAGTTTTGAATTTTGAGACTTGGTAGTCTGAATAAAAATAATAGCATGAGCTATTATTTTATTTTGGGAGCATTTGGTGCATTGGGAAAACATTGGGGGAGAGATCTTTAGTTTTTTTAGAACACCTAATATCTGACGTAGAACACCTCTCCGATGAAGAATGCCTCTTCGACAAAGAACGCCTCCAACGAAGAACGCGAAGACACCGACGACGTGCCTTCTCTTCTTCTTCCTCCGCGTCAAGGGAGGAGACACCACTACAGGGAATATAGCCATCGATGACGTCTCTTCCTCCGATAACAAAGGAATCAACACCAATCATCTCTGACAATCGATCAATGCGACACTTTCCTATTTCAGCGGCTCGACGACATGCGATGTCTTCTCGAGTTTGGGGTTTGGTTTTGTTCGTGAATAATTACCCTGCGTTCTTCGTAAAATATTTCGGCCGCCTGTTATCAATTTAACGGGAGGAGGTCGGACATCCTGAACACAGCAGATCCTCCTCCCCATTTTGATGTGTTTTCATTGCGGCTCGAACAAAGGCGGCCTAGTGCAACAACACCGTGTGGAAACAAGAAGGAATGCGACAAAGGATCGTGGCGTCGTCGCGTCGCGCCATTGAGGCCGAACGGAACCGCGTCCAGAGTCGTGGCCGCAGAGGCGGATCAAAGACTCCGCAGTTGTTTATTGACATGCGGATTGATGGGAGATGAAAAACGGGGCCACAATGTCAATTTTAAGACTTTGAAGTGAATAGTCGGACCCGGTAGGACCGCTAGCAAAGACCGCAGGCAAAACGGACCAGCAGAGCGCGTTCGATGGTCCGCGAAAGGGCATGCCGGCGCACCTCCAGGAGGGTCGGCCGCGGCGGCAGGCACTGGTCCCGCGGCCACAAGGGATCATGGGAAGACTGGGGGTTGTAACCCCCTGCTAGAGAGAAGCGCGGCCCCCACTTGGGGGGCCGCGGTTGTTAATTAGTGGGGCAACGCTCCCCCCGCCTGTTCCACTCAGCTCGGCCCAGGCCGAGCTCGCCACACGGGTGTTGCGCTAGCAGCAGGTCGGCCGGGCCGCCCAGGCCGGGCGAGGCCGGCCAGGCCGTTCCCACCGAGCCGGGCCACACCTTATTGTTCCATACCCGGACCCGGACCGGGTCGAACCGGTTCGGGCCAACTGGGGCGATATCGGGTCGGGTCGGACAGGGCCCGAACCCCCTAATTTCGGAAAGATCCATTAAAATAACCATAACATGGGCTACACACATCCGATCGACACACCGTCAGTTGCAATGAGATTCTTGGATCGAGATGGTCATTTTGGTATATTAGACTCAAGGTTTATGTGAAATTTGGGTATAGCGGGGTTGGTTCGATCCCGAAACCAACCGGTCCCTAATATCAGAAAAGATTATAACTTGTCCTCCGGACGTCCGATTGATGTGGCGTCAACTTTTTTGGATTCCTCATGGTGAGACGGAACATTTGGAATACTTCTCCTGAGATTTTGATGTAGTTGGATAGTGTCTAGGTTGGATTTTACCCAAAATCCAATCGGGCCCCAAGAACGGAAAAACTAATAACATTCAGACCGGACGTCCTTTTGAAGAACCGTCAGCGGCGTTGGTGATCTCATTGGGAAACGGTCCCTATGAGTATACCCTATGACAGTTCGGGGAACATTTGAGATGCGGCCTCATTGGTTCGTACACGAAACCAACCGGGCCCCTCGGGCGAAAATGCTTATAACTCACAGACCGGGAGTCCGTTTGACGCGCCGTCTGTTGCGTTGAGACCCCTATGACAAGTCGGTACATAGAGATACTTCTTCGTGGGAATTTGTGATACTTGTATTATCGAACTGTAGCTCGTGGAGTGGACCCCCCTGGAGACGAGTGTATAGATTACGGAGGCCGTGTAGCTGAATGAGACCTGATGACTTCTTGTCCAATTCGATTCAGAGTGACTAGCATATCCCATTGGGGAGCACTAATTTGTGATGTGGAAGACCCATGGCGGAGGATCACTACTGTGTGAGGAGGCAGACCCGTGGTACTCGACAGGAGGAGTACCTCTGTAGGATATGAGGGGGAGAACTACTTTGTGAGGTGGCAGACCTGTGGTACTCAATAGGAGGATTACCTCAGCAGTCTTAGGTTAGTGACCAGTACCTCAGGAGTCGTGACAGGATCACTATATTATCTAGAGACGATTCTCTTCAATAGATATAGTTTCTTTAATGAAAATTATGGTTTGAGCTAAGTCTATGACCTTTGTGTTTACCTCATGATTGAGGTGGGTCACTTGATATCTTAGGTATAGGTATGGGAATATAACTAGGTAGTGGGTATCCGTTGATTTCATAACTTTTGTGTTTCCTCATGATTGAGTTGGGTTACTTGATAACATAGGTATAAGTATGGGCTTTTACCTAAGTAAGGGTTATCTGTTGAGATACATCTTTGTGGTTATCCTTGTTGGATTTATTGAGACCGTGAGGGTCTTGGGGTCCCTACTGGGTATCGTATACTCACCCCTTCATGGGATATGCCCGCACCTCATTGTGTTGGTTGCAGATGACCGGCAACGCTGACAGAGGCCGAGTGTTCGAGGATTGGACGGTATCCGGAGGTGGACTTCAGGACGAGACAACACTCAGAGGAGGGTGACGGGCGAGAGCATTGTGAAGGATATCTGTACCTATCCATTAGGTAGGATCTGTGGTGGACGATCCATGAGCTACACTATCTTTACCAACTATTCAGGTAGGATCTGTGGTGGACGATCCAGGAGCTGCGCTAACTGTATCAACCCTTCAGGTAGGAACAAAGGAGGACGACCCAAGAACTGCTTCCATTCTTCTAGCTATTTGTCTTTTTCTGTTGTACTTTCATTCAGTTGTAGTTGTACTTTTAGATGGGTTTGTATTCTGACCCACTTAATTTTCAGCCCTTTATATTGTACTTAGTGTATTACTTCCGCTTGTACTCTGGGATGTTTTTTAATATTATAAATGGAATTTTTCCCAGTTATCAGGATTTATGCCTTTGGTGCTAGTCTCCAGCCCCTGGCTTATGGAAGGCGGGCATGTGGTAGTCACTGCACGAGCCCTGAGGATGGGTCATGACCAATTGGTATCAGAGGAGTTTGTTCTACCACAAAACTTATAACAATGATATTCCATTTCTGTGAAGCAATAGTGTTACGGGTACCACATGTGGTCTTCAGTTCAGGGAGTCCTGTGTTGGTGCGGAGGCCGACATATCCGTACACCAGGACCCTGACTACTGATTTCTGACTTTGTGCATGAAAAACACTGATTGCTTGTGTGTTTCCAAGAGTTTTAATGTCATCTCAAACCAGGTTAGCCCACGAGTTATAAATCGTTGAACGTGTTGCATATGTTTAGGATGTCTCCACTTAGATAGTCAGCTGGAGATCCGAGAGAGTACTCGATGATGGCTCACCGAGCGATGAGGCTCCGGTGCGGGGCCATTGTTACATTGTTGGAACCCTCGGGTGGTGTACCAGTAGCACCACCTCCTGTTGGACAGCAGATACCACCTGCAATACTAGTGAACTGTGCATGCTGGCAGAGCGTGTTGTACGAGTTCCAGTAGCAACGACCTCCGAGGTTATGAGGAGATGTAGATTCCCAGACAGCAGAGCACTGGCTGGAGGTGATTGCTAGAGTTTTCCGCCAAGATAAGACATCAGTAGAGTGGATGGTGGACATGTATACTAGTGTTTTCAAATGAATGACCAGGAGGATGGTCCGCATAGTGATGAGGCTTCTGTATGTGGACCGATTCCTGAGATATTGCCTTCGGGTACTGTGCCAGCTATACATCACTACCTATTGGTCAGCAGTTTCAACCGGCGATACCGGTATGTGACCCATGTAGACATACTTCCTTATATGTGCTCCAACATCATATACCCTCAAGTTTTGAGGCGAGACTGACTCACAGGCAGCTGAGGACTAGTTTGAGGAGGTGGCTGAGAGTTTTCTAGAGCTTATACAGCTTCGGAAGGACGACATGTCGGTAGCTGAGAATTCATCGGGGTGTACCAAACCATTCTTGGTAGTCGATTAATGTGATGTGATCGGTGCTTCAGGGCTTAAACATCTGAGCCAACACCTTTTTTCTAAGCATTCCTACTTATGCAAGGGTGCTAGAAAGAACCTTTGTTGTTGAGAATTATTTTGGTGAATGGATGTAGTCAGTAAAGGTTAGCAGTGGGAAAGGTGGAAATAGGCTCTAGTCTCGGAGACTTGGGCGTGTAAAATGATTCAAGAAGAAGAAATGTTAAGGACAGATAAATCTGCCGAGTAGTAGGCGTGGAAGAAGAGCTAGGAGAGTAGCATGGGGTGGTGTACTTTTCAACACGTTATAACCACCCACCTTTGTAGTCTTTTCCAGGCCCAGGGAGCTGAAGGGAAGGGGAAAAGAATAGCTGCATGCAGTCATGGAGTGTGACCCAAAGGATCTAAGAATGATATGAGGTACAGTCTGTGTCTACTATGAGCTTCCATATCAATAGACAAAGATACCAATAATTCCTTACTTCCAAGAATCTTTTCCCATACCTAGAGTTTTCGGTAAGCCGTGGACATGACCCTCACGTCTAGAGATACCATTTGGAGGAGACTCGATAATCACACTTACGACGACAGTGTGATCTGACCCTCCAGGTGAGTGTTTCAGTTGGAATCTCATCGCGGAAGCGTCGAGGCCTTACGATGATTTCCTCAGTAGGGATTGGATTCACAGTTCATGCTCAGATTGACTGTATTAAGGAAAAATGTTGTGTTTTATCTATAGCGTCTGTTGGGTTTTCCATGGTCGTCGAAGAGGAAACCCAAGGATGCAATGGATAAACTCATGCATAGGAGGGTTTGGCAAATCTATCTTGGGTCAACCAACCTTACCCTAGTGGCAGCAGGAGTTTTGAGTTTCAATTCTAATCAGGAAGTGGAGGACTTTAGTGTTTGTGGATGGTGATCATGTCCTTAAACAGGACTCACCTCGACGAGGATTACAGAGATATGGCTGAGGCGACAAGTTATCTTTGAGGTTCAAATTACCTTTCTAGGTCCTCAACAGGGTAGGCGAGGTAGTTTACCACTTGACCTTTCAACCTTAGTTGCACTAGGTGCATGTTGTCATCCTCGTATCTCAGCTAAGGAGATACGTGCATGATACTTCACGCATCATCGACCTCAGGGAGTTGTACATTGATGACAGGGCGAAATGCTCGGAGGTTCTATTAGAGATCGTGGATCAACAGGAGTGGGTCCTACGCGAATGGTAGATTCCTCAGGTGCGATTTCATTGGAAGCTCGGGAACCTCTAGGAGAACACATGGGAGAGGGAGGCTCAGTTGCGTGCTCTGTACCACTTTTGTTTCCCTAGTTGTGTTATAGCTTTACGGGGACGTAATTACCTGAGGTGGGAGTAATGTATAGACCCAGTAATTTCTTATGAATACCTTTTCCGAAGGTACGTTTTCTTAGGAGGAGTTATTTAAAATTTGAGGTGTAAGTGAAGAATAAAATAAAATTTGTAATCCAATTTTATTTTTCATCTAAGTAGATTTATCCTTGTGTGGAAGTTGGGTTGGTAACTCCCCTTGGGAGAATAAAGGGGAGGTGGGTCCCACATGAGACCCCACCTTTCCACATTCCCCATAACCCCTTTAATCATCTCTTTAATGTTAGACCACTCACCTGCCTCTCTCTCCTCTTTAATCATGCCAACTCTCTTCATTAATTTAAGTGGTATGAGTTTTGAATTTTGAGACATGGTAGTGTGAATAAAAATAATATCATGAGCTATTATTTTATTTTGGGAGAATTGGGTGTGTTGGGAAAACATTGGGGGAGAGCACATGAGTTTTTGAAGAACACCGACTCTCTGATGAAGAAAGCCTCTCCGACGAAGAATGCCTCTTCGACGATGAATGCCTCCGACGGAGAACGCGAAGACACTGACGACATGCCTTCTCTTCTTCTTCCTCTGTGTCAAGGGAGGAGACACCACCATAGGTAATGTCGCCATCGACAATGGATCTTCTTCCAATGACAACAAAATAGGCACCGATCATCCGTGACGATCGATCATCGCGACACTTGCGTCTTTTCGCGGCTCGACGACACGCGACGTCTTTTCGAGGTAGGGGTTTGGTTTTGTTCGTGAATAAATTCCTTGCGTTATTAGTTAAATATTTGGGCCGCCTGTTATGAATTTAATGGGAGGAGGTCGGACTGCCCAAACACGGCTGATCCTCCTCCCCCTTTTGATGTGTGTTCGTTGCGGCTCGAAGAAAGGTGGTGCAGTGCAACGACACCGTGCAGAAACAAGAAGGATTCCGAAGAAGGAGCGCGGCACTGTCGCACGGCGACGTTGAGGCCGAACAAACCGCGGCTAGAGTTGGGGCTGCAAAGGCGAATCAAAACTCCACATTTGTTTATTGACATGCGGATGGAGGAGCGATGACAAACGGGGCCGCAAAGTCAATTTGAAGACTTCGCAGTGAAGAGATGGTCCCACGAGGACCACTGGGTAAGACCGAAGGCAAAACGGTCCACCGAAGCGTGTCAGGTGGTCCATGAAAGGGCCTACCGGTGTGCCTCACCGGCACATCATTGTCGGCGGCTTGAGGTGGCGGCCGGCCGTCAGGAAGCGGTGGCGCCCAGGGCACCGCCAGGTGGGTCCGCCATGGCATCAGCCGCGGCGGCAGGTACCGGGCCTGGGGCCGTGCGAGACCGTGGGGAGGCCGAGGGTCATAACCCCCGGCTACAGAGAAGAGTGACCCCCATGTGGGGAGGCCGTGGTTGTCAATCAGGGGGGCAGCACCCCACCCCCCTGTTCCGCTCAGCTCGGCACCAGCGGAGATGGCCACGCGGGTGTCACGCCAGTGCCAGGCCGGCCGGGCTGCGCCCACCAGGCCAGGTCACGCCATATTGTGCCAGACCTAGGCCCAGAACGGGTTGACCCAATTTAGCCTGACCCTGGGGGGGTGGGTATCGGGCCGGGTCGGACCGGGCGCGAACCCCCTAATTTCGGGCAGATCCGTTAAACGTCCATAACTTGGGATACAGACCACCGATCGACGTACCGTCGGTTGCGATGCGATTCTTGGATCGAGACGGGCGTTTCTGTAAGTTTCCATAACGGTTTCAGAGAACTTTGGGTATGTCCGGGTTGGTTCGAACTCTAATCCAACCAGGCCCTTAGAGCGGAAACACTTCTAACATGTGCTCCAGAATCCGATTGACGTGTTGTTGACTTTGTTGGATTCCTTTTGATGTGGCGGAACTTTTGGCATACTTCGCCTGAGATTTTGGTTTAGTTGGATAGTGGTCGGGTTGTATTGTACCCGAAATCCAACCAGGCTCCTAGAAACAAAAAAGCTGATAACTTTCAGACCTGACGTCCTTTTGACAAACCATCAGCAGCGTTGGTGATATCATTGAGAAACGGTCCCTATGAGTATACCCTATGAGAGTTCGGAGAACAGTTGAGATGCTGCTATGTTGGTTCGTACATGAAACCAACCGGGCCCCTGAGTCGAGAAGACTAATAACTCATAGACCGGGTGTCCCTTTGACGCGCCGTCTGTTGCGTTGAGACCCCTATGATGAGGCGGTCCTCTGAGATACTTCTTCTTGAGACATTGGTATACTTGGAGTATAGACCTGTATCTTGTGGAGTGGACCCTCCCGGAGATGAGCGTACAGAGTACGGAGACCATGTAGCTGGATGAGACCTGATAACTGCTTGTCCGATCCGATTCGGAGTGACTAGAATAGCCAAGTGGGGAGCACTACTTTGTGAGGTGGTAGACCCATGGCGGAGGAGCACTACTGTGTGAGGTGGCAGACCCGCGGAACTCGACAGGAGGAGTACCCTTGTAGGCTATGAGGGGGAGCACTACTGTGTGAGGTGGCAGACCCATGGCGTAGGATCACTACTGTGTGAGGTGGTAGACCTGCGGTACTCGACAGCAGGAGTACCTCAGTAGTCTTAGGTTAGTGAGCAGTACATCAGGATTCGTGACAGGATCACTGTACTCTCCCGAGACAGAGCCCTTCAGCAAATACGGTTTCGTTAAAGAAAATGCTGGTTTGAGCTAAGTCTATGACCTTTGTGTTTACATCATGATTGAGATGGGTCACATGATATCTTAGGAATATGTATGGGCATATACCTAGGTAGTGGGTATCCGTTGATTTCATAACCACTGTGTTTCCTCATGATTGAGATGGGTTACTTGATAACATAGGTATATGTATGGGAATATATCTAAGTAAGGGTTATCTGTTGAGATCCTTCTTTGTGGTTATCCTTGTTGGATTTAGTGAGACCTTGAGGGTCTCGGGGTCCCTACTGAGTATCGTATACTCACCCCTGCACGGGCTATGCCCACACCTCATTGTGTTGGTTTCAGATGAAGGGCATCGCTGATAGAGGTCGAGTGTTCGAGGACTGGACAATATCCAGAGGTGGACATCACGATGAGACAACACTCGGAGGAGGGTGAAGGCGAGAGCATTGTAGAGGATATCTGTACCTACCCTTCAGGTAGGATCCGTGGTGGACGATCCAGGAGCTGCGCTAACTGTATCAACCGTTCAAGTAGGATCTGAGGAGGAAGACCCAGGAACTGCTTCCATTCTTCCATCTGTTTGTCTTTTTCTGTTGTACTTTTATTCAGTTGTAGCTATACTTTTAGATGGGTTTGTATTTGGGCCCACTTACTTTTTAGCACTTTATTTTGTACTTAGTGTATTTCTTCTTCTTGTACTCTGGGATGTTTTGTATACATTTATAAAGGAAATTTCTTCCCAGTTATCGGGATTTATGCCTTTGGTGCTAGTCACCACCCCCTAGCCTATGGATGGAGGGCATGGGGTAGTCACGAAATGGGCCCCGATGATGGGTCGTGACAGACATCATAACTAAATAGTCAATGGTACATTCCCAGACTACAAATAATGAAGTTTTCAAAGCCTTATTCCAAGACAGTAGTTTCTATCATGAAACCAATTGATTATTCGAGGGGCTATAGAAGGCTTCATCCATCATGTACAAATTACAATGCATTCCTTGTATAAAATGGTTGGAACATAATATATACATTCATATTAAAACTAGAATACGAAATGTCAATATTTAGACCACAAACCATGAATGGTATTAAAATAGTACATACACTGAAAAACATAACTCACTCAATAAAATATGTAATATTATATTATAATAAATAAACATCAATATGGTATAATGAATTATATTTACATAGATAAAAATAATAAACAAAAAAACGATTTGAGAGAAATATCCCATTTTTTTGGAAAACATTTAAGTCTCACTATTTCTGAAGAATCCATTTAAAAGTGATTTTTCAATCAATGTGTCCCATTCCACATTGAAACATTAAAAATGAATTATAATTTTAAAAAATTAATTTCAACATAAATAAATCATTAAATCTATTTTAAAAATATTGTCATTAATGGGAATGATTTAGAAAATTAAATATTTAAAACATTTAAAATAATATTTTAGTTAGAGTTCTTATCCAAATAGGTGATGATTGAATACAAATGATTGGGGTAATAAAAACCTTATAATAGCATGTGAATAAAGGTATTCGTGATATACAATGTCAATTTACCTTAAATAATCCATCTAAAAGTGAATTGGTTAATTACAATAAAAAAGACTCAATGAAATGTAAATTGAGAAGAAATCCCTAATAAAGACTGTATCCTTAGGTTAAGGATAAATCAATGACCTGATTATGTTTGCAAATTTTAAATACAATCAATGATATTTGCTATTCAGTGTAAATAAAAAAAGAACATTTACATATATTTTTGTAAAAACAACAATAATGACATGGATGTTTAACTCAATGAATGGAAATTGATTTAAGATCACTCTTTTCGTGTTTATATAGATCAATTGTGATTTTTTTAGATTAGTGATTATTGTGTATCAAAATTATATCCATGCTATGCGGAGTGGAAATTAATAAGTAAATAAATAATGAGTGATTTCACAAATAATATTTGAGTAAACTAATCAATGATTTTTGAGTAAAACCCAATTTTTGGAAATCGAAATTATAAATTCCTTTGTCGATTTGGTAACATACGAAAAATATGTACCACGAAATAAGTATCATAAAATGAATATTTAAATTCCCATAATTTAATGTATATTACACAAATAATACTATCATGGTTAGTACACACACTACACAAAACAAAATACTGGTAATATAGCATGAATCTCATAGGAATTAGATGTGAGATGAAAACCCATTAACATGTATATTTCCTTTATAAGGGCTAGGTTAAACTCATGTATAATTGTGAAATAATTATTATTATATTATAAATGAACCAAATACATATGTATGATTTCTTATATGATCTTATAATATTTTTTGGTTAATGATATTTCTGTATTATCATTGTTTTGGGTGTTAACTGATTCATTTTATTTTATATGTCTGGTTATATAAGTGATGTTTGTTATGGATAGGATGAATTTAATTCAAATATAGAATGATTCTAAATATTTATGAATTATTTTTAATCATCAAATAAAAATCATTCTTGAATGGTTTTGATGTGAAACGAAATCTCATTGCACTGTGGACATGGTATGTCTTACGTACCCATGAGCTATAATATCATCAAATTAGTGGTGCAATCATATGTAATTGGATAATATATAATATATCAAAAAAACTAACATGTTATATTCATTATTTAAATCCATTAAAATCATTGTTATACCCATCCAAATAATGATGTGCTGAATAAAAAACTACACCACGACCTGGAGATGGTAAGCTGTACGTACGCATGTATGGTGACGTTGTCATTCATATAATGGATAGAACAATGAATATGGTTTTAAAAATTTTATAATAACATAAAAATATGTCAAAGGTACTAGAGTTATTATTTTGGTATGGAGAAAACAATTAAAGATGATGTGGATGGGGAAATTAATTTTGAATGAGGTGGTGAAATTATTACATCTTCTTCGGGTGCTTCTTTTTTACCTGTTCAAAATGGCTCTATAGGTTGGATTTATGATCAAGTTATCCTCTATAATTCATATATGGTATATGGGAGGATATTTGGGTTGGTAATAGCGAAGAAAAATGGATTTGGAATTGTGGTTTTCAGATAATGGAATGCATCCTTTTATATAGTTGAGGTGGGGGTCAATTTATGAAAAAACGTGAAATATTATTTTATTATGTATAAATATTCGATTAATAATTTATCCAAATAGATTTATTTAGAGTATACGGTAATTATGGGTCACAATCAACTAAAAAATAGGTTTTAGACATGTTCATTTCTTTATATTTACCTTATTGTTTTGATTTAATTCTTAGTTAAACTGTTTAATTTTTCCCATGCCTTTTTGTATTTTTAAATTACATGGTTAATAAACATACATTAAAATTCAATAGATCCTCACGTGGTTAATTAATGACATATATATCATTATATAGGTCATTTTAATAAACCTTATATTTATAAAATTGTTATACCATTTAAAGAAATAATATTTGTTTTTAATACTCATTTTTGACAAATTTGACACTATTGTTTATTTTCTTTTGTGAAAGTCAAAAAAACATTATTACTTCTAAAAAATACTTTAAATAATCCCTAATATGTCATAATAACCAACAAAATTCATGTAATTCACCAAATTCTCTATATATGTTTATTTAGATAATTATAATTTGAATTATTTTTTTCATTAATCTATAAGGTAATTATTGCATCATTATTATGTCATAAATAAATTTAATTATTTAATGTAAAAAATTATAAATAAAATACCAAGAAGTAGTAAATATTATTATGTTTATAATGAATATTTATAGTGTAATTTATGTTATTTATGACTCTATTTTAGAAATGGTTTAGTTATTTAAAATTGAATATAACACTTTTAACTCTTCTTTAAATAAATTAATAACAAATGTTCTATTCTAATCAATTTTTATCAAAAGTATCATATTTTATACCAAAGGATTATTTTATTTGAAATATATCTATACAATTAAATTAAGACTTGTTTTATTGTAATTATAATAACTTTTTTACATTTAATTACCCTATTAACTTTTAACTGTGTAAAATAAAATTCAAAAGATACCATTCACCAAAAATTATTTTCATCATTTTGAACAACATTTTACTAACTTATGACAATTCATTATCTTGTATTTTTGAAATTAAATTCACATAAAAGGTAATATTATATTTTATGAACATTTTCAAATGTGAATAGTAGGTGGGTAAAAGATGGTAACATGTTCAATAAAATTCTATATATCTAATCTAATTATAAAATTACATAAATGAATTAAATTTGACTAATATAAGTATTATGTATCGATTTTCAAATTAAAATTTATTTATTTTAAAAATAATTATTTAAATACAATGTTGGATTTAAACTATAATGCAATGTTTATAACTATTCATCAAAACATAAATGTTGTTAGAAAAATACCAAATATTTACTCAAATATAATTTTTGTGTTCCATATTCAAAAATCTTGTTAGTTTTAATATATTCAAAACATATATGTTGTATTAATTAATTTAAAATATATTTCTATAGACAATACTAGAATGTTATTTTTGTAGAAGTAAAAACAATCAAAATATTGATACCTTTTTATGAAAAATTTAAATTTATAATTACATACAATGTCCAAAATTAGATTAAATAATAAAAATATAATCAAATTATACTTCAAAAAAAACTCCGATTTATAATTAATCAATATAAATTATTTGGACTAAAAATCTTGGTTTCAATTAATATTTATAATTTTTCATTATTCATCATAATATAAATGATATATGAAAATCATCGAAAATTTACCCGAAATAAAATTTTATGTTAGTATTTTAATGATGAAGTTTATTTTTTCAAATTGAATATATAAAAGTATCAAATATTGGATTTAAAAATGGTTCTCCATTAAAAGCCAATAAAATTGCATTTTTTAAAAAATATTTCTTTTATCTGAAAAATTGAATTTTTTTTTATATTATGTCTATGAAAAACATAATATAGATGTTAAAATTATATGGAAAAAATAAAAATAAAATTTTAGTTAATATTATTTCTAACCACTTTTGGAATGACATGTTTGGTAAGTCGTGGTGCGCTCGAACTCTGTGTTACAAGTAGCTCAAGCTATTGAATTACATTAAATAAGATAACATAATATTAAAATCGTGGGGTGTAAAAGTATACCCCCCATATGGAAATATCATCCTTGAAATTTTAAAATTGGTATTGGGAACATCATGGAATGTCCCACATCCGGAAAAGAGTCAATAAAACTATAACTTTAAAAGATATAAATAGAAGTACAAAGATCACCTGAGATAACCCATAATTGGATTCCATGTATGAACACAGGGATATTTAAGATAAACTAGGTGTCATGTTTGGACAAAGATTGGTAGAAAAAATGATCATGAGAATATTGACAACAATAAAATTACAAACATGTGATGAGTTAAACCGTCATTAGTTTTCCTGAAGGAAAAGTAAATAGAAAAAAAAATTTATGTTCCATTTTATAATTTTGAGGCATTTATTTATGGTATTGAATAAAAAAATAAAGATATATAAATACTTTTTAAATATATTTTCACCCTTTAATAAATTTCTACAACAATCTCATAATTTCATCCAATGATATGTATTCTAGATGACTTGGTCACACTCAAAGTGCTAGAATCAACATCAAAATAATTACTTAATCTAAAAATGATAAACTATATATTTCCATTCTAATTAGATATTAACTAAAACAAAATTTTTAGTACATGATCAGATGATCCCCAAAACTCATAATCATTTATATAAATAAATACTTATATTAATTTCTAAATTAAAAAAATAAACAATGATCAGTAAAGTCATTCAATAAATAATTATCCTTAAAATCCTTAAATATATCAATATTAATATTGAAACCCAAAACTATGAAAAATTTAATCACATAGTCTATATATAAAATTAAAAAATTTATCACCAAATAAAAAAATTTACTCTTAATTTCTCATACAAAAGTGTAATTAACCATATCAGAAATTTTCATTGATTGGTTAATCATTTCCATCAATATACCAAATCTATAAAAAAACATATATTCTTCAAATATAAAAAAAATAAATCACTACACCTCAAATTAAATCCTATAGTACTCTATTTTCTATAGGAATATTATGTTCCTAGTAGAGAGAACATATTCCAAAATAACATTTATCACTTAACAACCAAATCATATTCTTATACTAATGATATCAATTTGATAAAACATATGTTACTGAATCAAATTATTATTTATCAATAAAATAATTTAACTAAAAAGAATTAGTGACACAAAGAAGGGACTTCAGGTAGTATAGTGGTAAGAGATAAATCCCAGTCTCAATTAGGTTTTGTGTTTGATTCCCACATCTTTTCCTAGAGCGATGTGTTGTCACACGATTTTCATATTGCCCTTTTTAAAAATCTCTAATTTATAAAATTCATAAAATGTGATTAACTCATCAAAATAACCATATCAAAATTACACCAAATATTTTATCTCATAACTCTCATTTTCATCCCTAATATTAATATACTATATTTCATCAAAATCAATGATCATATAAACACAAATGGTTGTATATAACTATATCCACAAAATGAAAGACAATTCTTCTTCAAATTTCATTTTCACATAACAAAATGCAGGGTTATACATACAAGAAAAAATTCCTCCAATGTAATCTCATCAAAAATGATAATTAATACTTTAAACATTTCTCCATCCATTTATTTCTACATATGTTCTTCCTTAACATATTAATTATCTATTAGAATAGGTCATTGACTCTGGTAATTACAAAGACCCATACATTTCCCAAAAATGTATATAAATGGATTCTTATGATCATTTTTATTTTCTTCTATAATACTCTTCATTTTCCCTCGATAATTTCTTACTTTATGTCATTCTTTTGCACACATAAAGAATTTTTTGTTCAATTGAGAAAATTTTTGGGGTCTTATTCCACATTTCTAGCATCGTCGAAATTGATATTTCTTTTCTCCATGGTCTCCACTACTAGAGTTCTTATCATTCTCCACCTTTACATTCTTGTTTGAGATCGAGAGTTGTTAAATGTATATATTGTTGATCACATTTTAGGAAAACTGCTTCAGTATGAACATAATATATTTTAAACCTATCAAAATTATATTTAGTTTCTCATTTCCACCAACGTTACCACCTTGTACATGATGATATATGTTACTATTAATTTTTTGGAAACCATCTGTGGACTAGAACATGTAATCATAGTGTGATTGATAATAGTCATAAAACCATTTAGAGAATATCATGACCTTTTTTATTATATAAAACACCTTAAGATTAACCAAGGTTATTTATTGTCATCTTATATAAAAATCCTTATAATTTTTTTGTAAATAAAATGTGAATTACCCTAATAATATCCCCCAAGAGTTTCATTTCCAATAGTGCATCCATGTCCTTTTTCGTGCACCAATTCCCGTTCAAGTCTACCTCGAAGTGGTATTTTTGGGTTTTACCGTTAGGTACATTTGTGCCAGAGCTGCTTCTACTTGCTCGTATCCATATAAGGATTTATTTCCTAGAAATCCCACAAATTATATATGTTACGAAAATTTTAGGATGTTCTTATATACTAATTCTCAAAGTTTATCATAGTGTAGTGTTATCTAATCAGAGTTTTTCTAAATCAAGTTTCCAAGGATTGTATTACAATTCCTATGATACCAAATTTAACATCCCAAACCAAGTGCCCAATGTATGTGTATTATTACATAACATTGTCATGATCAGAAGAGATCATGTCCTCAATGACTTATTAGTTCAGTAGCCTTGGATGTACTAGATAAATAAATATGATTTAGATTAAATTATGAAATGAAAAAAAATATAACATTGTGTATCCTTTAAACACACTCATATCTCTTTGATTATTACTAGATTTCAAACAAAATACACATCATTAAATCATGAAAAAATAAAACCTATGAAAAGGGTGATCACAGATGCTCAGTAAAAATATCAATATAGAAGAAACTATCATAAGAAAACATTATCATTTATTACAATGTATATGACAAAAACAGACGACTTTAAAACATAAACCTCGTTACAATATGGAAAAGATAAGTCAAATAATTCTATTTACATATTCACATAGATATTCTACTAGATGAATAGTCACATGTAATATAAATAGATAATCTCATAATGATGGAATGCATAATGCTAGACATCATAACCACATATTCAAGGCCTCATTGAAATACTACAAATAAATATTTTGTTAAGGCCTTGTTCTAAGACACATGTTTGTCATACGATACATACCGATTCATCGAGGAGCTATAGCGGGATCCACTTATTACTTACTAAGTCAAATTCATTCCACATAAGAAAATTTTGGAACATAATCTATATATTTTTATTAAAACTAGCATACCAAATGTCAATATTTTAACCACATACCATGAATGGTATAAAAATAGCACATCAACAAACAATCAAAACTCATTCAATACAATATGGGAAAACATTATTATAAAAAAACAACTTCAATCATGGATAATTATGTATATTGACATAGAAGATAATAATCAGTAAAAATATTTGAGAGAAATATTAATTTTTTCTAGATAACACTTAATAGTATCAATATTTATCAAGAAGGTGTTTGAAAAAGATGTTTTAATAAATGTTTCCCATCCCACATTAAATTTTTTAAAGGAATTTTAATTTTAAAAAATTCATGTCCATAAAAATAAATTATTATAACCATTTTTAGAAAATTGAATTCAATGTGGATGATTTAGAAGAAGAAATATTTAAAACATTTAAAATGAAATTTTAGTTACTATTCATAACCAAATGAGAGACTCTTGAATACAAATTATTGAGGAAATAAATACTATATATTATCATGAGTATAAATGGATTCATGATATATTGTTTTAAATTACAGTATATACACCATATAAAAGTGAATTGGGGCATTACAATAATGAAAACTCAATAGAATTTAAATTTAAATGAAATCCATTATAATGACAGTATCCATAGATTATGGATAAATAAATAACATAATTATGTGTGAAAAATATAAATACACGAAATATGATTGTATATTCAGTGTAAATCAATCAAAGGACATTCACACATATTCTTATAAATACTACACCGTTGATATGGATGTTTAACTCAATAAATGGAAATTGAGTTAAGATTAATCTTATCAAGTTCATATCGATGCCTTATGAATTTATAAATGGAGTGATTATGTGTATCAAAAGTATATCTGAACAAATGAGATTTTATATTACTACATAAATAAATAATTATTGATTTCCTATATAATATTTGTGTAAAATAATCAATGAAGATTGGGAAAAACCCAATGAGTGTAAATAAAAATTAAAAATTCTTGTACGGATTTTATAACATAAAAACATACACCCCATGAAATAACGATCATGGAATTAATATTTAAATACCCATAAGAGAATGTATATTACCAAAATAATAAAATCATTGGTAGTACACACACTACATTGAAGAAAATAGTGGTAATATAGCATGAATCTCATGTGAATATGAAGTGAGATGAAAACCCTCTACCTTTTACTTTTACATAGTATATGGTAGGTTAAATTACTATATAATGGTGAAATAATTTTTAATATATTACAAAAGAACCACAATAATATATATGATATCATATATGATCTTTTATTATTTAATTTTTAATGATATTTCAGTAGTATCATTATTTGGGGTCTCAACTGATTCATTTTCCTTTATACATTTTGTTATTTAAGTCATTTTTTTTAGAGAAGATGTATTTTATTCATATCATGAATTATATTAAGTTATTAGAAATTATTTTTAATCATAAATTAAAAAATATTTTTCAATGGTTTCGATTGGGAACAAAATCTCATCGTGTCGTGGAGACGATAATCTGTATGTACACATATGCAACAATATAATTTTATTTGTGGTGAAATCAAATGTAATTTGATGTTATATAATATATATATAATAATTAACAGTTTATATTTATTATTTAGGTCATTTATACTCATTATTATACCTAAACAAATAATAAAGTGTTGAATAACAAACTACATGATGACATGGAGGTGGTAAGTCGTACATATGCATGTATGAAAACATTTTCATTCATAGGATGGATAGAATAATGAATATGGTTGTGCCATATTTATAATAACATCATAGAATGTAGAAGGTAGTGGAATTATTATTTTTTTATAGAAACAACAATGAAATGGTATGTGTAAGAATAAAAGAGTTTTGAATGAGGTGATGAAATTATTATCTATTAATCCAGTACTTCCTTTTTATTTGATCAAAAGAGTTCTTTAGGTTGAAATTATGATCTAAGTAAGGAATCTAGGATAAATTTACGGTATTTGTGAGGATATTTGAGCTGGGTTTTTTGAGACAAATATAATTGGTTGTGTGATTTTTAGAAGAGAGGAAGTACCCTTTTATAAGATAGGTGAGGGTAACATTAGGAAAAGCTTGGAATATTAATTTATTATATAATCGTTTTCATTTAATAATGGCTCCAAATATTTTTATTTTGAGTATAATATGTTATGGGTAGATATACTCTCAAATAATAGGTTTTAGACAAGTTTTTCCCACCATATTAACCTATTTTTTTACATTTAATTCTTAGTTTAATTTTTTATCCTTTTCCATGTTTCGTGTATATTTATATTAAATAGTTAATAATCATACTATAAAATTCAAAGAGAATATAAAATGCATCATTTATGAATATATATAATTATATATGTCCATTTTCCAAGCTTTATATTTTTTGAATATTTTATCATTTAATAATATAGTATTTGTTATAAATACACATTTAGGTAAATTTTGACACTATTGTGTATTTAGTTTTTTTTATAAAAATTCAACAATACATGATTACTTATAATAAAATTCAATAAAAAACTATTACTTGTCATATTAACATATAAAATTCATTTAATTCATCCAATGAATAAAATTATATTTATTTTGATATTTATAAAATCAATAATTATAATAATTCATTAATAAGGTAATTATTCCATAAACATTAAGTCATATATAAATTTAATTATTTCATGTATAAAAATTATAACTAAAATACCATGATGTAGGTTATATATTTATCTATATATTAATGTTTTACAGTTGAATTTATCTTATGTATAACCCTATTTTAAAAATTGTTTAGTTATTAAACCTTGAATTTAACACTTTTAACACTTCATTAAAAAGAAAAATAATAAATTTCTTAATAAAATCCATATAGATAAAAAAATATTATATTTTATTACTAAGGCAGATTTTGGAGGAAAAAACCTTATCCAATAGAATTAGGAAATGTGTTACTGTAATTAAAATATAATTTTGACCTTTAATAACCTTATTTGTTTACCGTAGAAAATAAAATTTAAAAGTAACTATTCACCTAAAATTGTTTTCACCCTATTAGAACATATTTTAATTACTGATGTCAATAATTTCTTTCGGATTATTTAAATTAAATTCAAAAAAGCAGTAAAATTAATTTTTGGGAAATTATCAAATGTGCCTAGAAGGTGGGTAAAAGAGGGTAAAAAGGTCAATAAATTTATATATATATAATCTTTTTATAAAATGAAATAATTGAATTAAATTAACATAATATAGGTATTATGTATCTTTTTTTACATTAAAATAAAATTAAATTAAAAATAATTATTTGAAGAAAATGTCTGATTTAAACAATAACTTAATTTTTTCTATATTCATCAAAATTTGAATGTTTTTAGAAAAGTACCAATAATTTACCCAAAGATAAATTTGATATAAAAAATTCAAAAATGATGTCTGTTTTACATAATAAAAAATATAAATTTTATTAATTATTTTAAATAATATTCTAGTGGTCCCAACTAGAATGTATGATTTTGAGAAGTAAAAAATCTCAGAAGATTGATATTGGTTTATGTCCAATTTAAATGTAAAACTACTTCCAATGACAAAAATTGAAATAAATGAAAAAAATTTATAATCTAATTATACATAGAAACCATTAAAATTTATAATTTAACAGTATAAATTATTTTTATTAAATAAGTTGTTTTCATTTAAAATTTATTTATTTTTTAAATATCAAAACATGAATGTTATCAGAAAAGAACCGAAAAATTATCCAAACAAAAATATATATGTCCCCCATCAAAAAAAGTTAATTTTTTTTTCTAATTTATTATATAAATGTTTCAAATATTGGTTTTCAAAAGGGTTCTCCATTAAAAAGTGATGTATTTTCATTTTATGAAAATTACTTATTTTATCTAAACAGTTGATTTTTATTATTCTGTCTATGAAACACAGAATATGGATGTTAAAATTATATGGAGTATATTAAATTTAAAATGCAGATATACAATTCATAACCACAAGTTGAACAACTAGTTTGGTATGTTGCGGTTCTCTCAATCTCGGTGTTGCATGTAGCACATGTTATTGAATTACATTATATAAAATAATGTATTATAAAATCATGGCGTGGTATAATATTCTATAATTGATAAAAGCATAATTTTGTAGAATTGGTCATTATGATATATAAAATATAATTATTTTAATTTTATATGGTTTTATTATATATCTCAAAAGAGCCTATCATGTTTGTACTACATCACTAATAAAATATTGATTTGCAGTGATGATAAGATTTATACATATTAGGTTAATTCAGATATAACCTCTCACTATCCTATGAGAACATTATCAGTATCTAAGAGTGGGGAATGGATTCTTGTCTCTTTACTATTAAACATGTTAGTATTTCGGTCATATATATGATTTTATATTATGGTTATTGTTAGATAGGTGACCCTACATGTTCATTGTCCTATGAAATATAGCGGAGATAAATCCATACGAAGAAATAATTCAAGGTTTTTTCCACTTATTATAATTAAATCATATGTTATATGATTGGAATGAGTTTTTACTTAACATATTCATGGTTTTAATTTTTCATCACATCAGTGTAAAAGAATTATTATATATGGATCATTATCAATAAATATAATGACCATAAATTAAAATGGGGAATCATTATTTGTGGGAGAATATTTAGTAACTACAGTTATTAAATAATTTTAAATAATGATATTAATACTGTAAAATATTTTATTATAGATAGATAATAATCTACATAAAACTTGTTTTTTAAATTTTTGAAATTAATAAGCTTATATAAAGAATCTTATTAGAAACTTGTAGAAAATTTTAAAATTTTATTAAAAAAGGAAAAATTATTCATGTATTATAGTACTCTATTCATAATTTCTAAATATGTGATGATTTTCAATAAGTGTATCTTGATTCTTATTTGCATCATATAATGTATTTTATTGATTTATATACACTAATGTTTATATCAATAGAGTGTATTTTTCAAAATTTATATGATAGAGTCGTGATTTTTTTTGTATAGAATTAAAATGGGAGAAAATAAACATGATGAAAAAAATACCATGGATAGGCACATCATATTAATAATTTTTAATAATAAAAAAGTGAATTTTTAATTGTTATAGTAACCCCTTCCTAATCATACAATTGGTGGAGTTGATAAAAAAGTTGATCGGGATGCTTATTTCCAAAATATAAAACATTTCATTGATTTTCCTACAGTATTTGATAAGTAAATCTATCCATATTTATAAACTAATTATGAATATGAATTATTTCGATATAATATTTAAAATAAAATGTATATACATAAATCAAGAAATGAGTGAGAGATAAATATCTTGAAAATATATTTTAGATTTATATTGACATAAAAAACATAAATTTGAACATATTTACTCAATATTAATGGGAATGTAAATGAATATGACATGTTGGGGACTGATTTATAGTTAAATATATCTTTTAAATTAATCATATAATAATTTATAGAGATGTTTATAAATTTAATAATGAAATTTAATATAAATTATTTCAATAAAATTTAACAAAATATCATAAATATATTGATGATAGTTTAGTAGAACATGGTCGGTCAAAGATGTAATACTATATTGATTTTTTATTAGGTAAATAATTAATCTAGGAGAATAATTATAGACAGTATAATATTTATTTTATGATAATGAATCTTATAAGAGGATTTAAGAAGGATGGTAATTGTTTTTATACTGAAAATATCATAAATTTGAGATGGGGTTTCCCAGAATACATTATATATTGTAAGAAATATTGAGAAAATAATAAATCATATATTAATGAAATAGAAAAATATTAATATACAATTATGAAAATATAATAATTATTTTAAATTAAACAATGTTTAAAAATTTGTACATAATATCAACATAAAGTATGAATTTATAGACAATTATAAATTATTTAATTTAAATAATATGTAATGAGTTTATTCTACGGTTATATGGAATGTAAAATATTACTTCAAGGTTAATGGGTAAATAGATTATATAATATTTGTATTCATAATCATATTTTTATCTTATGAGATTTTGAGATTATATAAGAAATTAATTGCGGTATTTAATAAATGAATTTATTATTTTTTATATATAATTTATAATTTTATTAATTATATAATATGGTTATAAATATAAGTGATAAAATTATTGTTATCCAAGTTATTTGACAAGTTATGTTATAATGAGTTATTAACATCCATCGATAGTATATTTTAATAAACATGGGTTTTATTTTCAAGGATTATACAGTAAACACATTTAAATTTCATTAGTGCTATGGATATTAATATTTTAATTGTTAAAAATTATTACTATAGAATGTAATTTTTTTATATTATAAAAAATAATTTGGGTATCATAAAAATATATTTTAGAAAAATATTATTTCTATGAAATCAGCTATAGAATATTTAATCCGGGAGCTGTTTATGATATATGTATTAATTTATTATACTAATATAATAAAAAATAATAATACGATTTAAATTTTAACTGTGTTTATGGTTTATTGGTAAAGTCTGTTTATAATTTAAGGAATCACATTTAATTTTGGTATAAAATTTACATGATTTTTTTATTATTGTGGAAATGATCCATGATTTTGATACTATAAATCTATGTAACGTTCTGAGTATTTAAATGAATATAAATTATTATCACAATAACATTAAATATTTTGTATAAAAAATGAATGAATATAATATTAATCTATTATTCATGTGGATTATTAATTCCAAACACATAATTATGAAACAACACATATTAATGGATATTGTAAAATTAGAAAATATTATTGAGTGGTATTTAATATATGGTTATATAGTGTTTTGTCAGTCATCATATAGAGACATGAATAGGGTTACATATGATGTAAAATGTAAAATAAGACCAACAAATGAAACAAACCTATGGACTTTTGGTTATTTCCATATTGCATATAATAAATATTAATGATTATGTGTGGCTTTTTATTATTCTACATGGATTTTATAAATACAAAATATGTATCATGTTTTACAATATTCATTCGAGTATTATAATTCATTCAAGAATGATGCATATTTTGTAGAATGAAATGATAATTAACGCATCAAAGGAAGTCATTGAGCAATCCTTAATTGATTATTTTCAAGGATATTTATGTATTTTAAAAACATGTGATGATTATCATGTGTTGGGTATTTTATAGTGATATAGAGTTACATTTGTGAGGGAAAGGTTATTTTAATATTGATATTTTATAATTTACGACATTTTTAATTTCATTCATTATGTCATTAATATATTATGGTTATGTTCTTCATTTTAATGTCCGTTAAACAAGGTTTGTATGTATTCATATATGTAAACATTAATACATTGATATATTAGTTAAGCCACATTGATGATGAGGTTATCAAGGGTTGAATTTTTTTTATCATTTCTTAGTTTTTTATACATTAATATGAATTGGTTATTGTTTTATAATATTTCCTTACTTTTTTACATCTTACTCTCTTATGTAGTTTTTTATGGTAATAAAGAAAACATTTTTTTTGATGATTACATATTATTTATTCTTACTTTTTTGTTTTAGGTATTGTGTAGGGAATGATCTAGAAATATCAAGTTCATAAAAGAGATCATAATTATTATATTTGGAGAACTAAATATTTAGTTTATAGAATATATTTTTAAAATAGTATATAGAAAGTTGGACCTAGTGAAAACACTTGTCTTTTCTAGGTGCCATTGTCTGGTTTGTAACACCAACCAGCTACCATTGGACACATTACTGAACAAAAATATAATCATTGGAGGATATCCCCATTGAATTATCTCACTATCAAACAAATAAAATATACTACTAAAACTCCCAAACCTCTAATGGGCATCAAAACTCTATAATTACACCCAATTTGAGGCTAATACTAAATTATAGACAAAGAAATTCCAAACTGGAATTATATTCCCCTCTTATGATCTCATTCTGTTTGAATTGATATAATTTCATTTTTCTATCATAAAATTTCCCACACTATTATAAAATTATATTCTTATTTATATTTTTAAGGTTGTTAGTCTGATTTTAATGGGATTGAAATAGTAAATCCTCTTATTTTTTTTCATGGGTTGTCACTACCATTGATTGTGATTGGGGTACATTTTCACAAATTTTAATGTTAGGGATGTGGTGCTCACTACCATTATGCATGAATGTATATGTAATGACTACATTTAAGGTGTAGGAAATTAAGTTTTATAAACATCTATTAAAATACTTTATGGTTTAATTTAATGACACCTAAAAAGAAAGGTAAATTAGTTCTTTATCCCTAATCACTAAAAGGATTTATGTGATTCTGGATTCATGGTACCAACCACTGAGAAAATTTATTACCTCTTGAATGGGTTTTCCATGATATGAATATTAAAAATATAGGGATTTTGTTTATCTAAATAACATTTTAAATGAAATAATTAGTCAAATACATCTCATTGACACTTGAGGGTGGAACATGTAGCGATCCTCTAAGGATTATTTCCAAAATGTATTGCCAATTTCGTGGTGTTTTTAATTTTATATTTATTATTCTATTATTATTAACACTTATAAATTTTTTAGAATTTAAATTTACAATACGTTAAATTGAGTTTTAAATTAAAAAAAGTATTTTAAAAGAAAATCCACTCCCATCATTAAATCATAACTCAAAGCGGCAATTATTAATTAAGGAAACCCTGATTTTAAATCCTTAACCAATTGTGAGGATAAATTAATTATACACTCTACCTATAATTCTCAAGGTGATAAAGAAGGACACTCTATGGGAAAAGTCCAATTTTTTGATAGTTTAACCATGTCAATATGAAAATACGAATGTATACTTTTAATATAAATAGAAGAAATATGGTTTGGAAAATAATAATGCATGGTTATTACCCCACCGATGAAATAGATTAAAAATGGAACCATAATGATATAGATACATTTTATCTTGTTATAAAATCAATTAATTCATTACAATGTGGGGTAGATAATAATTAATTTAATTTATTTTCCATGTATAAAACATCCAACGAAATATGGAAATTATTAGATGTATCTCAAAAATGTATCAATAGATTAAATGATATTAGAATTTATATGTATCTCCATGATTTTAAAATATATAGTGTGAATCATTATTATTCTATAACTAACCTTAATACCCATTTTCCAAATAATATAAATACAAGTAAGTCTTTTTTATATGATCATTAAACAATTACAATTGTGAAGAAAATGTTTTAGATAGTGAGAAGATCTTGGGCCCCAAAAGTGGCGATGATTAAATAAGGGAATGGCATAAGAAACATTCTAGATTAAGAGCTTGTTGTTCACATATAACATATATGATAACACTGAAAAAAAACTTAATGAAATTCAAATAGGTAAATCGAAAAAGGAAGAGTGTTTCCTTCAAGGTATATTTGTAAAAAATCATATATAATTATTTTTTATCCTGAAAACATGGCCATGAAAATATATATATTCATGATAAGAAATAAAAAACGCATATCATAAGAAAAATGAGTCAAAAAAATGTGAAATAGAGGTATAGTTCAACATTTTATATAAATTATTCCACATCAAGACAGAATTCCAATTATCCAGTGATATATTAATGGAGAAAAAGAAAAGTATGATGGATTTCAGGGTGTAAATTTGGAATACAATAAAATATTCCCTATAGACCTCATTTTAATTAAGTGATGTATATTCAAAATACCCTCCGAACCGTAATGAAAAAAACAATTTTATATACTTTTGTTCTTCATAAATGTATCTGTGTTCTTCTAGCCATAATGATTATGATAATCTCCAATATCCAGGAAAAAAATTAATAGGCAGATTTATTTAGCTCACCAAAAAATTCACGGATATCAAAAAATTTAATCTTACATTGTGTGAGAAATATCAAAAATCTAATGTTAATGATTTATTTTCCATACGATTTAAAAAGTATTTGGATTTTTTAAATTTGGAATCAATAATTAAATAACATAAAAAATATCTTAATAAGTACTTTCAATGTGATATGAATTCTAAAGTTATATGGGGCTCAAAATGTATTTGAAAAAATAGTTATGTCTTTATGAAAGATCCTCTAAAATTATTCGAATTATGATTTCATAAGTTGTATATTTGAATAAAAAAATTTATTTATTATAGAATTATAGGTAAAATTATCGATGTGTTTAATTGTAAACATTCATGACATGATAGAGAAAAATTGGTTCACATCTTTTCAAATATCTTATCTATAAATAACATATTTCATATGGAAACTTATATATGAAGAAAATGTGGGTTTCAAAATTGTTATTATATACCATTTGTTGAGCCAAATTTTGGGAACTAAGATCAATAGTAAAATTATTGTTTTATTTTAATCATTTATCAAGAATAAATTCCCTCTAGAATTCTTTCATTTTAATATTATTATTGTGGAGACATGTGTGAGTATCTTATGATGTTATCATTAAATTTTAGTAATCATAAGGTCTTAAAATTATTTTTTAAAAAAAATTGTTTATTTTGATGATAAATTAAATTGTGATTTCACAATTTCTATATTTATATAATTTTACCCAATGAAAATAATTGAACACTCTTCACTTTTTAGTAAGTTAAATAATTTAATTATTTAATTGAATACTTTTTTAAAAGGTTTTACAAATATACCATTAATTTTACTATTTTGACTTTTTATTTTATAAAATATAAAATATAAAAAATTGTTTTTTTATTTTTATTATATTTATTAGGTCATAAATTTTTTTATTTTATGATGTTTTTTACTATTGTAATCCATTAATTTATTTTAATTCCCTTATGTGTGCTTTTTTTTAAATCCACACTTTTTTTTAAAAAATTAAAATTATTTTTTAATTTTTCCAAGATGCCACCATTTACTTATTTTATATTTAATGAAAACTTATTCTATTAGTTAATAAAGTAGTCAGCCAATATAACTCAATATATTGTTTGAAACCTAATTATATGACTTATTGACCATAACAACGAGATATTTTATATCTTGTTTCATTTATGTATTTACTACCCTAAATCTCTTCACAAGAGCCTAATATTTAAACAATAATGTGAATGAAATTTCTAAAATCATCAATTTGGGAAGAATGAGAAAAAATGTATGTTTTAAAATGGATAATTCAATATTTTTGTTTATGATGAAATTAACCTCAATAATATCAAATATAATATAATTTATTATAAATAAATTTCAAATTATCTTGTATATCTTTTGTAAATATATTTTTCTTTATCTAATATAATATTTTTCATAACTAAAACCGCGTTCTTGAATATACTTTTATCTTATTATGAGGGGGTTAAAAAATGGCCTCTATATTATTATGTCATTTTATTATTTAAATCATGAGGTTTTTCTAAATTTTTAATTTTTTAACTATAATATTTGTTAATGAATGACTAAATCTTTCAATTTATGGATATATATTTATTTATCTAAATTTTTTTAATTGAATTATTTATTTATCTCTCATAAGTTCGAATTTTATTTAACTATTGATTTACATTATTTTGTGGTTCCTCAATACCTTGAATGTATTTATGAATTGAGGGGGATCTTATCCTTTTATTATAATACAAATTCCATTTTTAAAATTAATTCTTATAATATACTATTGTTTAATTTGGTTACATAAAATATGTCTTAAAATTTGGATTATTTTTTAGTATAGATTTTATTTTGTATTATTATTTTTTCGGAATCATGGATTGTGGATCTAATATAATTTTTTATAGGAATAAAATTCATATTTTTATATATAAATTGATTTTATGAGGGATACTATTTTAATATCAATTATTAATAATGCTTATATTTCAAATGTTTTTTTTCTACACACACTGTAATGAGATCATAATATATAAAATGTTTTTGAATGTGTGGACTAATGAAATGCACCATTTTTAGTTTTATACATGTGATGTGGAAGTGTGAATGTTTTTAAAATATTAAATTCATTTTATGTTTTCAAACACTAATGAAGATGAATTATGGGTTATCAAATTTTGATTCCCATTTTTTCTCACTTATTCTTGGACCTCATTTTATTTCAAATTCATTAACCATATCGTTTCATATAGGAATTATGATAACTAAAATTGTAGATATAATGATTGAATAAATGTTTTCATTTCATTTATGAATATTTATAATCATGATTTTTGTAACACAAAGGTGGAGAATGATTTTACATCAATTGAAATTTAATATATTATTGGAGAAAGTGTAATTGTTTTTAATGGAATATAAAATTGATTAAATTATTATGAAAATTAAATGTTTCAAAAGTTAAGTGCTATTGAATTGATAGAAAATTGTGTTATTTGAATTTTTATTAGTTAAAAAGGGGGATATTTTTTGAAGAATTAGTTATTGATGAATAATATTTTAAATAATTCTTGAAATCCTATTTCTAAATGAATTTTCTATATATTTAAAATTATCAATTTCATTTCATTATGAAATATATAAATTCGTTTTTTTAAATTCATGAAAATTACATAATGACTATCATTATTCATTAATTTCATAAGTGTTTTGTTGATAAAAAATGGGGGATAATGGTGTAAATATTAGACTATTATATAGTTTGGAATAATCACAAACACAATTTTGTTTTTATAATGGTTTAACGTTATGGTTTTTGATATTACTATTATATTTATTTTGTCATGACAGTTATGGGACGAGTATATGGATCAATATAATCATATATATAATTCATAGTGCCACCATATGTAAAATCTAATTGCTACCTGGTTGACCACATAATATTTATGGTGAGAGATGGATAGAACCATAATTCTTTCTAGGTTCCAATTGTAGGGAGTTGAATCAACTAGCTACTTGGAGGCATCATTAATAGACCATAAATGGTCATTTGTGGTTTTACCCCTTGTATTACCTCACCCCCAAAAGATAAAATCAATTCACATTATCTCAATGACACCAAATAGACATATAATTTTTATAAATACACCCTCAGGAAGGCTTGATCTCAATAATACACAAAGGGATACCAAAATGGATATATGTTCCCATATCTTTATCTAGTTGAGAATTACTTGGTGAAGATAGGTTCATGTTTGTTAGGTTGAGAGTGTTCTTGTAATTGGATTTCATATTGATGACATTTTATTTTTCTTTTATTGGGTGGTACAAATAATTGAGTGTGCATGGATATGATTCTGATACATTTAAATTGATGTATTCGGTTATTACTACCATTAAGTTTGATGGTATAATTTATCACTACCATTAATGTGAGGGAGATTTGGTTTTAATGAAACAACCATTAAAAGGATAAATGGTTTCATTCTAAAACTTTTAAAAGGAATGGTAGATTTGGTTTTTATCCCAAACCAATAAAAGGATATCTATGATTTTACTTCCTACTTACCAACAACAATAAATAATTTTTACTTCTTCTTATAATGACAATTACATACTTCATCCACTGTAAAAAATGTTTTGGGTTTCCTACTACAACCATTGAAACTAAAATGTTTTTAAATGATCATTTTTTAAGGGAAATTGAAGGAATTAGATATAGAAAACTCATTTCGATTATTTTTTAAAAACATTAATAATTTATTTAAAACCTTTTAAAATATTTTTTATTCCCTTTATGATTAAAAAAAAAATTTTTTCTGCAAATTTTTAATTCAGTCCAAATAATTTCTAAAATAAATAAAATATTATTATAATACTCCCATATTCTATAATTTAGACTTGACAACAATATATAGAACATCGATTGAGGAATAATGAAAAATGTATGTTTATATGTAAATAAATTTTATGTGAGGTCTTTATATATTTTTGTGAGTTACATATGATATTATCATCTTCATATATGAAAGGAATATGATGTTTTCAACTACTATATTGAGCATTTACATATTTACTCAACAATGTATAACAAGTAATATTAGTTTAAAATATATGTTGTCTCATGATCACATAATTTATTGGAAAAATTGTTTCAACCATGTAATTTGTTTGTAGTTGATTCATTTTAAAATAGATTTCGACAATATGTTATTTTTTGGAAACCAGTCATGACACATTACATGGTGAATAAAAAGAATGTAAATGAAAAAATTGGAATCAGAAATCAGGAGAAAGATAATTAAAGGAATGAGATTTTACAATATATAACCAAAGTGATAAATATAATTAAATAAGGGATGTTCGGCTGTGAGAGTATATATGTCACTAAAGTGAATATTTAATATTTATAATTGGAATAATGATATCCCAGTGCAAGGAAAAAAATGATAAATCCAAATATATATATATATTTGAATCATTATCTGACATTGATGAATCATTATAATGTTCTATGAGGTTAATCATGGTCGCTTTATGTGGTATATGATATTATAAAGAAGAAAGAAATTATTTGTGATGTTTATTAAAAAAAATTATGAAGATAAAAAATCACATCACAGTATCGATGGAAATTTGATTATATTTTAAGGTTGTTTGGAATTATTGTTCTAGACAATGAAAAAGATATAATAATGTTTTTTAAACCATTCGATGATTTATTGATTGAAAATATTGATGTATTTTGATGATAAATATGTTAATTTCACTAGGATATAATCAGAAAAAATAATTCTGAATAATTATACACTATAGAGCACAGTTTGTGGATTATTCCATGATTTTCAATGAATAGTATTTATGAAAACGTTATTCATGATTAAATACATGTTTTATGATGTTATAAAATGTTTTATCACCCTAGTATGTTGTTACCCAATCAAAAAACCCAATATGGGATGACGCATGGCCTTAAGTGAATTTCATGATAACTTGAGCCTATAGATATGAGTGTATGGATAAGTTTCGACCCATAACCAATAAAATTACAATTAAAATCATATTGTATGATGTTATATAATGTTTTAATACAATGGAATATGGGTCCCCAATCACAATACCCAATATTGAATGATTTATGGCCTCAAATTAATTATATGATCAGTTGAGCCGATAGACATGAATATATTGATGATGTGAGAAAGATGGGGAATAATTATACCCAAATATAATATAATCTAAAATTCATGTATATATATTATTACATTGAAAAAAACACCACTAAAATTAATTTTTTTCATTGAAAATAAAATTTATTAAAAAATCTAATATTCAATGAAAATAAGTGTCATATTTTTCCTAATTAAGTAATAATATCAAAACCCTAAGAAAAAAATCCTCCTCAATATCCCAATATAGATTTACTTCTCTCTATTGATGAATAATTATGTATTACCCATAAATTTATCATGAACCAAAAATATATATATTCCCACTGTAGTTCACAAGTTGGAGTTGATTATAAACCTAGTTAGAATTCCAAAATTACTCAGATAAAGATTTACACATAAAATATCTTAATTTTTAATTCCATTCAATATTAAAATTTGAATGTATAATTTTTTTAAAACCAATATTTCATTAAAATATTCCTATATTCATGTTTGCTGAATAGAACATGATAAATTAATTTATGATGCACTAATTTTTGAATAAATTAAAAATTAAAACATTTGATTTCAAAATGACCAGAAATTAAATATTCTCTCATAGAACACCGTTAAATAATAAAATCAATTAGAAAACTATGTTTCTTTTAAAAACAAATGGAGAATATCCATTTTTTATAATATATTATAAAATCCCTATTTTACTCAAAATCCAACATAATATGTTATCCCATATTTTAATCCATTTAATTCTTCACAAGAAATCATTACTAGGATGTGAATCCCAAAAAACACATTTAACTCACACTATAGTAATTTCTCCAATTTATTTATTGTTATCCCAACAATTTCCAACCAAAATACATGATCTCTATTTCTAACATTATAATTTATGAATCATAGATGTTTGAACAAATGGTGTCAATAAAAATCAAATTATAAATACACACCTCTACCATTCGACAAAATAGAATAAAGCATTGGTAGAAACCCACTCAATTTTATAGTGTTTAAAATAAATTCCATTAATGTAAAAAATAATATGTTATATTATGATTTTTTTAAAAAAAATAAAAAAATAAATTATTATAATAATTAAGGAAATTTAATTGAAATCCCAATTTTCAATATATGAATGGTTATACAAAAACCTCAATTTTAGGAGCACTATTTTAAAAAAAAATCTATTTTTATACAAATCCTGATTTTGAATCAAGGCTTTTAATTTAAATTAATTACCCATATAATTTATTCAATAATGCATAAATATTATCCAATTTTATGAAATGAATCAGATACACCTACCTAGACATGTATTCTATATAAAATTCTTGAATCCATGATCTGAATCCACATAAATCATATAGATCACAAATACCTATAAATAAAATTAAATGTACCCAATAAATATCCACTTATTTGTGAATACGATATCATTATGTCAATGTTTTAGAGATAGATTAAGAGAAACAAGATAGATAATTTTGTTCCTTGTACTATCTATGATTCTATTTATGAACCATGATAGGCATATATTATCAGTCAAAGAGATGTTTTGATACCATCAATATAACACAATAATTCTAATTAAATAGTCCAATTGATTTTACGATGAATAATATGGAATTAATCAGGTGTTTCATGTATAAAATGTTAAAACGTAGAACCTAAACACTACAATTTGGTTATAATTAAAAGGCCACACAATCATTTATTTGAATTTTTTTAAAACAAATGATCCAATATTCTGAGATCACAACATCCATTCATGGTTTATATAATTATACATGTGACTTTGTAGAACCTAATAGATCCAAAATTATCTAATGAATGGTAATTATTTTGGATTATTGTGTTTTATATGTGACTATGAATGATCATATTTTAACTATGCTAAATATTTTAAAAAATCATTCATTTTAAATTGTTGACCCTTAATGTGGGTAGTTTGGGTAGCAATACTATCCTTGTTTGAGAACAATGTTATGGGTTTTGGGAATGATCATTTAGATTTGGATTACTGTGGTGAGATGTTTATGGGTATGGATGTACGAAACATTCAAACATGTTATGGTTATTCCATAGTTGTGTGTAACATCAATGATGAATGATTTTCGATGGTTTTTATAGACAAATTAATGGTGTAATTTTAGTTAGTGACATTCATGAACCGTATCTAGAAATCTCCCTATGTACATAGTGATAGCTAAGCCTAAACACCTATATAAATGAATGTGTATTGGTTGGATATGGGTCCTCATAGAGGTTGTGCTTATGAATCGTTATATGTGGATTTTGATAGTGACTAATACCACATAAAAAATTTACATATGAGGTTCATAGGAGTGACTGGGGGTCGATAAAATCAATCATTATTATTATACTAAACTAGAGTGGAAAATGAAGCTTTAAAGGTGGGTATATTTTAAAAACCGAATTTTTCTTAATGGTTTTTTGGGAGTACAACTTGAGGATGAGTTTTTATAAGGTGGGGTGATTGTAAGATACTATCATTTTCCTAGGTTATTTTTTATCTCCATAGATATATAATTTGTAAAATAAGCTAATAAATTGTTTAAAATAATTACATAAGAGAATACTTATAGTTAAAACATAGAAATATATAATGGAATGTATCCGCAGTTAGTCATAATGTAGTGTGAGATTTTGAGGCTTGTAAAGACTAGGCTATGGAAAAAATAAAATGAAATATTAAATAAGGAACCATTATTCAAAATAATTTAATATCTCTACAATGGGGTGTTGTATGAGAAATCTAAGAACACTATTAGATATAAAATATTATTTTCACCATAGGTAGTGTATTCTATATTTAGGTGATAGACGTTTGGATTCCTCGCCCATGAGATAAAAATATTTTATAATATTAAATATTTTGTATTGTTAAAAACAATTAAATAAATTGAAAAAAGTTGTCGACTGAAAAATCAGATACCACCGATAGGCCATAAATAAGGGGTTTACCTCAGAAGAGATATAACATATGTATTATTTGGATTTTTGGATGACTCAATCAAAAAATCAACTGCTTTTATTTTAATTATTTATTTACTCCAATTTTCAAATAATTAAATGTTACCTACTAAAAACCCATGCATTTTACATGATATCATAGACCATTGATGGTTCTAGAATGGGGTGTTTACACTAGGTAGTGTATAATAAATATAAAAACCACATATAAAATAATTGTAAAAAATTAACATTGGTTTATTTATATAAATTTTTAAATTAAATAATTAATAAAACAACGGTTTATGTCTATTCATCTTCTCCAAATGATGGAATCCATTCTCTACCGTCAATGATTCTAGAATCCTCATTTGTGGTCTGTTTTCACCGCAATAAATCTTGAAACGTCTTTTATGTGGGGAATAAATCACTCAACCAACCAAAAATAATTGAAATAGACATCAATTCAGGGGTTTTATGCTATGGATTTTTATTAAAGATAATTGGCTCTAGATGTATTCTTAAAAAATAACATTTTTTTATTTAGGTTAGATCATATCTAATGAGAGCTTTCTTGGTTGTTCTTTTTGTATGCTAGTATTCCTCTTTTTCTTCTATGGAGACATAGTTAGCCAAAAGCCCATGTTGTGAAACCTGCTTATGCAACTCCAGTAGGTTCTACATATCCTTTTTTTCAATAAATAATTTCATTTTCATTATTCTAAAGAGTTCATTATTTCCATTTCAAAAAATGGGTTGAATGGGAAAGTGAAAACATGGTGTTAGTTTTATAAAATTATAATTCATTCTTTTCTATTGATTATTTTATGGAATGTAAAATAAAATATCATTGAATAATTTTATTTTTTTATAATAATTATTATAACATTTTTGTGCAACAATATCAATTATAATTATAAATAAACACCATGTGATTAATTCATGATAATAATATACAATATTATTATAAGATATTTATTAGTGGAAAACGTGTGTTTTTTAGGGTGGATATCTATTCTTCTTTTCCAATCGATCAAGACATCAATAGTTAATATTTTTTCGACATTGATCAGATTGATGAAACATTTGTGGAATTGGATTTGTCTTGATAGGAGGATGGTGCGTATCATATTTTTTCATATAAAGTGAATTATTTAGACCATTATTTTTAATAAAATGAATATACTTTTTATTTAATTTCACCTTCTATAGTCATCATAATAAGACTATGTTTGCAATGTTGAATTCATATAATGTGTTCATCATAGTTGTGGTAGGTGGTCTAAAATTTAAATCCCATAGTCAGGATTTTGGTTACGTGTATGAAAATTGTAAAAATTTTAGAGTTATTTTGAAATTAATATTATTGGAGTTATGGAATAATTTATCATTTAAGGTCAATAAATAAATTATGGAATTCTGAAATTATCCATTCAGGAAACATTAGTTGGATAATTAATAGTACGTTATTGATATCATAAATTAGGGATAATCAATTTCAGAATTAGTTATGTGATATTAACATTGTTAATTTTAGATAATTAATGGTGATATTTTTTACTTGATAATGATATTTTTATTTGAAATTTGTGGTGGTGATGTAAAATATGATATAATGATATCACAGATGAGATTAATTAATTATGGAATTAATTAATGCACTGGATGGATTAATTAATTGAAAAAATTATTAAGGTGAGTAATGAGATTAATTCAATATTGAATTTTTGTAATGTGATTAATTAATTGGAAAATATATTAATGGGAGTAGTGTTGTTATTTTAATGTTTAATAAAATAAATGGGTTGAGTTTGATTAATTAATTATAAAAAATAATTAATATAATTGGCATAGAAAATTGTTTGGTGAATCAATTTGTGGATTAAGTTACATTAATTTCATATGGAATTAACTACATGTGGTGATTTGTATTAATTAATTGGGGAATTAATTAATTATTTTAATGTTATTATTTCATAGTTAGATTAATAAATAGGTGAATTAATTAATGGGGGATTTTTGTGATGGTGTAGTTGAATGAATTAGATTAATTAATTGGTAGTTAGATTAATGCAGATTGATGGGATGTCTAATTGGTAAGTATGAATAATTAATTATTTAATAAATTATTAGACTATGTGAATTGGGTGTTGTAAAATTAATTATGTAATTAATTATGTGTTATTGATGTAAATGATACAAGAAAAGTAATTTAATAAATAATTATATGTTATTGATATTATGAAAGAAAATATTAATTTTTGAATATTTTAATCGGTATATGTGATCAATTAGTAATTGAATTAATTAATGGTAACTGAATGGTTACTTAAATAATGAGTTGAATAATGGGAATAGATTTTATTAATTAATTATCGAATTAATTAATGGTCTTGTATTAATTAATTTATGAATTTATTAATGATTGATAAATGGGGTGTCAGACATTATGCTCTACGTCAGTGATAATAGGATTAAATGGTTAAACTGGGTAATTAATTGTGAAATTAATAATTGGATTTGGATTACACAATTTTTTATAATTAATCGTAAAATTAATAATGGGATTTTGATTTAATGAAATTAATAATCAATTTGAGAATTAATTATTGGATATCAAATTTGTGTTATTGAATAAATGATTAGTTCATTAATTACTGGTTTTGGATTTTTTTTGGAATGAGTAATTAATTTTCAATTAACTAATGAACTTATTATGTTTAATTAATTTTTTAATTAATTAACGTAGTTGTTGTGACCAATTAATTGATCAATTAATTGAAGTGATTGATATGACTAATTAATTATAGAAATTAATTAATGAAATTTATGTTTCTAAATAATCATTGGTTATATTAATAGTAGTGAGTTCTTGATTAATTAATTGTTGAATTAATTAATGAATATTAAGGAAGTTAATTAATTATTGAATTAATTAATAAGATTGTAGTAATTATTTAGTTGATGAATTAATTAATGATTTTGAAGTGATTAATTAATTGATTTATTAATTAATGAAACAATGTGATTGTTCAAGTGCTACGTTTTGATTAATTATTTGTAAAATTAATTAATGTTAAATATTTATATGGAATGTGATAATATGGTTAATGATGATTGACCATGATAATTGTGGAATATAGAACATGTGATATAAGATATATAATATAAATAAAAGAACCTGATTTTGGTTGTTAGACATGGAGTTCTTCATCTATGGGATTTTGGTTGTTATACATGGCGTTCAACACCAATTCTGTAAAAAATTAATAGGATTTTGGGTCTTATAAATTGTGTTCTACAATAATTGGACTTGGGGTTTTATACATGGTGTTCTACACAACTAATGTAAATGAATGAATGACATTTTGGGTTATAGACATGGATTTTTTCACCAATCGGATTTAAGGTGTCAGACACTGGGTTTTTCAATAATAAAGAAAATAATTGAATGGTATTTGGCGTGTTAGGCATGAAATTATATTAAAATTATAAAGATAAATAATTTGTATTTTTTAATGATAGATATGGAGTTCAACACTAAGGATAAACATGTATAATGATTTTGAATTGTTTATGTTACTTTTTTTAAACCTGATTGCCTATGTGTTGGATAACTATTCATTGATAATGTGACAAATATTTATTTATGCATTTTAATTGTTTTCATTATGAAGCTAAACACACTTGTTGTTTGATTGAGTTTTTTAGACACCATTGGTGGTTGCTAACTGAGTCGTGCTCACACCATATTCAGGCAGCCTGATCGGTACTCAAATAGACATTGTTTTTACATGAAAGTTTAAGGAGAAAGGCCCTATATTAGATTGTTGACATGGAAGGGTTCATTGGTGAGGGGACTAGACATGGTTCGATACCTGTTTTGGATCAGTAGTGTCTTTTTTTTCAGTATCATTGTGGACACGTGGATCTTATAATGGAATTTCATATTTCCATTTCAATTCAGCAATGTGGTTCCTCTTTTAGGTTTTCTGATGATATTGGTATGGTTATTATTATATATATACATATATATAATTCATTTATTAAAAATTGTATTTTACACTGGTGCTTTCTTTGATAGAAGAGCGTATAATCCTTCCCGGATGACTTACCAATCCCTCATTGCTAGTCAGTAGATTCTGAAATATGGGGAGACATGCCTAAGGTCATGTGGCAAGCTATCTTGGGGAACTGGTGCATGGAAACTAGGTTGGAATGTTACACATTTGTATAACAAAATTTACATAAAAAATCCTAAAAACATAAAAAAAAGTAGTAAAAAATAATCATAATATCATTATGTTTTAATTTATCCCACCATGGTGAGTTTGATATCATATAATTTTCTTTTCACACTCATCATAAAAAAATATAGAAACGAAATCTATATCTCATACTCTAATTCCCAAGTATATTCATGGAACATTCGATTTAAACATCAATATATTACATCTGGAATACACATTATTTAATGAAAAATCACACCATATTCCGTTACTCAAATTAGTTTCTCCCCAGAGGAAATAAGAAACATAAAATCAACATTGAATATCTCGATATATTGATCTTGTTGAAATAACATTTCATTAATTTTGAAACAAAGAAAATTATTTGATTCATTTTATAAAATTCTGAAAAATATTTGATAATCCATATCACCAATGGACTAAATTCACTCTAATGGTCATAAATCTCTTGTTAATGTCTACCCCTAATCTCTCAACTATCAATGACACAATCTATATTTTACTATCATATAAAAATTATCTTCAACATAAATCCTTTATTGGAATCATTTTCAATTTATATAATGGATTTTTTGGCTAATAGATGAAATACTTCCATTCCCAATTTATTTAATCCGATTCGAAACTCCTTGAAACAAAACAAATCACATAAGACTCTTGGGAGATTTAATTGAAATGAATGATAGGTATGGTTACTGGATTTATTAGGATTCATATCCTTAAATATATGTGGTATTAATCTTTGTGGTATGTGTTGAATTGTATGGAGGTGTGGATCAAGTGTGAACCCCTACATGGGTATGTGATTTGATTGAAAATGTTGGTGAGTATTGACTACTCTGAGAGTATATTATGGATACAATTTTATAGTATGATTTGATTGGATATGATATAGAACTAGGAAATTTGGTAGAAACCTTTTAATGATAGAAATTTTTTTGAGGTTCTTATCCTATGTAATGTTATTTCTTATTGAGTTAGATAAGAATTGCTTTAAGAAAGGTCAAGTGTAGATGAATTGTAACATTCAATGATTTGAGGGTTACTAATGAGCTATATTTGATATATATAATGTTATTATAAAATTATCATTTGGTCATGTAAAATATGGTTATGTCTATATTTTCAACTCATATTACTGATGATGAATAATCATTTGATGAACATGGAATATGGTGAAAAAACAGATGGGTTTTGGGGAATAATGATGTTTTAGGTGCTTTAGAGTAATTATTTGTTAATTATCATGGTTTCATGAATATGAGAAGTATGGAGGAAATGAAAATAATGAAATAAAAATAGAATAACATGGTGATTTGAGTATATTGACATTTTCTATGTAGGATTCTGGTTGAAGTAATATTGTTTTTTGGCCATGAGTGACATATATTAATACTGTATGTCTTATAGTAGATTGTTGATTAATTTGAAATGTTTTATAATTATGTAATGTGAACTAATAAACCCCATATTGAGGTTAATGGGATTGATATATCCAGAATAATCAATTGGGGATCTTGAGTTTATGTGTTTCTTTGTGATGAACAAAGGGCATGTGAGTTCTCATAGACAATTAATAAATAAAATACTATATTAGAGAGAAGATAATATGTAACCTGAGAGGGTATATATCATTTTAGAATAACCATAATGTATATATAGAACTTATTATAAATTTTGTAAAATATATTCATTCAGTACATTTTTATTTTTTTAGCATTGATGATGATATTTATCATGTAGGGGGGAAATTTTGAGTGGTGTGATTCTTTTGAGAGAGTTAATCTTGAGTTAAAGGGTGGAATGGAATATATTCTAATAGAAACCTTACCTAAAGTGGTAAAAGAATAAATATTATATTATGATGAATCAATGTTGGTCTAGAAATATTATTACGGTAGGATGGGTTAGTAATTACTTATGGGTATGGACAAATGAGGTCTCCTTAGTCGAACAACCTGATACATGATTTCAGATTGGTGGAGTTTGTTAAAGTGCTGAAATCATACTGAATCTATATTTAGTGGGGGAATTTATATGTTTTATATACACAAAAAGTCTTAAAATTCAAATTTTCATTTAACTAATAAAAACATCAGTAATAATATTTTGATATGTTCTTATAGTAGTTTATCCTAATATAATTTTAACCCATGGATAGGGGAACAATATGAATGATGCACTGAGTTGAATGAATCTTGATCAGTTTATTTGTAGGGAAAATTGTTTGTTAAATATGATAATATATTTAACTCAGTTATATCCTAATGTCAACGAGTTATAGGTTAGGGGGATTCTCAAATCACTATTATTTACCTCAATTTTATATATATTGAAGTATATCCAACTATTAGACCAAATTTTTGGTTGATATAGGAATATTTTTATTGGGGAAGCTATGATCATTCTAGACCTAAGAGGATTATGATATTATATATATATATATATGGTAATGATTTCTTTTTCAAAACACAAAGCATGGAGAGATAATATAGGATTCATCTATAGGGGTTAGATCCCACTCCTCCACTAGAAGATACATTGACTAATATTCATTGATCATTAGAACATGATTTGTAACATCCATGATTGGAAGATTATATCCTATAACATCAGTATAATAGTTTATAAGAAAACTATTACTCAACCAAAATAACCACACTTTTTCACTCTATACACACTAACTCAAAATAAAAAAACACTAAAATATTCAAAAAATTTAAAATAAAACAAATTGATAAATGAAGACATAGGATTACTGCGCAAGGACATGAGTCTAAAATATGTGGTGGAATTTTACTTCTAATTTAATTATAATAAAATTTTAATAAGTAAGAAATCATAATTTTTTGTTAAAACTGATATCATATCACTTTTTTACCTCAAAAGACATGTTTATGAGTGGTCCTAATGCACATCTATAATGAGTTCTAGATTATCATCCTAGTTCCACTGAATTGTGATATTCTTTTGATAATCTCTATTGAAGAAATGTGGCTACAAATTCTTTATTCCTTATTACACCTAGGGAATTTATATAACATTTTATTACAAATAAATTATTTGTTTTGTAGATTTTTCAAAACTCAACACATAAGTAAAATTCTGTATGATATACTATAGAAACATTATTATTCATATATAAGATTTTCATAATAGTAGTTAGATTTGGGGATACGAATCAGAGTAACTGCATTATGGAATATATTTATATAATGTATCTTAATTTTTTTTTTGTAAAATAGTAATTATTTATTCATTTATTAATAATAATAATTTAATCTTATACATTTCCAAATAGATAACAAATTAAAGTGTCTGTTTTATATAAATTTTTTATTGTTTTATATTTTTATGTTCATTTGAAATCAGTTAAAATAGGTATTATAAAATTAATATCATTAAAATGAAAAAAATGCATTTGAAAATTTACTTCAGATTAATTTCTGGGAATTTTTCTAAATAGATTATTTTTATTTGAATAGGGGGAAATACTGATTTTATAAATAATGTAAAATTAAAAAAATAATAATTACATAAGAATGTCTTGAAAATGTATTGAACCATATTTTATACTTAAAATATATATTTAATAATTAATATAATGCTATTATAAATAATATTTGAAAACTAGAAAAAAATGGTTTACATTTTCAAAATCTGAGTAATGTTTATATCGAAATAAAAAAAAATTTCCATACTAATTATTTAATTATATTCACAAATTGTTCCATTTTGTTTTAACATTGATTTAAATTAAAAATAAATCCTATTGTTAAAAAAATTATTTGATTTAATGGGAATCAATATTTTATAGCATTTTGGAATAAAATTGTCTCTTGAAATTAAAATTTCATTTTAAATATAGATTTTCATTTTGTTTTTAGAACACTATTTAAATTTAATTTCTTTTCCCCTTAAATAAATTGATTCATTAAAATTGTATTAAATATTATTGATAACTAACTTATAATTTAATTAGATAAATTTAATTTTTTTCATAATGAACATCTTCCATGATAGAGATTATCACTTTTGAAAAAATAAAACGGGTTAATTATAGTTAATCATATGGTATAACAACTTAAAATATCAACAAAATGCTATAATTCATTATATATGTATATTTTGACCAAATACATCCTACATTATATAATGTATCAATTTTTTTATAATTTCCATTTATAATTACCTTTATATTATTTTAATTAAAAAAAGTTCAAAATGTCACTCACATTCTGTTAATATATTTAATATATTATTGAAAGAATAAAACTATTATGAATAATTAATAATGGTTATTTATTATATTTATAATAGATGTTTCTTATATAATATTAATTAAACATTTAATGATATTATTACCCAAAACACATATGAATCAATATGGTTGTTCTTGAGAATGTAGTTGAAAAATAAATGTAATATGTTTTAAAATAGTAAATGTTATTTTTTGAGACATTTTAGTCAGTCACGATTTTTATGGATAAAAATGAAATGTATGTAATTTTTTTAATAATCAAATTAGAAATCTTTTTTAGAATTTATAATTTCAATGATAATCATGTGAATAGTCTTAGATATGTATACAAAGATATTATATATTTAAAAAACATATTTAATTGTTTTAAAAATCATTAAAATATTATATTACTTCACATGAATGAGAAATGATTTATCAAATCATCCATTGTACATTTCAGATCCAAATTCAATTTTAGAGTGGAATTATTGACCCTTGAAGACTAAATATGTTGCTAACATAGTAAGGGTTAAAGAGGTTATCTAAGTGATAAACTAAAGAGATAAGGGATAAATTGAAATTAAATAATTCTTATGTCTTATTCATCAAATGGATTTTAACCCTATATAATTAAAAATTCTACCATTGTCCAATTTTGATATTATTTTCTAGGAAGGTGAACTTATACTGTTCTAATGATTTGGTAAATTATAAGTGTTCCACTCAACTCATTAAATACAACCTCCTCTCCTATATTCTTCAAAAATTCTGGATCTATTTACCTTGAAAAAATCATTAAAAATATCTTCTAAAATTACATGACTAAATTATAGGGTTTCTTAAATTCTTATGATACTAATCAAATGTTGTTAAAGATGAGATCCAAATTAGGCTTCTCAAATAAGAGGAAATCGACCTCCTAAATATCATTTAATATATTTTTTTCTTTAAGCCCCACAAAATAATCTTTTACCATTATAATATATTTCAAAAAATGGAAGTATAATATTGAAAATATATTACATTAAAGGAATATAAAAAACTTTTTTGACTTCTTCCCCAATAGAAAATAATAACATTAGCATTCATTCAAACAATCTACCATTTCCATGAATGACACATTATATTAATCATTATATCTGATCATTGTTGATTATATAGATTTATAAAAAGATAATATATAATTTGTGTTAAATTATTATAATTTTTTAAATATTTAATATTAAATACCTTTTCATCCTATAATTTTTATAGGAGACTATAATGTTACTGGTGATTATGTATTGAGAACAACCTATATTAATCGTTCAAATTCTTTTCCAATTCCATATTATATAGATGGTAATTAATATTTACTAAATAGATATATGACATATATTTCATTTTATTGTTCTATTTTATAGCTGAATTAATATTTACCTTTCTTTTTTTTTCTATCAATAGAAATTTGAAATCATCACTCATGCATATATATAGACTACCACCACTAAAAATTGATTTAATTAATTTTTAAATACCACATCATATAAGTGTTCATAAAATTGAACATAATGAATCAATATCATACTTATATCATTTTTAAAATTATAGATTATATGAAAACATTATTATGTTACATGGACCCGATCTACCTAACCAATATATGTAATAAATATGGAACAATTAGAACCCAAAATAATGATTATAATGTGGGAATATTATAAAATGGGTGATTAGATATTATAAGTGAATCGTATATGGGAAAATATTTTAAAATATTTTTCTTACAAAAAATTATAACAAAAATAAATTATTTATACAAGAGGTTAATAGTTTATATGATGAATGGAAGGACCTTAGGTAAGGTTTTATCATATCACATTTTTTTATTGTACATATTTAATACAATCTAATTGTTTAATTTTTGGGAGGTTATACTTCCATGAATATATTTAATGATGAATTTGTTTAAAATGAGTTGTTTTAAAAAACTATATAAATTTCTAGCTTATATGGTGTATTATATCTGAGATTATGAAACAATAATTGTTATTCTTCTCAATATTCCTTCAGTGAGATTTGATTCATGTTAAAACCCTATTTATGTTTAAATGGTTTTTATTATTCCATTTTATCATGTAATACCATTATTATCGTTATATTAGTGGTATTTAATTTTTCATTTTATGTTAATTCATTCAATGAGGATTATGATTCCAATGTTATTAAAGAGGTAAGGGTTTATGATAATATTTCATTTCTATTTGGGTTTTTGATGATAAATTTTCAATGGGGGAAATTTTATTATTGGTATCATTTTAACCCCATTGATTTTAATTAACAATATTTATTTTATTTTCTATCATGTATACATTTTCCCCCTCTTTCGTACTCAAAAATAGTAATAAAATATTTTCAGAAAATAAAAAAAAATATTTTTCATTTTAGTCAACAGTATTTTCCCTAATTTCTATCTTATTTAACATAAATTTTAATAATATTATTTTATAGGATTAAATGATGGTTTTAAATAATTTTCATCTGTCACGACCCGACCTCGGGGCCCGTGCCGTGACTACCCCATGCCCGCCTTCCATAGGCCAGGGGCTGGCGACTAGCACCAAGGCGTAAAATCCCAGTAAACAGGGAAGACATTGCCTTTATAAGTAACAACCACACAGAGTCAGCAAGCAGAAAGTAAAGTGCAGAAAGTAAAGGGGGCCGGAAATACAAGCCCAACTGTAAAGTACAACTAAAAAAGTAAAGTACAGCAACAGAAGAAAAGATGGCGGCTTCGTGTCGTCCACTGGCAATCCCACCTGAAGGGTGGTTACAGATAGCCTCCAGGCTCCTCGGGTCCCACGTCCGCTCCGAGCACGTCCCGCCCAGTGGTCCACCTCCAGGTACCGTCCTGCTCCACGCCCCAACCGTGATCAGCGCTGTCCGTCGTCTGCAACCAACACAACAAGGTGCGGGCATAGCCCGTGCAGGGGTGAGTACAAGCTACTCAGTAAGGACCCCGAGACCCCCGAAGGTCTCCCGAAATCCACAAAGGATATAGCACAAAAGAAAGATGCAATCACGAAGTAACATCTGACTCGACTTAGGTATATGCCCATACATATACCTAAGTCCCCAATTCTAGCTCTGCTCACGAGCTCAAGAACAACTCAATCCACAAAGGAAAGAAAGACTCAAATCCACAAGGAGAGTAAACAGTAAATCCACAAAGGATAGTTCAACACAATCCACAAAGGAGAGTAACATAAGATTTAGCTCAACCAGGTATACTTTTTTCAGATGACGTCAAAGATGATCACTGATCCATCTAAGTCGTCGGACCCACGAAGGATCGATAGGTACTAACCCCCGCACAAGACCCACGTAGGATCGGGCTCACACAGAACCTGTAGGCAGTGGCTCACACAGAACCGGTAGTAAGGACCCACATAGGATCGGGCTCACACAGAACCTGTAGCACTGATCCACGTAGGATCGCTGAGTGCAGTAGTCGACGCAATCCACTGAGGATCTCTGCTCTGTCGTCGCCGCAGTCCACGAAGGATCTCTGCTCTGCCGTCGTCGCGGTCCACAGAGGATCTCTGCTCTGCCGTCGTCGCAGTCCACGGAGGATCTCTGCTCTGTCGTCGAAGTCACAGCCAGGGCTAGGGTTCCCGCACTTAGCGAGCTCGTTTAGGAGGGTCCGCTCCACGAGCCGAGAGGCTGATACATCAACTGACACGTAGTCCGAAGTTGATGTATCCAAAAGTCTTGTATCGACAACAGGATCTCAACGCAACAGACGGCGCGTCAATCGGACGCCCGGTCTGAGAGTTATTGGCATTTTCGTCCCAGGGGCCCGGTTGGTTTTTAGGGAAAAACCAACCCGACCGTACTCCGCCTGTATCCGATCCTCGGGCGGAGTATGCCAAAAGTTCCGTCTCACTTAGAGGAAACTACCACAGCTGACGGTACGTCGATCAGATGTCCGTAGCTCAAGTTATGAGCGTTTCCGCTCCGAGGGCCCGGTTGGTTTCGTGTACGAACCAACCCGGCCGAACCCAAAGTCTTCCGAAACCTTGAGTATAATATACCGAAACGACCGTCTCGATCCAAGGATCGCGTAGCCGCTGACGGTTCGTCAATTGGAGGTCCCAGGCCCAAGATACGGGCGAAAGACCGAAGAGGGCCCGAAACGGGGGTTCTGGGCCCGGGGCGACCCGGCCCGAACCCCCCCCCCCCCCCCCTGGGTCGGCTGAACCGGGTCGGCCCGAACCGGGTCGGCCCGACCTGGCCCGACCCGGCTAGGCCGGGTCCGGTCTGGCCCGGGCGCGGCCCGGCCGACCGGACCGGCCGGCTCGGCTTCGGCCGAGCTGCCGAAGGAGGGCGCCGCGGGCTTGACCCGCGGCTCAAGCGAAACGCGGCCCCGCGGGGGGCCGCCTGTCACGCGGACGCGGCCGGGCCTCCGCGGAACCGGCCGCCGCCGCCGCGGCTTCAGCCGCGGCGGAAGTTCTCCACGACGGCGCGCCGGGCGCCGCCGCCTCCGGCCGCCGGCGACCCGCGCCGCCGCCACCTTCCGCGGGCCGCCGGAGTTGCTCCGGTGGCCCGTTTTGCCTCCCGTCTGCGCCATTGTTCCTCCCAGGACGCGTCCTCCACTGCGGAATCAACAAATGGCCCTTGCGTCGTGCTTTTGCCGTCGCCCGCCAAATCTGCACAAAAAGGAAGATCGGCGGAGGGTTGCCGGGTCTTGTTCGTTAGACCCGCACCCTCCGCGTTAGTCATAAACAACAGGAGAAACAAGAAACGACCAAATCAACAATTTTAAATAAATTTAAAATTGTTCCGTGATCGGTTCCTTATTTTAAAAGAAATAAAATCACGGGAAAGGAAAATATTTCAAATCAACCCTTACCTTGTCGTCGTTGCCGAACGAGGGATCGTCGCGGGATTGCTCGTCGCGGAAGAAGGGGGATCGTCGTGTCGTCGCGGTATCCGGCGTCGCGTCGCCAATCTCCGGATCAAGAACAAACGGATTTAATTAATTAAATCCATTGCCATGAAATTAAAAAGGGAGAATTAACGATCCGGTTCTTACCTTAGTTGCCGAACGAGGATCGGCTGCGGAAGAAGAGGCGTCGCCGAAGAACGTCGCGGGTAAAGCTCGTCGACGTCGCAGATCTCGGTGTGCGTCGTCGAATTTCGGTCACCGGCGTTCTTTGCGTTCTTCGCGTTCTTCGCGTTCTTCGCGTTCTTCGCGGGGAGATGAAGAAACAAGATCCTCTCAAATCCTTTCAAAGGATTTTTAGGTTGGTCTTATTTTATAAACATGCCAACACACGAAACCGGTTAAGAAACGATCCATCAATTCGAAAGAAACGACCCATTTAATTCACAAAAGAAACAGTCCATTTAATTCACGAAATAAACCGCCCAATTAAATGGTCTGTTAAGAATTAACGAAAACGCGTCGGTTGACTTTTCAGTTACCTTGACGGGTTTTCGCGGGTGTGTTACTTAGCGAATGAAACGGCAGGGCTCGTGCGGGCCATGCCTCACAAATATCCTACCAAGGGGGTAGGATATTTCTGGATAGCATCCTATCCAGTTCAACTCAGTTCAAGCCGCCTTTAAGTGGCTTCAAGTGGCTTCCAAGCAGCTTAAGTGAAATAAAATAAAGTTGTCGCACAAACTTTATTTTATTTCTGACTTAAAGCCGCAAAATTTAAAAACCACATCTGAGAAAACGCAACTCCGGAAGAGGCGTTTCTAAGCAAATTCCGGCACTGCGATTTCATCGGTGCCCTCAGAATTCGATTCCGGGCACCGGTTCAAAAGATAGAAAAACCCGCTCGTCCGTTCACTGAACGTACCCGAGCCAAACTTCGGAAATTGATTCCGGGCACACCGGGCCTCGGAATCAGGTTCCGTCTGAAGCTACGCTCTTGAAAAATTCCAACGAAAATTAAGAAAAAAAAATTTCCTTGAAATTTGCGGGTCTTTACATTACTCCCACCTCAGGGATTTACGTCCCCGTAAAGATACATCAAAAACTAGGGGAACAAATAGGGGTACTGAGCACGCATCGGAGCCTCCCGCTCCCAAGTGCTCTCCTGGAGGTTCCCGTGCTGCCATCTGACGCGCACAAGAGGAATCGACCGCCCACGTAGGACCCGCTCCTGTCGATCCTCGATCTCCACTAGGACCTCCGTAGAAGTCGCCCCATCGTCCACGTCCAGCTCCCCAAATTCGATGATGTGCGTCGGGTCGTGCACGTATCTCCTCAGCTGAGACACGTGGAAGACATCGTGCACCCGGTGCAACTGAGGTGGTAGATCCAGGCGATAAGCAACCTCTCCTATCCTGCTGAGGACCTGGAAAGGCCCGATGAAGCGTGGAGACAACTTTCCGCCTCGGCCAAATCTCCGTAAACCACGTCGAGGTGAGACACGCAAAAAGACGTGGTCGCCATCCTCGAACTCTAGTGGCCTCCGCCTCCTGTCATCATATGACTTCTGCCGGCTCTGAGCTGTCCTCATCCTCTCCTGGATGATCTGGACCTTCTCTGTCGTGGCTCGGACCATCTCTGGTCCCACGAGTGCTGACTCCCCAGGGTCTGTCCAGCACAACGGTGATCTGCAGGGTCTGCCGTACAACGCCTCGTATGGTGCCATCCCGATGGTGGAGTGGTAGCTGTTGTTGTACGCGAACTCCACCAAGGGTAGGTGGTCCTCCCAGCTGCGACCAAAGTCGAGAACACATGCACGGAGCATGTCCTCGAGTGTCTGTATGGTCCTCTCAGTCTGACCATCCGTCTGAGGGTGGAAGGCTATGCTCAGATGGAGCCGCGTCCCGAACGCCTCCTGCAACCCCTTCCAAAGCCGGGAAGTGAAACGAGCATCTCGATCGGAGACGATAGACGATGGCACACCGTGAAGCCGTACGATCTCCTGAACGTAAAGACGTCCCAAGCTCTCCACTGATCCCTGCTCTCTTATGGGTAAGAAGTGTGCCGACTTAGTGAGTCGGTCGACAATCACCCAAATCGAGTCGTGACCTCTGGAAGTACGTGGAAGTCCAGTCACGAAGTCCATAGATATGCCGTCCCACTTCCACTCCGGGACCTCCAAGGGATGTACCAAGCCTGCTGGTACCTGATGCTCTGCCTTCACCTGCTGGCAGGTGAGGCATCGTGAAACGAACTCAGCCACAACTTTCTTCATGCCCGGCCACCAGTGCTGTCGTCTGAGATCCTGGTACATCTTCGCCACTCCGGGATGCACCGCCAAGGGAGAAGTGTGAAACTCTCTCAGCACCTCCTCTCGTAAAGCGACTGGTACGAAGGTACGTCCTCTGAAAAGGATGTCGTGCTCTGCTCCAAGGGAGAAGCCATCAGGCGCCTGACCTGAGGATATCAGTGCACGCCGGGTCTCACAGTCAGCGTCCTCACGCTGAGCCTCTCTGACTCGCTGTAGAAGTGGAGGAGAGACTGTGAGAGACTGAAGAAAGGCTGCTCCGTCTCTATCCACAAAGGATATCTGTAAGGAGGCTAGCTGCTCCGTCGCCTCCTCAAGTAGCTGAATGCCCGTCCTCCTGCTGAGGGCATCGGCTACCACGTTCCCCTTCCCAGGAGTATAGACTATCTCAAAGTCATAGTCCTGGAGGAACTCAAGCCATCTCCGCTGTCTCGGGTTCAGGTCCTTCTGAGAGAAGATATACCTGAGACTCTGGTGGTCAGAAAAGACTGTGAAGCGCTCGCCCATCAGATAGTGCCGCCACGTCTTCAGAGAGAAGACCACTGCTGCTAACTCCAGGTCATGAGTGGCGTAGTTCTGCTCATGCGGCCTCAACTGACGTGATCCGTAGGCGATCACAGCCCGCTCCTGCATCAGGACGCACCCGAGTCCAGTCCCTGATGCATCACAGTAAACTACGTACCCAACTCCCTCCTCAGGCAACCTCAAGATAGGTGCGCTGTTCAATCTCTATCTCAGCTCCTAGAAGCTCTACTGACATCTGTCTGACCACACGAAGGGTTTCCCCTTCTTCGTCAACGCTGAGAGTGGTGCCGCAACTCTGGAGAAGTCCGGCACAAATCTCCGATAGTATCCGGCTAAGCCCAAGAAGCTCCGCACCTCCGTCACGCTCCTGGGTGGCTCCCAAGCTAGCACTGCCTCGATCTTCGCGGGATCCACTGCAACTCCCGCCTCAGAAATGACGTGCCCCAAGAAATGGGCCTCACGTAACCAGAACTGGCATTTTGAGAGCTTGCCATAAAGCTGGTGCTCTCGGAGTGTGTCTAGCACAACTCACAGGTGGTAGGCATGCTCCTCCTCAGTCGTCGAGTATACCAAAATGTCGTCAATGAAGACCACGACAAATCGGTCGAGGTATGGCTGGAAGATCCTGTTCATGAGGCTCATGAACACTGCTGGAGCATTGGTTACGCCGAATGGCATAACCAAGAACTCATAATGGCCATACCGACACCTGAAGGCCGTCTTCTGCACGTCCTCGTCTCGAACTCTGAGCTGATGATAGCCTGACCGGAGGTCTATCTTCGAGAACCACCGCGCTCCCTTGAGCTGATCGAAGAGGTCATCAATCCGTGGAAGCGGATACTTGTTCCTCACTGTCACCTGGTTCAGGCGACGATAGTCGACACATAGTCGCAAGCTCCCGTCCGCCTTCTTGGCGAACAAAATCGGGGAAGCCCAGGGTGAAACACTGGGTCGGATAAACCCCTTGCTCTGCAAGTCCTCCAACTGTACCCGCAGCTCTCGAAGCTCGGCGGGGGCCATCCGATATGCTGGAGTAGATATCGGGGCTGTCACGGGGTACAAGTCGATGTAAAATTCTACCTCTCTACGAGGAGGTAGCCCTGGAACGTCGTTGGGAAAGACGTCCACGTACTGGTCCACCACTGCAGGAAAAACTGGACTCCGCACGTCCACTGCTCCTAGGATGAGGCTAGCCAACTGATGAGAGATGGGATGCACTCTCCTCTGCGGAAGTCCATCCTGTGCTGCAAAGGTTCCCTTCTCGCCGGTGATGGTAAACCTGCTCCCGTCGGTACGAACACATCGCACCTTGCGCCTAAAACAGTCGATCTGGGCATGAACCGTGGATAGCCAATCCATGCCCAAGATGACGTCGTAAGGCCTCGACGCCGCTACAAGGAGATCCCAGCCTAAGCTCTCGCCTCCTAGAGTAAGCTCACACTGCCGGCACCAGTGCGTAATCGTCGAGTCTGCTCCCGTAGGAGTCTCTAGCCGTAAGGATCGAGCCAACGGCTCAGTCGGAATCTCCGATCTCCGAACAAGGGCAGAGGCTATGAAAGAGTGACTCGCTCCTGTGTCTATAAGTACTGCAGCAAGGGTGGAATAGACACAGATCGTACCTCGAATCATCTCTGGCAAGTCGGGGTCGTAGGCCTCCACTGCCTGGAGCTGGGCCTGTCCCTGCCCGCCAGCTCCATGTGGTCGAGGTGGCCCTCCTGGTGGTGGTGGGGGTAGAGCCTGGAAGCGTCGCCCACCACCCGCTGCTCGGCCAGCTCCTCTGCCTCGTCCCCTCCTCCCTGCGGACCGCCACGGTCGACCCTCTTCCTCTGCCTGGGTGGCCCCTCCACCGTTTGCTGCTCCTCTGGTCGGCGAGTCGGGCAGTCATGAGCCATGTGACCCTGCCCGCCGCAGGAGTAGCATAGCCTGCCTCTCGGAAGGCTGGCACTCCGCTGTGTGCCCCGTACTGCTGAGCCGGTGTCCTGAGGCCGTCTGCGTGGGGGTCTGGTCTGCCTGGACCCGAGAGTCATCCGTCGGCTACCTGCTGCCGAAGACTCAGCTACCTGCCGCCCTGCGCTAGGTCTCGCCGCTGAAGAAGGCTCTGCCAGGAAGCTCTCGATCAGGAGGGCTCGCTCCAGCACCCCCGCCTGGGTCGGAATGCTGAGGGAGATCAGCGACGCCCGAATCTCCTGTCGCAAGCCCTGCTCGAAGGTCCGGGCCCGGAAGAAGGGGTCCCGTACCATGTCGGTCGAGTAGCGAGATAGGTCAGTGAACCTCGCCGTGTACTGAGCGACCGTCATGCTTCCCTGGCGCAGCTGGAGAAGCTCCTGGATGTGCACCGCTCGGAGGGTGGCCGGGACGAACTCAGATCAGAAGAGGCTCTCGAAGTCCGCCCAGAGCAAGGATGCCTCATCGTGAACCTGGAGCATCAGGCTCCACCATCGTCCCGCCGCCGCCTGCAGGAGGCTCGCCGCGGGGATCACCATGAGATCCTCTGGTGTCTTCACTAGCCTAAAGATCCGTACCACCGCCTCTAGCCAGTCCTCGGCGGCCTGGGGGTCCGCCTCACCGCGAAACCTGGGCGGTCGCTGGCTCTGAAACTCATGCAGTGCCCTGAGGCGACGTGCATCGTCAGCGTCTGGTACTGGTAGCATCGGTGGCTCGGCGGGTAAAGCTACCGCCGGTGCCACTGCTGGCAAAGGGCCCTGCACCGAGGCCTCGTCGCTCGGTGGGCTGCCGTCGCGCCCTACACTCGGAACCCTAGCTGTCTGTCGTCGCAGGGCCATCCTGAAAAAGAGAACAAGAGCACCACAGTCAGAACAATATACCTGGTGAGCTGGCACAAGTAATCACAAGGAAAACTTGAGACTTTCATAAAGAAGATTAGTATACCCGGTGAGCTGACATAAGTAATCACAAAGAAAACTTGAAACACACACGCAATCAATGTTTTCATGCATTAAGTCGGAAATCAGGAGTCAGGGTCCTGGTGTACGGATACGTCGGCCGCCGCACCAACACTGGGCTCCCTGAACTGATAACCACACTCAATACACTAAACACTATTGCTTCATATAGAAGGAAAGGACGATCAGAGTCTGCGGTAGAACCGACCACCTCTGATACCAATTTGTCACGACCCGACCTCGGGGCCCGTGCCGTGACTACCTCAAGCCCGCCTTCCATAGGCCAGGGGCTAGCGACTAGTACCAAGGCGTAAAATCCCAGTAAACAGGGAAGGCATTGCCTTTATAAGTAACAACCACACAGAGTCAGCAAGCGGAAAGTAAAGTGCAGAAAGTAAAGGGGGCCGGAAATACAAGCCCAACTGTAAAGTACAACTAAAAAAGTAAAGTACAGCAACAGAAGAAAAGACGGCGGCTTCGTGTCGTCCACTGGCAATCCCACCTGAAGGGTGGTTACAGATAGCCTCCAGGCTCCTCGGGTCCCACGTCCGCTCCGAGCACGTCCCGCCCAGTGGTCCACCTCCAGGTACCGTCCTGCTCCACGCCCCAACCGTGATCAGCGATGTCCGTCGTCTGCAACCAACACAACAAGGTGCGGGCATAGCCCGTGCAGGGGTGAGTACAAGCTACTCAGTAAGGACCCCGAGACCCCCGAAGGTCTCCCGAAATCCACAAATGATATAGCACAAAAGAAATATGAAATCACGAAGTAACATCTGACTCGACTTAGGTATATGCCCATACATATACCTAAGTCCCCAATTCTAGCTCTGCTCACGAGCTCAAGAACAACTCAATCCACAAAGGAAAGCAAGACTCAAATCCACAAGGAGAGTAAACAGTAAATCCACAAAGGATAGTTCAACACAATCCACAAAGGAGAGTAACATAAGATTTAGCTCAACCAGGTATACTTTTTTCAGATGACGTCAAAGATGATCACTGATCCATCTAAGTCGTCGGACCCACGAAGGATCGATAGGTACTAACCCCCGCAAAAGACCCACGTAGGATCGGGCTCACACAGAACCTGTAGGCAGTGGCTCACACAGAACCGGTAGTAAGGACCCACATAGGATCGGGCTCACACAGAACCTGTAGCACTGATCCACGTAGGATCGCTGAGTGCAGTAGTCGACGCAGTCCACTGAGGATCTCTGCTCTGCCGTCGCCGCAGTCCACGAAGGATCTCTGCTCTGCCGTCGTCGCAGTCGACGGAGGATCTCTGCTCTGCCGTCGTCGCAGTCCACGGAGGATCTCTGCTCTGTCGTCGAAGTCACAGCCAGCGCTAGGGTTCCCGCACTTTGCGAGCTCGTTTAGGAGGGTCCGCTCCACGAGCCGAGAGGCTGATACATCAACTGACACGTAGTCCGAAGTTGATGTATCCAAAAGTTCCGTATCGACAACAGGATCTCAACGCAACAGACGGCGCGTCAATCGGACGCCCGGTCTGAGAGTTATTGGCATTTTCGTCCGAGGGGCCCGGTTGGTTTTTAGGGCAAAACCAACCCGACCGTACTCCGCCTGTATCCGATCCTCGGGCGGAGTATGCCAAAAGTTCCGTCTCACTTAGAGGAAACTACCACAGCTGACGGTACGTCGATCGGACGTCCGTAGCTCAAGTTATGAGCGTTTCCGCTCCGAGGGCCCGGTTGGTTTCGTGTACGAACCAACCCGGCCGAACACAAAGTCTTCCGAAACCTTGATTATAATATACCGAAACGACCGTCTCGATCCAAGGATCGCGTAGCCACTGACGGTTCGTCAATCGGAGGTCCCAGGCCCAAGATATGGGCGAAAGACCGAAGAGGGCCCGAAACGGGGGTTCTGGGCCCGGGGCGACCCGGCCCGAACCCCCCCTGGGTCGGCCGAACCCGGTCGGCCCGACCCGGCCCGACCCAGCTAGGCCGGGTCCGGTCCGGCCCGGGCGCGGCCCGGCCGCCGGACCGGCCGGCTCGGCTTCGGCCGGGCGGCCGAAGGAGGGCGCCGCGGGCTTGACCCGCGGCTCAAGCGAAACGCGGCCCCGCGGGGGGCCGCCTGTCACGCGGACGCGGCCGGGCCGCCGCGTCCGTTCCCGGTTCCGCGCGGCCGCGGAACCGGCCGCCGCCGCCGCGGCTTCAGCCGCGGCGGAAGTTCTCCACGGCGGCGCGCCGGGCGCCGCCGCCTCCGGCCGCCCGCGCCGCCGCCACTTTCCGCGGGCCGCCGGAGTTGCTCCGGTGGCCCGTTTTGCCTCCCGTCTGCGCCATTGTTCCTCCCGGGACGCGTCCTCCACTGCGGAATCAACAAATGGCCCTTGCGTCGTGCTTTTGCTGTCGCCCGCCAAATCCGCACAAAAAGGAAGATCGGCGGAGGGTTGTCGGGTCTTGTTCGTTAGACCCGCACCCTCCGCGTTAGTCATAAACAACGGGAGAAACAAGAAATGACCAAATCGACAATTTTAAATAAATTTAAAATTGTTCCGTGATCGGTTCCTTATTTTAAAAGAAATAAAATCACGGGAAAGGAAAATATTTCAAATCAACCCTTACCTTGTCGTCGTTGCCGAACGAGGGATCGTCGCGGGATTGCTCGTCGCGGAAGAAGGGGGATCGTCGTGTCGTCACGGTATCCGGCGTCGCGTCGCCAATCACCGGATCAAGAACAAAAGGATTTAATTAATTAAATCCGTTGCCATGAAATTAAAAAGGGAGAATTAACGATCCGGTTCTTACCTTAGTTGCCGAACGAGGATCGGCTGCGGAAGAAGAGGCGTCGCCGAAGAACGTCGCGGGTAAAGCTCGTCGACGTCGCAGATCTCGGTGTGCGTCGTCGAATTTCGGTCACCGGCGTTCTTCGCGTTCTTCGCGTTCTTCGCGTTCTTCGCGGGGAGATGAAGAAACAAGATCCTCTCAAATCCTTTCAAAGGATTTTTAGGTTGGTCTTATTTTATAAACATGCCAACACACGAAACCGGTTAAGAAACGATCCATCAATTCGAAAGAAACGACCCATTTAATTCACGAAAGAAACAGTCCATTTAATTCACGAAATAAACCGCCCAATTAAATGGTCTGTTAAGAATTAAAGAAAACGCGTTGGTTGACTTTTCAGTTACCTTGACGGGTTTTCGCGGGTGCGTTACTTAGCGAAAGAAACGGCGGGGCTCGTGCGGGCCCTGCCTCACAAATATCCTACCAAGGGGGTAGGATATTTCTGGATAGCATCCTATCCAGTTCAACTCAGTTCAAGCCGCCTTTAAGTGGCTTCAAGTGGCTTCCATGCAGCTTAAGTGAAATAAAATAAAGTTGTCGCACAAACTTTATTTTATTTCTGACTTAAAGCCGCAAAATTTAAAAACCACGTCTGAGCAAACGCAACTCCGGAAGAGGCGTTTCTAAGCAAATACCGGCGCTGCGATTTCATCGGTGCCCTCAGAATTCGATTCCGGGCACCGGTTCAAAAGATAGAAAAACCCGCTCGTCCGTTCACTGAACGTACCCGAGCCAAACTTCGGAAATTGATTCCGGGCACACCGGGCCTCGGAATCAGGTGCCGTCTGAAGCTGCGCTCTTGAAAAATTCCAAAGAAAATTAAGAAAAAAAAATTTCCTTGAAATTTGCGGGTCTTTACATCATCTATGTTTCACTCCGTTTTTAATTTTTTTTAATGTAAATTATAGATAGTTTTTGAGAATCTCATTATGTATTTTTACATATACTATTGAAGAAATAATTGTTATATCTTTTTTCTGAATGAATGGGTATTCCCAATAATAATTATCATTTTATACCAAGAATATTTATTTAATATATAAAATTTATATTTAAAAAGAAATAATTTTTTGAAATATTCAATGAATTAATATTTATTAAAATATATAAAATATATATATTTCCCCAGTTTTAATGATTTTTTCATATGATCATTTCATCTATGTAAACATAATTTAATTATTTATATTAATATTCAGAGATATAATATTAATTTATGATATAATTCACTTATATAGATGCCTTTGGATTTTTATTATTATAGTGGATTTTATGAAACACGATATTTTAAAATGAATTAATAATATAATGATGAAATATTTAAGAAAGTCATTTATTTTATATAGTTTATGATATGTTATATGATATTATTTGAATATTATATGTCATTTTAATTAGGATATTGTTGGTCTTAAAATTAGAAATCCCTCCAATTGATTGTGTAATGAATGATATCACTTGATATAATATGGACTAGACTAGGGAGTAAAATCTGTTTAGTAAGGGACTCTACCCAATTAAATAGTATTGTCAATGAGTATTGACTTATGAAATGATGAAATATGTATTTTTACACAAACCACTATGTTATACATTTAACAATTATAGTATTTGAAACAAGATCTAAATTAGGAGATGATTTCTGGGCCTTTCTGTATACCAAATTTTATGCCTTATAATTATGAAATGTTCTCATGGATCCTGATGGATTCTTAATGATCACCAACTCTTATTTATTTTGTTATTAATATGAATCATACTCATTATTACAGAAAATTTACTATTGGTTATGACATTAAAATGTTATGATCATGTTATCATTCCTCTATTCTAATCTTATTCTCACTAAATATCAATTATTGATATATCTATTATTTAATGTAACAGAGAATCTATGCCCACTATTTGTATATTTACATTTCCCTAGTATGTAATGAATGATATAATGTTAGATATTCGAATAATAGTGCCATGTGGCGACAATTTTATTGGATATGGTTAGGTCTTCTTATAGAATATAAATAAATATTATTAATGGAAAAAATAATCTTTTTAACAATGGAATGGGAATTTTTAGGTAAAGGGTTATCAAAATTATATAATAGGGTAAAAAAGGTATTGGGAATATAATTGAATCAATCTTGGTTTTTAAAATTATCTTTATGGATGGTTAAAATTGAGTGATTTATATTGGTATCAAAACAAAAATGTAACAATTATGTTTTTAGCATTGAATATGTGTGTACAGGACTCGGGCTATCGTGATTGGTATTATATTAGGTTTTTGATAAAATTAATTGTTTGTAAGTTATATTATGTGGATATTTTTACTATTAAGAATATTTTTATGGGTTGACATGTATAGGTATTATCATAATTATAAAGACGTATATATCATTATGGTGTCGTATGTTAAGGGGTTTTAATGTGACTAATGAAATTTTAGGAAATATTTATTGGATTTTAATTTATTAATATGGTAAATCAAAAATATTGGTTTACCATTTGATTTATTATAATTTTATCCAAAAAGAAAATTTTTGGGGTTATAAGATGAATGAAATACATAACCATTATGGTTAATAAATATTTTAACGAACATATAATAATTGATTATGGGGAAAATGTGTTATAATATTATGAAATATATGTATTGATATCCATGATATAAATAATTTATATAGTTACTATGTAAGTAATTTTTTTTTAAATTTCACTATATTGAAAACATTATAAAATAGGGTTAGAATAATATTATATACAAGGATGGAATTTTATAATAGGAATTAACATTGAGTGACCCTGTTGAAGCACATATGATTATGAGGTGTTTTTATGGGGATTTAGGTTATTTTAGGAAATAATTAGTATATTTTATGCAATATGTGATTATGAAATATAAATTTTTGGTGTGTCACTTTACGAGTGATTGATGTTATCTAATCATAAATTTTAATTTGATCTTCGAATAATATGTGATCAAATATTTTAGATTTTTTATTTTCAACTTCGTCAAGAATATTATTGATGGTTTTTTGGTAAATTATTTACAGAATTATTTATTTTGAAATCTGGGTTTCATTATTGATGTAATGGAGATTGATTATTAAATATAAATTTATATTGAATATTATATTAAAATGTGATAACCAATTTAGTTTTTTGATAATGGATATAATCATCAGTATTTTTTTCTTCATTTTCGAGAGCATAGATTATGTAAAAACAATGTTTTATTGTTTTGGAATAAAAAATTTTTCTATGTTATTCATATTATGAAATCAAGTTGGAAAAATACATGAAAAAAGGTGGAAATTATGTGTTACATCATTTAACTATATTATGTCAAATTCTATATCATGATGGAATAATAATTCCATTAACTTGTGAAGGGAAAAATAATTCTGTCGAATTCTATGTGGAAACAATTTCTCATCTATAAAGGCAGAATTTATGAAATGATTTCAAAATTATGTGTCTCATAAGAGTAACTTCAATTTTTATTTAATTATTTAAGACAATATAATCTTAATATTATTAACATATACATTAAAGTATTATTTAAAATTAAATTTAATCATTGTTGATAATAATTATTCATTTCAACTTATCTATATTTATCATTCATCTTCTACAATTTATTTTTTTATTATTAAACTCGTTTTAAAAAACAGGAGATAAAATTAAGTGGGTGAAATTATTTTATGGTGTTATAATATAAAACTCAAATATTTAAGAATATATAACATTATAAATAAACACTTTTTCCGAGGTAGTTCACCACACCGAACATCAAAATATAATGAAATGTTATATATTCTGGAAATAATATATTTTAATACGATTGTGATTAAAAATATATTAGAATGATCTGTATAAATATATTACCCCCAATTTAAAATATTTGTATACATGTTTTCATAATATAGATTTATTTTTTATTACATAGGAAATAAGAAATCAATTATTATTTATTATATTGAAATCATATATGGTTAAGAACTGTTATAGTATAAAATGGTCATTTTTTTATAATTTTCATTTTTTATATAATTTATTTAAATTTTTAATTTGGGTTTATAAATTTCAGAAATAATGCATGATAATGTTTTAAAAAATAACAATTATGATTTAATAATTTACATAGGGTTAATTTTTAATATTTTTTTAGAAATAGTTGATTTTGATGGTGAATAGTAAAAAATATTGATTTGAAAACAAAATGTCATATTTATGAGCGTGAATAGTAAAAATGGAGTACATATTTATGATAATAATGATCCTCTTTTTTGAATTTTTTTTTCATTTTATCATAATTTTCTTTAAAAATGTAAATTTTTATCAACCCAGTAGTGGGTTAAATTAGTTTATCAAGGTTAAAACTATGGGAAATATTTTCAAAATATCACAATAAAATTAATATGATTTATTTTACGAGTTTCATTCAGTGAAATAAATCATAAAATACAAAATATGGAAATTTTGAGTTATTTTCCATTGATTATGACTTTTATAATATTTTATTTAAATAATTTGTTCAAATTTCCACTCTCTATTTATACAAATAATATTTTTTTAATAAGAAAAAATATATATTATGATTTGTTCCAAATATTAATCTTGAATAGGATTGATTTTTTTTGAATATTAATTTTATAAATTTTTTTAAAATGGTATAATTACCTTAATTCTTATCCATCACTTCTGCAACACTAGTAAAAGGGGATGAAAAAACAAGGTAAACCGTTTTATATTGTCAGAAGTTATGTGGTTTGGAAAATATAAAAGATTTTTAAAAAAATATTTGATAAAAATAAATTTTACGTAATGTTTCAAATTTTCAAATTCAATCATCATGATAATAATGATATTTTTAATGTAAAATAATATATAGTGTCCCGCAATTGAATATAAAAGATATATTGTGATAAGAAATATTTAATTAATTTATTTAAAATAAAAAAATATTATAATATTTAATTTAATGATAAATAGTATAAAATAATAACCATTATAAATTCATGATCTTCAAGACCTTTTTGATTTACGTAATTGACAGTTAATGATTATTTAAATTATTATTAATATATGTTTTTAAAAGGGTAACTAATGGTTTATAAAAAACTGACAATGGTTAATGTAACATAAAAACCTATATAAATAAAATTTATTTAATTTATTTTAACTCTATTTCAACATAAATAATAAATTGATAAAATTTGGATACCATTTTTAAGAAAAGTGATAATATATAATTTTAATGTCCAGAAAAATTACAAGTGTGTCACTACCCCGACCTATTAACCTACCTACTCTTCGATATCATTCACACCTTATTAGAAAGATATATTAACTTAAACCTGAAAAAAAATTAAAAACCACCCGATAGAGGTTATAGAGGTTATACTCTTCTTAATAGAGAAACCCATGGACCCTTAAAAAGAGATAAAAATATAGTTTCATAGAGAAGAGGTTAACAACATCATCAAATACTTTTCAATTTATTTCTTATTGTACCTCCCAATAATATTATATTTCTAAATTAACAAATGAAATCCATATAATCATATTACATAAATAAAATTATGTCAATATAATAATTATCTATTTATCTTCCCATCTCAATTGAACAAAATGTCATCATGCATAAGTATTGGAAATCATCTCCCTAAATGATATATTTTATTTTTCTTTTGAAAATTTGATAGTTTGTTATATATTTTGATTTAATGATTATATATGGTTTTTATAAAATTATTATGGGTTTATATAGGTAAAATATTATTTAAATTCTTACCTTATAATCCAATGTAAGATGATAACACTAATTGTGCATTTAGGTGGACTACCACCTCCCTAAAGAAATGTGATTAGTTGACCTATTAAACATTATATGGATGGTCAAATATATATATTTAATACATATATATGATATATAAAATATACATTTTATTATTTAATTATTAATTACAATTAAACATTCTAGCCTTCCAACTAGAAAAAAGTGAAAACATTATCCATGTATACATGTATACTACTGCCTCCACTATGTGATGTAATTAATTTTTATAACAATCATGTATTAATGGTTATAAATTGTATATAATTTATTAATATATTAATTTTTACATTCTTACTATTTTTTTTAATATTAATCATATTTCACGATGAAAGGATTGGAACTCAGAAACCAAAACATGTATGGAAAATGTGATGGTGGGAACCTAAATGATGATCTAAAGGGGTAATTATTAACAACATAGTCATATAAATTATATGTAAATAATAATTAATAATATAAGTTTTAATGAGATTTTGGTTTAAATTTATAATAAATTTATATTTATTTTTAATGAGGTCAAATATATTAATGTTTAAATTTAGGAACTTAGTGAAGGGTTTCTCATCTCACATTTACTCTATGATGTACATTTGCCATATTAACCACTCATTTTTTCTATGCGATGTATATAATTCCAATGAATTTATTTTATGATGGTTTCAATTTAAAATATTGTAATTTAAAAATTTATCTAGGGTTATATATTTTATGATTTCTTGATTCATTGAATTCGAAAATAATAATGTGTTTTTTTCCTAATATAGTTTCTTTATGACATGATTCATGTAATGCACCAATCTTAGTTGATATACATAATATACTATCCACTGGATATGGTAAAAATTTAATTAATTTATTTTCAAGATTATTTGCTGCTTTATTTTAAGTTTATTATTTCAATGGGGGTTATGATTCAAATTTTACCCAATCTATAAGGGGTATTTAATTTAATCACATTTTTTATTAGTATTACCATTGTTAAAATAACAATAGGGGAAATTATATGACCAATATATTTTGAATACAATATTTTTTTATATTCATGTTATTTTTTGATTTTTCATGTATACCTTCTGTTTTCTCCTTTCTTTGGTAGAAAAAATGATGATGAAATTATTTTTAAGAAGATCCATCTTTATTTGTCCATTTGGTCAAAAATATTTTTCTCATATGTCCAGGTTCAATAAATTGTTTTTAAAATAATATTTTTTTGATGAACTAATGATTATTTAATAGGATTTTTCAAATATATATTATATTATTTTCAATTGTTTTAAAATCGTTTTTAAAAAGTTTATTCAAACATTCCATTTTTTCACTTTTTACAAAATGAGTGAAATGAATTTGGGTTTAATCATTTGTAAATGTTTGTATTTTCCACATTTATGACCATTGATTAATTTAAATATTTCATCAAATGTATCCATGTTATTTTTTTATTTTTCAATGATACCAATGGAAATTTATATTTTATTTATTTTCATGATGTATTTAAATACACCTTTACTGTTACTTTTAATATATTTCAAAATACATTGGGATTTATATGCTTCAATGAGGTTATAGTCTTATGATACCATCCACACTGATTATCTTGTTGGAATATTTTGTTGATGTTAATGAGGTATTCAATTAATCACATTAATTTTCAATGGGTTAATTATTTTCGGATGAAATCATTATGAAACCCATTTCATTTCCAAGAGTTTTATTACAATTTTTTTATTAGAGATCATTTATGTGTGATTTTCATTATGTGATATGCGGTCCCAAAATATTATAGATCTAAAATTAAATAGGTAATTAATGATATGTTTTTATATAATATGGGATTTAATAGAGTGTTAACCCTATTTAGAAATGAACTATGTCTACAAGGATAGATATGGAAGCAAACATTGACTAAGGAAATAAGGGAATGAGGAGAGAACCCAATCCACTAAGGGAAATTTTCCTCTATAATAAACTTGAAAGTGATCCATGACTAAGGAACTAATTTTATATGGTTATTTACATTCAAAAAACATATATATTTTTATTGTGATATGTTCTCATGTATAATTATTATTTATAAATGATTTTATAGTATTATGATTATATCTTTTAGTAGGTCAAAATCATAATGTCATGATTAATAAATTTTTTATTGGGTATGATTTTCATATGTTTGTTCATGTTATGAAATATTTATTATTATCATATTATTATTTTGAGAGTACATTTATGTATCTTATATATAACCTTAATATTAAATTTAACCCACTCTGTGTTATGTTTCATTTTCCACTTGTTCTAGAGAATAATATTATATAATATATGTTTTCTGATTCTATATGGTACATATGAATCCCATAGTCGACCATTAGTTTTTTTCTATTTGGGATTTGAAATTATATGTTGAATAAGAGGGTGAATATTTTTTTCGGATGGTGTTAGGTGCAACGGTAAGCTGCACAATTAGATTAACCTTGTTGGAACCATGCATTATAGAGATGTGTTTTGATATAGGGGATTTTCAAAATTTGATCATAGTAATGGAAACAATGTTGTCACCAGTGAAACCCATGAACCCTTTGGGTGTATTTTTTATATTTGTTGTATGATTAATATTACATTTCAAGAAAACAATGAACCCATATATAATTGATAGTAGGGGAACATGGTTAACGAGCTTTGTTAGATTAATCATGTTACCTCCTCATGGAATCTTTATTACCCTCATATGAACCATTAATAAATGGTATTTTACAATTTTCCCTTTTCCTTTTTAATTACTGTCATCCCTTAATATAATTTTTTCTCATAATTATCCATCCCTAGCGCCTTTTAGGTATCCCTACTTTGATTCTTGATGAGAATCATCCATTCATAACAGATCATTGTGAGGTATATTGTGTTCTTGATATGAATTATTTTTTTTCATTGTAGATACATATTAGGTAACTTCTCCAATATTCATGTGGAACCCAAAAGGGATATAAATTGATGATTTAATTGGTTTAAAGGGTTATACATTTCCTCATGTGGATCTAGGATCATGTAGCCCAATCCATCATTCCCTATTTACTTTTTTCGACAATAATTTTTTCTACCACTATTTTTAGGTAGGTGTTTCTATAAAATGTTATAATTATATGATTTACATATATTTAATGTAATATATCATTTTTACTCATTTAAATTTATTTATTTTTGGTTTCATGGTATTTTTTTGAAAGATACATTTTTAAATGTTTTTTCATTATAAATGAATTTTCCACACTAACTGTTCTTTAAAATTCATGAATAGAAGATTAGGATAATAAATGGGTTTGGAAACACAGAATTGGATTTTATAGGATTTGAAAATGTTTTATAATTTGTGTGTATAGTTTTGGAAATGTTTTTTTACTATCATAGAACATTGGTAACGTTGGCTTTGTTTAGAAAGGAAAAATGGTGACCCTAGTGTGTGGGGAACCACTATGGTTTTCATTATGGTATCAATGGAATTTCATAGAAATCAGTCTTTATTAGTACTAAATTATTCTTGAGAATGGATATTTTATGTCACGTATATATTCACATTATTTGGGGCCTAATATAGAGTTTGTTTTAACATATGTATATATATAACCTGGGAATTGATTTTCAAATAAAATTTCTCAAATGTTTTCACATGAGGTTGTGTCACATGATTTTTCATGATGGATTATTACATGGATGTGTGTTTACTTACATTCTATTATTTTCTAGATAATATTTTCTATTTTCTCACTTATACTTTTAATTGTGTTAGATTTACAGACATTGAATGATTTTATGAATAAAAAATGGAAATGATTTACAAATGGGTTTGGATTTATTCAAAGGATATGAAAATATTATTATTATTTAAGTCTAGAACTTTTATAGTATTGGTATTGAACCTAATATAGAATCGAATTTGGTATCCTAAATGTATTTTTTGACACCCTACATTATCCCATGGGAATATTTAATTGCTCAATTTTAGGATCCATGAAAGGGAATGAAAACATGTAGTATGATAATGTAACTTTTTATCATAGCGTTGTGATAGAGTTGGTTTTGAGGTGACTATTGGCCACATGATGACATATTGGTCATGTTTTTTTTATAAATTATGGTTTATCTAGATATTCATAGATTTTATGGATCTTGGGTGTATCTCATTCTTTTACATTGTAATCTAGTAGTATGTATTTTTTGGAAATATTCAAGACATGTTTCATTTGTCATTGGTTTAACTCACTGTGATGGACCTTCTTGGGTGATTGGTTTAGATTAATATGGTTGGTGTGTAACAATTTTATATTACAGGGGTTATTACCTTAATGTGTTTATACACATCCAATGTTTTTTTATTTGTCTTTAGTTAATATGATTTTGGAATTTTGGAAATCATGTATTAAGTGTTGGAGGTCACCTGGCTAGAAAAATTATGCGTCAGAACTTGAGTTACATTCTTTGATATAATTTTTAAATACAATTTTAATACTAAAAGGTTGATTTCATTTGATATAATATATAAGGAATTTATATAAATGAGTTAATTCTTATTAATCTGTTTTTTCATTCATGTAATTCATAATTTCATTATATTATAAATTTTTTAAAGAATGTATGTCATTTCTTGAAGATGTTTCTATGATTCAATAATATACTATAAAGGTGATTGGTTACTTTCTTGTGATTAATAGATAAATACTTCTGAAGTGCACTGTGTTGCATTTGTTGTCAATGAGGCATGTTGTTGTCAAGGAATGTCAAGATGTGAATGGCAAAGGGTGTGATGGTGATGGTGATAAATGGAGAATGGCCATGGTACTAAGAGGCATGTCACATAGAAGATTCACTAAGTGGCATAGGAGATGTGGTTGAAACATTCTCCATGAATATCAGACGATTGTAGAACTAATCTTAATGTTTCAATACTTGTATCAAGATGATACTATGTTACACCACTTGAAGAATGGATGATGATGGAGCATCATCATTACATCTGACGATTGCTGAGCTTCTCTTTAAGTTCTAAGAACTTGTATCAACTGGATACAAAGTCACAACAATGTTTGAAGACCATGCATTGTATTGACAATGCATGAGGAGAATCAAGAGATCCATCCACAACTTCTAAGTGGATGAAGTGGATTAAAGAAGTCCATGAATATCACTTAGTGCATGTGAATTAGAAGAATATCCAATTGATCTCTGATTAGATCAATGAAGCACATTGAAGAAATCTTTGATTCAAGAGTTCGGTTGAAGATGAAGAACCTTCGGGAATCCCATTCCAAAGTGATAAATAAATGTTGAAGAGAATTGGAGGAATTCTAATGAATAAGAAGAATAGATGAGGGGAATGTCTTAGAAGATGGCTTGAATGGCAATTGGAATTTACACTTGTCACTTTGTTTTTCTTAACAAAGCACTTGTGTTTTTATGTAGAAAAAAATAGCCACCAAGGAAGGCCAGCCGAGGGTCATCACCCAAGGCTCATGTGGGACTCAAGGTCACCACGCCCATGGGAAACCCTAAGGCCAAGGCAGCATATCCCTGATGCAGAAGGTCAGGGCCGTGTATAAGCCCCTAGGCCACGTGGTAATGAAACCCGCGTAGCGTGAGCGCGAGGAGCATGCCCGGGTGTGCATAGTGGGCACATAGCGTGCCCGCAAGGAGCAGAGGTGGGCGCAAGAGTGCGCCCGTAGAGAGAACACGGTGCGGGGCGGTACCATGGAGGGAGAAGTTCAACTGAGGAGTAGCGGTGAGCGCATCTTTGATAAGCCGCGGAAAAACAGCGTAATCATTTGATGTGGGACGAATTCTAAAAAATGCGGAGCGAATCTCGGCCGTCCATCTGATCCGCGTGTAATCGCGGCCGCCCATCTCATCTGAGGCGCTGAGTTTTAATCTCCACCGTTGGAGATCATTAAAGATCGGATCCAACGGTGCCCGCGTCATCGCCTACCTCGAGCCATGCTGAGACCTCCCCCACGTGCCGCCGTCGAACCAGAGGCCACCCGAGCACCGATTTCGAGCTCTGGGCCACCATTTCCGAAGCCGAAGGCTCCATTGAGTTCGTCTGGACCTACTGAACATATCCATGCCTAAAAATTGGCTTGCATGAAATGAGAGGAGAATTTGAAGTTTGGCCGAAGCAACCGAAGGTGCGAGGCCATTTGGGGTTGTTGATCTGCATGGACAGGTATTAACAGAGGCATGCACGCGTTCAAAAACGCATAAATTTGACGGAAAATAAAAAGAGAAGAACCCATGGAGAACCGAGGAGAAAGTTCAAGATTTGAAAAAATATTGAAGATCCGAATATTTCGGGGATTCGAGATTTATCCCACACGGAAGTTTTGAGGCTTCTCTACCTATAAAAGGAGAGCCCATGCTCTTGTTTATGCTTGCTGAAACATTGTTGAAAATCTGCTGTCCCATGAGCGCATCTCTCTGCCTCGCGAAGGTTTGAAGCCCCACACAAGTATCTTGCGCGGCTGAAGTTCCTTGCGCGCAACCTCTTTGAGCGACAAGAAGAGAGGGTTGGGCAGCTCGAACTTGCGCACTCCCTCTGTGCACCGCGGCCCCCTGCGCGGTAAGCACTTGCGCGGTAGTGGCCACCCGAGGCCTTGCGTGCCTTGCACCGGTTGCACCCGAGACTTGCGCGGATGGAGATCCTTTTGTGCATACTTGCGCGAAAGAAGAAGTTCCCTACGCGCCTTTCATTTGCGCTGCAGGAAGGACCCCGGGGCCGCAGTACCTTGCGCGCCCTTGGTTGGAGCCCGCGGTGGCAGCACTTGCGCGCCCCGCGACAGGAGGAGCCTGCGCACCCGAAGGCTTGCGCGCTCGCGACTGCCTTGCACCAAGGTTCTTGCGTGTCCCTTGTAGAGTAGAAGACTTGTGCGACCCTTTCCCAACACACCCTACACGGTAAGACCTTCCGCGCCACCTTGCCCCATTGAGAAGGCCGAGCCTTTGTGCTTGTGTGTCAAGTGAAGGAACCCTACACGGCAGTGGGTGTGCACCAAAGAAGACCCGAGGACTTAGTGCATTTGTGTGTGCATTCCTGATGAGTGAAGACCACCACACATTGTGTGTGTGTGTGCATTTGAAAAGAAAGCCGAGGATAGCTTGGGTGTGTGCAAAAATAGTGAAGGCCAAATACACACTCATTGTGTGTGTGCAAATCAAAGAACAAAGTTGTGTGTGCAAAACAACAAAGTGAAGTGGCCGAACCTATGTGTGTGCTCTAAGTGGAGTGGACACACATAGAAGAAGAATAAGACTCACACAAAGTATAACACACATTTAAGTGTGTAAACACATTGAACAAAGTGTGAAGTTCATGTGAAAAGGTGTGTTCTATAGTTGACTACACCCTTTGAGGGTTTATTGCACCAAGAAGATGAACAGGGGAGTGCATGCTTGCATGCATGCAAATGCACACGTGAACAAGTCTGAATCAGCTTGTGTGCAATCTGATTTGTCCATGACCAGGAGTTCTTGAAGATTTTGAGAAGCCATGCAATCAGTGCATGATGAAGCAGAGTTTCCATGCACTCAGTGCATGATGTTGAATTGAAGTGAGACTGGACCAGACTGAAGTTAAAGATATCAGTTGTCTGAGTATTCAGTATTTGAGGAGAGAGGCCAGGTCATCCTAAGAGAGAGGTGATAAATGCTGAGCAAGACGAGAAGACCTATTCATCACAAGTGAGCAGAGGTACAGAGCAAGGCCAGCAGCCTTTATCCCAGGCTGCTGAGGATACTTGAAGAGCTTGAACTGAAGAAGAGCTACTCATGTGACTCGAGCTTCTAGGAGAAGCCCCATGTGAGACTCAGGGTGGAAGAAGTCTTCAGAGGGATTCTGGAGCAGGCCATTGAGACTCTGGTAACACTGTGGGACGCATTATAAAGACCCTCCTGTGGGACTCAGGAGAGATATAGTGGGACTCTGTATCGACCATTGTAATACTAACAGATTATAATGGGAGAAACCATGTTGGGGGGTATAACCAACATGGAAAGGACGTAGGCCTTTGGTGCCGAACCTCGTAAATCCTTGTGTCCAGTGCCTTTACATTTACTACATTATACAAGGAAAGGTGGGAGATACAAGAAGAGTGGATTGAGGCTTTAACCAGCCATAGAGGTTTAATTGATAAAAAATCAATTAGTAAAAACATTAAAAGGATCACTAATTCACCCCTCCCCCTCTCAGTGATTCACACTGATCTTGGCACTACAACTTCAATATAATATATAATAATTATGATAGTGGATGCAATGAGTCTAGATACATAGGTTAATTATCATATTTACTCATTATTGGATGATGTTTTAATATACAAAACGTATAATTGGGATAAGTGGGAGTTTGTAACATCAGATGTGTGGTGGATCATTGACCTAAATACACTAATTAGAAAACATTCATATTCCTTTGTGAATTGTGACCCCCTAAATATGATATGTGGATTTAGAGAATTGAGAGGATCATCTACATCTTTATGACTGCTGAGGACTCGGAGGTGGGTTTTTGCACATACAAGTTCGAGGGACTGAGATAGATATAGTGATACTCCTTTATCTAATTCACATGAGTAAATTACCTAGGAATGCTTGAAGAAAATTTATAATCACCAGTCTTCCCCTAAGATGTTACATTGTTAATGTACCTTGAAGTTTCTAAACATGGAGTAAATAGAGTGTACTATTCTATATTATTATTCCTACATTACTGATAAGGTGTATATTGCACTAAATATTGTTGCCAAAAACTGCCTAATGTCTTGGTGGTTTGATTTGGTATTGTGTCCTGATATTCATTAAATATTTATTCTCATTTTCCTTCTATATTTTGTTGTGGTAGTCAATGAGGAAACTTTAGATAAGGTAGACCTTAATGGAAACAACTATTTTGGTGGAGCTTCAGTTTGAGAAATTGATATTCAGGTTGTGTCTTATAAACATTAAAGTAACCGTAAAGGAGGAAAATTTTCATTGAGATGAATTATTGAGATTACTTAGTATTTTAGTTGTATTTTTATCTAGCTAATTGCATATGGTATTATTAAACATAGTATGTTTCACGGAAATATGATGTAGGGACATCTATATTTAGAGGTTAAATGATTATTTCATCTTCTATGGTGATAGACTTTTTTTATACTTAAGTGTCCCATATGTGTAGTTATGATATGAAACTATGAGGTGGTATAATTATTTTTAGATCACTATATAGACATCATATACCTAATAAATATTATAGATTCAATGGTAATAATTCAGTTCTTGATATTCTTTTATCTTCATTAGGTTCTGTTTTTATTTTTCGATGGGGTGACTATTTTTTGGGTGAGTGGGACTCTATATTAAGAAGGGTGGGGATTGTTTCTAAATTTCTTGGGTAATATAATTCTAGATTGTAAATATTTTTTCTTTATTTTAATGACCCCTTTGGGTACACCACTTTCTACAGTGGTGGGTGAATACCCATGGTATTTTTAGATGATTTTTCTGATTCACCATGATAGAGAGAGGTTATGTTTATTATTGGCCTTCTCCCTAGAATAATGCACATTTCTATGTCATATTCTTGAAGGTTACACATTATGTTGGGTGAAAATAAATTCCAATTTATGGATCTATAGGCTAAAGTATTATTCCTAGTACCATGTCACCATGGGATTCAACAATGATTTTTATTACTAAATATATGGAAACCTAAATATTTTCATGGATTATATAATGTTAAAATGATCGACTAATAAGAACATGTATCCTTTTTTGAAATCTGACCATCATAGAATTTCATGTAGGTTTTTAGTTGTTAATATTTCGTTAGCATAAAAAAATTTATGATTCTGAGGATGGGATATTCCTAAGAATGTGTTTATGATCTGGAATGTGTATATGATGATTCTAGTTATTCCATTAAGTCTCCCAAAATATCATGCAATATTTATGGCTTTGATGAAAAAAATGCATCATCTATTAATGGAACAATTTGTTTTTGTTATGATGGATAATATTTTTTCTATAGTGTATGATAGTGGAGGTGTATATAGACCATTTGGATACCATTATTCAAGCCATGAGGTAACATCAACTATATATAATGTTTTCCAAATGTGTGTTTTTGATTCAAGGATATAAATTTTTGTTGTATGTGATACCTCATTGGGGAATCTTAGTGAACCATGGAAAGTTATAGGAAGTCATATCCAAGGTGCTTTTTTTTTGATATTTTTATCATCCTTGGTTGTTCTCGTTATAATTGGAGAATTTTATAGTATTTCACAAAGACTGCCTATTGGATTATAACATTAACCTATAAGGGTGTAATTTTTGAATTAATTCATAATTTAATATATATTTTGGGGAGTTTATGGTGAGGTTGAATTCAGAACCATTTTTGATTCTTCCATAATCTGGTTTGGCTTATGATGATTTCACTACTAACATAGTTATCGTTTTGGATGTTGGTTAATGAAGTAAAAATATGTTCTGGCCTATGGATCCTTAAAGTTATTACCTTATTGAATGAACTACTATGCCCATGAAATTGAGTTAATAGGATCTATATATTATCTCAAAACATATCAGAAATTTCACAATTGGTAGTGGTTTATAGTGTATTCTAATCTTATGATCCTGAAATATACTTTCACTCAAGAAGATATGAATATAGAATAAAAATTCTAGGTGCAGTATCTTTAGACCTTTGATTTTATGATCACATACACTCAAAGAAATAATAATTTGATTATCGATATGTCGAACAAAAAACTACTGACATAATCCAAAAGAAATTTATATAGTAATGGAATATAATGAATTTAATGAAATGATATTGGAAGTTTATACGGTTTTGTGGATAGGTTTTATTGGCATTAAAAAAAGTTAACTCATCTTTTGATGAGTGAGTTTATCTCATGAAGGTTAAATGCAATGAGTCTCAATTATATGGTGAATACCCTTAATGTGGGAGTCCATGGGTGAGTGGTTTTAGTCTCTTAGTGGATTTTTGTTCTTCAATAAAAGGATATTTCTTCCAATTTATCTGATGCGAGATAAGATAGCCAGTGGAAACAAGTCACGTTGGTTCGTACACCCATAGAATACCATATTGTATCATGAAATGGGATGTAGGTAAGCATCGCACTGTTTGATGTAGTTATTTACAGATTTTTTATCATTGGGTCTCACTTGTCTGAAAATTAAGGAGGAAGATGATAGACCTTCTTGTTTGTTCCAAAATTTCTTCATTCTGATACTGTTATGGGATACAATTTCTATTGACATTTTTTTGGTTTTCTATAAAGTCCTAGTGGGAAGGATATTATTTTGTTGTTTGTTGTTTTAATTATGAAATAATACCATTTAATTCCTATTAAGGGGAAAAAACAATGTGAAATATCATTGGGTACATTAATTCTATGTGATTGTGAGAATTCATGGGGTTACCAATAATGATGTTTCTAACAAGGACTAGAGGTTCACACACTAGTTCTGGAATAGTTTTCAAGAGGAAATGGTTTCCCTATTGAAATTGATCAATAATTACAATCCATACATATATTGATATATAGAGAGAGCTGTACAGGATATTGAGGATATGTTTTGGGTTTAAAATTATGCTTTTAGTGCATATGGGGAATATAGTTTACCTATTGTTAAATTTTACAAAAACCATAGTTATCATTATTTGATAAATATTGTTTCCATTGAATCATTGTATGAGTTTCCCAATAATCTCTTCTTATGCCTAGTAGAGTTACAAGGGAATTCCATTTTTTATGATGAGTCTGACCTATGAGATGGAGGAAAGTGCTTAGTTGATATGGAAGAGGTCGGTCACAAAACATAGCCATAAAAAATATAATGTGGTCCATCTTTGTCAGATGCTACAGTTTTTTGTTTGTGATTAATTTTTCTCATATTTTTTCTTTCCATGGGAAATCATCAGTTGGGTATGCAATGAATGTTGGAAACAATGTTTTTAGCCTCATTTAGGAGCATAAAAAATATCATAATGTAGGAATATATATTTAACTTATTATATCATTTTCCTTCAATCCATGACATGTTAATTTCTTCTAATATGTGAATGTATCAACTTGATCCTTCCAATGTGAATGGTTGTAATAATTTTGACCATATTCCCAATACTATTGCTCTTGAGTTACTAGTCTATATTATGTATCGCATGGATAAGTCAATGTGTGTTAAATTTATTCCATTTTTCTAAGTATTATGGTTGTGAAAACAAAATAGACATGAGACAGTGGGGAGATAATCATTTATGAGCTAGTAGTGACCTTACATAAATATGGGTCTATAATCATGAGGACCTATAATGGATATAATTTTATTATGGTGGAGATAATTGTGACACCCTCAATGTCAATGGTTTACCCGTGGAGGGCAATCGTTTTTTCATGTTGTTTTAAGAAGATTCATGGTATTGGAGGCTGAAAACATGGGTATTAGTGGAAAAGAGACATGAGAATAATTAAAAAATTGTATGATTAACCATGTTGTATAGTTTTTTTATAGAAAATAGTATTAAAAGGTGGTTTCTCCATGATCTGACTATAATAAGAGAAACATGACATCCTCTAGTGAAAATTGGGCACCCTTGTATAATGGTGTTTACCAGGTTATTGACGTATTGACAAACTATGCTTCCATCCCATCAGCCAAACCATACTATATAGTTTGTATAGTTAAGGTTTGTAGTTAGTTTAGTCATATAAACTACTCTATAAAACAATGATACCCTCCTCTAAATTGTTATTTATTATCATTATTACTATTGCTTCCATGGTCTTTTTATCCAAATGAACTACTAATATCTTTTTTTCTTATCATTATCCTTAACTAGAACATTATTGTTCTATAACCTTTAAATACTTATATAATTCCTCCATTATTAGTTATTTTTTCATGTTATGTTGTGTTCTTGATACGATTTATCCTATTCTTTATAGATCCTTATTAGTTGTCATATCTTATCATATTTTGGAATCATAATAGGTAGTGCATGAAAAAACTAATGGAATTATATGTGATTTTATGTTTCCCTTTGTGGATACAGGGTCAGGATTTATTAATATATCTATCCATGGTCTCCATTATCGAGGGTGTCATGTTCTACCATTATTTTGAGTTTTGTGTTTCAATACAATGGATTCATTCTATGAATTGGATATCAATATTATTATATTACATTGGATTATTCATTTAAATGAATTGAATTATGTTTTTTGTAGATTTATCGGAACGATTCATTTTTTAGGTTTATTATTTTAAATGGTGTTTTTCACACCAAGTGATCAATTACACAACTGAATGGTGTGTTTGAATTGGAAATTATTTTTCAATCACAAAATTGGGTTGATTCAGATTTAATTTTTTTTTTAATTAAGAGAATGGTTTTCTAAATGTATTTTGAAATACATGGATCATTGGTAACTATAGGAGTGTTAGAAAAGGGGAATATGTTACCCTAGTTTGTTTGGAACCACTTCGGTAACATAGTGATATCAATGGATTTTGAAAAAAGTCAATATTTTTGGGCACTAACTTCTACATGCAGTAGGATCTTTTATATCATGTCTGTATTCGTATATGATAGCTCCCATTTCAATCTTTTTTCCATTTATTGTTATTTATTACATTATTGTTTTTGTCATGGATAGTTTATATAATGTTTCCATATGAGTTTGTATCATATGGTTTCCCATGAATGATTATTTCATGTATGTGTGTTTACTTTCTAATCATATGAGTGTGGATATGCATTCATACTATATCACATCATATTATAATATTACTAGAGTTATAGAAATGAAACTATTTTTTAAAATCCCAATGAAAATTGATTTAAAAATGGCTTTGGATTTATAATAATTATTTTAAAAAAATTTATTATTGTTAAAATAAGGAACTTTTGATTTAGAGATATTTATCCTTGTGTATACTTTATGGTGGTATACCAATGGGATATCAAATCACGCCATAATATTTCTTTTTGGTGGATATTGATTTTTTATTACAATATATAATTAAAGTGAATAGAATATTGTAGCATTCATGATTATCTTATTGACTTTCCATTGGTTAAATATTGTTTGGTGGTGGATTTTGGTCACATGGATACATGTTGGTCATATTTTATTCACAATTATTGGTTTATCCGATTTTTGAAATGATTTATTCATAATTTTGTATATATCATTTTTTCACATTTTAATATATTCAGAAGTCTTATTTTTATTTTTATAAAATCATTCCTTTATATTTGTTATATCATATCATGATAGGCCAACCCAGGCAGCTGGTATTGGTGACTTGGGGTCATATGTACATTTATATAAGGGAATCATGTGAGTAAAAAAAATTTTGAATGACGATGATGTGTTAATATGGAGTATTACAATATTATAATAATTAATAAAATACACATTTAATGAAAATTAAATGATTTGATCACATAATGGTTTTTCCCCAATTCTATAAAACTATAAACACAAATTGTCTTCAGTATGTATCTAAATCGGCTTGGTATATTGATACTGTACCTCTGGATGATTATTTTATTTGTTAAAGTTTTTATTAATTCTATTATTTAAATAATATGTTTCTATAACCAAATCATAGTGGTCAGAACTCATGTTGTCTAATTGAAAACTCACCCAGCCACTAACAACTGATTGGAAATGAAGTATGAAGTTACATTAAACTAAATAAATATTATGAGTCATTCCCTTTACAATAAAAAATACTAGTATTTAATTTTACACATAATATTTATATAGTACCAATATATATCTAGAACATACATTCACTCATCTTACAATCTACTGTTCAGTTGTACAACCATTAGAAAATGGTATCTTTTGATGAAATCAGGTAATTAACAGCACTATCTGGGACGTAACATTAATAAACATCCCATAACAGAGTATCCTTCGTCACTTAAAAAATCCATGTTCATATAACATAAAAATATTAAAATATAGTAATAGAAATTTAAATTAAACATACATCACCATACCTTACATTAATACTACTTTAATGAATCCTTTGAAACACTCTTCCACATTGGATGTAATTTAAATCCCAACAGTATAAAGTACATATCGTACTTCCATTACACCAAGCCACACAATGGTATAATATTAACTCCAACAATAATGTATTAACACATTGGTTAACATATTTTCTAGTATCTATATCTTATCTATCAAATAGAACTCATGTGACTTGCTCCCCAGTAAGATCTAGTCAAAATGATATTTTAGGTCATTGTGTTTCATCCTTCAATTCGACTTTTTGTTTATCACAAATAAAATTTCATTGTGGCCAATATAATTGAGAAATTCACCCCCATAAACCCTACCCTACACCTACAATATATATCTCAAACATATTAATTACGTCTTTTTAACAGTTTTATCCACATTATAAACATCAGTTTTGGAGAATTTTACTATTTGATTCAGTAGTGAAAACCTTCTAACATTTATTCTTCTATAGGTGAATGAAAAATATATGGTTAACTTTTATGTGTATAAATATATATAAATTTAATAATTAATTTATCATTTCAATGGATCATACATAATAAATAAAATTTTTATAACATCATATCCTTTTAGATAGTAAGAGATTCAATTCATATCATCTGGGTGATCTTTCCATGGATTCAACTGGAAACGACTCAGAACTCCCAATACAACTAAAATTTATGGTCGAGTATATATCATGGAATACATCAGGATATATCTCAAAAATTAACATGGATCATTAAAATTATAAGACCTTATATTATATTTTAGGTAAATTTTTTTATATTTTTATTGTTGTTTCAATGGAGTTGTTACTCTCTTACAACCATATATCCAGAATGTCTAAATTATTTCATATATGTAAACACTCAAAGAGAAAAATTAATTTCTGTATTTCCTTTCTCACTTAATTATCACCCCCAATACTATAGTGACTTCCACAATATCTGACATCTCAATTATTCTATATAAATAACAATTCTGTTCATAAATCATTTTAATTTAAATACCAACTAAGAATATTTCATCTATGTATATGATAAATATAATGAAATTCCCATAACCAAATCACATGTGGCATAAATAGAAATTCATGTTTATAAAATTAAATCCTCCTTCAGGGATGAAATCATAAATTTTTTATTCCAATATCTGGATTCCTCTTAAACTCCAGTAAAACTTTTCCCATCATTGAGATCATTTATTTTTTTATAATCCTCAAAATATGATTCATTAGTCATGTAGATTCATTATTTAAACTCCCCAAGAAGAAAACATATATTTAAATATATCTATTTTATTTATATAATATTAGTTGAAACTATGATCCACACTTTTTGGGTTATTTCATGATTACCTATAGATTAAAATAATTCTATGAAGGAAATTCATTATTTCAATTGATATTGATTCACTCATAGACATGACATGTACCATTTCCTGAAATCATAAGCCTATTTTAATTATAAAAACCCATTTATTTGTTATTTCATTCTTCTAACATAATAAATAAGTCATATTGCATTACACATTTTGAATAAATCAAAGACATTTCTTATTTAATCAAGAACTCCCAATTTCTAGTGTTGTAAAGTGTGACCACTTTATCCGAGATTTATATCTACTGACCATACAATAGAAGATTAATGATTATGTAAACATGAATGTAGTGAAACAATTTAATATATTTTAAAGATATGTGTAATTAATCTTTGGGATCTAATCATTCTTGTAGTTCAATTTCTATAAAATGATCATTCAGTAAATTAAATTATGATTCAGCTATCCTAGAGGATTCATACACAAATTCCACTACCTATTTTTTGGTATTCACAAGCTTCGACTAAAACCCAAAAAATTTTGATTCATTTTTGGTACACTCTAACAAATCAATTTGAACATATATAATTTTTTTCATAACAAAATTCGCATCCATGATTTATTATTTCATTGTTATCTTCTCTTTGAAGAGAACATTTCAATTTTTTACTATCATTCAGTTATCATTATCCAACATTAAAATACAATAATTATAAGGCCCCGGCCTTAAAACTTACTTAATATTGAATTAAATGAATAATTCACATTGAGGATCTTTCTAGTTTTAGAGTTTTAGAGAATTAGGACATAACTATTACATCTCAAAAGAATATAAAGTAGACACTTCCACTAAGTTTCCATAAAATAAAAACTCTTAATAAGAAACATGTCTAGTTCCATGTTTTAGATAGCATGACTTTCCCTTGATCCCATCCTTGACCCTATTCCACATTAAGTCCTGTGAAAAACTTTTCAAAAAAAAACTTGGGGTGAGCATAAAAAGCTCAGTAAGGGATACACAAAGAATGAAAATTGTTAGTTATTCAAAACAACAAGTAAACCATGTATAAATTATCAAAGTAATACTTTCTCCTTCATGAAGTTGTAAAAACTCTTCACTGAATAAAATATCATTACTTACCCTTTTGTAACCAAAGGATTACCATAAAACCCATATAAAGAACACATAACATATAAAGGTAACATGGGACATAAACATACTTATGTGGAATAACCATATTGTCTAATTCCACACATATCACTTCATGGAATAGCCATATGGCCAACTTCCATACATAATTAATGGAATAGCCATACGGCCGACTTCCATACCCAATGCATTGGAGGTTATAACGTAACCACCCGTCCTAGTATTCACGGCCTCACTCGTCATATGGTTTATCACGTAACCACCCATAAAATGTCCATGTACCATAATTACACATAAAATATTGAAAATATAAACATTTCAATAACAACATTTCATTTTCAATCACAATAAGTAATTCCCAGATATTGAATTAATCAATCCATTTTCAAAAACCATTTAAAAGAGATTTTTGAATCAAAGTGTCCCATACCACTTTGAAGCTTTTAATGGAATTATAATTTTAAAACATAAATGTCCATATAAATAAATACTGAAAACCATTTTGAAAACATGGAAATTAAAGATAAATATTTAGAATAATAAATCTTTAAAACATTTAGAACGATATTTTTTTGTTAAATAGTTTTTAACAAAATGAAAGACTCTTGAATACAAATAATAGTGGAATACTATTTAATCTGAAATTTATAATATAATGAGAATAAAGGGATTCATGATATAATATTTCAAAGGATAGTATGCACACTATATAAGAGTGAATTGGTGCATAACAATAATGAATTCTCCAAAGAAATGTAAAATGAGATGAAATCAATTATAAAGAAGGTATCCTTAAATTAAGGATAAATCAATCTCATAATTATGTGTCACAAATATAAATACACCCAATATAATTGGATATTAAGTGTAAAACAATCAAAGGTTATTCACACATATTCAAAGGATGACATATTCAATAACTACATGTTGAATCCAAAGAAATCAAAATTGGATAATGAAGTTCCCTTGGTAAAATTTGATAGCCTAACGGCGTCACATAAAATTTTACAAAAAGGGTTGATGAGAGAGATAAAGGGTATCTCATCACATGGACATAAAATTTACATAAATAAGGATATATAATAACATATCCCAACATAATCGTATGTGAATTAAAAGACATAACAAAAGAAGTATTTTAAAAAAAAATTAGGGTGAAAGGTCCCCTTACCGAGTTGGGTAACTTTCGAAAAGTACACCCCATGGAAGAAGGGTCATACAATGAATATGTAAATACCCATAAATGAAATTATACCACACAAAGTGTATAATAATGAGCAGTAAATACACCACTCAAAGGAAATAGTGGCAATCGTAGCATAAATGTCACAGGAATAAAAGTGAGATGAAAAATCCCTTACGAAAACTCGGGAGCCTAACGACACCACTAAAAACTTCCAAAAATGGATTTATGAGATCAAATAGGGTCTCCTATAATATGAAAATAAAATGTAAAGTTTTAGGAATATAAAATAACATCCCAAATCATAATAAATATGGGCTTAAAATAAATGACATAAATGAGAGTACTTAAAAAGAAATAGAGAGGTTGGATCCCTTACCTCAAGTCCAACTTGCCTTGTTCGTTTCATTATCTTTCTGAATAATAAACATTGGTCAATTTATAATTTCGTATGGACATACTATAAATATTATTATTTAGTTAATATCACATATTTTAATGTTATAATAGTTGGTTAATAATATGAGTTCATATCAGACGTTTTTGTCGATGTTTGGTACATGAGTCAAAAATTGAACTTGTTGGAAAATAATTTTACATGTAGATATAGGTAAATAATATCCAGAATAGTATTTATATATTCATTTTATACTATTCCATAGCATTTGGAGATAAAATTTAAAAGCACCGTTCATGGAGACGGTAGGCCGTATGTATGCATGAACGCTACTTTAATTTTTTTGTCATATTAATGGAATTAAAACAAATAAGAGATATACATATATGTTATAATTACATATTCATATCCATCATTTAGATGTAATATATTACATATATATCCATTATATATATGTACTTATAATATTACATAACATTTTGAGATTAGAAATGAAATGTACCTTTCATGGAGACGGTAAGTCGTACTTACTTATGAACGCTACTTCCATTTCTATTTCATATTTAATGGAATTAAAACATAATGATACATAATAGTATTTTAATTCCAGTATGGTATCATATATAATATCATTAAGTATATCATTTATACGTAACACATATGGTATTAACGAATCAAATCACTTTGAGGGTGCGGTAGTCCGCACTTCCTTAAATGAAGATATCGCGTTTACCCATAATGGAAACCATAAAGGTATTCCATAAATGAAAAATACAGAAGTTTAAGTAAAACATAAAAATATTATATATCATATATAAATATAGTGTCATCTTATTGGCCACATTTGAAGGTGTTAGAAGAATGTTGAACAATCATCATTTCATGAGGCCGAAATTCGCCATCCACAGAAACAATATGTTCTTTAACCATTAGATGTAGTTGTGTGTAAGTGTAGGTCGAATACTTATTATAAAAACATCCCAGTATATGGAAGATACTGGATTTATTACAAAATAAATGAATAAATAGAGTATAGGGGGTTGGAGAAGAAAAATAAAACAAAAGGACACAAGTGAAGACATTACCTTAAAATCGGGTAACTCCCTTTGGTTTGAGCTCAAAGGCTTCCTTGGAAAGACTTCATCCCAAAGTGAGGCTTCAAGGAGTTCGTGAGGGATGTGGAGAGACAAAAAGGGCAGGTTTTGGCCGAGCCAAATGCTTGAGAGGTGTGGGTAAAGAGGTAGAGGTGGGGGACTTTTATAAGAGGAGAGGAGGGGCACTCTTGGAAAGTAAAGAAATGTTACTTTATTTTAGAATGAGTTTCGGATTTTAATGGTCCCACAATGATGTTTTTAGAGGATAAGATAATAAGGGTTTGAAATACACCAATAAAATAGGTTTTGGACATGTGTAGGTCTTATATAGTACATAATATTTCCATTTTATTTAAATCGTTAAATAATGAGGTCATCGCTGCATCATCATGATGTTTTATATAATTTAATTTATATAATGTCTAAAAATTAATAAAAAAATTCTATGATGTAGAAAATCGTTTTATCTTTCCAATGACTATTTATAGTCAAAAATATGACTTGTATAACCCCATGTAAAAATTTTTTTAGTAAAACATCTCATGTTTGTGTCATTTTTACTTTAACATTAAATAAAAAGTTATTTATGTCATTTTCCAACCAAAGTGGCTAAATGGGGTCCCCAAGTTGACCCATGGATTATCTTGGTCTGTCATGACTTATCCAATGAGAGTAGGACATGCGTCTAGGTCATTTCATTTTATTAAAACATTATTCTTACCGTAAACTACACTAATTACCTCTAATCACGATTAAAAACTTAATAAGTTACTATTCACCAAAAAAAATTAATTTTTAATCCCATTGAACCAAATTTTACTTCTTAATGACAACCATGTATGTCAGATTTTTGAAATTCAAAACACCAAGATGGCAAAATTTCATTTAAATGGAAAACCAGTTTTTATAAGTACTACTTAGTGGTTTCACTATTCATCAAAAATTGAAGTTTTTAGAAAAATACCAAAAATTCACCGTAAGATATATTTGATATTCCAAATTCAAACATGATGTATATTTTAAAAAATTAAAAACATATAAGTTTCATTAATTAATTTAATAATTAAATCACGTTGTCAGAGCAAATAGCATGTTTTTATGAAACAATAAGTATCAAAAGATTGACAATAGTTTAAGTCCAATTTCAAGGTAAAATTGATTCCAATGACCACTATTGGATTAAATGGTAAAAATATATTCTAAATTCACATTAAAACAAATTCAAATGATAATCTAATCATATAAATAAATTAGATTAAAAAGAGGTTTTGAATTAAAATACAACATTTTTCACTATTCATTAAAATTTGAACTTTTCCAAAAAAAATACTAAAAAATTACACATTGTAAGTTTTGATATCATGATTCTAAAGAAGAATTTTATTTTGTCAAATATAACACATAAAATTGTAAAAAAGTACATTTAAAAGAGTTTCGCCATCAAAAGGCGGTTAATCGACCTTTTAAAGAATATTAGAATGTTTACGCTTAAAATTGGATTCATTCTCATTTTTTATCCTCTATAATTTATTGTAAAAAGTAAAAATATTTGACAAACATATATAATCATTTTGTAATTAGTTCTGTTCATTCCCGCCATTACAATGGCTAGGCGTTAACTATTACTTAAAATAATATTATTTTATTATTAGAGTGCAGCGTAAGATTTCCAAGAAACTCGTTGTTGCGTGTTGGGTACGCCATCGAGCATAGCATCCCCTTTAAAGTCATATTAATATTTTATTCACAAATATGGATAAATGTGAAAATGTCATACTCTTTATTTACCTAGGGTGTTACATCCTTCCTCCCTATTGGAAATGACATCCTCGCAATTTTAAAATTGGGCTTGGAAACTTCATTGAAAATCCAACATCGGAACAAGTGTCAGTAAAACAATCACTTTAAAATAAAGAAAGATAAGTACAAAGGTCACCCGAGTTAACCCATACTGGGATTCCATGTATGAAAATATGGACATAGAGGAAAAAAACAAAGGGTCATGTTCTGATGGAGAGTGATAGTAATCATGTCTAGGAGAAAGTTAACCATAAGAGAATCACAAACTTGTGATGGGTTAAACGATATTTGATTCCCCAGTAGGAAACGTTAACATACAACATTTTTGTTTTAAGTTACTTTTTATTGAGGAATATATTTATCAGGAATCATAATCACTTATCATGTTGACTTTCATCATTTACTAGATTTCTTACACGAACTCATATTTTCTCCAAAATACATGTATTTAGGAAGTCTTGTTCACATTAAGAGTACTATAATAAACTTCTATAGAATCACCTAATCCACAAAAGAGAACTATATATTTCCCATGTCATTAGACAAAATCCAAAACCAAAACCAAAAAGGTTAGTACAAGATCAGATAATCCAGAAAAGGATAACCTTTTATATAAAGAAAATCTATTCTTAATCCCCAAAATTTGTCCAACAAAACCCAAAGTTCTACGAGGGCCATTCGATAAACAATTTTTCCATAAAATTATTCAAAGTAAACCAATATAGGATTGAAACCCAAATATTTGAAGGATTTAGTCATATAGTCATCCAAGATAAATCGTAACATTTATCTCCAAACAACATCAGTTTTTCCTAAAGTCTCATATTGAAATTTAATTAACCTAATCACATATCCTCCATGATAGGTTAATCATTTTCATAAATAACCGAAAATCAACATACTCTTAATTCATAAAATCATCTAACTAAAATGAATTAGTCAAACTAACCAGGGACTTCACGTAGTCCAGTGGTAGGCGATAAATACTAGTCACACTTTGGTAGTGGGTTCGATTCCCACAGCTTTGTCCGACGTGATGGGTTGCCACACAGTCTGTGTGTTGTCCTTTTTCCAAAACTATATAATTCTTAAAACATCCCCCAAAACGAGATAAAATATTCAAAAATAATCATAACATATTTTAACCTCCAGTTTATCTCATGCCTTTCATTTCCCATCATATCATATAATAACCCATAATTACCTCAAAAGTAAGGATCATATAAACTCTAATGGTTTCCTTTATAATTATTACTTGAACTTCCACATCGATTGGTCATCTCATACATGATGCATTACAGAACATACCAAGGTACAAGGGGTTGATCATGACTCCTTGATAGTTGGTTTAGAACAACCATGATTTTCCTCATTGAATCCCCCATTTTATATTGTATCTTAATCATAGAACCACCACAGTTTCCTTCAAACCTGTTGTCTCTTTGGTGCCTGCTAGATCCATCCATTCACTAAAAACAGAAATGTCAGTGTGAGTATATCAACAAAACCATAATGTACAAATGAGGAAGGTAAAAACTGAGATATACTTACTCATTCACTTTATCTAAAACTAGGACTCTTTCTGAAATCCTAACCATTATGGTAATGTCACTTATGCTTAGAGAATACCCTAACCTCTATAGTTATCTAAACCAACCTATGATACCAACTATAAGGCCCCGACCATAAACCTTATTTAATATTGAATAAAATGAATAATTCACATTGATGATCTTTTCAGGTTTTTAGTTTTAGAGAATTAGGACATAACTATTACATCTCAAAAGATTACAAAGTAGACACTTCCACAATGTTTCCATAAAAAAAACTCTTAATAAGAAACATGTCTAGTTCCTTGTTTTAGATAGCATGACATTCCCATGATCCAATCCTTTACCCTATTCCACATTGAGTCTTATGAAAAACATTTCAAAAAAACTTGGGGTGAGCATAAAAAGCTCAGTAAGGGATACACAAAGAATAAAAACTGTTAGTTATTCAAAACAACAACTAAACCATGTATACATTATCAAAGTAATACCTTCACCTTCATGAAGTAGTAAAAACTCTTCACTGAATAAAATATCATTACTTACCCTTTTGTCACCAAATGATTACCATAAAACCCATTTAAAGAACACATAACATATAAAGGTAACTTGGGACAAAAACATACTTAAGTGGAATAACCATACGGCCGACTTACACAAATATCACTTAATGGAATAGACATATGGCCAACTTCCATACATACTTAATGGAATAGCCATACGGCCAACTTCCATACCCAATGCATTGGAGGTTATAATGTAACCACCTGTCCTGGTATTCACGGCACCACCTGTCATATGGTTTATCATGTTACCACCCGTAAAATTTCCAAGTACCATCATTGCACATAATATATTGAAAATATAAACATTTCAATAACAAAATTTTATTTTCAATCACAATAAGTAATTCCCAAATATTGAATCAATCAATCCATTTTCAAAAACCATTTAAACAAGATTTTTGAATCAAAGTGTCACATACCTCTTTGAAGCTTTTAATGGAATTATAATTTTAAAACATTAATGTCCATATAAATAAATACTGAAAACCATTTAGAAAACATGGACATTAAAGATAAAGATTTAGAATAATAAATCATTAAAACATTTAAAATGATATTTTTGTTAAATAGTTTTTAACAAAATGAGAGACTCTTGAATAAATATAATAGCGGAATAACATTTAATCCGAAATTTATAATATCATTAGAATAAAGGGATTCATGATATAATATGTCAAAGGATAGTATACACACCATATAAGAGTGAATTGGTGCATAACAACAATTAAGTCTCAAATGAAATGTAAAATGATATGAAATCCATTATAAAGAAGGTATCCTTAAATTAAAGATAAATCAATCTCATAATTATGTGTGAAAAATATAAATACACCCAATATAAGTGGATATTAAGTTTAATACAATCAATGGTTATTCACACATATTCAAAGGATGACATATTCAATAAATACATGTTGAAACCAAAGAAATCAAAATTGGGTTAAGAAGTCCCCTTGGTAAAATTCGACAGCCTAATGGCATCACATAAAATTTTACAAAAATGGTTGGTCAAAGAGATAAAGGGGATCTCATCAATTGGAAATAAAATTTAAATAAATAAAGATATAGAATAACATATCCAAACATATTAGTATGGGAATTAAAAGACATAACAAAAGAAGTCTTTTAATAAAAAGGAGGGTGAAAGGTCCCCTTACCGAGTTGGGTAACATTCGAAAATAACACCCCATGGAAGAAGGGTCATAAAAAGAAGATGTAAATACCCATAAATGAAATTATACTACACAAAGTGTATAATATTGGGATGTACATACACCACATAAGGGAAATAGTGGAAAACGTAGCATAAATATCACGTGAATAAAGGTGAGATGAAAAATCCCTTACGAAAACTCGGTAGCCTAACGACGCCACAGAAAACGTACCAAAATGGTTTTATGTGATCAAATAGGGTCTCTCATAATATGAAAATAAAATGTAATGTATGATTAATATAAAAGAACATCCCCAAACATTATAAAGATGGGCTTAAAATAAATGACCTAAATGAGAGTACTTAAAAAGAAATTGAGAGGTTGGATCCCTTACCTCAAGTCTAACTTGTCTTGTTCGTTTCTTTATATTCCTGAATAATAAACTTTGGTCAATTTATAATTTCTTACGGACCTCCTATAAATATTATTATTCAGTTCATATCACATATTTTAATGTAATAATAATTGGTTAATAATATGAGTTCATATCAGATGTTTTTGTCGATATTTGCTACATGAGTCAAAAATTGAACCTGTTGGAAAATAATTTTCCAAGTAGTTATAGGTACATAATATCAAGAATAGTATTGATATATTAATTTTATACTATTCCATATCATTTTGAGATAAAAATCAAAAGCACCGTTCATGGAGACGGTAGGCCATACGTACGCATGAACGCTACTTTCATTTTTTTGTCATATTAATGGAATGAAAAGAAAATGAGAGATATATATATGTTATAATTCCAGAATGATGTCCATAATTTAGAAGAAATATATTACATATATATCCATTATATATATGTACTTATAATAGTAAATAACATTTTGAGATAAGAAATGAAATGTACCGTTCATTGAGACGGTAAGCCGTACGTACGCATGAATGCTACTTCCATTTCTATTTCATATTTAATTGAATTAAAACATAATGATACATAATAGTATTTTAATTATAGTATGGTATCATATATAATATCATTAAATATATCCTTGATACGTACCACATATGGTATTAACGAATCAAATCACTTTGAGGGTGCGGTAGTCCGCACTTCCTTAAATGATGATATTGTGTTTACCCATAATGGAAACCATAAAGGTATGCCATAAATGACAAATACAGAAGATTAAGTAAAACATAAAGATATTATATATCATATATAATTATAGTGTCATATTATTGGCCACCTTTGAAGGTGTTAGAAGAATGCTGAACAATCATCGTTTCGTGAGGCAGAAATTCGCCATCCACAGAAACAGTATGTTCTTTAACCATTAGATGTAGGTCTGTGTAATTGTAGCTCGATTACATCTTATAACAACATCCTAGTATATTGAAAATACTTTATTTGTTACAAAATAAATGAATAAAAAGCATTTAGGGGGTTGGAGATGCAAAATAAAACAAAAGGACACAAGTGAAGACATTACCTTAAAATCTGGTAACACTCATTGGTTTGAGCTCAAAGGATTCCTTGGGAAGACTTATGCCCAAAGTGAGGCATCAAGGAGTTAGTGAGGTATGTGGAGATACAAAATGTAAAGGGTTTGGCCGAGCCAAATGCTTGAGAGGTGTGGGTAAGGAGGCAGAGGTGGGAGCCTTTTATAAGAGGAGAGGAGGTGCAATCTTGGAAAGTAAAGAAATGTTACTTTATTTTAGAATGAGTTTCGGATTTTAATGGTCCCAAATTGATGTGTTACTAGGATAATGTGATAAGGGTTCGAAATACACCGATCCAATAGGTTTTTGACATGTGTAGTTCTTATATATTACATTATCTTTCTATTTTATTTAAATCGTTAAATAATGAGGTCATCGCTGCATCATCATGATGTCATAAATAATTTAATTTATTTAATGTCTAAAAATTATAAAAAAAATACTACGATGTAGAAAATATTTTTATATTTTCAATGACTATTTATAGTAAAAAATATTACTTTTATTACCCCTTGTAAACTTTTTTTTTACTAAAACATCTCATGTTTGTGTCATTTTTACTTTAACATTAAATAAAAAGTTATTTATTTCATTTCCCAACCAAAGTGGCTCCATGGGGTCTCCAAGTTGACCCATGGATTCTCTTGGTCGGACATGACTCATCAAATGAGGGTAGTACATGTGTCTAGGTCATTTCAGTTTATTAAAACATTGTTCTTAACTTAAACTACACTAATTACCTCTAATCGCGATTAAAAACTTAATAAGTTACTATTCACCAAAAAATAATTTTAATCCCATTGAATCACATTTTACTTCTTAATGACATTCATGTATGCCGGATTTTTGAAATTCAAAACACAAAGATCATAAAATTTCATTTAAATTGAAAATCAGTTTTTATAAGTACCACTTAGTGGTTTCACTATTCATAAAAAATTGAAGTTTTTCAGAAAAAAAAAATTCAACCTAAGCTATATTTGAAATTATGAATTCAAACATGATATCTATTTTAAAAAAATTCAAAACATATAAGTTCCATTAATTAATTTAATAATTAATTCCCACTGTCAGAGCAAATAGCGTGTTTTTATGAAACAATAAGTATCAAAAGATTGACAGTAGTTTAAGTCCAATTTCAAGGTGAAATTGATTCCAATGACCACTATTGGATTAAATGGTAAAAATATATTCTAATTTCACTTTAAAACCAATTCAAAAGATAATATAATCATATAAATAAATTAGATTAAAAAGTGGTTTTTAATTAAAATACAACATTTTTCACTATTCATTAAAAATTGAAATTTTCCGGCGAAATACTAAAAATTTACACAAAGTAAATTTTGATGTCCCAATTCTAGTGAAGAATTTTATTTTGTCAAATATAACACATAAAATTGTCAAAAAATGGATTTAAAAGAGGTTCTCCGTCAAAAGGCGGTTAATCGACCTTTTAAAGATTATTAGAATGTTTACGCTTAAAATTGGATTCATTCTCATTTTTAATCCTCTTACATTTATTGTAAAAAGTAAAAATATTTGACAAACATATATAATCATTTTGTAGTTAGTTCTGTTCATTCCCTCCATTACAATGGAAAGGCGTTAACAACTATTTAAAAAAATATTATTTTATTATTAGAGTGCAACGTAAGATTCCCAAGAAACTCGTTGTTGCGTGTTGGGTACGCCATCGAGCATATCGTCCCCTTTAAAGTCATATTAATATTTTATTCACAAATATGGATAAATGTGAAAATGTCATACTCTTTATTTACCTGGGGTGTTACAATAATTTCATCATCTTATCATATAATGAAACAGGATGTGGATATTTTATCAGGGTTTTCCCTATACAATGACTGAAATTGGACATTTGTTTGTAAATAAAAAAATTAAATGGTAAGATATTATATTTTATCACACTGTAGTTATTTGTTAATTTCATTTCATAATGGAGTTGATAGACTTTTTTTGACTATGTATGTTATAGTGTTGGATGTTTCCAACCGAATTTCATTGGTAATTATTGAATACACCAACATTATTATTTATTTATCTACTAGTGTATGATTTAATTAATCCTCCACATCTTTCGACTCTGTTTTTTTATCTATAGTATTCTCTATATTAATTAATTTTTTACAACAATTTTTCTAGAAGTCCTATCAATTATACTCACCACCATTTTCAGATAATATGTATCCTAAGATATGAAAATTTACCTTTTATACCATTTAAAACCATTGAAAGCAATTTGTTGATCTATTGCTATTATTCTGTATTGTAAACTCATACCATCCATGTTTCCTCATCGAACAAAGTCGTCAAGAAAAGTGAACCTACATTAGATTATAATGGGGTTGTCCTCCAAACAACTAATTGAAATATATTTTCCTTATAGTATTTGGGATACCATTCTTTGAGGATAGATGAAAAAATTCTCAATATCCCAATCATGTATCAATAAATATTTTTATCCTCGTGTGGTCATGATTCATCATTAATTTTTTGATTAAAACCTCTATATTATCTATACAGACATGACCGAGTTGACAATGAAAAAAAATCTAGATTTAAAAGTTTTTACACAAAATATTATCACTCCACTTGATCTTTGATTTGGATATAGTGTCCCATAATGTAATCCTTAGGCCACCATCATGGATCCTTATTTGTTATTATGAAATTATCCAGTAAGTATTTTTCAAAATCATTACTCATCAAGCTAACCTATGGTAATTTTATATTTCCATATAATATGAATATATATGAATTCATTAATAATCATTAATATAACATTTCAAAAATAAATAATAAAATATTCATTCTATATGACTTTTTTATCTTCAATATCCATGAAATGAACTTTTTTAATTTATAGGATACAATGATCCCCATGCATTATTACTCTTCCCTTAAGTGAAATGATGTAACTGGGATATTCACCCACAAATCCACCAAAATGTTGTAACATATCAATAATATTACATTTCATTTTTTGAATTTATATAACATGACATTAATTTATTAGAAGAGAACATGTTGAAATTTACACTATAATCCATTTATTCAATTCTGAGATGTACTCTCATCCCACAATTTTATTATACCAGTACAAGACTAATAATGTTTCCTTTAATAATTTCATTAGAATTTATCTTATATTTAAATTATCATAATTAATTTTGGAGACTATAAATATTTATTAGTATTTTGTATGATTCAATAAGGTTATTTTACATCCAACTATCTATATTCTTTGTTAATGATTCAGTTCCTAACATCCTCAAACCAAAGGATAATGTTTACCTATGAACTTATAACAATGTTAAAAAATAATCCCTTGACTCGAGATAAAAATATAAAAATATATTTGCTCATATGATATATGTAAACATTATATCCAGTGATTTATGATTCCCTTAAATCATGTTAGGATCATTTACATAGTCAGCCACTAGTTCACCTTCTGATATCATCATACAGAACAAGCATAGATTCATGAATACATAAATCATAATTTTATATTTTTTTTGAATGCATGGTAATTAAATAATTAACCCCAAAATGGTTTTCTCATATTTTATGTTAATGATTATATTCTCTACTAATGAAATTCTAATCAACACAAGAATTTTTTTTTCAATTATTTTTTATTTATATTTGATTATATTCGTTGACATCACCCATATCCGTAGAACATGTAGGTCTATCCGAGTGAGATAATATTCAATATTAATTTTTAAGAATCCAAAATCTATTCTATAAATTTCCCTTACCTATAATTTACCGTATTTTGATTTTGTACCTTTATATACAAATATATTCGCACTGAATGTAAAAATTTTTAATCCAAGAAAATTTTACCTCAGTCTATTGAGTGTGTTTTTCCTTCCCCTAAACTACAATCTCTGATACCACATATTAGAGGTAGAAACCACCATGCCATTGTAGAATACATATTCTGAATATCCTAGCATACAATAAAAAGTGTTTGATATTTTTTGAGTAGAGGATACACGCTATGATCATCATTGTACTATTACATTAGAAGAATATGTTGTACCATAAATTATCACACCGATTATCCCCCTTCATACACTCCAAATTGAAAAATCCAATAAAATATGAATAATAAGGTATAAAAATTAATAAATGAAAACTTTGGGTATACATGATTCAAACATCTTCCGTATATCCATGAGGAAACACTTCTACAAACATCATTATAATTAAAATATAAAAAGTAATAAAATAACAATTAGAAATTAAAATATATATTAGATCACATAATCTAATGTCATAATGAAATTTTATAGGTGGTATCATCATATATTTATAGTGGTTTTAATACTTTTACCAATGTGGAATGGTCTTCCATCATTCATATATGTCCCTCTATTAAAAAATAGTGATTTCTATTTATCTTCAACAATTTCACAATCTTTTAATAATCTGGATTTTACGAAAAAACACATTAAGAGAACTATATTTATATCACTCTTAAATATAATATAATTTTATTTTTTACTAATTTAAGGTGTATAGTAAATAATTATGATAAAATATAAATAAACTAACAACATATTATCAATTTATAATAGATCATTATAAGAGAAGGAAAAGAAACAATTATTATAAACCATATAAAATTAAATATATTAAATGTGATTCCATTAAAATGGTATAGTAAATTAAATTTAATAATATTACTTCAACATGACGTAATATATAGAATCTTTACAATTTTGAATCTATATTTGTAGAACTAAACCAATAATGACAGAAAAACAACATGAATAGAAAAAACATTCGAAAAAACCCAAATAAAATTTTATAGACTAAGAAATGTGATTTATAAATTAATAAAAGCATGAAATTATTGTATTTAATGGGGTTATTTATCATTCATATAACCATTATAAGGCAAAATATAATTTCCATTTATTATTCAAATAAACACACTACCAATTCAAAATTACACACACACAAACACATATATATAAATATATATGATAAAAATAATTTTTTTAACATATTAATAATATTTCTCTTCAAAAAATTATAAATAGTAAATATAATAAATTAATTTGGATTATAATAAATTGATAATAATTAATTTTTGGATAAAATTTTTATTCTAAAATATATATTATTTTCAATTATATATTTTAATTATATTTAGTACTTACAATAACTTGTTTTAATAAAATGGATTGATATAAATAAATTTATTTTTATAATAATAAATTAATTTGATAATTGAAATAACTAATTGACTATGAGGAATAATAATTTAATTATTTGTGGTTAAACTAATGGTTTTTTTAATTTTGATTCTTTTCATTTATGTAATAGTATTTCCGAATGTTAAATTTATTTTACTTAGAGTAATAATTTTATGAAATATATTATTTATAAATACAAAAATTTATTACTCACGTGTAAATTGATAATATTTGGGTTATAAGTGAATATAAAATCATTTAATGGTATACAATACATTTCTAAAATAATTATTTTTTATGTGTATTGTATTATTATCTTAATTAATTAAATAAACAATAAAAAAATTTATTTTTAGTTTATATATTAATAATACATACAATAAAATAAATTAAAATTCATATAATGATTATTATAGTGAGAAATATACTAATAAATTGCTTGGGTGCTTATAAATACAATTTTTAAAAATATCATATTCATGGCTTATGTGTTTTTATATAATAATACATTATTAACAATTTGGTAAATAGGGTAAAATAAACTATATTTCATTTTTAAACTCATTATACTGAAATTTTTTATTTAATTACTTATATTTTATTCATAAAAATATGTCATTGAGTTATAAAATTGGGTTACCACAATAAAGGTAAATCAATGTAAAAGGGTTAATCTAAGTGTTAATGTTCTAAAATATCTGAAACAATTATCTATAAAAGGGTGTATATGAGAATGATTGAAAAAATGCTATATGTTTTTAAATATTTCCCACTTTGGATACAATTACTTTAAAAAATTACATTCCTTATACATTTAAGAATTAGTATTTATAAAAATACCATTCCCCCTCATATAAAATAGGATACCTTCACCACCCATTATATGAAATATAAAAAACAAGAATTTCAACCTAATATATTCCATATTATTTTACAAAATTTTCATCTCCAATGTTGGTTAGATTCTAGTCTCAATATAATGTTCCAATTCCTTCAAAACCAAGAAGGTCTATAAGAGAAGATATGATTTCATCTTTATACGTAACAACTTGTAATATTTAATTTTCATTTAAATTAATCATATACCTATTTTAAATATTAATTTATATATTTATTTAAATTTAAACCAAAAATATATAGTCTGTTATTATATATAATATAGAATAACTACCTCATAGTCATACTCATCTATTTATTATAGGGTGTTCGTGTTTGGGTGGGTATTTTTTCACATGCAAGAATGTTTCTATAATTGTTTTATCATGGATAGTTGTTTAATCATAATTACTTAGTAAGATAATGTTTTTGAAAATTAATTTATTTTTTCTCTAAAAAGTAACATTAATTGGTAAGTATTTCTTAACACACCTCCTCTTATTTAATAAAAAACATTGAAATGATCATCTTATGAATTAATAATTTAGAAAACAAACCAAAACACCCATGAAATGGGACTGGAACATCATAATTATCATTAAAAATTATATTCAATTAACTTTATTATTATGTAGAAGATGAGATAATGTAAATTTAATGATAAATGACATAATTATACAAAAATAAGCGAGGAATAGTTGAAACTACGAACAACCGATGATGAAATATTAACTAAAATTAATTAATAATAATGTAATATTTAAACATTCAAATGAATCCAACAGGTAATGAATTTGAATAATAGTATGAAATAATTTTTTAGGGGTCATATTTTATTACATAGAAATTTAGAGTGATGTGACAAAGCTAAAAACCTAGGTTGGGCCTTCACCTCAATCCCCCATTATTAAGGCATGTTTTCATGTTACACATCTAGTATTATTAAGTATAGTGTATTTATTTCTTCATTAAATTATGTATTCATAAATAACATGATATTAAAGTGATTTTATGTCCATATAATAATTTATCGTCCATTTTCTATTTATTCACATACTACTAATGTTTTAAGGGTTATTTTTTTCAATTTTATATAAGTAGTAAATGCATCATTTTCAATCTAACACCCAAATAGTCGAATCCATGTTTGAGATAGAGATATATATAAATCTCATTAGTTAAAAACTATATATAAAAGGCTAGTAAATAGTAGTTATATGTTGAACACTTTTAGTTGGGATAAAATAAACTTAAAATCATATACATAAACAGAATATGAAAAAAAATATATAATAATCATATTAACTGAAGAATAATATAAATTTAAATGTAAAAATAGATGTCATAAAATTCATACAAATAAATATCCATGATCCCAAATTGTAAATCTAAATGAAAGGATATAGAGTGAAAGCATAAAAACAAGAAACATTGTGGAATTATCCAAATTGTGTGTTGATACCAATACTTTCTCTATAATCATTATCTAAAATACCTACCATGAACAACTTTACATTTATTAGTTCCCCATACATGATTTATACATAAAAATTTAATTTTTTAAATAACATGAGAGTAATATACCTGGTAGGACACCCCCGATTCATCTTTAATAGGTGAGGACATGTATAATGGGTGTACATCATGATATGTGGAAATACACAAGAACGAATAAGAATTCATATATCAAGCATCCAAGTTCCAACCAAGTCACCACAATCCCAGACTATACATGAACTATCTTTATAGTTTATGACTATTCATAGGGTTTTACATGTGATAAATAATTATCATCGAGTTTGTTAATAATTCCTCTCATAAATCTAATGTCATCAAATCAAATTATTCCACCAGGCCATCATATTATAGATATGTCATAGGTAAGGGAAGTAGAACTTCATTACCCATATATATCTTAGGTCCGGCATGTACACAATCATGATTCTAATTACCCTTCCTTGGGATAGGCATGAATTCGATCATGATACTACCTTAGGATCAAGTACATTATTTCCATAATGGGGAGTTCTTCTCACTACCCCTATATTGGATAACCATATCATGATGGTCCATGTAGAGACCCATACTTTAAATACATGGATATTACATTACTTTTTCAAAATACTGAATACATAACAAAAAAATGTCACCTAAGTACCGTTATAGTTTGGTGTCTTTGGAAGATCAGAACATCATCTTATAATCTTAGTGAGTGATCATCATCATCTCCCATAAATATATTCCCCTTGTTGTTTTGTAACATAAAATATTTATTTATATCTTGTTTTAATGAAAACATAAAAATGATGAGTTCAAATTCTCATTTAGGGTAAACTTGGAGAATATAAAAACCAAACATAAACATTTGAATGTAAAAACATGAAAATATGCAATGACATAAATCATGGCAGTACATAAGGTATCAATCATAAAGAAACATTAATCATGATTAAATGGCTTGGGAATAAAATATGCAATTTTGGAATCCATTAAGCACATTTTAGGATTTCCATAGTAGCCAAGGCATTACTGCCAAGACCATCATAGTGGACATAGTCCATTACTCAACCTAGTTTATATGTCATTCCAGCCCTATATTACTGAACCATATTTACTTTCCATTCTAGTCATGTATATATCATAAGATATAAATCTTTAATGAATACATTGGAGGGTGATATAGGACCCACCCATCTCATAATGATATCATTCTTACTTCTGCTACAAAATAAACATAAATCATTCATCATAACCCAAAGAATAAAATGGGTTTCATAAACATCATTCCATCATTATATAATCCATTTAAATAAATTGATATCATTTAATCATGATAACAATCAAACCATGAAAATAATAGAGAAATTATACTTGAAACATAATCATACTATATAATATCATCATAGATGGAAAATAGATTTGACAAAACACTTGACATAAATTCTTGAGCAAAATATCATTTCATCTTCAAAATAATTTTATTTTCACAAAATTACATTAAATTTTAAATTAAAATGATTTTGTTGAAAATAATAAATAAATCTTGTAGAGAAAGATTTATTGAAATAAGTCTTTATGAAACCGTAAAAATCCATTCATGCCGTATAAGTTAAAAAAATATTCTTCTCGTAATTTTGCCCGAAATGTAAAAAAGTGCCTTATATGGTAACCAAAGGAAACATTTCTTCCACACAGTGTGGTAAAAAGTCATAAAAATATAAAAAATGACATTAACAGACATGTAATAATAGTAAAAAAGTTAAGAAAACATTTTTAGAAAACATAGACATGGATGAGAAACAAAACCCCAGTAATTACATATGTATAAGTAATAACAGATAAAAATGAGATTTGGAAAATTATCCCTTAACTTAAGTCCGATATTCATTTTATGTATCAAATCCTCCTGTATACGGATTTAAATAATTTCATTGAACTATTCTAGAATCATAGTAATATTTCATTGCTACTTGTTATTTGGGCGTTCATTGCTTTATGTTCTCTTGTGTGTTTTGTCGAATAAATTCTTATTCCACTTTTTAGATTATAGATATATCATTTATAGAATATAATTAGTATAATATATATCATATATATTAATTAAATTCATTTATATAATCATTATTCAATGAAGATCATGTAGAACAAGTCACATCACATTGTGGAGATGGTAGGCCGTACGTACGCACGAGTGATGATATCGTTCCCAAAATTATATGAATGGAATTGGAGTTGATGATGAAATTTCTCATAATTAGTATCCTGTTATAATAATCATAAATATTTATTCCTTACACCATAATAATGATCTATATATGGTGGTGGTGGAAAATAGATTACACAATGGCGTGGATAAGGTATTCCAAACGTACGCATGTGTGGTGATTTTGTTTTCTGTAGGATGGACAAAAAGTGAAATGGTGTTGTTTCATATTTATAATAACATTTAATTATATTAGTTATACTTATTTTATAACATTATAATGAAACAACTATTGAAGAAAATGTAGAAGAATAATGAAATTTGAAAGAATCAGTAGAAGAGATTACCTCTTTTTCGACGCGCCTCCTCTTAATATCCTCTTAGGGCACTAAAGTAGGTCTTGGAAGAAAACCAGAACCTCTAGTAGATTTATAGTGAAGTGGAGAAGTGAAATTTTCAGGGCTTCGCTGATATTGAAGGCAGAAATTTGTGTGAAGAGAAGAGAGTTGAGGTGCCCTTTTATAAGGAAGGATAAGGGTAATTTTGGAAACCTCAAAAATATTAATTAATAATAAAATAAAACCACCCATAAAAACATCCAATGTGACTCAAATTCAGATATTAGGTATGATAAGGTTGTAATATAACCATACAATAAAATTTGGACATGTTGGGGTTTTTTTTAAACCTTATCAATTTGATTTATCCTTATTTAATTTATTTAATCTTATTTGTTGTTATAATATTCTAAATATTAAATTATATTAAATATTTACTTCTGTGTTTTTAATTGTACATAATTGGATTCTATATGAAAATTTAGACCATATAAATATCAATTTACAATTTTTAAATATTTTGTGATTTTTAAACAATTTTAGAATATGTTATTTTTTAAAAATAACAATAATATCAATTTTGACACTATTCATTTATTTGAATTTGAATAAAATCCACACTAAAAATATATTCGAACCAAAATATTTAATAGACTACTAACATGATAGTTTCATCAATAAATTTTTTTGAGCATGTAAATTAGAACATATAATATTTATTTTAATATTTATAAAACCATTTATTTGATATTTCTCATAATAAAATAATTACTACAATGTTTTGTATAATTATTTAATATACTTATTTGATGCACAAAAATTAAAAATAAAAGGCCAGGATGAATAAAATTCTAATATTTTATATAAGATTAATTTTAGTCGAATTTATCTTCTAAAATACCCAACTTTTAAATTGATATATTTATTAAATTATGAAGGTGACAACTTTGACATAATTTAAAATTAAAACCTATAAATGTCATAATCGCTTTTTTAAAGCTCCAAATGGTCAACAATTCTACCATTGTATGTTTATAGAATACATATATACGAGAAATAAGTTTTTTAGGTTTCTGGGCCTTTTATGTGTATTATTAGGGTAATAAAAACTATATTATTGATTTTTCAATAAATTAGTAATATCTTCATTATTAATGTATAAGCTATTTAGGAAATTAGATATTTCTCTAAAAATAATAATAAATTAACATGATAAAGAAATATATTTTAGATTTGAATTGAGTATTTAGAAAAAAAATTATATTTGGTATATCATTATATTTAAAATAAGATAATTATTAATGTTTGAGTGAGACATATTTCACTTTCATTTAAATAAAATAAATTAATGGTCTTAATCACATACAAGTGTCTTCTAATAGATACCATTTCAACCCAAATATGCCTTAGTACGAAATATAATCATCTAATAATTTTATGAATAGTGTTAAGTTAATTTTATCAATTTATATTTACCATTAAGTACCTGATTTACCTTTAATAATGGAAAAAATATACCGTAGTTACTATTCATATTGCCTAAAAAAATTATTTTATTAACATAATTTTGAACTACTAATTCCAAATATGTAATACATTTTCCAAATTCAAAACATTGATGTTACAGTATTTAATTTTAAATTAATCCCGCTGTAGAGAAAATAGTTTTTTAAAGATAAAACATTGCAAAAGATTGAAATGTTGTTAATTATGAATTCCTGATAAAATTAATTCTAATGACTTAAATTATATCAAGTAGTAAAAATATATTCTATTTATATTTTAAAACCATTATGTATTATAATTTTACAATATAAATTATCTCAATGACAAAAATTGTTTTTAAAAAAAATTTGACTTATTTTTACTATTCATCAAAATAAGAAACTTATCAGAAAAATATCAAAAATTTATCCAAGGTAAATTATTATATCCCAATTAAAAAGAAGAATTTTATTTTTTCAAGTTGAAATAATAAACATGTAAAAATTATATTTAATGTGGTTTCACCATCAAAAGGTGTGAAAACTGCAATTTTTTAAAAATTAATATTTTACACAAAAAATTTATTTTTTCCCATACCATGTTCTATAAAATATTTAAGATGAATTTTAATGTCATAAAATTAATAATTTAGATACTACTACTCTTACCGGCTAGATCATAATAATATTTCAACAATATATTGTTGTTTAGTAAATCTCATTATTGCGTACAACACATGCTATTGAGGAAGAATGCTCTTTCATGCAATACAAGCCAAGAATAGTGTTTCTGCATTATATAAGCTAATGCAGTGTGGTGTATAGAACAAGATTATTTTGTGTGGCTTACAACAAAATACATCAAAGAAATTAATATAATATTTTTCATAAAATCTTGTGGTGTTATATTCTACCACCTTAATATGAATTTCACCCTCAAAATTCATCGAGGTTATAAATGGATTTCTACGTGAAAGTTTCATTAATATAAACCCACATCATAAAAAGGAATACTAAAACTCAATTTAAAAAAACTAATTTATGTAACATAATAGTATCCGAAATTAACTTATCATTGGGTTTCCACATCGGAGAACATAGGTGAAAATATGGAGATGGAAGAGAAATCTAACCATTAAGTTCTGATGGATAGTGGTAGAGAACAATTCTATGAAAAAGACAACACTCACAAGGGCATAAATTTATGATGATCTAAGGTACCATTTGATCCATCAAATATGAGGGAAATAGGAAACCTTTTTACATTTTCAAGATCATTTCTCTAATGTTGAATAATTTTTTATATAAAAAAATAATTACTTTATTTTGGAAAAATATCACTATTTTTCATGTCTTGAACAATTTCCACTTCATCTCTAAATGAAATAATGTTGAATATGTCTTCTGTGAAGTGTTATTGGATCATGCGGTAGAATGATAGGTCATTCCATCTTTCTAAGACATTTGTTTTGCAATAGTTATATACATATGTCCATCTATGGTGAGATTAATCGTATATGGTTCCACAAATGGACTTATACTTCATTTATCATACCAATTAATAATATAAAACTAATTTCTACAATCCATGGACATACTGTAAGACAATGGTTGGAGATAAAGGCATTTCTCACTTAGGTTCTGAGTTTGATTCCTACATCCTTGTCTGACGTGATGGGTTGTCGCTCGTTCTGCAGGTTGTCCCTTTTCTTAAAATATACTATTGTAATATTCCAGAAATAAAATTTAAAAAAGTTATAGCCTTAAACAACACTATTTGATGTTCAAATTAATCCAATACAACCTTAATAAATATCTAAAATACTTCTTTCCAAACTCATATTATGCATAGAAGTATTACTAAAAATTTCATATAACAAGCACATGAATACCATTATTTATCCCTTATATATCAAAATATATATCTTGTTGATCACATTCCAAACATGAGATTACCTTAATAATTTATTCTTTTGAAACATTTATTACCATATAACCTTAGTGAAAATATAAATTCTATCAAAAGTTATCTCTTTCCACATACCAAAATCCCAAAAATTATATATACACAAACCATGATATCACGTTGTCCTTATCTCAATCATGAGTTCATGAATACTATCAAACTTTTTCTTCTTCTTATTCCATCATGATGCACATATCATATGATTTCAAAAAATATTTCAACCACTTTTCATGGATACCAGTACCTTATTCTTATATAAAACCACAATGGACTAATACATAGATATTCTTATATACAATAAAAGTACATCAACAACATTATTATTGAATACCAATACAAAAACACTTAAATCCATCCTCTTTAATAATTTCCATTGAATACATCCTTCCTTTATTTATATGTATCCTCCTAGGTCAGGGCATTGAGTTCGGTAATGCCCATGTTTTCCACAGATAAGACATTGAACTCCATCACAGTTTGTCACTCTATGACCCTTCTCCCCACATAGATAACATATTCCCCTCCATTTGATGTATTCATCAAGGTTCTTCTTCCCTTATTTATAAATATCAATCACTCATTCACTATGCTCTTCACTGTGTAAACATGCATAAAATTCTATCTTCCTCTTATTTGATGAATTAGTAATACAACTAAATTTCACCTTATTAATCATATATCACGATGACTGATTATGCATAATCATAAAATCTTTCTTTCTAGGAATTACGTAATTTCTTTGCTCATAGTCACCAATTTTTCCATTGGATTCTATGTAGACCAAATTCCATCTCATTCCCTCTATTGACTAAAACCAAAAACGATGTAGTAAAAAATATTTAAAATAACAAAGAACCACATAATCATAAAAAGTCACTTATGGGTTGTCTAACATATCACACATTCTTTAATCCATGAAAGCCTAGGTTCGCCATAGGTTATTCATGATTGTCAACATAATTATAGGACTGTAACCTACAGTTATACTAAACCTTAAGGACATCCCAATACATATCATAGAAATATCTCAAGGGATTTAACTAAAGTATCTGCATCCTAGTTTCCAAAGGTTATCTAAACCATTCCTATAATTCAAACTGGAGAGTCCCATACTTTACGTACATGGACATTACATTAAATTTTGGGGAATACTTAATACATAAAAAATGACAACCAAGAACCGTAATAATTTTGTGTGTTTGGAAACATAGAACGTAATCTTATAATCATAGTGAAAGATCTTCAAAATCTCCCATAAATATCATCCACTTTTTTGTTTTCTTACCTAAAAACATTATTTATATCCTGGGTAAATGAAAATATAAAAAGGGTTATCTCAAAATACTCTGTAAGGGTAAACATAGGCAATATAAATACAATCCATATAAATTTGAATGTAAAAACATGAACATAAGAAATAACATAAATCATGGAAGTACATAAGGCATAGATCATAAAGAAACATTAATCATGATAAAATTGCATGGGAATAAAACATGTAATTATGGCATCCATTAATCACATGTTATGATTTCCATAGTAGCGAAGGAATTTATTCCAAGACCATCATAGTGGACAAAGTCCATTACTGAACCATGTTTACATTACATTCTAGCCCTATATTACTGCACTATATTTACATTTCATTCCATTCATGTTTATCTCACGAGATATAAATCCTTACCCAATGCATTGGTCGGAGATATAGGTCCCCCTCATCTCATAATTAAATCATTCTTACTTGTGCCCCAAAATAAACATATATCATTCATCATAACCCAAATAATAAAATGGGTTTCATAAACATCGTCCCATCATAACATAATCCTTATAAAACAAATGGATATCATTTAATCATAATAAGAATCAAACCATGTAAATAACAGATACATTATACTTGAAACATAATCATACTAAATAATGTCATCATAGATGGAAAATAGTTTTGAAAAAACACATGAAATGAATTCTTGAGAAAATTTCTTTTCTTCTTTAAAATAGTTTTTTTTTCAAAAAATAAATTAAATATTATAACAAAAAAAATTTGTTGAAAATAATCAGGAAATCTTGTAGAGGAAACTTCATTGAAATAAGTCTCTATTAAACTCGAAATATCCATTCACGCCATATAAGTTTAAAAAAAATCATCTCGTTCTTTTTCCAGAAAAGTTAAAATGTACCTTATATGGTAACCAAAACAAATAGTCCTACTATATAGTGTGGTAAAACTTCAACAAAAGGGTAAAAATGACTTTAAACATATATTTAAGAATAGTAAAAATTTTATGAAAACATTTTTATAAAACAAGAACATAGATGATAAACATAACCCCACTAAATACTTACATATAATAAATCTTGGATAAAAATGAGATTTGAAAAATTAACTATTACCTTAGTTCTGATAAGATTTTTATTCATCATAACCTCCTGTATAATGATTTAAATAATGTCATTGACTTATTCCAGAATCATAGTAATACTTTATTGCTACTTGTTATTCGAGTGTTCATTGCTTTATGTTCTTATGCATGTTTTGTCGAATAAATTCATATTCCAATTTTAAGATTATAGATATATAATTTACATAATGATATTATTATAATATATATCATATATATTCATTCAATTTATCTATAAAATCATTATTCAATGAATATCATGTAGAATGAGTCACATCACATCATGGGGACGGTAGGTCGTACGTACGCACAAGAAATTAAATCATTCCCATATTTAAATGAATGGAATTTGATTTTTTGATATAATATCTCAGAATCAGTATCATGTTATAATAATCATATATAGCTATTATTTACACCATTATACCCATCAACGTAAGGTGGTGTTGGAAAACGATTACACCACGGCACGGAGACGGTATTCCATACTTACGCACGCGTAATGATTTCTTTCTCCGTAGGATGGATAGAAGGTGAAATGGGGTTGTTTCATATTTATAATATCATATCATTATATTATTTATACTTATTTTATTACTTTATAATGAAACAACTAAATAAGAGTAAGTAGAAGAATAATGAAACATGAATGAATTGGTAGAAGTGTTTACCTCTTCTTCGATGCGCCTCCTCTTAACCTCCTCTTAGGGCACTAATGTTTGTCTTGAAAGAAGACCAAGAACACTAGTATGTTTAGTGGGATGTGGATAAGTGAAATGGGTAGGTTTTTTCTGAGCATTAAGGCTCAAATTTGTGAGTAGAGAAGAGCGAGGAGGTGCCCTTTTATAAGGGAGTAGAGGGGAACTTTTGGAAACCTCAAAAATATTAATTAATAATAAAATAAAACCCCAAATAAAAAATTCAATAGTGACTAAAATTAAGATAAGAGTTAACATAGTGTTGTAATATCATCAAACAATAAAATTTATACATGTTTGGAAATTATTTTAATCCTTATTTAATTTATTTAATAATTTTTGTGGTATTAATATTCAAAATTTTAAATTGTAATAAATAATTACTTATGTGTTGTGAATTTTCCATAGTTGGATACATTAGGAAATTTTAGACCATATAATTTTCTATTCATAGTTTTAAAATATTTTTGTGATTTTTAATCAATTTTATAATATTTTATGTTTATAAAATAAAAATAGTGTCAATTTTGACACTATTTTTTTATTTGAATTTAAATAAACATCACACATAGGATATATTCAAAAAAATATATTTAATAGACTCCAAAAATGTCATATTTATCATGGAAATTTGTGGACCATGTTATTTATTTCATATAATATTTATTTTATTATTTTTAAAACCATTTATTTGATATTTATCTTAATAAAATAATTACTACATCATTTTTAAATAATTATTTAATATAATTATTTGTTTCATAAAATTTAAAAAAAATACTATGCTGAATATAAATTTAGTATCTTTCATATGATTAATTTTATTTGAATTTATCTTCTATATCACCAAACTTTTAAATTGATATATTTATTAATTTATAAAGGTGAAAACTTTGATGTCAATTAAAATAAAAAACTATAAATGTCATAATCGCTTTTATAGAGCTCCAAATGGTCAAAAAAACTTCCATTGTATGGTTATGGTATATATATATACTACAAATACGTTTTTTAGTGACATTTGGTCCTTTTATGGGTATTATTAGTCTAATAAAAACAATATTATTATTTTTTCACTAAATAAGTAAAATCTGCATCATTAATGTATAAGATATTAATGTAATTGTATATTGCTTAAAAATTACAAATAAATGACAATGATAAAGAAAAAAATTATAGCTTTTCAATTAGTATTTATAACCTAATATTAATTCTATATAACATTAGATTAAAAATAAGATAATTATTAAAGTTTGAGTGAGACAAATTTAACATTCATTTAAATAAAAAATTAAGGTCATAAACACATAAAATATGGATATAATATATACCATTTCAACCAAAATATGCATTAGTACGAAATATAATCATCCTATTATATTAATACAATTTTAAGTGTAATTTTATTATATTATAGTTACAATTAATTATCCGATTTACTTTTAACTATGGTAAATAAATGTTACCGTAGTTACTATTGATAGTGCCAATAAAATTAGCTTATTAAATTAATATGGAACTACTTATTCCACATATGGAATCCATTTTTTCAAATTCAAAACACATAATTTGCAGTAATTATTTTATTATTAATCTCGCTGTTAAGAAAACGGTTTTTAAAAGTGAAAACGTTGGAAAAGATTGAAATGTTTTTACTTATGAATTCAGTATAAAATAAATGATAATGACTTACATTATATTAAATGGTAAAAATACATTCTATTTATATTTAGAAACCATTAAATATTATTATTAAACCATATAAAGTATCTCGATGAAAAAACATATTTTTAAATAAAATTTCGCATATTTTTATTATTCATAAAAATAAGAAACTTATCAGAAAAATATCAAATATTTATTCAAAGTAAATATTTATATCCTGATTCAAAAGAAAAATTTTACTTTATCAAATTTAGCTAATAATCATATCAAAAACTAGATTTAATGTTGGTGCTCCCTCAAAAGGTGTAAAAATTGCATTTTTTTTAAAATACATATTTTACCCGAATTTTTTTTTTCTCTTACCATGTTCTATAAAATGTGTAAGATGAATTATAATGTCATTAAATTTAAAATTTAGTTACTAATAATCATAATTACTAAATTATAATAATATTATAAAAATATATCATTGTTTACTGAGTCTCAATATTACATACATCACACGCTATTGAGGAAAGCTTCTCTTGCGTGCAACACAAGCCAAGAATAGTGTATGCATATAAAATAAGCTAATCCGTTGTTGTGTATAGCACAAGATAATTATTTTCATGCGTACAACCCAAGATATAAATGAAATTATAAGAATATTTTTTATAAAATATAAGGGTGTTACAATCCACATATTCTATGTACAGAAAATAAAACATCCAAAAGATTGGTGACTCACATTGGGAGTTTTATCATAAAACGAAAATAATAAAATTTAATCCTGAGAATATAGTAGCAACATGTTTAAAAATTTTAACATCATGCTATTTAATTCACCATTAATCTATTTTATTTTTCACATGAACTCATGATGGGTTTAAAATTTCTATTTCAGTGATGTGAAACTATATTGATGAATTATTTTTTGAACATATTGAATAAATATTGTAACATATTAATAGATATTTTGATTTCTTTGAAGAAGTATTGAATATGTATGAAGCCTAATCAAAAGTATTATAAAATCCATCTTTTGAAGATAAGAACATTAGGATGAAACAACATTCCAGTTTAGTGCAACTTGTTATTAAGTAGAATCTTATTGAATTTATTAAATTACTAAAGAAACCTATAAAATCATAAGAATCCAATACCCATTCAGTGGAAAAAGATATTATGTTTCTAGTTCCAAGAATCTACAAACTACCCAGTGGAGGAAACCAGGTAACAAGTAATTCAATAATAAATGATCCATTCATAAAATTTATTACTGTCAAAACATGTTCAATTAGTACTCAAATGAAACAATGAACGATGATGAATTCAAAAAAATTTCAAATACATTTAAAATCAGTAAATAATTACATTTGTATTCATTGAAACTCACTCACTCATCCAATTCAAAATATTAATACCCCATGATCATCAATTCCTCTTAGAGACCTCTGTTAATAAATTTTATATCATTCCACAAGAGTTTCTGCAAAATTTTCTATCATTACCTATATCATTAACGTCTCATAACCTACAAGTGGGTCATAATTTTCATTGAGATAATTGAGACAAGGATAAAAGTGATTTCTCTTCTAAAATTGCTTTCTTCCTCATAATTCATATATATTTGGTTCTCATAGCCGTTAAGGTATGGGAATATGGTTTTCATTTTACTTAATTTATAAATAAAGGAAATATTATTTTGAATTTTATATCTTTAACATAAATTATCTTCAATCTAATATATTTACCATTTCTGGATATAATCTAAAAGGAAATTTATAGTTTTTGTTTCTTGGAAACCAATAAAGACAAAATATTAATATAATATTCAATATGGAGAGTATGGTGGTAGATTTAGGTTCTCTTTTAGAGCTATTGGAAATATTTGTTACCAAATATTGTGATTCTTTTAGTTTCCAAAATTTAATTTATTTATCACCTTCAATTATTTCTATCTTTATTTATTCAATAAAATATTAATCAATTTTTTACTAAAATGCAATTTTTATTGTATTTCTCATTCATAATAATTTATATAACTATATCATTGTTCTTTATACATTTGTTTATTGATATTTACTTCATTAAAATATTATGATTTTGAAAAAAAAAATTATTACCTTTTGTTTTTTATTCTATTATTTTTTTAAATGTAAAACCACCGAAAATTAATATTTTATTAAAAATATTACCTGAATTTGGTATCAATGGGGTTTTTAATTCAATAATTTCATTGTTTTAAAATTATATCAAATCTTAGTTGTCTTTTAAAATTTATTAAATTGTTTTACAAAAAATGATATTTTTTGGAAAATGTATTTTTAAAACACCAATAGTTTTCATAATGTAAATAATGTGGTCATGCTCTTTTTTATGGTTATAATTTTGTTAATTTTAAAAATTGATAGTCTACATTTTTTGAACATTTATTTTTCCTATTTATATGATCTTAATTCATATATATATATATATACATCTATAACTATAATAATGATAAATTTACCCCAGATGATATACCTAGTTATGAATTGGATGGGAAAGAAATAAATTTCTTATTTTATTGTTTAGATAAAAATTAATTTAGTCACATTAATACATGCAAAATTCCTCATGAAATTTGGAACAAATATCAATGTAACTATTGAATGAAATAAAATGGACAAATATACAAGGTTAAATATATTTAGACAATAATTTTATAGTTTTTCAATATATCATTGTGAATATGTCACTGAACTAGTTACATGATTTACTAATGTTTGAAATTTATCAGATGTAATTGGTGATTTTATTTATACATAAACCTTATTCAAAAAAATTAATTTGGTGTTCCCAAGAAATTGGAAACCTAATGACCCCACGGATGAGGATTCTAAATAATTGAAAAGCATTTTGAATGATGAACTCAATGACCCTCCAATGTAATATGAAATTTCTTCGAGAGTATAAGTCAAATATGAATATATGTTGGTCAATATATCAAAATACATATTTTTTCCAGAAAATCAACAATAATTATTCTAAAATTTAATATTAGACTTTTCAAATTGTAGTGACCCCACAATGAGTAGCCCAGAGCAAGTGTTTACTATTTTATATTACTAAAAGATACAGTGAATCACATCCCAAAAAAGTAGTGTTCTAGTAGATTTTGTAAACAATATACATAATTGAAATTTTAATAACAAAAAAACATAAAATAAACAAATTATCTTCATTTAGTACACCATTATTCCATTTATCATATCCCTCCACATCAATTGAAAAACAAATCCTCATATTATGGAGATTAAAAAACATAATAAAGGGTTATCATATAATCTCATTAAGGGTATGTGTTAAACGGTAGCTATGAATACATATTTAATTATCAGTATAGAATGGTAAATAACTAAAAATAATTCCATTTAATTTAATAAAATGAGAATAATAAGGAAGGAATATGGTATTATCAAATAATTCTATATAAATAATAACATAATCAGGAAACATAACAACTAATCATATAACTAATAAAATAATCTCATAGAATATCAAAAACTAAATTCATAATGATATAATTTATAATAATATACATATAAAATAATGTATTGGGGACTCGTTCGAAAACATATAATACTATATGAATCCATTTCATTATTTAAGCGTGGACTCACTTAATTTAAATAAAATTCCTGCTAAAATTATTAATTTGGTCCTCATGTTATTACCCTTTGGAAGTAATAGTTGTATAATTGGTTTTATAGACCTATTACAGTCTTGGAACCCATTTTTTATGAAAATAACAAGCTACATGGTTAGCAGAAAATATGGGGGAAAATTTGCAAGGTTACTACTAACCATGTGATAACTAGATAGAGGGTAACTATATCTGACATGATTTTTCAGTCAATGAGGATGGTGGTGCCTTCCTATGTGCAGATACTATTGTTTTTAGAAGATACGAATCAAATAGTGTGGGAATGTTTTGTAAAACCATGAAAACTAATCGTGTGAGTTTCCTCTTCATTCGGTAAAGGGAATATAGTTAGAACATAGTTCATCCAACTATGCCACAAAAACAAGTGGCCTTTTAATATGAGGAAATTCAACAAATTGATTGTAAAATAAATATAACCTAAATAATTATTTAATTTCTCATTTTTTGGAATGTAGCACCAATTCAGATCTTCATTGAATTCTAAAGTATGATTTTGGTGATCATTGATGTGAAAGATCAGAATAGAGATTCTTTCATCACATTTGATCCCTTTATATGAGTACTCAATTAATTTTGTTCTATTATTCATTCAGATTTTTATATTTTAGTCTATTCAGGATAAAAATTATATTAACTTATTTTCATGGTTTTCTTCTATTCATTGTTTTTCCTCTATTAAGGAAAAATTAGGAACTGGTAAGAGATTATCACTCCAAAGCAGATCTACGGTTGGTGGTCTCATACTTTTTCCCGAATTAAAAGAGTATATTTATATTATTTCGTGTCGATTTCCCAATTTAAAAATAATCATCCTTGAAATTGATTTTAATATAGGCATAATGTGGATTAGTATGACCTATGTAAATAATGATAAAATTTATAAATGATTGAAGGCTACAAATCATCAATTGGAACAACCAATTAAGTGAATCTTTTATTTAAATAGACCTTCATCGGTGGCATTTGGAGTTTCAACTTTCAAGTGTGACATTTACACATTTAGATTGTATGTTAAATTATTACGATTAAATGGAGAATATAGTATTAATTGATTATGTGAAGGGAATGGAGGAACATGTACCTATGAAATGGTTGTGTATTTTCTAGTGTATGAATGCATATATTATTATAATAATATTTCCACATGTGATAATTATGATACTAATCATTTTCAGATTATCATATACTTTGAGCCACATTCCTAGGTAAATAATAAATTAAGTGATCATGGTAATAACATTTCAATTAATTAAGTTATGATCACTAAAATCCTATTATATTTATTGATTAAAACAAGGGTTCATATATGAATTGCATGGATGAAGTCATTTGGATCCTACTGTAAATATGAATGAGTGTTACATGGACTCCATAACAGATTTCTATGTACATACTCAAGTGGTTTACCATCATATGATCTAGTGACACTTGGACTTCATTCATAGATTTAAAATTATAGCATAAGAAGGGCTATTCTATATGTGTATGGAGTGAGATTTGTGGTCCCATAGTGAACCTTAATAGATGAAATAAAATGGAAATAATGTTATAACACACATATAGTGACACCATGAATCTAGTGAGGAATTCCTAGGATGGTTTTGAATGGTGTTTGGTTTATGATACACTTGAAATAATATCTATATTCTAAATAAGGGACACCAATGACAATCATAGGTTCCAAATTGAATAATTGATGAATTTATTTATATAAAACCTCTACCAAACCAATTAAAAAAATTGTGTTTTTTAAGACCTATATCATTTTTTATTTCATTATAATTCATATATTTTTAAAATTCAATTACTAATTACACAGTGTAATTATAATATATATTCTCTGACTTGATGGAATTAAACATTATTTATGGGGAACTAATTGGGTTTTATCTCAAAAACTACTTAGGATTCCCTAGGTAACCTATAATATTATATGACAACAGGTATAGATATGTTCAGGAACCATACGATATGTTTGTATTTCTTCATAGGTATATGGTAACAAAAGAACAATGTGGGGATCATGATGATAATTGGAATGTATTTTGGTATTTTATGTATTTTGATACATGTATTTTACAATTTTTATATATACATATTTTCCTCTAATTTGTAGAGAGGTTACATGATCATCATTTTATATGTGTTTTCCTCTAGTAATATATACATATGTTTATTTTTATGTTTGTTTAACCTCAGTCTGATTAATTTGCTACATTTTTTATTTTACTGTGATTATTATTTAGATGTTTTACACTCCGGTAAGTGTGGATTTTCCCCATCACACACCCTAGTCCCTAATATCTATCTAGATGATTCTAGTGTATAAGGATATGTGCTTGTGGCCATGTGGAAAACTGGGATCAGGGAACCATTCAAGAACATCCAGGTCTATGACATTATAATGTGGCATCACAGTATTATTTTTAATGTAATTTATTAAGAAAATATAATGGGATTCGAATGAATGTTAATTTGGTAATGAGATATTCCTGAATATATCAATCCCATTTAAAGGGGAAAATCCAAATTTCATTGAATAAAAAATATTTTTTTCTATACATTGGATATTATTGTTCAGATAATTACACTGTTGGGTGATTAACATGAGACATGATTTTATCATTGATATGACTGTGGGTTCTCTTTGGATTCAACCGACTGAGATGACTATATTGCATCTCATGTATCATTTCAAGTACATGAAAGAATCAAATTCCATGCATTATATCATCCCATATATGATGCATTACATGTTTTCATGATAATTTGATAGGTTTCATAGTAGTTATAACATGTATTTTCATATATAATTTTCATATATAATAAAGTGATATGATTGTTTTGTAGATTGTATATCATAACCTGGGCATTGTTTTCATGATTTGTCTATATAAAACACCTTAAGAAGACTTTAGTGGAAGATTGAGCCATACACCAAAAGTATCATTGAATGAAGCATGATACAATGGGAATTAAGTGGATTCCATGTTTCGGGTAATGAAGATTATGAGACCTTATTTATCAAAATGTGGTGAAAATTTCAGATATTCAACTTAAAATGATTAGTTATATAATTAAAATGAAATAATAAAAAAATTAAAATTAAATTGAAATTAAAAATATTATGGTAGAGAACTTAATGTTAAAATATCCAAAGTATTGTAAAGTAGGTAGCATTTATATATTAATAAGGATATTAATGTCCCCGAGAACATACGCTTGTTGTAGGAAGATGAGTGTGATTCTTATATAAGAAGTCATTACCTATCCTATTTAAATATATGTTCTTTTAACTGTGGACATTGATAATGTTATTTTATGAGGTGCAGGTTTTACATTGAAGAGACATGCCATCACCATTAACACTAGTCATATGAAAAAAAATATAGGATATGAAATTGATATGATGGTGTTGGCATATATGGTATAGGTGGGTCCAGATATTTTTCATGCTGTAACACATGCATTTTTAATGGAAATAGGTTCTAAGGACCAGTTCTATGAAATGTTTTTCTACATCATACAGAATTTATAAGGACTACCACAGTCCATCTCGTTGATGAATGATCTGACATGTCTATTCCAGTAGAATAATTTTTGCATGTTCTAGTGTGATGGTACACTACAGGATACAGAGTCGTGGATAGAGTCCATTCAATATATAATTGGGTATCTCAATCCATTTCTCGATATTAGGGTACTGATCAAAAGTTATATGTCGAGTGATTCCTCTATGAGATGGTCGTAGGCCAATAATTATATGGTTGATCATGAAGATATGGATTTTATGGATTTTAATATATTCTTGAATGATTATTTCTATCCATGATGCTCAGGGCTCGTAGGGCCTGATATTTATGTACTTGGAACATGGCGTGTTATCACTGATGGATTATTTGGCCTATTAGCCATAACTCTGGAGATTCGATCTTATTCTAATAGTTGATGAGTTATATAAATACACTACCTTAGATGATGGTATTGGGTATGAAATATGATCACATGTGAATTTATTTTTTATTACTACTATTTTTCTAACAGTGAACCTTGTCCTTATCAAAGATAATAACAGAGAGAGGTTGGAGGTGAGATCAAGGGCAGTTTGACACCTAGATCTATTACTGCATTCAATATGTGTAAGAATCATTGTCTATAGATTTAATGTGGTGATTTTGTTATCTATAACACATACAAAGGTATCATTGTGAGGTTTCAGTAGTGAGGTAGATCAAGGCATACAATACCGTAGTGCATGACAGACCTAGTTGAGTGTTGATCCTATGGAATGTTGGTAAATCTATAGTGATTATGAAGATTGTTTCCTCCAATAGAAACTGAGAGAGGTTCCAAACCAACTATACATGTACGAGAGTGGTCATTGTATTATAGAATATAATGGATTAGGAGTACAACTGACTAGTCATGCCGAGGCGGTGACTGTGGGGATGGTAGTAAGACTCCATATTTTTAATGATAGAAGATAGGATCGGTTTAGGTTACTTATTCTATATTAAATGGCCATGGAGCAATATAGATTAATGTGGCTAAACTGGCATGAATAGAGAATAATTCTATAACTTCTACTCTAATAGGTACTATTCTAGTAGTCTCTACATTATAATCTTCCCTTTTCGATATTGGATATTCTCACAGCTTTATATCTATTCCCATAGTAGAGAGACTTGGGATCCACATTCATAGTTCTGATGGTTATGTAATTTTAATATGAAAATTATTCCATGGAACTAAATTTTATTTTCACATATATAATTTTACAAATTTTACTGTTGAAAAAATTTAAAATATAATTAAACTTTTTAAATAATTTAAAATAGTGTAGATTGAGTTAAAATTCAATAATTTTCACTATTTAAAAAATATTTAAACACATCATAAAAACATAATTAATATAAATTTTATATTTAAATTTCCAAAGAATTTATTTTATCAATTAAATTTTCAAAATTTTAAAAAAAATATTTATTTTGTGCAAAAGACATGACTAAACCATTTTTTTGAAAAAAGATATAGTTTTGTGGAAAAAAGTTCTATTTATTTAAAATGGTTTTAATATTTTATAAAATTAAAAGATATCCATTTTATATATTTTATACATGTCTAAACCATATAATTTTATAATTTAGTATGTATTATTCATAACTACAAATTTAACAGCTAATTTATTTTGGTAATGTTTAAATAATAATATTTTAATGGAGTGTTTTCTATTATTTAAACTCGATGATTCGTGCATTCAAAACTATAAAATAGATCTGATTTATTTAAAAATATATGAATCTCAAAGTATTTGGATGTTACAATACCACATATTATTGGGTTTTTTTTCATACACACTATCAAATATGTTGTTCATGTTTTAAAATCTCTTGGTGGTACACATATTCTGTAATTAACCGCTTATTCCCATTGGATTGAGAATACACTGAATTTTTACTAGGATATATGGGACATCCCCAAGATGAACAAGGTTTTAGATAAATTTAAAAATGATTTGAATAAAAGTTGGAGATGATTTACCATTTAAGAAATGGAACCATTAAACAACAACCATAACCAACCAATCAACATTTGTTGCATGAACTAAGAATGAAAAATAACCAAGTTCATCTATAAACTAGATAAACCCTAATGAACTAATGCAGATGAAAAATTACTATAAAATAAAATATTATATGAAACCAAATAATCTCTAATATGATAACAAACTCCATTTTATACAATTTTCATTCTCGATCCCCACCAAACACCCCACATTTCAGGAGGTGGTGCTAATCACATGTGAATCTATACCTTTTCACTTTCTGGGAAGATAGAATCTGTAAAACCACCAATGTACCAAAGCATGGGTGAATATAATAAACAATAGGTTTCCCAAAATTACATCACTATTCAATCGTCTCGGATAGAATAGTTATTTCAATTATATAAAACATTTTTTTGAAATAATTTATCAACACTATTAATAACTAAATGTAATCATGTTTACAAAACCATTTGTTACCAAAATTATAATAGTGATTTTGAAATCAATTTTCCATAATTTTTTTCCTATAAAACTAAAAATATTTTCCAAAACCTTTCTAAATATTCTTTTTGAATTCCCTATCCATTCCACAAATTTACACAACCAACCATGCATGATACACAATTGAAGTACAATACTCATGAAAAACATATCATTGATCTACAATGTCTTCACAATGTAATTATATCTCGTGTCCCATTTAAAAATTTTATCTGAGCACATTATAAAATTACATCAAAGGCCCATAAATACAACGTAAACCTACACAACATGTATTCACAATATTCATTCCAAAACAACCTTTAGGAAAAACATTTTATTGAAATCCATTTAAAAAACCATTTAAAATCCAACTTATATTAATAATAAAATAAGTTTTTATTAAAAACCATTTACCATCATTCCATTTATCAATTATAACATATTTATAACTTAAAATCACCATTATAAATCCAACTAACAAAATCAATTTACACAACAATTCAGAAAAATAACTCAATTTCACCCAAAACCATATATCATCAATAAAGAAGGATTATTACATGTTTTTTCACAATAAATTATATTAAAATAAAAAAAATTAATACTATTTAAATCAAATGTAGAAATATGATTCGAGAGTGAAGCCACATACATTTATGGTTTTGATTAAATCTGACAACTGACGGAGAACGCTCACACAACTAGATTGATGCTCCAAAAAATGACCATAGATCCCATCTATTATCAAAAACCATAACAAATATCATCATATTTCGAATCCTCTATCTTATATCTACCTATAATAGGTGAATATACCATACTTCAAGGGAATTTTACAAGTATATCTATTTTGATATACTGAATCATGATGATAATAAAGAATAATGTCACTTACCGATAGAATTAGGCTTTCAAATGTCAATGGAGGGAACCATATAAGTTCTTAGATGCTTAGAAGACGTTCCGCAAACATAAATGGAGAGAAGTATCAACTTATTTCAATTTAAAAATATTATCATTTAGAAGAAAAATTCAGTATGATTCTAAAAAAATAGGATCTTACTTTTTCCCTGCGCATGCTATGTCAGACATATTAGGAAAAATGTGTGATAAATTTGTGTTTTCCACTATACAAAAACTAAATGGATGAACAGTTTCTCCAAGGAACTCTAAATGGTTCAGATAAATTGTGGAAAAATTGTTCGCCACTCTACTCTCTAAAATAATTCTTTAATGTTTATCAAACTCTCATATGCTCCAACATTACACTTTATAAACAAAAAAAGCATCAATTAAGGGTTACATACTAAAACCTATGGGTACTACATTCATTCCACATTTGGAATTTACATACTCGAAAAGTTAAAAAAAATCATATTCCCAAAAGTGTTCCAACCATTTCTCTTTCTATTCCTTCTCTTTTTCCAAGTTTCTTCCAAATTCGGACCATGTTTCCATAAAACATGCATTATACATATGGACATTTAATAAAAGTCATTATATTTCATATATAAAATCTGTACTAGAATATATAACAACAAATAACTATATATATATCAACATGATCATTTTTGACCACATGGTCTAGATCAGGCACTTAAATTTTGAAATGAGAATTGTGGAACACATTATGAAATAGAATGAACTGTTGTAGAAATGAAAACGGATTTACCACCTCTCAACACATTACCTTATCTCAAAAGGGAAAATGTTTATCATAGATAAATTTTAATCCATCCCAAAACAATGATTTCTGATTCATGGAGAGATCCTCACGATACAAATGATCAGTAATCATAATTAACATTGTCCTTCAATGATGATCCACATATGATTTACAATGTAATTGAGTCATCTTTATCCTCCTTATAATCAAATGAATATTATCCATAGTTTCCTAGAGAGGACTAGGCCTAACTAGTGAAGTCTCACCCATTTACCCCAAACACAGTAGAAAATGAAAAGGACCCACACACAATGCTTCAAATGGAGCCATATATATCGAGGGCTATGACAACCCTGCTTTTTTAATTCCACATTTAAACATGATTTTTTATATAAAAATTGCTTGATACAACATATAATATCGAGAGTATTAGTGTATTTTGGGCTTAGGATCCTTACATAACAACTTAAAAACATGAAATACATCATTTTTTTGAATGAATCATTTACATGACCAATACATTCCCGCATACTTAGAATTCCATGGGATAACCTGAGGACAATCATAAAAAAGGGTGAGCTATAAAGCACAGTAATGGAATAAACATGGATGAACTTGAAGAATACAATACATGTTATACAATAGGAATCTCAATAGAGAATAAGGGAAGAATAAACATAAATACATGAAAAGCATGATAATCAAAACATGGAAATGAAGCAACAACCCTTAACATGGTATTAGCATGAGCCAAGGACCATTTCTCCTAGAGCATGAGGAGACCATAAATGCACATGAAGTATGAGTAAACCCTCATTTCACATTAATTATCATGAGTAAACACCCATTTTAAATAACGTATCACAATACTATAATTTACCCCATGCATTGGAGCACTATCAGGGCACACCCTCCTTAAACATTTCATTTCATGCATTAGTGTTCCACAAGGATAATAAAACCATGAATCATTCAACATATTTATTTATTCCATGATAAAATAATGTGGATTAAATACTTGAAACTATTTAAACAATACATGGAGGTTAATACCATTTATAGTGAAACAAGCATGATTTTTACTACACAATGACTTTGTCGTGGAAAAACGTTGTGCAATTTCGGCAGCATAACGACGTGACATAAAAACTCATAAAATTGGTTGTTGAGAAATAAATGGTTGTCTAATAATATTTACATGACATGGAAATTAATGGGATTATTTAGATACATGTCCAACAAATGTAATGGAATTTTGAATCACGATACAAAATAATTTATTGAATAAAAATGAGGAGAGGGAAATTCCTATCAGAATTTTGGCACAGAAATAGGTGTACATGGGAAGCATTTAATGAGATATAAAGGGGTATCTCAATATTCAAACATAAATAGGTCAGTATAGTTGATTTTATAAACCATACTCTAACATTTATAATTGAAATTAAGAGGTCATAACAACTTAATGAAAATTGGACAAAAATGAGAAAGGAAGTAAAACCCATACCACATTGTAATTAATCAAGTCATTTGAGAAAAAGTAAATAAACACAAAATGAATCAATGAATACCATGAATAAAAATATAATCATGATAATATATATCAAATGTCAGTACACAATACACCACATGTAATAAATAAGTGGTAAATAATGGAAATCTCATGGAATTAAAAGTGAGATAAGAAATCCCTTACCTCGTGCCCAACTTGACACATATATTCCTTTTTCTTCATTAATAATAAACTTTTGTTAATTTAAACAAGATTCATAACCCTTTTAATGTTTATTATTACTTTTATATAACTTATTACCTTGCAATAATAGTTGGTTAATTATTTGAGTTCATATCAGACATTTTGTCGATGTTCAAAATTTGAGTCAAAATGGACTTGTTATAATTACAATTTTTCCATGTGGTCAATACTCCATTATCTAAAGAATTATATTAATGATTCAGATATCATATATATCATATATATCCAGTATATAAATGTATTTATATTAGAACATAACATTTGGTGATAAGAAATGAAATGCACTATTCATGGAGATGGTAAGCCGTACGTACGCATGAACACCAATTTTATTTTTATTTAATATTTTATGGAATTCATATATATAATTATACATTGATATATTATAATTAATGTATAATATCATATCTAATATCATTAACTCCAGTATTTATAAATCTCATATAAGGCATTAACGATTCATATCACTTTGAGGGGGTGGTGGTCCGCACTTCCTAAAATGAAATTATCTCGTTTATCCATTATGGAAACCAAAAAGGTATGATATATATTTAAAATACATATGAATAAAAAATTTAAAAATAATATATATCATATATTAATATAGTACCATTATAATGTCCACCATGAGAGGCAGTAGGAGTTAAATGAACAATCATTGTTTCGTGAGGCATTAGTTTTCCGTCCATAGAAACATTATGTTCTTTACCCATTAGATAGAGGTGTGTGTATGTGTAGTTTGAATAATTCTCATAAATACATCCTAGTATATTTAGGATATTTTTTTGTTATAAAATAAATTAATAAAAAAATTAGGGGGTTGTATATGTAAAATAAAACAAATGAACAGAAGAGAAGACATCAGCTTTAAATCAGTTAACCCATTTTAGTTTGAATCAAAAGGGTTTATTGAAGTGTTTTATACCTAAATTAAGTCAACTAGAATGAATATATGGATCTTTTCAGATTTCATGAGTAGCGGTTTCACGAGCCTATGGCTTGAGAAGTGTGACAAATGTGTTAGAAGTGATATATTTTTATAAGGGAGAGGAGGGGATCTTTATGAATGTTGGAAACAATTATTTTAATATAAGGACATATTCATTTTTAAAAGGTAAAATATTCATTAAAAACCATTTTAAGATGACTCATGGTAGAAATAAACTAATACAATAATAATTGGACAGGTTTTGGATATTTTTTTAATATTTATAAAATTAATTATTAAAATCATTTATTAATGAGGTAAATATTTCATCATTATTCTGTCATAAATAATTTAATTTATTTGATGTAAAAAAATAATAAAAAAATACCATGATGTATGAAATATTTTTAACTTTCAAAAAAACATTTATAGATGAAAAAAATATCATATATAACACCATGAAAAAATTTATTTACTAAAAGATAATTATTCTTCTCATTTTTTTCGTTACATTAAATTAAATAAAAAAAGTGTAATTATTACGCACATGGGGATCCATGGGGTCCCAAATTGAACCCAAGGATGTAGATGGTCGAATATGTATCAGAAAATAGAAATATGAAACATGTTATGGTAATTTAATATTATTATTATTTTATGTTTTACCCTTATTTACTATATTTACCCTTTAATCATAGTGAATAAAATATTTTCTGAAGTCAATATTTAAAATGTCTAAAAATAAACGTTTCCTATTTACAAAATTTGGACCTACTGATTTAAAATATGGAATCCATTTTTATAAATTCAAAACACATAACTTACAGAAAATAATTTAAAATGAATTCATGTTCTCAAAAAATGCGTTTTTTTATGAAATAATAACTATCAAAAGATTGACAGTTGTTTTTGTCCAATTTCAATGTGAAATTAATTATAATGTCAAAAAATCGATTAATCGGTAAAAATATATACTAATTTAACTGTATAAACAATTAAAAATATAATTTAAACATTTAAATAAATTAGATAAAAAGGTACTTTTGAATTAAAATACAGTATTTTTCACTATATGTTAAAAAATTAACTTTATCGAAAAAATACAAAAAAATACCAAAATTAAATTTTAATTCCCCAAACCAATAGAAGAATTTTATTTTGACAAATAAGTCATAAAAACTACGAAAACTAAATTTAATGAGGGTTTTCCATCAAAACGCGGTAAATCGTCCTTTTAGTGTAAATTATGCCTGAAATTATATTTATTTAATTTTTAAGAGTATGAATATTATCAGATAAGTGTAAAAACATATACTATCATATTTATGTTATTTATATTAATTAAATCCAATATAAAGGCTAGATGATAACAAAACGTAAAAATAATTATATTATATTTTTAGTGTGCGACAAATGATTTCAATGAAACCCATTATTGCGTATCAGGTATGTCGTCGATCATAGAGTCCCCATTAAAGTAGAATTAGTATTTAATTCACAAATTTTAATAAATTTTAAAATGAAATATTCCTTATTTTCATGGGATGTAACATTCATCACCCCTTTTGGAAGTTGTGTCCTCGTAAATTTTAAATTTTTCTTCGAAACGTTATTGAACGTCCCACATCATAAAAAGAGTCAGGAAAGATATCAATTTAAATGAATGAAAAATAAGTAAAATTGACACCCGAGTTAACCCATACTAGGATTACATTTAAGAAAACATGGATATGTATGAGAAAAAAATGTTCATGTTATGATGGATAGTGATAGAAAACATGATTAAGAGAAATTTTACCCCTTGAAAATCACTAACTTATAATGTGTTAAATGGTCTTTGATCACCTAGTAGGAAATGTAAACCAATAATGTTTTTTTAGTTCATCTTCATACTTTTTGGGAATTAATTTTCTACATAGAATAAAAACAAAATGAAATTTTCATACTTTCATGTAGAGTTTCTTTCGTAAATAAGTTTCTACAAAAAAAAGTAATCATTTCTCCAAACAATGAGAATTCAAAAAGACATGGTGACATCAAAGAACATGATTCTTTATTCTAGAGAAGCACATAATCAAAAAAATAATAACTATATATTTTCCTTGTCTTTAGACATCAAATAAAACCAAATTGGTTAGTAAGATATCATATAATCTTCAAAAAGTATAATCAATTACAAAAATAAATACTAATATTAATCGTAAAGATTCAAAAAAAGTACCCAAAGTTCAAGAAAGACCATTCAATACAAAATATTTCTAATTTTTTTTAAAAATAATCCAAACAAATATTTAAGCCCAAAACAATGAAAGATTTAATCACATATTCTTCCATATTAAATCTTAACATTAATCTCCAAATAACATCGAATACTCTTAATGTCTCATACGTAAGTGTAATTATCCTTATCACATATTATCTATGGTATGTTAATAATTTTCCAGAAGTAACCCAAATCACTATATCTCCATAATAAATACACATATTCATATGAAACAAAATTCAACCATTCTTCCACAAATGAAATCATGTTATATTTTATTTTCCTTAGGTATATAGTATTACAAATGATAAAACAACATCCAAAATATCTTTTATCATTTAATCACCATGTAATTTTCATATACTACAGATAGCCATTTGATAAAACATAATTTCCCAAAATCAAATTATTCCTGATCAATAAAATCATTTAACTAAAAATAATATATCATACTAGCCAGGGACTTCACGTAGGCTAGTGGTAGGTGAAAAAAACCAATCTCCCATTGGTAGTGGGTTCGATTCCCACAGCATTGTCTAACGTGATGGGTTGTCACAGAGTTTGTATGTTGTCTTTTTTATAATAAAAAAATAACCCTAACATGTTTTAACCATAATGGTTTTTTATACCTTTCATTTTCATCCCAACACATTAAGATAGTTCTCCTCATATCTAGACATGGGTGTATTTTCTTGAAAAACAAGTTACTCAATACTCACCATAACATAGTGATGTATTTATTATACATAGTATTTTCTATAAGGCTTTAATAGGGTTTTTTAATCCTAAGTCAAAAATAACTAATCCTATCCTCTGATACCAACTATGAAAACCCTACTTTTTTTATTCAACACTTAAATATGATTTATTACATAATATTCACCTGATAAAACATATAAGATCAAGTTGATTAGTGTATTTGGGGCTCAGGATCATTACATAACAAATTAGAAACATGAAATAAAATATTTTTATTGAAAACATTTATTACATGAACACTACATACCCTCGTACTTAGATTTTCATGGGATAACCTGACGAAATGCATAAAAAGGGGTGATAAATAAAGCCCATTAAGGGAATAAACATGTAATATCATGAGGAATACAATACATAATAGACAATAGGAATCTCAATATATCACAAGAGAAGCATAAACATAAAGGCATGTTAAATCATGATAATAACAACATGGAAATGTGGCAACAACAAATAACAAGTAATTCGCATGAGCCAAGGCTCATTGTACATATAGCATGATTAAACCACCATTTCACATATAACATGAGTAAACCCTAATTTCACTTTTATTAGCATGAGTAAACGCCCATTACATATAAATTATCATGATAAAATACTTATCTAATGCATTGGAGCACTATGAGGGTTCAACCTTCTTAAACATTTCATTTCATGCATAAGTGTTCCACATGGATCATAAAACATTGAATCATTCAACATAATTATTTATTCCATGATAAAAGAATGTGTAAAACATAATTGAAACGATATAAACAATAAATAATGTTTAATACCCTTGGTAGAGAAATGTACATGGTATACACTACATAATGACTTTGGATTGAAAAAATGGGGTCCAATTTAGACAGCATAATGACATGACATAAGAACCCATAAAAATTGTTTATTAGAGAGAAAGTGGTGTATAATAATATTTACATGACATGGAATGTTAGGGGGTAATATATATAAATTTCCTTCAAATTTAATGGAATTTTTATTCATGATACAAAATAATTTGTGGAATGTAAATGAGAAGTTGGAAATTCCTTTTAGAATTTCAGCATTGTAACAGGGTGTACGTGAGAGGAATTTAATGAGAGAGAAAGGGGTTTCCAATCATTAAAATATAAATAGGTCATTATAAGGGATGTTTTGAACTATACTCCAACATTTAAAATTGAAATTAAGAGGGCATATCAACTTAATGAAAATTTGAAAAAAGGGGAAAGGAAGAAAAACCCTTACCACGTTGTAATCAGTCGAGTCATATGAGAAAAAGTTAATAACCACAAAATGAATCACTGAATTTCATGAATATAAATAGAATAATGATAATATATATCAAATTGAAGTAAAAAATACACCACATGATATAAATAAGTGTAAAAAAATGGAAATATCACAGAATTAAAAGTGAGAAAAGAAATCCCTTACCTCGTTCCCTACATGACTCATATGTTCCGTGTTCTTCTAGAATAATAAACAGAATTTAATTTCATCATGATTAATAAACTTTTTAATGTTTATTATTACTTTTATATCACTTATTAACTTTCTATTACATTTGGTAAATTATTTGAGTTCATATCAGACATTTTGTTGATGTTCTGAATTTGAGTTAAAATGAAGTTGTTTTAATTACAATTTTACCATGTAGTCAGTACTCCATTATATCCAGAATGATATTAATGATTTAGATCTCATATATATCATTTATATTCTGTATATAAATATATATTTATTTGTATTAGTACATAACAATTTGAGAAAATAAATGAAATGCACCGTTCATGGTGTTGGTAAGCCGTACGTACAAATGAATGCTACAATCATTTCAATTTAATATTTAATGGAATGAAATATTAATTATACATAGTAATATAATAATTACAGTAGAATATTATATATAATATCATTAAATCAATCTTTTATTCATTCTACATAAGTCATTAATTAGTCATATCACTGTGAGAGGGCGATTGTCGGCAATTCATAAAATGAAATTATCGTGTTTACCCATTATAGAAACCATAATGGAGGTCTATAAATGGAAAATACAAAATCATAAAGAAAACAGAAACATAATATATATCATGTATTAATATAGTTCCATCATAATGGCCTCAATGAGAGGCGATAGGAGTAAATTGAACAATCATCGTTTCGTGAGGCATTAGTTTTCCCTCCATAGAAACATTTTTTTCATTACCCATTAGACGGAGTTGTGTATAAGTGTAGTTAAAATCCTTCTCACAAAAACATCGTAATATATTTAGGATACTTCTCTTATTATTAGATAAATAAATTAAAAATCTTTAGGGGGTTGGAGAAGTAATATAAAACAAAATAACAGAAGAGAAGACATTACCTTTAAATCAGTTAACTCCCCTTGGATTGAACCAAACGGGTTTCTTAAAGTGTTTTCTGCCTAATGTAATGATTCTAGGATGAAGATAGTGATATTAGGAGATTATTTAATCCTATTATTCACGAGCCAATGGCATGATATGTGTGAGAAATGGGTTATAATTTATGTCTTCTTATAAGGGAGAGGAGGGTCTCTTTATGAATGTTTAAAAAAATTAATTTATTATAACCACATATTCGGTTTTAAAAAGAATAATATTCTTTAAAAACAATGTTAATAAGAGTCATGGTCGAAGTAAATTAATAAAATAAGAATTTTATAGGTTTTGGATGTTGTTTTAATATTTATAATCTCATTTATTTAAATCATTTATTAATGAGGATAATATGACATCATTATTGTGTCATAAATAATTTAATTTATATGATGTCCTAAAATTATAGAAAACTACCATGACTTTTTAAATATTTTTATCATCCCAAATAATATTTATACTACAAAAAATGTCTAATAAAATCCCATTTAAAAATTTATTTACTAAAAGATATTTTTTCATGTCAATTTTATCTTTACTTTAAATTAATTAATATAATGTGTCATTATTACCCCCATCTGTCTCCATGGGGTCCCAAATTTACCACAAGGATACCCATGGTCGGATATATATCATAAAATAGATTTAGGACACATTTTAGGGTAATTTAATATAATTATGATATTATATTTTACTAGTATTTCCTATATTTGCCATTTAATCATGGTAAATAAAATATTTACTGAAATAAATATTTAAAATGTCTAAATATAAAAGTTACATATTTACCCAATTTGGACCTACTGATTTAAAATATGGAATCTATTTTTCTAAATCTAAAACCCAGAAGTGGAAGATGTTAATTTAATATCAATTCCTGCTGTCAAAACAAAAAGCATGTTTTTTAAGAAATAATAACTATCAAAAGATTAACTCTTGTGTATGTCCAATTTAAAAGTAAAATTAATTATAATTTACAAAATTGTATTAAATGGTAATAATTTATTCTAATTAAACTGTACTACAAATTAGAAATATAATCTAAACATATAAATAAATTATACTAAACATTACTTTTGATTTAAAATAGAGTATTTTTCACTATTCGTTATAAAATAAACTTGTTCAAAAAAATACCAAAAATTTAACCAAATTAAATTTTCATTCCCCTAATCTAAGGAAGAATTTTATTTGGTCAAATAGGACATATAAAAATTACCAAATCTATATTTAAAGAGGGTTCTCCATCCAAAGGTGGTAAATCGACCTTTTAATGAAAATTATGCTTAAAATTAGATCCATTTACATTTTAAGCCTATGACATTTATTGGATGAATGTAAATACATTTTACAAACATATTTTATCATATTTTATTTAGTTTTATTAATTCCATACAATACACTGGCTAGGAATTAACTACCATTTAACATAAAAATATTATATTATTAGTTTGCAACATATGATTTCAAAGAAACCCATTATTGCGTATTAGGTAGGCCATCAAACATGGCTTCCAATTTAAAGTATAATTAATATATAATTCAAAAATATTAATAAATATGAAAATTTAATATTCTTTATTTTTTTTGGATGTTACAAGGCTTGATAGTTGTTTTTATATGTTAACTCTTCTATGGGAATTTTCTCCTTCCATGACCCCCAAAATCAATTACAAAAACCAACAACATGTCTTCTCTTTTCTATATTTTTCATTAGGATGGACCATAAAACTAAGGTTGATATGATATAATCATAGTTAGATGAGATCCTTATTCATTCAATAAAGATTTTAGGAATGATTCCTGATTCTCATATCATTATTTGAGACTATCAAAACAGGTTTGTTGTGTCCCTTTACCACTTAAAAAATATTTATTTTGGATAGATCATCCACCGTATGAGTCTCATGAATTGGAATGAAATGATCAGACTTGGTATGTCGATCCAATATCACCTATATGGAATCGTGTTTCGGAACTGTTCCTGGTAGACCTGTAACAAAATACATCACTATCAGCTCCCATTTCCACACTATGATATGTTAAGACTACAACGTACCTTCTTGTCTATAATATTCTTCATAAACATACTAACAATTTAAGCACATTGATATAAACTTAGATACAATCCTTTTCATGTCAATCAACCAAAACTCTGTAGTCAACAACTTATACAACTTCAATATCCAAAAAATACAACCCATCTTGAATGATGGTAAGCATGAAGATGATTCTCTTAACAAGCCAGATGTATACCCATTCGATCTATGAACCCCAAAACCGAAATCTTGTGATGTTTCTATTCCTCAACATTCTCCCCACCATTGAATTTTGAACTCATAACCTAGAATTCCACATCAGATAATTTTTCCCCTTTGAGGCTTTATACCAAATAAGGAATGAAAAATAACCATTAAATACCTTTGATCTATATATTTCACATGCATGTCAGATAGGAACGATATCAATAACCATTCATTTGAAGATTTAGTTTCATCTGTGCATAAAATTTTCTTCTTAATTAATCAACCAACGAATTAGCATCTCCCAATATATACATTATTTCATAGAAAAAAATATGGAGATAATACATCCATCTCCATTTCCTTATATTCAAATCGTGTTGTGAGAAAACACGTTTCAAGATTTTATTGGTATGTGAAGACAAGAAACATTCCCACCAATTATATAGTGAAACGATGTTTTCATTGCATGGAATACTAATAAAAATTCCATGTTTTTTGTTGGGTTGTCCATCCCATGCATTATCAACTACCTTGAACCATAAGCAACCACATTGTATCTTTTCCTAAGAATACAACCCCACCTTGATCGTAATGCGTCATTGTAAATCACATACCACAATCATGATTATGGAAAGAAAAATATGGGTTTTAATTTAATATTATCATTCACATCATGGAATATCTCCTTGAATTCCTCAGTCTATTGTAGTGGAGAAATTTTATTCATCAAAGTCGTCAATGGAGAAGTTATCCCTAAATGTAACTAAAAAAATATAGAAAATAACTAGCTAAAAAAACAAACTTCATATATCAAATAAACATTTCAGAAATTTTCAATAGATAATATATTCAATATTTTTAGGATCCATTGAAACACCATTTTGAGAAATAACATACCAAAAAACAGTATCTATTTTATCAAAAAATCGCACATACATATTTTGGAATACAAATGATGATCTATCATGACTACCAACAATCATTCCAAGTGTTTATACTATTAATTATTTGTCTTTTAATAAAGAAATATTTCATCAAAAACACAAAAAAAAAGAATTTATATATCTCTAAAATATTAAATTTATCCAATCCATAAATAATGCCGGTGAATTTGTAAGACCAAACGTAGTGACTCTATATTTGTAGTGTCCATGTCTTCTTCTAAAAACAGTCTTGAGAATATCCTATTTTGAAACTCAAAATACAGGATATTATGATCACATGTAAATTTTATAGAACCACATATCTCCAATAATTGAAAATAAATATCATAATTTAATTGAAGTGGGTATGCATTCTGTATCGTATCTTGGTAAATCTTGTGATAATCAATGCATTGTTAAAGAGTTCCACAAGAATTCTTTATAAATAAGACACGTGCTACCCATGGAGACATACATGGATGAATGAAACCATTTATTTATAGCTCATCAAATTTCACATATTTTTATTTTAATTATTTTCATTCTATCCTATAAGATGGATGGGAAGTTTAACTGGTTTTATGGTGGAGATCAATAATAAACTCTAGATAACATATAAGTGGGAACCCTTATATGTTCTTGGAAAAGACATATGTAAATAGATCCAGAACTGCTCTAAAATTGGTAGCCTAGACCTCTTCCATCGATGCCAAAACCAACACCACAGAATGGTATGATATCATTGCCACTACTGGTTCCAAAAAACTTGTTGCAACATTTTTTACAACCTTATCTCTTATGAAGAGATTCTCAATATTGTCCTTAGTCAGAAAACACACAGTTCTTCTATAATAGTTGATGTGATCCACAAACATTTTAAAAAATTATATACATAGTATTATATCAATGATATCCATCACCGACATAATTAAATCCCTCCTTAGATCATCTCAATCAATATTTATAGAACATGGTCAACACACAATGGATTGAAATTATCATTCATCAAGAGAATATTGATGTTTTATCACAAAAGGAATAATCTCATGTTTTAAGAATATCATGTCAAAATAACTAGTAGAAATGAACTAATGAGATAAACCAGTATCAAATAGAACATGAATAAGTGTTTAATTAAAAACAACATACCTCTCACCATAGATTGGACAACATGATCATACATAGTCATCACCATATCTCAATAAATTTTTTTTTTCTCCACTATTCTTTGTATTTCCTTGGTATGATTTATCTTCTTGAGGAGTGAATGTATTTTGATAATTACTATGTATAGATATTCTCTTATCAAGGGACTGATTATAATATCCTCAGTCTATCAAAGCATATGTTTTTTGAGATATATATAATGTGTCATGATCACCTGGCCTAAGAGAACTGCGAAAATAGAGATTAAGATTTACCATCTTAATGTAGTAAGGGAATGGTCTAGGTTGTGAAGTACATTCCTTCTTTATGTGATCAATGTAACAAAATTTCTAGCATCCCACATGGATCTATAGTCCTTGAAGAAGATTTAATGATCGAGATGACTGATTCTAACTTCTACCCCAACCCTGAAAATAGGTTTCCCTCTACCGCTTTCTCCCAACATTCATGTTCCAATAATTTATTGTATGTATCATCATACATACACCTAATATAGCTCCTGATATTCCATGTTAATAAATTGTTTATTTTTTCACCATCTTTGTATAATATGTGATATAGAGCACTATAATATTTGACCAAAGTTCATTCTATATACCTTATTCATAGATGTGTGCCTTCACGGATTTAGTTTATTTATCTTTAGTTTCATTACATACTATATATATGAATTTATTTTCACACTCGGTGATAAAGAGATTTTACTGCTTTAAATTAAATATGTTAATCTTCCTCTTGATCCATAACTTGTGATGATATAATTGTCTTTCAAAAAAATTCATCAAAATACCCCAACTTAAGGCCATGATTCCCTTTATCATGAAGCACTAGTTCCCACCACTAGCATGAATGATCCTTTAGGATACATGTGGTACAGTTTACATTGACCACCATCGGAGTTTTGATGAATTTGATGATACGATTCATTCTATTCATCGACACCTCTAGGTTTTTGGGTTCAGAATCACTGCAATAGATGGGTGGAATCTACATCATGAATATGATAGAATGATCCAAATTCTATGGCTCATCCATATGATTACTCTTATACCTAGATTGAAACACCTGTAATGTACTATGAACTAACTATTTTCTGACATGAGGCCTAGGTATAACAATGTTCTCAGTACCTTCTTCTGATTAGTTTCAATTATGCCTACCAGGTGCCTTATCTTGACCAATAAATGACTCGGTAAGTCTCACTCACTAAAAAATAATGGATTGAAATTCCTAATTCTATCACATCAAATATCACAACATTGTTTTCCAATAATAACCTTTTTCTTGCGCAACCAATTTTGAATAATATGTTATCGATTTTGAAAATCAAAAAATTTTCAATATACACCATGTATAATCCTTTCTCATTATTTTATTTGAAAATAAATGATGAATTTTTATAGTAATGTACACTTTTCAAAATATAATAAATTGTTACTCCAAATGAAATATGAACTCATAGTCGTATTTAATTCCACTACATTTCGTGGCATGCTCGTATCGTTGGATTAACCCATTAAAATATACATTCATGATCATAAAATTGTATCAAAAACACATACATACCCACTATCACGACCTGACCCAACCCGGGATCAAGCTGCAAATACCCCAAGCCCACCTCCACAGGCCAAGGGCTGGCGACCAGCACCGAAGGCACAAAAACTTGGGGAGGCCTTTGCCTAAGTACATGTACACACACATGCAACACACTCAATGAAACAGTGCAGAGTAAAAGAAAAGACAAGAAAAGAAAAGCGCAACTGCTATATATATATATACACCACAAAGTGCATCAACCTCTACAGGTACAAAGAATGCTGAAGGAACAGTTAAAATAAAAGGGCAAAACACGTGCCCAACCAAAAAGTGCCACAACCCAGCAACAGGAAAACAAAAAGAAATAGATGACGGGTCTCCCACCTGGAACCCGACTCCGACCACCGCACGCGGTCCAAGCTCCCAAGCTCATATGCTCCTCTGACGTCACGAACAACCTGTCTATCGTCTGCAAGGTAACACCAAGTGCAGGAAAAGCCCAAGAATGTGTGAGTATAAAAATACTCATTAGGATACCCCGAAGTCTCGAGGGAGCAACAAAGGATGTACCGAAGGGTGAGCAATAGAGAGAATAGTAATATAGAGGAGTATAACTTAAAGGGCAGTAAGGAGTACAGTAAAGTGTCCAGCTCAACCCAACAAGAGGAAAGAAGGTAGAATCGTCCAGGCAAAAGGAACTGAAAATGGTGAGAAGATGAACTTCCCGTCGAGTCTTTGCTACCTATAGCAGGAGAGTAGACTCGTCCAACCATGAGAAGCTATACATGGAAAGAACGTGTCATACCCCGCACGTCTTCGCCTCTCCTGGAAGGAGAGTAACCAAACCCAAGAAGTGGGTACTAGAACATGGTATATACAAGTCTATATGCTCAAAAAGAAGCTCGAACAACATCATAAGGGGATCTACGTCCCGTAGCTCAGCCCAAGAAAGAGTAGCCAACAGTCCCCAATGAAACACCATCGATGCCCAGCATCCCGCACGCCTGCCCTGAACTACAAGTCAAGGGCTCAATCACCACACCTCGAAACAATCTGCCTTGGGCGGCACTGACTCACCCGCACAGTTTTAGGTCATGTCACAAGGCACATATCAGTGGGGGAAAAGATCCTTGTACTTTCGAGTTCGGGTGGAATGTCAAACCACAGCACGTCACTGCCCCGCAGTCGAGAGGTCTGCCAAAGTTGACAGGTGACCCCCAACCCAGCCCCGCAGGAGGATCCCTGGAAGTCAACAGGTTCCCACTACAGGGAGACCCAGAAAGTTGACGGGTGCCACCCGGCCCAGTCCTGTAACAGGGTAATCCACTAGAGGGCGACCCGGCTAATGTTGGCAATGGGACCACTGCCTAGTCCAGCTGGAGGTAACCCAGTATCGGGGACCACTGACCAGCCCAGATGGAGGTAAGACCGACATCAAGGACCACTGCCCAACCCAGCTGGAGGTAAGCCCGGCATCGGGGACCACTGCCCAGCCCAGCTGGAGGTAAGCCCGGCATCGGGGACCACTTCCCAGCGCAGCTGGAGGTAAGCCCGGAACTGCTCTGGCCATCCCTGCTGGATGGTAATGCTCGTTGAACACCAATGCGCTGGTCATCCCTGCTGGATGGTAACCCACTGGCGGGCCCTGCTCAAAACAACCTCAGCCCTACTGGAAAAAACATCAGCCCTGCTGGAAACAACCATAGCCCTGCTGGAAACAACCTCAGCCCTGCTGGAACAACCTCAGCCCTACTGGAAACAACCATTGCCCTACTGTAAACAACCTCAGCCCTACTGGAAACAACCTTAGCCCTGTTGGAAACAACCTCCTGGGTAGAGGATCGGTGCCCACAAAAAGTGTTGGTCACACCTAAACCACAAGCTCTACCAGGGAACACGGAGCAACGAGAGAACTCCCCAGGACTCACAAGGTGATCTCGCTCCAATCTGTTGAGTCTCTGTCAAAGCGGACTGAGTCAACTCCCCCATGAAATTGGGGAAAACACCCACATTGTACGAACACATGTAGTAGCAGACGGTGTCTCAGTCCGGTGAGAGGGGCATGGTACTGAAACAACTCACAGATTAGGAAGTAGAGGAACCAAACCATCTCTGCCGGCCAAACCATCAGGAACAAGACCAGGGGAGACCGATCAACCCTGCTGGTTAGACAAAAGAGCACTAGGCCAGGGGAAACTCCACCCTGCTGGTCAAACAAATGAGCACAAAGGCAGGGGAAAACTCCACCCTACTAGTCAAACAAACGAGTGCAAAGGGACCCTATACGTTGCGAGAGGTCAAGAGTACGTAAAGCAGAAAACAGAACACACATGGTGCCCACACGACGTGTGGCCCCAAGTCATCCCCAACTTAGCGCACCAAAGTTCTCAGGTACAAACCACACGTACCTCCAAGCGCTCCTATATACCCCTAGAGTATACCTCGTTCCAGCCCAAAGGCTATCGTGCACACGACACCTTGCGTCAACGCGAAGGCATGACATAAAAAATCCACCACAAAAGCCCAGGCATGACCATCCAAATCTCGCGGACAAATTATATCACTCTCCCAAGAGTGCGCGATCAAGAGAAAAGGGTCCGCTACAAACAAGGTAGGGCGAACCACCACTTGAGCACCTCCCATGCTTCCACATTTAACTAGACTGCGCAAGAGGCTCCACACAACCAAACGGATCGCACTGTTGTAATCCTCATGAAAAAAACGCGAGATCGACTACTTACTCGCCTCAAACAGATATCCAACGGAAAAGTCACCAACACTGCCTCACGCCCGAACAACATCCCGTGATCCCGAGCCTCGGCCCTGAAAACAGTCGGGCGCACTACACCATTGCGATCCCTTCATGAAAACACGTCAAAAGCACTACTCACTTGATGCAATGGATATCCGGTGAAAAAAATATGTTCTAACGCACCACACACGAGCGGTGCTACGTGGGACCTGCATCCCTGTCCCGAAACTCAACGAACGGATCGCACCATTGTGATCCTCTTGAAAAATCACACATGATGGACTATTCATTCGTCCAAAACAGTCACCCGGTGATAAAGATGGAAAAATCACCATCGACTCCCAAACGTCCCCCGTGGGCCCCACACCATCATGCGGAAATACAGCGGGCAGACTACGCCAATGCGATGCCCTCGAAGAAACACCCAACATTGACTGCCCGCATGCCCCAAACAGACGTCCGAGGAAAAAGTCGTGAAACACTGCACGCAGATCAAAAGACGGGTCGTGGGGCCCGCTCCTCAACTCCAGCTTCAATGCCCAAAACCACCCTGGAAACCTCCGCCTCGATGCCAGGGTTCCAATGCTGCTGACGGCTATTAAATCGGATGTCGGACGCGTCCGCGACGTCTAAAACAAGTTCCCCTAGAAAAACGACAAACTTACTTAATGCAAGAGTCGTGCTACCGAATCCACTTGTTTCCGGAATTAAAAATTCTCGAAACCATCTCCAAAAGTCTGTCTCGTCAATACGGATCTACTACCATAGACGGTGTGTCAAACAGACGCACCGTTTAGAAGATGCGGCATTTTTGAAAGTCAATGGACGTAAGAGGGGGTGGTCCGGACCGGTCCGGCCTGTCCCCACCCTCTGGACCGACTCAAGCCAGCTGGCCCGCGGCTCAGTCGGCTGAGCCGCCGTGGTCTGCGGCTCACCCATGCGGACCGTGGTCTACTAAAACTTACCAGCCCGAAGGCCGGTCTCTCTTCCAGGCGCAGACACGCAAAAGCGGGTCCGCAATCTGCCGGCCAGGGTCAGCGACCCCAGTCTTCCGCCACCTCGCGCCCCCCCACCGATGCTCTCCACCTCCCGGCGCTCCCCTGTGCTCCACCCCGGTGTGCTCCGCCTAGCCCCGCCGACAGACTCCGCACCATCTGCCAGAGTCGCTCGCCCCACCGCCTGGACAAGAAGCCGCCGCCGCCCTTCGCCTACGCTGCCACGCCTCGGACCGCCGGAGCACCCCAAACTGGGTGGGATCACCTTCAAAACCCACAAACTTCAGCGATCAATCCTGACCTCCTCCGAGCTCGGATTATGATTCCGAAAGAAGCGTCGGAATGGGAAACAACTATACTAAGCATTCATGGTCTTTGATAGAAGTTTAGACAATGAATCTACTGTGCAAATAGAGCTCAAAACAGGTACGAGAATATAAAATGCAAACAACAAATCCTACCTTGTGGGCGTTGCCCGAAGCTTCACGGGCGATCCACCAGAGTCGCGCCTTGCCGGAGAGGAGGAGGTGATGGAGGGGAGATTCCTCCTTCACTGTGGGGAGCTTCTGGTGCCAGGGGAGAAGAGGGGAGGAAGGGGATGAGTTAAGCGTTTAAATAGAAAACGCTCAACCACCCGCCCATGAGTCCGAACCCGAACCCTCCGCAGGGTCGAGGTTAAGCCTCCCCTAGGGTAAACCCCACTTCCAAAGTACAACTATGGTCTCAGAATTTTATTCCGAGACCCCGTTAAAAATTATAAAATTTAACGTCTGAAGCCGCTAAATTACGGAAACGCCCCTGGGACAATTTTTCATAGATAGGCCACGCCCGAAAAACATACACCCCTCCTAGGGGAAACGGAACGCTCCAAACTCTACGGTGCCCTTGGTTCCCCAATCCGAGCCACCGTTTAAGAGATACCTGTGTTTCAACATTAAACGAATTATATAAATTTATTTAAACCATTTACGTTCCAAAAGCGGGCGAGGGGTCCAAAAATACCGCGCCAATGGGTTTTATGTCATTCCTATCGTAAACACCCCATTACAGACCCATCGGTACACTCAGATCTCTGATCCGGCTCACCGTTTAGGAGTTATCCCATTTATTTGGTGTTTCCAGGGTGAACACACTGAAAATTTAATTCCAGCCTCTCCGGGGCTCGGAATTGCACGCCGTCTGAAGGAGCTTCTCTGGAATATCATCAAGAATACTACAATGTCTTTCACAGCAAAAACAAGGTTCGTACATCATACCCTCCTTCAAGCTTTTCGTCCCCGAAAAGCAAAACTAGTGAGCGAAACATGGTTCTAAGCCCACACATGGATTTCCCATACCGAGAAGAACCACACACAACTCTGAGCAACCGCACACAGACCAATGGATTGATCTGTTCACACGAGGTCGGCCCCTTCCGATGTCATGGACCCACTCCAGACATGGGGTTAGGGCAAGGCAGTAGGGAACCTCACCATCCCTTTGCACGGTCTCAAACAGCCTGAAGGCTCTCGGGCGTAGCTCACCTCCCGGGTTGAACTCTACATCACACGTCGCAACTGGAATCACCACCCGCACCAAGAACAAGGCCCGGTGATTCCCTCCTTCAAAATATCCATATGGTGGAACACCCAAGGATATATGGTCATGCAAGATTCCCCAATCGAGGCTCTCTTACATGCTTGGAGAGAGATGAAGTCAACCCCTTAGACTAGAGAAAAAGGTCCCACTCCATTTCCTTACCAACACAGGGTTACCCCAGACGCCCTGCGACACCCTGGTAACACCTCAAACAAGGAGCAGTGAGAAAACTCTTTCACACACAAAGCCTAAAAATTATACTGCATAAAGTATAAGAGTCGCAAGGGGTACCTCTCACCATCCCATGTTCTGTAGGATAGTAGAAATCTAATGCTCGCGGCTGTCTGTGGTCCCAACCGTTAGCTCCTAGAGCTGGACGTGGACTGCCTAGTGGTGATGGGGAGATCATGTAATGTTGTCCCCCAATACCAGATCCTCCCGCTCCTCTGATAGCACCACCTCTCTGGGTACTACTCTGATCACGGCGCTGCCTATGTTGTGGTGGTGCGCGTGCTGCCTGCCCAAATCTCCCAGCAACTCGGGTCGGGCAGTCTCGTGCCAAGTGACCTCGCCCATCACAAGAAAAGCACAGAATCTCTCTGGGCTGCACTGGTGCCCTCCGACGCCACTGTGGTGTACAACCACGCCCCTGAGTCTGTTTGTCAGTAATCTACCTGCGTCGAGGTTCTGCTTTCCGACACCCACTAGCGGCGGCGTACATCTCAGCTCCAACGTGCCTGCTGCCACCACCAACACTAGAACGCGATAGGAATCCCTCTGTCACCAGTGCCTACTCTAGCAACCCGACATATGTGGAAATGCCCAAGGGTACTATGAAAACACGAATCTCTAGGAAGAGACCCTGCTCATACTTCTGTGCTCGGATGTTTCCATCAAAAAACAAGTCCGGGTATAAGCATGCATAGTCTTCAAAACTAGTCGCGTACTTGGCGATCGTCATCCCTCCCTGGTGAAACTACAGGGGCTCCTGAATCCGAATGGAGCACAAGCAGGAGGGAAAAAACTCCTCACAAAACAACAACTGAAATTCATCCCTTGAAAGTGACAACTTGTCATTAAACTGAGTCACCAGACTCCACCAACGCCGAGAAGCTCCCTGAAAATGGGTGGCTGCCAAACCCACTCTCTGATCTATCGGCGTCTGCACTAGCGTGAAAAGGTGAACCACTACCTCGAGCCAAACCTCTTCTGCCTGAGGGTATGGCTCACCACTGATCCTCAACGGTCTCTACCACTGGATCTCATGGAGTGTGCTCAACCTGCGCTCAAGATCAACATGCTCTGTTGAAACTTCCTGCTACTCAACAGGTGGGGGTACTGCTACCGTCCCACTCGGAGAAAGGGGCTCGCATGATGGGTCCTGGACTGTGGCCATGTAGCACACAGGGTCTTCGTCACTAACCAAAGCTGGAATCCTGGATGGCTATCCTCATTGAGACATCCTGCAAATTATCAAGGAGTACCGTGGTTAGATGAGCATATATGTATATACCAATAGCAACGATGGGGAGCTTACTCAAGAAGGAAAGTAAAAGACTCAATCCTATGTGATGGACAAACCAATTTTCCCTGCAACAAGTGTCTTAGCATACCGAGTTGAAAAGTGGGTTATCAAGGTCTTAGTGAATGGATACGTCGGCCACCGCACAATCACTGGACTCCATGGCCTGTGAGCCTCTCTCGAGACACGTTAACACTATTGCCCTAAATCCCAACCATTTCCTCTTTTAGGGATGGCCGCACAACGTCCCAAGGAATGAACCACCTCTGATACCACTTTGTCACGACCCGACCCTACCCGGGATCGAGCTGCAACTACCACATGCCCGCCTCCATAGGCCAGGGGCTGGCGACCAGCGCCGAAGGCACAACAAATCGGGGAGGCCTTTGCCTAAGTACCTGTACACACACACGGAGCACACTTAATGCAATAGTGCATAGTAAAAGAAAAGAAAAGAAAAGGGAAACTACTATATATATATACCACAAAGTGAATCGACCTCTAAAATTACAATGAAAGATTAAGGGACAATTAAAAGAAAAGGGAAAAACAAGCGCCCAACCAAAAAGTGCCACAACCCAGCAATAGGTAAACAAAATGAAACAGCTAACGGGTCTCCCACCTGGAACCCGACTCCGACCACCGCATGCAGTCCAAGCTCCCTAGCTCCTAAGCTCCTCTGACTTCACGACCAACCTGTCCGTCATCTGAAAGGGCACACCAAGTGCGGGAAAATCCCAAGCAGTGGTGAGTATAAAAATACTTAGTAGGATACCCCGAAGGCTCGAGGGAGCAACAAAGGAGGTAAAGAAGGGTGAGTAGTAGAGTGAACAGAAATGTAGAGGAGTATAACTGAAATGGAAGTAAGGAGTACAGTAAAGAGTCTAGCTCAACCCAACAAGAGGAAAGAAGGTAGACTCGTCCAGCCTCAAAGTGCTGGAAATAATGAAAAGATGAACTTCCCGTCGAGTCTTCGCTATCTATAGCAGGAGAGTAGAATCGTCCAACCACGAGAAGCTAGACACGGAAAGCACGTGGCATACCCCACACATCTTCGCCTCTCCTAGAAGGAGAGTAACCAAACCCAAGATATGGGTACTAGAATAAGGTATATACAAGTCCATATGCTCCACAATAAGCCCGAACAACGTTGTAAGGGGATCAACATCCCGTAGCTCAGCCCAAGAAAGAGTAGCCAATAGTCCCAGATGAAACACCATCGATGCCCAACATCCCTCACACCAGCCCCAAACTACAAGTGAAGTGCTCAATCACCACACCTCGACATTATCCACTTCGGACGACACTAACTCGCCAGCACAGTTTTAAGTCTCATCACAAGGACGTGTCTCGGTGGGGGGAAAGCTCCTTGTACTTGTGTGTTTTGGGGGAATGTCAAACCACACCACGTCACTGCCCCATAGTCGAGAGGTCTGTCCAAAGTCGACAGACGACCCCCTACCCAGCCCCACAGGAGGATCCCTGGAAGTCAACGGGTTCCCACTACAGGGAGACCTGGAAAGTCGACGGGTGCCACACTGCCTAGTCTCGTAACAGGGTAATCCACTGGAGGGCGCCCCAGCTAATGTCGGTGACGAGACCACTGCCCAGCCCACCTGGAGGTAACCCAACATCGAGGACCACTGCCCAGCACCGCTGGAGGTAAGCCCGACATCGGGGACCACAGACCAGCCCAGCTGGAGGTAAGCCCAACATCGGGGACCACTACCTAGCACAACTGGAGGTAATCCCGGAACTGCTCTGGCCATCCCTGCTGGATGGTACTACACGGTGAACACCAATGTACTTTCCAGCCCTCCTGGATGGTAACCCACTGGAGAGCCGTGCTCGAAACAACCTCAGCCCTACTGGAAACAACCTCATCCCTGCTGGAAACAACCTCAGCACTGTTGGAATCAACCACATCCCTGCTGGAACAAACTCAGCCCTGCTGGAAATAACCATAGCCCTGCTGAAAACAACCTCAGACCTGCTGGAAACAACCTCCTGGGTAGAGGATCGATGCCCGTGTAATGTGTTGGTCACACCGAAACCAGAAGATCTACCAGGGAACCCGGAGCAACGAGAGAACTCCCCAGGCCTCACAAGACGATCCCACTCCAATCAGAAGAGTCTCTATCAAAGCGGACCGAGTCAAATCACCCCAGAAAGTGGGGAAAACACCCACACTGTACGAAAACCCATAGTCGCAGATGGTGTCACAGTCCGGTGAGTGGGGTATAGTACTGAAACCCCTCACAGCTGAGGAAGCAGAGGAACTAAACCATCTCTACCGGCCAAACAATTGAGAAAAAGACCAGGGGGAGATCGCTCAGACCTACTGGTCAGACAAAAGAGCACCAGGCTAGGGGAAACTCCACCTTGCTGGTCAAACAAACGAGCACAAAGCTTGGGAAAAAATCCACCATGCTGGTCAAACAAACGAGTGCAGAGGGACCCTCTACATTGTGAAAGGTCAAGAGTACGTAAAGCAGAACACGACACGCACATGGGGCCCACACGACATGTGGCCCCAAGTCAACCCCAACAGAGCACAACAATGTTCTCAGGTACAACCAACACGTACCTCAAAGTGCTCTTGTATACTCCCAGAGTATACCTTGTTCCAACCCAAAGGCTATCGTGCACATGGCACCCAACGTCAACGTGAATGCGTGACGTATCAACTCCACCTCAAAGTCCCAGTCACGGCCAACCACATCTCGGGGACCAATTATATCACTCTCCCAAGAGTGCGTGAACACGTGCCAAGGTTCTGCTACAAACAAGGTAGGGCGAACCACCATTGGAGCACCTCCCATGCTTCCACATTTAACATGATCGTGCAAGAGGCTCCGCACAACCAAACAGATTGCATCGTTGTAATCCTCACAGAAAAACACACGAGATCGACTACTTACTCGCCTCAAATGGATATCAGACGGAAAAGTCACCAACACCGCCTCATGCCCGAAATGTGTCCCGTAATCTCGGGCCACGGCCCCGAAAATAGTCGGACGCATCTCACAATTTCATTCCCCTCAGGAAAAAACGTCAAAATAACTACTCACTTGAGTGAAATGGATATCCGGAGGAAAAGATACGTTCCAGCGCACTGCACACGAGCGGTGCTACGTGGGACCTGCATCCCAGTCCCAAAACATAAAGAACGGATCACACCGTTGTGATCCTCTCGAAAAAGCAAACAAGATGGACTATTCATTTGTCCAAAACGGTCGCCCGATGATAAAGATGGAAAAATCACTGTCGACGCCCAAACGGCCCCCGTGGGCCCCGCAACATCGTGCGGAAATATAACAGGCAAGCTACGCCAACGTGATGCCCTCAGAAGAACACCCAACATATACTTCTCTCACGCCATGAATGGACGTCCGAGGAAAAAGTTGTAAAACGCTGCACGCAGCTCAAAAGTCGGGCCATAGGGCCCACACCTCAACACCGAATTCAATGCAAGAAACCACCCCGGAATCCTCCTCCTTGACGCCAGGGTTCCAACATCACTGACGGTGCTTAAATCCGACGTCGGACTTGTCTGCACCGTCCAAAACATGTTCCCGTAGAAAAACGACATACTTAACGCACGAGTCGTGATACCGAAGCCCCTTGTTTCGGGAATTAAAAATTCCCAAAACCATCTACAAAAGTCCGTCTCGTCGATACAGATCTACTTCTGCAGATTATGTGTCAAACGGACGCGCCGTTTGGACGTTGCTGCATTTTTAAACGTCACCGGATGTAAGAGGGGGTGGTCTGGATCGGTCATGACGGTCCCCACCCCCTGGACAGGCTCAAGCCGGCCGGCCCGCGACTCAGCCGGCTGAGCCGCCGCGGTCCGCGACCCACTCGCACGGACTGCGATCCACCAAACCAGACCAACCCGAAGGCCAGTCTCTCTTCCACGCGCGGACCTGCAAAAGCGGGTCTGCTGTCTACCGGCCGGGGTCAGCGACCCCAGTCTTCCGCAACCTCGCCCCCCCCCCCCCACCAGCGCTCGACGACTCCCGACGCTCCCCTGCGCTCCGCCCCAGTGAGCTCTACCTAGCCCCACTGACAGACTCCACACCTGCCGCCGGAATCGCGTGCCCCGCCTCCTGGACGAGATGCTGCCACCGCCCTTCGCCTGTGCCGCCGTGCCTCGGACCGCCGGAGCACCCCAAACCGGCCAGGATCACCTTCAAAACCCACAAACGTTGGCGATCAACCCAGGACTCCTCCGACCTCAGATTTTGATTCTGAAAGAAGAGTCAGAAAGGGAAAAAACTATAATACGCATTCATGGTCTTTGATCGAAGTTTTGAAAAATGAATCGACAGTGAAAATTGAGCTCATAGTAGGAATGGGAATATAAAATGCAAACGAAAAATCCAACCTCGTGGGTGTTGCCCGAAGCATCATGGGCGATCTGCCAGAGGCGCGCCATGCCGGAGAGGAGGAGGTGATGGAGGGAAGCTTCCTCCTTCACTGTGGGGAGCTTCTGGTGCCAGGGGAGAAGAGGGGAGGAAGGAGATGAGTTAAGCGTTTAAATAGAAAACGCTCAACCACCCGCCCGTCGGTCCGAACCCGAACCCTCAGCAGGGTAGAGGTTAAGCCTCCCCTTGGGTAAACACCACATCCTGAGCACAACGGCGGTCTCAGAATTTTAATCTGATACCCCGTTCAAATGTTATTAAATTTAATGTCTGGAACCGCTAAATTACGGAAACGCCCCTGGGACCATTTTTCACAGACGGGTCGCGCCCGCAAAACTTACACCTCCCCTAGGGTAAAAGGCTTGCTCCGATCTCAATAGATCCCTCGGTTTCCCAATCCAAGCCACCATTTAAGAGATACCTGAGTTTCAACATTAAACGAATTAAATAGATTTATTTAATCCGTTTAACGTTCCTGAAGCGGGCGAGGGGTCCAAACATCACGTGCCGACAAGTTTTATGTCGTTTCTAGGGTAAACACCCCATTCCAAACCCATCTGTACACTCGTATCTCTGATCTGGATCACCGTTTAGGAGTTATACCATTTATTTGGCGTTTCCAGTGTGAATGCACTGACAATTTAATTCCGGCCACTCCGGGGCTCGGAATCACATGTCGTCTGAAGGCGCTGCTCTGGAATATCATCAAGAATATTCCAAAGTCTTTCATAGGAAAAACCAGGTTCTTACACCCACATCCCGGGTAACATTATATTCATGATAAATATGTTATCTATGTCCATTTATGCTACACATTTCATGTCTAGGAAATCTTAATCCTTTATAAAATCACTGCCCAAGAAATATACAAGATCTAATTTCAACTCCAAGACAACGAATGCTAAAGAATACTTGTTAGGCATGGACCAAACCAGATTATACCATTTCTAATGACCTACTTTTTCCCATTCTCATTATAATACAACAAATTATTTCTAGGACTTGGCTGACATCCCAATGATAGAAAATGTTATAAATAAATGCTGATTGTTTTCAAATACTAGTGGTGGATTGTCTAGATTTTAATAAATGGAATCATTAACCAATAAATATAACTGACCATACACCATATGACTCATTGACATATGAAAAAAATTAAAAAAATATTTAATATCAAAATCCAAACCATGTATTCCACAAGGGAAGTAAAAATTCAATCAATGAAAATAGTGGATGAACACAAATAAAATCCAAGATGACATCAAACTCCATAATACAAATGCATCAATCTCCAACATCATGAAACGTCCAATGTATCACAAGGTGGTTCTAAACACATGAAAAACAATACCTTTTCTCATGTCTCGAAGATAACATCTACCAAAGAAAAAAGTTCCAAAGCATGGGTGAGAATAACACACAATACGTTTTCCCCAATGACATCTATACTCAGGAAACTAGGATAAAAGAGTGGTAACATTTACATTAACTTGTTTATATAAATATAATTATCAAAAAATTTTATAACTAAAGTTAAACTAGTATCCAAAACCATTTGTCACCCAATATATTCATGTTCAATTGAAACCAATTTTAGAGCATGTTATTTTTCCAAAAAATTATCAATCAATTAATTGAAACTATTTCCAAATATTCCCTTGGAATACCCAGTCCATTCCAAACATCCACATAACCAATCATGCATGCTACACGATGATAGTTCCATTATCATGAGCATTTACCTATTGATCTTCCATGTCATCACAAAGTAATTATATCACATGTTCTATTTTACCATTTCCACCAAACACAACGTGATATTTCAGATACTCCATATAAATTAAACATTTACACACACACACACACGATTTATTCATAAGTACCATGCCAAAAAACCCTTTCCATAAAAAACATTTTTTATTAAAAATCATTTCCATAAAATCAATTTCAGTGAAAAACCATATCAATAAAACTCCATTGTTATTAAAAACACATTTTATATAAAAATGTTTAACAATAATATAATTTAAATAATTTAATATCACTATTTTAAATTTAGGAATATAAATAACTCGACACAAATATTTACCAAGATCAAATAATTTCTCCCAAAACCATTAATTCTCAACAGAGATAATTTATTCCATGAGTTTAATAATAAATTACATTCAATTAAAAAAATTAAACTAATGAAATCAATTAGAGAAAAGTGATTTGACATTGGTGCCACCAACCTTTTAGGTCTTCTCAAAAACCAACAACGGATGAAGAGCACTCACACAATTGTGTTGATTCTCCACTAAAATGGTCTCAGATCCCTTCTTCGATCCCAAACAAGAAAAATTTCATTATATTTAGAATCCACATTATTTGAACATTCCATAACATGATTATATCTATGAAATAAATATAATAGGTGATATAGATCTAAGTATATATAATTAAACATAATGAAAATGGAGATTAAAGTCACTTACCGAGAAAACAGTGCTTTCAAATGCTTAGGGAAGGATTATGATATATTCCTACACCATTGGGAGAGGTTCCCTAACCTTAAATGGAGATAAATCTATAATTAGAGTTCTATATAAGAAAAAAATAATGAAAAAATAGTATGATGATTAAAAATTTTCTCTTACATTTTCCCGGTACACGGTTAGATGGCATGGATAGAAAAATTGTATGCTAACCCTGCGTTATCAACTATCCCAAAACTGCATGTGTGAAAAATTTCTCATAGGAACTATAAATTGTTTTGAAAATCCATGCATAGATAATGAACCACTCTTTTTCCCCCAAATACTTCTTGAATGTTTACCAATCTATCCCATCTTCCACCCTTATAATTTATAAATATAAAAAGAATCCAGAAAGTGTTACATAACATCAAATGAGGGTATAATTTTTTTTTTCAAAAGGGTAAGAAAAAAAATTAAAAAGAAAATATATACATAAGTATTATAAAGTAAAAATCATGAAATAAATGTCACTTTATTCATTTTCAAAAATAAAGGAATGATTAAGATATATTATCTATTAAAAAAATATAAAATCAAGAAGGATTGTATGGATGTTCCAAAGGAATCAACATGGAGTGCATTCAACGATTTAATGTCTGCATATAAATTTAGTTATGGATGTCTCCAAGACCTTAATGGGAAATGTAATGGTATGCAACAAAATTAATCTTGATTATTAAAGTTATAATTTCTCTACTTGTTCAACCACATAATTGATCTATAAATATGTCCTCTATGATATAGAAAAATCTTAATATGGTTTTGTAAACATATTTTAGAATTGAAAGATCATATAAATATATTCAAATAGGTTAGTTTTTTAAAATATCAACTCTTAAAAAATAACATCGAATTAAAATCAGGAAAACAACCAAATGTTTAAAAAAATTTATTTAAAATTAATGAACTCCCAATTCCAATTTTTCATTTTATACAAGGTGATGAAACATTGAATATGATTTTGGGGTCTTAATGAATTATTTAATAATTAATGGAAATTATTTTTCAAAAAAATATTATTTTAACACCAATAAAAATTATATTCAGTTTTATCTAAATTTCTCAAAATATAAATATTAATTATTAGAGAAAAAGAATCTACCATATTTTATGGTAACTAATATAATAATGGTACATATTGAAGACAAAAAACAATTCATCTCCTTCTAATTTTTATAAAGGAAATAATTATTCCAAACATGGTTGGATTCTTAAATCATTATTCATAATAATACGTAAAACCAAAATACATGTTCCAAAACCATTAGTGTATTAAATGCTTCGTAGTAAAAGGTATTTAGAAAATTACTATAGAATTTAAATGTTATATTGATAGAGGTTGGTCGAAAAATATGTATGGGTTTTCTTATGAATGAACCTATATTAAATACTTGTTTGATGAAATATTAAATTTATATATTATTCAAAAGATAAAATCTTTGTATAAGTATGAGTGGTTTCTCTGACCCTAATATTATAAAATATATTTTATTTGTTCAAGGATTGAAGGATACATAACAATTTATTTCTCAAATATCTACTAGTGGTTACAAAATAACTTTTAAAATTTTATTTTTTAATTTTTTATATTATCAAAATAAATATTTTTTACCACATCATGATTTCAATAGATAAAAGTTATTGATATAAATTCTATTGAATCCTTAAAATTTAAGTGTTTAAGATTGTAATATAATTATTTGTATATTTGGAATCAGTGCCATGTTCATTCTAATATTATACCTCTTACTATGTTCAACCAAATCCCACTATTATTAGATTTAGAAAAATTATATTTTAAAGATAACATTATGTGTGATCCAAGCTAACTCGAAAAGAATCACAAATCCCCTATATCAACAAAAAACATGTTTCTTCAGCTAAATACTTATTATATGTCCTATATTATTTTTTTATAACTCAATTTGGTATTATCAGAGTGAAAAATAAAACAAATAGAATTTTTTATGACATGCTAGATTAATGATTTTTCTTATTATATCATAAATACGAGTATTCTAGTTTATTTATAATCATTTTATGGAAATTAAAATATTAAAAAAATCACATAGACATTATCATTGTGTGGAATTTTATAACAAAGGATTTGAGGAGTTATATGATTATGAGGGTTATTATATCCACTTCTCAACGCATAGTAAAATTTAAAAAAATGGGGTCTTCAATAAAATATATATAACCCTCAAAGAATTTTTTTGTACTCCATTGAATATATATTCTCAACCTTAAATCCTCTAGTATGAGGAAAACAATACAAAACGATTTCTCCTTAATCATGACCTAATATGATCAATATTATGGAAAACACTCAATAAATTTATAATTATAATAATTCTTTAATAGTTGATTCAATAGAGTATTCATTTATATATTTTTTATCATAAATACTATGGATAATATTATATTTTTGTACATTAAATCAAAAGAATTTGTTCATTGGATAATATCTGTCATGTAATGCCACCCAAGTCATCAATATGTGGAAAATAACTCTATGTGGTTCAATTTAAAAAATTATTGGAATCTTCCAAAATCACTTACATACAGAGCAGATGATGTTGACCATCTTATTTTGACACTTCATAAATCTAAATTTTATAACATAACTGATGATTATATAGAATATTATTTTACTATATTACCTAAATCTTATAATCAACTCAAATACAACACTCAATAGAACATTATCAATGAATCACAATCTAAAACACATATAAAATGTCAATCAAAATGTGATTGAACATTAATATTATATCTGTCATGTTGAAATTATTTCATATTGTGAAGTAGTTATTCATGATAATGATATATTTACAGGGAAATATGATTTTAACACAATTGAAATGAAATAAATTATGACCCTCTTGTAATGTCAGAATATTGAACCTATTTTTCGAACCAATTTAGTAAATTTAAACAATGTAGACAAAAAGGAAATATTATTCATTATAAATATTATCTTGTGGTTGAAGGAAGTAATGAAAATAAATTTATGGTTTATCATGAATCCTTTACACCCATTGTATGGATAGATACTATTAGACTCATATTGGACGTAACTGATCAATTTAAAATAATTTTTTTAAATCGATGTGAGTAGTTATTTTTTAAATGGTATTATTTCTAAAATGGTTTTTTTGGACTAAATCCCAATTTTAGAAATCCCAAATATAAATTTTTTTCCAAGTCAACCAATCCTCATCTCTAAATAAAATATACCCCAATAAAATAATCTAAGCGATTAAATAAATTTCATTTATCAAATGGGAGTTTATATCTTTCAAATTATTATTAAATCATTTTAATTTATATAGATGATGTAATTTTATGATCAGATAAAAAAACTCTTTATTGTGAATTTTTTGAATCAATGAATAAATGGATAAATATGTTTTTATGGCGGAACACAAACCGTTCCATTGTATTTATGTTTCTCATACATATGGTAGATATGTTTAAAAACAAATTTAAATAATAAATAACTTCTAAATTAATTTATCACTAATTATTAATGGGTAATTATAGAACTCAAAATTTTGACGTATAATTTAAATTTTTGTGAATCCTTTCAATTAATGGAAAATAATATTTATCAAAGGTTAAATTTGATTATAATTTACCTTAATTTGACGGAACATCATATCATGTTTAGTGTATCCAATTTCTCTAATTCTATATCATATCAAATAGAGTAGAATTTAAAGGATCCCACAATATTTTTTTCATTATCTAAATAGAACCAAGAACTTTTTATTATTTTAATCAAATTTATCCTCTTTAGAACTTTATTGTGTCTCTAATTTGTTTTTTAGGATGCCAAAATGATTAGAAATGTAATAGTTGAACTTTTTATAAACATGAGAAATACATCCTCTAATAGAGTAGTAAGAAACCGAACCATATATATGTTTCTACATCTGAATCGGAACACATAGACACTAAGAGTTTGTACACCAAACATATATAGACGAAACATTATATAGTAGACATTAGGTTTAAATATTCATATATCTCTGTAAAATTTAATAAAAATAGTTTTGTTAATATCTCTTAAAAAATCATGGAAAAACTCTCTCTCCAATAACATTAATTTGAAAATCCATTTTATATGATATCACTTTGTAAAAATTGATATCATGCTAGATTTTGTTTTTAACATCATTACACTATCTGATATCATCATCAAAACCATTTTTATTAAACATTTTGTCTTAATAAATGGCAATTTGAGCATCATTATCTTATTATTATTAAATATTTATCCTTTTAAAGAATAATATGTTTTTAAATTTTTGTATTACATTTTTTGTAAATTTATTCCAAATAATTAATTTTTTTAGAAACTATTCATAATTTTAGGTAAGTGTAGTTTGTATGATACTCAGAGAAAAAAATAAAATATGGATACATAAAAGTGGATGTGGTTGACGAATATATTATCCTCACATTTTATCCAAAATAAAGATGATTGATTTTTAACTATCTCTCCATCTTATGAATAATGATTCTGACTTTACTACTACCCAAGTCTAACAAATCAGGGAAATATTCTATGATTTATTTATACAATAATTTATAACCACTATAGACGAAATTATTTTTCAAAATAATTATTTTTGAATACATTTAATTCATTATTGTAGTATTAATTAAATTCAAATTATACCATTAACTATTTTAATGCTTTCAATGTGGGTATTTAATATTATTAATAAGGAAATGATCCTAGAAGAAACTTTCTATTTTTTGAAATGAATTTCTTAAAAAATAATTGTATTATTTTTTTAAATATATATTTGAATGTTTTATTCTTCAAAAATAGTATTTAATTTTCTCTTCAAATCAATATTTAAAATGGATTTTTTTGTTTTATATTTTTCTTCATTGAAGATATCCCATTAAATTATTTTTGATTTTGGTCATTTTTTGGAAATTTTATTTTTCATTTCTATCAGATGATCTTTAATAATGATAATAATTTTAAATAATTTTTCTTTGTATTTTTAAATGCTTATATGATTTTTTATAATATAATTTGGGTTAAATGTTTATATGTTCTCTTAAAAGGTGTGAAAGCGATTAATTAAATGTGTTATGTTGAAAAATGTTTTTTGGGGAGATATAACAATTTTTTCAAGGGAAAAAAATATATTAGAATCATGGAAAAATTTTCTATTTTAATTTTATTTAATATATTTATCTTTTAATTCAAATTGTCTTCAAGTGATTATGATCATAAAAAATGCCGGGATTAATGTGATTCTTGGCAGTCACTGATTTTAGTGATTATATACACTTTTATTGTGAATAATATTTTCATTTAAGTGATATGAATCATTATTTATTCATGTTTTTAAAACCCAATGAACGATTCTTTAGCTTGATTTAATTTATTTATGAAGCCTTAGAGGAGTTTTTAACGAACCATTAATTATCATTGAAGGAAGTAATGGGGACTCTTTATATATATATATATGATCAAAATTTTGGATCAATTATCCCACTAAATTTAGGTTAATGTATTTAATTCCAAATGGCCCATCAGTTAGTCGGTGGAGGCCATCAACCAACAAATGGAAGTATTTAGTCTGAATAAGGTTCATGGATGCCCACTATCTACACTGTGATGGATGATGGCCAAATAGAGGAGTTTTGAAAACTGCTTTGATCTAATAATTTTTTTTCCAAATATGTAAAATACTGATTCTGATAACTTAATGACCCCTAATGAAATCTAGATCCATAACAACACATCAAAATGCATCATATAGAGACTTCAGTGGCCTTGGAATCTCACATAACCTTCAAATATACAATAAAACATTTTATGATCTTTAATATATGTTAAAAAAATCTCTTTTTAAATCTTCTATATCCTCTATAGTGCGTATTACAATTTGTATATTTTTTTCACTCTAATTCTCTCATAGTATTTTATAATATTCATTGAGGAAATTGGGACTGAGATAAATATTATTTATCCTTTGAATGTTCCTTATTTTTATATATCATCTATATATGATTCACTATACTATTAAATAGATGGACTTGTTTTTATTTAAATTTCATTAATAAGGAAAGGGATTATTATTTTTAGGGTTATAAATATCTAATCAATGAACAATTGAATATTTAAATTATAGTTTACTTATATAACCAAAAAATGATAATTTTTTTATATTGGAATCAAATGTATCCAAGGGACATATAAATTAAATCACCAAATGATTTGGATGTTATATGTATGGGCTCTTTTATAGCTTTTCTAAAATTCCTTAGAAAATAGTTTTTCTAGTATTTTCTTACATTTAATTTATATGCCACTCTCAATTGTTCTTTTGTTTTAATCAATTAACAGTTATACTATTTTTACTAAAAATTCTCATTGTTTTTATTCATCATATTTTATAGTTTTATATATAAATATATTATTTCTCTCTTTATCGTTGATTATTTTGTTTATTTCAAATAAATAATTCAATTATCTCAAAAAATGTTTTAAATTTATTTTTTAAAATTGATTTTAAAATGGGAAATTCACAACTAGTATTTACATTTTATTAATTTCAAACATATATATATTGAATGGAAAATGATTCATATATTTCTTATGGATGATTAAATTTAAATTTAAATATCCCAAAATATATCCTAGTGGCCATAATATAGAGGATTTCAAGGAAGCAATATCGAATTCCCTATTGGCATTCGTGATAATCTTATTAAATTAATATAATTTTTTAATTTAGAAATCAAAATCATTTAAAAAATGTGAGGAAAATCACATAGGGGTAATTCATATTAAAACAACGAATATGAATAATAAACATAGAAAAAATATGAAATAGAATGAAATAAATAAATCAATAAGGAAAATTTATAGATTATGGTGATCCAAATTCAACTACATATCATAGATTTCCATATGCATTGTATAATTTCACAACCTCTCTTCGTGGATACTCAATCACTATACACACACACCACTCCTACTCTAGCCAAGAATATCCTCAGAAAAAAATTTATCTACTAAGGTTATTTAATTACACAACCACCCCCAAATAATAATTACTGTTATATATGATAATAAATGGATAAATTGTAAGGTGGAACATCAATGAATGCTGAAATTTATTGGTTTTCTACTCACTTCACCACATACATAGTCAGTATTCCCTAAGAGAAAAAAATATTGTCATGATCGATGTGAAGTGAAGATATCTAAATTGTATTGAGAATCACTTACATGAAAATGTCTTGTAATTATACCTCATTCATAAAAGTCCCATATCACAACATATGTGAATATGAAGAATAAAATTGAATATACGAAACTATTAAACAATGTAACCAGGTTTGAAAATATATGGAATAAATATAGAGTCCCAAATGGGCCACATGAATCGTAAATTAGGAGCTCTTCCCATATTAATGAGTCACATTTCATCCTCTAATATACATGAATACATATCTAATCCTATAGGAGGAGTGATCTTATTATAAAAAAACTCAATATCAAACAGTGATTTCCATGTTCAAATAGGATTGGAATACAAGTTTTAGGCCCCTATTCATTTGGTGTTGACTTCTATTGAATTCCCATGAGGGGAAAAAATATCTTATAAACAATGCTATACTTTCATCTGGACATTATGGAATCAGAAGGATTTACCACTCTCTTCACAATTCCCAATAAATGTCCAGCATCATCCAAATAAATTTAAAATCTATTCCCAACTCCAATTTATTTATTTTATATTTTCATTTACCATTTTAAAATAATATTAGGATGAAACCAACATGATTTATGTTACCCTTATATGTATGCATATATTCCACTTATATGACTTATCATTCTCCTTCATTCAACTTCTATTTTTACACTTATGAATGAAGAATCATACAATTACATGAGAAAAATATTACCCTTAATCCATCCCAAGAATACACTTACAAAGGTTGAAAGCATACACATAAGAAGGTCTAAATCATACCAATTTTTTTAAATTCCACAATTATTTTACATTTCCACTTGAAAATTCTTTTAATAATTATTTTTACTCTTGGAATCCACACATACATTTATTCCACTACAACGATGAAACTTATGACACTACTTCTCAATCCAAACATCATAAATATGAATGATATAGCCTTATTAAATGATGGCATAATAATGATTAATTACACATAATATATATTATATTAGAGACTTACCTAAATGGTGACAACCACATCAGACATATTCAATGATGACTACTCGGGTAAACCTCCTTAATTGGTAAGAACTATATCATTGCTATCAATTCAGTGGGGAATTAGTTGTTCTGGTGACATCTTCAAGGTGAAGCAAAAGAAAAAATCAAATAAACTCCTCTGAATTCCTGTGAATCAGATTAATTCTTGGAGATTGGAACAACTATTCTTGTCATGGTATTATTATGTTTTTTATTTTCTCTATACATATTCAATCTTGGATTTAGGGGCATGATGTTCTTCTACAATCTATTTTTGGGATGTGAATATCTAGATAAAGGTAATATTTAGATATTTATAAGATAAGTAAGGAGGGGTTAAATGATTTGGGGAACAATATTGGTATCAATAAATGGAGATTAAATAGGGATGTGTTGGGGGTAAAATGAAATTTTAATTAATGGTGACATGAGGGATGGAGGTATAAATGATAACATTATAGTAGTAGTACATGATGATGGAAAATGATGTTGGTAAGAGATATTTGTTCAAATTTTATCATCCCCATTCAATTATAGAAAAATAGAGAAATCAAATGATCTGATGGATTTAGTAGATGGCAGGAGATCATTGGTAGAAGGATTTTCCCTATTAGTTGATAAACCTAAAATTAGAAATCTTTATCATAACCTGATAATATATTACAATGGGTCCTATAGAAAAATGATTTTTTATGTAAATAAGTTTTCACATGAATATTTATTCTCTTTAAATTGAAAATTGTAGAAAATATTTACAAAAAATATGTTATAAAATTTATGGATCATTTTAGTGAATTAATTATGACATTTTATAAATTTTAGAAAACCATCCCAACATAATATCCAAAAAATAATACGTAGAATTGTAATATCAGTATACTATTCAAAAATAACATTATTAATAATATTGAAAATATGAATCATGAACATTTTAGTGGTTAAGGAATAACAATTATTTAACAATATTTTCAATAAATGTAGAATACAATCTCAATTTACCCTCAATTAAAAAATATCTATCAAAAACAAAATTTTAAATTTTCAAACTAGATTAATTCCAAAAAAAATAATGTGATAATGTGTATGAAAATAATACCACATCAAAATCCTATACACATAGTCAATTTTATTCTTGGGAAATTAAATTAATTTTAATTATTCAAAATAAATCCATTAAAAAACTCACATCCTTCCTAGTATCAAATGCAGAATACAAATTTGAAAAGATATATATCACTTTATTGAATAAAATAATCATGACTCTAATTTGAATTCCACATGATATTATAAATCAACAATAATTCAAATTCTATTTAAAAGAGTCACTATTAATAAAAATCATGTGAAATTTGATTTTTAAAAATAACTACTTGTGTTCCCTCTCTATTTGGTTCCACAAAAAAATGTTGGGAATAGAATTCCAATGATAAAAAATATTTTTTTGTTAATTAATTTACCATTTGTTCTTTATAGTTAAATATTACCCTCACCTTAATGAAATAATTATTCAAAAATAACATTATTTGTATTTTTTAAGTAATAAATATGTTACCGACACAATAAAAAGAAATTAATGACTTTGGTTATATTTATTTAACCACACACATACTGCGATTGTCTCAAAAACACACCATGTTCCCAAATTTCCCATTTTACATAGAATACTAAATATTTATTTTATTATTGATTTAGTTGGATCTAGGATATATCCCTTTTTTATGTATAATTTATTATCTTTTTTTGAAGCATCATATATCCATTATTTAAAATTACAATCCCCAAAAATAGAAACTATCACACTTTATTTCCATGTTTTAAACTCATTTTATAATAAAAATAGAGGAGAAAACTACCCAATAGTAACTAAAATATATTAATTTAAATTCTAGTGAAACCCATAAAAAGATGAATTCCATTTTTCCCAATGAAATACACACATTATATGATTCCATATCTTTTAGATTAAGAAAAACAATTATTTTTTAACAATAAATATTGATTTTTGGGGAAATAAAAGCAAAAAAGAAAAATCGAAGGGATTTAATATTGAAAAAATAGGTGTTATTTATTTATAAATAATCAAAGAACACATATGCATAAATAATGTAATTCCCCAACCTAGTTACCCAGAGTCGGTGCATTACTTCGTAACATTGGCATGATCACAAAAGATCAATTATCGAAAGATCGATTAGTTTAGTAGGCTTGGAAACACTAGATACATTCATAAATGTTACATTACATCATAAAGTGAAAAAAATAAAATAACAAAGTCTATATAGTCCACAATCATATCCTCTTCTGACTATCCTTGTAGGTCATTCATAAAATTCTTCTTCACATCATAGAAAATATTAAAACATTGAAAGGGGTGAGCTCAGATGCTCAGTAAGGAAAGAAATATTGCGGAAGCTTTTATACATAAACATTATCATTTATGGAAATGTATAACTAAAACAAATTCCTTTTTATACTAGAACTTCAGCATAATATGGAAAAAATAAAATTGAATAATTCCATTTACTAATTCACATCGATATTCTACTAGTTGAATAATCACATGAAATATCAACAACCACTTTCATAATGATGGAATACATAATGCCAGACTATCATTACCATGTATCCAAGGCCTCGTGCAAAGACTAAAAATACGATTTTTTCAAGGCCTCGTGCCAGGACACTAGTTTGTCTCATGAGACCTGCCGATGAATCGAGTAGCTATAGCGGGCTCCACCTGTCACTTATTAGGTCCAATTCATTCCTCATATGAACAGGTTTAAACATATCATAAACCATAACATAATCGTATCACATAAAACATGCATAAAGGAAACATAACATTTCCACATTTCAATCACCAGATATCAATACAACACATTGATATAATAAAAACACATTCAAAACCATTTTCAATACCAAAATAAATGAAAATTAAAACATTGTATTTATTTTTCATTTAAAAAAATTATGGCTTATAGAGGAAGCCGAAACTCAAATAATAGTCACGGTAGAGAAGAAGTCATTGCCGCCGCATATATAAGAAAAAAACATTCCTTTTTTCATTTAGTAAAAATGCTTCGTATAAAAAGATATATTTTGAATAAAATTAAAAGTCAAAGGGGTTTATACACCGTTTAAATGAAATTTGTGTATAAAACAAAATGTGCCTCAATGAATGGAGATTGAGACGAAGTCCCTTAAAAGATCATTTTTTTAAATAATATATATCTATTATGTGTATTCACTATAATTACACATAATGAAAGTAAAAATACAAGATAGGACATAATAATATCATGACATAATTTGAAAGTAGGAGATTAACCCAAAGAATGGAAATTGGGTTAAGAAGTTCCCTTACCTTGTGTCCTACTTGACTCGACCATTATTTAACCTCCCGAATAATAAACTAGAGTTAATATATACTTTCATAAGAACATTTTTCATGTTCATTAATCCTTTTATATCACTTATTACCATGTTATGAACACTTTGTAACTATTAAGTTAATAACAGTCATTTTGTCGATCATTGGTAATTGAGTCAAAAATAAACTTCTTGTAATTACATGTTGTTCATGTGGTGAAATATCTATTATATCCTGAATTATATTCATTATTTAGATATAATATATATCATATATATCCATTATATACATTCATTCATAATATTACGTATCATTTAGAGGTATGAAATGAAATGCTCCGTTCATGGAGAAGGTAAGCCGTATGTACGCATGAACGCAACATTCATTTCTATTTCATATATAATGGAATTAAATAATATTGATATAAAGGTAAATTATAATTCAAGTATAATATAATATATAATATCATTTACTCCATCCTTTATACATCCCACATATGGCATTAACGATTCAAATCACTTTGAGGGGGCGGTAGTCCGCACTTCCTAAAATGAAATTATCGCGTTTAACCATATTGGAAACCATAAAGGTATTACATAAATGAAAAATAAAGAATCTTAATTAAAACATAAATATATTATATATCATATATAAATATATTTAAATCTTAATGGCCACCTTTGAAGGTGTTATATGAGTGTTGAACAATCATCATTTCTTGAGGCAGAAATTCGCCATCCACAGAAACAATATGTTCTTTAACCATTAGATGTAGGTGTGTGTAAGTGTAGCTCGAATAATTCTTATAAAAAAATCTTACTATATTTATTATACTGTTTTTGTTACAAAATAAATGAATAAAAAGATTTTAGGGGGTTGGAGTAGAAAAATAAAACATAAGAACACAAGAGAAAACACTACCTTTAAAATGGGTAACTCTTTATTATTTGAGTTCAAAGGCTTCCTTGGGAAGACTTCTGACCAATTTGAGGCTTCTAGGAGTATTATAGGGAAGTTTAGAGTGTATTTGGGCAGAGTTTGGACGAGAAAAATGTCTTGTAAGGTGTAAATAAGGTGGTAGTGGTGGGGGCCTTTTATAAGAGGAGAGGAGGGGCACTCTTGGAAAGTAATGAAATGTTACTTTATTATATATTGAGTATCATATTTTAAAGGTCCCAAAATTATATATTTCATTTATAAGGTGCTAAGGGTTCTAAATCTACTCATCCAATAGGATATTTACTAGTTTAATTCTTATATTTTACATTATCCTTCCATTTAATTAAAATCGTTAATTAATGAGGTAATCGCTGCATCATCATGGTGTCATAAATTATTTACTTTATTTAATCTCTAAAAATTATAAAAAAATATCATGATGTAGGAAATCTTTTTATCTTTATAATGAATATGTATAGTAAAAAATATTACTTGTATAACCCCATTTAAAATTATTTTAATAAAATAACTTATGTTTGTGACATTTTTATTTTAACATTAAATAAAAAGTTATTTATGTCATTTTCCTACCAAAGTTGCTCCATGGGGTCCCCAAGTTAAGACATGGATTGTATTGGGCTTCCATGACACATACAATAGGGGTAGGACAAGTGTAAAGATATTTTCATATTTTTATAATATCATTTTTACCTTAAATTTCACTAATAACCTTTAATCACGAATAATTAAACTTAAAAGGTACTATTCACCAAAAAATTATTTTAATCCCATTGAACCTCATTTTAATTCCTAATGAAAACCATATATGTCGGATTTTTGAAAAGCAAATCACAGAAGTGGTACTGTTTTATTTATACAAGAAATCAGTTTTTTAACTACCACTTAGTGGTTTCACTATTCATCAAAAATTGAAGTTTTCTAGAACAATGCCAAAATTTTACCCTAAGCTTTAATTAATATTCCGAATTCAAAAATGATGTCAATTCTAAAAAACTAGAAACATATAACGTTCATTAATTAATTTTATAATTAATTCCTGCTGTCACAAAAAATAGCGTGTTTTTTAGAAACATAATATATCAAAAGATTGACATTTGTTTATGTCCAATTTCAAAGTAAATATAACTCTAATGACCACCATTGGATAAAATGGTAAAAATATATTCTAATTACACTTTATAACCACTAAATAGTATAATTTATCACTATAAATTATTTTGAATAAAAAAGTAGTTTATAAGTATTTTTTACTATTCATAAAAAAATTGGAAGTTCATAGAAAAAACCCAAAATTCAACATAGGCTAATATCGATATTCTAAATCCACAAATGAAGTAAATTTTGAAATATAAAATATATATAATTTCAAAAAGAGGGTATTACTATTCATAATGGCTATTTTGATCGGTCGTGGTGCGTTAGAATCTCGAACTTGCGAACAATGCAAGCTATTGCATTATTGAAAAAGAAGAGTATCGTGGAAGCTTGGGGTGTTACATTCTCACCTCCATCAATAAATATCGTCATCACAATTTGAAATTTTTCTTTGAAAGTAAAAGTTTGAAAATAGAAAATAACTTTGTGGAAACCCCACATCAGAAACAGGGTTAATAAAAATATAACATTAAAAGAAAGAAAGATAGGTACAATGGTCACCTGAGATAGCCCATACTAAGATTATATGAAAATATGGATATGGAGGAAAAACAAACCATCAAGGTCTGATGGAGAGTTATAGAAAATAGGATTAGGAGAAAGTTAACCACAAGAAAATCACAAACTTGTGATTGGTTAAACGGTCATTGAATCCCCAGTTGGAAATGTTAACCGACAACATTTTTGTTTTACGTTACCTTTCATAATGTTGAGGAATTTATTTATGATATTCACTAAGAACATAAGGAAATATACTTACATGTCATTTAGGCTTTCATTCTTTAATAAAGTTTTACCACGAACCCATCTTTCACTCTAAATGGTAACAAAAGTCAAAAATATTATATTTATCCTAATTGTATAAGGTTCCAAATATTACCACATTCCATTTATATTAGGAAAACTATTTTGTAATAACCATGGACTTCTTGTATGCTAGTGGTAGGTAATAAAGTTCTGTTGCACTATGGTTGTGGATTCGATTCCTACACCTTTTTCCGACGCGACGGGTTATCCCCCAACCTGCAGGATGTCCTTTTTCTAAAACTGTAATATTATAATATTCCAAAAAAATACTCATAAGTGTTTTAACCTTAGACAATACTATCCAAACTTCAACATAATCCATTCCAACCTTTATTGATATCCAAAATACCTCTGTCCATACTTTCTCTAAATGGTCTCTAAAATCCAAAATCAATTGTATCATCAGAATCCTTAAACAAGGTAAAGTTTCTCTTATTGTCACAAACAAAAATATGATTACCTTCATCAGATTAAAACCTTAATGAAAACAATAAGTACTTCATAGAAATCCTTATATATATCACATTATTTTTATAACCAGAATATAATCATTGAGTCCAAAAGCACCAATACATTAATTATTCCGATTCAACTGTAGTCACAACATAAGATTGGCCTTCATCCCTTGGCATTTTCGGAGGTAAGTTTCCCTGACGCTTATGACATTCATTTGCACAATCCCCATTTCTCCGCAATTATAGCATTCAACATTTATATCCTCTTTCATTCCCTTGCAATCAATGGCCTGGTGACCTTTTTCTCCACATTTATAACAAACTCTCATTCCTTTAGGCAAGTACCAGGGTGATTCTTCCCACAATTATCACATACTGGATAATCCTTCTTTCCCTTTTCCCTTTATATTTCTCTTGTTCCATAGTTCTCTTCTTCTCTTGCTATACTTTATTGTCATAAGATTTAGATAATTTCTTTTATATCTTGATAGCACATGAGACAATGTCTTCGTACGTTGAGAAGGTTTTTGAGACTAATTCTCGATGAAGAAATGGTTTTAACCCATCAAAAAAATGATTAATCTTACTTCTTGGTTTACGTATATAATCTGCAGTATGCCTTGATAACCTTGTAAAGTTAGCCTCATACTTTGTGACATTCTCGTCCTCCTTTTGTCTCAGACTCATAAATTGCCTTTCCATATCTGCTCGATGGTCACGAGGGAAGTATTTCTTAAATAAAATATCTTTGAACTCCATCCATTCCATATTTGATACTTCATCATCTTCCTTTGTGTTTCGAATCAGCAACCACTATTGATCGTCATCTCCAGTGAGGCAGTAAACTTTCATGATGACCTTTTCCCTTTTGATACTCCCCAAGGCGTGGAATATTTTCTCTAAGGAGTTTATCCATTGCTCAGATACTAATGGATTTTCACCATCATTAAATGTTGGTGATTATTGCCTCATGAAGCGGTCTAAAATTGATCCTCCACATTGCGGATCTGGGTGTTCCATAATATTAAGGTTACTATTCATAACCTGAGTGAGTTGTCCCAGTATGGTGATAAGATGATCAGAACTAGTTGTATCTCCAGCTCCACAATAATTATCTTTATTAGGATGGGAATCCCTACATGGAGTGTGTGCATTGATACAGTTTCCATTCCTCCAACTAGGCGCCATTTCTAAACAATGGCATAATCTAGATTAGTTTATGAATTAAAATACATAATTCTATACTTGTAAAACACTTAACATAAATTTAACTATTTATGGATATAATCCATAATCATAAAAATGATTTCTTTGAGGAAGTATGTACTCATAATCCCTTCATAATTTATTGTAAAGAAAATGATAATTATCCTAAGCATATCTCATGGGAGGGTCGTAACCAAAAGTGTAACAAGGCCCATTGTTGTGCACTAGTTCCCATTCGACTTTAGCTCAAAGCGGTGTTTTCGGGTGTTACCCCTAGGTACATCTGTGCCAGAGCCACCTCTACCTGCTCGTATCCAGACATGGATGAATTGCTTGGAAAACTCATAAAATCTCTATAATACCAAAATTCTAGGATGTTCTTCTATACTAATCCTCAAAGACTATGTTTGGGCTATGTGCTCCAATCAAAGTTTATCTAAATCTAGATTCCAAGGTTATTACTAAACTGCTTCTGATACCAACTATAACGCCCCGTCCCCAGTTACCCAGAGTCGGTGCAATACATCGTAACATTGGCATGATCACAAAAGATCAAGTCACGAAAGACCAATTAGTTTAGTAGCCTTAGAAACACTAGATACATTCATAAATGTTACATTAAAACATAAATTGAAAAACTACAATAACAAAGTCTATATAGTCCACACTCATATCCTCTTCTGACTATCCCTGCAGGTCATTCATAAAATACTTCTTCACATCCTGGAAAATATTAAAACATTAAAAGGAGTGAGCTTAGATGCTCAGTAAGGATAACAATATTTTGGAAGCTTTCATAAATAGACATTAACATTTAAGGCAATTTATAACTAAAACAAAAGCCTTTTTAAATTCGAACTTTAGCTTAATATGGAAAAAATAAAATTAAATAATGTCATTTACTTATTCACATGGATATTCTAATAGTTGAATAATCACTTGCAATATTGATAACCACATTCATAATGATGGAATGCAAAATGCCAGATTATCATAACCATGTAGCCAAAGCCTCATGCCAAGACTACAAATATGATTTCTTTCAATGCCTCATGCCAAGACACTAGTTTGTCTCATGAGACCTGCCGATGCATCGAGGAGCTATATCGTGCTCCACCTGTCACTAATTAAGTCTAATGCATTCCTCCTATGAATAGGTTTAAACATATCATAAAACATAACATAATCATATCACATAAAACATTCATAAAGGAAACATAACATTTCCACATTTCAATCACCAGATATCAATACAACACATTGATATAATAAAAACACTTCCAAAACCATTTTCAATACCAAAATAAAAGAAAATTAAAACATTGTATTTATTTTTCATTTAAAAAAATTATGGCTTATAGAGGAAGCCAAAACTGAAATAATAGTCCTGACACCCGAGAAGTCATCGTCACTGAAAACGTAAGAAAAAAACATTCCTTTTGTCGTTTAGTAAAAAAACATTGAATAAAAGGATTCCTTTCGAATAAAATTAAAGTCAATGTGGTTTATACACCGTATAAAAAAAATTTATGTATAAAACAAAATGTGCCTCAATGAATGGAGATTGAGATGAAGTCCCTTAAAAAGATCATTTTTTAAATAAAATAGATCTATTGTGTGTATTAACTATAATTACACATAAAGAAAGTAAAAATACAAGGTATGACATAATAACATCATGAAATAATTTGAAAGTAGGAGATTAACCCAAAGAATGGAAATTGGGTTAAGAAGTTCCCTTACCTTGTGTCCGACTTGACTCGACCATTATTTAAGCTCCTGAATAATAAACTAGAGTTAATCTATAATTTCTTAAGAAACCTTTTCATGTTAATTAATCCTTTTATAACACTTATTACCATGTTATGAAAATTATGTAATTATTATGTTAATAACGGTCATTTTGACGATCATTGGTACTTGAGTCAAAAATAAACATCTAATAATTACAAGTTGTTCATGTGGTGAAATATACATTATATCCTGAATTATATTCATGATGAATATATCATATATATCATATATATCCAGTATATAAATTCATTCATAATATTACGTAACATTTAGAGGTAAGAAATGAAATGCATCGTTAATGGAGACGGTAAGTCGTACGAACACATGACCACTACTTTCATTTATATTTCATATTCAATTGAATGAAATCATAATGATATAAAGGTAAATTAAAATTCCAGTATAATATAATATATAATATCATTTATTCCATCCTTTATACATCCCACATATGGCATTAACGATTCAAATCACTTTTCGGGGGCGGTAGTCCGCACTTTCTAAAATGAAATTATCGCGTTTACCCATAATGGAAACCAAAATGGTATGTCATAAATGTAAAATTCAGAAGCTTAAGTAAAACATAAACATATTATATATCATATATAAATATAGTTACATATTAATGGGCACCTTTGAAGGTGTTATATGAGTGTTGAACAATCTTCGTTTCGTGAGGCAGAAATTCGCCATCCACAAAACAGTATGTTTATTAACCATTAGATATAGGTGTGTGTATGTGTGGCTCAAATACTTCTTATAACAAAATCCTTGTATATTGGGTATACTAGTGTTGTTACAATATAAATGAATAAAAAGAGTTTAGGTGGTTGGATAAGTAAAATAAAACATAAGAACACAAGAGAAAACACTACCTTCAAAACGGGTAAATCTTTTTGATTTGAGCTCAAAATATTCCTTGGGAAGACTTCTGCCCAAAGTGAGGATTCTAGGAGTAAGATAGGGAAGTTGAGAGAGTATTTGGGCAGAGTTTAGTTGAGCCAAATGTCTTGGAAGGTGTAAATAAGGTTGTAGTTGTGGGGGCCTTTTACAAGAGAAGAGGAGGGGCACTCTTGGAAAGTAATGAAATGTTACTTTATTATATAATGAGTTTCAGATTTTAAAGGTCCCACACTTATATATTTCGAGGATAAGGTGATAAGGGTTCAAAATCTACTAATCCTATAGGCTTTATAAAAGTTTAATTCTATGATTTTACATTATCCTTCCATTTTATTAAAATCGTTAATTAATGAGGTAATCGCTGCATTATTATAGTGTCAGAAATAATTTAATTTATTTAATATCTAAAAATTATAAAAATATATCATGATGTAGGAAATATTTTTATCTTTCTAATGAATATTTATACTCAAAAATACGACTTGTATATCCCCATTTAAAAATTGTTTTAGTAAAACAACTTATGTTTTTGACATTTTTGTTTTAACTTTAAATAAAATGTTATTTATGTCATTTTTCTACCAAAGTGGCTCCATGGGGTCCCCATGTTGACCCATATATTTTATAGGGCGTCCATGACACATAAAATAGGGTTTGGAAAAATGTAAAAGTATTTTTATATTTTTATAATATCATTTTTACCTTAAATTTCACTAATTACCTTTTATCACGATTAATTAAACTTAAAATTTAGTATTCACCAAAAAATTATTTTAATCCCATTGAACCAAATTTTACTTCCTAATTACAACTATGTATGTATGTGTTTTGAAAATCAAATCACATAAGTGGTAATGTTTCATTTAAACAAGAAATCTGTTTTTTAACTACCACTTAGTGGTTTCATTATTCATCAAAAATTGATGTTTTTCAGAACAATGCCAAAATTTCACCCTAAGCTATAATTGATATTCTTAATTCAAAAATGATGTATATTTTACAAAATTCCCAAAATATATGTTGCATTAGTTAATTTTATAATTAATTCCCGTTGTCTCAACACATAGCGTGTTTTTTTGAAACAATATATATCAAAAGATTGGCAATTGATTATGTCCAATTTCAAAGTAAAATTAACTCTAATGAACACCATTGGATAAAATGGTATATTTATATATTATAATTACACTTTATAACCACTCTATAGTATAATTTATCACTAGAAATTATTTTTATTAAAAAAGTTGTTTTGATGTATTTTTCATTATTAAAAAAAATTTGGAAGTTCTTAGAAAAATACCAAAAATTCAACATAAGATAATTTCGATATTACGAATCCACAAATGATGTCAATATTGAAATATAAAATATATATAATTTCAAAAAGTGGGTATTACTATTCATAATTGCTATTTTGATTGTTCGTAGTGTGTTAGAATCTCGAACTTGCGTACAATGCATGTTATTGCATTATTGAAAAAGAAGAGTATCATGGAAGCTCGGGGTGTTACAAGTAATAACCCCTCTCCCCAACACAGAAAACTCATCACTTCCCCAATGTTGAAACCATTGTAAGAGAATTTATATTTCAAAATCAGTTTGTAATTTAGTAGTTACATGATTGTATAAGGGGTTAGATGAATGATAAAAAATTACATATCCACACAACCGATTATATCATCATTTATATAATATTTCAGGTTTTTGATTATTTTATAAATACTTAAGAATTAACAATTATGATCCTATATTAGCATAAAAAAAATACAACAAAAATATTTTGTTTGGTATTGTTGATTAATTGGACGTTCAAGTCATTTTGATTCTTTAATACTCAATATGTCAGAAGGAATCACCCAAATAAGATAATATTTTTCCATAATTCATCTCAATAGGGGAAACACACATATACATACTATTGTGAAAAATAAATTAAGAATGAGTATAATTAAATTAATACTCCTCTAGTATATAATATTTTTTATCATTTGACTACTAAATGATGTATCCTTTATTGGGATTATGTATTAATGATCCATGGTATTCCAATTATGGTTATAATGACTATAAATAGATTAAAATGAATGTTAATATTGTGAAATTAAATGTTTATTGAAATGAATATTGAGTTTATATTTTTTTAATCTAATAAACTTCATATTTTAGCTTCTCTTGAACATAAAATCAGATCTATACCTCCACAGTTCATTAAATTTCCACATGGATTCATTAAACAGTCGTGGTCCTTGTGGATGTATTAAAAGGTTATATCCTATAAGGAAACTAGATGTACATAAATAATGAAAATTATAAATCAAACTATTAAACAAATCAACAAAAAGATAATTTTGGTATAACCAACAATGTGAGGGGTGCTCAGACTATCCACACCAATAAAATAATTGTTTCAACCTCAATCCAGCTGAGGTTGTGGATTATTTTATAATAATCACAATATGATATTCTTCCCATCTTCATTGATACGTGGTTTGAGGAGTACCCCTTATAATATTTCAAAATATCCCCACATCTTGGTTGTGCATCTTTTTTATAATGATGGATTGGATACTATGTTAATAGGGAACTTATAATCCACTTTAGATTTATGGAATGGGTGGATAGGTTTTTATAATTAAAATATTGGTGTTACTTTTCTTATGTTACATTATATAATTATATTTCATCCTTGATAATATAATTTTTAAAAATCTTCTATAACACCCATGTATGATTCAAAAAAATACTAATCATTTTTAGTTGATCCCAGACATGAATTTTTAAAATAAACAATCAATCCAAAAAAATCCTTATTATGTGTTGATTTAGTTGTTTCATGGTTCTCCAATAAATCGCAATTTTGTTTCTTATTTAATATATAAAAAGGTATAAACAAAATGATTTTTGGGAAAAAAATAGTTGTTGATTACAACAATATCAACTTCATACATAAAATTTCCAACTCTATGAATATGTGCAACCTTTTCTTCCATATGATCCATAAGTACACTTGGAATAAGGTTTGTGGAAATGGTGAGGTAGTGATCTTTGAAAGGACATGTATACATTGATATAGGAAATGTTTGGTGTGTCAAAAGTATTATTTCATTAATAAATAATTATGGAATGGAATTAATACTTGTATTTTTCTATAGATGTTATTAGTTAAGGCCCTTTGATGGAAATGAAATAGCCAAAATAAATCCAATCCCATGGTGTTCTTTAGGAATGTTTTATTTTTAGAAATCCAAGGAAAGAGACATCAAACACATAGGATTATAAGACTATCTTGTAACCATCATAATTAGAGATATCATGGTAAAATGATTATATTACAAACTAAGAATCTTTATGAGGTACTATGTCAATACAACATTATTTTATTTATCTATGCGTGACATGTCATGTTTCTAGATTCTAAGAATTTACATTTGGATGCTTCAAATAATTCCACTGAGAAAAAGACAAAAAGGGCCACACCCTTGTTGGATTGAGTTATACCAAATATACAAATTATGGGGAGTGAATTGTGTGTATTACAATTTCATTGAAATATCGTAATATGTCATTTTAAACATATATGAATGATTATGTAGTGGAAAATAAATAGCAATGGATGCATGATGTATAGTGGTTTGGGGAATAAAAGGCCCCTAGCCCACTCCACCAACACTCTAATCCATGAGAATGGTGATTTTTACAATCTCGTCCAGTTATCATCCAATTGTTCCATAATTGAGTGTAGGAGGTTGACACCTTCACAACATTAAGTTAAAATAAATCCTTTTGGTTCATACAAAGAAGTGATGACACAGATCAGTAAGAGAATTCGGTCACTCAAAATAAATGAGTATTTGTTCCTTGAAATAAATTTCATTTTTTCATCAGAAATGAAACATCACTCAATTGACAGAAGATGGATTATCATCTTCAAAAACAATGACTTTTAGGTAAAAAATTTCTGATTCGATCCTATTACAGTAGATCTTGAAGTATAATTTTCAACATTAACAATAGTCGATTCAAAAAACATATTCAATGTTGAATATGTGAAACTTCAATCGTGTTTCATCTTCTTTAGAAATCTAGGCATATTCTCACTTCTTAACAGAAGATCTGTAAGTCTCGATTGTCTCTGTAAACTGTAGCAGTGAAAAATTCAAGATCTGGATATATATTAATATTCATTTTGAGTGATTCGTCCTCATATATTTAATACAAAATAATTATGGTTTATAAATAATGAAGACGAGTTTTCTTTTCTTAAAATTAGATCCAAAAATTTTTCCTTTAGAATCATGATATTCAAATAATTGAATAATAGAGAATTCATAACTCCCCTTAAAATTCATCAGGAAAATCTCCACATAAATCGATCTTTTGAATAATAAATATGTGTCTTTGAATCAGTCAAATAAATGCATTATATTCGAGCTTTAAATCTATCTTGAAATCATCCAGATAATCAGAAAAAAACTGTTTCGTTAATAAAGTAGTAATATAAATCATTGATGCCAAACATATGGTTGAACTGTATATCATACATTCTCTGAACATAAGGTTCAAAATGTATGGTGGATCTCAAACTTATGTTTGATCACATACGTATGGTTGGTCACAATATTATGGTTGGCCACAAACATAAGGTTGAAAAAAATGTAAGGTTGATCACAAACGTAAGTTTGATCACAAATATATTTATCTTAAACATTAAATTATATGGTATATAATCCATACTTTTTTACGCTTCTAAATAAAAGGTAAATGATCCGACACAAGTTTTTTTACAAAAGTATTGTTGATGAACAATACATTGGAGAAACAAATATGACATTCAATACATAGTTAGTGTTTTTCTTCAAAGCTTTTCTAATATTCCAAATGTAAGGTTCCTTAAAAACTTAGGGTTCTTTTTCCTTAATTTTATGATAATTTATGGTTTCTTAACTGTAATTTTCTGATAACCTATATGATGGTTCTCATCCTTATGCTATGCTCCTCAACGTAGGGTTTGAATAGTGTTTCTAGAACACACTAAAGTGATTTCCAAACAAGTAGAGTATGAACTGTGTTTCCAAAACATGATAAAGTGATTTCCGATCACGATGTCAAATATTTGACATGGAATAAAATGCATAAATATTTTTTTTAAAATAGATTAATTAATAATATAAACATCCAGATATTTAATCAAAGTAAAATAAGTAGAATAAAAAATAATTGCATTTGTAGACATTTAAATCTTCACAAAAATACATAGTATGGTTGAAATCATCACATGATCAACAATATCTTCCTTTTGGATGATCAGAAAACCCATGAAGTAATAAATATAATTATATTACTAAATTAATTGTGTATAAATTATATTTTTGCAACGATAAGAACAATATTTTATTTTGAGATTTATTCTTTAATTTTTTTATTTTATCCCTCATTATAACGTAAAATTAATATCTATTCCTTTATAAATAATGAATTTTGTGTTTTTACCAAAAATTATCCCTAATAATATGTTGTGTTTTATCCATATTTCTACCTTATTTGTGATATCAAAAAGTCTGATAGAATAATTAATATAACACATTTTTATGTAGCACTAAACTTCAGTAAATGAAATGATAAACTATTTATCAACATTTGAATATGGACTACTGGAAATTTTAACTTAGACAATACAGTAATATAATATAATTACATATAAACATGTGATTCATATATATGTTATTGAAAATATAATTATAAGAACAGTAAGGATGGTGAGAATCAATGATGGGATATAACAGTTTATAAAACATGTTTCTACTCCCATGAATGATTTCTTTGAGATCTGACGTCTTTAGTCTCCACCTTTTCATCTATCCATTTCCTAACAGGTCATTGAGATCTCTTCCTTCCTATGATAGATGAATTTCTTCAATAAAATTGACAATGAAAAACTCATGTATCCAATATTCCATTTCCATGAAAAGAGTTAACTTATCATTGAACTGATTTAGCAAAACCCTAATTACATGTTCATTCGAAGTCGACTGGTCCATAAGAAACATCTGATAGTCCAAAAATAGTGATAAAAGAGCACTATATTATTTAATGTATTGCAGTCTCTCATCCATATTGCTCATAGATACTATAATGGCCTGAAATATAATGATCAAATCATGTGAAGTACCTGATATACTAGCTTCACTATTTCTGATAGCTGCAAATTGATTCTCAATGAATGATTTTAACACTAGTAAATCTAACAACATCACAATTTCAGATTTGATATTTTCAACTTCATCCAACATTTTCTTATTGAAATTTTCAACTTCATGGTTAGAAACTGAACTGGAATTCAGTCATTGAAATTTTATATTCCCATTTTCTAATGATCTTCTTAAAGAGAATTTTTAAGCAAGAACTTTATTAAATTTTCAAATCAACTCCTCCTCATGATCATTATCAGAATCAGATGTACCTTGTACTTGATTAGAATTTTAAGCTAGCAATGGATTTATCCAAGATAGAGGTAGGGAGTTATCAAAAGACCTCTCTTTATCATTGCTCTGTAGTAGCTTCTCCACTAATTTTTCTTTCAAGCACTTTCATAACCCATTCATAGAAAAATCTTCACAAATAATTTCAGTGTGGATATCAGAAGGGTTATCTTTTCGGTTAGGTTCCTGCTCGTCCTGATCATCGACTTCATTGATTTCCTCCATGATAGGTTCCTATAATATAGGTTCCTCTTGAACTAATTCTTCCTGGTCAATTTCATTAGGCTGTTGATTTTCATGTCTTTCCACTTCAACTTCTCGAGTTTTTTCAAAAGTTGGATATACAATTTTATTTTTTACATGAGGAGTCACCTCAATCTGATAATCCATTGGTAGTTAAATATATCATACTATTTATTCACTAATATATTTTTATCTTAACAGAGGTTTAGTTGTTCAAAAATTTTATTCAATAGGTTGCTTTTCAGCATTACCTATATTTTACCTTCTCTTTTGAATCCATTATTGACTTTCCTCATCAATAGGTGTATCAACTACCTCAAACAATATCCTCCTTAATACTCCACTAGTTCTATATTCATCGACTCTTTCCTTTTAATTTTTTAGGTAGCTCCTGAGCACTCTATTGTTCTTCTTCTGCTTCAACAGGCATGTGTTTTTCTTTTATAGTGCCCCAGAAAAAACTAATCTTCCTAAGTGTGATAGCATTGAAAATGTTGTTATGGGGATGTTTCACTCGAAAATTTAGCAGCCTTATCATATATGTCTTAAATTAGATATTTGAAATGAACCTTCCAAAGGTATTGATGTTCATCCTCACTTCTAGTTTGTGGTAGTTTCTGAAATATATGACTATATATCATGGAAAATAAATCTTTATATCCCTCATAAATAGGAAAATTATCTTCAAATCAGGGTATAATATTTTCTCAATCTCTGAAATTCTATGTAAATACATTTTTTAAATAATTTAACTAAAATATTCTGGTCAAGCTCTAGATCTTTCACTAACATCATCCTTATATTGGTAGATACAAAAAAATAGATAATGTCCTTAGACATATTGAAATAATAACCAATATTTTTTAAATCAAACTGGAAAACTCCCACTTGATGGAAGTGAAGAATTTTTTCAATATCCATGGAAAAAATCAAAAAATCATTTTCCTCGATCTTAGAAAATATTGACTCTTCATCATCTCCCAGACTGAAATGAACCAATTTAAAAATGTGATGAATTTATATCTCATATATAAATTTCATATATTCCCCATTAATGGTCTGCTCATGTTTTGGAAATTACAGGGCATTCCTCAGCATCAGATCTGTTTTGTTCAACCTTTCTAGATCGATCAGTTTTCCATGAAAAATCATTCATCCTGCTGAGCGTTGGCACATAGCATTTTTAGTTTCTGGCCCATCAGTACATTTGGTTTCAGACATTTCATTCATAAATTTCTGAAGGTTCAAAAATCTATGGTTTCAGAGGATCTAGTGCTGGTAGAGAAGAGCCGTAGAAGTTCTAATGGATTTGAAGGGTTTTTGAGAAAACGAATAGTTTGGGAATATGACACGGTTTCTGACAACCTTGATTCCCATTTCCATATGCGCATAATAACTATTACATTATTTTTAAAAGTAAAAACTTACACAAAAAAATATTACAACAGAAATAACGAAATTTTAAAATTAATTAAGATAAGTAAAAAAGATATAAAATAAGAATTAAAATAAATATTTAAAAAAATCATTTAAAAATAAATAAACCTAGCCCCCCTTAATAAAATATAACATTTTAGTGGTAAGTGGTTTAGAATAAATATCATGTAATTGGATTTTAGTGCTTAAAATTCTAAGAATATATCCTTTTTAGGAACACGATATGTTATAAATTGATTTATAATATGATTATGCTTAGTTCTAGAAAGATTCAAATGGTTTTTGAAATGTTTATAGTACTATTATTTCCACATAAAATATGTGTATTATTAAAATTTAGTCCAAAATTCATAAGAATGTTTTTCATCCAAAAAACATGTGCACAGAAACTTCCATCAGATACATATTTGGCTTCTACTGTTGACAGAGATATTGAGTGTTGTTTCTTACTAGACCATGACAAAAAGGATTTTTCTTAAAAGTGACATGTAACTCTAGTTCGTTCTCTATAAAATATTCAACTTTCAAAATCTTCATTTTAATATGAAATTATAAAAAAAATCAGATGTTTTTTGATAGAGAATATATTGGAAAATAGTTCCTTTTAAATATCATAAGATTCATTTGACAAAACATAAGTGATATTCATTATGATCCGTTTTAAGTATAGCACAAAGACATACTGAGTACATTATAATTGGCCTTCTAGTAGTATGATATAATAAAATACCTATCAAGCCTCTATATAACTTTTTGTCAACTGATTTTCCAGTTTTATCCAAATCATGTTTTATATTATTACACATAAGAGACAAATATGGATTTTTGTTTTCAAATTCAAATTTATTTTATAAATTAGTAATGTATTTTGATGGATTTAAAACATTTTCAAAATATTTTTGATAAATTTGATGTCGTAAAAAATGTTTAATTCAACCATCATACTCATTTCAAATACTTTTGGAATAAAATTTTAAAACCCATGAAAAATATTTTTGTTAGTTGAACCAAAAATTACATCATCAAAATAAATATGAACGAATGAAATATTATTGTTGGCAGTTTTCTTACATTATGTTTGATCTTCCATCCTAATAGTAAAGTCACATTTTAAAAGTAATTAACTTAATCTTTCATAACAAGCTTTAGGTTCTTTTCTAATGACATAAAGCACTTTAGTATCTTTTAAAATATAATCTAGTTTTTTTGAATTATCATAACAAGAATGTTACTCAATTTAAACTTCTTCCAATAAGTAAAAATTTGAAAAGAATACTTAACATCCATCTAAAATAATTTAATGTTTATATTAGATTCATAGGAAAAAAAGATCGCAATAGCTTCAAATATAGCTACTGGTGAAATGGTCTCATCATAATCTATACATTTTTCATGATTAAAATATTTTACTACATATCATGATTTATTTCTAGTTATTATTCTTTGATCAGTTTGTTTATTTCTATAGACCCATTTGGTTCCTATAACGTGATAGTTATGTGGACTTTCAACTAAATTACAACCTTCATTTCTATTAAATTGGATTAGTTCTTCTTGCATTTATACCATCTAAAATATATCCACTAAGTCCTCTTCAAATGTCTTGAGTTTTAATTGGGACAAAAATGAAGAAAATTCCACAAGATTTTCTTCTTCATTTCTAGTTTTTATTGTTGTTCCTAGGTCTCCTATAAATGTTTCTAAATGGTTATTATTTAGGGTTCTAGATTCTGTACATAGTACACTGTTAAATACTTCAATGTCACGTTAATCTGAATTGGAAATAATTTAATTTAAATATTTTTTAAAATCAACATTTATGTTCTCAAGTCTCATGTTATCATTAGTGGTAGATTCATCAATTTTGTCTTTTTTTCTCAATGGGATCAGATTCCTAAAATTTCACGAGAACTGATTCTTCAATAATCATTAACTTTTTATTTACAATTATATATGCTTTGGAAGTAGTAGAATATCATAATAAAATACATTCATTAGATTTTTGATCAAACATACCAAGATAGTCTTTATTGTTTAACGTATAAACCTGGTATCCAAAAGCATTAAAGTAATTTACTGTAGGTTTTCTGTTATTCCAATGATTATAGTGTGTCTATTAAAAAATAGGTCTTTTTAAAACTATCTTCATTATATAACTAGTATTGATTACAACATCCTTCCTAGATATTTATTGTAAGGTTGTATTCATTAAGAATAGTCCATGCCATTTCATTAATAGTATTTTTTCTTCTTTCAACAATTCCATTTTTTGTAGGTGTTCTTGGTGTAGATAAGGTGTGTTCAATACTCATATTAGATTAGAGGGAATTAAATAACAGATTCTCAAATTATCCCACATGATATCCAATTATAGAAATTATTTTATAATCATTTTCATTTTGAACAACTTTTCAAAAACATTCAAATATAATAAAAGCTCTATTTTTATATTTTAGAAAATAAATAAAACTATATCTAGAATAGAAATCAACTAAAACATACACATGTAATTTACCAGCTAGTCTTGCTACCATTGAAGTACTAAACAGATCCATATGGATATGTTCTAGTTGTTTGGATGTAGCTATTTTGTAAAAATATTTAAAGGATAAATTGTGTTTTATTCAATGTTGACATGCCTCACAGAATCATTCACATTCAAATGTGAGACTAGTAAAATCAAAAACTAACTGTGTCTTAGATATCTTTGGTAAAGCATATATATTGAAATGTCAATTTGTTCTATGCCAGATCCATGATTCATTTAACGTAGCAGTTATGAATTTTTATTTTTGTTTACAAAAGAAATTTATGTTCAAAGTGTAATCATTATTATTTTTGGGTTCTCTAAATTTAATAAATTTATCTTTAAAAATAGAATAACAGTTATTAGAAAAATCAACAAAAAAACCATCATCACAAACTTGAGAGATACCCATCAGGTTGTGTTTCAATCCTTATACATAAAGTACATCATAGATATAGACCGCTTCTAGATCTCCAATTGTTCCAATACCAATAATCTTACCTTAGGATTTATCACCAAATGTGTCTAGAACACGATCCTTTTGAATTAGTGTTCTGAAAGTTGATGAGTTTCCACTCATATGCCTGAACTAGCCCCTGTCCATAAACCATATTTCTATTTGGCTCATGTCACATGCTTCCTAAAGTGGCATTTAATAATGGATTTGTTTTGTTACCCATATTTTGTTATATCGGGTAGTGTTAGTTAACAGAGATATGGTAATATAGACTTGCTTTGTTTTTTTATAATCAACAAAATCAAATACACTACTACAATAAAGGATTTCATAATCACAATTATTTTCAGTTTCCTTAAATAAAATTTTTATGATATGGGTAATTTGTTTCCACAATAATTACATTTAACTTTTCTAGTAATAAGAACAAAGTAATGTTTATATCGTTTAGGTTTTTAATCTTTACTGCTTATTCCATATCGTTCCGTTTTAATAACATTATGTCCAAGTATTTAATTTATTTTATATTATCCATTTGTAAAAATAAGTGAGGAACATTTGTATGTTTCTATATCTATTTTCAGTGTTTTTATTTTAGTTTCATTATCTGTAATGTTTGTGTTTGATGAGTTATATTATTTAATCAACTCTTGATGTTTATTTAACAGAGTGTCTCTTTCTCATAATATAGCAGTATGAATAATTTTTGGAGAATTATGTTTCTTGAATAAGGAAAAATATTTAACTTCCAGTATATTCGAGTAAGATGTGAGTTTATTATTTGTAAAAATATAACATTAATCTGAATTAGATGAGTAATAGAATTGTACCTCATCTTCTTCTTCCAGAAAGCACATGTTTACTTACAGAATTGATAATTATTTTTCCGAGTAAGAATTTTATGAGGTACTAGATACTTCAAAAACACTCCATGTATCAGTCATTACCTTTTCTAATTTCTTCTCATATTCATTTCTCTTAATGAATTTAATTTTTTAGTCTTTATTTAACTGAGGACAGTCTGGTCTGATATGACCCATCTTTTTTCATTCATAAAATCTAACATCTTTTTGTTCTTTGTCATCCATTTTTCTGATTTCTTAAAAACTTTATTCCTTCTGTAGAATTTAATGATCTTTCTGGCCAGCTGCGCCAGTTCCACATCTGAATTTGATCAATCAGAATTATCTGATTTTACATTTATTTCATTCTTTATGTTTATGTTCTTATATTTCTATGTTATCTTCAAGGCAGTATTTTATCTCTTGATCAATATTTTATGCTCATTTTCATTATCATCCATCTCACCACCATATATCATAAGACTTTAAATTGACTCTCTCATTTTATGATTTGTGTCTGGTGATGATTGTATAATAGCATCTGAAATTCCATTCCATGTTTCTGGTAGTACTCTTAGATTTTTCAAGGCCTGATCTTCTTGATTGATAGGTTCTCTCAAAGTAGTGATGTTTTTAACAATTTATGTAATCCTTACATTCATCATGGTGATGATTTCTCCTTCAAACATTCTGAATGTATTGAATTTTAATTTATTCATGCCATACCTCATTTTTCTGACATTTTCAGTGCCTTTATAAGCAACTGCAATTGTCTGCCACATTTTATAAGTTTCCAGGTGCTGAGATACTCTATTAAATTCATCTGGTCGAAGACCACAAATGATTACATTAATATCTTTTTATTTTATGTTATACTCTGCTTCTATATCATCACTTTTTGTTTTAGGTTTCTCGAGAATAACATATGGTGTTATAATATTCGAGTAGACTCTGTATCCAAGGTTATTTAAATAATTGATCATCTACGATCTCCATCATCCATAATTTTCATTGTTTAAGTAGGGAGGTCGAAAAATTGACATAACCTCTCATGTATCAGCCATTATGCTTTGTATAATCCAAAAGAATTCATCTTGTTATAGCTTTATCAAATTAACCACCTTTGATACCAATTGTGGGATCAGGTTATGCCTAATATATACAAAAGGTGGTTGAATTGTGTTTATGAATTTTTTTCTCAAGATCATAATATATCCATTTAACATTATCAGAATGATTATGTAGTGGATAATATATTAGAAAGGATGCATGATGTATAGATGTTTGGGTAATAGAAGGCCCATATTCCACTCCACCAACACTCTACTCCATGAGCATGGTGATTTTCACTATCTGGACCTCTTATCCACACACCATTCCTAAACTGAGTGTAGGAAGTTGAAACATTCTCATCTTTAAGAAAAAACATAGCCTTGTGAATCATACACATAACCGAACAATTAGATTACTAAGATAAGTCGGTTACTCAATGTAAAAGAGTATTTTTCATTGAAATACTTTCAAGTTCTTCTTCACAATTTCAACAACATGCAATTGACAGTCGATGGATCATCGTCTTCAGAAAGAATGATCATCAGGTAAAAGAGTTTTGAGTCGATTCTGTTGTAGTAGATATTGAAATATAATTCTAAACATTAATAACAGTTTATTCAAAAAAAAATAGATGTAGAATCAATGAATCTTCACTCATTTTTCTTCTTCTTCTGAAAACAGATCCTTATCTCTCTATGTAACAGAATATTTGTAAGACTCGATTATCTATGTAAACTATAGAAGTGAAAATCTCCAGAGCTTGATATATATTTTTCTTTTTTATGATTATTATTCTTTTTATCTATAATACTAAATAATATATGTATATAAAAAATAAAGATGAGCATTCTCCATTTAAATTCAGATCCACAAAAGTCACCTTTAGAATCGCTATATTCAAATATTTGAATAATAAAGCAGTGATAACTCCCCTTAAAATTACCCATGAAAATATCCACATTAATCAATATTTTGAATCATAAATAAATGACATTGAATCAATCAATGATCCTCTTTTGATTCAGGATTTTAATCTTACATGAAATTATCTGGATAATCCGCATAATGGTTGTTGCATTAATAATTTCATAATTTAAATCTCCAATGAAAATGAAGTGTTGGACTACATATCATACATTCTCTGAACGTATGTTTCAAAATTTAAGGTTGATCCCAAATGTACGATTGATCACAATCATAATGTTGATCAAAAATGTAATTTTGATAAAAATGTATTGTTGATCACAAATATGTTTCTCTTAATATTTCAAACGTACGATATATAATCCATACTTTTATCACCTTCTAAATTTATGTAAAATAATCAAACATAAGCTTGGTTAAAAAAATTTTGTTGATGAACCATACATTTATTAAACAAAAAAGAATTTCCATACATATGTAGGGTTCTTCTTCCATAATTTTCTGATATTCGAAATGTATGGTTCTATCCAAACATAGGGTTCTTATTCCATAATTTTTTGATAACGTATAGTTGCTTAACCATACTTTACCGATAATTTAAGTGAAATTTCGCATCCTTAGAATATTAACCTCAACGTAGGGTATGGATAGTATTAACTGAACATTCTAATGTGACTTTCGAACAAGTTGAGTATTAATAGTGTTTCCAGAACATGCTAAAGTGATTTTTGAAAAAGCTGTCAAATATTCCATGTGGATTAAAATGCTTAAAAATAATTTCAAAATATAGAAATAAATAATATTATATTTCTGAAATATACTCAATGTAAAATCAATAGAATAACAAATAAAGTAATTTTTGGACATCATATTCATCATAAAAAGACAGAGTGATGGTGAAAAAACACTTGCTCAACAATCTCTCCCTTTTTGGTGATAACAAAACCCATGAGATAACTAATAAAATTATCATACAAAATTAATTGCATATAAATTATAATTTTTCTAAAATAAGAAAATATTTTATTTTAATAAAAATTCATTAGTAATTGTTACATATTATACCTCATTATAAAGTAAATAGAAAATTTCTACTTTTATAAATAATGAATTTTTTTTATACCAAATTTTCTCGCAAAAAAATATGTTGTGTTTTATCCATATTTCTCCCATTTTTTGTGCTAACATAAATAATGATAAAAGGAAGAATATTACACATTTAATTGTAGAAATAAAATTAATTTAATGTTATGATAATCTAGGTATCAATATTTAAATCTAGATTACTGAAATTCTAAAATAGAAAGTACAATAAAACCATGTAATGACATATAAACACATTTTTTTCATATATGTTTTTTAAAAAATAATTACAAGTATAGTAAGGATGATGAGAATTACAGTTGGGCTATAATGGTTTGTAAAACATGTTTCATCACCTCAGAATGATTTCTTTGAGATCTGACATATGTAGTCTCTACTTTTGCATCAGTCCTCTACCTAACTGGTCTATAAGATCTCTTACTTATAGAGTTTGAAGAATATATTCAATCAAATTGACTCTTAAAAACTCATGTACCATCTATTCATTTTTTAATAAAAAGATTTAACATATCAGTGAACAGATTCAGAAAAACTCTAATTCCAAGTTCATTCAAATTCTACTGGTTAATAAGAAACTTATAATTTTCCAAAAATAGAGAAAAGGGAGAACTATTGCATTTAAGGTCCTGTATTCTGTCATTCATATTTCCCATAGCTTCTATAATGGACTAAAATCTACTGATCAAATAATGTGAATTACCTATTGTACTGGCTTCACTATTTCTGACAGAGGTGAATTTATTTTCTGTGAAGTATTTAAACTCTTGGTAAACTGACTTCATTACCATTTCAAATTATATATTTTCAATGTTAGCCAACATTTCCTTCTTGAAATTTTAACATTCTTGATTAGAAATAGAACTATAATTCAAACATTGATATTTTTTATTCCCTTTTTCTAATGATATTCTCAAAGAATCATTTTTCAGCTTGAACATTATAAAAGTTTCAAATAAACACCGCCACATGATCATTATCAAAATCAGAAGCACCTTGTTCTTGATTTAGAGTCTTAGATTCCACTATATTTTTCATAGGTATTGGTAGGGAGTCAACATATTAATTTTATTCATCATTCCCCTGTAATGAATTCTTCACTGATTTTTTCCATTGAGTTCTTTTTGGAATCATCCATAGAAAAATCACCACCAATAAATTCAGGGTGGATTTCAAAAGGGTTTCCTACTAGGTTAGGTTCTTACTCATAATGAGCGTCATCTTAATTGAATTCCTCCAAGACATGTTCTTCTAATATAGGATCCTCTAATATATGTTACTCTTAAGATAATTATTCTTGGAAAATTTTTGTTGGCATTAAATTTTCAAATCTTTCCCCATCAACATATCTATAATTTTCAATAGTTGGATACATAGTTTATTTTTTTACTTGAAGAGTCACCTCAACATGAGAAACTATTTGTTGTGAAATTTCTTATATTTTTGATTATATAATAAATTTTTAGCTTATAATATGTTCAATTGATCCATTATTTTCATGAACAAGATCCTAATCAGCACGAGCAGCTCTTTGCCTTCTTCTTTGATTTCATTCATGAATTTTATCCTCATTAGGTGAATAAACTATCTCAAACTATATCCTCCTTGATAATCCACTAGTTTAAGATTTTGGGACTATTTACTCTGATTTCTTAGGTAGCTTTTCATAACTCTATTGTTATTCATCTCCTCTAAGGGGCATAGGTTTACTTTTATTGTGCCCCCAAAAAACCAATCTTCCTCAATGTTCTAGCATTGAAAATTTTTCTATGGTTACATTTCACACAAGCATCCAACAACCTTATCATATCTGTATTAAATAAAATCATTGAAATTAACCTTATAAAAGGATATAAGTTCATACTCTCTTCTGGATGGTGGCATTGGTTGAGATATCTGACCTTAAATATCAGAAAATAAAACATTATATCACTCATATAACAAAATTTATGTACCTATCATGGTACACCAATTTATCCATCTCTGAAATTATGGGTTCAATACATGTTTGCACAAATTTATCTAAAATATGATACTCAAGCTCTAGATCATTAACTGACATCTTCCTTATATTTGTAGATCCAAATAGAAAAGACATAATTTCATCCGATTTATGGACCTTACCAACAATATTCCATAAATGAAAATGGAATTCCCCCTCTAGTTAGAAGTGAAGAATGTTGGATATCTACACAGACGAAATCAAAAAAATCTATTCCCTTGATCTTATCTAATATAGAATTATAATATTCTCCCAGATATAAATGAACTTATTTAAATAATTAATGAAATTCTACTACATATTTAAATTCTGTATAGTACCAATGGAAGGTTTTCTCGAGTATCTAAAATGTGAGGGCTTGCATTAGCATCAGATCCATCTGTTAAAACTATTCATGATCAATCAATTTTCCATGAAAAATCATTTGTTTTTCTAAGCATTACCACTTGACGTTTCTAGTTTCTGGCTCATCAGTCCTTTGGTTTTTGGCCATTTCATTCACATATTTCATAAGGATTGAAATCCAAGGGTTTTGAAGGTTCAGGTACTTGTAGTGGAGAGCTGTAGAAGTTCTAAAGGATTCAGATGGTTTTGAGAAAATGAATGGTTTTGGAATAAGAAATGGTTTCAAACATCCTAGATTCTCATGTCATTACACACATTGTAATTATTACATTATTTTAAATGTAAAAACTTATGAGGAAAAATATTAAAATAGAATTGTTGAAAATGTTAATTTAATAATGACTAGTTAAAACATATAAAATAAGAATTAAAATAAATAACTTAAAAAAATCATTAAAAAATTAATAAACTTAGCTCCCCCTTAATGAAATCATACCTTCCATTGGGATTTGGTTTAATAAAAATATCGGTTAATTGAATTTCATTTCATAAAATTCTATGAAAATAAATATTTTTTGGGAACATGATCTCTTAGAAAGTGATGTATGATATCAATACTCTTAGTTCTAGAATGATTAATATGGTTTTCTGAAGTATTTATAGCACTCATGCCTTCACATTAAATAGTTGTATTAATGAAAATTATTCCAAAATCCATAAGAGAGTTTTTCATCCACAAAACATGTGCACAACAACTGCTAGTAGATAGGTATTCTTCTACGACTGTTGACAGAGCAACTGAGTGTTGCTTCTTACTAAACCATGAAATAAGGATTTTCCTAAAATGTGACAAGTCCGAAAATTGATTTTTCTATATAATCTACAACTTCCAAATTTTACATCTGAAAATGATATTAAATAAATATCAAAAGTTTTTTTATAGAGAATAGATTTAAAAACCATTCCTTTTAAATATCTAAAAATTATTTTAACAACACATAAGTAAGATTCTTTGGGATCATATTGAAATCTAGCACAATGAGATTCTGAGTACTTTATATATTCCTTTCTAGCAGTAAGATATAATAAACTATTAATCATACCTCTATATAACTTCTTTTCAACTGATTTCCAATTTCATATAAATCATGTTTTATATTAGTACACATCATAGTTGAATTTTTCTTGTTGTCATCATGTCCAAATTTCATTAGTAAATCAGTATTGTATTTTCTATGATTTAAAAAATATAAAAAAAATTTATGATAAATTTTATGTCCTAACAAATTTAATTCTCCCATCATACTCATTTTAAATTCTGTTTTCCATAAATTTGAAAACACATGAAAATTCTTTTTGTTTTTTGAACCAAAAATTACATCATCAAAATAAATTTTAACCAGTAAAATATTATAGTGGGCAGTTTTCTTAAAAAATGTTGAATCCTCCATCCCAAAAATATGATAATTTTTTAAAATAAAATAACATAATCTTTTATACCAAGATATAGGTTTATGAAGGCCGTTAAGAGAATAGTAAGAAGAAAAAAAATATGATTTTTGTAAATTTTCAAAACCTATGGGTTGGTGAACACAAACTTCCTCCAATAAGTAACCATTTATAAATGCAGAATTAATACCCATCTGAAATAATTTATGGTTCATATGATATGCATAGGCTAAAATGATCTCAATGGCTTCTAATATAGCTATTGGTGCAAAGGCATCATCACAATATATACCTACTTACTGATTGCATCATTTAGCTACAAGTCTTGAGTTTTTTCTTGTAATTATTTCTAGATCAGCATGTTTATTCCTAATGACCCATCATGTTCCTATAACAGGATAGTTCTTAGGATATTTGACTAAATTCCAAACATCATTTCTATTGATTTGGATTAGTTTTTAATACATTAAAATCATTTGACATTCATCAACTAAGGCTTCTTCTAATGTCTTAGGTTCTAATTTGGATAGAAAGGTGGATAATTCAAGAAGATTACTTACATTTCTTCTAGTTTTTTTGTAGTGTCTAGGTTTCAAATAACATTTTCTAAATAGTGATTCTTTAGGGTTCAAGATTGTTAAGGTAGTATACTGTTAGGTTCATTATTGTTATCATCTTCTGAATTGGACTAAATTTGATTAAAATATTTTTCATAATCATCATTTATGTACTCCAACCTCATGCGATCATTTGAGTAAGATTGATCAATTTGGTCAATCATATTCTAAAAGGGATCAGATTCCTCAAATTTCACCTGAACTGATTTTCCAAACATCCATGAATTTTTATTTAAGTCTCTAAAAGCTATAGATGTAGCATAATATCATATGAAAATTTATTCATCAGATTTTGAGTCAAACTTACCAAGCATTTCCTTGGTGGTTAAGGTGTACACATTGCCTCCAAAAACAATAACATAATTTACTTTTAGTTTTTTATTATTCCATATTAAATGGGTTGTCTTTTTAAAAATTGGTCATATTAAAACAATATTCATTATATAATATTTTTTCCATATTGCTTCTACCTAGAAATATATAGGTACACTGTATTAATTCAGCATTTTCTTATCCATTTCTTGAATAGTCTTATTTCATCATTCTACAATACCATTTTTTGAGGTGTATTAGGTGTAGAGATGGTGTGTTTAACAACCATATTTAAGTAGAAAGAAATAAATTACATATTCTTAAATTCACCCACATGATCACTTCATAATGAAATTATTTTAGAATATTTTTTATTTTGAATAGTTTATTAAAAAAATATTCAAATATAGTAAACTATCAATTTTAATATTTTAGAAAATAAAGCCAAATATATCAAGTATAGTCATCAACTAAAACATACACATATAAATAATTAGCCATTTTTTCTAGCCATGAAGGTCCAAATAAATAAATATGGATATGTTCTAGTGGTTTGGATGTAACTATTTTGTTAATAGATGTAAATAATGGTTTGTGCTACTTTCTAAGTTGACATGCATAACAAAATATATAACTTTGAAATTTAGGACTAGGAAAATCAGAGACTAATTGTTTCTTCTATAAAATTTGTAATGAATATTTTTTTCAATGTCCAACTATACTATTCCAAATCCATGATTAATTTACCATAGTAGATAATCATTTTACTTACTGTTTACAAAAGGATTTTAAGTTCAGTGTTTAAACATTATCAGTTGTCGATGCTCTAAATTTAATCAATTAATCTTCAAAACAGAACAATAGTTATTAGAAAAATAAACAAAATAAAAATCATCAATGTGTTGAGAGATAATTATTAGGTTGTGTTTCAATCCATGTACATAAAGTACATAATTGATTGAGACTACATCAGGATATCTAGTTATTCCAAAACCAATAATCTTACCTTTATCATTGTCATAAAATGTGACTAGAACACCATCCTTTTGAGTTAGAGTCCTAAAATATGATGAGTTTCAACTCATACATTGATTGAAGCCACTGTCCATATACCATATTTTAATTTGGCTTCTATGACTTTCTCCATGCAATGGCATTCAAACAAGGATTTTTTTGGGTACTCATATTCTGTTGGGTCCAGTATTGTTAGTTATGAGAGATCATGGAATCTAAACTTGCATTTCTTTTCTATAATCAACAGAATTAAAAAAATCATGCAATAAAGGCTTTCTTAATCCCAATTATTTTCAGTTTAATTAAATAAATTTTTTGGATATATTTCCTCGTATTCCACAATAATTACAAATTACTTTTCTAGAACTAAGAACAATGTAATTTTTATATATTTTAGGTTATTCACTTTTAATACCTATTCTATGTCTTTTCTTTTTAATCACATTATTTACATGTATTTCATTTAGTATATTTCCTTATTTTGTAAAAAATCAGAGCTCCATTTTTTGTGTTTCAATTTATGTTTGCAATGTTTTTATTTTTGTTTAATTATTTGTATAGATTATTTTTAATGAGTTATATTTTGTAATTAACTCTTTATATTTTTTTTCAGAGTGTATATTTCTCTTAAGACCACTGTAGGAATATTTTTTAGAGATTTATTTTTCTTATATAAGGAATCATATATCTATTCTTGCATATTATAGTAGGTTGGGAGTTTATTATTTGAATAACTAAAACTCGAATTTGAATTAGATGAGTAATAGAATTGTACCTCATTAGCTTCTTCCATAAACCACATGTTTGCTTTCAGATTTGATTCTTCTTCTGGCGAGTAAGATAATGATGATCAGCATGAATCCTCAAAAACACTCCAAGAAGCTTTCATTGTATTCTTTTATTTATGCTCATAGTAATTTATCTTAGTGAATTTCATTTTCTTGTATTCCATTGATTGATAACAGTTTGGTCTGATGTGACTCATCATTTTGTATTCATAGAATCTAACTTTATTGGGTCCTTTTTCATCTTTTTATGGATTTTCTAAAACCATTACTCTTTTGGTAGAACTTATTGAACTTTTTGGATAGTAGATCCAATTCCACATCGGAATTTGATGAATCGGAATTATATAATTTCACATTGATTTCATGCTGCATTATTATGTTCTTCCTTTGCTATGTTTCTTTCGAGGAAGTATTTTCTATGTTGCTGAAAACATTATGACCATTTATTTTGTCATCCATCAAATCTTCATACATTATAAGAGTTCCAATTAACTCTATTATTGTAAGATTATTGACTGGTGGGGTTTTCCTAATGTAAGCCTAAATTATATTTTATCCTAGTGGTAGTACTCTTAGATCTTCTATGGCCTAATAGGCTTGTCTGATATGATATTTGAAGTAAGTGATATTATTTACATTTTCTTTAATCATTCCATTCATTTGGTTGATGCTTTCTCCTTCAAACATTTTGAATGTGTGGAATTTTAATTTACCAGTGGCATAGCTTATTTGTCTGACATTGTCAGTTCTTCTATAAGATAATTCAAGGGTTTGCCACATTTTATAACCCGTTGGACACATAGGTACTCCGTTGAATTCATATGGTCCAAGAACACATATGATATCATTTATAGATTTCGATTTTAGGTCGTACTCTACATCTGTATCATCACTCTTTGTTTCCGGTTTCTCTGTAATCACATAGGGAGTTAAATTTTTTAGTAGACAATGTATCCAAGGATTATTTTAATAAATGATCATCCTTGATTTCCAACATACATATTTTTTACCATTAACATTTGGTAATCGCACCATGGACATACCCTCTCGTGCATCATCAATTTTCTTTGTAAAATACAAATACATTTATCATGTTATATCTTTACCAAAATAACCACCTTTGATACCAATTATTGGATCTAGTTATATGAAATATACATAATAGGAGGTGAATTTTGTGGTATGTAATTTCATTGCAAGATAGTAATTTGTGCGTTTATCATTATGAGAATTATTATGCACAGGAAAAGTAATATCATAAATTGAACAAAATATAGTGGTTTGTGGAAAATAAGCCCCTAGTCCACTCAACCAATGCACTACTTCAGATGTTTAGTGATTTTCACTATCTGGTCCTCTTATCAATAGACCGTTGCACAACTGAGTGTACGCAGTTGACACCTTCACAACATTAAGGAAAAACAGAACCTTTTATTTCATTAACATAACCAAAAAAACTACTTAGTATGAGAATTAAATCACTCAATTTAAAAGTCTATTTGTTCGGTGAAATACATTCCTGTTGTTCTTCACAATTGAAATAACACACAATTGACAGTCGATGGATCATCATATTTAGAAAGAATGATCATTATGTAAAAGATTCTTGAGCAAATCTGGTTGTAGTAGATCTTCAAATATAATTATAATATTTAAAAACAATATACTAACAAAATATATTATATATAGAATTGGTTAATCTTCCAACATGTTTCTTCTTCTTCTGAAAATATAGTTTTTTCACTCTTCGTAACAGAAGATCTGTAAGTATCGATTGTCACTGTATACTGTAGTCATGAAAAACTCCATATCTTGATATATATTTTTCTCCTCTAAAATTATTTATCTTTTTGTCTTTAATAATAAATAATATAGGTATATACAAAATAAAGATGAAAGTTCTTATTTTAAATTCAGAACCACAAAATTCACCGTTAGAATCGCGATATTCGAATATTTTAATAACATAGCAGTCGTAACTCCCCATAAAATTCACCATGAGAAATTCCACTTAAATAGATCTTGGAATCATAAATAAATGGATTTCAATAATTCAAAGACATTATTTAGATTCAGGGTTTTAATCTGTCTTGAAATCAGCCTGATAATCCGCATGAACACTGTAACTTTAATAATATCATAATTTAAAACTCAGATGCCAAGCATATGGATGAACATCATAGCATACAGTCTCTAAAACTAAATATCACAATGTAAGGCTTATCTCAAACATTACGTTTGTCACAAACATATTGTTTATCAAATATATATGTTTTATCACAAATGTTGGGTTGATAACAAATGTAATGTTGGTCATATATACATTCCACATCAACATTCATACGTACATTTTATAATTCATAATTTAATCAGCTTCTAAATTTAAGGTAAATGATCGAACTTAATATTGTATAAAAAAGTATGGTTGACTTTCCATACATTCAATTGTATCTTCTTCCACGTTTTTCTGATATTCCAAATGTAAGGTTATTTCAAATGTAGGGTTCTTCTAAAAGAAATTTCAGATAATGTAATTTTGCTTAACCATACATTACTGATAACGTAAGTGATAGTTCTCATCCTTACACTACGCTCCTCAATGTAGGGTATAAATAGTGTTTAAAAAACACTTTAATGTGATTTCCAAACATGTTGAGTTTGAACAGTGTTTCCAGAACATGCTAAAGTGATTTCCAAACATGTTGTCAAATATTACACATGCATTAAAATGCTTAAATATTATTTCAAAATATAAAAATAAATAACATTAATATTTTGAAATATACTCAAAGTAAAATCATTAGAATAACAAATAAGGGTATTTGTGAACATCAAAATCATCATAAAAAGACAATGTATTGTTTAAAACAACACATTCTCAACAATAGTAATTGTATCAAAAATATCAGTTAAATAATATATTATTGTTTATTATTTAATAATTAAAATAAATATTATTCTCATGCATGATTTTAAAAATATTCATGTTCACTTGATCGCATATACTTCTTCACCAGTTTTTCCAAGATAATGTAATGTGAGAGGGATATTTTAGAAATTCCTATTTTAAATTATATGTATATAATATTTATTTATTTAATATCCCAAAATGTAGTGATATTTATTTATTAAATATATATTATTTATTGAAGGATGGATATGTATTATAGAGTTAGGGTGGATATTTTTTAAATGTCCAGAAAGAGATAATATATATTTAATTTTCTTTGAATAAATAATATTTAATTTAATTTGGTAGTTTACCATATGTTACGAAATAATAATATTACTATTATTATAGAGATGGGGTTATACAATTATTAAATAAATAATAATAGTATCATGTGAATTTAATTTTTTCTAATCCTAGAGGTATATAAACCCAATAATATTAATTTTCAAGAGAGCCAACTCTTTTTTAGTTTTGCACAATGAAATTTATAGAATCATCATGAATCCCTAGAGAGCTCCCATCTCCATGAACACTCCCAGTAATGGATAATGATCTTCCTCTACCTACACTATTGACTCTAGAGTGATCATGGAAAATTGTTTAGAATTGAATATTAGGGAGACCAATGGAAGATGGTGCAAGGTATGTGATATACTGTTATATAACCCGAATATTCCTATAGTGATCTTCGATGACTTTTAGACAATGTGTGGATCACAACTATAGGGAATCTATGATGACCCGATCTTTTAACAATGGAATTCAACTTTTTATAATTATGATATATTGTATAAAAGAAATATATTTACAATAGAACAAAATAAAAAAAACATTATTATCATAAATCAATAATGAAATTAGTTATATTTATAGAAATTAAATAACATATACTGATGGAATAGTGTCCAAGATGTTGAAATAGTAATAAAACCATTAAGAATCATAATGAATCCAAATGAATTGAAAATTCTCCAATGAAAGTATAAATAAAATTGAGACATCTTTTAAATTATAATGTGATATATTTATATCATGGTAAACATAAATAAATGTTTTTAAAAATGAATATTTAGTTGTTGGTATTTTTCTTTGTCATCAATATTTTTGAAAATTTAATATTTAATTAAATGATTTAAAGTAAATATATTTTCAAAAAATATACTCATAAATTAAAATTTAATTCTTATAATTATATGATAGTTATAAGAGACATTGAATAAATTCAAATATTGTTATAAAATTGGATATAATATTTAAATCGTTATTTGTTGATAATTGATAAATATAATTTAAAATTAAATTTCTCAAATATTGAATATTACTTTTAAAAAATGGGGTCCATTTTTTAGATATATATCTCAAAAAAGGGTTTTTGCAATTTTTTTCTGAAATAGTAGAATATATTAAATTTTGAATACATAAATTTATGATATTTAATATTTTGTGGAAAATAAATTAATTATTTTGTAATGGATGATGTAATCCCCAATTAGTTTCAACTCAAATTAATTATTTACTAAACTTACTCACATTATTCTATACTATTGATAGTAATTGGACAAAAAAATAAAAAAAATGAATAAAATTATCAGAAACACCCTTCCCCTTCCACTATAAATAAAACCTATAAACCCCACTTATCCACACACCATATAAGATTTTTACCATTATTATATTATGAAATTATTTTCTACAAATCATCTTCCATGTATACTAGTATTTATAGTATCACAAACATACCTATTCAATGTTTTTTAAGGAGCTACTCACGGAGAATAAATTCAAGAGGTAAAATCATCATTTATCTTTAAATTTTATTTCAATTCATATCATCTCCTCACACCCTTATAGAAAATAAAATAATAAATATAGTGATACTTATATTGAAATATAGTTATGTTAATTGAATCATCAGGTCTCTTCTCTTCCTATTTTATTCTGAAATGAATAATTAATTTGCAATTTTTCAATTCACCACATGCATGGACAATCTGTTTTAAATTTTCATTACTGCCTTCATAGATGGAAATAAAAACATTAAAATGGATAATAAATTCATAAATTGTATATTGAATATGTTTTTAAAATTTTTAACTAATTTATATTCCAAATATGATATAATAAAACAAAAATAGTTCATAATGATGAATAACCTGCTAATCCAAACTAAAAATTTATTATTAACATTCAATAAAATGAGTATTATCATTATTGAAACAAATAATGATATGTGTAACCATTAATTGTTTTGGAGGAGATTAAAAATCATATAATCACACTTCTATATTTGTTTTCTTCCATTATAAAATCAATACATTATTTAAATTCACCAGAACCAATCATAAAATTATAAACAAACACTCTCGAAACAACATAATTAAACATTATAACCCATTGAAATGAATGTAAATAAACATAATAAAATTATAAAAAATTAAATTCATGTTGAATACATTACTAGATAATTATTTTATAGATCAAATTTTTTAATAAATACATTAAATTAAATTTTGGAACCCTTTTGGAAATTATTTAACGGATTCTCTCCTGACCACCCTTTTTTCATATGGGTTACTATTTATTCTAATTTACATAACATAAATTTTATATACTATTATATAAACATCTTAAATTATTTTTGTTTCTTCTAAATTTTGATACCCATCTCAGTTATTCATTCCTTGATGGAGAAATGCATTCTTTATAATGATCCCTTTTTTATTCTTCATGATATGAAATCTTGATTAAAATGAACTTACCAATTTCTTACCCACCTTCATGTACACCCCATAATCCATATTAACCCACAATGTTTTCTTTAAAATTCCAAATATTATCATAAAATACTATATTAGTTAATTTCTGGTTTTATGAAAATAATTATTTCTATTTCTTATATAGAGATTATTTTGATATTTTTTATATATTTTTAAGCCACATAAATGGGTATTATTTGTAATGTTTATTAAAATAATTTTTAATAAGTTTTATCATTATTTTATTGTAATATTTACAAATTATGCCTATTTCTCCATATATTTTTGTATGAATTATTTGAATCCATTCAATCAAATAATCTATTATGATATTCCCATTCGTTATTAACAATGATATGATTAGAATACTCATGTCATTCCATGGGTGACACTTATATTTGTTACATATATATTATTTATATTTAGAACAAATAGGAATTAACAATATATTATGGGTGAACCCAAATAGTGCTCTAATACATTGGGTAATTTTTTTGTCTCATTATATGTCATGTTAGGATAGATAGTACACCTATTTTCATTATGGGACTTTGTCAACAATATGATATAATCTTAGTAGTTATCCTTGACTTATGTAAGTTTTTTCCAAATTTCTATATTTCCATTATAACATGATCTCATTTTTTCAATATTATTCTTCCAAATTTTATTTTATTATGCCATTCCATTTTTTCCATATTTTTATGACTTCTATCACATGTGTTATGATTTAGTCATAAGTTAATTCTTAACTTGGATTGTTTGATAATCATTTTTGACTATGTATTCCCCATTGATTGTATATTTATATATTATCCAAAATGATTTCATCATCTCATTATGGATGATTAATATAAATCTGTTTTACTCTAGCCCCATGTTTTTTGTTTTCTATAGCTAATCATCCAATGAAAATATAACTTTTGTTCCTTGGCTAGAATATAATGATTAATTATAATTAAAAGCTTGTATTATTGTGCCTAAAAGGATTTGGTAACTATAGATTCTAATCATGTTTTATAAAGCGCATCATTGGTAAGATATAGATCCATTGTAAATCCATCAATGAAGAAATAATTTCATTTAATTTAATTCATTAGTTTTCTAAAATATTTATGAATAATATTTGACAATCATGGACTTCTGTTCTAGAGTTTATCTATTATCATTTTTCATTCATTAAATTATGTCAATCAGTGTATATATAATGTATACTATGGAATAATCCTTAATAATGACAAAAAAAATTGGAAAGACTCATCATATTCTTCATGCTAGGATCTAAACCTACATGATTAGCCTCTTATTTTACAATTGTACTATCAGGATGGTCTCCAATTCCATATAAGGAATCACAAATACTAGATCACCTGGCTTATTCCAACAATGTCGTGGATGATATGACTTACTATAGAGAGCCTTATAAGGCTCCATCTGAATTGAAGTCAGGTAACTATAGTTGTATGTAGAATAAAAAAGGATTAATGTCGACCCAATAATCTTATAAAATTCATAATGAAGGCTCATATCATTTCTTATAATATCCAAATAGTATACTCATAATGTCCATTTATTTGGGGGTGGTTTTTTTCACAATATTTAGTTAATTCTTTTTGTCCTTCTGCATGCTCTACTAAAAATAGTGTCTTATATACACATCTCGATATGACAAAATGTTGACTGGAAAACCTTTTATGTACACACCATTCTGAAAATTAAACTTTCTCATGTGATTAATTGAAATGGACTCTAAATGCAACAAGAAAATGTTCACCAGAGTTTAAAAATTCTCAATCATTAAAACAAAATAATGAATTTTTTATGTCTAAGGTAAACCCATCAAAAATTTCATCATGACGTCATCTGATGTCCCCATAGGAAAAAGATGTGTCTGGAGTAAACAGTTAGATTGTGTTTCACAACCATTATCCTCTTATTAGTAAGGTATTAGGAAACAAATTTAATAATGTTCTTCTTTTTCCTCAACCTCCTAAAGTGCCACCTAATAACATTGTACATCTTTTTACCAACACGATACACCACCCACTTTGAGGCTTGTAAATCTCTCATATTCTCTTCCCGGATAAAATACGAGACTACACTTATCCAAAGTTTTGGGATCACAACATTAATATCTACTGACCTACTACTTATTAGGTCTCCACCATCTATCTTTTCTTGCATCACTACACACCTGGTGTTACATTCCTTATTAGACATAACTTTTTGTACTATGCAAGATGTGATCACTAATGAGGAATGTATAATTGATCCTTGGTCCTTGAAATAATTTAACATATAACCATCAAATAAACCCATTCAGTACCACTATTAGTACAAATCACAATCACTATTCTCTAGAGAAAAATGATTTATATGAATTAGAGTAATTTAAATATGGTTAATATTTATTTTTTTAATTGAAAATCTCAATATCAAATTTCTATATGTAAACTAACCAAAAAATCATCTCAAATAATGTCCCTAATCTAAGAAGATATAGTGAAAGATGTCATGGTCCGTCTATATAATAAATCACCAACCAATGTGATTATGTACTCAATACATCGTTGAATGGACCATAGTTTACAACTCCAAGTAATAAGATGGATAGTTCTGCTCATGGGGTCTAAACTGACCCTACCCATAAACAACTAATCATTTTTTCTACCTAAAAATTTCTACCAGACCAACTCTTGATGCATCAAAATATAATAAATTACCAATATGAGAATTAGGAAATAATATCATTATAGTTGTAGTCATCTACCTCTCCAGTTTAATTTTTCCCATAGTAGCCTGACCACTGAAAAATCAACATTTTTATCAATACCTTCTTGAGTCCTTTTAAATTATATTAGTCATGTATAAAACATCAATAATACCTTACTAAACCCATAATTCTCATGATGTCAATCTCATTCTATGGAAATTTCTAGGACATCAACACCATAACATTATTGGGGTTCAATGATATATTTGAATCAGAGTATAAGAAATATAGGCCATTAACAACATTGGTCTTCATTAATGCTAGAAAAATCACTCATAATGGTATCATTTATAAATGATAAAAACTGATTAAGGGTACCTTTTTGAATTTAAAAAAAAGTGCTTATAAATTTTACCCTTTAATAGGGTTTTTTCATAATGTAAATGATAAACTTTATCCATTATTTTTTAGTGTTGATAAAGTTATCATTTATCAGTGCTTAATTATTAGCACTGATAATGGGCCTGACTACAGCTCGAATGCCAAAAGCAAAATAGCACTAAAGGGGGATCTCTCTCTCTCTCTCTCTCTCTCTCTCTCTCTCTCACACACACATATATATATATATCATTCTACCTCATTCATCACTCGGATTCTTGTTGCAGGGATAACCTCCCGTATACACTCCACACACATATATGGTCTGTCTAGGGGCCCTCATGTGATTTTCCCCACCCTATACCGAACTCATCCTTACGCCCCCTAAATATTCAGGCCGTAAAGGACCCCGCCCAATGCATAACCAAATATATTCATACAAACCAATAAAAAAAATATTTAATATAATAAATAATAAAATTAATCAAACAAATAAAAATTTAAAATGAATAAATAAAAATATATAATTTTTTAATAAATAATTATTCATAGATTATATATATATATATTATAAATATTAATATATAATATATATTAAATATAGATATACAAAATGAATAAAATGATTAAAAAAATTTGAATAAGCTAAAAAATTTATTAATTAAATATTTATTGATAAAAAGAAATAATTAAATATACATATATAAAAATCAAAAAATATTAATAACTAATATATATTAAAAATAGATATATTAAATTAATAAAATTTAATAATAAAACAAATAAAATTTAGAAATGAATAAATAAAATTTTAAAATAATTATTAATTAAATAATTATTGAATTTGTTTTTGAAATTTAATATATATATATATATATATATATTATTATTCATATTAATTAATAGATCATATTATATATACATATATAAAATGAATAAATTAAAATAATTAAACAATATAAAAAATTCATTAACTATTATAATTAAATTAAAAACAAAAAATAAATAAATTATAACTTTATTATTAAATTTTATAAATAATAAAGTCCATAATAAAAACAAGCGATTTATATATATATATATTAATTATAAATACTAAAAAACAAAATATATAAAATATAAATAATATATATATATATATATGAATATATATAATATTTCTTAAAATATGATTTATATAATACAAAATACTTATGCTTACATTAAATAAGTCATATATTTATTGAATAATGGTTTATAAATAAAATTTGACATTAATTAATTATATGAACTAATTGCATAGAGTAACAGAAATTAATTTAATGCCATTTTATTTTTCAAAATTAAAATGTATCAAACATGTGTTACACTGATTTCAAACAAATATATATGTAATTAATGGATTTATGTATAAAACACACTCATAATCAAATATTTACATAATTAATGTATTCTTATATAAATATAAATACAACTAATATTTTTATAAGTTGTTCAAATATTATTTTTCATTTAATAATTTCATAAAAAAACATGATATATTTAATATATTATAATTTTTATTGGGTAATTTTATTCATTTATTTGTTAATTTTATTAATGTACTGTAGCACACCGTTGCAATGGTGGAGCTATTTACGGGAGACATTAGAGCGATGGAGAGCACTGTAGGGGGAACTGTAGATGAGACATTAATGTAGTAGGGACTCTAGCAGCCCATGTTAAATAATGGAACTACTCACTAGAGGGATTTGGGAAAAAAAATTATTCATTCAGGGCCTTGTATATGACCTTCATTCCAACTAGGTGTATGGTCCATGTAATGGGTGTTATTCCCACTTGGCCTATGCGCCATGTAAAGAATAAATTAGGCTTGATGGGTAGGTTATCCCTTGGGGGCTATGGCCTGACATTCTAGCATGTTCTTGATGTGTGATTGCGTATCTTTAAATTTAATTGTACCCCCAAATACCAATATATATATATATATATATATATATTCATTTTTAGTATTTATTTTTTGTTATTTGTTATTTTATAGTTATTTAATCATTTTATGATGTTTAATTATATTTATTTGTTTACTATGTTTTAATATTTTCAATATGTATTCTTATTTATTTAAATATATATAAATATATATTTAATAAATTGTATTTTTTTATTAAAACATTTCAATTTTCTAATATGTTTAATGTGTTTCAAATTTAATTTTTATATTTCATTCATTTTAATAATATATTAATTTGAGATTATATATTCATTAATAATGATCAATATATATATGAAAGTAAATATATATAAATACATATATTTATAAATGTATCTTTATTATATTTTTAAATTTTTTTGTATATAATTATAAATAAATAAATAATTTTTTTAGAATGTATTTATAAATTTAAAACAACAAATTATATGAATATTAATTTAAATAAATATAAAATTGTAGTAGATTTATTTAAAAACAAGATATATTTAAAATATTTATTTATATTTATTATATATATAATTATTTAAATATCTTTAATGATATAAATATATAAATATTGACTTTTTCAAAAGTACTTCTGTAAGTTTAAATAAATAATTATATATTTAAATAATTATATATTTAAATAATTATACAATTAAGATAAAAATATTTAAATAATGAAAATTTTTACATTATTCATAATTATATTTATATTTATTTATTATATATATATATTTATTAAATTATAATATATAAAATAAAGTAATGAATATATTTACTTTATTTGAATTTATATAATTTTCTTATATATATATATAATTATACAAACATGAAAAATTATATAAATAATTTTTTTGGAAAGGGGGAGGGTTATGTCCGCTTTATTGATTATAAAAAGGGAGAAACACTTTTTGGACTGAAAAATATATAACCCATTACAAAAAAGGAAATTCATAAAATAAAAAAAGTAAACCATGATCAAATTGATCATGAAAGTCCAAAAGAAACAAGCATCCAATCATTCAATATAAAGACACATCGCCCCTCTCATGAGATAGTGAAATAGTGAGATCAAGAAAAATAATGTGTCACCCCATCTTCCATGATGTTTAACTGTGTTGGTAGCACAATACAGAAAAAATTCTCTCTAACCAACCTATAAAATGTGGAGGAGATCCAGATGAAAGGTGCCAGCAGACCCTTCATTATTTTTTAAAATGAAGTATTAGAAGAAAAAAATACATCATGAAATAATAATGGATAGGCGAATCAACGAAATCATAAAAATTAAAAAAAGGATTTAAATTGAATTAGTTTGTATTAAATTTATTATACTAGAAAGTGTTTGATTAAATGTTTATGAGGCATTCCATTTTGATATTTATTACCACAGAAAGGCACATACCATATTTTTTTTAAACGAAAAAAATAATGATTTAATGAAAATAATGATTTATAAAAATGGTGTGTTTATAAATATTATTAATCTTCATATTTTTTATGAATGTTAAATTTATGAAAACAATATTGGTACCTTCAGTAAGATTTGTTTATTAACCCATTTTTCACATTAAAATTTTTTATAGCTTTTGATAACATTATTGATTGACAATTTTATTTAGTGTTCTTGGGATGAGATGTTTATGAATTAATAATTTTTGTATGATGTGTAGGGGTTTCATTCATTCATAGTTGTTGGAAGAAAGGTATTGGATATTTCTTTTCTTACAATATGATTGTATTTCCATTTACTTTTAACATACTCAATTGGTATGTTTTTCATGGATATTCTAGGTTACTATATGGTAATTGAAATGGTTTGGTTCTTTTTAATCCATTACATTGTGAGAAATCTGATGTTTTGAGGTTTCTTGTGAAGCCAAGGTGACTATTTCGAATAAATTTTAAGAATCAATATTTTCCATTTTTTCCAATAGCACCTCATACCAATGATGCCTCATCCAAAACAAAATTCACATTGGTGGTGCATAATTGATTGTAGCTCACCCTGGCAATAGCTCATTGGATGTATCTCACTTGTGGTGTCTCATTGTAGGTGCCTCATCTTGAAATTCCTCATTAAGAAGCTTCAAACTAGAAGTTACTCACCTGGTGGTGTCTTGAAATTGTTTCCTTAGGGGCAGTGTATCAAGTTCACCATGTTTTCCATTTTGATGTATTTTTTTAATATAATGGGTGTATGGAAAAATTTAATAGTCATTGAGACAGATTCAAATAAAATAAATTATATCATTAATTCCCTAAGGGTATGGTGGCTTTTAAATGGTCAAAATGTGTGATATTGGTGGAATTTTCCTTTATAGGAAGATAAAACTTCTATCTAATCCTATGAATCAGATCCAATAGTTCATATATCTTTTCTATCATGATTCCTTATTGTTTTCTCCTATTACGGGACTGCCAAATCTATATTCTCATCAAAGTCATGTCAGTCGGCTATAGTAGTTGGTTTATGAATTCCATGACGGATAATTGTTGTATGTACAACCTTATTTTTGGAACAACTAGGATGTGTCTATCATTCATCCTCTAAGATGTATTTTGGACATCATTCTAAATTGTAGATCACACGTCTTGGGTATATAGATGTTTCCTCTAATGATGATAGTGGATTTTTGTTTAATTAAGATAATCAAATTGGTTTATGATTCAATATGCATGGTGCTATAAAATGTGATTCATGATGTTACGGTGTTATTATTTTTGTTACTAATATTATTTTTCTATGGTCTAACTACCCACTGAAAATATTATTCATTGGGGGTCTTTGTTTCCACACAAGATGGTTTGTGGAATTCATTTTTTTGGTTTTTTACATATTATATATAAAATTTGGTTAACGATGTATATTTAGTTAATAAATGGATTCCCTTAGATCATATAGTACTTATTATTACCCATAAAATAACCAATGGAATTCAATAAGAGTTGCCTTGTTAAATCTGGAAATATTTTTCCATTTGTACATGTGGTTTTGTGGTTGTACATAGGGGATGTTATAAATGTAGTGATAATGCAGAAGGGATAAAAAAATTGTTGTATTGTATAGTTTTTTTGATGTGGTTATGAGTTGGGAGTTGGTTTTGTTAATATTATGAAATGCGAAGATGAGTTTGAAAGATGAAAATAGTGTTTTTTGGTAATTTTTTCCAACGCATTCTCTAGGGCACACGTGTCCGACTATTTGAGGAAAGTGATGACGTTTGTTGCCCCCACATTCCCACATTCCAAATGCAGTCTAAATCCATTCATTTTAAGGAACATTTTCTCCTTGATCGAAATGGGATGATGGTATTTCAGTTCCTCCTTTCGTGGATTCCTCCTCAGAACTTGTTACCTAGTTCAGCTCTCCCTTAAATATTAAGTCGTGGTTCATGAATATTGTTACTAGTGCCATATATTTGTGGACGCCAGTTAATTATATTACTTTTTTAGGATATTTCATCGGTTCTTGACATGGTGGAAACCTTCAGACAAAGTAGATGACAACATCTAGCATGTCAGGGCATATCTGGATGCATGGACATTGGGGAACCAGTATTCTTCCTCATAAGACGGCATCTCAAGGGTCCATAAACTAAAGAATCCTATGGTATCTTATGCATGAGTCCTGACTCTAAATATTTACTCATCTCCCCATGTTTAGCATGGGGTATGTTACAATTTTACCTTCATTCAATGAATATTATGCTAAAGGCGTGTATTCTAAGGTTTTCCTCAAGAAAATCATGTTTAACACGAGGTAGGACACGTGTTTAACATCGTACATAGATGGGATGAGGGTGATAAGAACATCTCATAGAGATGGATCAGTTTGGTACATCCCTAATAGGTAACACCTAGAAGTTTTACTGGCTTGATGGATCAGAACACATACTGTATGCAGACCCAAGATGGTGTGTCCCATAAATGGAAGGCGTCACATTATGAAGGCTGATCTGGGCACCACTGCGGGCGGATCAGAAAGAGTGCACCCTAGAATGAGGGACACCATGGTATAACATTGGATGGGATTGATCCTCATGGATGTTTCCAATGTACCCTGTATATACAATATTGATCAAAATCCACGTAGTTAGAAGGGATGATGGGAGACCTGAGGAGGCAAACTGTGAGAATGGATGAATGGATGGGATCTATAGGAAATTGAACTTTTATGTTAGGGAATGTTCCTCCCAGAACACATGAAAAAGAGAGATAGTTCTAGATGAGTCATGAGTGATGGACTTGGACCACAAAGAGGATTCCTATATATCCCCATGACTTTGAATCAATGTCTCTATAGATCATTTGCCAATGCCTTACCGTCGATTATAGACCTTAATGGCTTACGTATGAATGGGGTGCACAATAGATTACCGCTGAATGGGGTTGACATTGGATTACCACAGAATGGGGATGAATATGGATTACCACTTAATGGGATTGATAACGACTTAACACTGAATTGGGCCACAATGTCTTACCACTAGATGAGAGTCACAACGACTTACTGTTGGATGGGGTCACAATGGCTTACCACTTGATGGGTTCACCAAGGCATACCATTGGATGGTGGATGCAGTTTGATGTCATGCATTACAATAAGGGGGAATACATTTTAACATCTTGTGGGATGAAGTTGGTCCCACGTGAATGGGGGCTAGAACCAATTTTTGTTGGGCATGAAACTCAGGGAAGCCTCCTACATTCCTTTTCATGGAAAAGATCAATGTCCACATAGTTCAAGTGGAATGTTTGGTGAACTAACATAGAGATGTTCGGGACCAATAGTAGTTGGGATTGATCCTCAAGGAGGATTCCTACGTAACATGACTTGATAAGGATCAATGTACACGTAGTATGAATTTACTTTTTGGTGAATCGATGTGAAGATGGTCAGGACCAATAGTTGTTGGGAATTCAAATCATAGAGACTTCATATGTACCTTAACTTGATAATGATCAATTTCCATGTAGTTTAGAAGAAGTGTTTGGTAAAACAATGTGGAGATGTTCAGAACCATTATTTGTTGAGATAGGACATTAGGGGGGCTTCTTATGTACCCTACCAAACCAAGGATCAATGACCACATAGTTCAGGATAGTGGGAACCTATGTGAAGAGGGGTCAGAACCAATTTTTTTTGGGATTCATCCACTAGGAGGCTTCCTACGTATCTTTCCATACCAAGGATCAACGAAAACGTAGTTCAGGTGGAGTGGGTTCCAATGTGAAAAGGGTCATAACCAATGGATGGAAGGCTTGAACCTCAGGGAGAATTCCTATGTACCAAGTCCTGGAAAGGATTAAAGACCACATAGGTCAGGTTGGGTTTGGTGAACCAACATGAAGGTGGATGGGACCAATGGTTGGTGGGCATGAACCTCATGGAGAACTCATAAATACCTTTCCTTGGTAGGGATCAAATACCATGTAGTTTAGATGGTGAAGCGATAAAAGTCTCAGATTCCCATAGAGTATTTCAAGGATGATTCTTTCTCTAAGCCCACGTGAGTCGTGCATAGTGTGAGAAACAAGAGGAAAAAATGACACAATGATCATTGAGAATAGGTATATCCATGAATGTGGTAGTTGGGGATTTTTTCATGAAGCTACTCAGGTGCCGCTATGTAGGGGAATTGGGGAATCGAGCATACATAAAGAAGTTTCCCTGGTGATTCTATAGAGTAACAATGGATCATGGGGCTTACCCAAGGAAGTTGCTTGGGTTCCACTATGGTGTGGAATGGGTGAATGGGGAATACATCAATGAAGCAGCTCGGGTGACACTATAGAGAGTGAATGGTGCATGGGGCTTATGTAAGGAAGCTACCCTAGTGCAACTATGAAGCGAAAATGGTGAGTGGGCCTTACACAAGGAAGTTGCATGGGTACAGTTGTGGCGTGAGTACGAAATAGGAGGCTTATGCAAGGAAGATTCTTGGGTGACTCTATAGAACTGAAATGGTGAATTGGGATTACACAAGGAAGCTGCCCAGGTGCCGCTATGGTGCGACAAAGGTGGATAGGGCTTAATCAAGGAAGTTGTATGGGTTCCGCTATGGATCGAAAATGGTTAACGGGGATTACACATGGAAGCATCTCGGGTGCCACTATAGAGTGACATTGGAGGATGGGGAATACACAAGTACATTCCCAAGGTAATGCTATGTAGAGTAAATGGTTGATGGGCCTTATGAATGGAAGCTTCCCTGGTGTCTCTATTGAGTGGAAATGGTGAAAGGGGATTACACGCGGATGTTTCCCGGGTGCCTCTATAGAGCTGCAATAGTGGATGGGGATGACACAAGAAAGATTCATGTAAATTCTTCTTCATGTGTGGTCATAAGGACATCCAAACCCACTGATGGGTTGAGGTATATAATTGGGTCCAACAATTATGTGCATGTTCACAAGTGAGATAACACCTAGGGGAAATGGAATCGGTCCGAACAAAGGGAGATAAAAAGTGTAAACCACATTCCCATCAATTTGATTGCAATAAAGGTGGTGCAGAAATGGAGAAAAACTATTGATCATGTTTGAAATAGAACATCTATATCGTGTTATCCTGAAATATGGACAAACAAATGAGGGACGAATGCTGACCATATTCGATACACAGGACATGACTCAAAGTGTTGTCGAAAGTATTCCAAGGCATCGGCCCAGAATGGTAGTTGAGCCGATGCGGCATGATACCAATCCATTATGGGGAACCATCATAGGTGGAATATGATTCTGATCTGAGTGAAGGACACACAATCCGTGATGTAGAGTGATGTATAATTTGATCATATTCCAATGCTTTGGAAATTACCCCACTATAATCATATAATTAGGCATCTTATGCTTAGAGAATAAGGAATCTGTCATATAGAGCAAGTGGCATCCTATTTTTGGGACATAGGGTGTAATATAATTTACATATAGGTAGATAGGACTATTTCATCATATTATTGGAGCATAAGGAAACTCTTTTGTAGAGATAGTGGGATTATATGTTTGGCACAGAGGGTGTCTATAGTTTATTGTCATGTAGGGAAGTATATTTGGCATAATGCGCCTAGCAATGAATGGTGTTAGGACTTACGCAAGGGAAACCCTTTCTGGTTCAACCTGGCATATGAGTAAGGTTATGGAAATCAGATTAGTTTCATGAAGAATAGTTCAACTCAAGGTACACGAGGGGAACTAATGATGTGAATCTCAACTCACGACATACAAAATAGATGAAGGGGAATATGATTAGTCTTGGTGTTTCATGGTGTGCGGAGGAGTATCTCAAATAATTTTATCCCATAGGTGGAAGGTGGCTATGTATAAGGGCATAATGGAAAACGATGACATCCTGACCTGAAAACCTCGTAGTGGGACTCTCTATTTATCATGGGGATCAGTGATGACAGTGAAGGGACCGGGGCGAACAGGGGTGCGCGGGTGCAACCCCCACATTATGGACCAGCATGCACATTCTTGGGAACTGTTGCTCATTTAATGGAAAACACACAGAATGGGATTTTCACAAGATGTGACTTGGTGGCATGATGGAAGGTCTGCACCAATGATTGAATGATTACATGCTAGAGGAAAGGTTAGTGCACAAGACGGAAGGGTTACACAAAATAGGGCAGGGTTTCATGCAAAAGGGCAGGGTTGCACGCAAGATTAAATTGGGAGGTATAGGTGTGTGCAATATTCAACACCTTGGTACTACAGCGCGCAATATTGCATTCTTGCGTGCATGAATGGATTTTTTGCATGCACGATTAGATGTTTTGCGTGAAATCATGGAATACGGTGCACACCAGACTTAGGAAGAAAATATGCCAGGTGAGGATCAAACCACTATGGTCCGGCATGATAGCGGACCCATATAGTACATGTCATGAATAATTTCACATAGAGGGTTCCATTCTTCAGCATGGGTGTGTAAGAGGCGGTCATACGCGCGACATAGCAGTGGACGACATTTAGATAGCTCCCCAGAGGGGTGGGGGACACAGTTGTATTTTTCGTCGAACTCGATAGTGGTTGTGCGTAAGATTCTTGGTGTGGATGTGATCTTATAACCCCACAATGGAGATTATGTCTGTAATGTGGAGTTTTACATCGCATTAGGTGCATAATAATCTTGCGCATGGATGATAATCTTTTTTGTACTTCTCAAAACATATGTGAACCTTCCTTAGACATTTTTTGGGTGGCCTAGGTAGAATATGACCTCTCATTGGATGAGTAAACGGATTGTGTGACATGTTGCATGCAATATTTTACTGTTGAGTGCAAGATTCCATTTATGCATGCACAACATCCATTCAGGCAAGTAATATTTCAATTCTATCACGTGAATCCATACATTGCCCCAAAATCATTCTGGATGGCCATTTCTAGTATCCTGACTTTGAATGAAAAAAACATCTGATCTTTTACTCCTTTAGGGATCCATGCCCAGTAAAATCAATGCCTGCGGAGGAATCAATGCTCCATCATCTTATATGGAAACATTCAATAAATTTCATGTAACTGTTTTTTGGTGCCAACCGAAATCAAATACAGATTTTCATTCATAACATTTAGAAAGATAAACCTTAAATATAGTGGTCATGGAATGATGTTTCATTAAAAATAATTTTGTTAATTTACCATGGATCTTCTCCTCCTATATAACTATTATAGTGGTTCTTATTATATGTTGTGCCAATAGTTTTCAAGGATGTTATTGAATGAATAAATAATTTACTAATAATTTTTTTTATATTGGGTTGGTTTTATTAACAAAATGAAATTTCTAAAATGGATTTTTTGGGAATGTAAAACATGATTAGAGACTTGTTATGTGGTTTTGTGTATTTAGAGGTAGAAGAAAATGAAATGGTATTTTGAGTTGTTTGGTTTGTTTGTGAACCCATAGGTGTGGTTGGAGTGCATGGTACTATATATATATTTTTATATTATAGTGATTTTTTATGCACCCCAACAATGTTGATCATTTTGTGATGAAGACATGCATCATTATGCAGGGGTGTTTTAACTATATTCCTAGAGGAGTACGGATGGATGGGTACCCACTCTTCTCTACTCTATCTTCCATGATATGTATATATATATATCATATTTTGTGATGGTGAGTGGTCTGTTAGTTCTTTATATGGTGTTTTTTATTGACCTCATGACTTGGGGAAAAGGTTTTTTGTGGCATTGGTGTCTTCGAACGAGATGTGGGAGCCCAGGTGTTTGAGGGTGAGGTAATTTGTTTTCCCAGCTGTCTCTGGAATGATTTATGATGTGATTTCCCATGAGTCTTCATGATAAGATGTTATTATATTTTTTGTATTCTCCTGTGAGTTTTGGAAGTATGTTTTGTGATTTATAGGTGTGTGCTGGAAGGATTTGTTATAAGGCTTAGGTGTGTGTGGGCAAGATGTGACACGGTATACTGATGGGATGTGAGTGTAGGGATGTATCACATTGGGAATGTAGGACATACAGATTTGAATGTGGTGTGTGGTACCCCAAGATTGATGCTCGTTTCATTACATTACATTATATGACTTGGGTGACTCAATGAGCATGCCTTTGTGTGGGTGGGTTTGTTAGTATACCTAGATATATAATGATTTGTTCTGCTATTTTCTAACTCAGTAATTAATATGCTTCATTAATATATACATGAGAGACTTTTTATTTAATATTGATTATAGGTTTGTGCTGAACATATGTATATAAATCCATTTTTAGGTTACTAGTAGAATTATGTGGACCGTGCGAGGAATTTCTAGACTGGGTATTAGGAATGTTTCTATGTCACATCATTAAAATTACTTTTGGTTATTTACATTAGAGAATATTTTTTATCTATATAAAATTTATTTATTTAAATTTATGTAGGATGTGTTTGGTTTCTATTTTAAATTATTTCATGGAGTTGTTTGTGGAAAGATCAATCTTATCTCCCAATCCTATATCTTATAATGGTAAATGCTTTACATATTGTGAAACTTTTATACCATTGGTTCTAGTCACCAAACCAAGGAATAATGTAGGTGGGACTTAGGGTGTGTTATCTCATTTTCATCATTTCCATTCTGGGAGGGGTGTATTTGAAGGAAGGTTATGATAAAGTGGTATAAAAAGATATGAGTGAGAGATAAGATGCATTTTGGATTTTTTTTCATAATGAGGATTGAATGAGGTGGTATATAAATAGTTCTAATTTACCTTGGTGCATGACATAGGCTTGGGAGACTGGCTAGGATATTTGATTCTAAGGCTTGAAGTTATCTAGTGGAAAAACTATGAGCATATGGAATGACCAAGTGATATGAATATACTATTAGGTTAGAGGTATCAAATAAGTAGATGAATCAAAATGACTGGTGTTTTATTAATTAGGTTGTTTTTGTAATTTTCCAATGGATATAAATAATGAAATGATTTAAGGTAAATATTAATGCATAATCAATAATACATGGTCATTGAAAATCATTGTTTTCCATTAATATATGGATCCTTGTCATCATTCGTGTGTGGATCCAGAATTTGTGTTTTATATAGCTGAATTTGTTGATCTATGTTGGTTTGATCTTGTTGAAGAGAATGATAAGTGGAAGATAATATTGTACGCTTTCAAGTGGAACGATCTTATGGTGTACGAGAGAATTAATTCATACATTGGGAAAGATATCTATCTAGAGGATATCATGATTACCTTTAATTTGATCCTACATCTGATAGTGTACATTTTCAATTTGGTAGTTAGTGTTATGTGGGGTGATGAAATTAAATGGTGGACGCTATATCATGGAGAGTGGAAGGATGCATATGTTTTTTTATTTGAATTCAAAAAGAAGTTCCCTGAAATTTTTCTTTCATTTACCAAGAAGGATGAGAATAGGGAAAATACAGTCTCACTTATGTAGTGGAGTATGATAATATGAGAACATAGAATCATGACCAAAGACCATATTCATTTTTCCCCAAACCATTTTCATAATGAGGTTCCTTGTGCAATACGTCTTGATGAATTACTTCATCCAACTATCCAGAATGTTGTTACATCATATATGATTCCATTGTTTTTTTAGGATCATATGAAATAAATGTATATTGAGTTGATGCACTCGATTGAAGGTCTATCATTATAGGGAATAAAATAGAGTCATTCATGATGAAGTGTTTTCATAGGAGTATTTATGGCACTAAACCCCATGAGGATTTGACTGAACAGGAGTCGATAATAACATCTTCTTTTCCATCCTTTTATTGCTAGTGGTTTCCATGATTTTTATAATCGATTTGATCCAATTTTTTTCATTGTGGGGTACATGGACATAGCTAGAGCTTGAACCAAGTAGTTCCCATATCTTATATTGACTATGGTGGATAGGATCAACACTGTCATCAACATCACTTTATAGTGGTACTGTTTCAATAGTAGTGGTAGGAGTCTTTCTTTCCAATGATGGGATATAGAAGGGGTATAGGAATAACACATGATGTTTAACATGTTTGGGTATCACAACTCATACTTGGTCATCAAGGAAGGTGTTAATTTATAGGTGAGGGATTTGGATGGGGGGTTGGATTGATGTAGTGGAAGAAACAATTACATTGTATCCAGAGATCTTTATTGGTATACTATGTTTTTTGGTACCCTTGTTTGTTCCATTTTTCATTCCGAATATTCACAACCCGTTCTTCACCATATATATACCATCATCTATTTCTATACATATAGTGGAATCCTATACCCTATGTGTATTTTGTACGCCAATCGGAGGTGAGACCAACTTAATTGACATGTGCCGGAGGTTGTGGTTTGATGAGGGGATCACATCATTCAAATGGGTATCCATTTATGTTACAAATTCATCTTTATGATGTTATCATTTTCATTTACTAGTTATATTGCATATTTACTATTACTTACATTTTCCGGAGTAGATTTGTTTGTTAAAAAATGGATGATTAGTATGTGCTTTTCATTAGTGAGGAGAGTATTGTATTAGACAGTGAGTGTGTGGAATCCCTACTATGATTTTTTTCTAAGTTTTTTGCCAAATTATTGGATGCTGAGATTGTAGTGATTCTCATGGTCATTGTGGAGAACAGTTTTTTTATTTGAAGTGTTTTTGGATCGACCCCCCATGACATTATATTTATTTGAAGATAGACTTTCACTCTAGTAGATTGCAATTCTGATGTGTCATAATAATATGTCTCCTTATAAGTTTTCATCGATAAGGATTCCGATAGATTATTGGATGTAGAAGTGTTTTATATGACCTATTGTGTCATCGTGGAGTGCTCCAAAGTTGTTCACAAAGGAGTTGGATGGTGGACTGAGGTTGTGAATAGACTAAAAAAGGTTGATTTAGGTTATAGTCGTACAAGGTTACCCTCTTAAAAGGATATAATATCTTTTACATCATTAAATAGGGGTGAGTTTTGTTTCTATGTCTGTCAATATTCCTGGATATCATGATTCGAGTTTTAGGGAGGGAGAAATCTCAAAAAAATTATTCGGATGTAGCTAGGGGATCTTAGGGTTTGCAGTTAGGTATTTTATTTATTATGAACGAACCATCATTGTTTGTGGAGCTTATAAACTCCATGTTTCGTGATTTCCTTGATTAGTTTATTGTTGTATTCATCAACAATATCTTGATCTACAAAGACTCGAAGGTAGTTCACATAGTGAATCATAGAACTGTCAGGCATTTTCATTGACACCATCAACTTAATAGAATCTTGTCTAATTGATTGGTCAAGACATGAGATGTGCATTTCCTCAAGCATTTGTTGTCTTAGTGGGTTATTGCAGAAGACCAATTTATGGTTGATCTAATTATTTATTTTCCATAACGAACAATTATGGAAAATGATTGCAATTTCCTTGGTCTCACAGGATATTATTGGAGAGTTGTTCCTTATTCCTCTTGAGTTGCACCCGCATTGGTTGTTTTGAAAATAAAGTACCAAGAATTTTTGTGGGGTGATCAACAGTAGGAAATGATATTTTTCTTAAAAGGGTTATTGGTAAGTTCCTTAGTGACCCAATAGCATGAGGAATGTGTAACAATTGAGGTGTTTTATGTGGATTACAATCTAGGTTTTATAATGTGTGCTAATGAAGTTGTAATTTTTGATCTCTTAAGGGTCTATGAAGTTACGTCTCTATGAGATTAACCATGCCACCCATGATCTAGAGCTAGTTGTACTCGTGTTTTCATGGAAGATGTGGTGCCATTACCACTTCGGGGAGCACATTATGGTCTTCATATATCACAAGATTATGTGATGTATCATTTACTAGGATGACCTAAATCTATGACAATAGTGGTGGATGTATTTTATTTGGATTATGGTTTTGAGATATCCTACACATATTAAATTGTAAATTACTGGCTGATGCATTAGTTAGAAAGTCACCAAAGGTTGTTTTTCATGAATTTTCATATTCATGGAGAGTAATGGTGGATTTAGTATCATTCTACATAGATTCGCAGGTAAATGGAGTTAGATTTATTTTTTTATATAATAGTGTAATAATCACCAATGCAGTTGGTGGAGGGGTCATAGTGGGGACACTTAGAGGTAGATGTGATGAACAATCATGTTGTCCATGGTGATGCTCATGTTGGATGGTTGGAAGATAGTTAGATCCATTTATTTTTTCTGGTAAAGTTCATTTTTCTGGTGGTAATTTGAGATCAAGTCCATCGTGAATTTCATAAATCATCATTAAAGGTAAAAAACAGTTTATAAGATTTTCCAAGGCTATAGAATTTTGCTTTGGTGGCCCAGGTTGAAACAAGAATATTCATTGTTTCTTGTGTAGTGCTTGGTTTCCCATCAGGTAATGTTTGATCACATTGATCATGGTGGTTTTTTTCGCCTTTGTGTGTTCCTGGGTAGATATGGAATGATATTTCGATGGATTTCATAATAGCTTTTATGATATCTCATTGATGTTTTGATGTTATTTAGGTGATAGTGGATCGATTGATGAAATCAAACAACTTCTTTGTAATCAAAGAGCCGGACATCATTGATTTATTAGAAAATATGTATGTAGATGATGCATTGAAATATCATAGTGTTATGAGGCTCATTTTATCAGATCAATATGCATGGTATTCCTCATGAGTTTGGATGGTATTGCGGCATGATTTTGGCACTCAGTTACTCCACAACACTCCCTTCCACCCTGTGATAGATGGTGTGAGAAAATAAACTATCCAAAAGATGGATGATATGTTGAGATCATGCATCATAGACTTTGGTGAATATTTATTATGGATCCTTCCATCGGTATACTATTATAATAATATTATTTATCAATCTTCTATAGGAATGAATTTGTTTTCTTCTTTGTTTGAAAGACAATTTCGTTCTCTCTTTTTGAAGACAATGTCTAGGGACACAACCATTCATGGTCCTGATGTGTTATATAGGATGACATGTAATGTTTATATTATTTGTGAGAGAAGGAATACATTTTATGATTGGAATATTTCTTATGTTGGTCGCCAAATGAGTCAATATGATTCTGATATTTGAGGCCATGTTTTCATGATGTTCCACCCAATACATGGAAATCAAAGGATTCAAAAAAGGATGAAGATTTCACCTTGGATTTTTGGACCCATTGAGGTGTTTGGGAACGTTGTCTCAGTGGTTTATCTATTGGGGTTGACACCATGATTATAGAATATCCATGTTTTGTTTCAAGTCTCTCATATTTTACAATATCATTAGGATGAATCAAATTTCATTGAATGTGAGAGTTATATATCGAGTATGAAGTGACCTTTATGGAGCTACCAATAGATATATAGGATCATCGAGTGAAGTTACTTCATAGATGGACCATTCCTTTGGTTCGCCAATTTATGTGTCATTGTGGTTTGGACAATAGTTTTAGGGAGTATGATCCACATATGTATTACATGTGCATATAGTTTTTTTTGTTTTTCCATCTTCTGTATTACTTTGTGATATGATGTTCGAACAATTTTGATAATAGGTTGAGTTGTATTACCAGGAAATCTGATGTTTGTGTTGTGATATGTGATATTTTCATGATGTTTTTATAGGTGAGGACATTATTCTTAATAAATACACATTAATAGTGATGCAATTTGTAATGCACCGACCCCAGCTACCCAGAGTCGGTGCATTACTTCGTAACATTGGCAAGATCACAAAAGATCAAGTCTCGAAAGGCCGATTAGTTTAGTAGCCTTGGAAACACAAGATACATTCGTAAACGTTACATTACATCATAAAGTGAAAAACTACAATAACATGGTCTTCATAGTCCACACTCATATCCCTTTCTGACTACCCCTGCAGGTCATTCATAAAATACTTCTTCACATCCTGGAAATAAATATTAAAACATTGAAAGGGGTGAGCTCAGATGCTCAGTAAGGATAACAATATTGCGGAAGCTTTCATAAATAAACATAAACATTTAAGGCAATGTATAACAAAAACAATAGCCTTTCAGACATGAACTGCAACATAATATGGCAAAAGTAAAATGAGATAATGTCATTTACTTATTCACATGGATATTCTACTGGTCGAATAATCACATGCAATATCAATATCCACTTTCATAATGATGGAATGCATAATGCCAGACTATCATAACCACGTAGTCAAGGCCTCGTGCCAAGACCACAAATATGATTTTTTCAAGGCCTCGTGCCAAGACACTAGTTTGTCTCATGAGACCTGCCGATGCATCTAGGAGCAATAGCGGGCTCCACCCGTCACTTATTAAGTCCAATGCATTCCTCATATGAATAGGTTTAAACATATCATAAACCATAACATAATCGTATCACATAAAACATGCATAAATGAAACATAACATATACACATTTCAATCACAAGATATAAATACAACACATTGATATAATAAAAACGCTTTCAAAACCATTTTCAATACCAAAATAAAATAAAGTTAAAACTTTGTATTTATTTTTCATTAAAAAAATTGATGGCTTGTAGAGGAAGCCGAAACTCAAATAATGGTCACGGCGGCGAAGAAGTCGTTGTCGCCGTATAAGTACGGAAAGTAAAACATTCCATTTTCGTCGTTTAGTAAAACTCTTCGTATAAAAAAGATTCCTTTTGAATAAACGTAAAAGTCAAAGGGGTTTATACACCGTATAAAAGAATGTTTTTTATAAAACCAAATATGCCTCAATGAAAGGGTATTGAGAAGAAGTCCTTAAAAAGATCATTTTTAAAATAAAATAGATCTATTATGTGTATTCACTATAGTTACACATAAAGAATACAAAATAAGACATAATAATATCATGACATAATTTGAAAGTAAGAGATTAACCCAAAGAATGGACGTTGGGTTATGAAGTTCCCTTACATTGCGTTCTGTCCTGACCCGACCGTTCTTTAACCTCCTGAATAATAAACTAGAGTTAATTTATATTTACGTAAGAACCTTTTTCATGTTCATTATTCCTTTTATATCACTTATTACCATGTTATGAACATTATTTAATTATTTGAGTTAATAACGGTCATTTTGTAGATCTTTGGTACTTGAGTCAAAAATAAACTTCTTATAATTACAAGTTGTTCATGTGGTGAAATATCCATTATATCCAGAATTATATTCATGATGTATATATCATATATATCATATATATACATTATATACATTCATTCATAATGTCACGTAACATTTAGAGGTAAGAAATGAAATGCACCGTTCATGGAGACGGTAAGCCGTACGTACGCATGAACACTACTTTCATTTCTGTTTAGTATTTAATGGAATGAAATCATAATGATATAAATTTATAATATAATTAAAGTATAATATAGTGTATAATACCATTTAATTCATCATTTATACATCCCACATATGGCATTAACGATTCAAATCACTTTGAGGGGGCGATAGTCCGCACTTCCTAAAATGAAATTATCGCATTTTACCCATAATGGAAATCATAAAGTATGCCATAAATGAGAAATACATAAGCATAAGTAAAACATAAACATATTTTATATCATATATAAATATAGTGACATCTTAATGGCCACCTTTGAAGGTGTTATATGCGTGTTGAACAATCATCGTTTCGTGAGGCAGAAATTCGCCATCCACAGAAACAGTATGTTCTATAACCATTAGATGTAGGTGTGTGTAAGTGTAGCTTGAATAATTATTATAACAACATACTAGTTTATTTAGGATACTGGTTTTGTTACAAAAGAAATGAATAAAAAGAGTTTAGGGGGTTGGAGAAGAAAAATAAAACAAAACAACATTAAAGAAGACATTACCTCAAAATCGGGTAACTCTTTTTGATTTGATCCAAAGGCTACCTTGGTATGAGTTCTGCCCAAAGTGAGGCTTCTAGGAGTAAGAGGGGGAATTTGGGAGAGTATTTGGGCAGATGTTTTCTGAGCCAAATGGAATTAATGTGTGAATAAGGTGGGAGAGGTGGGGGCCTTTTATAAGTGGAGAGGAGGGGCACTTTTAGAAAGTAATGAAATGTTATTCTATTATACAATGCTTTTCGAAATATAAAGGTCCCACACTTGTATAATTAGTGGATAAGGTGATAAGGGTTCGAAATCTCCTCACCCAATAGGATTTGGACTAGTGTAAGCCTTGGATTTTGCGTTATCTTCTCATTTTATTTAAATCGTTAAATAATGAGGTCATCGCTGCATGATAATGATGTTATAAATAATTTAATTTATTTAATGTCTAAATTTTATAAAACAAATACTATGATGTATGTAATCTTTTTATCTTTCTAATGAATATTTATAGTCAAAATTTGGACTTGTGTAACCCCACTTAAAAACTGTTTTAGTAAAACAACTCATGTTTGTGTCAATTTAATTTTAACATTAAATAAATATATATTAATGTCATTTTCCGACTAAAGTGGCTCCATGGGGTCCCCAAGTTTACCCATGGGTTTTATTGGTCGGACATGAATCATAAAATAGGAGTAGGACAAGTTTCAAGCTCATCTCATATTATTAAAACATTATTTTTACCTTAAACTACAGTAATTACCTCTAATCGTGATTAAGATCTTAAAAGTTACTATTCACCAAAAATTATTTTAATCTCATTGAACCACATTTTACTTCTTAATGAAAACCACGTATGTCGGATTTTTGAAAATAAAATCACAGAAGTGGTAATATTTCATTTAAACGAAAAATCAGTTATTTAACTACCACTTAGTGGTTTCACTATTCATCAAAAATTAAAGTTTTTCAGAATAATGTCAAAATTTCACCCTAATCTATAATTGATATTCCAAATTCAAAAATGATGTATATTTTACAAAATTCCAAACATATAAGTTGCATTAATTAATTTGATAATTAATTCCCGCTATCACAACAAATAGCGTGTTTTTAAGAAACAATTTATATCAAAATATTGGCAATTGTTTATGTCCAATTTCAATGTTAAATTATTTCTAATGACCACCATTGGATAAAATGGTAAAAATATATTCTAATTATACATTAAAACCACTAAATAGTATAATTTATCATAATAAATTATTTTTATTAAAAAATTGTTTTAAGTATTTTCACTATTCATAAAAAAATGGAAGTTCTCAGAAAGTTACAAAAAATTCAACTTAGGATAATTTCGATGTTACGAATAAAAAAATGAAGTCCATTTTGAAATATAAAATTTCTATAATTTTTAAAACTGGTTATTACTATTCATAACGGCTAATTTGATTAGTCGTGGTGTTTTAGAACTCGATGTTGCGTACAATGCAAGCTATTGCATTATTGAATGAGAAGCGTATCATGGAAGCTCGGGGTGTTACATTCTCCCATCCTTCAATAAATTGCATCCTCGCAATTTGAAATTTTTCTTTGAAAGTAAAAGGTTGAAAAGAGAAAATACCTTTGAGGAAAACCCACATTGGAAATAAGATTAATAAAATTTAGCCTTAATTAGAGGGAAAGGGAAATGAAAAAGTCACCACCCAATTATGATCTCGATTAGGAGAACATTGGTGGCAATTAGAGACATATAATTGGAGGAAAAACGTAAATATTTTTAGGGAGTGATTGAGGTCATCAATCACAATCAACTGTCAAATTGAGGGCCTTAAAGCCTTCAATCTATGTTGATTTAAAATATCATTAGTTCAACAAGACATAAGGTATTAGGATAACACATTTTTTTAATATACCTTTACTAAAGTTTAAGAATTAATTTATTCATTGAATAAGAGATAGGTATATATATATTTATGCTTGACAATTAGAGTTTCAACCTTCAACTCATCTTTCACTCAAAAAGATAATAGAACTCAAAAATATTATACTTATCCTAATTGTATAAGGTTCCAAATGTTAACACATACCATTTAGATTAGTAAAATTATTTTGTAATAACCAGGGACTTCCTATAGGCTAGTGGTAGGAAATAAAGGCATGTCGCACTATGATTGTGGGTTCGATTCCTGCAGCTTTGTCCGACGTGACGGGTTATGCCCCACCATGCAGGTTCTCCTTTTCCTAAAACTATAGTATCATAATATTCCAAAAATAATCTTCATAAATTTTTTAACCTTAAACAATACTATCCAAAGATCAACTTAATCCACTCCAACCATTATAGTTATCCAAAATACCTCTGTCCAGACATTCTCTAAAAGGTCTCTTAATTCCATAATCAATTTATTAGATTCCCCAAACAAAGTAATGTTTCTCTTATTGTCACATACTAAAAATATAATTACCTTTATCATATTAAAACCTTACTGAAATCAACAAGTACTGCAGTATAATCCTTATATATATATATCACATTATTCTAATAACCAAAATATAATCCATGAGTCCAAAAGCACCAATACATTAGTTATTCTGCTTCAACTGTAGTAATAGCATAAGATTGACCTTGATCCCTTGGACTTTTCTGAGGTAAGTTTCCTTGACGCTTAGGGCATTCATTTTCATAATGCCCCAATTCTCTACAATTGTAGCATTCAACTTTGACATCCTCTTTCTTTCCATTGCAATCACAAGCCTGGTGACCCTTCTCTCCACATTTATAACAAACTCCCATTCCTTTTAGGCACGTACCAGGGTGATTCTTCCCACAATTATCACATAATGGAAAATCCTTCTTTCCCTTTTTCCCTTTATCTGTCTCTTATTCCACCCTTCTCTTCTTCTCTTGCTTTACTTTGTTGTCATAAGACATAGAGAATTCCTTTTCTGTCTTGATAGCACACGAGACAATATCTTAGTATGATGAGAAGGATTGTGATACTAAAGCTCGATGGAGAAATGGTTTTAACCCATCAAAGAAACGATCAATCTTACTCCTTGGGTTACGTATATAATCAGAAGCATGCCTCGCTAACCTTGTAAAGTTAGCCTCATACATTGCGACATTCTCATCCTCCTTCTTCCTCAGACTCAGAAATTGCCTTTCCATATCTTCTTGATGGTCACGAGGAATGTATTTTTCTAAAAACAGATCTTTGAGCTCCCTCCATTCCATATTTGATACTTCATCGTCTTCCTTTGTGTTTTGAATCAGCGACCACCACTGATCGACATCTCCAGTGAGGCGGTAAACTGCCATGACAAACATCTCCCTTTCACTACTCCCCAAGGCATGGAATATTTTCTCTAAGGAATTTAACCATTGCTCAGCTACTATAGGATTTGTACTCCCATTGAAGGTTGGTGGTTGTTGCCTCATGAAGCGGTCTAACATTGATCCTCCACGTTGCGGATCAGGGTGCTCCATACGAGTAAAGTTATTATTGATAACCTGAGTGAGTTTTCCCAGTATGGTAATAAGTTGATCAACACCAGTTGTATCTCCAGCTCCACAATAATTATCTTGAGCAGGAGGGCAATCCCTACACAGAGTGCGTGCATTGATACGGTTTCCATTCCTTCCACTAGGTGCCATTTCTAAACAATGGCATAAACTATATTAGTTTATAAATCAAAATACATAATTCCATACTTGTAAGATACTTAACATAAATTGAACTATTTATGGATATAATCCATAAAAATTTTTTCATTTAGGAAGTATATACTCATAAACCTTCATAGTGGTTTATAAAGAAAATGATAATTATCCAAAGCATATCCCCCGAGAGTGTCATAACCAAGAGTGCAGCAAGGCCCGTTGTCATGCACCAGTTTCCGTTCGAGTCTAGATCAAAGCGGTGTTTTTGGGTTTTACCCCTAGATACATTTGTTCCAGAGCTGCCTCTACTTGCTCGTATCCAAACAGGGATGTATTGCTCGGAAAACTCACAAAATCTCTACAATAGCAAAATTCTAGGAAGTTCTTCTATACTAATCCTCAAAGTCTATCTTTTGGCTATGTGATCTAATCAGAGTTTATCTAAATCTATCTTCCAAAGTTAGTACTAAACCGCCTCTGATACCAACTGTAACGCCCTGACCCCAGCTACCCAGCGTCGGTGCATTACTTCGTAACATTGGCATGATCACAAAAGATCAAGTCTCAAAAGACCGATTAGTTTAGTAGCCTTGGAAACACCAGATACATTCGTAAACGTTACAATACATCATAAAGTGAAAAAATACAATAACATGGTCTTCATAGTCCACACTCATATCCCTTTATGACTACCCCTGTAGGTCATTCATAAAATAGTTCTTCACATCCTGGAAAAAAATATTAAAACATTGAAAGGGGTGAGCTCAGATGCTCAGTAAGGATAACAATATTGCGGAAGCTTTCATAAATAAACATAAACATTTAAGGCAATGAATAACTAAAACCAAAGCCTTTCAGACATGAACTGCAACATAATATGGAAAAAGTAAAATGATATAATGAAATTTACTTATTCAGATGGATATTCTACTGGTCGAATAATCACATGCAATATCAATAACCACTTTCATAATGATGGAATGCATAATGCCAGACTATCATAACCACGTAGTCAAGGCCTCGTGCCAAGACCACAAATAAGATTTTGTCAAGGCCTCGTGCCAAGACACTAGTTTGTCTCATGAGACCTGCCGATGCATCGAGAAGCTATAGCGGGCTCCACCAGTCACTTGTTAAGTCCAATTCATTCCTCATATGAATAGGTTTAAACATATCATAAACCATAACATAATCGTATCACATAAAAAATGCATAAAGGAAACATAACATCTCCACATTTCAATCACAAGATATAAATACAACACATTGATATAATAAAAGCGCTTTCAAAACCATTTTCAATACCAAAATAAAGGAAAGTTAAAACTTTGTGTTTATTTTTCATTGAAAAAAATGATGGCTTGTAGAGGAAGCCGAAACACAAATAATGGTCATGGCGGCGGAGAAGTCGTTGTCGCCACATAAGTACGGAAAGTAAAACATTCCCTTTTTTTGTTTAGTAAAACGCTTCGTAAAAAAAAGATTCCTTTTGAATAAACGTAAAAGTCAAAGGGGTTTATACACCGTATAAAAGAAAGTTTTGTATAAAACCAAATATGCCTCAATGAAAGGGTATTAAGACGAAGTCCTTAAAAAGATCATTTTTAAAATAAAATAGATCTATTATGTGTATTCACTATAGGTACACATAAAGAATACAAAATAAGACATAATAATATCATGACATAATTTGAAAGTAAGAGATTAACCCAAAGAATGGAAGTTGGGTTAAGAAGTTCCCTTACCTTGCGTCCTGTCCTGACTCGACCGTTCTTTAACCTCCTGAATAATAAACTAGAGTTAATTTATATTTACATAAGAACATTTTTCATGTTCATTATTCCTTTTATATCCCTTATTACCATGTTATGAACATTATTTAATTATTTGAGTTAATAACGGTCGTTTTGTCGATCTTTGGTACTTGAGTCAAAAATAAACTTCTTATAATTACAAGTTGTTCATGTGGTGAAATATCCATTATATCCATAATTATATTCATTATGTATATATCATATATATCATATATATACAGTATATACATTCATTCATAATGTCACGTAACATTTAGAGGTAAGAAATGAAATGCACCGTTCATGGAGAGGGTAAGCCGTACGTTCGCATGAACGCTACTTTCATTTCTATTTTGTATTTAATGGAATGAAATCATAATGATATAAATTTATAATATAATTACAGTATAATATAGTGTATAATACCATTTAATCCATCCTTTATACATCACACATATGGCATTAACGATTCAAATCACTTTGAGGGGGCGATAGTCCGCACTTCCTAAAATGAAATTATCATATTTTACCCATAATGGAAATCATAAAGTATGCCATAAATGAGAAATACATAAGCATAAGTAAAACATAAACATATTTTATATCATATATAAATATAGTGACATCTTAATAGCCACCTTTGAAGGTGTTATATGAGTGTTAAACAATCATCGTTTCGTGAGGCAGAAATTCGACATCCACAGAAACCGTATGTTCTTTAACCATTAGATGTAGGTGTGTGTAAGTGTAGCTCGAATACTTATTATAACAACATCCTAGTATATTGAGGATACTGTTATTGTTACAAAAGAAATGAATAAAAAGTGTTTAGGGGGTTGGAGAAGAAAAATAAAACAAAACAACTTTAGAGAATACATTACCTCAAAATCGGGTAACTCTTTTTGATTTGAGCCAAAGGCTTCCATGAGAAGCGTTCTTCCCAAAGTGAGGCTTCTAGGAGTAAGAGGTGGAAGTTGGGAGAGTATTTGGGCAGAGGTTGGCCGAGCCAAATGGCTTGAAGGTGTGAATAAGGTGGGAGAGGTGGGGGCCTTTTATAAGTGGAGAGGAGGGGCACTTTTGGAAAGTAATGAAATGTTATTCTATTATACAATGCTTTTCGGATTACAAAGGTCCCACACTTGTATAATTCGTGGATAAGGTGATAAGGGTTCTAAATATTCTCACCCAATAGGCTTTGGACAAGTTTAAGCCTTGGATTTTGCATTATCTTCTCATTTTATTTAAATCATTAAATAATGAGGTCATCGCTGCATCATAATGATGTTATACATAATTTAATTTATTTAATTTCTAAAAATTATAAAAAAAAATAATATGATGTAGGAAATAGTTTTATCTTTCTAATGAATAATTATAGTCAAAATTTGGACTTGTGTAACCCCACTTAAAAACTATATTAGTAAAACAACTCATGTTTGTGTCAATTTAATTTTAACATTAAATAAATATATATTAATGTCATTTTCCAACTAAAGTGGCTCCATGGGGTCCCCAAGTTGACCTATGGGTTGTCTTGGTCGGCCATGACTCATCCAATAGGAGTAGGACAAGTTTCAAGCTCATCTCATATTATTAAAACATTATTTTTACCTTAAACTACACTAATTACCTCTAATCGTGATTAAGAACTTAAAAGTTACTATTCACCAAAAATTATTTTAATCTCATTGAACCACATTTTACTTCTTAATGAAAACCATGTATGTAGGATTTTTGAAAATCAAATCACAGAAGTGGTAATATTTCATTTAAACGAAAGATCAGTTATTTAACTACCACTTAGTCGTTTCACTATTCATCAAAAATTGAAGTTTTTCAGAATAATGCCAAAATTTCACCCTAAGCTATAATTGATATTCCAAATTCAACAATGATGTCTATTTTACAAAATTCCAAACATATAAGTTTCATTAATTAATTTTATAACTAATTCCCGCTGTCACAACAAATATCGTGTTTTTATGAAACAATTTATATCAAAAGATTGGCAATTGTTTATGTCCAATTTCAATGTTAAATTAATTATAATGACCACCATTGTATAAAATGGTAAAAATATATTCTAATTATACTTTAAAACCACTAAATATTATAATTTATCACAATAAATTATTTTGACTCAAAAAGTTGTTTTAAGTATTTTTCACTATTCATAAAAAAGTGGAAGTTCTCAGAAAGTTACAAAAAATTCAACTTAGGATAATTTCGATATTACGAATACAAAAATGAAGTCCATTTTGAAATATAAAATTTCTATAATTTTAAAAAGTGGTTATTACTATTTATAACGGCTACTTTGATTAGTCGCGGTGTTTTAGAACTCGAAGTTGCATACAATGCAAGCTATTGCATTATTGAATGAGAAGCGTATCGTGGAAGCTCGGGGTGTTACACAATTAAAACTATGTTAGTGACATAGAGATACATTAAGATGATATTATTTTGACATTGAGGAATGAATTCTATAATATGTGTGTTTAGAAGATGCTATTTTTTGTCGATGTGCAATGTGTTTTGTGTTCATTTGGGATGACATGTCCGTAACCATGATGAAAATTCCAAGTTATCAGATGTTGGATGAGGTTTTATTTGGTGTAGAGGTTTCCACTATATCATTCAAACATATGGAAGTTTATCATTTAATTTTGATGTGGTAATCTGATAGTACTGTTTTATGTTTGATGAGTTCTATGAGTTGTATCTCAAGGTATGGTTGTTCAGACCATTACTACCATTCAATTCATGTTCGTTTTTAATCCCCTATGGAAAAATTTATATGATAGATGTTTGATTTAATAGTTCAGACCTTCTAGTCAATTATATTGATTTAAATCTGGTGTTGGTGGTGTCTAAGGAAGTCATCGTGACTCATTTCAACACATTTCAAAATATCTCATTTTTCAGGTTTTCCAATCATTCCTCGACCCATTGGTGCCTCATCCCAAAAGTTTCTTGGATTAGAGGTCCCTCACTACTGGTAGCTCCCCATGATGGTGTCTCAACCTAGGGGTGGCGCATTTGCATTGTCTCTCCTTGGTAGTGGATCACAGGTGGTCACTCATTTACAGCTTCTCATTGGAGTTGCCGCATCCCGTGGTTCCTTTTCTAGTAGTGCCTCAATGGTCGTGCCACATCTGGCGGTGTCTCTATAGGGGTTCCTTATGAGTAGTGTTTCTATTTCATCTAGTTTTTACAATATGATGTATATCAGTGACATAAAATCAATATACACATAAAATTAAAAGTCTTTTACACCTATTATTTGGACAAATATTATATATTTTATCCCCTAAGGGTCTATAGGATTTAAAATGGTCAAAATGGGTGGTCTGGTACAGATCAACTATTAATGGAAAATATAAATTTTATATAATCCAATGACTGGGATCCAATCATCCTAAATCAGAAATATATTTCCACTTGTTCATTCATTCATAAATTCTCTTACTATTAGATGTTAAAAATATCTCTTCCCATCAGATTATTGTTGTTACCCTTATGTAGTTGGTTCATGATTCCTTAAAGGGTCACTAGTTATATGTGTGCCCTTGTTTTTTGATCTATCCATGAAGTTGGTTAGGTCTTCTTCTGAGTATGATTTCATTTGACATTCTAAATTTTTCATCAAGTTCAATGGGCATACTATTGTTTACCCTTGTAAAGGTAGTTGAATTCTAATTAATAATTATAATAGATTATTTTAAGAATCAATATATAGGGTGAAATGAAAAGTGATGTATGATATTAATATGTTATTTATTATTATTGTAGATATGATTTTTCTAGGTTCAATACTCACAAAAATCATGAACATTTGGTGTCCTAGTTTAAGCATTGGATGGATTGTGGACGGATTTTTTTGTTTTATTAATAAATATATATAAAATATGGTTAACCATGTATATATTCAACAAGATCATATAGTTTCTATGATAGAAACTAAATTAACAATTAGAATTTAATAAGAGATTACATTTTAAATATGTAAATATTTTTTGGATTTCTACATTTGGTGATGTGGTTATATAGTGGGGATATGAAGATTGTGGTTTCATTATGAAGTAATTCTGTGAAAAATAGGTTGTGTTGTAATGTACTTTTGGATGGGGTTGTGACTTGGGTGGTAGTTATGCTAATATGAGAACTGGGAAGATGTGATTGAAGGAGGAATGTAGTGTTTTTGTATTTAATCACCCAGATTATTTTCATTGATAAAATTTAAAATATTCTCCCCCTTTTTTGACCATAGGATATGATAATTCATTAATGTGCATTTCATATATATTATAGGGATATTCACCTCCCGAATGATGGTTATTGTGTTTCTTATTATGTGTCCTGACTGATATTTTCTCAGGATGGGATGGAATGATTAAATAACTATTTAATATGGATCAGTGTATCATGGGTGGGTTTGATTAAGGGAATAGAAATGGATAGATAAAATTGATTGTGAATGTGAAGCGAGATTTCAAGCATTTTGTGTGGTGTTCTACATTTAGTGGTTATAGAAAATGTGATTGTGTTGTGAGATGTTTTGTTTTTTTGTAAACACATTGGTTGGTATGGAATGTTTGATAATAGTTATATATATATATATATATATTATTTTTATTTTAATACGCTCTCTGACCATGTTGAGAACTATGTCATGAACACCTATCTTTACACTTCATGTGATTTCTGAACATCTGAATTTGAGTACATGTGGATGGGTACCTACTCTTTTCCACTAAATCATCCAGACAAGGTAGGTATGGAAAATGATGTGTTGGTCATAGATCTGTTAGTGATTTATATGGTGGGTTTGATATCCCATGTATTTTTAGGAAAGGTTGTTTGTGGCCCGGTGTATTCAGGTGAGATGTGATTGCCCATGTTTTTTCCATATGGGTTGTTTCATTCCCCCGGTATCTTAAAGATAAGTTGTGATGTTATTTCCTAAGTATATTCAGGATGAGATGTGATGTGATGTGTGCGGGTCGCGTGTTTGTGCAGTCAGGATGAGTTATTCTTCCTAGCTATTTTTGGGTATGTGTGATAGATTTTACCAAAGGAATGGGATCCCAATGACACATGATGTTGGGAATGAGTGGAAGAATGGTGAGAAAGTGGTGAGGGTTCCCTATCATCTATTTTATTTACATTATATTATATTACAAGAATTTTTTTACTTTCTGATCATTCCTTGTTGAGGTTGGGTTGGTTAGTATAGCTCGATATGTTTTGTTTGGTTCTGGTGTTTTCTCATAGGGGAATTAGTATGCTTCATTCACATTTTCATGAGGATATTTGGTATTCCTACTTACTTAATTGTATTCTCAACAAATGTTAATAAAATAGTTTTCTTTTTTCCATGAGCATTACCAAGACCATTATGTTCCTTACTAACATGGGGCTTGGTATAGTTTTGGTTTCACTTCTTTAGCCTTATTTTTTGGTATTTAAATTTGAGATGATGTTGTATATGTATTATGATTATTTTATATAGTAATTTGTGGTAGTTTGTGATTATCATATATAGTATGACATGGTGTGTTTTGTGGGTATATTTATCTTATCTCTCGATATTTTTTGTTATAATGGTAGATTCCTCCCATATTATGACATTTTTACACCATTAGTGATAGTCTCCAAACCGGTGCATACTGGAGGCGGGACTCTATGGGTCATTATCTAACATCTATCATTTCTATCCCAAGATGGGTATCTTTGTAGGGTGGGGTCATGATATAATATAATATTAATGCAAAATCTTGTTTATTCTAGATCAACATTTAGTGGTATTGTTTTATTGAATGTGATAAAAATGGCCCCATGCAATCTTCACACTAATGGGATGGTTTAAGACCATGCTAGGTCAATGAGAATAATGGGAGAGGTTGGTTCATTAAGTTTGGGGTAAAGTTATTTTCTCAACTTCTTGATCATATTACATGTGTTTGTAGGTTACTAGCATATGGCACTTATATCATGATTGGTTGGATCTGGTTAGACCTACTTGGTCATTCACTATAATTTTTTTTAATCTTCATTTATTCTCATAATTCTAGTAGTCAATCTATCTTCTGGATGATCTATTTAGATGGTAATTATTACATTCTAAATTGTGATGATTCTTTATATGTTTTTGTGTTTTTGTGACTACGGCGATTTCAATGAGATTTCCCCTAAAACATTTAATTTTCTTTCATAAAAATAATAATATGTAATTATGATTTATTGAGTATGTAACAAAATAGAAAAAAAATTACCATAAAAATATCAATCCAAATGAGGCCTAATAATTACATTTCAAATAATCTTATGTCAGTACCCACATGGAATAAGTTATAGTGCGTGTATATTTTGATGTTTCTTATTGTCATGGAATACATGGGATGAAAACTGGAATAATAAATAACTAATTAATTTTTTTATTTAACCAGGAAAAGTATTAAAAATTAACATTATCTATAACCAATAAATTTTCATAAAAACCCAAATTAGGAATATGGTGTGACTCAATCAAAAATTATGATGTGATAATAGAAAAAATGAATTCTTCAAATTTAAATAAATTTTCAAAACATAAAACCCAATTCAGTAATTACATTGGTTAAGTAAAAGAACTCCATAAATATTAATAAGTACTTTATAACTAATATTTGATAAAATAAATATTTAATCTTCTTATCATTCTAATATACAAAGAATATGTCCGACTAGTAATGAAAATTTAAGAATTAGTAAAACAATTTAATGAATGTAAATACCTAAGGTTGTAGTTTCATGAAAAAAATTTATTTATTTATTGTACATATATGAATCCAAATCCATAAATAATCTTTTAATTACATGGACTCATTTTTATCCAAAAAAAATTTATTTAAGTGTCATAAATCATACATTATGATTCAAAATGAGTTATCTTATATTTTTTTTCCTTCAAACTTAAACAAACCAACCATTATATAATCACTGATGAAACATCTAAATCAAAATTTATTATTTTCCTTTGAAATATAAATAATTTTTTTATAGTGAATGGAAATGAATTTATTTTTAATAAGAGAAATTGTATAAAGGGACTAATTAACATGTGTATTAATATTATTTATCATCATGATTTTAAACTATATTAATGATTACTAAAAGTAATCAAGATATCAAAACCTAAAGTTTTACCAACATGTAATTTTATTTCGTAGGACATAGTGGAAGGCATATTAATATTCATGTTAAATTATGAAAATAATGTTAGGTAACATAACCCAAACATATGATATCTATTTTTCATTACCAATAATAAAATGATTTGGATGATATATAATTTCTATAAATGAATATATTTAAATTATAGAATTTAAATAATTAATAAATACGAATCCAATCATTATTCTAATAGACACATAATTTTTAAATAAGATAAACATGGTTAAAAAACACTGAATAATAGACCAACATAAATACATAGAGTGAACAACAAATTCAATGTGGTTTCCAGTTCCCCGCACCCGATCTTATGAAAATGTATTATTTATTCATCCTCTGGATAAATATTAAGTATTTTTTTTCACCTAATGGTGCTCTATATCATTACTCTGTCACAATTCCTAAACAACCCAAATCATCCCATTATTTTTAAAGAACCCACTAAAATATACAATATAGAAAATTTGTGTAATGTAATTCATGGTTCCTTTCAAAAAAACATAATATGTTACTATTTCATCACCTCAGGTACTAGATTATGTAGAATTTTTCTCACATTCAAATAAAATCAAATCAAACCAAATCCCAATATGCCCCAAATTTTCTATCTAAAACTTCATGATATTCTGAATAATTGTTTATTATTTTAGGAATATTTTTAATACTTTCATGATGATGATTATTGAATAAATTGTATGTCTTATAAATGATTGGACTTGTGGCCTCACCTGTGAAATTTTTGGAAAATGGATGATTGATATCGGAGTAATAACTTGATTGAATTTTGTAATAACAATATTTAAGCCTATGTAATTATGTGAATAATCTAGGAAAAAAATTTTGATTTATATTTATAATTTACGCCAATATTCCAAAATTGATTTATTACTATCAGGTTTCTAATATGATTATGAAATGATTAATATTTATGATTTTCATTATACTATGTGGTGGAATAATTTGAATTTTAAAGTCATTCTTTTTATAAATTTTACTTTTCAAATAGAAGTTACGGTTTTTAATGTTAATATGGGGTTTGAAATGATAAAAAACAAGTTTTTCCATTAAAATGTACAAAAAAGGATCCAGTATTTTGAACCTATTGATGTAATATCAAGTTGATCCTATCTGTTTTAATAATTTAGTAGTATAAATATTTTTGTGGAAATGGTATTAACGATTTAATTTATTTGACATGGTTTTGAATATTATTTTAAAAATTTTCATTGCTACTAAGATACTCAATAGAAAATAATTTTCTATCCCATTATGTGTTTAGAAAAAATGGTCAATTTTCACATGGAATTAAAAAAATGGAATTCATGAATGGTTTTACATATTCCATAGACCATATTTTGAATATTGATTGTTGTTTTGAGATGAAATTTCAAATATTAAATTAAAATCTACAAATTTAATTTTTTTTATCTATTAAAAAATGAATTGTAAAAATGGTTGGTTTAAATATTAAATTTTGAATGCATTCAGAATCGAATGTCCATTAATTTATTATTTATTACTATCCTTCCATAAATATATATTTTTTGGAAGTAATCCAAACATTATTTCATTCATTTAATTGAATATTATTTCTATTTTATGTTCCTTTCATACCAAATAGTAGCACTGATATTTTTTCCATAATAAGTGGGATGAATTTATCATGCATCTGTTTCCACTAGGAGAGCATATTAATTTCCCGGTGCATAAATTTTATATTAAAGAGTTAGTGGATTAGGTTTAATCATCCAAAGGAGAGCATATATTTCAACCCATTAGGATTGGGGAAAGGGGTATAATATTAAAAGGTAACTGTAAACATATATTATATTATCAACTGATCTATCAATCCATTGTGTTCTACAGAATATTTTCATCTTTCTAGAAATGATTAATAAATTATTTTCAAAACATTTCCAACTCCCTGCATAAAAATAATTAGATTTTGGGTTACCACTATCATCCTCATCAGATTCATATCCGGAATAATTATTATTGGTCTATTTTGAATCAATATCACCCCTTTATCTTCTATATTGGAATATTTATAGATTTAACAACTCTGAGTAGTATTCCACCCATACCAAGTATCAGGGATCAATTTATATGAATTCAGATGATAAAACCGTCTGTTTTCATAAGTATTTTTATCCATTTAATTAATGAAAACTAAAACTATTTTAATCGATCAAATTTTGGGTTCTATTTATATTAATTATCTTTAACTCTCACTATTGATAATTCATATATTATGTTTAATTATTAATTTTTTACAAATGTATATTGTTTTATCCTAATAGGATTGATATGAACTCAAAAGTTATACATGAAAATCCTTTGATAAAATAATATGATGATGGAGTTAAATACATCATCAGTGTTGGAATAGATCAAGAAAACAACCCTTATAAAATAATTTTCCCATGTATATTTCCCTATAATTATAGAAAAATTATTTTAGATGAGTTTGAAGAACATTTAATTTTTCAGATAATATGTCATCGATATAAATTTTGAATTAACATCAAAAAAATGTGCACACGAATTTGGTTGATACTATGTTTTATGAATCAGTTAATATGAATACTACTATATATTATGATGGAGACCAAATAGAATATCAGAAAATGAAAATTGAATATGACATTCATTTTTTTCAAAATTTCTTTGAGATGATAAATTTTTGTGTTAGAAGACCATTGTATACCAATTGTACTAAATTCACAAAATTATCAGCAGTATAATAGTTATATAATTTGAAAATGTAAATGGATAGAGGGAAAATATATTTACAAAATTACTTGGTCTCATGAATGACGTTCTACTTAAAAAAAATTTCATTCCATTTCAATCATACGATACTATAGTAATTAAACGTTAAATGCACATAATCTCTAAAAGAATAAATTCATGTCCATATGATTGAATATTGTTAGGAAATAACCATGAATCCTTCATAAAATTCCATATGTATTTAATAGATTGAAAAAATACAAATAAATCATGAACATTGAATTTATTATGCAACATTCCTATTATTGCATTATTGATACTAAAATATGGATCTTCATAACCCACCTGGCTATTGACTTGTTATGAAGATACAAGAATTATATATTACAATCCATGGAATCTAATATATTTTTATCTATGGAATATAATTATTTATGAGTATCGTACATTTTGAAATTAGATGAGAAAATTACATCTTACATTAACTATAAATGGTAAAAAATACTTTTGGTTTTTATAGTACTACTCATTGTAAAAATCTTTTCAGGTTGATAAATTATAAATTTCTTCTTTTTTTAAGGAAAAAAGATACATTATGTTCCCTAGACTTATATTATGACAATTGGAACCTAGAAAATCATATTTATGTCTATTTTGATCCATTTATCAATGATCAGAAATATTTGAGGGATATTGGTGTTATAATATATGATGCTCATAGAATATTATAATTGACAATGAGTGTCAAATTTTATGACATGATAAATGATATTAATTATTTATGAAATTTTTTTTGGAAATAGAATGAAAAGAATATTTGTGTATCCCATTTGTGAAAAATAAAAACACATAGTTTTTTTTGAAAAGTTCCTCAAAAACATTTTTAAGACATCAAAATTATTACCTCGATGAAATAAATTCCGATCATGTTGGAAAATATAAATAATAATGAACATGGTACAACACTATATTCACTAGTGTTTGATCATCTATTTGATTAATTAATATATATTGAAATTTTATTGGTAAACCATTTTGAAAAGACATGATAAAATCAAGTTGGATGAATATATCAATTTTTTTTAAAAATACTGTAATGGAATTGTTTTTATGTCATAAATTTTCTTGATGTTATGAAAGTATTAAAAATATATTTGATTGTATTATTAAAAAGTTACTAATTTTTCCTTAAAAAAAGATGCATCAAGGCTAGGTTAGAATTGATAGATATTTGGATAAGGGAAGAGTTAGCTCTAGTGAAAAATTAAACGTCGTAATTTTATTCTGGCAGCAACTTAAACTCTATCCAGAAATAAAAAATTTCAATTTTTCATTTTCCTTAATTGTGTAAAATTTCTATAGGGATATTCACCATATATCATAAATTTTGTTTCAATGAAAAATTTTAGGATATAGGGAATAAAATATCATGATAATCATGTTTTTATGAAATATTTTATGATTATTAATTAACATCACATTCTACCAAAATATTTGTATCAAACATTAACCAGACTCTGCTTGTTTTTCAAAGAAAATACTAAATATTTATAGACATGGTGATGTTACCTGTAGTGGATAAGGATGATTAAATCATATTATGTATATTAGAGATGTTCCCATAACCATATTTTATTGATACAATGGTCCACAAGATGGTTAAATTCAATGACTTTTCCACTTTATGTGGGTTTTCCCCATTCAATGGAATATTATAAATTTTAAGGGTATTTCCGGAATAAAAACTTTATAGAAAGTTTTATTGAAGTGGGATATATTATTGGAAATTATTTTTAATTATATACTAATTTATTATTATAGTTTTATTTCATCAGTCTGAAAAAGTCTCATCATTGTAGAGGACTTATAAGATAGGGGATTTTATGAAGAGATTTTGATAAAATTACAATTACAAAAAGATATAATGTGATCCATTACATCATCAAATTTACTATTTTAGGAAGAAAGTCAAACTACAACAAAACCCACAAGAGAAACAAAAACACCTTAAGAGTTCTGAAATTGTGAAGGCTGATTACATACCCTTTAACTAGATTGACCCATTTGGTTTTCAATGTGATTGTATCATGCAGTCATACAATATCATTTACAACGTCCTCCATTGAGGCCTAATGATCCACCACATGGTTACCCTCATTCCATGAGTGCCTAATTTTGATGTTATTGGTGATCATGCCTTTTAAATTTATGATAATACATATAATGCACCATGGTTGAGGTGATAAATAATTCAGGACATTGTGTATGTTATTTGAGTCCATTTTATAATCTTATAAATTTATCCCCTTATGGTGGAAAAGATTAATACCCATAATAATAACCATGGATTCATCCTCAAGAGAGGAACCATGGATCAAGCATGAGGATAAGTCCAAGCAGACTGAGCCTCAAGAGTCTCAGAAAACCCCACCCCCACACAAGATGAACATCCTGTAAGACCCATCTGTATTGAGACTAAAGACCATGTAGGGGGAATGACATCGTACCCAGAGACCTCAGGTTCTTTTGGTGTCTGAATTGGAATCATGTGGATGGGGAATCATCCCATGGAGGGAGGCACTATACATCTAGTTTCCATTGAGCCGAGCCAAAAAATAAGAATTCTCTAAGTCCTATTGATGATATACATACCCGCTAAACGAAACCCATCATGTCTAATAATATTTCTAGCCTTCTATATAGTCCAACACCCAACATTGAGGATCACTGAGCATGCTATATTCTCTAACCCTCTATCTACCATAACATAGAAAAACCTTTCTAAGAATGGGATATCCATTAAAATATTATCATCGTTGCTTGAAAACTCTGTAATGAAATTCCACACTTTATAAGTCCAATCCCCCTGAAAGAAGACGTGGTCGACATTTCCTCTTCGTAGGTTTTATGACAGGGACATCGAGAGACTTATGGGATACCACAACATTTGATATATCATCCATAGGGATGGCCTACAACCTAATCCATCATAATAAGAAATTTTATTTTACAGAAACCACCTTGGACCAAAGAGTTTCATGCCAACTGTCTTGCTCCTCTGTTATGACCTGAGATTGATGATAATCCTGAGTAGTGAAAGCCCCCTATGAAGGTGGAGTGAAAACATGACGATCAGGGTCTTGAGTCAATGACGAGGGTCCTATTTGAATATTTTGATCCATATATTAAATCCTGAAAATAAATTAATAGAAATTTGAATCCATTATTGGATGAGGGATGGGTACCACACACACATAATCAACTGTTTATTGGATTCTTCCGAGATCACATTTACAATGACTTATTTATAAAATTTGAGTTAAATTAATTAATGAGATTAACATATACATATTAAGAGAAATATTAATGTTATATTATACAATGTTTTTCATCAATTGTTATACATTATATAAAATGGAATATGATGACTGTAACAAGATGAAATATTCTATATTTTCCCATATATTAGAACAGATGCCCATATCTAGTTTCAAGGATAAAATTCAATTTATTCAAATATTTAATATTTTTTATCTATCAAAAAATATTCAATTTTGATTAAATATCCTCTAATATTTATATTTTAAATTTAAAATTGGTTTAATATAGTACAACATAGAATGTTGATGACACAAACTTGGTGAAGGTAAATTTCACTATGGAAGTGGAAACATAGAAGGCATTAATAATGGTATCATAACCAGGCTAAGTATTTTATATATCAGTTCTGATAATAAATAATTGGTTGATTATCTTATTAGAGACTAAAAAAATTATTTGGTTAGTTGAAAATTCAATTCACGGATATCCATTATACGAGGGATCGAAATATATTCATGGAAGTCCCAATCTACACAAGGACATGTAAATTATAGAAGTCTACAAGTATGGATTTTCAATTATCAGTAGAAAATACAAATACTATAAACATATATATATATAAAAAATGTTAAATTAAAAGATAAATATTTTTTAATATACTATAATTTTCATCAAAAATATATTTTTCATTAATATATTAACATAATATAAATTAAATGTTTGACTACTCATTCAAACATTGCGTTCGAAATATGACGATGTTACCACTCTCAGGGAAGAAATGTATGTTGATCTTGAATCAAAATAATTATTATGGGATCATAATCTTGTTTATGAGAAATAAAATAATAACACAACATCATAGTGGTGATTAAAATTATCATGGACGTAATTTAGGGTATAAAATTTGATGTTCTATGAAATCAATGTGTCCAATATTTTGATCCAAAGAAGTCAATTATTATTAGATCTATTTGGGTGAAAAGAGGATGAATGTATTGATTGATATAAATTATTAGTTATACATATTGAATGTCATAAAGAAACAGTTTTTATAATATAATGTTAATATTACAATATACAATCATTACTTTACTGAAAAAATTATAATTTAACATTTATTTAATTTTCATTATTACTTTCAATATACATTTATTATAGAAGATTTAAAAATGAAATATTTCATAATATACAATGTAAAGGATCATAGAGTATTATATACTTATCATGCCATGTTACATAATGGGGATGTTGTCGGTAAAGCGACACCCCAACCACTAGCTAGTTTTGAACTCCTTATAAAGCATGAATCATGGAATTCTTCCATCTAACATCATGGTAAGAAATAATTTCAAGTTAATTTATTTTATTATATATTATATATTATTTTCAATTTTACCCAATTTGATCAATAATTTTAAATTTATGAAATAGTAAATGAGTGAGAAAAATAAAGAAAAAGAATAATAAATAATGTACCAATATGGAAAATAATGGATAGGGTATTCTTCAATAGATAAGAAATTGGTTTAAATTTTAAATAATAAATAAAGGTTTTATGTTATAAGGAAAGACATATGTTCCTTTTTTATATCAATATTAATGAATAAAAATATGAGAAAATTAACATCCAACATAATGTTCTATTTAATTAGGCTGACGTAAATAATAAGGGTAAACTAGTTGATGATAACAGAAATGAAGAATGTGAATCACTTGTAAGTATGTGATACTAGTATTTTGTTATTATTTATAACAGTATTACATAATAATACATATTTATGAATATATAATTTATATATTGTTTGTACATAAGAATCATTAATTGTAGTACGTTAGATAAGAAAACATTTAGTAGCTTTGAAGAGGCCAGAACAATACTGTCACATTAGAAGAGAAGGTTTATGAGTAACATCTCAAACATATTTTATGGGGAAAAGTCAACATGATAATATATACATTATGATGAAATGAGTGTGAGAAAAATTGATACTTGGATTGATATTAGTATCTAGTCAAGTTTGGAAGACTTGTATATGAGAAAGGATCATAGTGAATCAGCAGTAGAAGAAATATGTGCACATGGAGAACCAAATGACCTTGTTATATTTTAGTCTATAAATTGTTCTTAACCACTCACCATACCCAATGTAATAAATGTTTTCATTAGAAATTCTCCAAAATGATTTTCAAATAAATTCATATAACATTATTGGACTAAAAGTTTATAGTGTTATGATTTATGTGATTTCAAACAATCAATATACATACATTTCCTTCTCATGAGGGGGTTGTTGTATGATATCATTGGAGGCTAAATACACAATAAATAACTAAAAAATATAACATTATAGTGTGGATTGAGGTACTATAGTCTTAGATCGCTAAGTATTTTTTTCAACATGATAATCTATATTTCACAATATTCAATGATTATATTAAACCTTTCAATTCATGGCCATCAAATCATATAAAGATACCAAAGGAATATCAGTATCAAATTTTCTCATATATAAATAAATACAACAGTTGATGAAATAAGTTCTAATATGAGGTATGATATTATATATTCATAAAGCGATGGAGGTATTGAAGGATGGATCAAAATAATTTATCGATTCAACCAAAAAATTAAAAGGACCTTCCGAGAGTACCTTCCCCCCTCATGTTTCGAAACAACATTTATTATCATATCAAATTCATGAAGAGATTACATTTATATATATAAATAAGTATTAAAATGTATATGAGGAATACATATATGGAGGTTTCATTACAAAAGTCATTGGTCTCGAGAATATAAATTACATTCTCATTTTGTAATAGTTGGGAGTCACGTATGTGAATACATAGATAAGGTAAAATATGATAATACATAAATCCCAAAAAAATTATAATATTTTCATTAATGATTGAAAATAAATTTATTTTATACAATAATTTATATTATTAATATATTAAAATATGATTATGTAAAATACTATTTTGATTCATTAATCCCCATATCATTCCTGTGAAAGAAATTTCATTGATGCCTGAAGAAATTGATTAGATAAAACTGACCTAAACACTACGTATCATAGATTCTAGTTTATGCCTACAATATAGGGGTGGGAACCTAAAAAATAATAACATAAAATATATTTTTGTATTTGTTATTACATATTGGTTTTTTCTAATTCAAGAAGCACTAGATGCTGATATCACTCAATATGGCTACCAAAAATATTTTTTTTTAGGATGCAATGCACGAAAATCCAACAAATATACCACACCAGATGTTTATTGTGAATGTGTAATACAAATAAATCAACATTTTATAAATAAACACTAAATTATCTATTTTATTTTTCATTTTGAAAAGTATATGGTTATGATATGGTAATATATAATTATATGTTAAATCATGATATAATTTTGGGGACTATTAATAAAAAACACATGGATTATTTCAAATAAAATAGGTTAATGTATGTATAGAAATATTTAACTACTAAATTATATTTTGAAATAATTAATTATATTTTTCAGTCTTTCTATAGTGCTCAATATGATATTATAGTAGTGATTTTCGATATTATGTTATAGAATATATGAGAGAGATCAAAAACCATGAAAGGAACAACATCCTAAATGGGTAATTTCAAAAGGTAATTTAAATTTCTTTAAAAAAAGTTTATATCATTCATTTTTCTATATTTTCTGATTAATAACAATATTTAAAAAAATTGAACATAAAATAGGACTTAAATTTTTTTATAGATTAGTGGGAAGTGTACTTTGTGTCAGAATGTATACCGATTTGTTTAGGGTGATTACCTTAAAAATTTCTGATCTTTTATGGGTAATAACATTAGACCTATAATTGGGTTATGAATCATTAGTATAAGTATTCTTATATATTACTTTTTATCTATTCCGTAAATGGATATATAGTGGAGGAATCAATTTTATTGGAAACATGAAGATGTTATGGGGTCAGAATCTATACATGAACCATGAAGTGGTGGCATCCCACTATTTATTTAGTTAATTTTCACATAATTGTTTTAAATTTTTATTTAATATCATTATCATTACATGATTAATATTACACTAATTCCTTCTCTAGGGTTTTATCATGGTGATGAAAAATGGTAGTTGAAAACAACAATTTGCTTGTTTTACATTGGTGGGTGGGGGAATTATTTGGGATATTCAGTCATCATTTAGATTCATGGTATAATATCAAAAATTAGTATGAAATATACTCATGTATCATGTCATGTTTACATTAGTGAAATGGGTTGACTAATAATAGTTCTTTTGTATGTACATGATTTGAAATTAAATCACCATAAAATTATCCTATAAAATAACATAATCTTTACATTAGTAGAGGTGTTTAACATATCATTATTATGAATATAAATTCTAGATCAAATACAGTCATTCAAAAAAATATTTCCATAGGTTCATTGCTGATTTTTATTTTCACATAAATTATGTCAAATGATTCATTTTCACAAGATCATTAATATGAAACTCATTATCATTATCAATGAAAAATACAAGCATATAGAGGTGTTACTATTTTTCTCAACTAATAATGATGATGTTGTATTTGAGTTTTTCATCACCCATAATATTGAAAAGGATACAGTAATATATAGAAAAAACTAGGATGTATTAAAATATTTTCAAGCTTTTAGTTTCTTTTGGATGTTAAAAAGGGATATACTGATGTTTAATACTGTCAAAAAGGAGTAAACATTTTATAATACAAGTTAAAATATTTTAAAAATACATAACGATTCACACAAATGTTTTTCCATCAATAAAGGTGTGTGGTTTATCATGAAGTTTGTACTCTCTGTCATGTTGAAATGGAAATATATATTTTATTATGTTCTATAAAAACTCCAATTTAAATTTTTATATTATTTAAAAAAATGAATTATATCATTATTAACTATTTATTTATATTTTTATCAAATAAATAATCGTATACATTAATAGTTTTAATAATATTAAAATATATAATTTTTTAGTTATTTTTTTATAGTATAGAAGTAGTTAAATGTTTATAAATGATTTTTACACCAACCTAAAAGGAAAAAATATTTAATGTATTTTTTCAATATGTGAATATCATATTTATTAATGTGGATAAATATTCCAAGTTGTTATTATTGAGATCTTAAGATATATCAAATTTTTCCATAGTGGCTAAATAAAAAATATTATAGTTTGGAATAATAATGATGAAAATTTATTTTTTATTCACCTATGAATTCAACATTATGAGTTATAAAACTATAATATTGTTAAATTACCCATAAAATAGAGTGCACTGTAAAATAAAAATAAAAAATGAAATCAATCTTACCTCCAACCGATTCTCGGTGCACCAATTAAGAATCCAATTATGTTGGTTTGGTTTTAAAATTAACGATTATTAATGTGTTATTTCATATTTATGCTTAATTAATATCTTTATAGTGTTAATGACATTATAATTTTTTTCTTATATAGGTGTATTTGTTTTTAATGTTGTGCTGGTTGTTGGAAATCATTTTATTCTATTGAGATATTAGACATGAAGGATGAATTTTAGATAATATAAAAATACTAAATGGGCTAGGAATGTCTAAAGTCTCCAATAAATAGGTAACTCATACTACCTATTTAATAAAATTTTCACCATTTTATCAACTATTTTAATATAATTTACTTATAATTTTTATCTAATAATAAATCATTTTTATAGATATTTTGGGAAATCATATTTTTCTTACATCTATATATATCAATATATAAGGCAGTGAAAATTTTATTTGGATAATGAATTTTAGGAAGAATTTGGTTTCTTCTTCCATTCAAATGGATCATTTATTTTTTATTATATCATGGTGAAAATAATTGAATGCAAAACACACATCCCATACTTAATTAAACAAAATTATTTCTGATAAAAAGTATTTTGGTTATGACGTGAACTGTATGTTTTCACATTATAGTTTAAATTTTATTCTCAAAAAATGAATGATTCATACCATATATAAAACCAATGGAATTTTTTTTATAAACTCAGGATTATTAAATCCTTTATGTCGTCATTAAAACACACATTATATCTGTTTTCCTCTTACAGAACATGTTTTATATAATCAAAATCATTGGAACTTTCATTTTCAAAATCCTTAATGATCCTTAAAAACAACTTGTTGATACCACATTGTTACATAAAACAAAAACAACATATTATTTCTTCTATATATGTTTTTTATTCTCTACCTATTTTTATTCTTATTAATAGTAGTCTAATACCACATGTGTTGTGGAATGATTTCATATATTGATAACTAGATTTTAATTGATTTCACATGAAAACCGAAATATTGATTTCAAAAAACATGACGGATTTATGCCACCATAATGTAATAATACCTATTCAATAATTCATCTTCCTTCAACGCATACACGCCAAGGGTCAAATATTCCACTTATTAATCCCTCACATAAATCATTAAATAAAATAAATATATTTATGCAATATGGTTAATTCATGATTATCTTCAATTAATGTAATGTTGTTGATCATTATAATCCATCTAAATTAATTCAATCTACATCCACGTCCTCTTACATGATCTCCATGTAATACTAATTCTGAAACATTCACTCATATTATTTGAATTATAATTATACCATATCATTTTCTATTGAATTACTTGTGTTGTTAGACTAATCTAGATTATGTATATATCTTAATTCAATGATTTATCAATACAAAATTCACTATTATTAATTATCTATAGGATAGAATTTTTATTTCTTCCCCTCTTGTATTGTGTCATGTATTGTGACACTATTTTGAACTAATTTGTGTTTATCCTCCTCAATATGCATTGGAAACTTATGACCATTATTTTCCCTTATTGAATAATTCATTATATTTCCATCATTACATTTCCCACTAATAGTAATTTCATTCTCATATTCCCTCTATGTTATTCAATTTCTTATGGATGGAAATTCTAATTTATACAGAGCAAGTCATCTAGATTTTCTACACCTGTCATTATTTCCACAATTTTTATGGATGATACATCTGATCAAACAAAATAACATTATAATGGATTTTATAATACCTCTATTTTTTATGTATGGAATAATGTTTAACATGACTGTATTAGTTTTATTCCAATTTTCAAATGATAAAACACGAATTTGAGGGGGAAATATACATATTTTAATAATCAAGGAGTCAACACAGTTCATTTCATTTTTTTCAGTAACAATACTATAATTATTATATCTATCTAGGAATGTGGTTATAATGGGATTCTTTCAATAATATTTTAGTTCATTCTATAATGATATGAAAAATGTTCCATTAATTATTAACTTTACTACCACATTCTTATTGAGAAATCACATATCTGATCAAATTGATGAACCAAATCTTTAGGTTAAACTCCCAAATTATATTTTTGGATAATATTATCCCGCATTATTAAAATTTTCTCATCTGTAAAATGATATTTGGTTAATATATTCAAATCCATTGAAATTCATTGGTTTCCCATGATTTAATTTTACCATTTCTATGTAGTGAAAACTATATATGTGTGTCACACAATGTTGTTTCATGATTTTTATTATATAAATAAGTAATTATTATTTTTTGAATGTTTTTAAAAATATAACAAATGGGTAAATATTTTTTTCATAGTTAATATAAATTCAATTCATGTGGTAACACAATTAAAAAAACAATGAAATGAAAATACATTATTTTAATATGTGTGGTAAAAATGGTTTGAAAATTTTATAATTTCTGGATCATTTATCACCTTTTTAATCAATGATAACACAATCATGTGACCTTGAAAATAATGTTAGACACTTTTAAGAGGTTATGTTTTTTAGAATAAATCGCTTATCATTTTGGTCTCCATCAAATGAAATTTTACATTATCTCCCATCGAAATGAAGGAATACATTCATTTACAATCTCGAATACTTAAGACCTCAATTAAATCCCCCTGAGAGAATATAATAATGTATAAAATGAAATAAATATATATTCATTAATAAAAAGTGATCAAACACCACATTATGAGAGTTAAAATCATAAATTCAATAAGAAATCATAAGGGTAATATATTGGATGTAATTGTTATTCAAGGTATCTTCTAGTAATAGTTATGTGGAAAACTTAGATGTATGTTTTATTTTAATCACAAATGATTCATATTGAAATTAATAGTTATTTTGAACACTAAATGTGAATGTTTTGAATTTTAAATGAAATATTATTAAAAAAATACATGTGACATACTAATAAATAGAAAAAACATTCAGAGTTTTTATTTACACTATTAAGAAATTTTATAGGTAATTTATAAGATTTATTAATTAACCGCACCTCAATTTTACACACCGTGTCATTGGAATAAATCTAAGTCTGTCATTTTTTATTTAAAATTTACTTTAATTTTAGTATTGAAGAGAAGTGACTTTAACAAAACTAAAAAAAACTTTTATATTGTTTTCATACATTAAAAAAATTATCCATTATAAATTTATTTCAAAAGAAACATGATATACTAAAACCAATAAAATAATTTATTATTCTTTTATTAAATAAAGAAAACAAGAAAAAAGTCATTTTAAACATTTAAGAATCACACATGCCTAAATCCACAGCATTGTGTGCCCAGAATGACTCGAAGTGGGTATTTTTATTTAAAAATAAATATAATTCAAGTAAAAAAACAAGTTCATAATAAAAACTACGAAAAACAATATAAGGCCCCGGCCTTAAACATTACATAATCTTGATTTATTACAAGATTACACCTTGAGGATCTTTTCTGGTTTAGAGTTTTAGAGAATTAGATCATAAAACATGAAATACATTCCACATTTAAAAAAATTGGTTGCATAAAAGATAGTATTAATTTTTCCCATCAATGGAAACATATTTAAAATAAAACCTGGATTCTTTCTTGACACTTCCTTGACACTATCATCATATCATGTACCTTTCCCATGACCTATGAAAAACTTTTCAAAAACTTGGGATGAGCATAAAAAGCTCAGTAAGGGATATAAAAATATGGAAAGGAAGCATGGGTACATATATACATAAGAATGAAATATTACTTTACCCATAAAACATAAGCACTTTAACATACCTCATCAAATCATGAATAAATCATATAAATCATAAGACATAAAGGTAACTTGAGGCATTCATAACATTCTTACGTAGGGAGTAACCCTCTTGGTTACGTTTGGAATACCCATCACAGTATATTCCCTAAATCGCTTTGGAGAAACCTTAACGTTTCACTCATTCACGTTACCCAATGCATTGGAGAGCTATATCGGGCTCACCCACCCTTAGTTTATCTCGGAACCACCCGTCTTCATAACAATGCCCATGAACTATAACATAATCGTATCACATAAAACATGCATAAATGAAACATAACATTTCAACCTTTCAATCATAAGATATCAATACAACACATTGATATAAAAAAATTATGAAAACCATTTTCAATACCATAATAAAAGAAAAGTAAAACATGGTATTTATTTTTTTCTTTTTTAAAAAAGTTATTGCTTGTAGAGGAAGCCGAAACACAAATAATGGTCACGGTGGAGGAGAAGTTGTTTTCGCCGCATACATACAACAAAAACATTCCCTTTTGTCGTTTAGTAAACAATTCGTATAAAAATGATTCCTTTTGAATAAACGTAAATGTCAAAGGGGTTTATACACCGTATAAAAGAAGGTTGTGTATAAAATAAAATATGGCTCAATGAAAGGAGATTGAGACGAAGTCCCATACCTCGGGTTTAACTTGACTCGATCGTTCTTTAATGTCCTGAATAATAAACTTGAATTAAATTATACTTTCGTAAGAACCTTTTTCAAGTTCATTATTCCATTTATATCACTTATTACCATGTTATGAACATTATGTAATTATTTATGTTAATACCGGTCGTTTTAACGATCATTGGTACATGAGTCAAAATATGCTCTTTATAATTACAAGTTGTTCATGTATCCATTATATACAGAATTATAATCATGATATATATATCATATATATCATATATATGCAGTATATACATTCATTTATAATATTACATAATCATTTCGAGGTATGAAATGAAATGCACCATTTATAATTTATTAACCATCCAAGCCAAAATATAATTCATCGTGTGTCCGGTATGAGTCAAAGTTTCTTTAATCAGTATAAAATTGAAGTTATATTTAAAATGTTTATCACCAACTAAAAACTAACAAGATAATCTAAAATTTTGTATATAATTTTTGAAAATGATTAATATTTAGTTTTTAAATGTGATTAAATTTGTCTCATGTAAAACAAAAAAATGAGGTGAACGATATGACTCAATGGGAGTGATTCCAGTTTAAGATAACATTTTACTAAAAAAAACAGAAAATTGAAAACAAGAAAAAATTTCATTATATTTTGATAAATTATGAAATTAATTCATAAGTAATTTTTCAAATAATGGGGTCATCTTCACCTCAATCTGATGTAAATTGTGCCCAGTATAACTCCAAGTGTGTATTTTTATTTAAAATTAACATTTACTTTAGTAAAAAAAAGTAACATATTATAAAATGATAAAACAAATTAATATTATATATATACATATGAAAAAATAATAATTAATTTTTTATTTTAATAATCAGACATACCTCAATCTAATGCATGATATTCTCAATAAAACTCAATATTTCTGCTATCAGCTTGAAATTGATATTTTAGTTCAAAAAGTGCTGCTCACAAAAAATTAAGAAAAAATGCTCAGACTCTTTTGATAATTTATAAAAATGATTCAAATGACATTTCTGATGTGTAGGAAATATTGTCACATCAAAATGGTAAATGATGTTATAAATATGACTTGAAAAGTGTGATACCATTTTTAAATGACATTTTTGTTAAAAACACAAGGGATATACTCAAAACTGTACAAACAAAATCCGATTATGAATCTACATTATAAAAAATATCCATAATTCATTTTAGACATATTGAAATTTTCTTCATGTCACCCCGAAACATGATGTCGTTGGTATGTCCTAATGTATTTGTTTTCAATATATAGGTGTCAATTTAGTTTAAAATTAACAACACAACTGATAAATATGATCAGATTGTTTTTTATAATTTTATCTTTTATTACTTTATTAATTTACTTATCTTTTATATCTATAATTTTTTTTGAATATTTCAAAATTTACAATGCTTGTAAAAAACAAGAAATGGTGTGACATGAAAGAATAAACCACAACTCAATCAAACACATATTGTTCGTGTTATGACTTAAAATATTGTTTAAAAATAACAATATATTTTAAATTTATTTATTTGTAGTATTACTAAAATAATTCTCTTATATAAGGGACTTAATTTTAACATAATGTGGTCATTTTATTATAATAACATGGGTGAGGGTGAGGGGGAAATGTCAAATAAACATTGATGTTTCTAAATGATTATATAATTTTTTAATTGCTAATAAAACAGAAAAACTAATAATTAAAATGATTAGAATATAGTTATTTTCTAGTATTTGAGTATAAAATTTTATTTATTTTTATATATGAATGTTAACATATTTTGTGATGTTTTTTTATAGTGTGCTGTAAATTTAGTAACACACTGCAGTATTCCCCATTATCAGCACTACTATGGGTTCTCATAATGTTGATACATGGTTTTTTACTTCTAAGGCATTGAAAGATTTTAACATATATTCCTAGTGTTAGGAACTAAGATGGCATGAAATTACAATTCTCGGTGTGATAGGAATAATTTATACTTAAATATTATATGTTTTTATACTATTCAAAAAATGAAAATGTGATATATCTAATTAATTTTATCAGATCATGAATCATAGACCCTAGTTGGGTCCAGAACATGGTGCATAACCTAGAAACGACATAAAATAAGTCATTATGGGACATTAATACCCCTTGATCATTAGAGGTAAATTAAATAGAGGAATTAATTTATAAATCCATTCATTTATTACCTCACACATAAATAAATCTCAAACAGTTAAATGGATTAGATATCTAAGGCCACAGATGAGTGTGGAGCATGCCTTTTACCCTAGGAGGGGAATAATCCTTTTCGGTGTAGAAATCCTATAGAAAAAGACCCAGAGTGTTAAACCATAACTAAAATAATTAAATAAAATGGTTTTATTTGAAACACATCATTGAATAACTTCCATATGGGCACATGTAATTGAAACTTGATACCCCCATTGAGTTCGGATAATGGTGTTTACCCAAATATACGCCCTCAGTTGAGAGGGTGTGAGAGATTCAGATTTTGTAACTTCTTTTAGTGTTCTATAAATAAAAAAATCTGGAAATGAGATAGAGTAAGCTCATTTTCCCTCTTAAATAGTGAATCTCTTGCCAATGGAAAATTAACAATCAAATGTCATTGCATCATGAATAAACATCAAGACCTAGTAGTTCAGAGTGAGACGAAAACAATGGAAGATTTGTGTTTGGGAATGAAATTATATATCAGATTCTACAACCACCAGTTTGATTGTTTTTTTATCATTTTCAACTTCTGTTTTTTTCCTACATTGTAGTACTATAATGATGGCCAAAAAAACAATGATCATTATATTATTAAATTTTATATTTCCCATATTTTGTGTTCTTTGTGTTATTTTTCATCAATCTTTTCATCATGAACAAATTACCTTTGATGATGGAGTTGGACCTATAACTGTGAATCCCTGGAAACAAGAAGTTTGGATCTGTTTGTGGGTTTGGGTTTCCGATGTCGGAGGATGTGCAGTGGTGACCCAAATTAGTTTTTACTTTTCTCCAGGCCGAACTATCAACAGATCGTTGAGTGTAGTAATGTGTTGTGAAGATCTCATCCTAGGGAATCTATATCAGGTATTAGATTGCAATTAGGACCACCAGACTGATCGTGGTTGTCTATGAAATATTTTTAGTCGTCGTCTATGTTAAGGGGCTTCAGTAGGTGCTGGAGTGCGATGATTGTGGTGTAGCACTATGGATGGCAGTGGATTGAGGTTGAGTCAGAGCGGTTCAAGACAGACTAGCCAGTTCGGGCCGGTCATGACTGGTTGGATTGGGTATTTTAATAAAAAACACAGTATATATCAATCTGGGAATTTTTTTTGAATGCCTTCTAGGGCCATATGATCCCTATTTCATTGTGGAGCTTTTAAAACCATTTGGATAATTTTTTAGGATCGAGGATCTATTATACGAAACATCCATTTTTAATTTAATAACAAATTAATTATTATTCGATGATTCCAGTACCGGATGTAAAATTGACGTTTGACATCCGATTAATTCACCAAAAGATGCATTCTGAGCCTAGATATGTGTCGGACTATTGAAGGAATATAGAGGTACATTAAATGAAACAGTGGTGTGCGGCTCATGAGGCCCATTTCGAGCATTTTTGGGGAAATTTGACTTTCTCATATGGTATCCATTTTGGATTATCAAGTAGTCTATATTGTGTGTTTTTTTGTGAATATTGAAATGGAACGATTTGTTGTAATAATTTTTGGGGTGAGGCATTGGCCTCGAAAGATTATTTTTTAAGCATAATGAAACATTTTAAGACATCTACATCGGATGTCTGTTTGGGGAACATGAATAGTTTATCAAGTGTTCATTCCCACAAGGATCAAAATTGTGGGAACTATTTGGATGTCTGTAGACTATTCTTAATTGGTAGGGATAGAGCACTGATTGGTCATTTGTAGTGAAAAGAACCACTTTCACTAGTTAACAATTTTGGACAAATGAATAGATGATCGCATGTTTGTTTTTCTGAGGGGGGTCACAATGGCATAATTCGAGTGATGTGTTTCGGGATCAAGGCATGGGCCCCACTGAGTACAATTTGTGTAAATCATGGTACAATGAAGCTTCTTCACTAAAATTCCACTTTGGGAAAATGATTAGTCGATCATGTATAGTTTTTCACTTGTATCACAACAATGTGATCCATTTGGTTATATGATGATATTTGAAGGAGGCATATTAGTAGAATTTTGTTTTCAACCATCAGATCATTAATGAGAAATGTGAACTTATAAACCATTTCGCTAGAGGTGTCATATACTATTAGAGTACACTGGAATAGTTTGTGGGCACTTGATCATAGTTTAGTACATGAGTATGGCTAGGTACACAACCTTATTATGAGGTGAGGTCACATATCATGGAGGTCACATATCTATCATGTAACACTTTAGGAATCTTCATACTCATGTATCTCATTTTTTTAAAATCAGATTATGGAATATGAGATTCCTATTCAGAGGGGTTTTCCAAATGAAATGTGATAGTGCCATCCATAGTCGATTTCAGAGTATAATGCGAGAGGATCTGATTGTGTTTCCTATCCAAAGAAATGATTTATTTTCTGGGTGACACTTCTATTCAAGGAGATTCTTGATGAAAAAAGTGATGATTGTGAGGGAAGTAATTTTTTCACAATCTTCAATGCATTGTCAACTTAAACATTAGCATGGATGAGCAGTGAGGTTTTTCCTTTCCACTTCTGTATGTACCCTCCAATGGGGCTTGGAAGTGAGGTTCATCAATTTCTCTTCTAGCTATATCCTCTAGCATAGCTGGGTAGTGAGGATTTCTGTCTCCCTTATGGGCTTATTCATCAATATGGATGACCACTGAGGATCACCAGTTACACTTTTAGGACATACACTCATACATTGATGGTATTGAGTTTTATCGTTTAATCTATCGAGCATACCCTCCAATTGGGATGTGCAGTGGGTTCACCGATGAATCATCGGAGCATACCCACCAACATGTCTGGATACTAGGTTCATGAATTCATTACATGATACAATTACTGTGAAAACCATGAGGAGACATGTTTCATGTGACATTGAAATCTCTATAAATAGGGGAACCTTTTCCTCTAATAGGTGTTCTTATGGAGCGACTAAAACCATGTGGTTTAGACAGACCCACCCAAAGCAGATAGTATCATGGTGCAGTGATTGACATCTTTTACATGTAGTTTTGGGAAGACATGTTGGATATTGGGCGTCGATGGTGTTTACACCTGGAACTATTAGAGACTCATTTCATGGGTTGGGAGATTGATATTAATAACCCCTAACTCTCTAGTTTGGGATTCCTTGACTGAGATTATATATATCATATTATAGTACAGACTACTTGGGTTTTGTTAACTCTCCTTCTAGGACTGGTGATGATGCATGAGGTATGCTACGTTATTGTTGTGTCTAGCTTCTAATGGTTGAATCAGTCTACTCTACTACAATAGGTTGAATATAATTGACGAGAAGTTCATCATATCACCATTTCAAACATCTCATGTTTGGATGAGCTTACATCACATCATTGTTTGGTTGATCTGTACAATTTTACTATACCTTATTCTATCAACAACGTTTTTCATTGGTAAATTAAATTCTGCTCCCTTAAGCCTTCGATCCAACCTACTGACTATTTTTATACTCACCCCTTCATTTCTATTGACAGCTCATTATTTTCCCTTTCATAGGATGAAAGGGATGATCGTGACATAATGGAAGCATAGGGATATAGTGTGTTTAGGTCATGTGTGGTGGTCCTAGCATGGGATCTAAGAGTGATGCTATCTCATATGTTAATTTTTTTTTTATGTTGTCAGGTTGTGGTAATTTTCTAGTTTGGAATGTATTTAACACCATTTTTTTCATTTGACTTTTTTGTACTTGTACTATTTAGAAGTTGATGCATGTCTGTGTTATAGATATATTTCTATGTTTTGTCTAATTCTATAATCACCTACCCTTTATCATTGACTTCGATGCATGTGTTTGTATAGGTACAGGAGAAATTGCCTCCCCAGGTTTGTTATGCCTTCGGTGCGGGTCACCACCCCTTCCCTATGGAGGCATAATTGGGGTAGTTAATGCTCGAGCCTCAGTACGGGTTGTGTCATGAAAAATTTGTATAATAGGTGGTTTGTTCCTTGGTTCATTTTTTAGACGATCCCAAATAAAGGAATTGGTTGGGTTGTATGGAAACAATGTCGTTGTGTCTCAAGAGAGGCTCTCATTCTATAGAGTCTAGAGATGGTGTGGCACTTGATGTATCCATTCACTAGGACTAGGATTACCATCATGTCAACATAGTATGCTAAGGAAATTATTTTAGGGAACATTGGTACATGAATCATATAGGATTGGGTCTTCGACATTCCTTCCTGAGTTATCTCCCCATCATTTTTGATATATATATATATATATACCAATTTTACCATGGTGCACATTGATCAGATTAGAGATGCATCCAGGAAAATAGCATGCCATGATACACAATATGGTTCATGACAACGATACAATGATTGTCAATGCCTTGGTTTAGGATCCATCATATGATTCCTCTTTCCTTGTATGGAAGGAATAATCACCTCTACCTGTGGCGAAAAGATTAGTACTAGAAATGTAAGTCGATGTAGAGCGTAATGTGAGAACATTCCATGAGATTCAACTTCAATGAACGTTGAGGTTCTATGGGGATATATACCCTCAGAAAGTGACGGCTTAGATAGAGTTTGTGGTTCACCTCTTCAATATTTATTATACAATGATACATTAGATGGATACATTGGATGACTATCTTTTTTAACGGAGTAGATTAGAATTTTTAGAGCCAGGATACTCAGATGCCCAATGAGTCAGTACTCAAATGGAATTAATTCCAGTAGTTATTTCCTAAGGATTACTACCCCTCCTATTAATGCATTGTACAGTTAAAGGAGCTACAATAATATCATATAGGAGGGATGGCGGTGGATGAGTATATTACTGGGTTCACAGACCATTCACGGTACACTTTGTACAAGATCAATGATGAATATTTATTGACCTAAAAGATTGATAAGAGTCTTCATAGAGTTGGTTCGTGAAAGTGTAGGCCCCTTGTGCATCCACCCCTGTCTTAGGGTGCCAGAGCTGGCATTGGTGTATGAGAGATTTATTTTAGAGTGGCATCAATTGGACAAGTCTAGTAGTGGGAACAACATAGTTTGTAAGTATACCATATTTAGAATACATTTCTTGGTAGGCCTTAAATGTTAGTGGCATCCCATTTCTATGATGTAGGAACATGTTCGGGGACAACGTAGAGTGCATGGAAAACCCTGTATGGAATGGTACTATGCTTGTGATGGATGAGGTTTCATGGTAATTGACAACCCTATCAAATGATTTATGCTTCTATAGATGTTGGTAGATATTCCCTCATGACACATGCATTGTCATGATCAGGGATCTCATAGGTGGGGAGAAGGTGGTCTCCAATGAGGCGGTGCTAGTAGAAATGTAGGAAGAATAGTTGTTGGTGGATTTGTGTTGTCCTTCCACCACCACTAGGTGGCCCAAGTCAGGCTTAAGGAGCTAGTAGTTGGGGCCAGGGGTAAGATAATTATATGGATGACTATAATAATTCATTATTAGAGATGATAATAAGAACTCTCTATGTCATTCATATATTTTTTATAGTAGAACATGTTAGAAATTGCATGAGGTACTCTTTTATTCCAACTCCATTCATGAGTAGTTACTGAGGGTGACACAGGGAATATGTGTATTCAAATGTCTATGTGGTTTGAGGTAGCTTTTAATTCCTAGGAAAGAGGTGTTATTCACCCACTATGATACTTTATTGTGATTCAAGAAAATATTTGAGGGAGAGTCAGTGCCACCCAAAGAAGATAGTATCGAGGTGTGGTGGATTAATTACATTGACTTGTGTGTTCATGTTAGGGCTGTGAAGTAGATTTTCAGAGTAAGGCATGATTTTTATTGATTATTATTACTACCTGTCGTAATTTTTTTGAGGCTTTACTAGTGGTTTTGGTAGAGTAATTGTTTTGGGGATTAATCTCCTTCCAATATGGGAAACGACGTGCAGGGTATGCCCCATGATTTCCCTTTCGTGCCTCTTGTTGTTGATTCGGTTTTCTCACCAACCCTTTTCATTGGTGCCTTGAACAATAAACATAAATTATGATAAAATTATAATGTACTAGTCGATGTGATAAAAATAACATAAACATAACTACGCAACTAACTATATGGTGCTGGAAAATGGTATAATTTTCCCTGAGAATGTTGAGATTCTATCTCCGGGTATAGTGGTTTGTTATTTTCTCAGACAACTACTGTAATAGGCATGTTTTCACCTAGATAGGATTGAACATGTTACGATGGTGATGGTCAAAATTCCTATAGGAATATGACTTTGATGTAGTAAATAGTCCACAAAAAGGGAAATGATGTACCAAATAACCATAACAGGAACTCTTAGGCTCAACTAGTCTGGGATTTTTTTAGGAATTAGCTTTCATGCAGCTGTCCCTAGTGGAGAAGGGGGTTTATATTTATGTCATTCGATTGTGTTGAATCGTTAAGATTATGAGTGTGTTATAGAATATTGGTTGTGATTTATAGATTATGAATTCTTTTTTGACTAGATATCCTTGGGTGTATCGCATAATGAATATATTGAAAGAGGTAATCATGAGACCCTATTCCATGGACAAACCATGATTCTAGACCCAACATGGAATGTAGAGGTTCATCCATAAAAGCAAATTACCTCCCTAGTTACATATGGTAATTTGAATATTTTTATGATATGGTGAGTTTGACTACTACATTTCCCTACCCCCCCCCCCCAATAATTGGAGTGGGCGCACGATGACTTCCACATGTCATAGATGATTAGATTTATGAGTGTTTGTACAGATATCATTGGAGGGAGTATACATTATATGTAAAAAAATCCCATTGGTTCATGTTTTGTGCCCCCATGGTGATGTCAAGGTTTTCCTAGGAGCGAGATATCAATATTATAGCTCAATATTTCGAGTTATTCTTCCATGTTTTACTTTTCAGGGATGGAATGTTTGAAGGTGGGAAAGATGCAGTGACCTAATAATTTCCATGTATGACTTTGGAATATTTTCACCTATATTTCCAGATCTAGAAACTAATATAGAGTTAAATTTCGAGGCCTAATATTACTTGAATAAATTATAAAAAAAATGTTATAGGTTTTTTACTATTAATTCATTTAAAATAAGATATCTATTAAATGGTTGATCTGTTTAGAAACCTGAGACCATAGTTGGGTGCAGACCATCGTGTTTACCATAGGCATGTCATAAAACATGTCATGGTGGGACATTAGGAACCCTCTCTCATTAGATGTTTGTTAAATGGATTAATTAATTTATTAATTCATTCATTTATTAACTCAAACCCATATAAATCTCAAAAAGTATCTCAAATCCTAAATCCAAGGCCATTATTCATTGTTGAGCCTGATGTTCACACTAGTAGGGGTACAAGAATTTTCGGTGCATGAATCCTATAGAAAAAAGACTCACAAAGTAAAACCATAAATAAAATAACAAAATAAAATCATTTTAATGATACTTTGATTAGAATTTAGTCTATGAATTTTTATTGGAATTCAAAGTCCTTTGTTGGGTTAGTAGCATGGTGTTTACCCTAGGGGTGAACACAATTGTGTGTGTTGGAGTCGGTGACCTAGAACCAACTGATTTTTACATTATTAATTAATAAATACCTTATTACATATTGATTTTTCCTCTATGAGACAATGTCAGTGATAATTTACTAGGGATAGCCGTTGCATTAATGTGTCATAGCTGATCTCTTATATGATGATATCATGGAAGTGCCGTAACCCAATTCATGAATATATGTTCTATGGATGGATGATGATATTATATGGAGAAATATAATACAGGACATTATGGGTGAGGAATCATAAAAATTTGAGGCAAATTATCATGGTGTGAACTCTTGGTAATATCTAGGAGGTTATTAAGAGAATGAGACCCGCTAGAAGGAAATCCAAATTTCATTTTTTTCATTGTATGTTCTTATTTTTGGACGTGTGAATTGGTCCTTAAACTTTATAATGATTACTAATGGGCTTTAAAACTCACACACAAAGATTTATTGATGAAAACTTTGCTGACACACTGTTCACAGTGAGGTAGGATATGTTGGGTGTGTCACGAGTAATACTACATTAATAAATAATGCGAGAAAGGATATGCCCCTTCTTTTCTATAAATGAAGTTAATATCTCTAGACCTTTGATGGAATTGATATATCAAAAATAAATCCACTACCATGGTGAGTAATGGGCATGTTCCATTCCAGAATGTAAAATAAAGACTAATCGATCACATGGGATGATGGGACAACCATGAAACCCGTTTGATTCAGGATATCAAGAAAAAGGGATTATATTACATTTTAAGTCCCCGTAGAAGGTGACACATCATTGAAGCTTTAATTTTATTCTCTATGGGTTCCTTGGTCTGTTTCTAGACACTATCATTGGACATCAGGCATGCTCCACATAATTCAACAGAAAAAGGGGCCTAGAGGGTGACACATTATGTGTGTCCAAGTATCTCAGTTAAATATTAATTTAACACGTTTTATAAAAATTATTTCTTATTGTGATTTATTAATTATTAAAGTATGCCTTGTCACATTTATTTCAAAATTAGTTATTCTAGTGAATATATTGTGGGTGAAATAAAAAATTCATTAGTGAGTTATGCATTGATATTTATTTGTGTAATAAATAACGATTATTCAAGGTGAAATAAATGTGGTGGAGGAAATATTGAAAGATGGAAAACAAAAGTACAGGTCATGTATATTAAATTTACACGAAGTGTATTTTTTCCTATGATTTTATGAGAAATAATTTTTTTAATTAATTAAATAATCTTAGTTGTAATTAGCTAAGTGTACGGGAAATAAAAATAATAGTCCACTATTATTATTAGACAAGGGGTGTTACTAAGAATTAAATGAAATGGATAAATTATTTTTGGTAATAATTTAATTTTAATATTATTTGTAATTAAAATCCAAATTATATGATTCTCTATGCCTAGAAATTTTTTGGGTTGTGCACAATTGATCTAGGGAAAGGTCTCAAGCCAAGAGAGAAATAATTTCTTCCAACAATTCTATCAAGCTATGAGAGAGATACCATCCTCCACCAGATCAAGGCGATCGAAGGCTGTCAACGCATGTGAAATATGTTACACAAATTTATGTGGATATCCCTTAGTCAATGTCCTGAGATATGAAGAGAATGTGTGTATCACTGTTAGAGGAATCATACACTTGGATTCTACGATGCAATGACAGATCAGATCAGATCGTGACTGGAAACATAATGAAGAAATAATTCCATCAAGGTATTTTTTATCAATTAATTAAATTAATTACAACCATCATGTGATGATCATATATATGGTTCCAAAACTCCAAACATTCATTTTTGTTCTTTGTTCTATTCTAATGATCTGGCATTTTATTATCGGAAAGATCTCAGATTGATCATTTCTAATGCTAAAATTAATGTTTGGTACACCCACAAATGTGATGCCACATCCCCCCAAAACCTACGAGGGTATAAGATGGTTCATATTGTTGATTATAATTATTTAGTTTTTCATTTATGATTAACAAATTTAATAATTTTGTTGTTTCAATTAATGTTAATCGTTCATTAAATATGAATTTTGAGATCTATTCATCCTCTCTTGATTCTCATTCACTTTACAGAGAATAATTCTTATTTTAATTTTCATTAATATAAAATAAGGGATCTCATCTAGAGGTTCCAAATTTTATTATATGTACAACACAAAATTACACGACATGTATTCAGCAGTACAGAATGTGTACTCATGATTCAATGAATTAGACCGGTCTATAAAATCAAGCCATGTTTTACGGTATTTCTATGTCTTAAATGAATTTGTATGTTGAACAAGAACGGGTGGCAAACATTTCTTTATTACATGCCATGTGGATCATTGAACACATCGTGTAGTCCGTTCAGATTAGGGTTTCACCCTATACCTCGTACACGGTTTGCCCGACTGGAAACCATGTAACACAGATACTACATGACATGTGTCCCCCTGAGCATATCGTGTACTCTGAATAATTCCAAAGTACAATTACATTCCATGTCCCCAAGCGTGTACTTTGGATGGAAAGTAATCAAATGTACACACTATGTAGTCGAAACTATATGTTGTGTCCTCATCCAAATTACCCGTATTAATTAATTTTTTTTATTTTTCTATTCAATCCCTTGAGACGTGTACCATAGTTCGGGTGTAATTCTGAGGCTCAATAGGTGATATGTGTTATATATATATGTATGTTTTTAAATTAACATCTGCGTAATGTCCAAAACATCTCATTGGGTAGTTTTTAATGGGAATTCCCAGGGTTTCCTCAAATGTATTTGTTATGTAAAAATAGAATTTTAAATGAATTTATATTTTTTAAAATTATGATGGATAATAATCTCAGGGATTGTCAAAAAAGGGTTTAAGATAAAAAGATTGATTAATTAAAGATAAATAATTTAATCGATCATGATTTTTCTAAAACAATAACATATATAGAATTGAATGCCAGTTTTATTTATGCATAAATATTGTTGTATGCATGGATGATCATGGTAAAGACCATGAACATTTCATTTGAATGGTTTCTATTAATTTATTTATTTCAATAATATTTGTAGTCCTACGAGCCTTCTCTTCATTAAAATGTAGGGCCTGAATGCCCAGGGTTTCTTTTATGTAATACCCATTTTACCCAACATCTATGTGTGGGATAAAATCATTTTTAATGTATTGATCGTCCAAGTTAGTGAAGGCATCTGATGTTAGGTGCAAATGTGAAACCAATTAAAAGAGATACAAAGTAGGATAAGTGGAAAACAATAATCAAAATCACAAAAGGTTCATATTGTTTCACCCCTGGGTCTTGGGATAGTTTATTAACTGAAAGATAAACTAACCAATAAAATAAGCTCATGATCACACCATTTTTTTTCAATTTGTTTCGTGGTTTATTTATTGTGGGTGTGTTGTCACGATCACACAATTGATTAATTAGACAAGCATCCAAGATGGAACTATAATAACACCATCTTATGCATAAAATATTATCATAGACATGGTTAATAAATTATGTATATCCCAGTTAATATTAACTAGAATGAAATCAAATATAACAAAATAGAAATTTACATATAAGGATAAAATCCATCAAATAAATATAAAGTCAGTATGGCCTTCCATACTCTTGGTTAAAATAAAACCATAGTTAAAATTGTTTGACCAACCAATGTTTGGGTGCTTTAATGTATTTGGAAATTCTATTTCAAGGTTTTGGATTGAAATTAAATGGTTCACATCAAGGGTTACTGGCATAATGAGACTTGGTGTGACCAAGAGGAAATGGTTTAGAAAATCCAAAATAATGGGATTTCAGGATTGGGGAGTCCACTAAGTAGATCATGGAGTTGCGAGTTAATGCATTTGAAATTTTGAATTCCCGTCTAAAACCCTTTATGTTTCTTGACCAACTAATGTTAGAGTAATGAAAAGGGATATATGGATCATTTCTACATGAATATTTAGGAAACATAACATTCTGAAGTCAATGGTAAGGGATACCTCATATCAATAAAATAGTGGGGTAGAAATAATTATAAATTTATTTATTTGTCTCATATTTATCATAATATAGTACTAAATCAATGACTATCTTAATTTATAGAAATGACAAGAAAAATTACTTCCAACATATCATTGTGAACAATAATTAAGAAGTATAAACATCTAACTGGAACCAATTTCCATGAGTGGTAGAGGTATTTACGCCTCATCCTTCACCTTGAGATGAAACTATATGTGCTGGAAGATCCTATTCCAGTTGCTCCTAGGAAAGAGGCCAATGATGATGAACTATCTCTCTATATGAAACATATAGATGATGCCACAAATTTTCATTTTTTCATGCTATCATCATTGTCTACTGATTTAATGAAAAAACATTAAAACATAGACATGTATAGCATGATGTCCCCCCTTAAGGATCCCTACAATGATAAGGAGTGACATGAGTGATACGAGATCTCCAACACATTGTATAAAAACAATCTTGGAGATTCTGAACCATCTTAGCCTCATGTAGTCATACTTATTAACTACATTGAATTCCTGGGCATTTTATGGATTACATTCTTGGATGAGTTGCGTACTGATATCATTCTATCGTCACTGCACAAAAACATATATAGCTTTATTGTCAACTATAACATGAGAAATTATTAGAAGAGTATATTAGAACAACTGTCCTTAATTTTCCATGTTGATAAGAACAAGTGGAGTGAAAAACTCACAGTCCTTATGGTAATTTAAAATAGAAGGAAAATGAAAAGGGTCCAAGGATATATAAAAGATATGAATCCCATGAGAACCATCCCTCCAAGAAGATTACGATCTAGAGGCATGTTAAGGAATGTGAGTTTGTATGTTTTTCATGTGGCATGAAATGCTACGGGAATAGTAACTGCACCCAGAAGCATTGGGATTCTAAATATGCACTCGTTATCAAGTGTAATCATTCCTTTTCTACACATTGGGTATTAGATAAAACATGGGGTCTCACATATGTATTCAAATTTAAGAACAATGTATATTTAGAGAAAATTCCAGAAGATAGGTGGATGTTCATGCTTCCAATGGCATGAGACTGGCTATGTTATCCATGAGATATTACCACAACACATTACCAACTAGGATGATTTTGGTTTTACATAATTTTTATTATGTGCCTATTTTTATGAAAAAAATAACTCATGCATCATGTTTGGATATGGATGGATTTATTTTATTGTTTGAAAATAAGGTTTTCATATTTTTTTAGTATGTTATGGTATGAAAAATTTAAATAATGGTTTTTATGTATAAAATAAAAAAACCATGTATTTTAAATCGATAATGAAACAATCTCACATGATTCATACATTACACAGATGGGTCATCACCATCTTGATCATGTATATGAGAAGTTCATGACAAAGCTCTACTATGAAAGCTATTTAGACTCGACTAATCTAAAACCACTTGATAGTTCTCGCGCTTGTTTACAAGGTACAATTACCAAGACGCCTTTTGGTGGACTGTGTGAAAGGTCCAAAGATCTTCTAAAATTAGTGCACACTGATGCGTGTGGACCATTTCCAGTAAAATATGGGGTGGTATATTCTTACTTCATTACTATTACTGATGATTTGAGTAGATGTGGATATATCTACTTAATGAGGTATATGTGAGAAGATTTAGGGAAATTTAAGGAATTCATGAAAGAAGTATAGAATCAGCTTGGTAAAATGATAAAGAAGGTTCAACTAGATCGAGTTAGAGAATATCTAAACCAATAGTTCATCGATCTTCTTCAAGAGTCTACGATTCTATATCAGCTCACTCCTCCTTATACCCCACAATGCAATGTTGTTAGTGAAATAAGGAACAACACCTTGTTAGACATGGTGAGGTTGATGATGAGTAATGATGGCCTTTCATTATTCGTTTTGTTATATGCATTAAAATCTACATAACACACATTAAAATGAGTACCAACTATGTCAAGAAAATAGAATTCCTTCCATGTTATGTAAGGGAAGGAATCCCATTTTTTCAGAAAAACATGTATAGGGATATGGAGAATTTGTTAAGGACTTCCTAAAAAAATTCTATCACATCGAGGAATAAAGTGTAAATTTTTACGATATCACAAGGAAATGAAAGGATATTACATATATAACCCTTCAGACAAGAATGTGATTGTCTCCAGATAAGCCACCTTTCTTGATAGGGAGAACATTTTCAAAATGTATTGTAGGAGCAAGATTGACTTCAATGATGTTGATGCTCCTGATACACAAGTTTTGGTATAGTAAAGAGTTCCACAGGACCCTGTGGAAGAGGTTTTAGACACACAAGTACTGCGTTGGAGCTCAAGAGAGGTAATGGATCCAATGATATTGCGATTCCTAGACTCTAAGGATGGTTAATCATTATTGTTGAAAAATTTTGATGCTCTCTCTTACATGGAATTAGTTGAAATCTCATAAGTATCATGATGTCTAGAAGGTATGAATTTTGAGTTGGATTCCTCATATCAGTACCAATTCTGGGTTGTAGTTGATATGTTAGTTGATGTAATGAATGTTGGTTGCAATTGGGTATTCCAAAGTAAACAGGACATGAAATGTCAGGTTAGAACCTATAAATCAAGGCTTGCTGCTAAAGGATTCAGACAAAATCAAGGAATTGACTATGAAGAAAACCTTCTTTCTGTTTTCCATGTCTAAATCCATAAGAATCATTCTTTCCATAATATCATACCATGACTTTGAGACTTGAAAATTGGATGTCAAAAAAAATTCCTTAATAGGAACCTTCATGAAGATGTCTATATGACACATCCAAAATGTATTGTGACACTAGGTGAAGCCAAACATGTTTGAAATTTTCTTAATTCCGTTTATAGATTAAAGCCAGCATCTTGGTCATGTAACATTCTCTTTGATGATTCCATAATGGAATTTGGTTTGAAGAAGAACGAATATGAGCCATGTGTTTATAAGCGGTTTAATGGGAATGTGGTCATTATCCTAGTAGTATATGTTGACGACATATTACTTATTGGAAATGATGTATCAATATTTCAGTTAGATACAGATTGGTTGAAAAAGTTTTCTTCATGAAGGGCTTGGGTGAAGTAGAATTCATTTTAGGGAACATGATCACTCATGATAGATACCAAAGGCTTCTTGGACTATGTCAGGATACATATTCTGACCAGATAATAGAGGGATTTCGAATGAAACAATCCATGAAGGGATTGCTTCCAGTGTAACATGACCGTAATATTTCTATGATAATGTGTCCACAAACGCAAAAGGTGAATGATAGAATGAGTAAGATCATATATGCTTTAGTTATAAGATCCATCATGTATGCCATGTTATATATTAGGATTGATTTTGCCTATGCACTGAGCATTGTCAGAAGATATCAAGAAGATATAGTAGAAAATATTTGGACTAAAGTTAAAATTATCCGTATGTATATGATAATAACTAAGGATATTTTAATGTTGTATAGAGGAGATGAGGAACCAGTCATTAAAGGGTATTATGATTCTAGTTTTTAGACAAATCAGAATGATCTGAAATAGCAATGTTGATATGTTTTTTGTCTCAATGGATGAATTGTGAGCTCTAAGAGTACAAAGAAACCATTAGTCACTGACTCTACTGTGGTGTCTGAATATATAGCATATTATGATGCCTTCAAGGAATCATTCTAGATTCAGAAATTTGTTGAATAGATTGGTGTGGTTCCTAGGAATAATGATCATATCGCATTGTATTGTGATAATACTAAAGTGATGGATCTTGCGAAAGAACCTTGTCCACATCAACAGACAATGCATATACTCTAAAAGTATCATATCTTGTGGGATTTCTATCAACATGGTGAATTTATAGTAAGAAGAGTTTCCACAGAAGAGAACATGGTAGACCACATGACTAATGGCCTTTGTCAGCAAAAGCTTGAATATCATGATAGAGCTAACATGTTAAAGGTTGTTAGCAGTTGGCTCTAGTCCAAGGGGTATTCTGTTAGAGTTGGTGGCCTACAATCAACTAATTTTTACATTATTCATTAATAAATACCATATCACATCTTGATTGTTCCTCTATGTGATAATGAATGTGATAATGTTCAATTGATATATGTTGCATTAAAGGGTCATAGTGAATCCCTACTATAACGAGTTCTTATATGTTCCATAACAATATTTTTTATTATATGTTGTATGGTCAGATTTTGTTATTAGAGGGACACATATAAAATTAGCCATTAGAGTTGAGGACTCATAAATCATTGAATCTCCTTCTCATGGTGTGAGCCTTGGAAATATATAGTAGGATATTATGTGAATGATACATGCCAATAGGAAATCCCCTTTTCATAGTTTCATTGGATATTCCTATCTGAAAACGTGTGTATTGGTACATAGAATTAAATATTATTATTAATTGGTATTACAACTCTCGCCCATAGATGTATTGATGAAAAATGTGATGACACACTGTTCATAGTGAGGTAGTAAATTTTGGGTAATCCACAAGTAATATTGCATTAATAAATAATGCAAGAAAGTATTTTTCCCCTCTATACCATAATAGAAGACTGTATCTCAGGAACATTGATGGAATTGATATAGCCTAAATAAATGCATATCCATTTCGAGGAATGTGAATGTACAATTTTGGAAGGTCAAAGAAACAATAATCGATCAAATGGGTCGATGACACTAGCATACAACCCATATTATTTGAGATATTGAGACAAAGGAATTATAGTACACGTTAAGCGTTCGTAGGAGGTGACACATCATTGGGACATTAAATTATTTCTCTATTGGTGCCTTGGCATGTTTCTAGATGCTAACCCAAGACATTAGGCAGGCTCTACCTAATTCCACTGAGAAAGTGGCCAAGAGAGTCACACACTATGTGCTTCCATGTATCTTAGATAAACATTATTTTAACAAGTTGAATAAATATTATTCTTGATTATAGTTTAACAATTATTAATGGATGCCTGATCACAATTATTTTGACACTAGTTATTCAAGAGGATATATTATGGGAAAAATAATAAATTTGTTAGTGAGTAATGTAGTGATATTTATTTGAGAAATAAATAGCCATTATTCAGGATATAATAAATGTGGTGGAGGGAAAAAAGAAAAATGGAAAAACAAATGTACACAACATGTATATTTTTCGAAATTTATGATAAATAATATCATTTAATTAGTTAATTAATATTATCTAAAATTGGCCTGGTTGACATCATGTAATAATAATAGTCTACTGTTATTATTAGACATGGGGTTTTACTATGAATTAAATGAAATGAATAAAGTATTTCAGGTAATTAATTCATTATAGTATTCTATGTAATTAAATTCCCAATTATATTATTCTCAATACCCTATCCATTTATTTAGTTATTTATAAAGGATATAGAGAAATATCTCAAGCCAAGATATAATTCTTTTCTTCCAAGAACGTTCTCAAGCTATGAGTGAGATATCCTCATCCACCGGATCAATGCGATTGAAGGCAGACAACACAAGAAAAATCCTTTTCATTGTAGTTAATGGAGATCCTTTCGGTGATGTCAAATGATACATGGAGAATGTGTGAATCACCTCTATAATATCCTTACACATGGATTCTATGAGAAAATGACAGATCAGATTAGATCGTGACTGGAAACATCAATGAAGAAATAATTACATAGCGGTAATTATTGTCAAATAAATAAATAAATTGTAAACAACATATTATGATCATATATATGGTCCTGAGACTCCCATATTTCTTTTTCAGTCTTCGTTCTATTCCCAAAAACGGGAATTTTATTTTCATGATGGATCTCAAATTGATAGTTATTAATGCTAAAATTAAATTTGGGTACACCCCACCAATGTGCTTCCTCACTACCCAAGCGACCTCGCCACCCTCCTGGCCTCGCCACCCTACAACCATCAGTGGCCCCAATTTCCTCTCCACCCAGTGGCCCTCTGCGGCTCCTACGTCCTCACCGCCCTCGCGGCCCATGCAGCCTCACTGCCCTACGACCCTTCACGGCCCCCGTGGCGTCACTGCCTCACGACCTCCGTGCCGCCCTCATGGCCTCGCGTCGCCTAGCGCGAGGCAGATCCAGCGGTCCGGGTAAACCCAAACCGAGTCAGTTCAGCCCATGTTGGGTCAGTCTGACCAAGTTTCACGAGACCTAGGACATCATCTAACTTTTCTCTCTATCGACCATAACATTGGAACTAGGCATCCGTTTGACAAACTGTTGGCGGAACTGTAAACCGTGGAGAGAGACTATCCCTTTGAGTATACCCCACTCGAGATCTGAAAAATTTTGGGCTAAAATCGTGTTGGATTGAGGACGAAACAAATAGGGTCCTGGGGACTAAAAGCCTAATTACTTATAGACCAGGCATTTGATTGACGCACTGTTTGATTCATTGATACCCCTATGACGTGGTGGTCCATTGTGTTGCCTTTTCATGGGACATTGTGTATGTTGGAGTATCAACCAGTTACATGTGGAGCAGATCCTCCGGGAGATGGTAAATCTTAGTATAGGTATCCAATTGCTGGTTGTAACATGAAGAATGAATTGTGATCCTATGCGGGTCAACACCGAGCAATACTGTGTGGGTCAGCACCATGCGATCCTATGTTTGTTAGCACTGAGCAATCCTATATGGGTCACCTCCTATCGATCTAGTGTGGGTATGAACTGAGTGAACATGTGAGGGTCATCACCAATATATCATGTGTGGATCAGCACCTATAGATCCACTGTGTGTCAAGACCGAGTTATCCTATTTAGGTCATCACTGAGTGATCCTATGTGGGTCAACACTAAGCGATTTTGTGTGGGTCAGCACCTATAGATCCTATGTGGGTATGAAGACATACTGAAAATGTACTAAGATTCTCCATGGGTATAATAATGATTAGGGATCCTTAGTGTGTCAGCCACTTAATAGAGTATGATTATTGAGTAGTTGCATCTAATCATCTCTATTATTGTACCTATGAAATACCTAGTGTGATCTGAGTTCATACTTGTGTGCTACATCCTTTCATTTTAAAACCTTGTGGTAATGTTATGTGTGGTGTACCGGTGTGGTACTTACCTTTCTGGTATTCCTTCACTTGTGGAATAGTTGAGAATTGTGATTTTGGGGTGGACCATGTGTTTTTATTGTGATTGAGATGGGTATACCTGATAACTTAGGTATATGTATGGGCATATACCTTTGTAGGGTTTTCAGTTGATTTCATTATTTTTTATTTATTCATTATAAATTTTTTGATACCTTGAGGGTCTCGAGGTCCCTATTCAGTATCGTTATACTCACCCATTCGCGAGATATTCCCGCACCTTATTGAGTTTGGTACAGATGACAGACAATGTTGATCGAGGCTGAGGGTAGAAAGACTGGATAGTGCCCGATGGTGGACCATTGGGAATGTCCGTACAGAAATGAGACAAGCTGATGTGGAGTGCTGAAGAGGTGATTTGTATGTACCCTTCGGGTAGGAACCTCAGAGAATTACCTAGTATTAGTCTTTCTTTTTCTTCTGTTGTATTTTATTTCTAGTTGTACTTGAACCTTTACTGTCGGGCTGTTATTCCGACCCCTTTTACTTTCAACACTCATTTTGATATACAGTTTACTTGTGTATCTATCTTGTTGTGTGCTTGGTTGAGTGTGTTTATAGGATATAAAGCAAATGCCTTCCCTATTATACAGTATATGCCTTTCATTGCTAGTCCCCAGACCCTGTCCTATGGATGGTGGGCTTGGGGTAGTCACGGAATGGGCCCCGGGGGATGGGTCATCATACAAATATCGTCAACATATTCTGGTTGTATTTGTGGGAAATATCATATGCTTGCTCTTCCTGGATCATGTATGCATGAATATTCATATATTAAACATTTATTAGGCTCATATAACTTCCCCCACACCTGAATCCCAAAAGAATATTCTTATGCGATAAAGAAGATATACATGGGCATGTATCCCCTCTTAAATCAAATATAACTTTAAATATATCACATAGATTCATGATGTGATGACATATATTTTGGCATAAAATTTTCTATATTCCCATTTAAATCTATAAATATATGAACATATTTTTCAACATATTATGGTACCTGTAAATATGTTGTGAAAGACACATATCCTTATCAGAAGTCCCATTGAATCATATCACCGTGATGAAGAAAAAAATATGGGTAATCTGATGTGAAAAGACATCTATATCACATTCAAGATAATCATTGTCTTATGAAGGTAAGTAAGTGGCACATGACTGATCTTTTACATCTATTACAACTAGTTATCATCATCTCATATTGGAAAATACCATAGGAATTTCCCATATACCTATTAAAAAATAACATCATAAAATTCCTAAGGCATAGGACCAGACTCATATCACCACTTCAAACATGGTTTTTGTAATACTTGGACCTCATTTACCCAGAGTCGGTGCATTATTACATAAAATTGGAATGATACAAGGAATAATGTCCTAAAAGACCAATCTTTTTTGTAGCCATGGGTGTACGAGGTACATTCAAATTTTTTACATTATATCTTGAAATAAAAACATCAACAACATTTTGTCCCCATTGAACACACATATATCCTTATCCTATCCATGCATGTCAACCATAAAATACATCTTCACAACCTAGGAAAAATAAAACATAGAATGGTGTGAGATCAGATGCTCTATAAATTTAACAATATAGTGAACTATTTCAAATATAATAATAGAATTTCAAGGAAATGTATAAGAATAAAACAATATATTTTTAAACATAAACATCAGTATAATATGAAAAATATAAAATCGAATAATTCCAATTACTTATTTACATAGATATTCTAGGAGTGGAATAATCAAATGAAATATCAATAGGAACTTTCGTAACGAAGGAATGCATAATGCCAGATTTCATATCCACATAGTCAAGGCCTTGTGCCAATACAACAAATAAGATTTTGTCAAGGCCTTCTGCCTAGACACTAGTTTGTCTCGTGAGACCTATCGCTGCATCAAGATGTTATAACGGTCTACACACATCACTTACTAAGTACAATTCATTCCTCATATGAAAAGGATTAAATATAACATAAAAATCCGTATTAAAACTAACATACGAAATGTCAATACTTTATCTATAATCAAAGAATGGTTGAAAAACAACACATCCATAGTCAAAGATATTTCAAAACCCACAATACAATATTGAATATTTGTATCATAATAAATCAACATCAAACAAGTTTAAAATACATCAATGGATGTTAACATAGATGAAATGAATACTATTGGAAATAAATACCCTTTTCTATTTTGAAATCATTTAAAAGTCACATAATTATAAAAGAAAACATTTATTTGTAAAATATTATTTTAAGATTTTATGTGAAGCATTAATGATGATATAATGGTGGAAAAAAGCCTCACCCACTGTATACGTTAAAAAAGATATTCCTACCAATATTTTTTCAAAAAAGTCATAAAGTGCCTTGTTTGGAAGACGACGATAAGATTACATAAAAAACATATATGGTCAAATAATGGTTTAAATGACATTAACCCATAGAATTATAAATAGTAAAAAAATTGAATTTCATTATTCTTAAGACATGAATTTGGATGATTAAGAGGTCCCAGTATATGCTTATGTATTAATAACCTTAGATAAGTAAAGAGATTATAGAATTAACCCTTACCATGTACTTTTCCGTAGTAGATGGTATGTTAAAATCCTATATAATACTTAAATTTTTTTTATTAAATTGTACAAGAACTATATAAATAAATATGATATCATATATGATCTTACAATATAGATTTGTTAGTAATATTTCTGTAGTATCATCGTTTCGGGTGATAACTGATTTGTTTTCCTTTATAGGCATGGTTACATAATCTAGGTTTGTAATGGATTGGATGAATTTGATTCATATACATAATGATATTATGTTCATAAAAGTTATTTTTAATCATAATATTAAAATTATTCTTCTGTGATTATGTTGGTGAATGAATCTCATCACGTTCATGGAGATGATAATATGTACGTACGCAAGAGCGACAATATCATTATATTGATGTTAAAATTAGAGATAATAGGAAGGTATATCATATATAACTAATCATTAACATGTTATATTTTTTACTTATTTCATTTATACACATTGTAATACCCATCCAAATAATGATGTGTTTGAATAATAAACTACACCATGACATGGAGACAGTAAGCTATACGTAGGAACATATGGTGACATTGTCATTTATAGGATGGATGGTTTATAGAATATGGTTTTAACTTATTTATAATAACAAAACAGTATTTAAAATGTACTAGAGTTTTTATTGAAGTATATTAACAATAAATAAAGTGGAAGTGGAAGAAGAGAAGAACTTGAAAGAGGGTGGTGAAATTATTATCTCTTCATCAGGTGTTTCCTTTTGAATTGATCAAAATTTCTCTTTAGGAATACCATATGATCAATGTAAGGACTAAAGGTTGTTTTGAGGAATATTTAATGGATATTTTGGCTAAGCCAAATGGCTTTGGAGGTGTGAAATTAAAAGATGGAGAAGTAACCTTTTACATGAGAGGTGATTGTCACTTTAGGAAAATATTGAAATATTATTTTATAATAAATTCATTTTCGGTTTATAATGGATCCAAAATGATTTATTTCGAGTCTATGGTGGGTATGAGACAAATATCACTCAACCAATAGGTTTTAGATAGGTTAACGTCACCATATTTACCTTATCATTTATATTTAACTATTTGTTAAATAGTTTGAAATTTACAATGTTTCTTTGTATTTTTATATCATATGGTTAATAATCATACAATAAACTTCCCAACAGAACCAAAAGTGGTTATTTATTAATATATATAGCCTTATCTATGTCCTCTGTCCCGAATCTAGATTTTTCCGAATATTATATTATTTAGTAATATAGTATTTGTTGTAAAAAAACTCAATTATGTAAATTTTGACACTATTAATTATTTGATTTTCTTGAAAGCCATAAAAACATTATAACATAGAATTAAATTTATTTAATCAACACTAACATATCATAATAACATATTAATCTAGTTTAATTCATCATAATAATCAATTTTCATTTATTTTTTTATAATAATAACAATTATTTCAATATTTCATTAATAAGGTAATATATACATCATCATTGTGTTGTAAATAAATTAAATTATTTAATGAATAAAAATTATAAATAAAATACCATTATGTAGGAATTTGTTTATCTTTCTATTGAATATTTATAGTCGAATATATATTTTGTGTAACTTTATATTAAAAAATGATTAGTTATTAAACATTGAATTCAACACTTTTAACTATTCTTTAAATAAAATAATAATAAATGTCTATTCTAATCCATTTAGACCAAAAGAATCATATTTTATTTTAAGGTTGTTTTTAGTCGAATTACACATAACCAATATAATTAAAACATGTTTTATGGTAATTATAATTACATTTTTACTCTTCATTAACATATTTACTTTTAATTGTGGTAAATAAAAGTCAAAAGATAATGTTCACCATAAATTATTTTCAACTAATTAAACCAAATTTTAATTACTTATGTTATCTATGTCTTCTAGATTTTTGAAATTCAATTCACAGAAGTGGTAAAATTATGTTTTATAAAGACATTTAAATGCTTCTAGAAGGTGGGTAAAATACTGTAAAATGTTCAATAAAATTTAAAATATCTAAACTTATTATAAAATGACTCCATTGAATTAAATTAAACACATATAGATATTATGTATCTTTTTGACCTAATAGAAATTAACAAATTAACTAATAATATAAATAAAAATTCGGTTTTAAAAAATAACTAATGTTTTTCACTATTCAAGAAAAATTGAATGTTCTTAGAAAAATACCAAAAATTCAACCTAAGATAATTCTGATATACCGAATCCATAAATGAATTAAATTTTTAATATTATAGTCCATAAAATTTAAAAAATATGGTGTTACTATTCATATTGTCTAGTTATGTTGGTTGTGGTGTGTTAAAACTCCAAGTTGTGTAGAATGCAAGCTACTAGATTATTCAAAGGTAAACATATCATTGATTCATGGTGTGTTATATTCTTCAATCATTAAAATGACTTCATCATCAAATTTTTTAGAATATTATTTCCTAAAATGATTCAGGTGGTTCTTCATCATAAGTTCCTCAGGTTCCCACATTTCCTCTTCAATCTTATGGTTTATACATAGAACATTCATCATATGAGTGGTAAAATTTCTTAGCACTTGTCCTATTGTATAATGAAAATTGGCAGGCTCATCATAATAAGATATACCATTTTCCAGTAAAATTTCCAAATAGGTGGGTACATGTGTTGGGGCTGGAATGTATTTTACCAATAGTGATACCTGAAACACATCATGATCTTTGGAGAGGCATGGAGGGATTTCCAAATGATAATCTACAATTCCAATTCGTTCTTGAATTTGGAAAGGTCTGATGATCCTAGGATTCAATTTACCCTTCTAACTGAAATGTATAACACCTTAAAATAGGGATACCTTCATGAAAGCATGGTATCCTACTTGAAATTACAAATACTTAATTTGGTTATCAACAAAGATCTTTTTCCTACTATGGGATATTTTTATGTGGGTTTGGATAACCTTATCCTTTTCTATTTTTTCCTCAACAAGTGTTGGGTCTATGAGTTTTCTTTCACCAACATCATTCCAACAAATTGGTGTGTGACATTAATTTTCATATAACGCTTTATATGGTACCATCTGAATAGTTGAATGGAAGCTATTATTATAGGAAATTTCTACCATAGGTAAATATTGGTCAAACATACCCTGAAAGACCAACGAGAAATATCTCAACCTATCTTCTATGGTGTGAATAGTCGGTTTTTAATGTCCTTCGGTTTGAGGGTGGTAGGCAGTTCTCAATAAAAGATCAGTATCCATGGCCATTAGAAGAAATTTCAAGAATATTGATGTAAAATAGGGATCATGGTCCAAAAAAATTGATAGGGTAACACCATGGAGTCATAGAATATAATTAATATATAGTCCTTCAAATTGTTCAAGTGGTAAATATTTTCTTATACCACGAAAATGTGCTGACTTGATAAGATGATCAACAATGTCCCATATTGCATCATTCCATCTAAGAGTCTTTTGTAGCCCCCTGACAATGTCCATCGTAATATTATCCCATTACTACATAGGTATAGAAAGAGCTGTCATGACTCCCCTAGGGTGTTTGCTTCCCGCTTTCACTTGTTTAAAAACCGTACTTCATGACACAAAATCATAAATCTCCCTCTTCATGTTGTCCCACAAAAAAATTCCATCAAATATCTATAAATATTGGTTCTCCAAGGTTGTATAACGAAATTATAACTATGGGCATCATCCAACAATTCAATTTTAATATTAGGTATGTTAGGAACACAATGTCTCTTCCCAAATTTCAAAATTCCACCTTCATATACAAACTAACACAATCTCCCATCATTCATAGCAATAATATTTTATTGAAACTCCCCATCACCAGTCTGAGATTTTTTTCCTTTATTGTTAAGATGGTTTGGAAACAATTTGTAAATTTATTGATGTTTCACCTTCCATGGTAATTTCCATATCCATCTTTACTAGACCCATGAAAATTTGATCCCTTTCAACTGTCCTCTTTTTCAAAACTCAGTGACACTTTCTGCTCAAAGCATCTTCCACGTTATTTACCGTCCCAAGGTGGTAGTGTATAGTGAAATCAAAATCCTTGATTAGTTCATGCCATCTTCCTTGGCACATTTTGAGTAATTTTTATGTTAAAATATATTTCAAAACATTGTGATCAGTATAAATCTTACGTGTTTCACCATATAGATAGTGTCTTTATATTTTTAGAGAAATGATTATAGGTAGTAACTCAGAATCATAGGTAGAATATTTTTTCTCATGAAATATTAGCTGTTGTGATGCATATGAAATAACTCTATCATTATGCATGAAGACATAATCATTTCCTTTCTTTGAAGCATCACTTCAAATAGCAAACCCATCATTCCCTGATAGTAGAGTCAATGTAGGAGCATTGACTAATATTCTATTCAGTTATTCAAAACATTCTTCATACACTTTTTTCAAAACAAATTTAACCCCTTTTTGTGTGATCCTGGTTAATGGGTTAGACTTCAGTGAAAAATTCTGAACAAAACATCGACAATAAACTACTAAACTAATAAAACTATGTACCGTAGTTATACTCTTAATTGATGACCATTATTGGATTGCATTGGTCATTGAAGGACCAAAAATGATTCCATATTTAGAGATAATATGGGCAAGAGAAGAAATATTTTGAATCCAGAATTCACACTTTTTATTCTTCCCATATAATTCATTTCTTCGAAGGGTTTTCAGAATAGTGGGCAAGTGATTTTCAGGATCTTTATTGATTTTTGTTTATACCAATATGTCATCAATAAATACCACTCTAATGTCATTATGATATTCCTTAGATACTATATTCATTATATCGATGAAGATATAGGGTGCATTAGTCAATCAAAAGGCATTATTGTATACTCATAATGTCACGACCCGACCTCGGGGCCCGTGCCGTGACTACCCCAAGCCCGCCTTCCACAGGCCAGGGGCTGGCGACTAGCACCAAGGCGTAAAATCCCGGTAAACAGGGAAGGAATTGCCTTTATAAGTAACAACCACCACAGAGTCAGCAAGCGGAAAGTAACTACCAAGTGCAGAAAAGTAAAGGGGGCTGAAATACAAGCCCAACTGAAAGTACAACTGAAAAGGTAAAGAACAACAACTGAAAAAAAACGGCGGCCTCGTGTCGTCCACTGGCAATCCCACCTGAAGGGTGGGTACAGATAGCCTCCAGGCTCCTCGGGTCCCACGTCCGCTCCGAGCACGTCCCGCCCAGTGGTCCGCCTCCGGGTACCGTCCTGCTCCACGACCCAACCGAGATCAGCGCTGTCCGTCGTCTGCATCCAACACAACAAGGTGCGGGCAAAGCCCGTGCAGGGGTGAGTATAAACTACTCAGTAAGGACCCCGAGACCCCCGAAGGTCTCCCGAAATCCACAAAGGATATAGCACAAAAGAAAGGGCAACCACGAAGAAACAACTGACTCGACTTAGGTATATGCCCATACATATACCTAAGTCCCCATTTCTAGCTCTGCTCTCGAGCTCAAGGTCAACTCGATCCACACAGGAAAGCAAGACTCAAATCCACCAGGGAGAGTAAATAGTAAATCCACATAGGATAGTTCAACACAATCCATAAAGGACAGTAACATAAGATTCAGCTCAACCAGGTATACTTTTTCAGATGACGACAAGATGATCACCGAACCATCTAAGTCGTCGGACCCACGAAGGATTGATAGGTACTAACCTCGGCAATGACCTACACAGGATCGGGCCCACACAGGACCTGTAGCAATGGCTCACACAGAACCGTAAGAGATGACCCACACAGGATCGGGCCCACACAGGACCTGTAGCACTGATCCACATAGGATCGCTGAGTGCAGTAGTCGACGCAGTCCACTGAGGATCTCTGCACAGTCATTGCCGCAGTCCACGAAGGATCTCTGCTCTGTCGTCGTCGCAGTCCACGGAGGATCTCTGCTCTATCATCGAAGTCACGGCCAACACTAGGGTTCCCGCACACAGCGAGCTCGTTTAGGAGGGTCCGCTCCACGAGCCGAGAGGCTGATACATCAACTGAAACATAGTTCGAAGTTGATGTATCCAAATGTTCCGTATCGACAACAGGATCTCAACGCAACAGACGGCGCGTCAATCGGACGCCCGGTCTGAGAGTTATTGGCATTTTCGTCCCAGGGGCCCGGTTGGTTTTTAGGGCAAAACCAACCCGACCGTACTCCGCCTGTGCCCGATCCCTGGGCGGAGTATTCCAAAAGTTCCGTCTCACTTAGAGGAAATCTCCACAGCTGACGGTACGTCGATCGGACGTCCGCAGCTCGAGTTATGAGGGATTCCGCTCCGAGGGCCCGGTTGGTTTCGCGTACGAACCAACCCGGCCGAACCCAAAGTCTTCCGAAACCTTGAGTGTAATATACCGGAAAGACCGTCTCGATCCAAGGATTGCGTAGCCGCTGACGGTTCGTCAATCGGAGGTCCCAGGCCCAAGATATGGGCAAAAGACCGAAGAGGGCCTGAAAACGGGGGTTCTGGGCCCGGGGCGACCCGGCCCGAACCCCCCCTGGGTCGGCCGTACCGGGTCGACCTGAACCGGGTCGACCCGACCCGGCTAGGCCGGGTCCGGTCCGACCTGGGCGCGGCCCGGGCGACCGGACCGGCCGGCCCGGCTTCGGCCGCGCGGCCGAAGAGGGCTGCCGCGGGGCGCCGCTCCCGCGGCTCGGTGGAAAACGCGGCCCCGCGGGGGGCTGCCTGTCACGCGGACGCGGCCGGGCCGCTGCGTCCCTCCCCGGTTTCGCGTGGCCGCGGAACCGGCTGCCGCCGCCGCGGCTTCATCCGCGGCGGATTCCTCCACGGCGGCGCGCCGGGCGCCGCCGCCTCCGGCCGCCGGAGTTGCTCCGGTGGCCCGTTTTGCCTCCCGTCTGCGCCATAGCTCCTCCCGAGGGCCGATCTTCACTGCGGGATCAACGGATCGCTCCTGCCGCACGGTTCGTCGTCGTCCGCCAAATCCGCACAACAAAAAGATCGGCAGAGGGTTGCCGGGTCTTGTTCGTTAGACCCGCACCCTCCGCGTTAGTCATAAAATCATCGGGAGGGATTAAGGCAGCCACAATTTTATCCAAAAATAAAATTGTTCAAGTTTGGTTCTTTAATTAAAAAGAATTAGATCACGGGAACGAATCACCAAGAAAAATAAAATCCCTACCTCGATGTCGCCGTCGGACGTGAGGTCGTCGCGGAATCGCTCGTCGCGGAAGGAGGGGATCGTCGCGTCTTCGCGGAAGAGACGTTCGTCGCACCGCGGGAAAAAACATCGCGCCGACGATCTCCGGATCTAGAACAAACAGATTTAATTAATTAAATCCGTTGTCATTGAAATTAAAAAGGTGGAATTAAATGATCCGTTTCTCACCTTAGTTTCTGAACGAGGATCGGCCGCGGAAGAAGAGGCGTCGCCGAAGAACGTCACGGGTAGAGCTCGTCGACGTCGCAGATCACGGTGTGCGTCGTCGAATTCCGGTCGCCGGCGTTCTTCGCGTTCTTCGCGTTCTTCGCGAGGAGAGTGGAGGCTCAGAGAATTCGCACAACGATAGCAATCCTCCAAAAATAGACAAGTTTGTCTATTTTATTAATTCGCCAACGAATGCAAACGCGTAAGTAACGACCCATTAAATTCGTTGAATTAATTCAACGAATGAAACAGCCCATTTAATTCACGAAATAAACCGCCCAATTAAATGGTCTGTTAAGAATTAAAGAAAATGCGCCGGTTGACTTTTCAGTTACTTTGACGGGTTTTCGCGGGTGCGTTACTTAGCGAAAGAAACGGCGGGGCTCGTGCGGGCCCCACCTCACAAATATCCTAACAAGGGGTAGGATATTTCCGGATAGCACCCTATCCTCTTTAACTCAGTTCAAGTGGCTTCCAAGTGACTTCCAAGCGGCTTAAGTGAAATAAAATAAAGTTGTTGCACAACCTTTATTTTATTTCCGACTTAAAGCCCAAAATTTTAAAAACCATGGTTGAGCAAACGCAACTCCGGAAGAGGCGTTTCTAAGAAAATACCGGCGCTGCGATTTCATCAGTGCCCTCAGAATTCGATTCCGGGCACCGGTTCAAAAGATAGAAAAACCCGCTCGTCCGTTCACTGAACGTACCCGAGCCAAACTTCGGAAATTGATTCCGGGCACACCGGGCCTTGGAATCAGGTTCCGTCTGAAGCTGCGCTCTTTTAAAATTCCAAAGAAAATTAAGAAAAAAATTTTCTTGAAATTTGCGGGTCTTTACATTACTCCCACCTCAGGGCTTTACGTCCCCGTAAAGATACATCAAAAACTAGGGGAACAAATGGGGGTACTGAGCACGCATCTGAGCCTCCCGCTCCCAAGTGCTCTCCTGGAGGTTCCCGTGCTGCCATCTGACGCGCACAAGAGGAATCGACCGCCCACGTAGGACCCGCTCCTGTCGATCCTCGATCTCCACTGGGACCTCCGCAAAAGTCGCCCCATCGTCCACGTCCAGCTCCCCAAAGTCGATGATGTGCGTCGGGTCGTGCACGTATCTCCTCAGCTGAGACACGTGGAAGACGTCGTGCACCCGGTGCAACTGAGGTGGTAGATCCAGGCGATAAGCCACCTCTCCTATCCTGTTGAGGACCTGGAAAGGCCCGATGAAGCGTGGAGACAACTTTCCGCCACGGCCAAATCTCCGTAAACCACGTCGAGGTGAGACACGCAAAAAGACGTGGTCGCCATCCTCGAACTCTAGTGGCCTCCGCCTCCTGTCAGCATATGACTTCTGCCGGCTCTGAGCTGCCCTCATCCTCTCCTGGATGATCTGGACCTTCTCTGTCGTGGCTCGGACTATCTCTGGTCCCACGAGTGCGGACTCCCCAGGGTCGGTCCAGCACAACGGTGATCTGCAGGGTCTGCCGTACAACGCCTCGTATGGTGCCATCCCGATGGTGGAGTGGTAGTTGTTGTTGTACGCGAACTCCACCAAGGATAGGTGGTCCTCCCAGCTGCGACCAAAGTCAAGAACATATGCACTGAGCATGTCCTCGAGTGTCTGTATGGTCCTCTCTGTCTGACCATCCGTCTGAGGGTGGAAGGCTGTGCTCAGATGGAGCCGCGTCCCGAACGCCTCCTGCAACCCCTTCCAAATCCGGGAAGTGAAACGAGCATCTCGATCGAAGACGATAGACGATGGCACACCATGAAGCCGTACGATCTCCTGGACATAAAGACGTCCCAAGCTCTCCACTGAGCCCTGCTCTCTGATGGGTAAGAAGTGTGCTGACTTGGTGAGTCGGTCGACAATCACCCAAATGGAGTCGTGACCTCTAGAAGTGCGTGGAAGTCCAGTCACGAAGTCCATAGACATCCCGTCCCACTTCCACTCCGGGACCTCCAAGGGCTGTACCAAGCCTGCTGGTACCTGATGCTCTGCCTTCACCTGCTGGCAGGTGAGGCATCGTGAAACGAACTCTGCCACAACTTTCTTCATGCCCGGCCACAAGTGCTGTCGACTGAGATCCTGGTACATCTTCACCGCTCCGGGATGTACCGCCAAGGGATAAGTGTGAAACTCTCTCAGCACCTCCTCTCGTAAAGCGACTGGTACGAAGGTACGTCCTCTGAAAAGGATGTTGTGCTCTGCTCCAAGGGAGAAACCATCAGGCGCCTGACCTGAGGATATCAGTGCACGTCGGGTCTCACAGTCAGCGTCCCCACGCTGAGCCTCTCTGACCCGCTGTAGAAGTGGAGGAGAGACTGTGAGAGACTGAAGAAAGGCTGCTCCGTCTCTATCCACGAAGGATATCTGTAAGGAGGCTAGCTGCTTCGTCGCCTCCTCAAGTAGCTGAATGCCCGTCCTCCTGCTGAGGGCATCAGCTACCACGTTCCCCTTCCCAGGTGTATAGACTATCTCAAAGTCATAGTCCTGGAGGAACTCAAGCCATCTCTGCTGTCTCAGGTTCAGGTCCTTCTGAGAGAAGATATACCTGAGACTCTGGTGGTCAGAAAAGACTGTGAAGCGCTCGCCCATCAGATAGTGCCGCCAAGTCTTCAGAGCAAAGACCACTGCTGCTAACTCCAGGTCATGAGTGGCGTAGTTCTGCTCATGCGGCCTCAACTGACGTGATCCGTAGGCGATCACGGCCCGCTCCTGCATCAGGACGCACCCTAGTCCTGTCCCTGATGCATCGCAGTAAACTACGTATCCAACTCCCTCCTCAGGCAACCTCAAGATAGGTGCGCTGGTCAATCTCTGTCTCAGCTCCTGGAAGCTCTACTGACATCTGTCTGACCACACAAAGGGTTTCCCCTTCTTTGTCAAGGCTAAGAGTGGTGCCGCAACTTTGGAGAAGTCTGGCACAAATCTCCGATAGTATCCGGCTAGGCCCAAGAAGCTCCGCACATCCGTCACGCTCCTGGGTGGCTCCCAAGCTAGCATTGCCTCGATCTTCGCGGGATCCACTGCAACTCCCGCCTCAGAGATGATGTGCCCCAAGAAATGGACCTCACGTAACCAGAACTGGCATTTTGAGAGCTTGCCATAAAGTTGCTGCTCTCGGAGTGTGTCTAGCACAACTCGCAGGTGGTAGGCATGCTCCCCCTCAGTCGTCGAGTATACAAAAATGTCGTCAATGAAGACCACGACAAATCGGTCGAGGTATGGCTGGAAGATCCTGTTCATGAGGCTCATGAACACTGTTGGAGCATTGGTTACGCCGAACGGCATAACCAAGAACTCATAATGGCCATACCGACACCTGAAGGCCGTCTTCTGCATGTCCTCATCCCGAACTCTGAGCTGATGATAGCCTGACCGGAGGTCTATCTTCAAGAACCACCGCGCTCCCTTGAGCTGATCGAAGAGGTCATCAATCCGTGGCAGCGGATACTTGTTCCTCAGTGTCACCTGGTTCATGCGACGATAGTCGACACACAGTCGCAAGCTCCCGTCCGCCTTCTTGGCGAACAATATCGAGGAAGCCCAGGGTGAAACACTGGGTCGGATAAACCCCTTGCTCTGCAAGTCCTCCAACTGTACCCGCAGCTCTCGAAGCTCGGCGGGGGTCATCCGATATGCTGGAGTAGATATCGGGGCTGTCCCGGGGTACAAGTCGATGTAAAAGTCTACCTCTCTACGAGGAGGTAGCCCTGGAACGTCGTCGGGAAAGACGTCCACGTACTGGTCCACCGCTGCAGGAAAAACTGGACTCTGCACGTCCACTGCTCCTAGGATGAGGCTAGCCAACTGATGAGAGATGGGCTGCACTCTCCTCCGCGGAAGTCCATCCTGTGCTGCAAAGGTTCCCTTCTCGCCGGTGAAGGTAAACCTGCTCCCGTCGGTGCGAACACATCGCACCTTGCGCCTAAAACAGTCGATCTGGGCATGAACCGTGGATAGCCAATCCATGCACAAGATGACGTCGTAAGGCCTCGACGCCGCTACAAGGAGATCCCAGCCGAAGCTCTCGCCTCCTAGAGTAAGCTCACACTGCCGGCACTAGTGCGTAATCATCGAGTCTGCTCCCGTAGGAGTCTCTAGCCGTAAGGATCGAGCCAACGGCTCAGTCGGAATCTCCGAGCTCCGAACAAGGGCAGAGGCTATGAAAGAGTGACTCGCTCCTGTGTCTATAAGTACTGCAGCAAGGGTGGAATAGACACAGATCGTACCTCGTATCATCTCTGGCATGTCGGGGTCGTAGGCCTCCACTGCCTGGAGCTGGGCCTGTCCCTGCCCGCCAGCTCCCTATGGTCGAGGTGGCCCTCCTGGTGGTGGTGGGGGTAGAGCCTGGAAGCGTCGCCCACCACCCGCTGCTCGGCCAGCTCCTCTGCCTCGTCCGCCTCCTCCCTGCGGACTGCCACGGTCGACCCTCTGCCTCTGCCTGGGTGGCCCCTCCACCGTCTGTTGCTCCTCTGGTCGGCGAGTCGGGCAGTCACGAGCCATGTGACCCTACCCGCCGCAGGAGTAGAACTGCCTGCCTCTCGGAAGGCTGGCACTCCGCTGTGTGCCCCGCACTGCTGAGCCGGTGTCCTGAGGCCGTCTGCGTGGGGGTCTGGTCTGCCTAGACCCGAGAGTCATCCGTCGGCTACCTGCTGCCGAAGACTCAGCTACCTGCCGCCCTGCGCTAGGTCTCGCCACAGAAGAAGGCTCTGCCAGGAAGCTCTCGATCAGGAGGGCTCGCTCCAGCACTCCCGCCTGGGTCGGAATGCTGAGGGAGATCAGCGACGCCCGAATCTCCTCCCGCAAGCCCTGCTCGACGGTCCGGGCCCGGAAGAAGGGGTCCCGTACCATGTCGGTCGAGTAGCGAGATAGGTCAGTGACCCTCGCCGCGTACTGAGCGACCGTCATGCTGCCCTGGCGCAGCTGGAGAAGCTCCTGGATGCGCACCTCTCGGAGGGTGGCCGTGACGAACTCAGAGCGGAAGAGGCTCTCGAAGTCCGTCCATAGCAAGGATGCATCATCGTGAACCTGGAGCATCAAGCTCCACCATCGTCCTGCCGCCGCCTGCAGCAGGCTCGCTGCGAGAATCACCATGAGATCCGCTGGTGTCCTCACTAGCCTAAAGATCCATACCACCGCCTCTAGCCAGTCCTCGGCGGGCTGGGGGTCCGCCTCACCGCGAAACCTGGGCGGTCGCTGGCTCTAAAACTCATGCAGTGCCCTGAGGCGACGTGCATCGTCAGCGTCTGGTACTGGTAGCATTGGTGGCTCGGCGGGTAAAGCTACCGCCGGTGCCACTGCTGGCAAAGGGCCCTGCACCGAGGCCTCGTCGCTCGGTGGACTGCCGTCGCGCCCTACACTCGGAACCCTAGCTGGCTGTCGTCGCGGGGTCATCCTGAAAAGGAGAACAAGAGCACCACAGTCAGAACAGTATACCTGGTGAGCTGGCACAAGTAATCACAAGGAAAACTTGAGACTTTCATGAAGCAGATCAGTATACCCAGTGAGCTGACACAAGTAATCACAAAGAAATCATGGAACACACATGAAATCAATGTTTTCATGCATTAAGTCGGAAATCAGGAGCCAGGGTCCTGGTGTACGGATACGTCGGCCGCCGCACCAACACTGGGCTCCCTGAACTGATAACCACACTCAATACACTAAACACTATTGCTTCATATAGAAAGAAAAGACGATCAGAGTCTACGGTAGAACCGACCACATCTGATACCAATTTGTCACGACCCGACCTCGGGGCCCGTGCCGTGACTACCCCAAGCCCGCCTTCCATAGGCCAGGGGCTGGCGACTAGAACCAAGGCGTAAAATCCCTGTAAACAGGGAAGGCATTGCCTTTATAAGTAACAACCACCACAGAGTCAGCAAGCGGAAAGTAACTACCAAGTGCAGAAATTAAAGGGGGCCGGAATACAAGCCCAACTGAAAGTACAACTGAAAAGGTAAAGAACAACAACTGAAAAAAATGGCGGCCTCGTGTCGTCCACTGGCAATCCCAGCTGAAGGGTGGGTATAGATAGCCTCCAGGCTCCTCGGGTCCCACGTCCGCTCTGAGCACGTCCCGCCCAGTGGTCCGCCTCCGGGTACCATCCTGCTCCACGCCCCAACCGAGATCAGCGTTGTCCGTCGTCTGCATCCAACACAACAAGGTGCGGGCAAAGCCCGTGCATGGGTCAGTATAAACTACTCAGTAAGGACCCCGAGACCCCCGAAGGTCTCCCGAAATCCACAAAGGATATAGCACAAAAGAAAGGGAAACCACGAAGAAACAACTGACTCGACTTAGGTATATGCCCATACATATACCTAAGTCCTCATTTCTAGCTCTGCTCTCGAGCTCAAGGTCAACTCGATCCACACAGGAAAGAAAGACTCAAATCCACCAGGGAGGGTAAATAGTAAATCCACATAGGATAGTTCAACACAATCCACAAAGGAGAGTAACATAAGATTCAGCTCAACCAGTTATACTTTTTCAGATGACGAAAAGATGATCACCGAACCATCTAAGTCATCGGACCCACGAAGGATCGATAGGTACTAACCTCGGCAATGACCCACACAGGATCGGGCCCACACAGGACCTGTAGCAATGGCTCACACAGAACCGTAAGAGATGACCCACACAGGATCGGGCCCACACAGGACCTGTAGCACTGATCCACATAGGATCGCTGAGTGTAGTAGTCGACGCAGTCCACTGAGGATCTCTGCACAGTCGTCGCCGCAGTCCACGAAGGATCTCTGCTCTGTCGTCGTCGCAGTCCACGGAGGATCTCTGCTCTGTCGTCGAAGTCACGGCCAGCACTAGGGTTCCCGCACACAGCGAGCTCATTTAGGAGGGTCCGCTCCACGAGCCGAGAGGCTGATACATCAACTGACACGTAGTTCGAAGTTGATGTATCCAAAATTTCCGTATCGACAACAGGATCTCAACGCAACAGACGGCGCGTCAATCGGACGCCCGGTCTGAGAGTTATTGGCATTTTCATCACAGGGGCACGGTTGGTTTTTAGGGCAAAACCAACCCGACCGTACTCCGCCTGTGCCCGATCCCCGGGCGGAGTATGCCAAAAGTTCCGTCTCACTTAGAGGAAACCTCCATAACTGACGGTACGTCGATCGGACGTCCGCAGCTCGAGTTATGAGCGTTTCCGCTCCGAGAGCCCGGTTGGTTTCGCGTACGAACCAACCCGGCCGAACACAAAGTCTTCCGAAACCTTGAGTGTAATATACCGAAAAGACTGTCTCGATCCAAGGATCGCGTAGCCGCTGACGGTTCGTCAATCGGAGGTCCCAGGCCCACGATATGGGCAAAAGACCGAAGAGGGCCCGAAAACGGGGGTTCTGGGCCCGGGGCGACCCGGCCCGAACCCCCCCCGAGTCGGCCGAACCGGGTCGACCTGGACCGGGTCGACCCGACCCGGCCCGACCCGGCCCGACCCGGCTAGGCCGGGTCCGGTCCAGCCTGGGCGCGGCCCGGCCGACCGGACCAGCCGGCTCGGCTTTGGCCGCGCGGCCTAAGAGGGCTGCCGCGGGGCGCCGCCCCCGCGGCTCGGTGGAAAACGCGGCCCCGCGGGGGGCCGCCTGTCACGCGGATGTGGCCGGGCCGCCGCGTCCCTCCCCGGTTCCGCGCGGCCGCCGCCGCCGCGGCTTCAGCCGCGGCGGATTCCTCCACGGCGGCGCGCCGGGCGCCGCCGCCTTCCACGGGCCGCCAGAGTTGCTCCGGTGGCCCGTTTTGCCTCCCGTCTGATCCATAGCTCCTCCCGGGGGCCGATCTTCACTGCGGGATCAACGGATCGCTCCTGCCGCACGGTTCGTTGTCGTCCGCCAAATCCGCACAACAAAAAGATCGGCGGAGGGTTGCTGGGTCTTGTTCGTTAGACCCGCACCCTCCGCGTTAGTCATAAAATCATCGGGAGAGATTAAGGCAGCCACAATTTGATCCAAAAATAAAATTGTTCAAGTTTGGTTCTTTAATTAAAAAGAATTAGATCACGGGAACGAATCACCAAGAAAAATAAAATCCCTACCTCGATGTCGCCGTCAGACGTGAGGTCGTCGCGGAATCGCTCGTCGCGGAAGGAGGGGATCGTCGCGTCGTCGCGGAAGAGACGTTCGTCGCACCGCGGGAAAAAACGTCGCGCCGAAGATCTCCGGATCTAGAACAAACGGATTTAATTAATTAAATCCGTTGTCATTGAAATTAAAAAGGGAGAATTAAACGATCCGTTTCTCACCTTAGTTGCCGAATGAGGATCGGCCGCGGAAGAAGAGGCGTCGCCGAAGAACGTCGCGGGTAGAGCTCGTCGACGTCGCAGATCACGGTGTGCGTCGTCGAATTCCGGTCGCCGGCGTTCTTCGCGTTCTTCGCGTTCTTCGCGAGGAGGGTGGAGGCTCAGAGAATTCGCACAACGATAGCAATCCTCCAAAAATAGACAATTTTGTCTATTTTATTAATTCGCCAACGAACGAAAACGCGTAAGTAACGACCCATTAAATTCGTTGAATTATTTCAACGAATGAAACAGCCCATTTAATTCACGAAATAAACCGCCCAATTAAATGGTCTGTTAAGAATTAAAGAAAACGCGTCAGTTGACTTTTCAGTTACTTTGACGGGTTTTCGCGGGTGCGTTACTTAGCGAAAGAAACGGCGGGGCTCGTGCGGGCCCCATCTCACAAATATCCTAACAAGGGGTAGGATATTTCCGGATAGCACCCTATCCGCTTTAACTCAGTTCAAGTGGCTTCCAAGTGACTTCCAAGCGGCTTAAGTGAAATAAAATAAAGTTGTCGCACAACCTTTATTTTATTTCCGACTTAAAGCCCAAAATTTTAAAAACCACGGTTGAGCAAACGCAACTCCGGAAGAGGCGTTTCTAAGCAAATACCGGCACTGCGATTTCATCGGTGCCCTCAGAATTCGATTCCGGGCACCGGTTCAAAAGATAGAAAAACCCGCTCGTCCGTTCACTGAACGTACCCGAGCCAAACTTCGGAAATTGATTCCAGGCACACCGGGCCTTGGAATCAGGTGCCGTCTGAAGCTGCGCTCTTGTAAAATTCCAAAGAAAATTAAGACAAAAATTTCCTTGAAATTTGCGGGTCTTTACACATAATGCCCATACCCAGTTAGAAATTCTATTTTCAGATAGTCTTCCTTCTTCACACACATCTAATAAAATCCGGATCGAAAGTCAATCATTGAAAAATATTTATCTCCATGAAGTTGGTGGAATAACTCATCAATGCGAGGTTGAGGATAATTGTTATTTATTATTATATAATTGATATCCCTTTTTTAAATGCACAACTTCGTAGATCTATCTTTCTTCTTCACAAAAAAGAACGGGGCTCCCCATGGAGGAAAACAAGGGATAATAAATCCATTATTACTCAATTACTCTACAGGTTTCATTGGATCTAATAATTCCACAGTGGCCATTCTATATGTGGTCTTTGATATGTGCAATGAGCCATGAATTAAATCAATAGAGAACTCAATTTATTATTCTAGAGGATGTCCATGTAAATCTTATGGATACACATCAACATATTCTTGCACAATAGTTACATCCTCCTTTTGAACGTTGTTTTCCTCACTTATAGACATTTCATTATCTTCTTCATCAATAATTAAATTTAGTAGAGCTAAAGGATGTGGATCTAGATAAGAATCAGGTGGGACATTTTTTTCTCTAAAGATAAGGGAAACTTTATTATCATTGAAAACTGTAACTTGCTTCTTCTTATTATAAATTTTCACATTATGTATTGAAATCCAATAACTTTTGATTATTATAACAAATTTAGTCATGAGTATTATGATCAGATCTGTAGATACAGAACATTTATATACCCTAATGGGTACTGATTCACACAAAATTGTTGCGATGATATATCCCTTATGTGTTTTCACTGATAACTCCATTGTAAATTCAAACTGAAAATATCTAATTTTCGTATAAAAATAGGAATATATGAAATAATAGGATGATCCAGAATCAAATAAATCATTTTCCAAACCCGAGGAAACAATTAAATTACCTTCCACTACATCCTTCTGTGCTTCAACCCTAGCTGTATTGATCACATATGCTTGTCCTTTCTCAATTAGACTTTTCTGAGTTATGTTCCCTTGGAATATAAAAAATTCATTTTCATAATGACACTTTTTTTCTATAATTGTAGCATTCAACATTGAAAACCTCTTTCTTCCCCTTGCAATCACAAGATTGGGGGCATTTTTCACCACACATGTAACAGACTCTCATTCCCTTTAGGCAAGTACTGTTGTGTTTATTCCCACATTTACTATAGGATGGATATTCAATGTTTCAATTATTCTCCATATTTCCATTTCCCAAGTTTTTAGCAGATATATTTTCTCTCATGCTATTATTTAATGTCGTATGACTTAGAGAATTCCTTTTTTGTCTTGATAGCGCTTGAGACAATATCTTCATATGATGAGAAGGATTGGGAGAATAATTTTTGAAGGAGAAATGGTTTTAACCCATAAAAGAATCGAAAAATCTTACTCCTTTGGTTAAATATATAATCTGTTGCATGCATTTATATCCTTGTAAATATTTCCTCATACTTTACAACATTCTCATCCTACTTTTTTCACAGACTGAAAAATTGTCTTTCGGTATCCTTCTGATGGTAATGAGAAAATATTTTTCTAGGAAAATCACATTAAAATCTCCGTAATCCAAGTTCGATACTTCTTCATCTTACTATGTGTTTTTTATTAATGACCACCATTGATCTGCATCTCCTATAAGGCGATAAACTACCATGACAACTTTTTCCTCTTCCCAACTCCATAAAGCGTGAAATATTTTCTCTATAGAATATATGCATTGTTCAGAACTAATAGATTTTTACTCCCATTAAATGTTGGTGGTTTTTTCCTCTTGAATTGTTCTAACATTGATCTTCTGTGTTGTGCATCAGAGTGATCCATTCAAGTAAGGTTATTATTTAGAACCTCAGTGAGTTGTACTAATATATTGATAAGCTAATCCACACCAGTATCATCACCAAGTCCACCTTAATTATCTCGAGTAGGAGGGAAATCCCTACCTGTATTATGTGCATTTATATAGTTTCCATTCCTTACACTAGGCACCATTTCCAAATAATAGCGTACAATATAATAGTTCATTAATTGAAATACACTATTTTAAAATTGTAGAACACATAACATAAATTGAACAGTTTATGGATATATTCCATTATAAATAAAATATTTATTTGATGAGGTATATACTCATAAATCATTCATAATGGGTTGTATAGAAAATGTGAATTATCCTAAGCATGTCCCCCGAGAGTGCAATAACCAAGACTCCAGCAAGGCCTATTGTCGTGAACCTATTCCTATTCAAGTCAAGACCAATTCTATATTTTCAAGAATAACCCTAGGTACATCTGGGCTAGAAACCACCTCTTCCTGCTCATATCTAGAAACAGATGTATTTTATTGAAATATCACAAAATCTATACATTACCAAAATTCATGGAAGTTATTCTATACTAATTACCAATGTCTATCATAGGGTAATGTTCTCTCATCAGAGTTTTTGTAAATCTTGGTTCCATGGTTCATAATATTCATTCTATGATATCAAATATAACACCTCTACCCCAGTTACATAGAGACGATGCATTATTACATAAAATTGGCATGATACAAGGAATCATGTACCGAATGACCGATCAGTTTAGTAACCTTGGATGTACTATATATATTTATAAGTATTACATTACATCTTATGTTAAAAACTTCAACAAATGTTTTTCCAAATTGAATATAATTATATATTTTTCCAATCCCTATAGGTCAACCATAAAATACATCATCACATACTAGGAAAAATAAAACATAGAAAGGGGTTACCTCAGATACATAGTAAGGATAACAATATAGAATAGACGTTCATAAATCAGCATAAAAATTTAAGGCATTGTATAAGAATAAAACATAATCCATTTAAACACAATAATTAGAATAATATGGAAAATATAATATCAAATAATTATTTTAATATATTAAAATTGATATTCTACTAGTTTAATAATCACATGATATGTAAATATCCAAATTCATATGGATGGAATGCATAATTCCAATCTTCATAACCAGAGAGTCAAGGCCTTGTTCCAAGATAAGAAATACGATTTTTTCAAGGCCTTGTTTCAATACACTAGTTTGTCTCATAAGTCTTACCTAGGTATAGAAGAGCTATAGTGAACTCCAACCTTCACATAATATGTCCAATTCATTCCACACATGAAAATTTTTAAACATACCATAAACATTATTTTAAAACTAGCATATAAAATGTCAATACTTTATTCATAAAGAATAAATGGTATAAAAATAAAACATCAACTGTCAAACATATCACAAAAACATAGTTACAATATGGAAGATTTGGATCGTAATAAATCAACTTCAAACATGATTCAAATCAATCAAAGGATGTTGAACTACATGAAATGAAAACTATTTGAAATAATTAAATCAGTCTGATTTGAAATAATTTAAAAGTTACATTATTATAAATGAAATCATTTATTTCAAAAATATTCTTATAATAAATTATATGACGCTTCGACCATGATATAACATCAGAAAATAATCACAACCACCAAACAATTTAAAAACAAATTATAACACTAATTTTTTCAAAAAGAATTTATAAAATACCTTTTTTTGGAAAACGACAGAATCATTAATTTCAGAAAATATATGGCAAAATAAGTGTATAAATGACTTCAACCTATAGTATAGTAAATAGAAAAATTGTTTTTATTTATTTTTTTTAAGTATACACATATGTGGATTATAAATAGGTCCAAGTAGATACTTGTCTATTAACAACCTAAGATAAGTAATGATATTGTAGAATTAACTCTTACCCTGTACATATCCTCAGTAGATGGTATGTAAAACTCATGTATAATAGTTAAAACATTTATATTAAATTATAAAATAACTATATACATAAAGAGGACAGCATATATGATCTTCAAATATTGCATGGTTAATAATATTTTAGTAGTATCACCATTTTGGTTGTAAACTGATTTGTTTTCCATTATATTCATGGTTACATGAGCCACATTTATTATCGATAGGATGTATTGATTCATATATATAATTATATTATGTTCATAAACATTATTTCTAATCATTAAATTAAAATTATTGTTGAATGATAATGATGTTTAATGAATCTCATCCCGTTTGTGGAGATGGTAATCCGTACGTACGCATGAGCGGAAATATCATTATATTAATATTGAAATAGTATGTAATTGGTTGTTATATCATATTCAATGAATCATTAGCATGTTACATTTATTATGTACATTAGTTATACTAATTATTATACCCATCCAAATAATGATGTGTTTGAATAACAAACTACACTATGACGTGAATATGGTAATCCATACGTACACATGTATGGTGACTTTGTCATCTATAAAATGGATAGAATAATTAATATGGTTGTTCCATATAAATAATAACATTTCAGTATGTAGAAGGCACTAGTTTCATTATTTTGGTTTGGAAACAACAAATAAAGAGGAAGTGAAATATGAATTGAACAAGAAAGAGTGAGGTGAAATTATTACATCTTCTTCAGGGGTTTCCTTTTTAGTTGATCAAAAGGTCTCCATATGAGGCCTTTATGATAAATATAAGGAATATAGGTATATTTGAGGGATATTGGATTGGTATTTGGGTCGTTTTGGGCTGAGATAAATGGATTTGGAGGTGTTAAATTAGAATAAGGGGAAGTACCATTTTATAAGAGATGTGAGGACCACATTTGAAAAATAATGACATATTATTTTACAATAAAATCATTTTCGGTTATTAATTTACCTAAAATTATTTATTTAGATGATAAGGTGTGGATGGGTCGAAAACCCATTCAACCAATTGACTTTAGACATTTTTAGGTCACCTTATTAACCATATCTTTTAGATTTAACACTTAGTTAAATAGTTTGACATTTAACTTGTCTTTTTGTATTAATATATTATATGGTTAATAAATATACTATAAAATACCAAGAGAACCCCAAGTGGTTCATTATTAATATATATATTTATTTATATAAGTAATTTTTCTTAACCATATATTTTTAGGAATATTATATCAATTAAAAATATAGTATTTGTTTTAAAAAACACATTTTTGTTTATTTTGACCCTATTTAGTATGTGATTTTTTTGAACACCACTAATAAATTATCACTTAAAATAAAGATTATTTCATAAACACTATCATGTCATAATAACATAAAATGTTTGTGGAATTCATCATAACTCTCAATTTACATTTATTTTGATATTTATAATATCAGTTATTTTAAAATTTCATTAATAAGGTAATTACTGCATCATTATTGTTCCATAAATAAATTAAATTATTTAATGTCTAAAAAATATTAAAAAAATACTTTTAAGTTGGAAATATTTTTATATTTCTAATTTATATTTACAAATGAATTTATATTGTGTGTAACCTTATATTAAAAATGGTTTAGTTATTAAACGTTGAATATAACACTTTTAACACATCCTTAAATAAAATAATAATAAATGTTCTATTCTAATAAAAGTGTACTAAAAGGATAATATTTCATTCCTAATGTTTTTTTGGTCTAACTAAACTTATTGAATAGAATTAGTACTTGTGTTAGAGTAATTATAATATAATTTTTACCCTTAATTACCCTATTTACTTATAACCGTGGTAAATAAAAGTCTACAGTTAATATTCACCAAAAAATATTTTACTCTTATTGAACCAATCATTATATAATTATGTCAACCTTGTCTCTCGGATTTTTGAAAATCAACTCTCAGAAGTGGTAAAATTATGTTATGTGCAATCTTGTAAATATTTTTAGAAGGTGGGTAAAAGACGGTAAAAAGTCCAATAAAATTTTATATATCAAAAAATATTATAAAATAGATTCAATGAATTAAATTGAACAAATATATGTATAATGTATCTATTTATAACTTAATGAAATTAAAATAAAATAACTAATTATTTATACAAACATTCTATTTTAAACAATAATGTATTGTTTCTCATTATTAATAAAAAATTGATTGTTTTCTGAAAAATACAAAAAATTCACCCTAAGATAATTTAGATATTCTAAATCAAAAAATGTAGTCCTTTTGGAAAATTTAAATTTATAAAATTTCAAAATGTTGGTATTACTATTCATAACGGCTTGTTTCATTGGATGTGTTGTGTTAAAACTCCATGTTTCATACAATGCAAGCTACTGTATTATTCAAAGGGAAATGTACCCTGATATCATGAAATGGTACATTTTGTCAGTATAATATGGTAACCGACTTAGAAGAGTATCATATTACAACATTTTATTCTACAAAACATATTATACCCGCTCATTTAATTTTGGTTCTTTGTACTACTTTATTTGATGAATTACTACACCAGTATTAATTAGAGACTATATAAAAGGAGTATTATATCAGTTCTCTCATTCTAGAGGTTCATAATAAAATTAAAATGGTGAAATAATATATAACATTCTATTATAACCCATAGGAAGCAAGGATTGACGCACATATTCCATAAATCACCCATAGATAGGCTCATATTCCTATTGATAATATAGAAGACAACCGTTAGAATCCATTATCTTGTAAACAGTGTGATCATTTATCCATATCAAAGATAGTTTCCAAAATATTCTAGAAACCTTCCCATAGCTAGTTCATATCGCATCTCAACCAAAACAGTAGGTGGACATATTCTTGCCACAATTCATTAAAATTACCATGTTCTTGATCATCATATTGCTAGATTTCATGAATTTTTTAATAATATCCTCTACCTCAAGGTCCCCTAAACTCCTTAACCAAATTTCAAGGCGATCACTGCCTCTATAATGTCCCACTATATAGAGCTTAGATGGATCATCGGGTCTTTACTCCTGTAATCCACCGTCCTCAACATATCCATCCTGATATATATCTCGGATAAAGATATTCTCCCCATTCCCCAAAACCTTCTTATATAGTGGTTAATAAGTATCATGTTCCTTTATAGAGATATTTTCTCAAAACATTGGGGAAAACCATATATATTACCACAACAACAAGTTGTGTCTCCTCGCCTCATTCAATATGTGACATAGAGAATCCACCTTTATTGCATGAATAGTTGGAGGCATACAATTCAGATGAAGATGAGCATGAAATTGATATATAGAGATATTTAACTAGAAATAACATACCGACCATGTTCTTCATCATCTCCACTTTGACGATGTGATATAAAATGAGATAGGAAATGAGTATACACCTTACTTATACCAGAACAAGTGGGATACATATCAACGTATTAAATTTAAATACATAATTTATCCAGTATTTTACTGTAATATTAAGAACAAAAATAAACTCTATTTCATGATGGATATTCCATTGTTATATGTATCCCTAACCCCATGGAAGGAGGGGCCTTGAAAATTCCTACAAGGTCTGTGTCTCCACAGTATAACAACTCTCCTAACCTAATTTTCAAAGACCCATAAAAACATACACATTAGAGTTTGGGGGAAATATGGAACATTTCACATCACTAGTTTTCTAGAACAAAAATGATCTCCAGATACTAAACCATGTAAATTTATTACTATAAGTGAAATCAGTGGACTTGGAAAATAATTAGATAGTTGGTCCATATAGTTACATCCCCCACCATTAGGGCACAATGAATCCATGAACGAAGTGTGATGGCCTCCAAAATAATCCAATGATGGGCCCATTTAAAAAATGGTATCACATTTTAGACACTGAAGAAGAATTTTCAGATAACCCAATAGCTTCCCATAGAAAATATTTTTTATCATAAGAATTTATTAAACTAGACATAAACACAAGAATATTTACGCTAAATCAAGAGAATCAAAAAAGTACCCACTATTGAAGCCTTCAATGTGTGAAACCAACTAAAATGGAGGGGAAATTTTTACTAGAACATCTAACCTAGGGTCATAAAATAATATGAAGATCCATTAAATATGGGTAGATGATATAATCAAACATTATCCAATAGAGATATGGCAATTTGTATCCCATTTTACTTCCCCAATTTCATTACACTCTATGCGGGTCCTAGTGAAATATTAAAGGGTACCATATCTACCACATCCTAATATATTGCGGGTATTTATATTATAAATTTAATCATAGTAGACAAAACACCCTTCAATACAAAAATAAAATTTGTTGTAACACTATTTGAAAGTTCAACTGGTTGTCTTGAATCATCCCCATCATGTTGGGATGGGGAAATTTTTATGATTATCATCACCTCATAAAGAATTATACATCTCAGACTATGAAGTAAATATCATTTATTAGTATCCCACCATTTTCTCCCACAATAAGAAATGCCTTTTTATTTAGGTCCCATTTGGAAGACACAGACAAAAACTCTCATACAGATAAAATTAACATTACATGAATTGAAGAACATACTGAAAATGAAATCAGACCCTGTAATATTTTTATGCCAAAATTGTCAAATGTGTCTAGGGTTTAGATAAATGGCCTTTCTGAAACCCATGATGATGGAGTAAAGGGTGTAGAATGACCCTATTATGTGGATAGTAATGGGTCAAATACCACTTGTCAATACACCACAATAAATTACATCACCGACAACACAAATATTAATATAGAAATAGACATAATCACATAGGTACAAAATTCAGAAAACATGTATCATGAGGTATATGATCTAGATACATAAAATAAGGCAAAACATACATGGATTCCAAAATGGATCCAACACTTTGAACCACCAACATAGGAATTTCAGCCACCATGGATTGAAATAACCATGGATTAAGTTAATTATGTGTCTAGATTCCAGCCACCAAATAGAAGATCCAAAACTACATATGTAGAGGAACCACTATAATTATAAGAGAGTGGGATACATAATCTAAAGAAAAGTCAATATTTAGGATCTAAAATGAAACATTATGGATGGTATTCTTCGATAAATACATACTAAAATTATGCTTAATCCATTTTAGAAGTGTGATAATCCTCCCATAAGAGCAACATTAGAGTGTCAAGTAGTCTCTAAATCCATGAAACTAGTCTACATAAATAATAATTTTAAGGATGATCATGATTCTCATCCATTACAATTACATCCTCCCCCTTATTAGGGAAATTTTTTATTCATATTAATTATAAAAAATTTAATGATCTGAAAATAGGTACACCTTATAAACACTCAACATATCTATATAGAATGAATGTCCTCTTGGTAGTCGTACCTAAATAACTACTAATATCTATCAACTCCCAGCCTTTTGAATGGAATTCAATAAAGAGAAACGCCAACCCTAGTATCCCAAGACGAACCCATATTCCCAATGGGTGGATGAAACATTCCCCCATTCGAATAATGAAAATCCAATAATCTCATCATTTGATAGAACAAGAGATCTATAACCTCACCAGGTCACTTTGTGTCCCGATGCGATATGTTGATAGACCCATGGGATATGTCGGTGGAGATGAAACTGAAATTATTTGTATTGAATTTGAAAATTCTAGCTTTCATTTGGTATGAATGTTTTCGAACATTATTCATTGTGGGATGGGAATGATATATATTCAAATCCTTTATATTTTCAACACTATTTTAATGAAGTCATCAGTTTTCAAACTCACAAACTGCAATGAATGAAAAAATGAGAGGGTTTGTGATTTCATTGAAAGATTGAATGTTTTAATCTAATCACACATTATCTCTATCACAGAAGATCAATTGATGGAACTCTATACTGAAAATATTTTGGAAGGTTTAAAAATACCATTGAATGTGATGAGGTATCTTGGAATATTCTATGATTTCCAAAAGGCAACACAACACCTACTATACGCTACTCAACGGACCTAGGGTAAATATCAACCCATGACCTTAGTACATGATAAAATACTTCGTATAGTAATGATAAATATTATTAACCTATGAATAAAAGCAGTGCTCATCCAAGAACCAAGGAATTCGTTGAATCATTTGGCTCCTCCTATCAAATGAGAGATTAAACCAAACTACCCTTTTCTAGATTAAAATATAGAATTATTGCTCCCAATTTTAATACACGATGAATACTGATTATAAATTCATAAATAACAATGCCACGATTATTTTTTGTAATCCATATAAAAAATTACTAAAGATAATGGAGCCCAAGAAACTCAATTATGTCAACCTCACTAACTATAATGACTACAACCCATTTCATAAGATGCTAGGTTACACCATCAAGGACTACAATGTGTTCAAAAAAAATTCCTCCAGAGCATGGTTGATTAAATAAAGGTGGTACCAGGGATGGTTCTAGTGTAATGTCTTGGTTTCGGGAGCCATCTGGAGGTGCCCCGTAACTGGTTGGTCAAATTGCCTAATGCACATTTCTATGAATACTAGATGCTACCGAGTAGCAGCGAGGGACTTGGGTGTGATAGAGGGGAAACTATGCACTCATTGGTAGAGCACATAGCCGAAGTAATAAACAGATATACAATATATCAAGAAGTAAACCCACCATAAAAAAGGCAAATCAGAAGAATGAATGTGAGAAGAAAGTGACGAATATATATATATATATATATATATATTGATTCATGATACATATGTCTAAGAAAAGCACCAAAAAACCACAATGCTAAAATACAAAATGTACAAAACTACAGTACAAAATAAAAATAGATAATATTTCCATAGCATTGCAAGCCTCATCTTGGTCCAATGCTCTCCATCTCAACAGAACTCATGTACCTGATGTAGATGGGCTCTTTCCCTTATCTATACCTATAGAAATATAATCTAGTTGGGCCCAAAAGCATTGACCAAATATTGTGTGAGAATAAATCCTAGAAGGAAACAACCACTAGATATGATCCTACAGTTAGAGAATATATGAAAAGTAAAACAAAAAATAAGGAAATAAACAATGAACTACTCAGCAGTAACCAATCCTAGAGTTTCAAAGCATTTAGTTTTATATATCAAGTAAATAGATAATCAAGTAGGAAAACACAAACAGGTAAACATCTGGGAATTACTCATGTGCTATCCCCCATTTTCCTACCTAGAAATAGAAGATACCCTATCAGAAGCACAAACAATCTACCCCTATGGATCAATTACAAGGATAAAAAAGACTCTCTGAGGAAGTTCCCTTAGTCAATTCCCCTTATAGTCATAAGTGAAAAGGACTCTCTTAGGAAGCTCACACGGTCAATTCCCCATATAGTCAAAAGTGATAAAGACTCTCTAAGAGATCTCACATGGTCAATTCCTTCTGTTTTCAAAAGTGATAAAGACTCTCCGAGGAAGCTGATAAGGACCATTAGCTTTATAGTGTACTACACCAGGTTCTCACGACCCTGTGTTTTTCAAACACACATAACAATGAAATATGACCAATTTAAACAACATGAACAAATTGGCTAACAGTATATAGAATATCATGAATGTCATATAAAATATTCACTCTAACTTACAGTACTTGGCATGGGAAAACATCAATCAATTTTAACATATTAAGAGGACTAAACGGTTGTAAACATAACATGCATGGGAAATCAAATCCAAAGCATAGAAATCAACCCTATTCGCATCCGATTATACTCTTCTTGTCCCTAAATACATAGTAGGCAATTAACATGGATATAATGGTAAACACGCAACACCCCATTCAAGGTTATTGACAAAATTGCACATATAACTCAACTAAATTCAATAGAAATCCACAAACCACCTACTTCTGTGTTGTTAGATCGCTATACATGAACCTCAATACTTGAATTAACAATGAACACCATTGATCTACCAAAAGAGTCTAAAATTTTCAATGGATGATTACTTGAGAAAAAAAGAAATCAGGAAATAAAGATCTATCATAAGGAATAGAATACTGAGGTGATTTAAACGCAATCGACGATAGTCGATTTAGAGAACAGGTGCCTGATCAGAGCCTCAGGGAAATACTGTTGATGTATGAGATATCTCGGACAAACCCGACCTAGATGAAGCCCTTTCGGTCTTTTAGACACGACCCTAATGCGTTTAATTTTAAAAAAAAAGAAAATACACGGCGTTTAATTTAGAACTACACAACATGTACATGTAGTTTCTGTAATCCACATTAGGTTGTCTCCAAGTCACTACCACACGGCCATGTGTGCGGCCAATAGATGGCCAACACATGGCATTATGCGGAAACTGAGTACACAGTGTCCACCCATAAAGTACATGACGTGTACTTAAAAAATCTACATAAATTATACTTTTCTCAAAAATGGCAATAAAAGGAAAGCATACATGAAAAGAAGATCTAGGTTCTTACAAACATCCCCCCTTAAATAAATTCACCCCTGCAATTTCCTAGCAAGGAGAAGTTGAAGAAGAAAACTCAAACAACTCCAACCACTACGTTCATACACTCTACTCCCTCTCCCATGTCTCGTCCTGCACTCCCCCACACTTCCGTATGACTCGTACAAGAGGAACAGAACAATACTTGAGAACCTTCATACATAGATCTATAAATATCGATAGGATGCTCCTAAAAATATGCATACACTTCCAACTCAACCTCCTCGGGTTGGAATACATGAGACATGTTTGAGAAGTAACATCGATGCTCAGAAACATGGAAGAAGTCATGCATAGCCTGGTACCTCTAAGGTAACTACATCTGATAGGCAACTATACCAATTATCTCTAAAACCTCAAATGGCCTGACGTACCTTAGCAAAATATTACCCTATCATCTAATCATTATGTGCCCCAACCTTAGCGTGACACACAGGAAAACCAGATACCAAACCTCGAACTCCAGCGGTCATCTCCACTGATCATTATTATATTACTTTCGTGACTGTGTAGTATCCATCCTATTCCAAATCATCTCTATCTTCTCTTTGGTCTCATGAACAAGATGAGGTCACAACATAGTTGTCTCTCCTACCTCCAGCCAACATAAGGGTGATCAGAATTCCCTACCGTACAATCCCTAATAAGTTTCCATCTGAATAGTTTCATAAAAACTATTATTGTAGCAAAACTACAAAATATGTACGTGCTTCACCCATGAATATCCAAAATCCAAAATTCAGGTTCGTAGCATGTCCTCAAGCACCTGAATCGTACGCTCGGACTGGCCATCTTTATGGGCATGGTAAGCTGTACACAAAAGTTCCTGTGTACCCGAAAAGTTATGAAACCCCCACCTGACAAGAGAAGTAAAACATGTATCTCTGTCTAAAATAATAAAGTGTGCAACCATGAGTCTATATACAATATCTTGGATGTAAAACCGTCACAACACATTAATAATAATGGTCTCCTTAATCGATAATAATTTAGCATCTTTTGTGAGTCTCTCAATGACAACCCATAATGCATCATTCCCTCAAGGCGACCTTGGTAAACATTTAATGAAATACATCGCAAAATCATTTATCTTCCAATCGGGAATGGGTAACTGCTGAAAAATCCCTGCTGGTCATTGATTCTCCACCTTCACCTACTTTCATGTGGGACACTTCATGAAGAATCATGGAACATCTCTTTTCATACCAGGACACTAATAATGACTACAAATATCATGATACATCTTGGTAAAACTAGGATGAACTGCCCAAACTAAGGATTGAATGTCCCACATCAGCTCCTCACGTATGTCTTCTGGAACCCATAAGCCCCCCCAGGAATCACAAGATATAATCAAAATTTATGGCCCATCAAGGAATAGGTTCATCTACTGACACACATTCCTGTAGGACTAGGTCTTCATAATATGATTGATTCCCCATTCACACTCGATCATGAAGAGTAGAGGTAACAACTAAAGAAGCAATAAACATGTTCTCCTGTCTGTCGTCCACCTTCAAATGCATCCCAGAGAAAAGAACCATAACCTGCCACTCACTTCTAGACTCCTACCCTACATTTATCTGAGTCCTCCTTCTTAGCACATCATCCACTACATTTCCCTTCCCAGGAATATAGGCAAGCTCAAAGTCAAAATACTGAAGGTACTCGACCCACCCGCGATGTCTCATATTCATGTCATGATGAGTGAAGATGTACTTTATTTTTTTGTGGTCGGTGAAATCCAAAAAATTATATCCTAGAAGATAATATATCCAATATTTTAAATCATGAATGACGGTAACCATCTCGAGATCGTGGGTCGGGTAGTTCCTCTGCTGTGGCCTCAACTGCCGAGAGCCGTACACAACGACTTCTCCCCCTACATACGCACAGCTCCCTGCCTGATACCTGAAGCATCACTGTAAACAATATAGATCTTGCTCAGATCTGGCTAGACATGAAATGTAGTAGAATTCAAACTCCCTTTAATCTCCGATGATGCTGAACCAAAAGAATCTTACCATGAGAAAATTGCAACATTCTTATTGAAACCTGTTAGTGGTACTGCTAAGCATGACAAGTCCTATTTGAAACATCTGTAGTAACTAGCTATAACAATAAATATTCATACCTCTAAGACGTCCATCAACTACTCCCAGGAAAATACTACTATCACAAATTCTGGGTCTACTTATAATCCAGTCTCTGAAATAACAAGACCCAAGATGTGAATTTGGTCCATCCTAAAGTGGAATTTTGAGAGCATAGCATATAACTGATACTCCCTCAGTGTACTCAAAACTATCTCAATATGGGTAGCATGTACATGTCAAGTGTGAGAGTACACTGAGATATCGTCCATGAAGACAACTACAAATGAATAAATGTATAAGTAGAACACTCAGTTTATCAGTTACATAAAGACTGCTTGCGCATTCGTGAGAACGAACTACATAACCACATATTCGTATAGACCATACCTACTCCAAAATGTTGTAAGAGTTATATCAGATGGTTTATCATGCAGCTGAAGATAAACAGATCTGTAGTAATTCTTCTAGAAAACCTATAATCCTTTGAGTTGATCAAATAGACCATCAATCCTCGGCAAGGGATATCGGTTCTTGAATTTCAACAGGTTCAACTTCTAATAATCCACACAAAGCATGAGGGTGTGGGTTGCCTTCTTCACAAACAGGATAGGGGTACCCCTTGTAGAAGTGATGGGTTAGATGTAATCCTTTGCCTGCAACTCCTCCAACTACTTCTTTAGCTCTTGTATCTCTGGTGTAGTCATCTAATAAGGTGGAATGGACACCGCTGTCACCCCTTGCAGAAGCTCGAAAAAAATACACCTCTTTCTTCGGTGGAAAAACCTGAAAATTCATTTAGAAATACCTCACTAAAATGAACCACCACTGGAGTAAAGTCCATATGTGACGTCCCCTGGTCATCTAGATAAAGGCTAGGAATATGGGTTGTAACTCCTACCAACCCATGATGCTTGGGTCTGGCTATGCTCGTCTTGACATTCCATTCACCCTTACGAAAAAATAATACGCCCACTGGTGATATAAAGCTCACCCTATGCCAATAAAAGTTGAATTTTTTTCAAAGTGAACTAACCAGTCTATTCTAATAATGACATCATAACCAATCATATATTTTGAATTTAGTTCCTATAAGAAGTGACACCCACCAACCTCAATTGGATACTCCTTGAACTGACGTAGACTGGGCTTTCTAATCCCCAAAGGAGTGTCTATCATCAAGATATCTTCAGAAGAAAAGATACAGATCCTAAGGCTCACTACAACAGCAACAGATAAAAATCAGTTCGAATCCCATGTATCAAAAAGAGAAGAATATAAAACTAAAACAACTAGGATCATACCTCAAACTTTAGAGGGTTCCGGATCATTCTCCTACTCGGTCTGCTCCATTGAAAAAGTCTGACCTACACCATGGCCCTGTGACCATACCTTACCTCTCTATGTTAATCCACACTACGATCGTTGAATGCCTGGTGACTGACAACCATGACCACAACCTTCACCTCAGCACGAACAGCTTGAAGAACACTATTTTCCTAACTGAACGAGTAACTGGTGGTGGATCTCTTGAACATAGAGCCAAATAATAACCCCTATCAATAGCTACTCATGAGAATATATGATAAAAGTGATGAAGATGGACCATCATTCCCCAAGAGCAGCACTCCATTGGGTCCATGGGGAAATGTGGCCTCATGTGCCCATTTTCCCACATTGGTAGCACACCACCTAGCTAACAGAAGATGTATTCCTACCACTCTAACCTCATCGTTCAATATCCCTATAGCACTTCCTGCTATCAAACGATGAAACACTAACCATGGATGTTGAACCCTCTAGCTCACAGATGAAGAATCCCAAATAAATCTCTCAGTGATCAGATCCTAGTTGGCTATAGAAGATATCGAAATCATCATAATGATGTAAACCTGAACCTGAATATCCTACATGATACCATCCTCAAACTGCCATGAAATGAACAACTCATCTCTCCCTAAAAGGGTGTAACACACTACATCTTAGTGAAGCTAGAGGAATAATCCATAACAGAAAGAGTACCCTACTCCAGACTCATGAACTCTCAGGCTCGATCAGCCCTCAAGGTCTCTAGATTGATGAAGTCATAGAAGGTGTGCTGAAACTCATACCATGACATATTATGATGGCATCCCACATGTGAGATCACATCTCTCCATATGTTGGTAGAGTCTTGAAGAATGTATGTAGCAAGCTTGACCCTCCTCTCTAGAGGGGTCTCCAGATGTTTGAAGATTGTATATGTAGATTCTAGCCATGAATATACACCCTAGGGTCCTCCATCCACAGAGAAAGTTGAAATAAGCTACTGTTGAAAGACCGACGTCAATTTTTCCCTGTATGAGGATTGAGGGGTCGCTCCATGAAAGGTTTGCATCATCCTCAGAAAGACCTCCCTGAACTGCGCATCGACACCTATGTGAGGTATTTCCATTAGTTCCAAGACTGGAATTACTGGGGGGATTTGTTGGTAGTACCTGACCAACCATGTCAGGTGTCTGATCACATCCCTGTAACTGGTGTACAACCATAGGATGTCTTGTTTGCATGAATCATCAAGGTTAACCACACACATTAGATCAAGAATGAATGGGACAAAAACCTAGAAATGTATGATGGGAACAATAGAAAGAATGACTTCATGTTTTACAAAACATGTATACATGGCATGTATAATGCCTACATAGTCTGTTCCCTTTAGCCTTTCACATGGTTGTGTAAATCATCCAACTCAGGTCATGTAACACCCCATACACATGGCGTGATGTCCTAACCCATGGGGTGTACTTACATTCTCTTCCCCAAATAGAGTCCTTCTAAATGACTAAGCTACATGGTTGTCATAGAAGAAGACTGCACAACATGTTCTCTCCAGACACAACTTGTACTAGATGAGCTTCCCCGGCTAGTGTTGTTAGTGACATGGTTGGATACATGGCTCACACTACATGACGTGTTTCAAATGGAAACATCATGTATTAGAATAGACTCAGCTGACCCATGATGTTAGTGACATGGCTGGTTTACATGGTCTATCACACGACATGTACACTCAGTACACGGCGTGTCCTACCAATGATTTCTATACCCTGTGTCCCTGCCTAGAGATTCTGAGACACAGATAGAAGTTACATAGTATGTATATTTTGTACACAACGCGTACTTAAGAAAAACATTTTCTTCCAGAACAAAATAACACTTTGTGTGTATTCAAAACTACATGACGTGTATTCTGGGTTTTTCTGGATAGTAAGCCACATACTCTACATCAGAGCCTAGAAAAACACCGAAACAATCATTTATGTTCCAAATTATTATATGTGATGGCTCATACTCCCCGCAAATCAATGCTTGAGATCTTATATATGTCATATATAAGTTGGAAAAAATGATCCCCCTAATTCCAGTCCATGAGGGCCCATAACACTACAGGAACAAAATTTTGGTGCTCATTTTATGAAACACATACACAAAGCAATACCCTATCAAAAGTATGAATTCTATCAATACATATATCACAATAACATACAAATATAGAACAATATCTATCACAACAACATGAAATCACAAAATCACCCAAAATTTCATGGAAAGAATGCACAACATGTAATTTCTAACAAGTGCGTATATGATGAATGAGATGGAATACCCTCATCTCATCATGTTGCAACAGAAATAGAATCTCAATATCATCATCAATAACAACACAAAACATGTGAATCACAAAATGGTGATGTCAAATCAACTATAAAATTTCAAAACTAGATAAATTGATATAAATGAGGTTGATTGACTTTTCCCAAAACACGGGGTTGGTACTCCTGAGAACTGCTTGTTACCAACTACCTATTTTGTCCTATCCCAGGATATAGGCTCCAAATAGTATGTCAATAAGAATAGTATCCTATGATACCCCTTTATAATGTCCTAGTTCTAGGAGCCACCTAGAGGGACCCCGTACCCGGTTTTTCTCATGGCCTCAATGACATTTCCCCAAATGCGAGAGGCATCAGACTTGAAGGGAGGGCCTCGGGTTTGATGGTGGAGAATCTATTATCTCATTGGTAGAGCACACAACAGATGTAATAAATAGATATACAATAGTGTAAGAAGTAAAACCAACATACAATAGTTAACAACATAAGACTAAATGTGAGAAGAAAATAAAGCATATATATATAATTATGCATGGTACATATGTTTAAGAAATCATCCAATCAAACCACAATGCTAGAATGAAAAAAATACTAAACTAAAGTAGAAATGAAAAAAAAGATAATAGCTCAACAACATCGTAAGGATCATCTTAGTCTCATGCTCTCTGGATCCACAGAACTCAAATACCTAAAGTATAAGGTCGCATTCTCTTATCTATACCTGCAACAATATAATCTGTTTGGGCCCAATAGCATGGCCCAAACAAGGTCTGAGAATAAATACCAGTATGAAACCATCACATGATCAATGCCTAACAGTTTGTGAATATATAGCAGGTAATACACAAAAGAAGGCAATAAACAAAGAAGTACTTAGCAGTTACCAATTCTACAGTTTCAAACCATTCAACTTCCTATATAAATAAACAATTAATTAGCCAGAAAAAACAGGTAACCCTCTAGGATGTACTCACAACCTATCCCCTTTTGTCCTACATAGAAACACAGGAAACCCTTTGGGAAGAACACATAGTCTAACCCTCTGGTTCAATTAAAATGATAATGAAGACACTCTAAGGAATCCCTCTCAGTCAATTCTTCTAATATTCAAAATTTATAAATACTCTATGATGATTCTCACAAGGTAAATTAACCATGTAGTCAAAAGTGATAAAGACTCTCTGAGGAAGCTCACATAGTCAATTACGCATATTAACAAAAGTTAAAAAGACTATATCAAGAACCTCACATGGTCAATTCCTCTTATTGTATACTACACCAGGTTCTCACAACCATTTGTTTTTCAAACGAGCCTAAAAATGAAATACGGCCAATGTAAACCTCGAGAAATACTCGGATAATAGTCTACAACATATCAAGAATGTCAGATAAAATATTCACTCCATCTTACAGTACAAGGCATGGGAAAAAATCAAGGAATCCTAATAGGATAACATGAAAAAATGGTAGTAAACAAAACATGCATGTACAAACACTTCCAAAGGATAGCAACCAACCCTATTCGAATCCAATTAACATCTACTCATGCAGACTAGCATCGCAGGTAATTAAAAGGGTTAAAACGATAATCATACAACACCTCATTCAAGGGTATTGGAAAAAAATGAACATATAACTCAAATACTATCAACGAAAGGCCCAAAAAACCTACCTCGATGTTGGGATATCACTATACGTGATCTTCAATCCTTGAATCTCCAATGAACAATGAAGATCTACAAAAACGAATAAAAAATTCAACAGATGATAAGATGAGAAATAGGAGAAATTAGGAAACTATGCACATGTAGAATAAATATCTTACCAACTCTATCCCAGAACAATCGATGACTGTCGATTTAAAGAACGAGTGCTTGATTAGGGGCTCAGGGAATGAACACAACCATACATGAGCACTCAGATGAACCAGAAATAGAAGAAGCCCTTTCTGTCCATCAGACGTTACCCTAGTGCGTTTAATGAAAAAAAGAAAATACACGGAGTGTACATTAGAAGTAAAATTTGTGTACATTCCATTTCCGTAGACGGCTTTAGGAATTCTTCATGTCCCCTCCAAACTGCCATGTGTGTGGTTGTTACACGGCCAGCACACAGCGTGTACATTAATATTTTCCAAAAATTCCTCTTTTTCTAAAAAATTACCTGAAAATGAAAACATACCCAAAAAGAAGATATGGGTTCTTAAACCTGGAATATGTGACCAATGTAACCATAAATCTACATATTAATAGGGTCACTGGAATTATTTTTTGGTCTGGAGTAGAGAAGAGTTTGATTACTAGATGGATTTAATGATAATTAGCAGATCTCAATCCACCCTAAGATCATTGATTCACTAACAAACAATGATCCATGTACCAATGGAGGAATAATTCAGTACAACTCATATAGGTAGATGCAATCATCAGACATAAGAAAAGATGAATTAGATATAGTCATATCAGTGACCAGAAAAAACTATTTCTCTAATAAAATTCATTCATTCGACATCTAGATAATTGACACCAGGCCACCAAATGAATTTCTCAATAGATGAAGAGATAATCTTCTTTATAGTTAATGTAGTTCACTTAAAATATCCTTTTTTGAAGATTAATACACCTTCATGTATGAGTTCCTCATACCTGACTGAGGAGTTAGTGGCAGATGATGCCTAAGATGGGGATACATGTGGAAAAAAGGCAGCCTCAAACCAATTTTTTGTCTGATTAACGTAGAATACTAATAGGTAGTTAAGACCCATGAGAGTTATCTTTATAAATACCAACATAAGAATTTTGATTCCTCAAATACATACTATACACTTTTATTAGTTAATATTTCATACGAACTACTGGAGGGGATGCAATATTCTATTATTCCAAGACACAATGGATGGTTGGTGTGAATTACTCCTCTAGTAGAAGATTCACACTCGACATCTACAGATGAACTTGGACCATCCACCTCAGAAACCTCAACTACTAATCCAAAAAACATGGAGAAATTTCATCATTGCAATCATGCACCTATAGCACAATAGTACATACATTAGAAATCTGTGGTCGTTTTTCTTGCCACGATCTCAATCATTTATGCTTTCTATCATTCAAAGGAACTCACAGAGGCAATAATTAGTTCCTTCTAGACACCCCAACATTTTCAGGTAGAATTAATTGCATATCTAGTATACTGGGTGGAGAATATACTATCTTAATTTCATTTACCATCTCATTCATAGAGGAGGAATTGGAAAATTTATCTAGGGATAGATGATACCCTTGTACATTTTAGGAAAACTCAAAAATGTCAGTATTCAAATGTATCTAATTGATAATGGTTACAGGATCACCTTATCTTCATTCAGACCTTACATTGTTGGGGTATTGAGAGGTTGAATTTTTTCCAATGAATATAACCATTCATGGTTTTAATAAGAATGAACAAAGGAGTCTCAAGAATATTATTCTCTATGGTCAATTTCGGGATAAATAATCTAATACCAATTTCATGGTCATCCATCAAGACCTGAGATATAATGCATTCATCGAATATCCTTGGATTCAAAGACACATTCAGAAATGTTATCAATTTTTCAATTCATTAAATACACAATCGATTGGATGGTCAACATACAACATAGTGACAATAGCCCCTTATTGTAATTCAAATCCATATATGTTGAGGAAGGTTACTATAAGGAGGATGGAAAACAACGAACAGTGGATAATGATATGTTGGATGTATCCAACACTGGATTCAGTAACGCCCATGAAAAACATGGTCCATGATTGATACTTATTACTTGTCACCCATAAACTCGAGTGAGGTATAAAATGTAATCCTCCAATGATTTTGTGAACCAAAAAGAATCACTAGCTCCTTTCAATGATATTTTTATTAGATTAACTAAGTGGGATTTGTTGAAAGGAGATCCAACTAATTATTTATGATGATTCATTAGTTCATTCACAACATCAAAAATAATCAACCGTTCCCATAATAAATGAATTTCAAATAAGGATTTAAAAGTCCCTTCTTCCACAAATTGTATCATAAAATAAAACAAGAATCCCAAAAAAAAGTCTATGACTCTAGTTGTCCATGTTGACAATGTCTCTTCCCATAGACTCTCATACCATGATAATGGTCGTTATTCCCTTAGATTACACATCATGTTTTAATGTGATCTACATACTCAGAGATATAAAAGTAATTGGATGAACTCTAGAATTCCACTCCAACATTTGAGGATGTTGTCTCCACCACCATCGATGTGATCCAACATGTGAATATGGGAATATATGAAGATATTAAAGCTATGTTTATTTGTGCCACCATGAAAAATGAGTACTGTGAAATATATATTAAAATTATAAAGAAGGATATATAAATTTTTTATTGTAAATATATATAAATACAATGATAAACCCTAAGGAGGCTATGCACAACCATATATTACCAAATAACCACTATTGTTTCATCTAGTAAGTTGAGATGATATAACCCACCCATGTTACTGATGTAGAAATAGGCATTGAAATGTTGATCCAATAAAAAAATTGAAATTTATGTACCAAAAATGGATCTCCAAATTTTCCCCCATTAAAAAATAACATGGAAAATTTGGGACTACATCGAATTTGGATACCTTAATGGACACCACCCAAAATTCCATTTCCAATTCCCAATCACAGAACTATTTTCAAGAGAAATTTTTTATTTTCAATCCCATTCATGCATGGATTCATATTCATTGTATAATAAGATACATTTGGGCCCTAAAGACAAGGAAATCACTGCCTTTAGGGAGCATCATGTGATATTTTGATATAATATTATAAACATTTATTTAGATAATTTCAATGTTTCCATCATTCCACGCAACAAATCATTATTATTTCCTAGTGATTAATTGTATAATTTTACATCAATGACATGGTCTTCACATATTTATTGTGGTGTGACCACCATAGAGATATTCATAAAATATTCTAAAATTTGTGATATCCAATTTTAAAGATGAATTCTCCAATGTTTTCATTCAAAGTACTATCAAGGATATTCCATTTGATTGTGTCAAGCCACCATGGCATCATGGTCAATATGGAAAAGTCTTGTGAAATCATAAAAATATCACCCCTTAAAAATCCAAATGATCGAAGGGGAATATATGGGAACCTCCCTTACATTCTAAATTTCATTGCTAAAATTAATGGAAAATATCTCCCATTACCCATGTTAACGAAGAAGGGAGTCGCCAATCAATTGGATTAGTACTTCCACGAAGCCTTTGATAATATAAATTGGTACATACTAAACCCACTATTAAAAATGCCACTAATAGAGGGAATGTTAATCATCATTTTTGTGGTCATTATGAAATAGTCAATCAGTGCCCTCCTTATATAACAAAATTCTATAGGGAATTAATAAATCAACTACATTCTTAGTCGAGTGGAACATAGTATTGAGGAATTGTATTCAAATATTGAGAAAAAAATACCTTAAAATCATATACACAATAAAAATTCAGAAAAATAACTTCAAGTATCATCAATTCATACTATTATATTGTATTGAACGACTTAATTACATACATAGATTCCTTTTAACGAATGGGAGATTATCCTGATGGGTAGTCACTATTCAATAATACGGCATCGAGTTCATGTAACTAATGGAAACTAATAGAAAGGACCTAGCTGATTTCATTGTTGAACTTCCCGCCTAGAAAGCACACTAGTGGACCCCAGAATTCTAGATGGAGAGGTTGTTTATTTTCATGAATATCCTCAAATGTTGAGATATATTTTTATGGTTCATCCCAGCGTCATATTGGATATACTAATAAAACAAATCTTCAATTAGGTTTTTCCATAGATTGTATTTTTTCATGGATAATGAAAATTTCCCCATTCCCCCTCACTATCTGATGTCTTCAAAAAAATGAGGTATAATATTAATCCCTCATTGTCTTCTTAGGCGAATACTTGGAGTCGCATATATCAAACCTGAATCCCATTAGGGATTTAAATCTATTGAAGGACAAATCTACCCTGATTATGCCATCAAGAATGATGAAACATTCAGGAATTGTGTAATAGGATAAAGGATATAATTTCACTTTTATCCTAAAATTCATCATATAGCTATATCAAAAAATTCTCATGTTGGCACACAATCTATTTAACCAATCATCCTCAATGACCCCAATCAATAATAAGTGTTTTCTGTATCACACACCAATGGATAGTTTCATTATTTATCATTTATGGCATGCTGGATATCATGTATGTAAAAACTTGCCTATATAATAATGAACCAATATCCACCATTGGATGGATTGATCCCTTAGTTGATTTCCATAAAATTTTGGACCCTACCATTAGATCAATAAATAATGGAATAGAATTGATATCATTTAATATTAATTACATATTTGGATATGAAAAATTATAAAAATACAATAAAAACAAGGCTTCGATGGAATCCTTCATATATACACAGCCAAATGAGAAATTCCAACACTCAAGGAAGATGACCATGTAGGCATAAACGATGTTGATCTATCTATTACAAGGGTCACCCAGAGAATAAGAAGTCTTGATTACTACTAGAAAACAATAGTTCATGACTAAGTTGAATTCACCCGAAAATGTTAGGAATTCTAGATTCATTAAATATTATTCCATTAATCCCCATATAAAATATATATATAACTAAATATTCCAATTCATTGTCCATGTATAAAATTGAAAATTTGGTGATATATCCTTAATGATGTGTAAATATTTTATGAACATTCTATAATTTGATGACTTATTTTTGAACTGAAATGATTAAATACACCTCACTGTACTCAAAATGAATAATATAATCAACATCATGAATTCCAATATCATCAATAGATTTTTTTCCCTAATATGATGTTGATGGACTATAATACCAGATTCTATTCAAAATATTTGATGAAATTTTACCATGAGTACAACATTGAATCCATAAATTCAAACCACAATCATGTGAAAATGGTAATATAGATCTCTTAAATAAGACTGTATCAAATATACTGCATAAAATGGTATAAAAGGACAATAAGTCATTTTCTGGAAGTATTATTCATATTTTATGTTTCTACCATACCACAACAACAACTACCATAAAAGATACCCCATATATGTTTTTATAAGGAAATTAAGTTGTGTTTCACATAGAAGCTATGGTGTTATCACTAAAAATGGAATTATATGGAAAACACTTAGATAATGAACAATTGAAAATGAATATAGGTGAGTCGGACTAGATCGGTAAGAAAAGGATAATACACATCAAAATTTGATGTTCTTTAGAATCATACATTGTGCTCCTTATATAAGAATGTTCACATCACCTCATCTTTTCCAAGAAAATTGTTCTTGGATCACAATATCAAAATGATACCTTGTAAGAAACATTCAGTGCTAGAACCAAAGAGTTAAGAGACTTAAATCAAAAATAATGACTATAAAAATAGTGCATAATCATTTTTAATTATGGATGGGGAGCATGTTATGCATTCCACCAATGTAAGGTTTATAAAAAAGTTCTATTAATAGAATTTTTCAAGAATCCAATGTCGTAGTTACTATACTATAAATTGTATATCATAATTTTTCCACACCGCATGTCATTAAACTAAGAAGAATAATTCCATGCCACATGATGTTAAATTGCATAGAACATGTCTTTATCCCATGGAATTAATCTAATAATAGAACATTACGTGATGGAATATTCACAACACTTGTTCTAGATCTCTGTGATAAAAATGATGTACTACCATACCGTTGTGTGAGTAAAATTATTATAGTGATTATTTTCATTAAATAACTATGATTGGTTTGATTAACCATATCACTGAATACATAATTACACACTAATCATGTGTCCAATGGAAATATAAACAAAAAACAATCCCCCTATACTTAGAGATCATACATATGTGGAGGTTTTTCCATGAATGAACTATGTATAGACTGATTAATACCATCAGAGGATAGTAATGACAACCAAATAAAAAACCACAGATCCAACTAAAATACTAAATGATTATTTACACCCCACTATAAAGGGTTTCGACAAGATTTTATAATTTTATGTTCAAGAACTATGTGTTATTAGCTTCTTACTATCATAAGATATGTAGTAAAGCTCGTATCCCAAAGAATGAGTATAACTAGAATATAAATTGAAATAATTCACAACATTATTCATGAGATTTACATGCATGGAGATATTTCTATTTCATAACTATGTGTTCCTAGATTATTTTTATCACTTGATACGTAATCAAACTCAAATCCCACATCTTGGGTCCAACCATTATGTAAATAGAATAAATTCACCTATTTGTATGGGTTGGACATTCATTGAGAGATTTCAATTCAGTAAAAACATGTGGATATATTTCTTCTATCATAGCATAAAAAGTGACACCCATATCTAAAATCCCATGCATTATCATAATATAAATGCAAACAATTCCTCTCTACCTATGGTTAAGTGTGAAATAGAAAGTGTTTTGTTAAATAATTACATGTCTTTTTGTTACAATTATTATATGATGAAAACTGACACCCATATATCTAATCTTGGGTCCACCCACACAATATATACCAACAAATATGATACCATCCTTCAAATGGTACGTAATTCTATAGAGAACTATTTAAGAAGTACATAGTCCTTCATTCTTACATTTACTAGATCTGTATTGATCTCTATCCTCATTTTCATCCATGCCATGAGTTATCATAACTAAAAATCATTTACATCCTTGATAGTTAGATCCATGAAGTGGATTAATTCCCCTATAAATATTCAACAACTCCACATATTCCATATCATGTACTCACATGTGGCATAATTAACTGCCCAGTTATCTCTTGTTTATCATGAGAATCATAGATCACGTTAGTTTAGTGAGCATAGTAATAAAATATATCCGACAAAATTGAGATGTGTATTGGATGGGGAATCATATATTAGTATCATGATATTAATATTCAAAACCACATCATAGTAATATGAGTTTAAATTCATGAAAACATCCTAGTCGAATGATGTTAAAACTAATCAACAATGGATCTTCATGTCAAAAAATCATCTCTTTCTAATGATTGTCTATTCAATAATATCATGTATTATCCCATCACTATGAACATGTGTTCAAAAAATTATAGTGTAGACATTAAGTTAATCAAACTCTTCTTTAATATTACACTCTCTATTAGACATCAATATATTTTGGATATCTGAGTTAATACCGCCCAATTCCATGAGATGATATCCTTATAATGGAACCACATGGACCTTTGGATCCAATTTTCTAGGTTATCCACTATAAAAAAACATGTAATAGGTATGTGTTAATCTAAATGGACCCTCTATGATTATATGGTGAATTAAAAAATGACTATGATCTTTTCCAAGTCTATTTTTGGTCGTAGAAGAGAGGACACCTTAGTCCCAATAGTTATTTTCTTGACTACATAGATTATGGGATTCCTCCATTAAAATGGTTTACTAGTACATAATTGTTTCAATTTACATCTAGCTTATATATTTTTTCGTTATGATTTATTCTCCCCAAAATCCAACTATTCTTGTTGATTTAGATACCCATTGTCATATTGTGATAATAAAATTTCATTATTTTACCCTTTAAGTTTAGTGTATGTATCCCCGATGAATACCTAACTTTTTTAAGCTTTAAAACACATTTAAATTTCAATTATTAATCATCATTACCTAGATATATATCATCAATTGTTTCATGTATATGTTGGATCATTAGTGAATCAATTATTTATTCCTTCATATTCTAGATACTAATGATAAGAGTCTAAAATGTAAAACATTTATAAACAAATGTAATGTGGATAGATTACCATACCATGGGATACATAGTGAATCATTGATCCAATATTTCATTCCAGTCAATAAAACATTATAGTCACATTATGTTACACTACATGAAAATATCAATGTATCATGATGGTAAAATGTACATAAATATTACAGTCAAATGATGTTAACCCTCATAAAAGGAGGTCATAAAATAGAATAGATCATTACCAATGATTTTTGTGTATATAACTATTTCATGTCATATACCTTCATCCAAAATAATTGTTCAATGCAAATAGGTGTAGAATTTAGTGTCATAAGACCTCCTCAAATTTTATGTTATCCAATAAATAATTACACATCTTTGATATCTATGTTAATACTATGAAATTCCTTGATTTAATATCCTTATCATGGAACCCAATGGTCTTTTATCTCCCTTTATCTTGGGTTTTCCATGTTGGAATTTTCTTATAAGGATTGACTAATACAAATAGAACCAATTAGTATTGACCAGTGAATGTCACAATTCTTTAGAGATTATATGTATATGATATTTGGTCACATATGAGAGGTCCCCATTAATCCCAAAATCTATATTCCTTACTGTGTGAAATATGATCTTCCCCCATTATAAATGGATGACTTGTACTAATGGTTTTACACCTCTAGTTAACTCATATATTATTGTGTTATGATTTAATCCTTCCATAACCCAAATATTAAATAGTATTATAATACAATAGATGTTAAAAATCCTTGCATCATACCCATTTATTATGAATTATTGTGAAATAATATCCTTTTACATATCCATTAGATGGAATTCATATTCTATGACAACCCAATATCTTTTTGTTAGTTACTCCCCTCACTGATATGTCATAGTTACATGATGTAAAACTTCATAACATAAGGTCCATCCTACAAGACCTAAATCTTATTTGATTATGATATCATATTTATGAACATGTGATCGGATATAATTTTTTTTAACTCAACACGAAAATAAAAAATGGAAATTATATATGCATATATTTGCATGCAATGCATGCTGAGAAACCATTAGACAATCTTGACATTGATACTCATTATGTAAATATAAAATTATCTTTATCTGCATCACATGATTCATATTTATGCCATGAGATATTCATAAATCCACATATTATAGAATAATTCAAACCATTACAATATTAATAAGAAACCCTAGGGAATCCTAGCCATAAAAATCGCATATACCACTATATAAATAGGGTTCATCCATACAGAATCTCTCAACCTATGTACGAGTCAAATCTATGCGCAGTGTCATTTCACATGATATAAATATGCGCAAGAAGGGATCTATTATTTGGATTACCATAAATAATAATATTAATGGGCAATTTTTTCTTCACTATTCTAAATTTCCTCATCCAGTGAAAAGGTTTCCAATGTATATCTTGAATAATTTCACATGGGTTCTTACATCTTTACCGCCTGAAGCTAATTCACATGGAAGATAACCTCATCACTTGACATTATTCATCATGATAAATTCATTACAACATCATGATACTATATTAGGTAGACCATATCCAAATATAACTTATTATTATAGAGACATAATGTCATACCCCAATTCAAACAATGTTCATGGTGCGTCTATCAACATTCTAAGCTCCTCAGTCTAGTAATCACACTCCATGAATTAAAAAACACGGGTTTTTATATTACTTACATAGACCCTGGAAAGAAAAAAAATATCCCCCAGTTTGACCATGTTTGAAGTGGACCAGAATAATAGACATAGACCCATAAACTAGGGGAAACATGACCCAAAAATAAGGGAGTTCTGATCCTTGTGAGTGTTGAAATTGTTGAAGTATAACTTTTCCCCTCATAATGATTCAAGATAATTTTTCATAGTCTATGACACACCATTATGAATTTCATATGAAAATTGATCCATGTGTTAAAACACTTTCATATTATTCTAATAATGTCCTTAGATTACCCTTCACCCTGAGAATCCAAATTAGTTTGTTTTAAAACACTTCAATTATACTAGGTCTATGTGTATCATGAACATAAACTACATTGAATGTTTCTAAATATTTATGGAAATAAAAATTATCCTTTCATAGTCCAAATAGAAAGATAATAAAATTTTAGGAAAATTTTCATAAAACTTATTTGGAAAAAATCTTATAAAGGGTCTGATGAGAAATATTCAGGTCTATAATTTCTATACTATTTATATAAATAATTCATGTAAAATTTTCGATAATAAATAACAATGCATAAATATCATAGGTTCTGTTTTATAGCCTTAATAATAGATTATATTTTCTCTCTAGACACCCTGGTATATGAAAAATATAAATAAATTATTTTTCACTTCTTCTCAATGTGAAATTTTTTTAACTTGGCAATGGAAAATAATTTAGGGTTCTTGAACCCTTCATGAATATTACATATTTCATAATCTACGTTTTAGTTTTTTAATAATAAGATGTACCATCCAATTCCTTGATTTGTTAGAGTTCACATTGAACCTCATAACCTAATGTTATTTATCTCAGTATTACCCTATATCATGTTGGTAATATGTACTGGTTGATCCAAGGGGACCTCAATAAGATTTTTTGCTGAATTAAAAAATTCCGAAGAGAATGTGTATAGAGTAAGATTACTCATATAGGAGGGACCCCTTAAACCAAAAAGTTATTATATAGACTACTCAAAATACAGACATCCACCATTATCAATGGTCTACCAATAACAAACATTTTATAATTCCATTCAACATGGAAATTACTATTCCACTATTTATAATCATCATGAAAAGAATATTGAAATGTATATAACAATACATGCATCATTTCACTGCGTATTATAGCATTCCTCAAAGTAGGAATGCACTATTACAATCCCAAACCGTTTTTTGGCCAACTAAATATTACTCAAATACACATGGCAATGAGACCATGTTTTTTAAATAGACACATAACAACCCTAGTGTTGAAAACCCACTATTTGATAGAGTTAATATATCTTCAATATTTATAATTGATACATTTTTATATTTAAAAATATTTCCTGGCCCATATAAAAGAGTAGGGACCCCTCTAGTTGAGTATGCTTGAAATCCCAATGAGATCATTCCTAAGTGACTTTGGAACACTAACTAGAGGCATATATTCCATGTATGAAGGACCTATAATCTATATAATTTTTGGAAACACAAAAGTGGAAGACCACACCTTATAGTGTTTTTTGTTCATCCCCAGCATGACATCCCCATTCAGTATTCATCATGTCATGCCATTGGAAATGTGATTTAGACAACCCATATTACCACTATCCATGTTGAGTCAATTTCCATAAAATTTTACCATCCACCAATACCCAATAATTTAAGAATACATGGATTTCCATCCCATCAAGTACGTTCATCCTTCATGTTTTCTATAAAATGTATGGTGCCATAACCCTATTTCAATATTCATTCATCTGAAAATAATTTAAGAATACAAGGTATCATAACAAATCATGTAGAGTCATTATTTAGAATCTCATGAATGATAGAGGGATCTATAACTCTTCAATAATACCAATACATTATTTAATGTAATACATGGTTTGAGATAAAATACCTGAAACTATTTAAATATATGTTGTGAGCTAGAAGAACATTAACAAACAAATCCGAAGATCCAACTTAAAATAACATAAAATAAAAAATAGAGGGTCTATGATATAACAACATAAAATAAAAAACACCCGGTCAAACCTATAATCCTTTTTAAATATAAAAATATAAGGTGTATGCTATGAAGACTTAAACTAGAATAATATATGGTATGAGCTAAAAGGCCATAACAGAGAACAACAAATGTTCTGAGATAAAAGTCATTAAACTATAGAAATAGATTCTCAGAGATAAAATACCAATAAATAAATCAAAATTCATGTTTTAAATACCTTCAATTTCAATTTGAAATAAACGCAATGATTTTATATTGAAGACATGAAAATGCATAATTTGATAAATGTTGAGTCTCAAATCACATGTCAAAATGTTAGTCTAATCTATAAAATATTGAGAACCAAGGTAATGGAAAATCCAAAAAACATGTTAGTTTGAAAACCCATAATGGGAACCCTGAATATAATCCATGTCCATGACTTCTATTATTTCACGAACAAAGGATATGAAAAAGATAGGGACAAATAATAAAAGATACAAATCATTATGGGGTTTTCATATAAAAAAATAATACTTTTCTATATAAGTACACTAAAATATTTATAAATTAGAGAACTCACCCTATCTGACATATGATTTCATAATTTACTCTTTTGAACCAATCAACCGTCAAAAAATCAGAGCAGATACATCGATGATGATTTTAAAGTTAGTAGTCATTCACGAAAAAGTATCAAGATAAATATTTTAAAATTAACAAGATAAATTCAAGGGATAAGTGATTAAATGGTATTATAAATTATATTATTATCTTTTATGATTAACATACTATTTTTTTATGATATCCAATACACATCATGAATAAAAAAATATGATCAATGACATGTAAAATCCATAAAATGTTTTCATTTATAATGTGAAAAGATGGATGAATCTACACATTCCAGATTCACTAAAAGGATCCATAAAATGATTTTTTATTGGATTATAATAAAATTATATTATATGATATTTCTAAATTAGTAAGAGTCTAGTAAGATGTGTGTATTGAGCATCAAAATGGTATTCACCCCATTTATTCAAAAAAAAATTCAGAGAGATGTGTATAAATAAATTAAGATAAATCATCACCTGATTATTTTTGGTTTCTAATAATTATGATGACATAGAAATATGGGACCATTTATGAGCTATTATGGCTTCAGGTTGTTCTATATGTACAGTCAAGTCATCTATCTGGACAGGCAGCTAAGAGACCATCTGTTTACTCTCTTCAAGAACATCTAATGAAACATTTTTTAATTATAATATAGCTATATTTGCATCAAAACCATATATATCCCTCCAATTATATATAATTTCATCAATTACATGAAAATGTGTATCATGATAATATAATATTTAATGTAGTCAAAGTAATCAAATATCAACTTGTCAAAAAATGGAGAATTCATTATTCTTTGTCATGAATATTATAAAAGGGATTATCCCTAATCAGGGAATTAATTTTCTAAAAAATAATCCTTTTTGGTATCAATTCCATTAATGTATGAATTGCCTAGAAAATTTGGTAGAAATAGAAGGATATTCATTTATTTATTCCCCAATATGTACATCATATGTCCCATTCACCAAGGGAAAAAATTTCTCAAAAAATCCTATTAAATTAATGGGAGGTTCATGACTATGAATATATGAATTCCCTAGAGGCTCCCCAAAACCCCAAAACGTCACTATTAATACCTTATATATGGGAATATGAGAATCCAATGTATTCTCCACCTTGTAGGTCAGTAAATTCAACATAACTCTTGAGTAAGCTTTCACCCAATCATGTGCATGTTTTTGAGAAAGTTAGATATGAGAATGAATATTTGAATTAAGGATTTCATAATTTTTTTACTCACATTCCATAATAATCAATTATTGGTGAATGGTACTGAGATATTTTCCTCCCGTTAGGATAACTACGGGAAGTGTGAAAATTGTCTAAATACAAAAAAAATTGAAGAGAAATTTGGTAAGGGGTATATATATTATAGATAATAATCACATATATGTGGGATGTGGGAATAAAATACCAATGATATATTTTTTATAACCATTCAAATAGTGATCCACTTCCATTACCAAAAAAATTCTTAGTCAGTCTGAGATACAACATGAATTTGAAGGTATCAGGCTATAAAAAATTCTCAATAACCTCATTGGGATATAATGGAATGACCTCAAACATAGAAATTTTCACCAAACTATAATGGAATAAATCATGGGGACATTTGTAGTGTTCATATATCTATAATGTATAAATTATATCAAATCTATCTAAATCAGAATTAAAGTGTGAAACCAATTCGTTAGGGGATGTTTCTTTATTATATATGACCAAAGTGCTTATAATGACGGGTGAGAATCAGTAATACAAGATTAAGAGGCCTCCCTTATGGAAATAAGGATTATAACTCCAATGTTTCTACACAAACCACCAACCCTTAATCCAAATCTGGAAAAATACATCTATTTCGAATCATATCCAAAACCCACCCTATCAGATGACTTTTGGGTACCTATGGTGTCACATGATAGCCCCATGAGTCATTATTTTTACCTACTAGAAGTGCCAAAAAAGCTCTTGTGCTATCTCAGTCATGTTGAGAAGGATATTTGTTGGAACCAGGTTTTTCAAAGCATGATTTGGTGTATGGTTTGTGTTTGTTGTCAATCCTCAGTGGAAGTTCCGAATGTGTTCCAGCAAAGTGATCATACAGTTCAAGCAGACAACAGTTTTGAAGGTGGCGCTGTTTCCCAGTGTTTGCCAAATTTTTGGGCCTCAAAATCGGAAAATGAAGACATGGATTGTCTGCAAAAGGAGCTTCGCAGAAAACGGAAGTGGTGCGCGAAATATAAGAGGCTTGCGCGAAAAACTTAAGTTAGGCGCGGAAAACAGCGGGATGCGCGAAATAGTTTTTTCGCGCAAACAGTGTTTCGAATTCAGAGAGGTGAAAAATGGCAAAGGCATGGGCTGCGCGGAAAATCAGGGATGTGCGTGAAATACTTAAGTTGGGCGCGAAAAACAGCGGGATGCGCGAAATAGTTTTTTCGCGCAAATGCTGTTTCAGAATCAGTTTGGTGAAAGATGGAAAAGGCATGGGCTGTGCGGAAAATAAGGGTTGTGCGCGAAATACATAAGCTGTGGGAAAGATTACGCGCCAGATGAGAGATTTTCCGCGCCGAAGGGGATTTTGCGCGCAGTGGTCTCAGTCGCCTATAAATATGAGGTGACCCCCTTCATTCGGTTGGTTGGAAGACTTAGAGAAGATCCGAGGTCTGATGCGCGAAAAGGATCGCGTAAAGGAGCTTGCGCGAAATATTTGGAGTTGTGCGAAAAAGGGGATTTTTGCGCGAAATATTTTTCCGCACCAAAAGAAAATGTTGCGCGCAATAGGATGATTTTGCGCGCAAATGGTTGATGTCTCGCATATTTCTCAATGAGGTTTGTCTGCACATTTTGGTTATCCAGTTCAGTGGTTCTGTGCGTTCTAGTGCATCTCTTCCGGACTTCGATGCAAGCAGAGTCTCGTGCTGAGCAGAGGCAAAGACTTCAATGCAAATTTATTGAAGAGACCTACACGTCTATAAACTGAGTGAGACTTCACCAACGGCAGTGAGCCAGGGGGAGTCAACGGGAGTGACCCGAGGGAAGCAGTGAGCTATCCCTAAACCTTATGTAATGGCAGTCAGCCTGGGACAGAGTGTCTGTACCCGAACTTTTGTATCCGCAGCTAGTGAAGCATAGTGGATTTAGGTACGACCGGCAACCTGTCGGCGTATGCTCCTTGGACGTAGCCCTTAGTGGTGAACCAAGTAAAAATGACTGTGTCTTCTCTGTGCATGTGAATGTTTTCATTTTGATCGTAATCATCATACAGGTTCAACAAGTTCCTACCAACGTGGGAACAAGATCCAACAAAGTAGAAGAAAAAGTGGTCACCCTGATTCACCCCTCCCCTCTCAGGGTGTCCCGGGGTCCTTCAAGTGGTATCAGAGGCGTAAAGATTGCTGGTGTTGAATCTGACCTTCTTCATCATGGAAAACGCCGTCAATGTCAGGGGAGTCCCTCACTTCGATGGAAGCAATTTCCAGATCTGGAAGAACAGAATGAGATCTCATCTAAGATCTCTTGGAATGGAAGTTCTTTTTTCTACCATTCAAGGAATACATGTCACTGATCCAACAGGTCTGGCTATGACTGAAACAGACAGGAAACTTCTTGATGCAGATGCTAAAGCACAGAATGCTCTCACTGCTGCCCTTTCTGATCAGATTTACCTGAAGGTGATGAATTGCACCTCAGCAAAATCTATGTGGGATAAACTTGAGAATATTTATGAAGATGATAGCAAAGTTAAGGAGGCGAAACTACAAGTGCTACACAATTGGTTTGATGATCTGAAGATGCATCCAGACGAGAATGCAGACTCTTTCTTCAATCGAATTACTGAAGTGGTTGGAGCAATTCGGGGTCTAGGCGAAGAAATCAAAGACATTGATATTGTAAAGAAAATATTAAGAAGACTTCCACCTCTGTATAATGCGAAGGTGTCAGCTCTTGAGGAAAGAGATCTTTCCAAACTTTCTTTAGATGACTTACTGAGCAGTTTGGTAGCATATGAAATGAGAGTCAAACCAGAAGATGCTACGACTCGGGTGAGCAAGGAAATGGCATTCAAGGCCATGGATAAATTGAAAATCTCAAAGGATAGTAGCGGTGATGATGACGAAGAGAAAGAAATTCTTTCTCTCATTGCAAAGAAGTTCCAGAAGGGGAAAGGGAAATTCAAAGGGAAGTTACCTCTCGCATGCTTCCGTTGTGGAAAAGTTGGGCATATTGCCTCTCAGTGCTTGAAGAATATCAATGATGATGACAGTGAAGATGAAAACTTCAAGGAGCCTCAAAGAAGGTTCTTCAAAAAGGGAGACTTCAAATCTGGTAAGAAAATGCAAAGGAAGAGTTTTGTCTGTGAAGAGGAAGAAGATGACAATGAATTCTGTGATGAAGAAGAACCAGAATTCAAAACTGGGAACCATGCTTCTATGATGGCCACTGTTGAAAAGTCAGAAGATACTGATGGTGAAAAACAACTGAGAACTTGTGTAGATCCTGAGGTGCAACTTAAGGATGCAGTTAGTAAGCTTAAGATTAAATGTAAGAGCTGCAATAAGTGGAAATCAATTGTAGAAGAATCAACTGAATATGTTGATCAACTTGAAGCTGAAATTGAACGACTGGAAGAATTTGTGAAGGTACAGTCTAAAATAATTGAAAGCAATGATGATGCAGTTGATCTGAAGCTGAGAGTTGAAGAGCAAGCAAAGGTCATCAATGACCTCACATCCAGACTGGATGAAAAATCCAAGACTATTGAGGGTCTTGAGGAGGAAGTAGTTACTCTGAGGAGTAAAATGGAGACAGAATTAGTTCCAAAAGAATCGAGGAAGAAAATACAGTTCGGAAGATTCTCAGATGCAGAATTACTTGCAAGAGCCAAGTGTGGTTCAGATGGGGTTGGAAAAGTCTTGAGTGATCAAAGACCTGCTTGCATGGGAAAGAGTGGAATTGGTTGTGAGGCTGAGTCATCAACTGCTGGAAGTGAAAAGATCCAAAAGAAAGATAAGATGGAAGTTGAACATGTTGAAATGTTACCTAGAGTGCTGAAAAAGGAACCCTCAATCCAAACTAAAAGGAGACCTGAAAATTATCCTCAAACTTTCAAAAATGGCAGACAGTCTTGCTATTCTCCCAAGGAAGAAGCTATGAGGAAAAATTCAAGTGAGAAGACATTTCTTCTCATGAAGTGTCAGTTCTGTGGCTATCTGGGCCATACCATGTCCTATTGTGAAGAGGCAAGAAGCTATCTGAATGGAGAAGATATAGATGCTCAACAAAGGAGAATAATTTCATATCCTAATTCTTATAGAAGAAATAATTTCTATGGATATTGTTTTCATTGTTCTAACTTTGGTCATAAGGCCATTAATTGCAGGCAGAGAAGGGACATTGACACCTCATACAGAAGTTCCAGACATGTCAAGTCTCGTCAGCAAGACGATGTTTCTCTTTCAAACAGGTTCTCACCTCTTAAAGAAGACTTTTACTATGAAGAACCTGGGTTTGCGGAAGAGATAGTTGAAAGGCCATCAGTTCTATATACTCAATCTAATGTCTCATGGAAGGAAAGGAGGAAGATTGAGAAATCAAACCTTGCAGAGGTAGCTCTCAAAGCCACAAAGAACAACAGTACCTGGATTCTCGATAGCGGTTGCTCATCTCATATGACAGGTAATGCCGGTCTACTTACAAATATCATAAAGAATGTTGATGGTATAGTAAGATTTGGTAATGATGGGGCTCTGAAAATCAAAGGGAGTGGAAGTACCAAATTAGCTAATGGAGAACTAAAGAAGACTGAAGTCCTTTACGTAGATGGCCTACGTCATAATCTCCTCAGCGTGAGTCAACTCTGTGACTCAGGACTTGTTGTTACTTTTAATCAGAAAGGCTGCACTATCAAGGGAAAAACTGGCAATTCTCTCATGAAGGGATGCAGAACAGAAGGAAACTTGTATCAGGTTGATAGTGAAGAGAATGTATGTTACATGACTGTTGAAGAAGAAAACAATCTGTGGCATCGGAGATTGGGACACATCAATCAACAAGACATGGAGAAAATATCAAAATTGAGAATTGTCATGGACATTCCCAACCTGAAGCGTGAGCGTGAAAAATCCTGTGATGCTTGTATTCGTGGGAAGCTGGTCTGCAGTTCATATCGGCCAAAGAAGAAAAAGGCATCTCACCTTCTTGATCTGATTCATACAGATGTTTGTGGTCCAATAAATGTTTCCGGAACTCATGGAGAAAGGTACTTTGTCCTTTTCATAGATGATTACAGTCGAATGGCATGTGTGATGGTCATTCACCGGAAACGACAGGTCCTTGACTGCATGAAAACATATCGGCGAATCGCCGAGAATGATACTGGACGAACAATCAAAGTGCTGCGATCTGACAATGGAGGAGAATACACGTCCATTGAATTTGAAAATTATCTGGAGAAGCATGGGATACAACATGAGGTAGCTGCTGTGAGAACTCCACAACAAAATGGAGTTGTTGAACGAAGGAATCGACAGGTGAACAACATGGCACGAACTATGCTGATTGAGAGTCGTATTCCACGACATTACTGGAAAGAGGTTGTTCAAGCTGCAGTGTACATTCAGAATCGAACAGGACTTTATATGGGTGAGACAAAGACACCATATGAATTGTGGCATGGACGGAAGCCTTCTCTAAAATACTTTCGTGTCTTTGGAAGTAAGTGCTTCATCAGGAACAAAGAAGGAAATCAGGGGAAATATGGTGACAATGCAGATGAAGGAATCTTCCTCGGTTACTCAATGAACAGCAAAGCCTACAAATGTTTCAACAATCGTTTGGGAAGGATTGTGGAAAGCAATGATGTTAAGATAATTGAAGAGAAAACCACAAATGCTTCACGGACGTCATATGCTGATGTGATCGAAAGTCATGAAGAATTTGAACATGAAGAACCTACAAATGCAGAAATAGAGGAAGCTGTTCAAAACACTCATCAATCACATGATGATGTTGACTCAGAAGAAGAATCTGAAGAAGAAACTATGGCTGAAGAGAATACTACTGAACCTCGCAGGAGAAATCGAAGAGATGAGATTGATCCATCCAACATAATTGGGGATAGGAGTGCACCCACTCAAACCAGAAGGATGAGGAATACCACACAATCTGCATTTCTATCAGTTGTAGAGCCATCCTCCTTCGAAGAAGCTGCAAAAGATGAATCTTGGGTGAAAGCCATGAATGATGAATTAGATCAGATTGATAAGAATCAGACATGGGATCTTGTCCAGAGACCCGAAGGTCACAATGTGATTGGTACCAAAAGGATCTTCAAAAATAAGTTTGATGAGCATGGAAGTGTCATCAGAAACAAGGCACGACTGGTATGTAAAGGATACTCTCAGATTGAAGGCATTGATGTTGAAGAAACCTTTGCTCCAGTGGCTAGACTGGAGTCAATAAGGCTTTTCCTTGCCATGGCACTCCAAAGAGGATATAAAGTATATCAATTGGATGTCAAGACGGCATTCTTGAATGGTGTACTCGAAGAAGAAGTCTACATTGAACAACCAGTGGGCTTTGTCTTGGGTACCGATGAAACAAAGGTCTGCAAACTAAAGAAAGCTCTATATGGTTTGAAGCAGGCACCACGGGCGTGGTACTCACGGCTAGATTCATATCTCAAGAAGTTGGAATTCAAAAGAGGAGGAGTTGATCACAATCTCTCTGTGAAGAATTCTACAAAAGATCAATTCATGGTTCTTGTCTACGTTGATGATATCATATTTGGTGGCAGTAGGAAAAAATCAGTGGATGAATTTGCCAACCACATGAAATCAGAATTTGAAATGTCTATGATTGGGGAGCTCACATATTTCTTGGGGCTGCAAGTTATTCAAAAGAAGGAATACACATTCATTTCTCAGGAAAAATATGCAAGAGAGCTGCTGAAGAAGTTCAATATGCAAGACTCCAAACCAATGTCAACTCCGATTGCAGTTGGAACTAAACTTGGAAAGCATGAGGATGGGAACTCTGTTGATCCCACCATGTACAGGAGGATCATTGGCAGCCTACTGTACCTGATAGCGACAAGTCCAGATATTGTCTTTGCAACATGCCTTGCGGCCCGGTTTCAGAGTAATCCAAAGGAGGAACATATAGCAGCAGTAAAAAGAATCATGAGGTACATTCAAGGTACACATAACTTCGGGTTATTTTTTGTTGCAGGCAGAGACAGTGAATTATCAGCATTTTCTGATGCTGACTGGGCTGGTGATGTTGTAGATAGAAAGTCCACAAGTGGTGGAGCTTTCTATATTGGGCAGAAATGTGATGGCTGGTTGCGCAAGAAACAAGAAAGTACTTCTCTTAGTACTGCTGAAGCTGAATATATCTCCTCCACAAAAGCATGCACTCAACTTCTTTGGATGAAGCAGCAGCTAACAGATATTGGTGATAAGGTGCAGAAACCAATGGTGATTTATTGTGATAACAAAAGTGCAATTGATCTTACGAAGAATCCGGTTCAGCATTCTCGTACAAAACATATTGAAATACGGTATCATTTTATCAAAGAAAAGGTTGAACAAGGCGTGATTAAAATGGATCATGTTGGAACAAATGAGCAAGTGGCTGATATCCTAACCATGCCATTGTCCGCGGCTGTGTTCGAGAAGCATCGGTTGAACCTCGGTGTTCGACCACCTCCTACTGCATAAGGAGGCTCCGGAAGTCCCCTCTCCCCGTGTGTTTTGACTGTTTTTATCTATTTATGGCTGTGATGCAGGTTTATGGGGGAGATACTATCCAGGGGGAGTATGGCTTGAGCTGAACGTTGAAAAAACTTTTCGGTCTTTGGTTTTATTGTCAATGGGGGAGAAAGGAATAAATTCAAGGCAAGAGAATTCAAGGCGAGAAATTCACGGCAAGAGAATTCAAGGCAAGAAATTCACGGCAAGAGAATTCAAGGAAAGAAATTCACGGCAAGAAATTCACGGCAAGAAATTCATCTGTGATGGAAGTGTAAGATTGTGATGAGAAGTTTAATAAGGATAACATCGGGCGTCATGGAGAATTTCAAAACACTAAGACCCAATTCAAGCTTCCTCTCTTGTTTTCTACACCGAGCATTGCTCACGTAGACTTAGAGTGTTGGCTGAGTTGATTCTTGCGTTTTGGATTTGCTCATGGTTGGAGATCTATTGAATTTATTCTGATTGCCAACAAACCCAAAGGGGGAGATTGTTGGAACCAGGTTTTTCAAAGCATGATTTGGTGTATGGTTTGTGTTTGTTGTCAATCCTCAGTGGAAGTTCCGAATGTGTTCCAGCAAAGTGATCATACAGTTCAAGCAGACAACAGTTTTGAAGGTGGCGCTGTTTCCCAGTGTTTGCCAAATTTTTGGGCCTCAAAATCGGAAAATGAAGACATGGATTGTCTGCAAAAGGAGCTTCGCAGAAAACGGAAGTGGTGCGCGAAATATAAGAGGCTTGCGCGAAAAACTTAAGTTAGGCGCGGAAAACAGCGGGATGCGCGAAATAGTTTTTTCGCGCAAACAGTGTTTCGAATTCAGAGAGGTGAAAAATGGCAAAGGCATGGGCTGCGCGGAAAATCAGGGATGTGCGTGAAATACTTAAGTTGGGCGCGAAAAACAGCGGGATGCGCGAAATAGTTTTTTCGCGCAAATGCTGTTTCAGAATCAGTTTGGTGAAAGATGGAAAAGGCATGGGCTGTGCGGAAAATAAGGGTTGTGCGCGAAATACATAAGCTGTGGGAAAGATTACGCGCCAGATGAGAGATTTTCCGCGCCGAAGGGGATTTTGCGCGCAGTGGTCTCAGTCGCCTATAAATATGAGGTGACCCCCTTCATTCGGTTGGTTGGAAGACTTAGAGAAGATCCGAGGTCTGATGCGCGAAAAGGATCGCGTAAAGGAGCTTGCGCGAAATATTTGGAGTTGTGCGAAAAAGGGGATTTTTGCGCGAAATATTTTTCCGCACCAAAAGAAAATGTTGCGCGCAATAGGATGATTTTGCGCGCAAATGGTTGATGTCTCGCATATTTCTCAATGAGGTTTGTCTGCACATTTTGGTTATCCAGTTCAGTGGTTCTGTGCGTTCTAGTGCATCTCTTCCGGACTTCGATGCAAGCAGAGTCTCGTGCTGAGCAGAGGCAAAGACTTCAATGCAAATTTATTGAAGAGACCTACACGTCTATAAACTGAGTGAGACTTCACCAACGGCAGTGAGCCAGGGGGAGTCAACGGGAGTGACCCGAGGGAAGCAGTGAGCTATCCCTAAACCTTATGTAATGGCAGTCAGCCTGGGACAGAGTGTCTGTACCCGAACTTTTGTATCCGCAGCTAGTGAAGCATAGTGGATTTAGGTACGACCGGCAACCTGTCGGCGTATGCTCCTTGGACGTAGCCCTTAGTGGTGAACCAAGTAAAAATGACTGTGTCTTCTCTGTGCATGTGAATGTTTTCATTTTGATCGTAATCATCATACAGGTTCAACAAGTTCCTACCAACGTGGGAACAAGATCCAACAAAGTAGAAGAAAAAGTGGTCACCCTGATTCACCCCTCCCCTCTCAGGGTGTCCCGGGGTCCTTCAATATTTATGGGGGAATATAGAGGTTGGACATGTCCAACTATAATAACGAATGATATTTATTAAAAACCATAAAAAAATGTGAGCAATGTGTTAGATCCTTATTTAACTTTTCATTCAAAAATATTGATCACCTGTCATGTAAATATTCACGTTTTTTCAAGGAAAAACAAAATTCATGTAGTAAAAATTAATTCATATTAACTTTCTCCGAGAGGAGGTGTCCCACTCAACTAATAAACATCCCACATCCTGATGCATACATTATTGTGTGAAAATATAATGGAGTTAGTTCTAAAACACAACTAGAAAATCATCTCTATGAGGAGTTATGATTGATGGTACATGACAAAATAAGAAATCAAGGTCATCTCAATAGGAATATAACCTCATGTTGGTATATGAATTCTAATAAAATGTGCATTTCTTAGATCTGACATATCCATTCCACATAGAATTATCCACTAATAAGAATGTCACTCATCAAACACTATCAACTTCTCTGAGTGTTCAGATAGAGTAATAGCATGTTCAAGTAATTCATGAGATATTGTTTCATGGGTGAGATTGAAACAATCTCTTCCCAGAGGGGATTTATCCAACAAATACAATAGCATTTAATATGGTTCCATGATCAATTTATTGATATTAAAAAATTTCATTTGAATGCAGTTGAGGGAATAAAATAACTATTGAGGTTAATGATTGATGTTGGATGATGGAATCATAGTATCATCAAATGGATTAAATCTATACAAAAGTAGCCTATATGATAGAGGATAGTTCTGAATTTTAGCCAGAAGAATCCCCTTTAAAACCTCTATTTCGTAAGATACCTAGAACCAAGGGTCAATATTTTGAATACATGAAATTATGTCCCTACAATGATCCACATTATGAGATGTATACAAACAAGAAACCATATTCATAGTGATGGAATAATATTTCAGTTGTGAATGAATCTATTCCAACATAAATGAATTTCCCAGATAATATTATACAAATTAGTGGAACAACATAATCATTTTTGTTTACATGACCTAATATATTTATCAGAAATCAAATGACCGATAATAATATGGTGATCATATGTTTTATTGTAATACTTATGATCACATGAAAATGATTAATTCATGTGAATTTTTTAATGATCGAGCAATCATATGACCGAACATGTAGTTCATGTGAAGCATGCTGTAAAACAATGCGGCCAGGAACACGCATCAAGGCTCAATCGATTTACCGTTAATATGTTAGGATATTTTTTGAACAAGTGAAAAGAAAAATGAATCATAGAAAGAGATTACAGTATTGGATCTCATGAGTTATTATCACCATATGGGTTATACAATGCGGTATTTTGAAGAAGTCATGTGAGAAAGGAGATTGTGATATCTCGGAAGATCTGAGTAGCTAGTGAATTAAATGGACAATCACTCCTCTGGTTATAGTGTTCCACATGGAATGAAAATGGTGACTCAAAATACAGACAACATCTAATAATTATGACCCTAAAAATAACAATGAGGTTATTTAATTTCCTAAAAACCATTAAACCGTCTATCTGGACCATGATCTTGAGGGGTTGAGGGTTTGATGCCATCCAAATAATCATAAAAAATATTATAATCAAACAATAACACTCCGAATAGGTATTATCAGTTATTTAAAAGGATGAATGGTGAAATATGTTTACAGAGAGATTAGTTAACTAGTTCACACAAATCAGATCATCATCATGAATACATGCAGTCACCAGACGCTAGGAGCATCACATGAAGGATTCATGTGATTTATGTATTATTTCTATAATCACATAAGGCACAAACTATAATCTATCATGATCATGTGAAGGATATGATATTAGTTCCCCAAATAAAATGATATAATCGTGATAAAATCCTAAATTCATTTATGAAATAAAGTATAAAAAAGTGTAAGATTCATGCTATGGATGTTACATTATATTTCTAGAGATCAGATCATATGAAACACGTGATCATTTTAATGATCAAATGTTATCCCAAGAATTGTGTCACCCATTCATCATGAATACCATGGGCTATTTCACCTTAATCATGTAAATCTTTCCCCACGATTTTATTCAACCATGAGACAACCCTTTTGATCCATATATAAAGGGAATGACTATTCCTGAAAAATATCACATTCCTTTATAAGATCCCTAATTTATCATGTGATGAATCATAGAAAATCATTGTAACTTTCCATGATAAAAATCTCAAAACATCATGAGATTCATTAATGATCAGGTGATTGCGTGTTAGGAAACCAAGGAAAAAAAGTTAACGGTTTGGGAAATTAGAAAATAAAAATCATGAAAATGAAGAAGCATTATAAAAAAGAATGTTATGTAGTTTTTCATGTGAATTGAAGATGTGGCTAGAATGATTAGTCCATTGATCAAACAAAATCCGCACTAACATGCTGACCTCGTCATATCTGGGCCTCTAGACATGTCCACTCAATCTTGTGAAGGATCTATAACTCGAGCATTTGATCATGTGATGAAATTATGAGACAACTGATGAGTGATTAATATATTGTTTGTAAATTGAATTACAAAAAATGTCATACCTTCATGTAAGGGAGATTTACATAGTTTTTCTTGAAACAGACCTCTGATGAGGCAACATGATATCATTAAGGGGATTAGAAATTTATTATATGATAACATGAATTCCACTTTGATGGGCATCTTGATGTCAAAAAAACTCTCTAATATGACATCATGTTATTTCAATTTCCTTTTAACATATCATTTTAAATACAAAAAATCACTTTGACAATGGGTCAAATAAATATAGATTATATAGAGTGATATCATTATCTCTATTTATAATATAACATAAAGATACCATTATGGATGACCCATGGAAGTTTAATGAGAAAAAATTAATACTCCACTGAATGAATACCATATGTATGATATATAATCAATGAAATGGAATATTCATCCAGGGTATCTAGGGATATATATATTTCACCCTCTATTAATAAGAAATACACATACACAACAGTGCACAGTCAATAGATAACTACCTGGAGTGTAAATTCATGAAATCATAAGGATATTACACCAGGAAAATTAAAGGAATGAGTTAAGAGATTAAAGAAAAATAATATATGATTCACATGATCAACCTATTGATAACATTAATGAATTTATGCCAGTTAGTTAGATTATACAATGGTTTTCTAGTGTATTAACTAGGTTGCATGGAATCTTAATAAGACAATCCCTAACGAACATTGAAGAATTTAAATAATAATGAATGAAAAAGAAAAAATACATATGTGAATATGTATACATTTATTTTCATGTAGAAGAATCATGTTCTATATATTAACTATTATTAAGTCAGTGATAGGACCTTATAATGTCATCAAGGTCATGTGAATGAAAATTTACATGTAATCCATGTCGTAAAACAGACTTATAGAAATGTCAACCTGGTCCTAAAAAAGCACACGAGTATTTAATTTATGTCATGTGATGTTTTCGAGACATATTTTCCACGTCACATGAATTCCTTTAGAGATATCATCTTTAATCACATGACATATTTGTTAATGTCTATGTTGATCACCAGTATATTCCCTAAACAAGTTATATGAGTCCTGCATCAACACTCAGACGTGACATCTACAAAACCTGAATTCCTATAGACACATCATCAAAATACATCAAATTCACCAAAAATATTTAGCTAGATACTTTGTAATCCCTCTCACATGTTTTCCATGATATTTTAAAAGGTCATGGACAAGTATTCATTAATCATGGGAAGCACAAGATATATGACTTAATTTTCATGTGAATACCCATAAAAATGTAAAATTTGATCCTGTTAAGAACCATGGGACATGTCGAAATTGTCAGGAAGAATCTAAGGACATATCAGGTAAACACGCAGGGCATGTCTAGAAAACACTATGGTTATGTCTACCCAACACTTAATATATTTCATACAGATTCATTATACATGTCTTATAGGCAATAGGGACATGTCATGGAGACACCCATGAAATAAAGGCCTTGTCTAGTTGGATCACATGGGATTTGATCTCAAACCATTTGAATCACAATACATGACTTATTGGCAAACCATTACACTTCTATATTATATGTTCCTATAATTTTTTGGAATGGATACTCATAAAATCCTTTATGTATGATGGTACATCATCCAATATAGACATTTACAACTGGACACTCAGGGTTCCTTATCCTTGTATGTCAAAGGGTGTAGTTCTTATATCATCCAATGGGAATCCACCTTGGCATACATCCATCTACATATCATACACATAGAACACTAGGAAAATAATTCTCCTGTGTGATTATTGTTAATCCATATCAATTAGCGGATTGAGAAGCTAATTGAACTACGAGGGCTCTATGTTCCACTATATGTAGGATACATTGGAAAAAAACCTTATGATCAAGCTCCATATCAAACACCCCATTAGGGCCACCCTAGTATATGTATTTTATCCATATGTGGTGAGTATGATATGTTTATATCCCTTGTTTCTCAAACTGATCACGACTCATGTGGGAAAATGGATTTGTGATGATCATATTATTATCATCATAAATTCCATCATCGAGGGAATCCTTATCAGGGAATCGCAGTTCGGAGACATTATATAATTACCCATATAAAAGGATTTGACCATATTGTTAGTCCTAAAACAATTCCATTGATGTTAAAAAATTGATAAATAACAATCGCCAAAATAAATAAAATTTCACATATAATCAGTGGGTTAGGGATTTATCGAACTATGAAGGATCTGATTCCTATTATAATAAATATTTCTATGATTCATTCCTAATTCTAATTATCAATATGAGGAGCCTATGTACCCTCATATATGTCCCTAACAAATGAAGTTAAACTGAACAAATCATATATAAATTAACAACAAGGTGATTCTTCCATTTTTAAAAATAATGCATTGGTCACATAATTATGGTTCAATCTGATACAAGAAACAGAAATCACCTCATTAGATAGTTGAAAACTCTTGATCACATGGTTATATGGAAAAACATTTATGTAGTTACCCATTTTAAAGAAATTATTGCAGAATTGATGGGGAAATTCATATACATATAGATGGTCATATCAATAAAACCCCCTCTACATGCAAAAGTAATCAACAAATCATCATTTTGTTAGGGTAACCAATGTCGTATCAGGATTTAGAAGAGATTAATGATCATATATTAAAACTAAAAGATAGTCTCATAATAATATATAATTCCACCAAAATGGGTGAAATGAGACCATCCTATCGTCCACTCAACTAATGTGGGATTCTATGTGTATTTGGGTTTGAAACCGCAAATGACCACCTTATTTTGGAATAAATGTATGTACCTTGTTATGTATGTTGGAACCATTAGGAGATTCATTGAGAGAAGAAAATAAAAAACCTTATGTGAATGACGGTGAATCAATACTTAACCCCACCCACTATAAATTTTTAGTGACTATACATTATTTTTTTTGTAAAAAATAGTAATTGAGAAGTAAAATAATATACAAATATATTAATTGAATCATTAGAGACATTGGCCATTATATATACTAAAATTTCAGAACCGGATCATATTTTAAAAGAAAATAAGCACGTAAAGTAATTGATAAATCAAGTCAATGCATGTCATTTCACCATTATAATATAGAAGAAAAATATTACAAATTGTGATCAATATAAAATATAGTATCAAGATATACTACCATTACTCAAGGATTCAAGAATTACATACAGGTCTCACAAGAATCTAACACACCCTATGTTATCACAATAAAATATAGTTAGATAGTTATACTTTTTTAACATTTATATACAGAAACTATTTTATATAAGGTCATTAAAAGGTAAATAATTTCTTACCATAGGGTTTTTAAAAAAAACATCAATGTGTTTTAAGGGATTCATCCCTCGAATCAGATTCCCCAATATAATAGAATTTTTTTACAAAAATAACTTCATGAACTACTTCAACCTAAAATAAAACATGTTCAGGGGATATTATCAAGATGGGTAAATCCAAATAATAACACACAATAATAACCGTCAATAGTGTTATTAATATTAGGTTCTTTTTGGGTTACAATTACAGCAATCAAATCTAAACCTCACAAAGGGCCAACAGGACATGATAAATTCTTCTGTGGGGATAGTCCAATAATGAAGCACTATTTATTGAATAATGGACCAAACTAATAGTGGGAATGAAGCCCCTTAAATGGAAAAAATACCAAAAAAATACCTGAAAATCCTTTACAGTGCCATATCTTAATCATGCCTGCATCACAGTCTGTATGTGTCATTCCTATGTTACTGCCAACCTACGTCAGGGTTGTCTCACCACATAAATAAACAAATGCTCTCATTCCATGATTTAAACCTGAGTCTAATGTAGGATTACATAGAGCCTTAATTTTGGAATTCATGTATTGTTAAAAAATTATAATTTTCACTCTTTTGTTTTGAATAGAGGATAAACACACTAACTGAAACCCCATTTAGGGGTTACAGAATAAAAAGTAATAATAATAAAATATTTTTCTACACTGAAAATATAATAACCTCTATAGACTACACCATGAAACCAACTATTACCTATAACAGTGTTATTTTGTTATGAAAAAAATTAATAATTAAATTCTAACAAAAAAGAAAAGCCTACTTGAGTAAATCACCGAATAATCTGAATATATAAGAACCAATAAATTAGAATTTTGTTATTCCATATATTGAATAAATAGAGAAATAGTATTCAAAATAGAAAACTAGGCTCTTATAAATACCATATCACCAAACCATTCATCTTTTAATGAATATCATAAAATAATTAATCATTGATTGGAAAAGAAATTTGAGAAATCTAATTATTGGAAAATGATTGAAAAGGGAATTAATCAACTCTTTATAATTTCAAAACAAATTTTTACGAATAAACAATCACATTGATGTGAATTTAAGGAAGAAGGAGGTGTTTGAAAAATTTACTATAAATCATGACAATTTAATTATTTTCATAAGAGCGCAATACCCTTGTGTATGGAATTTTTCCTTAATCACACCATCTGAAATATATTTACATTCCATTTCCTTTACAAAATTTTCATTAGAGGAAAGTAGGTCCAAAATATCTTGCACTAAAAAACCAGGTTAGCTATATTGTGTATATATATAATGAAAACCCAATTCTAATCTTCCTCAATATACTCAAATCCCATTGATCGTCACAAAATAATGTAACATTGTCTATCCCATAATAAAAAGTGGGAAACAATAGTGCATAAAATATTATCCTTGATGGAGTGTTGATTATTCATCTTCTACCATTGGACAAGGGATGTATGTTTGTATTTTTATTTTTTTTATTTCATCTATGGGTGTGTCCGGATCCAATAACCCAGAACTATCATACATATTAGAATATTACCATGTTTCTAATTTGTTAATTCTTGTGACAAAATATCTTCCATTTTCTATAAAAATAATTTACATAATATTTTTTATTTATATACATTTGTTTATAAAATATGATTATTAATCCAATGTTTTAAATTTTTCCATTAATTCAAATGAATATCATTTTAAATAAGCAATTATACTTCTATGTCTGTTTTATTTAAAAATATAAAACATGTAATGGTTTATGTTATTGGAATCATATTATAGAATCCTCGATGAGATCATTATGGGATTTTACCTCACACCCTACCTTTTACATTAATAATTTGTATATTTATATCTTACAGTTTTGATCAAGGGAAAAACACCACTTAGTGGTGGTGGTTGTTAGTCTGTTGGTCTTAGAGTTTTGTTTATAATAGGACATGGGATATTTTTCTATCTTCATAGTACTATAAAAATGCACTTATTTTTTTATTAGACCTACTTGGTCTCTATTATAGTCTCATTTGGGATATCTCTATTGTTTGTACTGACTTGTTTTTTTAACATCCATTGTTTATGTTGAAACATTATTTCCATATTTATCTTATATGATTACAGGTGATGTTCAAAAACCATTAGTGACCAATAACATGATTTTATTTATGTTTTTTTATCATTTATTAGGATACTATGTTTTCTTGGATAGTTCATGAATTTTTTTTATAGATACATGTTAAGAATATTACCTTGATGTGTTAATATATTTTGTGATCTTGTTGGGACGTTGGAGGTATTTGTGAGTGATTTCATGAAAATATTTCATTATATTGATCCTTTTTTCATAATGGGTGGTTTTGGAATGACTTTTTGAAGAGTATATATTTTCTATTCCCTAATTTTTGTTTGGGTTATTAAAATTCAAATCCAATTATCCTATTTGACGAGATGATTTTCCCTTGTTTCACTTGATTGTGTGTTGATCATTGTAATTATATACTGCCTTCTATTTGACTTTTTGTTTGTTCATAGCATCATTTTTCAATGAATTTATCTGAATCGTTTGAAGTATGAAGTTCATGATATAAAAAAAATGAGAAAATCATTCCTTGGACAATACTTTCATTCAGGATGTTGTTTAGGATGTCCATACACTGGGAAAAGAATGCAAACCCCATGTTTTGGGTAATTTATAAATTTTTTTTTATTTTATGTACATAAAGTGTTTGGGCGTTGTTTAAGAGGGTTTGGAAGAATTATATACTATTTTTTTATAATTTTTGGTGGGTCACAGTTTATGAATTGCTAGAAGAAACCATAAAACACCTCTATGAAACCATCTAATGTAATGTTGTGGAAACTAGGTAGTCAAATGGAACCATGCACTATTTTTTCAAATATTTAATCCACAGAAATAAAACTATGATTTTATGATATTGGTATTGCGAAAAATTAGCATATTTCATTCCAAACCGTGCACCATAACTATGCAAGTCTAAAAGTTGGATCCAAAAATCATGGTTCTAAATAATTCTATCAACTTAACCCATAATACATTATCTTTTGAGAACCATACTTGAATTCTCCTATACCTGAAGGTTATTGAGAACATTTATCTTACTTGAGGAGCATTTTTCGGTGTTTCAAGGTACATTGAATCATGTATTTCTTGTAAATTTCAAGTTTGTGGTGGGTTTTTCATAGTTTTTAAATCTTATTCCCAATATTTGAATTCATAGTTATATTATATTATGTCTATATAAACGTTTTTTAATTCAAATCATTTTGATATGTGACTTTTCTGATTTTGAAAAATGATATTTAAGGCAGATTTTCTATTATTGAAACTGATTTCATGGAAGAATTTGTTCTGTACTTTTTTTTCCATTGTATGCAAGTTTGGTGGCCTCACTCTCAAATAATCTTATTGGATCAGAAAGTATTTATTTAAATAAGAATTATTTATTTGATTATAATATGATTTTTTGTGAGATTCATGAGAGTGAATTCTTACATAATTGTGTAAATAGGTGGTTTGTGTTTGAAGTGAATGTAGTATCATGAATTTACAATGGTTGTTTGGATTGGATGGATGGATACATTTTTTTCATTAAAAGGATTGTTTTATTTAAATGGATTGATAAATATTGTTCTATCATGGGTGTTTCATTAACAGTATAGTCATGAGTTGAATGTTATGGATAATGGTCGTGAATTACCAACATCAAAGTGGAGAAGTATGGACAGGAATATCCACTATCAACGGAAACACCGAGAATGGAGGAGGGGGTGGTTTCGTGAAATGGAATGTGTTGGTCAAACTGAATTTGAAAAATTCTTAAAAGGATCTGGTTGTTTGATTTCATTGGAAATTAGTTTTGTATGAAATGTAATTTATTGTATAAAAATTATTTTAAATTTTCATATATAAATGTTCTTAATTATTTTATCCTAGTGATGTGATTAGGTAATTGTTTTTTAAAAATAATATTGTGTTTCATTACTCACATGTTATGTGGGAATAGTGGAAAAATTGAATATATTTTTTATTAGGACATTTGTAAAAGAATGATATCACATTTCATTAGTGATACTTCATGATACATGATAATGGGTTATGTGGTTGGATCTTGAATCTTATTAGAAGTTATTATGTTAGTGTTTTCGAAAACATTACTCTTTTTTGATTTTTTCTACCACATGGTTGTTTGATATTGAAATTAATTTCCTCATTTTACTATAATATAGTTGGATTGGTATTTTGAGTTTATTTCCCCAGTTTCATGAATCGTTTGTTTTTTTTGGATATCTTATTTTAGTTGGGGTTGTTATATTAGAAAATAAATAATCATACCCCTATTATATTAAATCCCTTGGCATGTATTTCCATCTTTCTGTGTCGTGGGTCTGTCAGTTGATGCAAAGTAGAAATTTCACATAAACAAATCCCAATGAGGTGGGATGGGATGTTATAATTTGAATTATTTTTTTAATCATTTAGTATCAGTTGTTCAGTCTTCAAATTAGTAGTCATTCATGATTAATAAATGATATGGATTGGTAGAATGTCGTATAATTTTTAGGAATGATATATATATCATAAAAATATAAAGCTAAACTAATTTTTATAAATATCATGTCACCAAAAAGTTGGGTGCTTAAGTATTTATAGATAATTATATGTGTGCTACCTTGATGTCATGGGATTATTCAATGATAATGGAATTCCATGCATTCATTGAAATGAAAATCCACTAAGATCAAATATCTCATTAAGAGTAATGATATAATTTTTCATAAAAGTGATAATTTTTATAAAAGGGTTGAAATATTTTCAAATGATATATTTTGAATTGTCTTGGTAGGCGTATTTTAAAAATGGGACAATTTTCTGAACCATGGTAGAATTTTCATAAATTAGTTTGGAGTGGAAAATTTTGGAATTTTGGGAATCCCTTGTTCTACATGTTGTGATGTGTTAAATTAAAATTTTTATGCTTTAGTTTCTAGATATTTAGAAATATGGATTCTAGTTTACGTTATCGAAAATGGAACCTGATAGGACTTATAGAAACCATCAAAAAGAGGCTGCTAGGAATGTGATTCACCTAAGACACAGGTGAACTAATAACTGGATTAGAGTATTGTTCCTGATATGAAGTCCATGGATAGAGTGAAAAAATGAGACAAACTATGAAAAATGGTAATTCTATTATGTTATAGAAATGGAATCAAGCGATATTTTGGGGTGATAAATAACCAGAAAAATTAGAGGTTCAACTAAATAGGATGAGTCAAATATCTAATATTCTAAAAACGAAATTAGACCTAAAAATAACTATAGTTATATGCATAATGGATGATCGTACAAACAAAGTTGCGGATTTAGAATTTCATGGTAAATTGGACCATAGAATTTCATTTGTTTATTTTGCATAATTATTAAAAAAATATTTCCATTCATTTAGGATTAGTAGAAATATGAAATTGTTCATCTTGAAGATGGATATTCTCTTAGTGATAGAATATGTTGTTATATTTATGAAGGTAGTCCACTTTAAAACTGAATTTTATGAAATTGAATCCATTAAAGAACACATTGTTATTTGGAGATAATTATTGAGAGTCACCAAAATATATTTATTATTTTTATAAATTATTAAATGGAATTGATTAATTATGACGATGGATAAAGGAGATATATCATGAAATATAGGTGTGTGAAGCATGTTGATACTAACAAGAAATCATGGGAACACTAATGCTAGGAATTAGGGTAATATAATTACCTATTTCAAAAGTAGTGTAATGACATTAAATAAATGGATGGATTAGTGAATATTATTCAAAAACTAAAGAGAAGTATAAATAGTTCCAGTGAGGTATTTTGAACAATATCAAGTGATAATGAATGTCATCACCTAGATCAATCCAATATTGCTACCAAATAGTCATATTTAGCACTATGATTGTAGCGATTCAAGGTCTGGTGCCTAGGAAAAATCTATTGTTTCATAGAAATATATATCCTTTGATGGGATGAGGTAAGCATAATACATCTCATTAATAGAGTAGATCCATGCATTATGATTCCAAAAATCCCATAAATCCTCCAAAATGGAAATCTCAATAGGGAAATAAGGAACAAAGTGAAATGAGTAAGAATTTATATTGATGTGAGAAGGTGATTATGGATGATTAATTTGGATCATTGACAGTTAAAGGTATGATTCTTTTGAATTACACCATTATGAATTATTTTTTTGATACGAGTTAATCACAGTCATTTAATACATCACATGTTATTAATATTATGTGGTTTCATATAGAGTGGTTTCCTTCTATATAGAAACAGAAAACATTTCTAGGTTAAATAAAATGTTGAACCATTATGTGTAATATATTTTCTATAGATGATAATGGAGTAGAGTTAATATGGTAAATTACTAGGCTTCTTATTTATTCGTATGATATAATCTTGGGTATGGATTTATTGACAATATGAAAATCAGACATTGTTTTTATACACAAAAGGTTTTCATTATAATGGAAAATAGAATCGTGAATCTCTTTAGTGGAGTCCATAATGTAAAAGAAGTTGTAGAAGTCATTTTGAAAATAGAATTTTGAATTTTTTATACCTCAGTTGGATGTTTTTACCATGTAATTGGATGATAAGATTAATACTTTTCAAGTTTTATATAGTTCTATATTTCATTCCATATGTGTTTGACAACAATTTATTAGGGTGGAACTAGAGAGAGAAGTGGAGTTTGTGAATGATCTCATGTAGTGGAGTAGTCCTATTCATCTTCATTCATATCATATATGACCAAAATAAATTAGAGTTGTAATATATTGAAAGTAAATTGTTCATTTGGAACAATCTGTCTACATGGGCCTCACCAATCTTAATTTGTGAAAAAGTTAGATGGAAATCTATGGATTTTGTTAGATTATCATAAGCCTAACCAAGTAATGATAAATAACTAGTATACACATCCACTCATTGATTATTTGTTTTTTCAATTTAGGGGATCCCATTGTTAATCTAAATATTAATTATGATCACGATATACAAAATTCTAGGTTTGAGAGGAGTATATTCTGAAAATACCAATAACAAATAGATATAGAAATTATGAATATTTGGTTTTGACTACCAAACATACAAATGTAGTAGAAATATTTTTGGAATTGATGAATTTGATATTTCAAAGTTACCTATATTATTTTCTACTAGAGTTTTTTATTACATATTGGTGTATTCAAGAACATGTAATGAGCAGGTGAAACACTTATGAAAAGTGTTGGGTATTTTTAAGGATTATAATATATATTCAAAATTATAAATATTTGATTATATTTCAAGAGGTATTTTTCCATTTCAATTTAGTTTTTGAAATGTTTTTCATGTGGATCTAGATGAGGTAGAAGATAAAATATGTTGGTATATTTCAAATAATATCTTTTAGATACACATTATCAATGTAATAGCTGGTTATTACTAATGTTTAGTTCATTTTTACAGTACTAGATTCACTAATGACTTGTTTGATAAGGAAAAATGTTTCACTCTAATGGAATGCTAATTGTCAAAGGACATTTAAATTGTTTAAATTTTCCTTATATCTACACCAATCTTGATATTGGTGGAATCATGAAAATGGTACAGAGTGTATTGTGATGCTTCAAGTCCTTGGTTTATATGTGTTCTCCTATAGGGAGATCTTGTTATTTCTTATAGATCTTGAACATTACATTTTCAGATGAATAACTACACCAAAAATCATGGAGTGATAGTTTTTATATCCCATTATTTGAAAACATGGAATCATTACCACATTGGTCAAAATTTCACTCTGTTTATGGATCATAATTGCTTCATACATATTTTCTAAGAAAAATATTTTAAATCGATATAAATAAAATGGACAGAGTAACTCGAATTTTTTCCATTTTTCTTGATGTATACATAGTACTATTAAAATTCCGTAGTGAATGAAATAATCATAAATTCATAGAGTCAATTGTATTAATTGGATTTAGATCACTATAATTTGATGTCAGTCATAACCAACATGGACCATGATTTTGATGTCCAATACAGTTTTTGGTTTTCTATCTAGTTTCATTTTTTTAAAATTTTTTATATATGATTAATTAGGAAAATACAACTGATTCAGAATGTGTGGATATGTGGTAAAAAAATTGTGGCAAGACCATTGAGGGATAAAATATTGACACAGGTTCAATTTCATGGTTTAGAGATCGACTGTTCATAGTATTGGATTATCATGAAAAAATACGTAAATATTTCAATCATTTAATATGGGACGTTCTTACCGAAATAAATAATGCGTTTTATGGGATGAAAGAACCGATTTGGTGGGTTGACAAGAATATAAAGGTGGATCAGTTTGTTTCAACATGCATCACTTCATAGCATGACATGGTAGAGCATCAACATCTTGTTGGAATGTTGTAATATTTTCCAATTTCTATAAAGAAATGGGACCATGTGGCCATGGATATTGTGACAGGTCTCCAAAGAATGTATTGAAAACATGATTCCGAATGGGTGATAGTGGATCAACTCACAATTTTGGGCCATTTCAATATAATATGTGAATATCATATATTAAAGGAGTTATATAAAAAAGTTATCAGATTAATGATAAAGATACATAGAATACCAGTTTTTATAGTATCATATAGATTTCAAAAGTTTATATCTCTTTTATAGAAATACATACAACAATACCCTTAGACTCTATTGACTATGAGTACGGTGTATCACCCTAAGATAAATAGATAGTCCAATGGTATGACAAGAAAAATTGATGAGATGATACAGTCTTATGTAATTGATTTTTATGGATCATTAGAGTACCACATATTTTTCCAAGATTAATTATATAAAAAAGTCATATGGACTTTTTAAAAATGGTGACTTTTGAATAATTTTATGTGAATCCTTATTTTTCTTCACATTGTTGGGTAGAAAGTTGTGAGACTTCACTTGTTGGGATGAGCCTTTTCCACGAGACATATAAAAATATTTGGTAGATTAATGTAATAATTCATATGTCTTAAAGTCTTCCAAAATCGTATGCTGATCATTAATGAAATCCATTGTTAATCAAGGTGGATTATCATTTGATCTTTAAAACAACTCCAAGGCATGATAATCCTCATTTTTGGATGTAGGAATGTTATGTATTTGATAAATATTTCATTTTTTTATTCTTTAATATGTTACTGTGGTGGTATATAAATTTAATTTCTAACATGTTTATGTTTAGTGCATAATGTGTTTCATATATATTCTTTGAATGTGTGTCATCCTAATACTGACCATATGATTTGATGGGATAACAATAAGCAAGATCCTAGTTCTTCATTTTCTCATGTGCCAGTATATATTATTGATATGAAAGAGAATGTATTGTGTTGGAAAATATCAGTCATGGGAGGGTTTTTTGGTAATGTTGTTATATTCGAAATAGAACATGGGAATTGCAAATGGAAATGGTCGATCAATTGCCCAAGCACATATTGGAAAATCATTTTTTTCCTATATATTGAGGATAGAAAGGTCAATAGTGTGGATAGATTAGCACCACCATTTTCTAGTAATTACCCATTTATATATTTATTTTTAGTATGTAATATTTTTTGGTGAAGCTTGTGATTATATGGAGGACTCTTGTAGTATATTTTGGGGATTTTATGGAGGTTAACGGTTTGAGAATTGTTAGTAGAAACAATGGAAAAAATAATTATAACCATTAAATGTGGGGATATTTTATATACGTAATAGTATGGTTCGGTGAACCATTTTGAAAAACTATGTGGCCAAACACAAATAATCATGATTTTAGGATAGGTGGATGTTCATGGTTAGTGTAAGGTTTTCATAATAGTATACCCTAACCATGAATAATGAAATAATGGATCAAAAAATTGTGGATTTAAAAGTGTTAGTCAAATTAACACCTAAAATTTTATTTTTTATGACCCTATCTCGAATTCATCTCTCCCCAAAGGATGTGAAGAGTTTTCCTCTTAATCTGGGAGAAATCTGTTGGTGTTTCTTTTGGCATTGACGCCTAAATTTCATTGGGGTTTCCCTTTATTTTTTCCCATAGATTATTCTTATTACCTCTTTATAATTCATCGTTATTGTCATTTTGGGGCTATATCTATGTTTTTAATGTAAATAATGTTAATATGTGGATGTGTAGATGTTATGAAACAAGATACAATGTGGGTTTTTGATTATTCAACCTAATTTTCTTGATAATTTTTTTCCATTGTTAATTTTCTCTAAATTATTTGATATAGGTGGATTAATTATCAAATATTATTATTTCAACTAGATTTATTGGATTCATATGTATTGTTTTTTATGTTTTTAATTGTGAAACTGTTCAATAGTTATTGAAAGTGACTCTTTATATAATTAAAAACATTCATTCTTTTGTTATAAAGTAATAGTGGTAACTAGATTTTATAATAATTAATTTAAAAAGGTTTTTATATTTTTATGGATGGAAAAAGGGTTTTAAATATAAAAAAAGTTTTATAAGAATGGTTAGAGAATTATTTTCTTTGATTAGTTATTGGATTAATTGGTTAAACATGATTTAAATGGGATGTATAATGGTAGTGAAGTACCAACATCAAATGGAAGGAATATGGATGTGGTGTTCCATTATCAATGGTAAAATAAAATATGAGTTTCTGCGTTTTGTTGTGTGAAATATAATTAGTTATGCCATGTGAATTTGACAAATGGTTTTGTGGAATTGGTTTCATTCTATATTTGTAAATTACTTTGTTTAGAATTGGGTTAGATTTTATATAAATTATTATAAATTTTATAATATAAATGTGATAATCTGTTCTATCATAGTCGTGTGAGTAGGGAAGAAAATCACCCCCTACATGAAAAATGCGGTTCATTTTCAGATACTATTTTTAGGAAAAATTAATTGGAAAAGTATCACATTGACACTTGGTGTTACATGGGCATGAATTGTGGTGTTGGATCATAGGGAATGTTGCTTATTACTGTGTTGGTGCCTTTGGAGTCCTCAATCATTGTTGTTTTTTTATTTTTATTTTTATTTTGATATTGGCCATGGTTTCTTCTTATTACTCTGATATAGATGGTTTGGGATATTATAAATTGAGTTTTATTACTATGGTTTCATGTATAATTTTTATATTCATTGGTTATTCTATGATAGTTGTGGTTCTTTTATTTTAAATTGTAAAATCATCCATCACTTTCATTGAATCCCTTGGTTTTTATTTCTAGACTATGGTTACATGGTGATGTCACCTAATGACTAGTAGAAATTATGCCTCAACCCTAGCCAACATGGAGGGTTAGGATGTTACAAAACAACTACACCCAATCCCATTAAAGCACCAATAATGGAACATCTTAGAAATGTTTTCAGAATTAATTTGAGCAGTTCCTTCTAAAAAATCCACTAGAATTCTATGTCTTAAATGATCCTCATGATGTTGAGGATCGGTTGAGAAGGGTTGATATTTTTTCTTGAGTTCTTTGAGAAACCTGATGGAATAAAGGTGAAATGTGACTCTTTTATGATAGAGGGACATGTATGGAGACAATTAGAAATGATAGTGATGATGAAGAAGGATGTATAATTATATTTTATGGAATTTAATATTCTTTTCACTGACTATTTCTATATAGAGTCAATGGTGTTGGATAAGGATGGTGATCTTTTAACTCATGAGCATGATGAATGGAATATGAAAAAGTATTCAATTAAACTTGACGTTCATGTGAATTTTTAACTAGATATACTAATGAATTAGAATATGAAGAGTTAAATGGTTCATTATAAGACATCAATCATAAATTCATTCTCATTTTTTTGGATAATATCTCTTTTATTTCTAACATGCTGGATATAGTGTTTATGGTTGGTCCTGAACATGATTCTTTTTAAAGGATGAAGGGAGTTCTTTTTTACTCCCAATTGTCAGTCTGTGAGTTTCATTAAAGTGATGAGAAATTATGATTAGTCTCATAGTTGATTTAGAAGGAAGAATTCTTCTAGACCTTACATAGTTCCCAAAATAAGACATTAAATTTTATAATAGTATGGAACACCAACTTGGGCATTAAAAATAGATTCAAGATAAGGACCCTAAGGTATGTGGTTCCTATGGGAACTCTGGTAACATGACAAAGTTATGTCATGTCTATTATTCTCCACACAATTCCATGAGATCATTTGTTCCGAAAATTACATTGGGTCATTCAAATGCTCCACGAATAAATGGATTTTATCCATATATATCTTGAAGGAATCATATTCACGCAGTTGAATGGTATCATGATGAATCAGAAATAGGTCCAACAACCTTGAGTGGTACCATCACTGTAGTATAATCAATATCAATTGTAATATATGATACTGGTTATTGTCAATTGTGCATTTAATCCTCTTTTTTAGAATACTCAATTTTGTTATACTGATTTTTGCTTAAATAATGGATAATACAGAACCCCTCAGAATGAATAGAGAGCATCATCTCTTTTTTCTTCTTGCATCTTCTTTTTTATCATAGATTGATCTTACTTTTGGTTTTATGTATCTCCTCCTTAAACCACATGATGTCATATTCAGTATAGATTTTCATAATGCTAATAAATAAAAAATAGACTTCTATCTTCGACGGGTCACCATTACAACACTTGATGGGGTGTCACTTATCTTTTTGGTTGAATATGACCTGAGGTTGAGTAGGGATGGAACCTCATATCCATAGTTTTGGAATGTGACCCCAGTGTTCAATTTTCAAATATTGTGAGAATATTTGAGTGATGATCTCCCTATAGTTTTCATTGAGTTTAATGATATTTTCCATTAGGTTTCTGTAGTTTTCTTACATTATGGGATAAAATGATTTCAATGGATTTTGTACATGTAAATCAACCACTACAATATACATAATTCCATGTAGAAGAAGTTAAAATGTGTGAGTTTTTAAATCAAATAAATGTTATGTCCAAAAAAATTTATATCCCTAATTGTGTCCCTATTGGATGTTCTGGTTCAATTTACAAATAAATATGATGGTTCACATCAGAATTATGATGATTACTTGAAAATTGATTCATTTAGAATAAATATAATGTGTTTATTTCCAATAATTGATAATATTTTGACTAGTTGAAAGTGGAATAGTGTTTCCCTAATACTAATCTTCGATCCTGTTATCACCATTTTAGAATAAAGTAATATAAAATTTATAAAACATGATTTTTTCTGTAGGTATGTATATTGTGAGTACCTTATCATGAAATTTGATCAAACAAATGATCCTCCGTTATTTATGGATTGAAAAAAATTTATCTTCCATGAGAATACTGATATACTCATGGTGGTCATTTCAGATGACATACCTGTATAATCAATTTATGAGGAGGATCATGTGTTCACTTGAGATCATTTCTATAATTTTTTAAAAATCCCTAAATCTGTGTCATGCTATTGAATTATAATGTCTAGATTCTAGAAGTGAGTTTATTAGGTCACATGATGTCAGAATATGGTATCATATTTTATCCTAAAAAAGAAAAATTTATTATTCCATGGATGGAACCCAGAAATTTTTTTATATTAAAATCTTCTTGGATTTATATGGGTATTATTTTCAATTAAAAACTGACTTATTGAAGATATATTCTCATATAAACTATATTACATCGAAAGGGGAAACATTTTCATGGGATAGAAAATGATAAAGGACATTTATTGAGATGAAATTCCATTGGTTGACTCCTCTACTATTGAATCTTAAGGAGTTCAGGTAGGGCTATGTGGTCTTATTTGTTGACTCCAGTTTTTGATCGAGTTATGTTCTTATATATGGTAATAATGTTCTAGCCTATGGATATCATCATTTTATGCCACAGTAAGAATAATTATCTTACCCATGATGTTGAATATGCAGTTGTGATGCATGCATTCAGCAGTTTGTGGAATGACCATTTGGATGAAATGATTACCATGAATTCCAACAATATGATCTTTATTTATAACTTCAAAAATAAAGATTTCAATCACTGCCAGTGGAGTCAGGTGAAGTACATGATATCTATTTACCATGACAATGCCTATATCTTGGGGGAATATTATTTCATTATAGATTCATAGTGAAAGATACTTTTGATTAATGCAATTATTGAATCCTTAAAAGAGTAGAAATTTATGGATCTATCTACAAAATTTCAAATATGAATTTTGGAAATAATAACTTAGGTTTCCTTGGATAGTATTCTAGATTACCTGTTATCATATAGAGATGATTCATGATGAAAAATGGTATAATGATGAATTCCACAACATTAGAGACTCTCTTTCTGATGGGGATATAATATATGAGATGAAATTATCCATGTAGGGTATTCTATGTTCATTCTGACTGGTCATGTGTTCTATATAATCACTCCACGATTTGAGAATCATTATTTCAAGAATCATGTAATGTTATCTCTTCGATACATATTCCATTTGAGCTATATTAGTAAGCTGGTGAGGTGGAATATAACTTAAAATTTCCAGCATCTTCATTTTCAGTGCATAATCTATTTGATGTATCCCTTTTAAAAATGTATCATATTCATTATGACCATTTGATTTGATTGGATAATGTTACTCTAGTTCCTAATGATTCATTGATTCATGTTCAAGTTTATATTATGAATAGGAAAGGGAAAGTGTTTAGTGGGAAAATATTTCATCATGTTTGGGTTCTGTAGTCACTTTGTTAGGTCCAGATTGAAACATGTGAACTAGAAAAAAAATGGGTTTGAAATTTCCATAACACAATTAGAAAAATAATTTTTATTGCATTTTTTGAATAGAAATGTTAGTATTTTAGAGAATATAGCTTCCTCAATTTAATGAAATTACCTATTTATTCATTTATTTTAATTATTTAAGGTGCTTGAGTGATGTTTGGGATGATATGGAGGACTCTTTTAATATTTTTAGGGATTTTATAGAGGTTCATGTTTTGAGAATGATTAGTAGAAACCCTGAACCATATAATGGAAATCATTAAATGTGAGAAAAGTAGATCGAGGTAAGATTATGGTTATTATAACCATTTAAAAATATTGTGCATCTACATTGGAGAAACCGTCATTTTAGGACTTGGGGATAATGGTTGGTTAGCATAGGTTTTTCATAACTGTATACCATAAACAAGAATAACTAAAAGATATATCAAAACATTGCGTCTATATATAATTTTAGCATAATAAACCCTAATATTTTCCTTATTATGAACCCTATCTTGAATTAATCTCTCCCCAATAGTTGTGGAGATCATTCCTCTTGATCTAGAGGAAATCCATTAGTGTTTCGTAGGGTGTTAAATACCACATTTCATTCTAAGTGCCCATTCATTTTTCCCTTACATTCGTATTATTAACTCTCTCATATTCATAGATATTGACTTTTTGAAGATCTATTTATATTTTTTTCATGATAATTATATAATAATGTGGGTTTTTAGATATTAGTAATCCAGATATAATATTGGGATTTGGATATTTAACCTAATTTTATTGAATATTTTTTTATTTTCATTGTTTTCTCTAAAGTTTTTTGAGGTTGGTGGATTCACTATCAACTCGTCTTATAAAAACTAGAATTATTGTTTTCAAATGAGTTTTTATTATATTTTATTAAAAATTATTGATAAAATCATGATAGTGATAGTTTGTGGAATTATTAGAATCTGTTATATATCTAAAAGGTAATGGTGGTAGAATTATTTAAAAATAATGAGTTTAAAATGTTTGATCTATTTTGATGGACGGAAAAATGTTTTTAAATATATGAATAGTTTTATTGGAATGTTTTGTATAATATATTTTTTGGAATGGTAGATGAATTAATGAATTAATTATGAATTGAATGGAATGGATAATTTCCATGAAGTACCCCATAAAATGTATAGAGTATTAATGTGAACATCCTCCTTCAATGTTAACTCCAAACAATAATGTGTGTGTGTGTGTGACAGGTTGTGTGAAATGGAATGAGTTCATCCTAGGGAATTTGAAAATTAATTTAATGGAAGAAGTTATATTCTTTCCATGAAAAATAGTTTGTTTGGAAATGGGTTGGATTTGAAATAACTATTATAAATTATTTTATATAAATTTACTAACGTGTTTTATCCTTGTGGAATGAGTAGGGAAATTTTTTTGGAAAGACACCATTGTTACATTACTCTCCAACAACATGGGATCTTCTGTGGGTTTGCTAATTGTATTTTTTAGGAAAATGTCGAAGGCATGGTTTCAGATTTTTTTAGTAATGCATTATGATACTAGGGCATGAATTATGGATTTGTAGCTTACAAAATATTTAGTGTTTTTATGTTAGTGTCGTTGGAGACTTTGACCTTAGTTGGTTTTCTCTTCTACATTGTATTTTGATATTGGACATCGTTTCATAGTGTTACTCTAACAATGATGGGTTGGGCTATTATACTATGAGTTGTATTACTCTACTTTCATGTATCATTTAAAGGTTCATAGAATTTGGTATATTATTTGTGGTCATTTAATTCTAAAAGGTAAAACCAACCCTCACTTAAAGGGAATACCGTGTAATTTATTCCTAGACTATGGTGTCTTAGTCATTCTTTCTTATGCCTAATAAACTACACCTCAACCTAACATAATGAAGAGGTGTTGGATGTTACAGATCACCTACACCCATTCCCATTTAGGATATAGTCAAGGATCCTCATATGTATATTTTTCATAATCATTCATCGTAGTTAATTCTCAAAAATCCACTATCACTCCATCGCTGACACGGTCTTCAAGAGGATGTGGAATGGTTTAGAAGGGTTGAGATTTTTCATGAGTCCATGTAGATGCCCGATAAAATAAATGTGAAATGAGATACATTCAAGATGAAGCTAACTAGATATAGATAATAAAAAATTATAGTGATTATGAAGAAACATGGGGGAAAATTTCAAAGGAATTTAATATTCCTTTCACTAAAAATTTCTATTTAGAGTTGATGTTGTTGGATATGAATGGGAAGATTTTCAAAATCCATCTTACTGATAAAACAGTGAAAAAGAATTCAATTTTATTTGATGATATTGCTTGGTTTTATCCTAATATACTATTTAATTATAATATGGAGACATAAATGGTCGATATAGGACATATATCATTCGTTATTTCTCATTTTCCCTTACTGATAACTATTCTTAGGATAAAATACTAGATATAGTGTTGATGGTCGAGATTGACATATTATGTATGACATGGTTGACGAGAGTTCATTTTACTTCTAAAGGTCAATCAGTGAGTTCCTTTAAAGGCAATAGAAATAATGATTATTCTCATAGTGTATCTAAATTGAAACGTTATTCTATACATCACACAGTTCATGAAAGAGGACCTTTGATTTTATACAAGTATAACATGATATCATTAGAACTCTAAATAGAGAAAAATTGAGAATCCTCATGTTTGTGGTTATTGCAGGCACTTAGGTCACAGGAATAATTTATGTCATGTTTATTCTTCTACATAAAATTTAACAAGATGATCGGTCCCAAAATTTATTGTGGTGCAACCAAATTTACCAGAAAAATGGGTTTTTTCTTCGGGAATCTACAACGAATCCTATTCAACCAGTGGAAGAGTATCCAGAGATTCAAAAATGGGTCTAGAGATAATGAGAGGTACCTTAATTATTGCTTAGTCATTATAAATATCATTATAGGATACTAGATCATCTCATTTATTCTTTTTAACATGTTTTTGGAATCTAATAAATATTCCAAAAAGATATATTATCTTATTTGATGGATATTACAGTACCCCTAGAAACAAATAGAGAGCATGGTTCTTTTTTTCCTTCTCAAATCTTCTTTTTTATCATATATTTGTCATACATTTGATTTTATAGTGCTAAAAAATAAACCAATTTATTTGATATTCAGAATTGGTTGTCAAAATGCTAATAAATTTTGAATTAGATTTTAACATCAGTGGGTCTCCTTTACTATAACTAATTGGGGTGTTAACTATCATTCAAGTAGAATTGGACATAAGGTTGAATATAGTGGGACCTTCATATCCATATTTATGTGATGTTGTACTAGGTTTAAATTTTAAAATGGTGTGATAATGTTTTATCGATGATCTCCCTCATGTATACAATGAATGTCACGAAAATTGTCCTTTAGAGTTATATGAATTTCGACTAGTAATCGAGATATAGTTTTCTGTTGATTTAGTTCATAGAACTCATCTATTATGAATTACTTATTAACATGTATAACATGTGTTAAATTAAATGGTTGCTTTCTCAGATGGAAAATTATCAGAAAATTTCCTTATATTCCTGATTGTGTCACTATGGGCAGTTTCGTTTCTATTTCAAAGAAAGCTGATACATCACATCACCAATGTTCTGATTATAAGAAACTCGCTAATATTTTTGTAAATAGAATTTATCTGTTTCCTTGGATTGATGATATGTTAGATCTTTTTATATTATAAATGTGGTTCTCAAATAATGATATTTGATCTAGTTAACAAAATTTTGGCATAAATGATTATGGTATATATAATACATTATTTTTGAGATGGTATGCCCATTACGAGTACGTTTTCACACTATTTCATCTAACCATTGGTCAACCATTATTTATGGATTTAACAAATAGGAAATTCAATGATTATATTGATACATTTAATATGGTGTTTTTGTATGACATCCATGTCATCAAAGTTTATGAGAAGGATCATGTGTTCCACAAGAGAGCAATTATTGAAATATTGGAAAAACACTGAATCTATTTCAAGATAACAAAATGTCATTACTAGATTTTATAAGTGTGTTTATTTGGACACATGGTGCTGAAATATGGTATCACAATTTATCCATGGAAATTAAAAGCTAGTATTTCATGGGATAAATAATGAAATGTGTTTGATATTCAAAGTGTCTTTGGTTTAGATGGGTGTTATATTTTTTCCCTAAAGTTCTTATCAAAGACCGCTTCTCTAATTACTTAACTAATTCTGAAAGGGGTATTTTGTTGGGATAATAATGAAATATTTCTTTTATTGATATTAATCATCTTTAGATTATTTTTTTGGTGTTGACTCTTCTAGTGTTTAAGAAGGGATATGTGGTCTTCTTTTATTCATCTTGTTTGTGATCGTGGTGTGTTCTTATTTAGGGTGATCATGATGTTTCCAATGACTCTAATAAATTTAGGCCACAAAATTATAATATCATACCCATGACCTTGAACATGATGTTGTGATGCATGCATTAAATAGTTTTTGGAAATATCATTTTGCTGAATGGTTTATAATGTATTCCAATCACAAGATAATGAGTTATATATTATCTCAAAAAGATTTAAATATTTAATAAAGGATTTGTGTATATTACATTAAATGATTTAACCATGACATAACATATTTCATCAAGAAAGGGAATATCATTACAGATACAAAGAGAAAGAAACATTTGATCAAGTATACTAAAGATTCGTCATAAGAGTGGGTGGTGATGTATATCTATACAAATTTTTATATAGTAATTCTGCAAATAATAAATATGGTTTCCTAGGCTTGTGTTAAGTTGACCACTAATCTTTTATATATTATTATTTAGAAAGAAAACATTTATTATTAATAACACATCATTAGATACTCTCATTCTTACAGGGATATAATTTACAATAGAAAATTCTCCTAGGATTGAATTCTATGTTTATAAAACTAGTACGCTATATCGTTTAATGTGAGATAATATTTTGTATGGGATTATAATAAATTTGTTTAGTTATTCACATTTGAACCACAAAGATGATCTATTTTATGTTGTGATGATTTTTGTAGCTAGGTATCAGACATGAAATTTCTGATTCGGTCTAATATTGTTATATGTTCCAAGGCAACTGGTTTGAGCACCATAGACCTTTAGGTTTTCATCACCCAATTCCATTTCCAACATGGAAGTGTGATATAATCTCTATGGACATTGTGGTAGGGTTTTCATGTACCTATAAAAAAATATAATGTGATATGGGTTGTTATTGATTTACTTACCAAAACATAACATTTTATAACCAATAGAGACCCAAGAAATGTTGAGGGTCTGGGAAATCATTAGGAAGAAGAGATCTGTAATTTTTATAGAGTTTCAAGAGTTAATGTAATTGATAAATATTATATATTTGCTAATTTTATTTTAGATTACCATCAAAATCATTGAGATATCATGTCTACATGAGTGTGGAATACTATCAATAATTGAATGGATAGAAAAAAAAGAGATATAAATGATTCTTGAGGATATGATTCATACCTATAACCATGATTTTGGTGGATATTGGGATGAAAATTAAGGGATTCTTGAAATTTATTATAATAATTTTACCAGTCCTTGTTATTGATTGATTATCTTTATGACATTTTTGGATGACTATGTAAATATTTTTTTGTGTTGGTTGGAGATCAGTGAATGTTCCTTGGAGGTTCCATGTTTGTTCAAAATATTTAAACAACAGTTCAATTTATTCATCAACGAATATTGATTTCATATATGATGTATATGTCTTAATATGGTAATCATTGGATTCTACTGCAATTTGTATTTAGTGACCAGGACTTCTTGATTGTTTCTCCTTGTTTGGTCCCTCGGTGGCTTGGGAAGAGATAAAGGGTTGAAAATCAATTTTTGTGAGATTTTGATTATGTTGTAAATATGGTTAATTTTTCTTATAATTTATTAATTATACCACATTTGATTTTGAATCATAATGGGTTCTGTGTATCTCAACTATGGTATTATCATTCTAATCAATCTCATGTTCTGATTTTGAGTGATCTTGATGTTTATCCTAACTTATATTTGATTGAGAATCATGTTTGGATTGATGATTCTAAAACAAATTAACTTCATTGGAGGATGATACCTTTGGTTAGAAAACTATTTATGAAAAATTATAATAATGACAAGACTTTTGTGAGATATTCATTGATGGGATAGCAACGACCACATAATTTTTTTTCATGTAGACTTTTAAACATGATTTTTTGGACAAAATGATTCTCTAGGGGATGTTGTAACACGTTGTTACTTTTTTCAGGTAGTCCATGACAACCCATTTTTGTCATTCATTATGTAGTGTTCATCTCAGGTAGATTCAAGACAAAATATCAAAACTTTATAATGTTATTGGGATTTTAATAGTTGGTAAAAAATTTAACCAAAATGTGTGTTGTGATAGTAATTTCCCTACAAAAGCTGGCAGTAAGGGATTTCATGGATAGAAAATGGATTGAAAAACTAGTCACCCACTAATCGGAGACCGTTCATCCCATAACATTTCATCATAGATAGGGTGCACATTTGGAAAACCATGAGACAATTCCCAGAAAATCATTCATTCAAAATTACATTATTCCAAATAAATTTTAAAAAATTATGTAACCCCCCATTTTACCCTTCATTTTACCTAAAATCACAATATATCAACGTCCAAGGTTGATCAGTCTCTTAATGACCCACATAGACTCCCCCAAACTCTTTCCAATCTAGATTAAATCTTGGTTAATTTCATGTGATTCCTATTTGGTAAGAGATATTTTAGGATTTATTCTTTCTTGATCTCCCTTTCTCTCCTCCATTGAAATTTTTATATCACCATGTTTTTTATTGATCTAAAATTATTTTTTATATATATTAACTTTTGGTTTTATTGTTAGATATATATTTCTTATATTCATCATTTGATGTTCTCATTGTGGTCTTTGTGATATATGATCTCATGATCCCAATGTAGGTTGTTCTATCTATTTATATTGAAATTAAAAACCATTTATTTGATTAATTTAAATTAAATGACATTAAATTTTATTTTGAAAATATTATTTTATTAGAATTTCGATTTAATGTAAAATGATATATATTTTCTAGGAATCCCAAATTTTAATGAACTGGTTTGTCATTAAGATTTGATGGATATTTTGGAATGATCATTAAGGAATTGATTTTTACTGATTATTCTGAGAAAATGGATTAAATTTCATTGATAATAAAGCACTATTTTTACCCATGATAAATGTATTAATTGATTAAAAACACATGTTATGGGTTTTAAAGGTAAATTGACATAGTGAAATTTAAAATGGATAAATTATATTTTCAATGGGTTTGATATAATTTTCCAACTATTTATGTCTCTTTTAGAACAATTAGGAATATGTATTTAATGATTTAATGGGGGAAAATATGCTACATCTGAGTCTTTTAAAAATTAGAAAACATAGTTTATTAGATCTTACCCATGATAGTATACTGATTAGTACCCTTTAATAAGTGTTAGATGGATATATTTATTTATATTTTAATGATAAAAAATATGAGTGTATGGGGATTCCATAACCTAAAACTATTGTATGATGTATAAGATGGCCATGTTTATTACATGTGAATTATTGTGACATACATATAATTGAATGTCATTAAAACTGATTTACAGATTCCTTGTGATTTATATAATTGTTTTACATGGGCAGTTTAACAATCCATTGTTTTAATTTTTTACATCACATGAAATTAATTGCATGTTTTTTCTAATATGAAACTAATTTTCCATGACTATGTTATTTAAAAATTGAAAACATGTACTAGTTTATTTTATTATCATATTATTACTTAATTCATGGTGACACACTACAGGGATTTTGACTCAAACCCTACCTTTTCATATGTGTGTTTCTAGATTTTTTTTCATGGTTAAAGCATGGGAAAACCAGGACATATAGGTGGTTCTTGTTGATATTTTTCACTTGGAGTACTATTTAAATTGTAACATGGGATGAATTTCCAAAATTTATTGAACATAGATAAAGTGTTGCTTTGTTTTTTAGACTAGTTTTATTTTTTATAGTTTTCTTTGAGAAATTACTCTTGAGAATATTGATTTGTTTTTTACCCTCTTTTATTAATCTAGAAATACTGGTACGACCTTTTTCTTTTATGATTATAGGTGCCAATAAAAAAACTGTGATCATGAACACCCTTCAGGATATGGTAGTCCAATATATGTTATTAGGGTACTAGGATATCCATTCCAGTTTAAGACAGATAATATTCAGTTACACTAAATGTTTTGTTTATAAGATTTTTTGTTTATTTTTGAGATTCAATGCTAAAACAATTAAAAGAAATAATATATTTATATATATATATATATGTTATTTATATTTCACATTATTTGATATTAATGTATCTAGGTTTTTGAACTGGATCATTGAGTATGGGTCAAGAGCGTCTAGTTCTTATCATTGTGAGGTGTATTTTTTGGTGGATTATATTATGAAGTATAATGAAAGAAAGAATTAGAAAACTTTTGTTGATAGAAGAGTGATTTAGGATGAATAAAAAAAGCATACATTAAAATAAATGACTAAAAATATAGAACATTTATGTTTTGATATCTCTTATCATATTGTCAGTGGATCTAATTAATATTGGTTGATATTCATAGTAATATTTTTGTTATTTAATATCTAGAACTGAAAGTAGTTATGTTAATAATGGGTGTGATGATTAAAGGACTGATTTTCCAAATCATAATCCAGATGTGTTTGGATATTAAGAGAGAAAAAAAAATAATGGAATCATTATATGAGATTATTTAAAATATTCTAAAACATGTTGACCTCTTCAATGAACAAAATATTGAACAACACACTCTTGATTAGTTCATTTATCAACGACTACATCCCATTAGAAGATATTTGTATCAAATATTTTCTAACTAATTGATTAAACTAAATGAAAGTAAGTACTCATTTTTTCAATGATATGGGAAATAAAAATAAATTTTTCCCGATTATTAGTGGACCAGGAGAAAGTAGTCTAATGGTAAAATTTGATACAAAATATGAGGCCATAAAAATAAATCAATACATTGAAATTAAAGAAATTTGTGAATTTTTTTAAATATTTCACCTGAATAATTTCTCCAAAATTAAGATATAATTCTAGTATCTTTATGAAAAAGATGATGAATCAATTATTTTCTATGATTTAATATTAAAATAACATTAAAATAATTTTTATTGTTTTATCATTGAACTTGAATGAAAAATCAATCATTTTATTATTGGTTTAAAACCATTTATTAAAAAAATTATATATAATAAACATTTCAAGTTAAGAAAATAATTTTTTATATGCTCCCAATGATGTAATATATATTAGGGAATCCCATTATTCCTCTAGTTTTAGAAAGAATAACAAAATAAATGATATTTTATGAAAAAATAGTGATACAAAAAATGAGGAAATAATATTTAATCACCAAATACAATGAAGATGTGGGAAAGAGGATGGGGGTATGGTTTCATCAAATAAATAGGTAAATTATTAATGTTTTGTATATAAGAACATCAATCACATGAATGTAGATGGGATATAAATATTGAAAATAATTATCAGACTAATAAAATACTGACACTCTAATTCTTATATTGGAACTATTTTGAAAATTATTCCAACATGTTATCTAAACGAGGGTTAATGTCAATGATAAATGGGATAAGAAAACAATATATAAGAGAACATGGAAATAATTATGTAATCACAACTATTTATTGGTTTAATGAAGATGAAGTTGTGTATGGTACACTCATCTTCAACAAAAAAACAAAAAAGTCAAATTTTATTATTAATCTACCCAATACATTTTTTCTAGAATTTTCTCTAAGATAATAAACTCTATAAATGAATAACTATATTATTATTAAAATATTATAATTTTATGTTTTTTGTATAACTACCTGGAAAAAATATATTATATCTTTTTATATAATCGTGGTTCTAAAAAATCTAATTATTCTCTATTTAAATGAGTTTGATGTTATTTAGGTCACAAATTGATTATCACCAAAAATATTTTATATTAATTTCTAATATAGGGAAGTGACATTTAATATCCTAGATAATCCTATGATCATCTATCAATGTATGGATGAATATTAAAATATTAATAAATTAAATTAATAATTAAAAATTTATATTAATTACTATTACTGATAATATATAGATTAAAATAATTTAAAATTTATATAATGTTTATTAAATTTAATAATATAATAAATTCTTTTTGTGGTTCGAAATTCATTTTTAAATAATAAATTATGTGGTATGTGTTTTTATACTAAAATTAAATTTTATACATTTTCTAAATTGAATGAAATAAAATAGATTGTATATAAAGAACAATAATATGAAAATTATTGAATACGTTGAATTTTATTTATATTCATTAAAATATATTCTTGTGGTAAAACTGTTGATTTAGAACAGTTTAAAAAATAATGTAAAAAAGGTCTATCTAATAGAGTAATGCACTAAAATTGTAGGGTTTTTCACTACATGGGTTGTTGAAGGATTTATCGAATAAAACATATCCATTTTCTATTATTTAAAACCTTTTATCCAAGTTCTATGTGAAAATAAATTCTTTATACATTATTGATGAATTATCTTTCTAATGTACCACTCCTCATCAATTATAAAATGACCCCTCGACCACCTATTATAAGACAAAATTAAAATTTAATTCCTATATATAATCTTACGTATTTCATTCCTTGATAATTATATCTAACAGTTGAAATCTTTTGGTCTCTATATAATTCCCCAAATCCTTCAAAACGAGGATGTATTATTAAATAATATATAATTTATTCTTTATAAGTAATAAATTCTAATAAATATTTTCCATTTATCTTAATCATCAAACTCTTCTAAATTAGGATTTTTATGTTTTAATAAAATTATGTTAATATAATTATAAATTTTTAATGATTATATTATATAAATATAACTTCATAATAGTATTCATAAATTTATTATAATACATTATTTTTTGGTTTGGTTTAACAACCAATGTGAACTATGCATTAAATTTTTACCATGGATAGTTATAGAAAATAAATCACTTATAATATATGATATCTATATTAAATAATATTTTTTCAATGTAATGGGTTATAAAAATAATAAATTAATTCTTCATGTAGCTTCTTTTATTTAATAAAAACCACAAAAACGATAGGTTTATTGATTTTGACATAGTGAGACATAAATAAAACACCCTTGGAATTGGCCTATAAAATTCACACGCATTATGGAAATTTCATTCCAGTACCTTAAATATTATAGATATTATGATGGTATGTATATGTAATGAATATAGTCACCATTATACTGAAACCAAAATGGAATATTTCAAAATACAAAGAACTAATGATCATTGTTTTCTAATAATGATTAATTACCATGTAATAGAACAATGAAAAAGATTAATAAAAAAGGAAATAAATAGGTGCAGGAGAATAAAATAAAAGTTTAATGAGTATTAATTTAATACTCAAGATGGTAGAGTTTTTGTAAGATGAATGAATCTATGTTAAGGGTCTTCATATCAATTTTCCTTCATTGAGGCATATTTTCTAGTTAGGAAGTTATTATTAATTTTTCCTAGAGTATTTACTTCCCTATAGAATTATTTTTTCATAAATTAATTTTTAATCATGGAATATTAACTTCTATTATATAATATCTCTTTAATGTTCTATTAATTCACATATTATGAATTTCACATTGTATTTGTTATAATAAAACTATTTGTGTTGCCAATTGGATATTGATAAAGTAGATAGTATATGTGAGATAAATATGAACTAAGTGAAGTGATTGATTACATTTCTCCTAAAAAGGATAGATTATTCCCCATAATAATGGAATATGAGAATGATTCCCTTATGTTTGTTTAATAAACACATAGATTCTTCCACATACACTCCATGGAAAATGAAATTACATCTTATAGTTAGTACTTTTTTAAACATATCAAGGACATGAAAGGAACTTATTAAAGTTATATCTATAATATTTTAAAAACAAATTAAAATATATATTATATAAAAAACATGGAGGACCTAAAATGATCATGGATTAAAGGGAATTTGAATTGGTGGTTGAAGTGATGAGGATATGTAAAAACTATAGAAGGTTTTTCTATAATTTATGATTCCTAAATAATAGATAAAATACGTAAAAAATGAGGATTCAAGAAGATTAGAGACAATCTAATATCATTTTACTTGTCTTAGTGTTGATTTCATGAATTATATATTTGAAATTCTTTTGAGAATCAGAAAAATTATAGAACCATAGGGTTAATCATTTCGTAATGTATAGATTGTTATAAGGATTTCTAATCATAATGACTACTATATATAAAACCAAGATATGTAATGAAGTGAATATTAATTATTCCATTACCTAAGTAATATTTAGGGATAATTTATGTACACATTATCCAATGTGGATGACTGAAAACTTGAAATACTTAGAGTGATGTAAAAATAATTTTCCTTTTCATATGTATGAACTCCCTCTATATTAAATCCATTCCTATATGTATATGAGTTAAGAAGGGATATTTGATCATCAATTAGTGAATATGTAATCGAAAATGGGAAGTAAGGATAATTAACATTGATTAGGCATCATTATTCTATTAAAAAGAATTATTTATAAATTTTATTAGCATTATACTATTCCAAAATTTCATGATTTATAAAGATGGAAAAAAAATACTTCTATGTTAAATTATAAAGATATAAAAATAAACATTATTTCTAAAAAACAAATCTTCATGGTTTTAAATGTCATTAATAACTCCAATTTCGTCTCATACATGCTTTTAATTAAATATGACATCATATTCAAGACACAGAGGATAATATCAAAGAACAATGGTTTTTCAATTTTTTTTAATGGCTAAAATCATAGGATTTTAGAATTTTATATTATGATGAATATTATATCTATATTGATACTCTATATACTCATTATTTTTTAAATAATCATTTTGATTAAATATTACATGATCCATGTTTTTTGAGTAATATCATATTGTAAGAAGACGAAAAGATTAAGAGGATAAACATCTCTATAAATAAAAAAACCTTATAAATTTTCAAAAATAATAATGATGTTTTTTATTCAATTGTTGATTTTTCCTAAATTATACAATCATTGTGATATAAGATGGATTAATTAGAGGAAGCCCTCTATGTTGATGAAAAAATACCATATAAGGATTAATTTATGAATATATTTTTCGACCTCAAATGAGAATACATTTAGATTTTAGTAAATATTGAAATATCAATACATAAATGATAATGTAATGGTTTGAAGATATTGTTATTAAATATTTAATTAATATTTTTTTAAGATAAATAAAATTTATAATGCCTAAGATGAGCTAAATGACACAATATACAAAATCATGTTTAATATGTAATTATTTCCTAGAATTTTGTTAATATGGAATATCTATCATTATATGAGTTGGGACATTCTAATAAAAAACCATAAAGGAAGTTAAAATTATAAATATAGGGAATTTTTTTTAATTTTTTAGTGATGAAATTATTTTTTGGAAGAAGAAGACAAGCCTATTGGAGAGATATGATAACTATTTATCCAAGGAAAATAACTGAAAAGAAAATGATATAGTTATCATTTGACTGTGTGTTAAAAATTAATAAAAATTTGAAAACCTGTTTTTGTTGTTATGCAATACAGTGGATAATATTGAGGATTGAAGTAGATATATTAGTATTTCATGTTATCTATTAAATTTTTTAATTTATGGAATTGATAATGAAACAATGAAAAATCAGGTAGACACCTATACAATAATGAAACAGTATTATTTTAATGAAAAAATAATCAATATTACCTTGATAAAATATATAAGTTTAGGGAAGAATAATAATTCATGTGAGAATGATCTAAAGGGTGTAATATATAGAAAAATAATATTATATATTAATGTATGTGAATATAAAATAACTCTCAATGAGATAATAAGAATTTGATTTAGTCTAGAAAACGAAATATCTTATGGAAGATAAAATTATGAACTATTAAGCCTAGTTTGAAGAGTCACATCCATATAATATTTGAATAAAATGAAAAAAATAATAATTATAAGAATTTGGAAACCTATTAAGTGTTTATGATGATTATATGTAACTCCCACATATTAATTTTTTGTTTAATTATATTATAATTGGTTTATTTTGTATATATTATTTTTTAATTTGGTTTTCAAGAGGTTTGGGGTTCAAGAATCTACTAGTAAGAACTTTTAATAGCTTAGTTATTAACAGGTAGGTCACACCATAAATATCTCTTCAATTATTGTTGGCTATGACATATGGAAATGATTTATGTCACGAATGGAGATATATTTCACCAATTAGTCTAAATTAAGGTGCTCTTGTATGTGGAGGTATGTCATTCCACATATTGGTAGGATCATTTCATTATGTGATCCATTTATATGGGTAGTGATTTTGTAGCTGATATATCATGGTGTGAAATTTTATGTTTATTCCTGACATATCTTCCATATTTTTTATTTTCATAATTTGTTTGATATTTTTTTGGGTTTTGGAAACCCTGTCTCACACATTAGTTCAACCAACCCTAAATTTACACAATGGATCTTCCCTTCATCCCTCGAACTTTATTTTGATCTTTATAATCATGGTTTTAAAAAATATTCAAAAGTAAAACCCTTGTTTTCTCCATATTATCATATTATATCATGATTTATAAACCTTTATTATTGTTCTCATTCACTCCGATGAGCCACAAATGAAATGTGGGATTTCAATTGAATTTATATTTATTTTTCTTTGGGTTTATAACAGCTGAAGAATTTATGAAAAATATTATTTTTAATTTCACTAATATCTTGTGTTGTATGCTACACCAAAAGGAACTTGCACAACACAGATCCTTGACTTGACTTGCATTACACGCAATCGCGACCTTCCTCGATAGCGTGTGTAGTACGCAATAACGAGTTTCACTAAACAACAATATGCTATTAAAATATTATTAAAACTAGCCGTTATGAAATGTAATAACCACTTTTTGAAATTTTGTAAATTTTATTTTTCAAAATGGAATTCATTTTTGGATTCGTAATATCAAAATTAGCTTAGGGTGAAATTTAGGTGATTTTCGGATAACTTTCATATTTTGATGAATAGTGAAAATTACTAAATTTTAATTAAAAACAACATTTTCAATCGAAATAATTAATAGTGATAAATTATTAATTTGAGTGGTTTTATATTATATTTAGAATATATCTTTACAATTTAATACAATGTTGGTCAATGGATGTAATTTCACATTTAAACCAGACATAAACAAGTGTCAATCTTTTGATAGTTATTATCTCTTAAGAACACACTATTTGTTTTGACGAAGGGAATTAATTTTTAAATTAATTAATGCAACTGGTATGTTTTGAATTTGGTAAAATAGAAATAATTTTTGAGTTCATAATATCAAATATAACTTAGGCCTAATTTTTGGTATTTTTCTGAAAACTTTCAATTTTTGATGAATTGTGAAACCACTAAGTGGTAGTTAAAAAAAACTGAATTGTTCATAAAACTTAATTTTACCGCTTCTTTGAGTGGAATTTCAAAAATCCGAGAGACACGGTTGATGTCATTAAGTAAAATTTGGTTCAATGAGATGAAAATAATTTTTTGGTGAATAGTAACTTTTTACTTTTTTTTACCACAGTTAAAATTAAATAGGGTAATTAAGGGTAGAAATGATATTATTATTACCCTAACACATTCCTAATTCTATTGGACAAATGTAATTCGACAAAAAACAAAATTTGGAATAAAATATGACCATTTAGGCCCACTTGGATTAGATTAGGACATTTATTATTAATTTATTTAAAGAAGGGTTAAAAGAGTTAAAATCAAAGTTTATTTACTAAAACATTTTTAATATAGTGTTATACATAAGATAAATTAGACTATAAATATTATTTAGAAAGATAAAATTATTACCTAAATAAAATTATTTTATTTGTAATTTTATACATTAAATAAGTTAATTTATTTATGACACATTGATGATGCAGTAATTATCTTATTAATGAAATATTGACATAATTGATGTTATAAATACTCAAATAAATATAATTTGAGACTTTAAATGAATTAAACTAACTTTCTAGGTTAATATGACATTTTAGTATTGATTTAATTAACTTTTTTCGAACTTATCATTCTGTTATGATTTTCACAAAAGTCAATTACTAAATAGTGTCAAAATTGACATAAAATAGTTTTTAAAACAAATATTATATTATTAATTGTTATTTTATTCCTAAAAATCTAATGATCGACCAAATGACATAGATATGGTTATATATATTAATAATAAACAATTTTAGGTTATTTTGGCTTCTTATAATAAGTTTATTAACCTTATAGTGTAAGAACACAAGAAGACACAGTAAAAGTAAAATTATTTAACTTAATGTTAAATCTAAATGATAAGGTTAAAATAGGAATCTAAACATGTCTGAATTCTATTAGATGAGAGGTTTTCGACCCATACCTACCTTATCCACGAAATAAATCAATTTGGAGCTATTTAAAACCTAACTTGACTTTATAATAAAATAATATTTTTAGTTATTCCAAAGGTGCCCCTCTCCTACCTTATAAAAGGGCACCTCCTCCCTCTCTTCCTCACACAAAATTGAGCCTTCAATCTCGGCCAATACCTGCCAAATTCTCCTCTCCACTTCCCTAGAAACATCCTAGAGGTTCTGGTATTCCTGAAAGACCAATTTTAGTTCCCTAAAGGAAGGTCTCAAAGAAGCACTTCAAAGAAGAGATAATGTCCGTTACCGATTCTTTCATCTTTATTTCTTCTTCCACTTCTTATTATTTAGTTGTTTCATTATGAAGTAATAACATCAGTATTACTCATATACTGATATGTTATTATAAATATGAAACAACCCTATTTCACCATCTATCCATCCTATGGAAAAAGAAATCACCGCGCATGCGTACGTAAAGAATACCGTCTCCACGCCGTGGGGTAATCTATTTTCCACCACCACCGTACTTGGATGGGTATAATGGTGTAAATAATGACTATATATGACTATTATAAAGTGATATTTATTCTGAAATAGTATACATATACTCCAATACAATTCCACGATCATAGGAACGATATCATCACTCGTGCGTACGTACGGAATACCGTCTCCACGATGTGATGCGACTCGTTCTACATGATCTTCATTTCATTATTATCATATAAATGAATTGAATGAATGAATATGATATATATTACACCAATAAAATTCTGGAAATGAGGTATCTATAACCTAAAGAAAAGAATAATTATTTATTCGACAAAACACACATAAGAACAAAAAGTTATAAACACCCGAATAACAAGTAGCAATGAAATATTACTACTAAGAAGTTAAGAATATGACAATATATGATATCATAAAAATAAGTATGATTCTGGAATAGGTCAATAACATTATTTAAATCATTATACAGGAGGTTCAGACACTTACATAGAAAGTCGGACCTAAGGTAAGGGAAATATCACAATCTCATTTTTATCCGAGATTGTTTATACTTTGGAATTTACGGGGGTGTATTTTATCATCCACATCCATGTTTTTCAATATGTAATATTTATATACTTCTACAATATTTTATATCCAATTTTACCCTTCGGTGAGTTTTTGTAAAAGATATGAAAGGAATCTTTTGTCATTTTCGTACGAGGTACTTTTTGACTTTTCCAACAAAAGTATGAGAAGAATGTTTTTTTAACTTATACGACATGAATAGATTTTTAAAACATTATTTCCAAGAATCTTACTTTAAAATTTTTCATGTTTATTTTAATAAACTTCTTTTAGTATAATGTTGTATGACATGTTAAGAAAGGAAAAATGTTTTTTAAGTAGAAAGAATAGTTTCCTCAAGAATGGAGTTCTAGTGTTTTATCAAAATTATTTTCCATCTAAGATAATAAAGGGTTCTGTTTCTATCCCTATTATTACATGGATTTGATTATGTGGTGATGGAAATATTTTTTTTATGAATTCCATTGTCTTATTTGAATTGTTTTATGATGTCACGATGTTTAAGTTTCCCATTTTTATTACATGGTTTATGCAATGATGAATGTTTTAAGATTTTGTGGCACACATAAGAATGATATCATTATGAGATGGGTGGGACCTGTATCTCCCTCGAATGCATTGGGTAATGATTTTATATCTCATGAGATAGACATAGCTGGAATGGTAGGTTATACCGGTTTAGTAAAACAGGACTGAAACGAGGGTGACTAGGTTCAGAAAGGGACTTTGTCCACTAAGATAGTCTTGGCAATGAGTCTTGACTAACAAGAAATGATTGTCTATGATTATGTGTGTATGACACAATGTTTCATGTTTTATGTTATGATTATTGTGATTACATTTCACTGCCATGATTTATCCCATGTTATGAAATTGTGCTCTCTTTTACAGGTTAAGATTTCCAAAAGTTATGTGCTGATGCATATGATGTGATTGATATTTCTTTTGTTTACCATTACTGAGCATTTGAGCTCACCCTTTTATGTTTTCTTTTCCCCAGGATATAAAGAATGGTTTTAGGTATAAAAAAAGGAAGATCTTTATGGGATATGTTGAAGATCTTTCACCAGGATTAGAAGATTATATTCCGAGTTTCCAAAGACACTAAACTATTACGATCCTTGTGTGTGTGTTTTTGTTATGTACTAAGTATTCCACAAATGTAATGTAATGTCCATGTACGTCAGGCTTTGGGTCTCTACAGTTGGTATCAGAGGAAAGGTTTAGTCAACCATTGGAAACTAGGATGCGAAAACGTTAGTGAGATCCCTAGAGATATTTCTAAGGAATGTCTAGGGATGTCCCTAAGGTTAAGTATACGTATAGGTTATAGTACTATAATTATGCTAAAGATCATAGAATTAAACCTAATATATTAGATATTGAAGGTACTCCCCCTTTATTATGTTGTTTTCCCTAGCATGATTTTTTCCTCTCACACTATTCTTTTTGGGTTTTAGATGATGGCTGGAACCCGAAGGAATCGTGTTGATCAATGCAATGGACAATGAAATGATTGTCCTCCTGAAGAAACAAATGTTATGGGAGATATAGTGCAAAATCTTATTGTTATACTTACACAAGCTATGAATCATTCTGGACTTCCAAATGAGCAGAGAAGGGAACAATATTCTATTGAGTCCTTCATGAAGCAACGTCTACCTTCTTTCAGTGGGTCTTCTGATCCACTTGTTGCTGAACAATGGATCAGCACCACTGAAAAGATATTTTCAGTTCTTCAATGTTCTGAACATGATAAATTCATCATAGCAGTGTATCGTTTGGAAGGTGATGCTGATCAATGGTGGAATCTTATTAAGAATACGAGGCAAATGGATGAAATTGAGTCCATAGAATGGGATGAGTTCAAGAACTTATTTTTCAATAAGTACTTCCCTCGTATTCTTTGAACAAAAATGGAGAAGGAGTTTCTTGAACTAAAGAAAAAGGATAATGAATTTGTTGGTATATACGAAGCAAATTTTACAAGACATTCAAGGTATGCATCTGGCATTATCATCCAACCTAAAAGTAAATTTGATCGATTTTTCAGTGGCTTAAAACCAAGTCTTCGAAGGGCATTAGCTATAAGAGACTTCTGTACCAATGAAGAAATTGTGCGTTGTGCTATCAAGGTAGAAATTGAAGTTGGTGTTACATATCCATCTCATGGTATTGACAAGAAACTAAAGATGGTGTTCAAGGAGAAATCTCAGAATAAAGGTGAAAAGAAGATGAATGTTTCCTTATGCTCAAAGTGTGGAAAGAAGCACGGTGGAGATTGTCTTAAAGGGACTATTAAATGTTTTAAGTTTGGAAAAGAAGGTCATCGAGTAGATGAGTGTAGAGGTAATGGAAAAATGTTTTCTAATGATGTGAATAAAGAAAACACTATAGAGAACGCACCACCAACACTTCAATTCTTCAAGTGCAAGGAAATGGGGCATTATGCTAATAAATGACCTAATCCAAGGGTTAGTGATGATCAACATGAGCAACCACTTAAGGAAAAGGACAAAGGGAAGTCACATGTGATCACTATTGGCGATGTTGAATATGAAAATGATGTGGTGGAATGATTAAGTGTTTATGTAATGGGATTCCAAAATAATGTTGAATATAGTATCGTGGAATATTGGAATATTTATGTTTTGGTCAATTGTGGTTTTCAAAAATTTTATGGTACCGGTAGCCATGAAAAGTGATTGATACATTTTTTGTAAACAGATGATATGAGAATAATAAAGGGATAAGAAGACAATCAGATGTTTGATTGTATTCATGAGCTCATGATTGATATAAGGACTAAGTGATATCATGGTTTGAGTATATAGAATTTTGAGGATTTTGGTATGTGGAAAGTGTTAACTTTTAAATGCATTCATGTTTTCACTAAGGTTTAATGGGTATTCATTCTTCAATAGAATACATGATTATGGTATTCAGATGATTGTAATTTGACCAACATGATATATCTTATGATATATGGGGGATAAAGGATGGCATTCGCGTGATTATTCTCTGACATTTCAAGTAATCATTTTCTTTATACTATGAGCTTGGACCAAAGTATTTTAGATAAGCCTAAAGATTAGAATGGTTTATGTTGGAAATAAGTTAGGATAAAACGTTTTTCGATATTATTTATTGGATGTTATAGTAATATAGCTTTAGAAAAAGGACAACCTGCAGGACGGGCGACAACCCATCGCATCGGACAAGGCTGTGGGAATAGAACCCACAACCGAAATGCGACTGGCCTTTATCGCCTACCACTGGGCCATATGAAGTCCCTGTTTAGTAGAAAATAGTTTTATTATATTAAGCAGTATGATATATGAAGTAGAAGTCCATTTTTTGGAACCATATATAATTAATCTCACTATAGAATGACTTATGTATATTTAATAACTTTTGCTAACATTTTGTTTGAGACAGATGGAATGACCCGTCATTCTATCACATGATCTTCTAACACTTCACTAATAACAAATTCAACATCATTTTTTTAAGAGATGATGTGGAAATTTTTCAAGGCACGAACAACAGTGAGATTGTACCAAAATAAAGTATGTATTTATTCTAATTCAAAATTTTCAACTTTAGTGAAATGATCTTGAAAACCAAAAATGTTGTCCTAGTGCTCTTATATTTTATTAATCAGATGGTACCTTAGATCCTCACAAATTTATGGATTTGTTATTGTTGGCTTTTCCATAGCCATGTTCTCTACCACTCTCCATCAGAACATGATGGTTAGATTTTTCTTCCATATCCATATTTTCAACTATGTGGAAACCCAATGATTAGTTTATTTGGGTAACCGTCACATTTCATACTTTCATTTTTAAACATTGGTTTTGGTATTCCTTTTTACGATGTGGGTTTCTATTAAAGAAACTTTCGAATAGTAAACCATTTATAACCCCGACGAATTTCGAGGGCAAAATTCATTTTAAGGGGGTAGAATGTAACAGCCCAAGATTTTATGAAAAATATTCTTTTTAATTTCACTAATGTCTTGTGTTGTATGCTACACCGAAAGGAGTTTTCACAACACGCATCCTTGAATTTCCTTGCATTACACGCAATCGCGACTTTCATCGATAGCGTGTGTAGTACTCAATACCTAGTTTCACTAAACAACAATATGCTATTAAAATATTATTAAAACTAGCCGTTATGAATAGTAATAACCAATTTTTGAAATTTTGTAATTTTTTTTTCAAAATGGAATTCATTTTTGGATTTTTAATATCGAAATTAGCTTAGGGTGAAATTTTGGTGATTTTCGGATAACTTTCATATTTTGATGAATAGTGAAAAATACTAAATTTTAATTAAAAACAACATTTTCAATCGAAATAATTAATAGTGATTAATTATTAATTTGAGTGGTTTTAAAGTATATTTAGAATTTATTTTTAAAATTTAATACAATGTTGGTCATTGGATGTAATTTCACATTTAAACCAGACATAAACAAGTGTCAATCATTTGATAGTTATTATCTCTTAAAAACATGCTATTTGTTTTGACGACGGGAATTAATTTTTAAATTAATTAATGCAACTGATATGTTTTGAATTTTGTAAAATAGAAATTATTTTTGAGTTCATAATTACAAATATAACATAGGCCTATTTTTTGGTATTTTTCTGAAAACTTTCAATTTTTGATGAATAGTGAAACCACTAAGTGGTAGTTAAAAAAAACTGAATTGTTCATAAAACATAATTTTACCGCTTCTATGAGTGGAATTTCAAAAATCCGAGAGACACGGTTGATGTCAGTAAGTAAAATGTTGTTCAATGAGATGAAAATAATTTTTGGTGAATAGTAACTTTTTACTTTTTTTTACCACGGTTAAAAGTAAATTGGGAAATTAAGGGTAGAAATGATATTATTATTACCCTAACATAGTCCTAATTCTATTGGAAAAGTGTAATTCGACAAAAAACAAAATTAGGAATAAAATATGACCATTTAGGCCCACTTGGATTAGATTAGGACATTTATTATTAATTTATTTAAAGAAGGGTTAAAAGAGTTAAAATCAATGTTTATTTACTAAAACATTTTTAATAAGGGGTTATACATAAGATAAATTCGACTATAAATATTAATTAGAAAGATAAAACGAATACCTAGATAAAATTATTTTATTTGTAATTTTAGACATTAAATAATTTAATTTATTTATGACACAAGGATGATGCAGTAATTATCTTATTAATGAAATATTGAGATAATTGATGTTATAAGTACCCAAATAAATATAATTTGAGACTTTTTATAAATTAAACTAATTTTATAGGTTAATATGGCTTGTTAGTATTGATTTAATTAACTTTTTTCGAACTTATCATTCTTTTATGATTTTCACAAAAATCAATTACTAAATAGTGTCAAAATTGACATAAAATAGTTTTTAAAACAAATATTATATTATTAATTGTTATTTTATTCCTAAAAATATAAGGTTCGTCCAAATGACTTATATAAGGTTATATATATTAATAATAAACAACTTGGGGTTATTTTGGCTTCTTATAGTACGTTTATTAACCTTATAGTGTAAGAACACAAGAAGACACGGTAAAAGTAAAATTATTTAACATAATGTTAAATCTAAATGATAAGGTTAAAATAGGAACCTAAACTTGTCTAAATTCACTTATATGAGAGGGTTTCGACCCATACCCACCTTATCCACGAAATAAATCAATTTGTAGCTATTGAAAACCGAATTTGAATTTATAATAAAATAATATTTTTTGTTTTTCCAAAGGTGCCCCTCTCCGCCCTTATAAAAGGGCACCTCCTCCCTCTCTTCCTCACACAACATTGAGCCTTCAATCTCGGCCAATACCTGCCAAATTCTCCTCTCCACTTCCCTAGAAACATCCTAGAGGTTCTGGTATTCCTCAAAGACCAATTTTAGTTCCCTAAAGGAAGGTCTCGAAGAAGCACTTCAAAGAAGAGGTAATGTCCGTTACCGATTCTTTCATCTTTATTTCTTCTTCCACTTCTTATTATTTAGTTGTTTCATTATGAAGTAATAAAATCATTATCACTCATATACTGATATGTTATTATAACTATGAAACAACCCTATTTCACCATCTATCCATCCTACGGAAAAAGAAATCACCGCGCGTGCGTACGTATGGAATACCGTCTCCACGCTGTGGTGTAATCTATTTTCCACCACCACCTTACTTGGATGGGTATAATGGTGTAAATAATGACTATATATGACTATTATAAAGTTATATTGATTCTGAAATAGTATACATATACTCCAATACAATTCCATGATCATAGGAACGATATCATCACTCGTGCGTACGTACAGAATACCATCTCCACGATGTGATGCGACTCGTTCTACATGATCTTCATTTCATAATGATCATATAAATGAATTGAATGAATTAATATGATATATATTACACTAGTACCATTCAATAAATGAGGTATCTATAACCTAAAGAAAAGAATAATAATTTATTCGACAAAACACGCATAAGAACAAAAAGTTATAAACACCCGAATAACAAGTAGCAATGAAATATTACTACTAAGAAGTTAAGAATATGACAATATATGATATCATAAAAATAATTATGATTCTGCAATAAATCAATAAAATTATTTAAATCATTATACAGGAGGTTCAGACACTTACAAAGAAAGTCGGTCCTAAGGTAAGGGAAATATCACAATCTCATTTTTATCCGAGATTGTTTATAATTTGGAATTTACTGGGGTGTATTTTATCATCCACATCCATGTTTTTCAATATGTAATATTTATATACTTATACAATAGTTTATATCCAATTTTACCCTTCGGTGAGTTTTTGTAAAATATATGAAAGGAATCTTTTGTCGTTTTTCGTACGAGGTACTTTTTGACTTTTCCGACAAAAGTACGAGAAGAATGTTTTTTTTAACTTATACGACATGAATAGATTTTTAAAACATTATTTCCAAGAAGCTTACTTTACAAGTTTTAAAGTTTATTTTAATCAAATTCTTTTAGTATAATGTTGTATGACATGTTAAGAAAGGAAAAATGTTTTTGATGTAGAATGCATATTTGCCTCATGAATGGAGTTCACGTGTTTTATCAAAATTATTTTCCATATAAGATAATAAAGGGTTCTGTTTATATCCCTATTATTACATGGAATTTATTATGTTGTGATGGAAATATTTATTTTATGAATTCCTTTATCTTATTTGAATTGTTTTATGATGTCACGATGTTTAAGATTCCCATTTTTATTACATGGGTTATATAATGATGTATGTTTTAAGATTTTGTGGAACACATAAGAATGGTATCATTATGAGATGGGTGGGACCTATATCTCCCTCCAATTCATTGGGTAAAGATTTTATATCTCATGAGATAGACATAGCTGGAATGGTAGGATATACCGGTTCAATGAAATAGGACTGAAATGAGGGTGACTCGGTTCAGAAAGGGACCTTGTCCACTAAGATAGTCTTGGAAATTAGTCTTGACTAACAAGAAATGATTCTCTATGATTATGTGTGTATTACACAATGTTTCATGTTTTCTGTTATGATTATTGTGATTACATTTCACATCCATGATTTATCCCATGTTATGAAATTATACTCTCTTTTACAGGTTAAGATTTCCAAAAGTTATGTGCTGATGTATATGATGTGATTGATATTTCTTTTGTTTACCATTACTGAGCATTTGAGCTCACCCTTTTATGTTTTCATTTCCCCAGGATATAAAGAAAGGTTTTATGTATAAAAAATGATGATCTTTATGGGAGATGTTGAAGATCTTTCACCAGGATTAGAAGATTATATTCCCAGTTTCCAAAGACACTAAACTATTACGATCCTTGTGTGTGTGTTTTTGTTATGTACTAAGTATTCCAGAAATGTAATGTAATGTCCATGTACGTCAGGAATTGGGTCTCTATAGTTGGTATCAGAGGAAAGGTTTAGTCAACATTTGGAAACTAGGATGCGAAAATGTTAGTGAGATCCCTTGAGATATTTCTAAGGAACGTCTAGGGATGTCCCTAAGGTTATGTATACGTATAGGTTATAGTACTAGAATTATGCTAACGATCATAGAATTAAACCGAATATGTTAGATGTTGAAGGTACTCCCCCTTTATTATGTTGTTTACCCTAGCATGATTTTTGCCTCTCACACTATTCTTTTTGGGTTTTAGACGATGGCTGGAAACTGAAGGAACCGTGTTCATCAAGGCAATGGACAATGGAATGATTGTCCTCCTGAACAAACAAATGTTATGGGAGATGGAGTGCCAAATCTTATTGATATACTTACACAAGCTATGAATCATTCTGGACTTCCAAATGAGCAGATAAGGGAACAATATTCTCTTGAGTCCTTCATGAAGAAACGTCTACCTTCTTTCAGTGGGTCATCTGATCCACATGTTGCTGAACAATGGATCAGGACCACTGAAAAGATATTTTCAGTTCTTCAATGTTCTGAACATGATAAATTCATCTTTGCAGTGTATCGTTTGGAAGGTGATGCTGATCAATGGTGGAATCTTATTAAGAATACGAGGAAAATGGATGAAATTGAGTCCATGGAATGGGATGAGTTCAAGAACTTATTTTTCAATAAGTACTTCCCTCGTACTCTTTGAACAAAGATGGAGAAGTAGTTTCTTGAACTAAAGCAAAAGGATGATGAATCTGTTGGTATATACGAAGCGAATTTTATATGACTTTCAAGGTATGCATCTGGCCTTATCATCCAACCTGAAAGTAAAGTTGATCGATTTTTCAGTGTCTTAAAACCAAGTCTTCGAAGGGCATTAGCTATAAGAGACTTCAGTATCTATGAAGAAATTGTGTGTTATGCTATCAAGGTATAAATGGAAGTTGGTGTTACATATCCATCTCATGGTTTTGACAAGAAACTAAAGATGGAGTTCAAGGAGAAATCTCAGAATAATGGTGAAAAGAAGATGAATGTTTCCTTATGCTCAAAGTGAGGAAAGAAGCATGGTGGAGATTGTCTTAAAGGGACTGTAAAATGTTTTAAGTGTGGAAAAGAAGGTCGTCGAGCAGATGAGTGTCGAGGTAATTGAAAAAGGGTTTCTAATGATGTGAATAAAGAAAACACTGCAGAAAACGCACCACCAACACTTCAATTCTTCACGTGCAAGGAAATGGGGCATTATGCTAATAAATGACCTAATACAAGGGTTAGTGATGATCAACATGAGCAACCACTTAATGCAAAGGACAAAGGGAAGTCACATGCGATCACTATTGGCGATGTTGAATATGAAAATGATGTGTTGGAATGATTAAGTGTTTATGTAATGGGATTCCAAAATAATGTTGTATATAGTATCGTGGAATATTGGAATATTTATGTTTTGGTCTATTGTGGTTTTCAATAATTTTATGGTACCGGTAACCATGAAAAGTTATTGAGACATTTTTGGTAAACAGATGATATGCGCATAATGAAGGGATAAGAAGATAATCATATGTTTGATTTTATTCATGAGCTCATGATTGATATAAGGACTAAGTGATATCATGGTTTGAGTATATAGAATTTTGAGGATTTTGGTATGTGGAAAGTGTTAACTTTTAACTGCATTCATGTTTTCACTAAGCTTCAATGGGTATTCATTCTTCAAGAGAATACATGATTATGGTATTCAGATCTTTGTAATTTGACCAACAAGATATATCTTATGATATATGGGGGATAAATGATGGCATTCACGTGATTATTCTGTGACATTTCAAGTAATCATTTTCTTTATACTATGAGCTTGGACCGAATTATTTTAGATAAGACTAAAGATTAGAATGGGTTATGTTGGACATACGTTAGGATAAAACGTTTTTCGATATTATTGATTGGATGTTATAGTAATATAGATTTAGAAAAAGGACAACCTGCAGGATGGGCGACAACCCATCGTATCGGACAAGGCTGTGGGAATAGAACCCACAACCGAAGTGCGACTGGCCTTTATCGCCTACCACTGGCCTACAGGAAGTCCCGGTTTAGTAGAAACTAGTTTTATTATATTAAGCAGTATGATATATGAATTATAAGTCCATTTTAGGAACCATATATGATTCATCTCACTATATAATGACTTATGTATATTTAATAACTTTTGCTAACCTTTTGTTTGAGACAGATGGAATGACCCGTCCTTCTATCACATGATCTGCTAACACTTCACAAATAACAAATTCAACTTCATTTATTTAAGAGATGATGTGGAAATTGTTCATGGCATGAACTATAGTGAGATTGTATCAAAATAAAGTAAGTATTTATTCTAATTCAAAATCTTCAACATTAGGGAAATGATCTTGAAAACCAAAAATGTTGTCCTAGTGATCAGATGGTAACATAGATCCTCACAAATTTATGGATTTGTGATTGGTGGCTTTTCCATATCCATGTTCTCTACCACTCTCCATCAGAACATGATGGTTATATTTTTCTTCCATATCCATATTTTCACCTATGTGGAAACCTAGTGATTAGTTTATTTGGGTAACCGTTACATTTCATACTTTAATTTTTAAAGATTGGTTTTGGTATTCCTTTTTACGATGTGGGTTTCTATTAAAGAAACTTTCGAATAGTAAACCATTTATAACCCTGATGAATTTCGAGGGCGAAATGCATTTTAAGGGGGGTAGAATGTAACAGCCCAAGATTTTATGAAAAATATTCTTTTTAATTTCACTAATGTCTTGTGTTGCACGCTACACCAAAAGGAGCTTTCACAACATGCATCCTTGACTTTCCTTGCATTACACGCAATCAAGACCTTCCTCGATAGCGTGTGTAGTACTCAATAACGAGTTTCACTAAAAAATAATATGCTATTAAAATATTATTAAAACTAGCCGTTATGAATAGTAATAACCACTTTTTGAAATTTTGGAATTTGTTTTTCAAAATGGAATTCATTTTTGGATTCTTAATATCGAAATTAGCTTAGGGTGAAATTTTGGTGATTTTCGGATAACTTTCATATTTTGATGAATAGTGAAAAATACTAAATTTTAATTAAAAACAACTTTTTCAATCGAAATAATTAATATTGATAAATTATTAATTTGAGTGGTTTTAAAGTATATTTAGAATATATTTTTACAATTTAATACAATGTTGGTCATTGGATGTAATTTCACATTTAAACCAGACCTAAAGAAGTGTCAATCTTTTGATAGTTATTATCTCTTAAGAACACGCTATTTGTTTTGACGACGGGAATTAATTTTTAAATTAATTAATGCAACTGATATGTTTTGAATTTGGTAAAATAGAAATCATTTTTGAGTTCATAATATCAAATATAGCTTAGGCCTAATTTTTTTTATTTTTCAGAAAACATTCAATTTTTGATGAATAATGAAACCACTAAGTTGTAGTTAAAAAACTGAATTGTTCATAAAACTAAATTTTACCGCTTCTGTGAGTGGAATTTCAAAAATACGAGATACACGGTTGAGTTCAATAAGTAAAATGTAGTTCAATGAGATTAATATAATTTTTTGTTGAATAGTAACTTTTTTTACATTGTTTTACCACGGTTAAAAGTAAATAGGGTAATTAAGGGTTGAAATGATATTATTATTACCCTAAAACATGTCCTAATTCTATTGTACAAGTGTAATTCGACCAAAAACAAACTTAGGAATAAAATATGACCATTTAGGCCCACTTGGATTAGATTAGGACATTTATTATTAATTTATTTAAAGAAGGGTTAAAAGAGTTAAAATCAATGTTTATTTACTAAAACATTTTTAATATGGGGAAATACATAAGATAAATTCGACTATAAATATTAATTAGAAAGATAAAAAGATTTCCCAAATAATTTTATTTTATTTGTAATTTTTAGACATTAAATATTTTAATTTATATATGACACAACGATGATGCAGTAATTATCTTATTAATGAAATAATGACATAATTGATGTTATAAATACCCAAATAAATATAATTTGAAACTTTTTATGAATTACACTAATTTTATAGGTTCATATGACACATTATTATTGATTTAATTAACTTTTTTCGAACTTATCATTCTGTTATGATTTTCACAAAAATCAATTACTAAATAGTGTCAAAATTGACATAAAATAGTTTTTAAAACAAATATTATATTATTAATTGTTATTTTATTTCTAAAAATCATAGGTTCTGCCATATGAATTTGATAAGATTATATATATTAATAATAAACAACTTGGGGTTCGTTTGGCTTCTTATATTAAGTTTACTAACCTTATAGTGTAAGAATACAAGAAGACACGGTAAAAGTAAAATTATTTAACATAATGTTAAATCTAAATGATAAGGTTAAAATAGGTTCATAAACATGTCTAAATTCTATTGGATGAGAGGGTTTAGACACATCCCCACCTTAGCCACGAAATAAATCAATTTGGAGCTATTTAAAACAAACCATGACTTTATAATAAAATAATATTTTTTGTTATTCCAAAGTTGCCCCTCTCCTCCCTTATAAAAGGGCACCTCCTCCCTCTCTTCCTCACACAACTTTGAGCCTTCATGCTCGGCCAAACCCTGCCAAATTCTCCTCTCCACATCCCTAGAAACATTTTAGAGGTTCGTGTCTTCCTCAACGACCAATTTTAGTGCCCTAAAAGAAGGTCTCAAAGAAGCATTTCAAAGAAGAGGTAATGTCCGTTACCGATTCTTTCATCTTTATTTCTTCTTCCACTTATTCTTCTTTAGTTGTTTAATTATGAAGTAATAACATCAGTATCACTAATATACAGATATGTTATTATAAGTATGAAACAACCCTATTTCACCATCTATCCATCCTACGGAAAAAGAAATCACCGCGCGTGCATACGTACGGAATATCGTCTCCACGCCGTGGTGTAATCTATTTTCCACCACCACCTTACTTGGATGGGTATAATGGTGTAAATAATTACTATATATGACTATTATAAAGTGATATTGATTCTGAAATAGTATACATATACTCTAATACAATTCCACGATCCTAGGAACGATATCATCACTCGTGCGTACGTACGGAATACCGTCTCCACGATGTGATGCGGCTCGTTCTACATGATCTTCATTTCATAATGAATATATAAATGAATTGAATGAATGAATATGATATATATAACACTAATACCATTCTGTAAATGAGGTATCTTTAACCTAAATAAATGAATAAGAATTTATTCGACAAAACACGCATAAGAACAAAAAGTTATAAACACCCGAATAACAAGTAGAAATTAAATATTACTACTAAGAAGCTAAGAATATGACCATATATGATATCATAAAAATAATTATGATTCTTTAAAAAGTCAATAACATTATTTAAATCAATATACATGAGGTTTGGACACTTACAAAGCAAGTCGGATCTATGGTAAGAGAAATATCACAATCTCATTTTTATCCGAGATTGTTTATACTTTGGAATTTACTGGGGTGTATTTTATCATCCACATCCATGTTTCTTCAATATGTAATATTTATATCCTTCTACAATAGTTTATATCCAATTTTACCCTTCGGTGAGTTTTTGTAAAAGATATGAAAGGAATCTGTTGTCGTTTTTCGTACGAGGTACTTTTTGACTTTTCCGAAAAAAGTACGAGAAGAATGTTTTCTTAACTTATACGACATGAATGGATTTTTAAAAAATTATTTACGAGAAGATTACTTTACAAGTTTTCAAGTTTATTTTTAATCAACTTCTTTTAGATTAAAGTTGTATGACATGTTAAGAAAGGAAAAATGTTTTTGAAGTAGAAAGGATATTTTTCTCAAGAATGGAGTTCAAGTGTTTTATCAAATTTATTTTCCATCTAAGATAATAAATTGTTCTGTTTCTATCCCTATTATTACATGGATTTGATTATGTTGTGATCGAAATATTTTTTTATGAATTCCTTTATCTTATTTGATTTTTTTTTGATGTCACCATGTTTAAGATTCCAATTTTTATTACATGGGTTATGCAATGATGTATGTTTTATGATTTTGTGGAACATATAAGAATGGTATAATTATGAGATGGGTGGGACCTATATCTCCCTCAAATTACTTTGGTAATGATTTTATAACTCATGAGATAGACATGGCTGGAATGGTAGGTTATACCGGTTCAGTGAAGAAGGACTGAAATGAGGGTGACTCGTTTTAGAAAGGTACTTTGTCCACTAAGATAGTCTTGACAATGAGTCTTGAATAACAATAAATGAGTATCTATGATTATGTGTGTATTCCACAAAGTTTCATGTTTTATGTTATGATTACTGTGATTACATTTCACTGCCATGATTTATCCCATGTTATGAAATTATGCTCTCTTTTACAGGTTAAGATTTCTAAAAGTTATGTGTTTATGTATATGATGTGATTGATATTTTTTTGATTACCCTTACTGAGCATTTGAGCTCACCTTTTTATGTTTTTTTCCCATGATATAAAGAAAGGTTTTAGGTATAATAAAAGGAAGATCTTTATGGGAGATGTTGAAGATCTTTCACCAGGATTAGAAGATTATATTCCGAGTTTCCAAAGACACTAAACTATTACGATCCTTGTGTGTGTGTTTTTGTTATGTATTTGTGTTTTTGTTTTGTAATAAGTATTCCGTAAGTGTAATGTAATGTCCAAGTACGTCAGGCTTTGGGTATCTACAGGGTTAATTGGTGTCTTTAGTTTGGAGAGGGTTTCATATTTCATATATTTTTGTTACCAAAGAAGGTGATGTGTTGTGACATTAGTATCACTTGATGTGGTTGTCGTTATCTTGAATTGACTAACATTTCAATGAATGAATTTTCATTTCAAATCATTGTATTATTATATTAATTATATATGTGATAGTGGATATGGTTCCAAAAAGGTTGAAATGTTTTATCAATTGGAATAAAAATGTTTTTATTGTTTTGTAGATTTATTGTTCTAGAATGTTTTATTGAATTGCCAAGTGTTTTAAAAGATTCCGAATTATAATATTTAAATGTAAATTAATTATTAACAGATAATGAACTTGTATATGACATGGAAATGGAATATTAATTGTTTATATAACGTTTAATGATAGTAGGGTAATCGTGATAATTTCATAGTTGATTTTTTGAATAGGGATTTATCTATAAACAGATAGAAAGTAATTTATGTTTTAATTATAAATGTTTTATGTGTAATTCTTTATAAAGTGTTTTCCAGGTATGTTTTGAAATTTTATTTCAAATGGTGTGAAAAGTATTGGCATCCCGATTTTGTTTTATATCGTATGTCTTGATCTTTTAAGAGGTTGTTTTCAAAAAATTTATACTCTCTATAGGGACCCATAGGGTTTAAAACCCCATAACTTGTTGTGACCCCTCAGGGGATATTTTATTATGATTCCTATATATAAATATTAAATGATTTGATAGATTATATTTCATTAGAGGGTTTAATAGTTGAATAATATTAATTATTTTTATTTTTTGATGCATATATTTATGCTATATTTACATTATGTTGTACTCCTTTTGGATTTACATAATTAGAATCATATTTTCTTATTAATAAACTAGGTTGAGTAAACATAAATTACATTATATTATTATATGTTTTAGAGATTAATGCGTGTTGATGATGGAAACATCAAAAAGGGGTTTTTTTCATGTGAGTCCTATGTTCTCCTTTGATGGATTATATATCTAAAATTATTTTTTATTAATACAAATATGTAGATAGGATATTTTTTGTTGACGTAGGGCTCTGGTTTCAATTTCATTAGTATATCACTTAATTCCATGAAATTTTCACATGCCACTTTATTAGATTATGAGATTTTTCATGGGATATGAATATATTCTTTATTTATACACCACAAAACATTAGTTTATTTGATTTAACCATTATTTATATTTTTCCATTTATATGTTGGTTCACATTTCCTTTTTTCATATTTAGTTGTTATTTTGTTTTACTTTTGAATTGATTTATAAGCTTGTTTTCGGAATCACTTTAAAATGTAAATTTGTGTATATTTCATATATAATAATTTCTCAACTGTTTGAGGACAATTGAAATGGATTAATGATATTTTAATTGTATTTATTAAAATTTCCCATTTGTATGGGTTAAAGGTATTTTAATAAGATGGATTTGGATATATCATATCTTGATCAAAGAAGTAGAAAATTTTATAAAATAGACAAATGGAATGTTAATAGTATCTTTATACTCACATGTGAAAAATATAATTTCGAATTACAATTCAAATTAGAATTTCTGAATTACTCTTTAGGAATGAAATTTGAGAAACTCTTTAGTGAAATCCCACTAGGTTTGTTTATCTCACATTCTATGAAAATAAATTGGTGTATAAAAAATGATTATTTTGTAAATTGCATAAATATGTTATATTCTTGTTCGATGTTTGAATTGATCAGTCAGTGGACATGTAGAGATGTGGTTAGAGTTAATTTTGTAACATGGAGATGGTTGGTAGTGGTTTTGATTCTGTTTTTTACATTATTATGATTATGTATTGTCTAATTAATTTGAATTTCTATTTGTCCCATTTTTAAAATGTTATGTTGATTGTAGTTTTAATCAACTTTTTGAGATATGTTTATTCTTCCTGATATATTGTAATCTATTTTTATTTCCTTTTATTAGGAACAATATATATGATTCACCATAATATTATATATATATATGTGTGTGTGTTTTGGGGGGTTTTTAGGTGGATATAATTAAATGATTATTTCTTATGGGTGAAATCATTTTTATAAGTTATAATTTTATAAACTAGTGCATACTAGAGGCTCTTGGTGACCGATAAGACACATCGAGATTGATTGAATGTTAGGTCAGATGGAATTTCATTTTGGCCAGTGTTAGTTAATTATAAAAATGTATTACAGGACCATATTGTTAATTGTAATGTGTCATGATTATAATAATATTGGATAATTGTTAGGTCTCTGGAGGTAATTTATCAGTATTGGAATAATCACCATCATTCATGATGAGTCTTCAATTGTTATTGGTAGTCTAGGTATGAGTCTTGATTTTTTTTAATCTTCTTATAAATATTTTGACATTTTTTTGATCCCTACGTGGTTATATAAAATATTATGGGGTTTACTTATGATATAGAGTGAAATTAGAAGGCATAACATGATTCATATATAACTAAAATTGGTTTTGAAAATGATTTGGAACACTTTAATATGGTGTTGAAAACATCTCAAAGACAACTCTCTGATTGACGCATGATCATCCAAAACATGGTTAGATGTTAGAAACATATTTACAACGACATACATTGGATTTTTTGAACTCTTTTAAATTATATTTAATTTTAAGGTGGTTCACAATTGTATGATATAGATCACAGAGGGTTTTTAAATTTTTTAATTGGTTATAAAATATTTATTTGGATTTTTTTTAGATATTCATAGTGATATTTTTTTTTTGAAAAAGTCATTTTTTGAAACTGTTTGAGTGATAAAATCATTTCATGATGGATTATGTATATATTATTTTTTCAATTATATATTATCTGTTATAGAGTTGTTTGATTTAAATTATATTGTATTAAATTATTTTATGTGAAAATCAATTTTATAATGTGTTTTTATTTTGAAATCACATTTTTGGTGGATTTCTGAAAACATTATATTCTTATTTTAATATCAAGTGATTAGTTTTTTATATTTTACACCGAATAAATTATGTGTTTTTAGAGATACATATTTAATAATATTAATTGGAATTCATTTTGTATGTGGGAGAATATTTTTATAGATATTATTTGGAAAATAAATGAGTTTCCTATAACCATCTTATGCTATAATTAAAAAATGGAGTGTTTTCAAAATAAAGAAAAACACTATGATATTTTAGTTATATTTTTATTTTTAAGAAGCTAGTGGAATTAAATGTTAGTGTAATTATTTGAAAAAATTATATTAGTTATAATGGTTTTATAAATGATAGTCTGATATAAGTTTTATTTTATCTAATAATGTAAAATATTTTATATCATTTTTTTATTTTATGAAATTGTATTTCATAATTATATGATCTATGGTGATTTATAGAAGTAAATCTACATTGTTGTCTACTTTTGGAGATTTGGGTTTTATCCCATTATTTAATGTGGGGTTATTTAATAATATTTTTCATGGAAGGGTAATATTCATGATTTTTGTGAATTGTATGTTCCACTTATAATGGTATTGATGTAATGTCAAATGTTTGTTACATAGGATATTATTTGTGTAAATATTATCTAGATTTGATTTCTAAAAAAATTGAAATGGAGTGGTGGATTCAAATTTATCTCAAATTAATATTATTAAAAGAATTTTTGTATACTTGTTTCAATTCAGTCCGTTAATATTGTCTCTTAGATATGGTTGGTTTCTTATAGTTTTGTTTCATCTTATGAGTATAAGTCCTTAGTGCAACCTAGTTCTAATTTTTCTTCTCGACTCAGAATTTTATTTTGTATGTGAAGGAGGATTCAAGGATTGTTTCATTATATATAGTGATGGTTGCTAGTTTTTTGAGTGACATATTTCATGGGTTGTGTTTTCATTAGTTTATTGAGTGGGTATAATTTTGTAGATTATTTTTATTAGAATATATCTAAGAGGTATTAAAAAATATTGTAAGGACACAAGTAATAAATTATTTTTGGGATTATAAATCATGGGTTTATGGGAGACGAATGGTTTAATGTAATTATTGATTGATGTGTCCTCTAGTTGTTTTCTTTGGGGTTTCACCCATTAATATTTTATATATTTATTGATAATATTTGTTGTATTAAATATTTATTGATTTAGTTATGTATTCTAGAGGGTTATGAGTTAAAGATGTTGGTACTGTAGAATTTTTAAACATTTAGGTCAATGTTCATTAATCAAGGATGAATTTGGAATTATTATTGTGTATCACATGAAAATTCTAGATTATAAATTTAAGAGTTTCATAAAAAGAAGATGTTTTGGGATTAAGGTCCTAGATTACACTTTTGGAGTGTTTTGACTCTATGTGGGAGCTCATTTTATTTCATGATGATTCATGTTTATGGGTTATTTCCATTTTCTTTAATCTTAAAGGGTGTTGGTAGGATTTTTAGGAACAAATTCATTTCGGTGTGAGTAAATTTTTGTTGCAATACTCCCATTTTGTGAGTTTGGATGTATTTCTTATACTGTTTCTATAAGGCCCCAGCCTTAAACCTTACTTAATCTTGAGTTATTACAAGATTACACATTGAGGATCTTTTCAGGTTTAGAGTTTTAGAGAATCAGATCATGAAACTTGTATTACATTCCACATTTAAACAAAGTGGTTATATAAAAGACAGTATTCATTCCTCCCATCAATGGAAACATATTTAAAATATAACACGGATTCATTCTTGACACATGCTTGAAACTATCATCACATAATGTACCCTTCCCTTGACCTGTGAAAAACATTTCCAAAACATGGGATGAGCATAAAAAGCTTAGTAAAGGATATAAAAATATGGAAAGGAATCATGAGTACATGTATACATAAGAATTAAATCATACTTTACCCATAAAACATAAGCACTTTAACATACCTCATTAAATCATAGAAATCATATGACATAAAGGTAACTTGAGTCATTCATAACATTCTTACGTTGGGAGTAACCCTCTTGGTTACGTTTGGAATACCCATCACAGTATATTCCCTAAATATCTTTGGAGAAACCTTAACGTTTCACTCCTTCACGTTACCCAATGCATTGGAGAGCTATATCGGGCTCACCCGCCCTTAGTTTATTATGGAACCACCCGTTTTCATAACAATGCCCAAGAACCATAACATAAATGTATCACATAAAACATTTATAAAGGAAACATAACATTTCCACATTTCAATCACAATATAACATTTTAGTATATTGAAATAATGAATCCATTCAAAAAGAAATCATTTCCAAAACCATTTAAAACATTTAATAAAGAGATTTTTGAATCAAAGTGTCCCATACCACCTTGAAGCTTAAAATTTTAAACCATTAATATCCATACAAAAAAATCCTTAAAACCATTTTGAAAGTATGGATATTAATAATAAAAAATAATTAATACATTTAAAACGATATTTCGGTTAAAGGGGTTTTACCAAAATTAGAGAGACTTGAATAAAATATTTGAGGAATAACATTTAGTCAGAACTTTATAATATCTTCATCATTTAATCACAATTAAAGATAACTAGAATGAATTTCAATCTTCAAAAAATAATTATATCCCTGATGTGAATTTGACAAGATATCAATGTAATTTAGATGAATAATGATCTATCAATTAAAATAATTTAATTCAAAATAGTTAATTCAGAAACTCATAAATCCATATTTCTTCTTAGTTAAAAGAACAAGGGCTCACCGTGGTGTAATAATTCAGTGTGTATATCAATTTTTACACAACATCTATAGTTTTTTATCTAATTTCACTATTCCAAAATAATATTTTTATTGAGATTCATTGATATAGTTTTTTCATGATGGATTTAATCAATTTAAATTTTAATATCACATCATATTTGTTATTCAATGTAGTATTTTTTTAATAAAATTAATGTGCATTATGATCAAATATAAATGGTTCATTTTATACAAGAAACCAATTATATTTAATCTGAATAACTACATGGCCAGGATGAATAGGTAACCATCGATCAGTATCAAATAATGAAATTTATACATTGTTAAATAATGTTGTCCCATTACCATAACACAATTATTTCATATTGAATACCATAAAAGCAAACTTTTCATTCCATAAATTGGAATCCTTTAAATAAAAACCACTATTTATTTATTTATTTGAGTTCCATATATGCATATATAAAATCAAAATACATTAACCACAAACACATTATATGATTTTACATATTTGGATGGTTTGTTTTTTAATCCTCATAATAGAATATCAATTTTATTTTAATTTTTTGTTGTCTGTAAATAATAAAAAATTATTAAAAAATGATATCATTGAAAAATTGATATTTTTTATTATATCGAAACAAACATAACTTAAAAGTCATTGAATCCAATATGATGAATTTTGATAATGGTTTTCCTCAAGAGAATTAGATGTAATTTTTTTTATGTTTTTTCGATATGGTCATCATATAGTCTATAAAAAATTTAATGTAAATTAAAGAAAATTTTGGAAATATTTATCAATATAATAAAAAACATTACATACTCTATATATCATGTCATTTTCTCCTAATTCAATTGAACATATGTATAATCTCAATATAGTTCATCATCTATAAGATATTTTTCAAGATGCCCACTAAAACCAAGCTCAGGTTGAATAAAAAATAAAAATAGTTGGTATGTGACATCGTCAATAATTTTAATTGCAAAACATGTGATAATGGTTTGAAGGATATTTTGACTGAAAATAATAAGAGCATAAATATTAAATTTCCTCCTATGAGAACGCTTCTGCAATCGACCATTCAACTAATTATTTGTTACATGCTATATCATTTATGATTTTCATACATCTCTCAAATATATACATCCACCAAAATAGTAGTATCCCTCCATATTTAGATACATATGGAAAATGAAATAATAAATGTTCCAAGGAATCAATGTATCTAGGTGGAAATAATCTCTACTTTAAATAAAATTAAAACAAAATTTTTATCAAGTAAATATAATGCTTCATAATTCAACGTTTCTGTAAAAATATCAAGGAAAAAATGATATTTCAGTCAACACATACCATATTGAAGTATTAAACACCCACTATGACCAATAGGTAGTAATATTTAAATTATGACATTACAGTCATAGATTTTAATCATGGCAATAAGCCCACATCTGAAAAAAATCATAAAATATAAAATCATAACCATCTGGTAACCTCAAATATCTAATCCATTGAAAATCTAATAAATGGTTTTATTTAGAAAGTGAGTAAGCTACTTTCAGCAACATTAATTTTTTTTAAAATCTTCTTGAAAAAATTAAACACCATGACGTCTATACATCTGCGAACGATCTAACAATGACATTATATTTTCTTTAGTCCTATCAGGTGCTTGAAACATTGTATATAATATTTTATTAAAAACATTATTTGCAAATTAATGACAATCATCTTTTTTATCCTAATGGTGATTTCCTTGTTTGGCAGCCTTCTACCAATGGCATCATAGATTCAAAAAATTATTATAAGCAAAATTTCTCTGATAATGACTCTAGTTTTCTCTGGGTGAATAATTTTAACAAACCCTAGATTAAACCATCTAGGCTCACCCATATTTGGCGCATTACCAATAATAGATTACCAACGGAAACTTGTCTTCAAACTTTTGGTTTTCAACTCTGTTCTAAGTGTCTCATGTGTAATCAGCATAGGGATGATGCCAATCATCTTTTTCTATATTTCATGATGGCCTCTGCTCTATGGAATTATATTTCTGATATATTTAATTACAGATGGTTCTTTATTGACTCAATTTACTTGTTATTAAAAAATTGTACTAGACATGATATTTCTCTATAGATAAATAATATTTTCCTGGTGGTAGTGGCAGAGCTTCTACATGAGATCTGGTACGTTAGAAATGCTCTCATTCACAATAATCACCCTCTCAATCTAAATGCAGGGAAAGCTAGGATTATTCTTGAGGTTCATGAAGCTGCATCAATACAAAAAGACTGTTGTAACAACTCAGTTGGTGACTTTGTGATTCTTCGACAGCTCCGTGTTCCTAGCATCTACCCAAAGCCCAAACACTGATTTGAACTGTTCTGTCAATCCCTAATGCCAGGATGTACTAATGTGAACGTCGATGGCACCTACAAAGGAAACCCAGGACATGCCAGTTGTGGTGCCATCTTCAGAGACTCAGCTAGGCAGTGTCGGGGATGCTTCTATGTTGGATGTGGTCACACTTCTTCTATGGAGGCGGAAATGCTGGGGGTCATTCCTGCTGTTGATTTTTCACTTCAAAGAGGTTAGAGAAAGCGCTTTATAGAAAGTGATTCAACCACTATCATTCATGCCATCTGGAATGGCAACATCCATCTGGCCTGGACACTTACCATACGTTGGATGAATTGTCTAAATTTCCTCAATGGGATGGACTATATAGCTACTCATGCCTACCGTGAAGTGAATGCTGTTGCTGATGCTCTGGCCAACAAACGAGTTCATCAGAGCATGACTTGGATGGAATCTATTCCTTCTGACTTACTATACCTTTTTGATAGATATTGTAAAAAATTCCCATCTTTTCACCTCTTGTAATCCTTTTTTGTTTATCAATAAATTGTGCTCTGGTCTTTGACCAAAGCATTACCCCTAAAAAATAAATTATGTTAAAATAATTAAATAATATTAATTTTTAATAATCTATATATTTAAATTTTTTAATCAAATTTAATTCTTATAATATTTAGAATTTAATTAAAAATTAATCATAGAAAAGTGACAGAATACAATTTTTACAAAAATTTATTTTTCATGCATAAGATAATCTGAAATTATTTCTATAAATTTTTATAATAATTACATGGATTTTAAATAATATTTTTTATATATAATATATTTATTTCATTTAAATTATTTATTATTCAAGGTTATAATAATTTAATATCATAGAAAATATATTATGCTATTATAATTAGATCTGTGAATTATATATCATTTTACATATAAATAAGAATGTTTTTATATAAAAAAAATTGATTATTAATAAATGGTAAATTATTAATATTATAACACATTTTAGTAAATAAAACTATCAATAATCAAATACTAAATTTTTAATTATTTATAAATGAATATTTCAATGTGAAAATTTCAATAATTTATTCTAAGAATATTTTTACCTAGTATGTTAACAATTGGTATTCATCATATAAATTCATAAAAAAATAATGACACATTAAAATGTAAATATTTTAATTATTTTATAAAAATATAATTTTAAATTAGTATAATTGATTATTTGAATACACATTCCTCCATCATAAATTTTATCCAAGATATTTTCATAGATATTACATTTAAAAAAATTACGGTGGTTCTCCTTCAAAACATCCTCAACAAACCATATTTCATACTTGATTTTATAATTTATTTTACATAAAATTTAATTTCAATCCATTTTTTGTAACCAGTTTTTTAAAGTTTCTATAATCTAAATATTCTCTTCCCAATAAGATAGATCGAGTTCTAATTATATTTATTCAAAGAAGAGAGCTTCTGTTCAGTAAAGATTATACTTCCATAACAATAAAATATATAATACATAATTTAATTTATAGAGGAATGATTCCATTTGAAAATGGTATGGCACATGTCAAATTGTTTCTCAAATATAAAAAGGCCCAATGTACCTCATGCTCAATTATGTGTTTTACAGTACCTTATAACTTTATTATATGGAGATGCCTACATTACAATTTTATCTTCCACTTGAAATTCAAAATACTTCTATCAGTTTCTGAAAAATCTACATTAACTAATTTTTATGCTTTAATATTAGTCTAAATAGTCATTAAAATTTTCATTTTCCCTTCAGGTGGTTCAATATTGAAAATATTTCTTTCAATAACTTCATCGCAACAAGTTTAGGTTCAACATATAATTATATATAATGGTTCATACAGTTCAATTTCAATGCATGAATAAAATATATTATTATTGAAAAACTATACCAAAGGTAAATAATGATCCAAAATACCCTCAATGATAAGTGATATTGACCTCTAAATTTATTCAAATGTTTTAATTCTCTTTATTGACTATCTATATAATTCAATATGAAAGGTGTTATTGAAATAAATCTCAGTATTATAAGACTTCATAATTGTTTTCCTTAATTTTTATATAAATCAAAGATCATAAACAAACACAACTTAATGAGGTGTACATTGAATCCTTTTAAAATATTTAACTGTGGTTATTGAAAGTATTTTATGTGGAAAATATTTCTTTATAGAAACGAATTATGTAGATTTGGTAAAGAGGTCAAAAACAATATATATATAATAATAATTTCTATGTGTATTTTCTAATCCAATGAAAATTCCAATGGTAATGTCATCCCATTTTTAAATAGGAATATTTCGGGGATTCATGAATCATCTAATATTCATTCATTCAACCATCACCTATTGAACAATAAAAAATATTTATATATAATTCAAATTTAACACTTCTAATTGTCCAACAAAAAATGTACCTTGAAATCCCTATACATCATTGTATTGCAAGGGTGTGTATAGATATTCAATATATGATCACAATCATTTGATTCTATTTTCATATCATGTTTAAAATAAATAGATAAAATCATTCAAAACAACATAATAACTTCTTCATATTCATAGTCTTCTAATATTATATCATTAGCATCATTAATTTTCCTTTTATAATTTATATCATCTGGATGAAAATTTTTATGATTTTTCAATAAATAAATTACATATAAAATTTGAAAAATGATATAAATTTATCATTTTATAATAATTACCATATCGAATTTTACAAATTACATGAACAAAAAATATCTGTAAACATCATTTTTTTTGAAATCCAATATCTTTTTTCGAAATTAAGGTACATTCTTATATTTCTTCCATGGGTTATAGTGTATTGAGTATTCAAAATAATTGAGTTTATTAATATAGGAAATTTTCATCATGATGATTTCATTCTATGAAAAATATATTTCTGGAACATATGATGTTTATATATCTCACATAATTCTCTATCAAGATAATGTATCAATATATTTTTTTAATTCATTACATTTGATAACAAAATATTATTCGGTGAATCATTTTTTCATGAATATTTACTCACCGTGATGAATATAAAATAACAGTATCATTCTATAAAAGGATTCAACAATGTCCCTTCATTGATTCATCACAAACATTTCAAATCAATAATTTTTTATGGTATAACAATAAATGGATCATTTAAAAATATCGATATAAGTTCATCCGTACATTATTCAGAGTATTTTTTCATATTAAATTGACCACTTTACATATAATAATGGTTACTAGGATAGCCAATCAGGGAATGTTTTGATGAAATCTCTTATTGTATCCTAATAAATACAATGAATCCTCATACCTTAGTTATGGTCATTGGTATTTGTATCTCCATGAATGTATTTTTATTCACATGATCAATTGATATTACATACATAAAGATAATTCAGTCATTAAAAGAAACATTATAAAGCCTTCAGGCATAGTCTATATATTTTCCAAAATAATATTTCCATCCAAGAGTATCAATAATGATTTGAAAATTATTTTTTTGATCATGATCTCTTTTATAATACATCGATATTTAATCAATAAAAAACCTAACAAAATTTTAAATATATTACATAAATACTATAATAATTAACTCTATATAAAAATAGAGTGAATTAGTTACTCAAAATACAATTAATATAGATTCATAATTTCCATATATTTTATGAAATTTTTTCTTCAGAATATCTTTTTCTTGTAATCAAAATAGAAGATAACAAGAATAAAGATCTATATTGGAAAAATAATTGGCTCCATAACGTATATTGAACATGTCATCAATGTGATTTAGATGAAATGTGATCTATTTAATAAATTAAATTACATCAAAATAGTTAATTAAAAAAATTTAGAGATCCCGATTTCTTATTAATTCAAAGAACATGGGTTCATCATGGTTAAACTATTGGTTGTGTATATCCATTTCCAAAAACTCATATAGTTGATTCTATAATTAAAATATATCAAATGTGGCTATTCTATATAGATTAATTGGTATAGGAATTTCTTTATGGATTAAATAAATTAAAAATTCAACCTCACATTCTATTAGGTGTTCAATTAATTTTATTGTAAATACATCAATTAATTCATGTATAATTAAAATATCCTCAATTTAATGATTGTGTTTTTGTCTATATATTTTTTCTTCTCATCTTATAGATGAAAATTATTTAATAGAGATACTAGTGGTGGATATAAAAATTTCTGAGGTGATTAGATCTCCCCGGAAAATATAATTAATTGTACATCTCATCGTGAATGCTAATATCTTTTTCTTAGTTATATGTTTTTTTCATTATATTTTTAAATATATAATATATCAATCATTATATCTATGTAATGTATAAGTATAATTATAATTTTTTCAAAAATAGATTTTTTTTGTATTTAGAATTGACTAACTCATGTTTAATGAGGTGAGACTTCCATGATGAGTTATGACTAAAAAATGTCTTCTTACTATGATTGGAAAATATATAGTTTAATGGAAGACATAGATGATAAATAAGAGTGTAAATATCCATGATAAAAAAAATCATTATCTAAATTTGATTTTATGTTTAATATACCTACCACCACTTATTTTGGAATATCATCATAATATGTAGTGACCACATAAGATTTTTCTTCTTCATGTAGAGTTTTTTTTGGTTTCCTTTATAGAAGATATATTATTTTTTATAATGCCTAATTTATCTAAAATTAATTTAATTGATAGTGGTGATTTATTTATTCCCCATTCATTTATTTTATTGATGAATCATATATCTTCACTTTTAACAATCTCTAATTCCCTTGAAAAAATATTCTAGGAAGATTAATTCAAAAATTATTAGAAGTTAGAAACTCTATAGTTAACATACACTTCTTTGATGAATTTTATTTTATGTAGAGTTACACAGACCACATTTAGAAATTATTTCCCTTGAATATGTAAGTCCATGAAAATTAATTCTCTATTTTTATGTTACAAAATATTGTTTCATCAAATACTGACTTGTGAGAAACAACTTCCATTCACAGTCATGGATTTATCCCTTAAATGAAATTTTCATTCATATTCTCCACATTTTTTATGATTTCAGAAAATACCTATCTAGGATTGTAATGGTATCATCATAAAACATAAAAAATTAGTTAGTATTTTCTATAATATAGTGATCTTTATCTTCCGTTCATTTTATTGTTCTTGGGGAAAATATTGGTTGAATATTGTTACGTTACAATTTATCCATTCAATATATGTAATTTCTCCTTCCTCCCTAGTATTTTAGATCAATTAAAAAAATAGGTCATCGTCACCTTTATGACAATATAAATCTTGTATATCTATTTTCATTTTATCATATCCCATGCCTAGAAATATTTTTTCAAAGGACATAACCAATTTCTCAACAATATATGGATTAGTAGTATAATTAAAACATAGAGTCTTATATAAAATGAAATAATAAATATAGGTTTACCATGTCATTTAATTTCATGTTACTTCATTTTCAGAAGGTTATTCCTTAGGGACTGGGTCAAATACCCAAATATGTACATGATCAACTAAACACCAACACCGAATGTATTGGATTGCTCATTAAAAAGAATTATATATTGTATGTGAGTATTAAATCCATTATTTCGTCCATGATACATTTATAAAAAATGATATATATAAAATGATCACATTATATTATTAAATTATTATAAAAATGTATTTTTATATATTTTTTATAACACATAACTTTAATGAATATTTTCACATTTTTATATCAGAATAATAAACTTGGTTTCATTGTGAATATCTTCAGCCATAAAGCTCTTTTCAATAATTTCATATTTTTAATAAATTAAATCTGAATTAACACAAGAATATATCCAGGGAGTTTCAAAACTAGTGTACAGTAAGGGGCCACTAACTGTGCACTATAACGATGGTCTACATATTTTTTCCCAACTGTTTTTGATGTTTTTTAACCAGGATACATATATACCAAAACCATATTTAGTTGTAGTATATAGATAGGTTTTAATTTATATGAAAAAACCATACAATCTCCCTTAGAGTTTTTTTTTCAATTTATTATAATTATTCAAATCTAAAATGTCTATCATAGTGTTTTATTTAATAATAAATGTTTTCCTAAAACTAGTTATTATGTTTTATACTAACCACACCTATATACAAGATGAAACAATTTTATTTTTAGTCACAAATATTATTTGTCTAATTTACTACATTTACAAAATATAAAATGTCTCACATCACCATGAATAAACCATATTAAAATTATTAAAGAACCTGATACAATCAAGAGTTATATTATTCATTAGAAATAAAATATGAGAACATAGTCAAAGTATATATTTTACATTCTTGAACTCGTTTAAATCTTAAATCATCATATTCTACGGAATGGAATAAATAGTGGTGATATAAAAATATTATTAAGGGTTATATATAATAGAATATATCAAGAGTAAATAAGGTATAATAAATTTTGGGAAGGTACATTACTGAAAAGACAATTCATTTTATCAATAAATTCATCATGAAATTCATCAATATATAAAATTGATAAATTAATAATATTTCTTATATAAATTGTGGTCTGATTAATATAAATTCAAAATATTAGACTTTTTGATCACAAGAATTATGATATCTTTATGTTCAAATCCATTCAATGAGAGAGTTTAAACTATCAGTAGGTATAAACTAACAAACCATTTAATAAATTTAGCTAACTATTTATACTCATGGATCATATAGATGCATCTTGGGGGTATATAATTTTAAGATAAGACATTAATAGAATTTTAAATTAATTCTTCAAATATTTATTATTCATTTTAATAAATATAAAATATTAATTTTATAAAAATATCCATATTTATTAGAGGATACATAATTCCATGTTTTCAACAAAAAATAATAAGTCATTCATTATAAAACACTATATTTATATACAGTACAATGTTTAAAAAATCTGAATACCATTGATAAAAAGAATGTATAAATATAAGAGGAATTTAGTTTTCAATAAAAAATTATCCCAATTACATTAATTTTTTAAGAGAATGTTAACGGTCACAAAACAAATATGGAAACAATATGTTTACAAATTCATCTAAAATAAATGTTTTATAATAAATTAATTTGTTTTAGATAATAAAATATTATTGTTTTGAGACATTATCACAGGTTATCAGTAAATGTTTTTATTTAATAAAATTAAAATGTTTAGACTAATCTAAATATTGTATAACTATTATTGAAGTGACATATTTTGTTAATGGCATATACCTTAAATGAATTTTTTTTGACTTTTAATAGAGTAATTTTAAAATGATCGTATTTGAAAACATTATGAATATTACATTTAAAAATTATACAATTTCATGGATAATATAAAATTTATTTAATAATTAATTTTCAAAAATAAAAATAAATTTCATAAAAAAAAATTTAATTTTTTTCCAGGGAAGTAAAATAAACCAGATTATAAACATATATAATAACCACTTTTATTTTACAAGTTAATCTTATAAGATAAATTTGAATAATTGATAGTATGTTATAAGAATATTTTTAATCTCCATAAATATACTAATAATAAGTAAATATAAATTTTTTATAATGTATAGATTATAATAATAATTATTTAAAAATAAAGGCAATCCCAAAACTGATATTTTTAAATAAATACATACCAATTTGTAAACATTAAAATTTTTTCTAAATGAAATAAAAAACATGAATTTAAAATTTAAGATTTATTATCAAATATATATACATGTTAAATACATCAAATGTCTATTATATACACCTCATAAAAATAAATCGGTTCTTAAAACAAAATAAGTCTTATTAGAGTGGTTATTGAGGTGAAATCCCATACCCCATAGTTTTGATAGTTTAACATTATTTGGGCTCTTATATATCAGTTTTAAATAGTTTATAAATTTATTAAAATCCATTAAAATATTTATTCTATCTTATATTATGATATTATAACATCTTATCATCCCTCTGTAAACAACTCTTCATTATTACCATCATTTCAATTTTTATCTATATCATTTCTCATACTTTTTTTATCATGTATATTCTAGTTATTGTGAACAGGATATAATAACATCATATCAATAATTTAATTAATGATATAAATTTAAAATTTATACTTTAGATAAATCACTATATCATTTTAAAATATTATAATTTAAAATGAATCACATTGCATTGTGAAGATAGAAAGTGATATGTATAGACGAGAGACAATATTATTTATTAATGGGTAAAATGATAAGAAATTAAGTGATATATTAAATTTTAAAAATCAATATTATTTCATAGTTAAAATATATGTCCATTAATTCACTCATTTTAACTATCCTTGTGAGTCATTGATGGAAAACAAATTACATCATTTCGGGAGGTATTTGTCCATCACAAACAAGAGAAATTGTTTTGTATCCCATTTAATGAAGATGGAAGTGGATAAATATAAATCCATAAACATAATAAAATATTATTATAGTAGAGATATATTTTTCAATATATTGTAATTTCTACATCATAATAAAAGGTGGAAAATAAAAAATTTAATAGAAATAGGTTAGTGAAGATGATTACCTTCTTTAGTGAAAGCTCATATAGATCTTGTATTAAGGATCCACAGGTTAGTATTTTGGGAAAAAAGAACCTCATAAACATGTATAATTATGTTTTCGATATATTTTGGTAGTTATTTCTAGAAATAAATTTCTCAAAATATGTGAATATGTTAGGGGTTGTTGTTCACTTTTAATTGATGTGAGATGAACAATTGTATTTTTTCCAAATTATAAAATAATTTTATGTCACATTCATGGGAAAATTATTCCAAAATGGTAAATATTTGATATTTTATAATTTTAATGTCTATATATAACTATCTAATTTGGACTAATATTGTATTTATGTAATTTAAAAAATTATATTTCTAAATCAACCACCATGTTAAACTATTTTGACCATATCTGTTTTAACTAATTTTAATAGTTTTTAGTATTTATAATGAAAAAAATAGTTGAACTTATTAAATAATATTAATACCTCTGATTAAAAATATTTAATTCATTTTTTCAAATACAATTTGTTGAAATTGATTAAATTAATTTAAAATTAATCCCTCAAGACAAGATGAAAAATGGATTTTCATGAAATGAATTCGTCAAACATAAAGATTATATTATGTTAACCATATTACGTTTAATAAAAAATATGTTGTTTTGAATAAATATTTTTTTATATATAATCTATATATTTAATTTAAATCATTTATTATTATAAGTTATTTTAAATATTTTAAAATTATAATTACTATTCATTTAAAAACATTGTGAATGATATAACCTTTTACCTCAAATTTTACATGTATTTATTTATATATAATGAAAAAAATACATGTTTAAATATTTATATTAAAGACATTAAGTTTAATAAAATTTGGATTATTTAAATAATACATTTTGAGAGATTCATTAAATAATATTTCTATAAGAACATTTTAATTTTTCATTCTTGGATGACTTTGACGTAATAAGATAAAAATAGATATTCAACTTATCAAATTAAAATTATTTTTATGTTAGATCTTAAAATGAACATTTTATTATTGTATTATTATAATTTTATTTTTACTTATTATAAAGTAATCTCATGTGTCACATATATAACTCTAATATTTATTATTATATATTAGTAGAAATAAATTATAAAAAAAATTTGAATGGGAAATTATAATTTTTATATAGATTTATAACAATATAGATTAATTATTCATTTGTATTGTATAAATTTTTTGAAAATAGTGTCTTTTTTACTTATGTGGAAACATCAAGTTGATTACAAAGGCATTATTCAATGGTTTTTATGATGCAGCCACACAGTTAAAAAAATTCAAAATTTGATACTTATAGAGTGTATATGGCCATTTAGTCCATTATAACATGATGTAAATAAAACATAATAAAATAAAGGTAAAATAGAAGGTTAATATGGGTTTCACTAATGATAACTATAGAGAATGAATGTAATAGAAGATAGAATATGGAGTGCCAACAACGATTGGGAGGCTCCAATGACAAGGGTGATGCATTAGTAAATTATATGGAAGGGAGGTGGGAAATTACATTCATAAGATAATCGATGTGTAGTGGTTTCAATGTTTTAAAATTAAAAATGAGGGGATACATGAAAGTGGAAATGCATGGTGGGAGACTTGATGTTATGAATGGCAATGAGTAGGTATCAATAATAGTAATCATGTTGGAATTACCTCTAAACCCAGTGTCAATCAAATAAATAAAAACATTAGTAATGAAGATAAGTATTAAATTAATTACATTGATAAATATGAAAACATTACAAAACATTTTTATTGTTGATAAAAAAATAAAAAAATTCATTTTCACATAATTGAAATAGTTTCCCACGTCACATTATATAGAATAATTGAAAATTGATCCTTTATGAAGCAACGTTATATGATAACACATGTGTATCCTTGTGGGTAAGGATTGTTCAATTAACCATCCTCACAAGATTAAATCCATAGACACCACCTTAATCTTGTTTCTCTTGTTATTATCAAGATTCATCTTATAGAATCTTTTTTAAATTTTTTGTTTATTCATTCACTCTTAGACACCATTATTGAAATATTTTCCATATAATTTCATTAATATTTGAATGATATATCCATAATAATTTTGAATTATCACCATTATTAAATTCATATATACAAATAAAAGGTTTTCTCTATTTTCAACACATGTTTAAAATACTGGGTTCATTAATAGTTTTAAAATCATGATTCTTTTCAGATAGAAACTAAAAATTATTACCCTCAGATGTAATATTTGATAGAGGATTTTCATTTTCTCCCACACTTTTAAATTTAATAAATAATAATTCATCATAGTTCTAACATATACGATTTCATTTTATGGTTACCAAACTACAACTTGGTCCTATTTTTCCACTTATGATATTTTCATCATTTTAATTTTTGAAATCATTTTAATTATGGTTTTTTGTGAAAATGAAAAAAAATCAAAATTTAAAAATGCATGAAGTGTACATGTAGAGGTTTTATATTGAATTTTTTCTATCCTTATTTTTTAAAAACTATTCTTATGCTAATCTTCTCAATTGAATTTAATATTATTCTTATTATTTTTAAAGTGAAATTGCCACATCAACTTCATAAGTTTTTTTGGGATGTATATTTTAAATAATTTTCCATATATTGATCCATTAACCTTTATTAGAAACATCATTTCATAACCCCAATTCCAATTGTACCCCCATATATTAGTAAAAAAAATGTCACTTGATGCCCACCATTAATTGGCCCAGGTTTACAACCATCACCAAGTGTATAAAATGAATATATTTGGGAGAAATTACATATAACATATAATTTTATAGAAAATATTTATGTTGATTCCCTATAAAAATTCCAAAAAAAAATTAATAGGTTAACCATCCGGAACTTTTAGTAAAATGTCATACAAAATAAAATTTAACTCATAGTCCAAAAATAAACCATGTAAGTGTCCAAAATATCCAAAAACTCTTGAATTACTATTAAGATCATGTAATTTAATTCATGATCACTAGTCAGCTTCTGTGGACCTGAATAACATTACATATATATATTGGAGAATCTAATTGGTATACTTAGTAGGTTCCTCGCTGAATCCACTCAAACAATGTGACAAAAACCTTTTAAAGATTAATAAATTTACAAATGAAATGATCATGTAACCATTGTAAGTGAAATTATTCCCATTATCACCATAATGTTTACACCAAGTAACTCATAAAAATAAGTCATTATATATCAATAGAATATACACATGGAAGGTACCCCACATCAACATACTAACCAGGATTTCTCTCTCACACAACAATTCTAAAGTTTATGTGTAATAATGTTTCCATAAGTCATATTATACAATAAAAAAATAAAAAAAACTCATCGAGCACACCATTAAAACATATCATAATCACATCTCAAATCCTAGTAACTTGTATTAAATCCATCATAACCCATTTATCATGTATTATCCCACATGAAAATAATCCCAGTGGTTTGATTGAATTCATTAATCATCGATATGATATTGGAAGATGGTTCATTGATTTCTCCCCTTCATCATTTTAGTGATCGATTTTGTAGAACACTTACCGCAACCATGATTATCTCTCTCAATGATAGGAAGAGGAATACAATGGATGAGTATTGGATAAATGGCTGGTTGGTAGAGTATAGTTTGGATTCTTCATTCCATTGAACATGTAGTCCACAATACATCAATTACGCAATGTTTACTTAATATGGTAGGGTATTCATAGTACTTAGGATCCAGTATTGAAATACCTAATAACCGTAAATATAGAGATGTTCTATGCTAGTAAATGAACAATGTTTTTTTAGGGGTATAATAAAAACTCTAACATCATCCCATATATCCAGTTGTGGTCATTAATAGAAAACTTAGATGAATACTTAGACTATTCATGGGTGTTAAGGATAGGGTCACAAATCCTAGGTAGTCTATGATTGAATATTGGACTAAAATAAAACATATAGCGGTGAGGAATCACATACTATTTGAATTACAGTCATGATAACATATATATAATTTATATCCTTGGTTATGAATTAGTTCTTCCCTTCTCTATATATCTTCATTAGTAGTGACTAGAATTGTCTTACTTCTCATGTTATTTTCTAAATGACATTCCCTTGATATGTAATTTAGTAGAAAAAATGTGATTCTAAAGCATGGGAGAGAAGTATTCCCTTCCATATCATAGAGGATCTGATGAATGATATTTATACCATGGGGTGGTGGGACATTGTAAGACTCATTTCCCCAATGATTTTCCCACAAAAGGGTATTTCTTGACCACCTGTATAATACTGTTTTTCTTCTACCAATTCCATTTTCAATGTGTATGTGGGAGGTCATCATGATGTTCTTATGATGGGATCATCGAAGACCATTATGAGTCCTAACGTTATATTGATTATTATTTATCGGTTGATGAAGGATTTTCAATTCTCACTGATCTTAAAGGATCACATAGTATACAAGATAATTAATATGTACATCTATGATATTGTTCTCCTACATGTACTTTCCCTGAAAATTATATCTAATAGAGATTTATTTTTTAATAATTATTTTGGAATCGTATATTGGAATCCATATGGTCCAAGTTGAGTTTGAACACATCGTAACACCCTCATATATATGAACAGTTAATGTGGAAGATTATTCATACTAAATTATATGATAACATACATTGTTCTTAACTATAGTGGATATTGTGTTTATCACCTATCCTTTTTTTCTTTTAGAAATAAAATAGTTAGCATGATATTATTCATATATAACCATACGATTATATTTAAGGTTTTCCATGTCATTCACCACCATGTTGGGATGGTTTAGGTTAGACAATGAATGTGTGGCATGGTTTATTTGGATACTATTAAGGTCATGTAATCAGTTATAATGATATTGGCCAATTTTTATAATATATAGGGATAATATACTAATTGTAGTAGGAAATGGACTTTGTAATTCATTATTGGTTTCTCGATTTTCTTGTGAGTGTATCCTCGGGTTGAAACCATTACATATAGAAAATATTTTGTCAAAAAAGTGGATTATTAGACCCTTTAAGAACACTATATAGATTTGAAAAGTTACATACCATATTTATATTTATTCTCATTATCATGGAATGCATGATGTGTTAAAAAAAATTCAGCTTCTGAGGTACATACATTATCCTTTACAATTCATAGACTGAAAGGGAACTGATTTGGATCCAAATGAATATTATTAGTAGCGTCATTTGTTGATTATAGACTAGAGTAATAAAATCATATAGGAGATGATTGTAAGATGTTTGTAGATCTTATTATACCATTGATGGATCCAATATGAGATATAGGAGTGGGAGTATGATGAATTAGTTCTATGATCAAGTTCATTTGATAAAGACATCTAGAGACATATCTTAGGAATCAGAAGTCATTATATGAAGAAAATTGTGATATTTATAATTTATAATTATTCTTAAAACTAAATTTTTTATTTCATTTTTATGAATTATTATGTTAAAATATATATTTTTTCATTAAAAATAACCCTTACTGGTGTTTGTATGGTGTTGAGTAAAGGTAACCAATGATTTATACAGTTTATGTTTGGTTAAGGGGATCGTTTTCACAAACATAATGGTATGTGTGTTGTAAAACACACTTCTTAAGGGTAAATATTGATTAGCAATGCTGTGTATTGTGAAAATAAACACTAGATAAGGGTATTAGGTAATTTTTTATGTTTTGTGTAAGTTAATAAGAGTTCTTCCTTGAGTTGTGTAAGGGTAACTACTATAATCATGTGTTTTAATGAGTGAGTAATAACTTGTTTAAGGGTAATTGTCTTGTTCAATGTTATAAATATGGGTCATACCAGCCTAACATATGGGATGTTATAACTATCTAGGTGTATATAAGGATTGGATAGAAAATTCATAAGGGTATTTCATAGTCATAAATTGTTATGTAAGGGTAATTCTAGCACTATATAAAGGAATAATGAAATTCATATAGTTTATTTAAGGGTACACAGAGGTTTTGTAAATGTATGTGTGGTTTTGAGTTCAATTTATAGGGAAAATTAATTACACTTACATACCAAATAATATAAATGTAGGGGTCAAACAAATTACAATTATGCAGCTCCTATTTTAGGAATAATTTTTTAAAATCTATCTATTATGATCCCACTTCTCTATATCCCAGATGAAATACTTATTAATGTATTATACAGTACAAAAATCATGTAACTGGTTTTTTATTTTTTTCCATTAATTTAAATTTAAATGAGGCATAAAATTATTTCTTATTATGAAAATTTTAAAAATAAAATTATATTTTTAATTTAATTTTAATTTTTAATGTTTGGACTTCATAGGTGACATTTTTATTTCCAAAATATCTAAAATATGTAATCCTTTATTTTTGGAAGTTACATTGTGTCCAAGGGTATCAAAAATTCCCCCATTTTCATTTTTATTGAAAACATATACAAATAAAAAATACCCATTTTCTAGTTTCTAGGAAAGATAGTAAATTCTCTCTCCTCTTCCAGGATGTAGTTATTGAAGGAGATATATTACAAGTAGAAATTTATATTTTCTAATATTATTTTTATGTGATCTTAAAATTTATTTATTCCAATGTTATTGAATTATATTAACTATTAATGAGACAATAATTACCATAATGATTAAAGAATACAAATAAATGATTATGAAATGCATATTATTCTAGAGAGATATTGTATTATCTCATGTGGTTTTGAGATAATTATTTTTGTCAGGATTTATAGAATATATTTTGTAAAAAATTAAAATATGGAAATTTTCTAGGAGAGATAAACTAATATCTTTTGAGATAATTTTTATAAAAATGTATGGATTCAATTATAGTAATAATTGTAAAGAATCATGACATGATGAGTTTGTGGGAATGACTTATGAGACATTTTATTAATTAAAAATGACATTCTTTATAAATTAGTTGAGTTTGGATGTTCATTACCTAATTTTCTTCTCATTTACATATAAATTTTTTGGTGTAGTTCTTATGTTGTTATTTGATTTCCATTTCTAATTGTGATCTCATGTCACTGTGAGTGTGGCCTATATATCCCATTAGGATATTTGATTCTATGAATTTCAATATATTATATTATTAAGATGTATGATTATGATTAATTTTTTTATGAATTGTTACATTATTCTCCTTATGATATTATTTACCTGAATCCTCAACCTTGTTATTCATGAAACCTCGATAATTGAGGTATCATATATCTGCTCAGAAAAGGTGGAACATAGGGATGTGGTTGTCTTATATAGGATGTGTGTGCATGACATGATAAAATGGATATGATGAAGCTATGGAAAAGGTCTTGATATAATCATATCATGGAATGGTTTATTGATAATGAACAAGATCACATGAATCAAAGTATCATGATTCTAGACGCCTTGCTGATTTTTTAGTACCACACTCAATGCCTAGTTTTTTTGATAGCTCTATTTTAAATGACTTGTTGATTTTTAAGTGGAACACACAATAAATGGTGATTTATAATAACAATGACATCTATGAGGCCAAGTGATTTTGGGATTCATGGAAACATGATTCTATGATGTTTTTGATTAACTGATTCATGAGCCTCGTATATTGTTTTAATTTCTTCCATTATCTCTTCTTTATCCTCTCAACATGTAACCCCAAGACATACTACAAGATATTTAAGGTATCTTATTATGTTCATGACATACATGATTATTTGTTTTATATACCCATTTATCAATTTATTATTATCCTTGTATATACCTATTATACATGTTCACATTTGTAAAGGATTCAGGGGTGGTGTTATAATTGTTTTTTTACTCACACTAGACAAGGAAATCCTAATCCACATAATGACTTCATGTATATGTATCCTAGTAAGATAAAGGGTCCCATCATTGATTCATAAGTTGATTATATTTGAGGGGGTGTTATATCAGGACTGACTTTGGAGGAATAAATAATTTTTCTTTAATTATTTACATGATTGTATTATACTTTCATTTGGGTCACCACTTGGGGATACCGATTAATTATTCTCTGGTTGTATGATCACTTCTAGTTTCCATGTTTCTATATGATTATTTATATCACATTTTATTATTATTCATGATATAACAAGTTACTAAAGGTATAATTTCCACGATGATAGATATAGATCCTATCTTATAGTTTCTATCCTCATGTGTATGGTGTTGAATAAATGAAGTAATTTGACTATACCATTTGAAATAAATTGTTCAGTTTAGGTTGTAAATCCTTTATTCAAAAAAGAAAATTTTAATCATGATTATTCGGTCAATATAATAAAATTAATAGCACAACAATCATAAGATACCACACAATAGTCAAATATTTCCATGGTTTCATCCAGAATAAATTTACTTGATAAAATGAAACACATTTTGAATAATATAATTTCAAGATACTAATATAATTTCTGTAATATATGAAAATCTAATGACATACAAACATGTGGTGTTCCAATTATATGTTTAATCCCTATGATATCATTTTATTGAGATCAAGAAATATGATCATCATGATAATGAGTCGCAATAATAATTATCCCCTATATTTGATGGACACATATCATCAATATCACATTTTTATGATGTACTTAGAACATATAAATAAATTTTAACATAGTTTTGGATCATATCGTTGTTTTTACTATAGTTTGGTACTGCCATAACATTTTTTATATGATATATAATAAATATAAATTACCAAGTAAATAGTTTATGAATAAGTAATAAAACTAATAATATAAGATGAAAACATTCATAAATCATTTTATATTTGAAAAAGAAATAGAAAATTTTTACTCATGAAGAATATAAGGAAACCACTCTCATAATAGTTACTCTCCATTAATCTAAAAATGAATTTTCTTTATAAATGGTATAAAACATTCCTATAATAAAATACTACCATATTCATCTATTATTTGATCATTATATTACAGGATTAAAAAATATTATAAATCATGAAATTGATACATATAGAATGTGACTATTAATTAAAAAATAATCCACAGTAAAAAATATTATGATTAATTATTATGTTATTTAGGAAATATTCATTCAATGTTAGGAATTATCCTAATATTCCTCACAAAACCATTACATTTTCATGAAATTATTAAATATACTTGGGAATTATCAACAAAATATTACCGAATTTATGATCATCTAAATTCAATATTTAGTAGATAAATAATATTTTGATTAAATGTTACTCCATAATTAATTTTGTACTCAATTATTACACATCCTCCACAAAACATCCTTTAATATTATACAATGATAATTTAAAAATGATGCATACTTTATATATCCCAGATCAATAATGAGTGTTAATAAAATATTGTATTTAAAAAAATATTTAAAAATATTAAACCCATTAATTTTTATCTCTACCTCACATATCAATTATTTTTAATGTTATTATTAGAATAGCAGATATTAAAATAATCCAATGTGAACATATACAATCTAAAACGTTTTTAATTATATATATCCATGAAATTCATTTTCATTAACTAACAAGGGTGATCTTCTATATATAGTTTAAAAATTATCAAATTAGAGAACAATCAATAATCTCTCATTTAAAATACGAGTAACAAATATGATCTCAAAAATCATATAAACATGGTTTAAAAAAATTCACTACTGCTATTTCTTATAAAGATTTCATAGTGATTATAAGTCATGAGGGATTGAAAATTAAAATGTTGGAACCACTTTAACTTTTTCACTATTACATGTGTTTTCTTATAAATAATAATCCAAATCCATAATATCTTCAGTTTATTACATTTATTGATAACATCATCTAAATTTCATGTATTTTGTTTAATATTAATTCAAAATAAACCATAGAATATTTCAATAACTTTAATGTGTAACACCCCGATCTTCCACGATACACTTCTCATTCAATAATGCTATAGCTTGCATTATACACAACTTCGAGTTCTAAAACACAGTGACTAATCAAAGTAGCCATTATTAATAGTAATAACCAATTTTTAAAATTATAGAAATTTTATATTTCAAAATGAACTTCATTTTTGGAATCGGAATATCGAAATTAGCCTATGTTGAATTTTTGGTATTTTTCTGAGAACTTCTAATTTTTTATGAATAGTGAAAATAACATGAAAACAACTTTTTAAATAAAAATAATTTATAGTGATAAATTATAATATTTAGTGGTTTTAAAGTATAATTAGAATATATTTTTACCATTTTATCCAATGGTGGTCATTAGAATTAATTTAACATTGAAATTGGACATAAACAATTGCCAATCTTTTGATGTAAATTGTTTCTTAAAAACATGGTATTTGTTGTGACAGCGGGAATTAATTATAAAATTAATTAATGCAACTTATATGTTTGTAATTTTGTAAAATAGATATCATTTTTGAATTCGGAATATCAATTATAGCTTAGGGTGAAATTTTGGCATTGTTCTGAAAAACTTCAATTTTTGATGAATAGTGAAACCACTAAGTGGTAGTTAAATAACAGATTTTTCATTTAAATGAAATATTACCACTAATGTGATTTGATTTTCAAAAATCCAACATACATGGTTATCATTAAGAAGTAAAATGTGGTTCAATGAAATTAAAATAATTTTTTGGTGAATAGTAACTTTTAAGTTCTTAATCGCGATTAGAGATAATTAGTGTAGTTTAAGGTAAAAACAATGTTTTAATAATATTATATGATCTTGAAACTTGTCCTACAACTATTGTATGAGTCATGGACGACCAAGAAAACCCATGGGTCAACTTGGGGACCCCATGGAGCCACTTTGGTTGGAAAATGATATTAATATATATATATTTAATGTTAAAATTAAATTGACACAAACATGAGTTATTTTACTAAAACATTTTTTAAGTGGGGTTAAACAAGTCCAAATTTTGATTATAAATATTCAATAGAAAGAAAAAAATATTTCCTACATCATATTATTTTGTTTATAATTTTTAGACATTATATAAATAAAATTATTTTTGACATCATGATGATGCAGCGATGACCTCATTATTTAACGATTTAAATAAAATGAGAAGATAATGTAAACTCCAAGGCTTACACTTGTCCAAAGCCTATTGGATGAGGATATTTAGAACTCTTATCACCTTATCCTCGAATTATACAGGTGTGGGACCTTTATAATCCTAAAATCATTGTATAATAGAATAACATTTCATTAATTTCCAAAAGTGCCCCTCTTCTCCACTTATAAAAGGCCCCCACCTCTCCCACCTTATTCACACCTTCAAGCCATTTGGCTCGGCCAACCTCTGCCCAAGTACTCTCCCAACTTCCCCCTCTTACTCCTAGAAGCCTCACTTTGGGCAGAACTCTTCCCAAGGAAGCCATTGGCTCAAATCAAAAAGAGTTACCCGATTTTGAGGTAATGTCTTCTCTAATGTTGTTTTGTATTATTTTTATTCTCCAACCCCCTAAAATATTTTTATTAATTTCTTTTGTAACAACACAAGTATCCTCAATATACTAGAATGTTTTTATAAGATGTATTCGAGCTACATTTACACACACCTACATCTAATGGTTAAAGAACATACGGTTTCTATGTTTGGAGAATTTATGCCTCATGAAAAGATGATTATTCAACACTAATATAACACCTTCAAAGGTGGCCATTAAGATGTCACTATTTTTATATATGATATATAACATTTTTATGTTTTACTTATTCTTCTGTATTTATCATTTATGGCATACTTTATTATTTCCATTATGGGTAAAACGCGATAATTTCATTTTAGGAAGTGCGGACTACCGCCCCCTCAAAGTGATTTGAATCGTTAATTCCATATGTGGGATGTATAAAGGATGAGTAAATGGTATTATACACTATATTATACTGGAATTATATTATACATTTATATCATTATGATTTCATTCCATTAAATATGAAATTGAAATGAAAGTAGCATTCATGCGTACGTACGGCTTACCGTCTCCATGAACGGTGCATTTCATTTCTTACCTCTAAATGTTATGTAATATTATAAATGAATGTATATACAGGTTATATAAGATATATATGACATATAAATCATGAATATAATTCTTGAGATAATGGATATTCTACCACATAAACAACTTGTAATTATAATAAGTTTATTGTTGACTCAAATACCATGATCGACAAAACGACCATTATTAAATTAAATAATTACATAATGTTCATATCATTGTAATAAGTGATATAATAAGGATAATGAAATTGAAAATGGTTCTTAATAAGGTATATATTAACTCTAGTTTATTATTCAGGAGGTTAAAGAATGGTTGAGTCAAGTCAGACACGAGGTAAGGGAACTTCTTAACCCAATTACCTTTCTTTGGGTTAATCTCTTACTTTCAAATTATTTCATGATATTATTATGTCCTATTTTGTAATTTTACATTCTATATGTGTACCTATAGTGAACACACATAATAGATATATTTTATTTTAAATATGATCTTTTGAGGACTTCGTCTCAATCTCCTTTCATTGAGGCATATTTGGTTTTCTACACAATTTTCTTTTATACGGTGTATAAACCCCGTTGACTTTTATGTTTATTCAAAAGGAATCTTTTTTATACGAAGCGTTTTACTAAATGACAAAAAGGGAATGTTTTTCTCTTCGTACTTATGCGGAGACAATGACTTCTCCACCATCGTGACCATTATTTGAGTTTCGGCTTCCTCTACAAGCCATCATTTTTTTAATGAAAAATAAATACAAAGTGTTAACTTTCTTTTATTTTGGTATTGAAAATGGTTTTGAAAGCATTTTTAT